>LR990929.1:15610976-17077764 GCA_905163415.1 Noctua fimbriata
ATATTTTCATGAAAATAAGGTTTTGATCTCTGATTGTGTGGACAGTATAATTATTTTACTATTTGGCATAATACATACTGATTTTTTATAATAAAAAACACTTTTTAATTTTTTTATTTTTTTTATTCCTGTTTTGTTTATGACCCATTTATGGGGTCGCCAAAAAAGTCAACAAGGTCCTGTACTTATCGAATTTTATTAAGGTTTATGCATAAAACTATAACCGTTTCTATGTGCCGGGATCCAAAACAAACCTCGGACATTTTGCCGTTCTGCCAAGGCTCTGTAGGCGGTATAACGAAGTATCGAAGCGTAATGTAGTGGATATTACATGCAAAATGGCTAGGTTTAAAAAAGACTTAAATGTCACAATACCCAAGTCGTAATATCTTGTTGTTGTATGATTATTATTATTTTTTTTTTTTTTCTTATTTTTCATTTCCATCCTTTATTTAAATTTTTACAAATTATTTTACATTTTTAAATATTCCTTTAAAAAAAATATATAAAAAAACATTTAAAAATATAAAAAAATGTAGCCCACCGGTATCGGGAACAGGGTCCAAGCTACCGGCGGTCAGGGCTCCAGAGAGAGGAACCTCCTAACAATACGAGCCGTGTCCAAAAGTACCGCTTTCTGAATCAAGCCCTTGATCCAGCTGCCTAACGAGAGCCTCCTCAGGTATTGGTCGAGGCTCTTGGCAATTAAGCCATGGGCTGATACGACTATCGGCACAATGATCGCTGAGTCCACATCCCACATGTCGACAACCTCGCGAGCCAAGTCAAGATACTTGATTTTCTTATCTTTCTCGGCTTTCACGAGGTTCTCATCATGCGGGACCGTTATGTCAACAATCATTGTGCGCCGCTCTGATCGATCCACCACCACTATATCAGGCTTATTGGCTACAATAGTCCTGTCAGTGATGATGGATTGATCCCAGTACAATGTGATACTGCCATTTTCGAGAACTGGGTCGGGCACATACTTATAGTACGGCACTTCCGATTCCACAAGGTAGTATTTTAGAGCAAGTTGCTGATGGATAATCCTGGCTACAAGGTTGTGTCTATGCAAGTACTCTCCGTTAGCCAGACGCGAACACCCGGAGATAATGTGACGGATTGATTCGCTTGCATGGTGGCATGCCCGCCATATGTCAACCGTACCGTCCTTCACAATAAATCTCCGGTAGTTATTAGTCATCATAACTTCATCCATAATTGCACAGACAAAACTTTCGGTTTCTCCGAAGAGGTCCCCGGAACGTAGCCAGGCTACGGACGTTGATAGGTCTACATCGGGCCCATGCAGGGCCCGGAAAAAGCGTCCGTGAAGCTCTTTACTCTGCCATACCTCCATGCGGTCGTTAGTGTCAAGCACTAAGGGTTTGTGCCAGTTCTCTTTAGCCAAGGAAAGCGGGTGAGGCCCTTGTCCACTGCGACCACAACTCGATGCATCCCCACGTCGGTTTCAAGGATCATTTCCATTATTATTATAGTTCATCTTTTATGTAATTCACCTTGTTTCCTTATTATGATTTTCGTGTAACGTATTTGGATTTGTTTATATTTTTAACCTTGTCAAATTTAGTGTATGCACCTAGATTATAAGTGAATGATTTGGTCTCCTATAATTGGAAGCGCACACTTGTACCTGTCCCTGTTTAATGTATACTTGCATGTAATTGTGTAGTTTCTGTTGGAGATCCAATAAATAAATAAATATAAACTCCGAAGATTTTCTACAATATTTTATTGAATATATAGACGATGATTTAATAAATATTATGGTACAATATACAAATCAATCGCCTATTGAAAGAACTGGTAGAGTGTTAATTTTACAAAAGCAGAGTGTAAAATATATATTGGAATAACGATGATGATGGCATGTTTACCTCTGTCACAAATAAGACTGTACTGGAACCAAAAATTTGCATTACCCATAATCGCACAATCAAAATAGTTTTTGATAACGATATCACTGAGGAAATGAGGCGTGAAGATAAACTATGGAAAGTTCGTCCTATATTAAACAGGATTCTAAGGCCTTTGCCACACTAGACGGAAATTCCGTCGCCGAACTTCCGCAGCGGAACGCCAATATATGTTATTGCATATAAAATACAAATAGCGGGCACACTACGCGGAAGATCGGTCGTTCCGTCGGGGACGAGAGCGGACCGCTCACTAGCTCGCGTCTGCTCGGTCGTCCGCGCACCGATCTTCCGTCAGCGTAAGATCGGCAACGTCGCATTACAGGTATTTGTATGCATCGCGCCACATTCAGCGGATAACTCGCAGTGACGACGCACGCACAGGATGTTTGACACTGAACGATTTATTATCGAAGTGCAAAATAAAGTTTGCCTTTGGCACTCTAGAGCCGGATAGAACTGCAAAGAAACGAGCATGGGAAGAGATTGCGAAAATATTGTACGACAATTGGGATAGTGAAATAGAAACAAAACAGCGAGAACTTGGTGAGTTTATCACTTTATTAATTTTCTATACCTAGGTATATCTAATTATAAGTACTCGTATGCATGTAGGTACTAATTGAAACTATCATTCATATAAACCTACTTAACAATGATTATATCAGTCACCTTACCTAAATGAAATTGTGTTGCCACTCTAGTTTACCTTCTTCCATAAAATATTTTTTAAATAAATCTCTCGTATGTATTGCATTAGAGGGTCTAGATGTATTACAGATTGGTAATGTAGGTAGATCAGAAGTTAACAATTCGTCGTTGTAGTTCAAACCGTCTCGTCTCCGTACAAAGTTTGAAGAACACATGTTGTTTTTACTATCTCTGTAGCAAAATCCGGGTTAACAAGTATGGCCGTATGAAGAACTCTCCACTTGTTGCTCAATATGCCGAAAGTACATTCCACATAACGCCTTGCACGAGATAGGCGGTAGTTAAATGTACGTTTTTCTATGTCTAATGTTTTATTGGGGTAGGGTCGCATAACATGTTTATGTAAAGCGAAAGCCTCGTCAGCTACCAGTACAAATGGTAGTGCTGGGCCGGTAGTACCGGGGAGTATTTTATCCTCGGGTAGGTCTAACATGTCATGGTAAAGTTTCTGTCCGAAATTTGAACTTCTAAATACATTACTATCAGCTTCTTTTCCAAAAGATCCAACATCGATAGAAATGAAGCAATAATTAGAATCTGCGGCTGCCATAAGAACTATTGAAAAAAACTTTTTATAGTTAAAATAGTTAGATCCGCTGTTGTCAGGATTAATTATTCTTATATGTTTACCATCCACAGCTCCTAAACAGTTTGGAAAATTTGCGTATTTATAGAATTCTTCTGCCACTTTTAAAAACGATTCCTTATTTGGCTCGGGCATTTCAAGTGGTTGCAGTACTTTCCAAATTACTTAACAAGTTTCTTTTATTATTTCTGCAACAGTCGATCGTCCCATCAAAAAATCGTGAGATAAACTTTTAAAATTCATTCCGGTAGACAAATACCTGAAACAAAAAAAACGTTCAGCATAATCATGTTTTCCTGCCAGTGGCTCCCCCAATCTAAAATAATTAATAAAACATTTATAAACAAACTTATGAAAAATTTGCTACGGTCAATCCCTCAAGACTACATTTAACAATGTTTCGCATCGATTCACATAATTTACTAGTGATGCCAACTCTCACCTTCGGCCTATAAACAGAAAAGTGGCACCTTTGCCTTCAAAATTCGAAGTTAAGAGTTCGCATCGCTAATACACTATGTGAAAACATAGTTAAATGCAGTCTTGAGAGGGTCCACGAAGCGGATTTTCCATATGTGATATAGATAAATTATAGTAATTGTACTTATAATTAATTATTTTCTATTGGGGGCGCCACTATTGGAGCTATATCACCCTAAGCTAAGTTATTTCGACATTTTGTTGATACTTATATTATTTAATTTTACAGTGGATGAACTTCAAAAGAAATGGAAGCACTTAAGAGATTATTACGTAAAAGAAAAAAAACAAGATAATACAAGAAGTGGAAGTGCTGCACCTAAGAAACGTAAAAACTCGTACATTGAATTGCTGCGATTCTTGGATGTGGTGAAAGAGTCTCGGGTCTCATCGGGGAACATAAGCGCTCCGGCAGGTGATAATGACCAAAATGAAAATTCTTGTGATGAAATATCAACTAATACAAACACTCAACCAAGAAATGCAAACGCACAAGAAACTGTAACTGAGAATTTTATTCCATCTCAAACTGAAGAAGTTTCAGGGACCTCCCAAATGAAAAAAAAAACCTAAAATGACAGTCTTTCAACAGAGTTTACATTACAGCAATGAATAAAAAGCAAGAATCACCTAAAGCAGCCGAAGAAGATGCCACACGAAATTTTTACTTTCTTTACTTCCTCAAATTAAGAGCCTAAATGAAAGACAAAATTGTGAGTTCAGAATCGAAGTGATGACTTTGATTTATAAAATCAAATATCGTAACTCATTTAACATGTCACATAATCAAACGTATTCTTACAACCATCCTGGCTATAGTACATACGAACAATCACCTACAACATATGGTATACCTACAGGAGATGTGTCTCCGCCGGTGTACCAAGGATATACTACGAATACAAGCAGTGCAAGCTCCTATTCGACCATACAGTCACCCGAATCTATTGAAACTCAAGTACGTCCAATTCAATCAGCTGAAACTGAAACAGCACACTCAATTGAGGAAATAGACGAAATATTTCAGAATAGGTCCACTTAATTGAGATAATAGAGGAAATGTTGCAGCAATTTAATTGAATAAAAAATTAAAAGTTGAAATATTCAATAAAAAGTTAATATACTTAAGTAATTAATCAATAATTTGTTTCATTTCATATACTTACTTAATATTTATCTTACCTTAATGTAGTTGTCAGCCTTTCTTCGGGAAGTATAGCTGTTCTAAGTTTTGTATTTTGCTTGATAATATAGTCCTTAGTTAAATTCAGTAATACATCAAACGATTGTATGGACATACGATAATATTCGAATGCTTTATCTGGATTAAGTCTTAGTTGCATATACAGGGTATGAAATTGCCCAATTTCTAGTCGAAGAGTATTTAAGGGATGAACTCAATATTTACGCTTTCTTCTTCTAATGCCTCATAAATAGCTATCACTTCTATCGGATCCATCACGATTTCACGACCACACCGTATAAGCGCAGGCAGCCGACTGATGATCTGCCACTGAATATTCAGTGTGGCTGCTACCGTATAGAACGGACTGACCGCCGCGAAAGTTCGGCGACGGAATTTCCGTCTAGTGTGGCAAAGGCCTTACTCACCTTCACCGCCATCAAATTATTCATCGCCATCACCGTCAAGCCAAACTCAATCACCTCATCATTCAATTTCACACTTTACTCCATGGCCTCGTTTCCACACACAGTCGGTCCGCCAACCAATACTATCACCACAGCACCAAACTCAACTGCCGAACTCACCATCGCCTTATCAATTATCATCAAATCATCACACACAAACATTCCACCAACTATTACAATCACCACAGAACCAAACTCAACTGTCGAACTCACCATTGCCTCATCAACCAACATTTGACAATGTAGTTACTGTTGATAACAATACACAATTTTTAGAATACCTTCCCAATGTAAATACCGCAGATGAAAACTCAGGATCGTTGCCTGTAATAGAAGGTCGTGGCGAACTAATGAAAGAGTTTCTAATTGTAACCGTATCTTGCTTTTGTATGTAAGGTGTCACCAAACTCAACAAGTGTTCAAATTGTTCTGCACCTACTCTGAGATAATTCCTTAAATATCCCGGTTCAAGCACGCTTAGTATTTGCATATTTGAAAGCTTTTCACGTACTCGCAAATAATCTTTCACCCAGATCTTTCTCTTCTTTCTTTTTTTAATATTTGTTATTGCGAGCACGGTTGTAACTGCTACAGCAACTTTTTGAAGTTTCGATACTGACGAATAATGTAAAATGCGACAATACGTTTATCTCTCTAGACATTCGCGTATAAACTTAGTTAGGGCCCAATTCGCAGAGAAGTGTAATAAGCGCCGCACTAACTAGGGTACACGCCCACCCTGGATGCAGGGCCCTTCATATCGGGTTGTGTAATAAGCGTTTTAATCCCACGTGTGATCAGTTTGAATTTGCGTCGCCACACTATTAATAAATAATTTAAGCAGTGTCCACAGCCGCGGTAACTGCGAAGGAGATTTTTGTAATGCACTGCACTCTCTCATCATTAACGAAAATGCGAAAGCAACGTCGACCTGCTCCTCGTTCAATTTTTCTAAAATATTTGATTTTAATTTTACTCCGCTAGAGGTAAAAGAAAGGGATCCCCGTATAATTGCTCCAATCCAGTATATGAGCGGATACTTTAAAAAAAAAACAAAATCACAAGTTTTCAAATCTTGCAGTGATTGCATAAATGATTTGTCATCAAAAAATGAATTAGAATATATTAAATATAGGGAATATGCAGGTCGACGATGGCTTTGCATTCCCAGCAAAGAATTAATCGAATTAATTTCTAATATGCAAGACATAATAAATGAAATTATTAAAGAGAATATCGAAAAATGTAATTTAAAAGAAATAATTAAAACAGCCATTATAATATTTATTGATTTTCAATTTATAAAATGTAAATTACATAGAGAAAAGTTGATTGATTATTTAATTAGAATTGTCATTCATTGTATGATTTTTAATTATTGCAAAAATATAAATAAAATATTATCTGGGAGAAGACAGGTTGGTGATGATGAGGACAGTCTCCAAATCAAAGCTAAAAAATTTAATAAGTGTTATAAAAGACACAAATAAACTAGTTTTGTTTAATAAAATGTTTCATTTATAAATTTCCTCCCATGAAAAACAAAACAAAAAATGGTACCTATGGGTACGTATATGCGTATGTTGTATCTATACACACACAGCTATGGTGTATCTATACACGCACACACACTCAGATAGGTTTAATAAAGATTCTCACTCGTGATAACAGATGGCGTTAGAGGCGCGTCGAAAGTGGTTACCCATTTTGAGGCCGAAGATTGGTCTCTATTTCAGTATAGTATAATGTACTCTGTGGTTAGGGTTTATAGGGGGCAGGCAAACGTTAGGTGTCTAGGGTTAAAAAGTCTTTTCTTAACCCTGACTCTCCTAACTAGTATTTTGACTACATAATGAATAATTTCTATGACATGTAGCATACCGTTAGAAAGGGTTTCAACTAAAGAACTTTTTAAAATAAAGCTAAGTTCAAAATGGCCTTTAGTTTTTTTATAATTAATTTAGAAGTTGTAAAATTTCATTCATTAAATAAAAAAAATAACTTTGGAAGCTTGTAAGGAATTTTCTTGAAACCAGTTGTATAAAACAAAGATGTTATTAGATTTAAAAGACTTTGGAGAATGCAACAAAATTTGTTTTGTGCCACTACACCCACAAACAAAAAAGTTATTTCGAATTAAAGGAAACATTTAGGGCATTTTTTTTATTAAAAAAAAAAAAAAACATATGTAACCAACCGTGACATTTGGGACAAAGGGTGTTTGGGTAGAACCTAGCTAATGAACCCCCAAATCCCTGGAAAAATTGTGTCGGTCCATGCGCCAAACACCCTGGATTATCACTTGAGGGGCGGGGGGCAAAGGGTGGGTGAACATCGATCGGGTCTGGGAAGGTAAACTTTAACCTCAAATATCTCCGTAACTAGAAGGTTCCTAGGTATGGTCCAGCAAAAAAAAATGTTCGCAATGACGGGGAGAACAAGTGCCTTTCGGGTTCGTTAAGGGCCTTTTTACACCCTTTATAGAAGATTATGAATTGTGGGGCGAGGGGCAAAGGGTGGGAGAACATCGATCGGGTCTGGGAAGGTAAAAAAAGGTTTATAAAATATTTGATTTGACTTCATTATGGCTACATACATGGGGAGCTCAGGTTAGTAGGGCTTGCCGAACATAGTGATCTGTTTGGGGGTCAAAGGATGAGGTGTTCCCATGTATTTAGCTTTTGTGATAGTGTTGATAAGTCTTTTATTTCATCCTTCCCTGCACATTAGTATTAAACAGCAGTAAGTAGTAACTAAATCTCTTGTTATATGCTGACGTACGGTAAATACATTGTCATTTGCTTTTTTTAGAGCTTTCTGGAACGCCCTTTACCCTGGACCTACAAGATCCAGCGGTAGACCATGACTACGAGCCACAATACCTTTTAACGGATGATGACTTATACTTTGACAAAGATGTATGCGAGGAAGATGACGTATATTTTAATGCGTGCCCCTAAAGCATCCTCAGAATATTTGCTTGTTTATTATATTAGAGGAACCTCACAGTAGGATCCTTACTTAAGAAGCACCGATATAGATTTTTTAATGAACTGTTCTCGTCTGTATATTTGATGGGATTTTAAGTAACCGAGTCTGTTCATAGGTAACTACGCACCATATATAGTTATAAACATTTAAAAGTAAGTGCCATATCTCAAAAATAACGCTGCAAAATGTGATCTGCTAGTGATATTAGGTAATTTTAACATTGTAAAGATGTGTAGGCCCTAAGTTTAGTCTACTTAAGGTTAGGACAGACTAGAGCATTCACTTGTCACAAAACATCGAGCCGCGTTACTGTCATGCATTCGCGAACCAAGCAATAAGTAGGACGCTCTGCTCTTTGTATCAGCTTGATTTTGCAAATAAACGAGCCCTTTTATGTAATTTTTGATAAATTAATGACCAGGAGCGTGTCTCCATTAATTGTTTGTGTTAAACGTTTGCTTGTGTTTTTCAGAACCAAGAATAGATGAGAGATTCAGATGGATGATAACATGGTGATTGTGTTTAAACATAACGTTTTGTTGCACGGGACAGCTATCACGACAAAAACAATCCACAATTAGCTACGTCAAAATATCATGCAAGAAAATAGAAAAAAATCTGTGTTGTGTAATCTAATGTTATTTAAAATAATTATTGTATAAATCATGTTGGATAGAACGTCGGTGAGAAAATGATAGATGTTGCGCAATTCGCCATTACCAGCGAGATTTATTTATTGGTATGAAAATGATGAAAAACTGGCATTAGAAGATACATGACGATGCTAGAACCAGAGTGATCTAAGTGACATTTTTGGCAAAAATGGTTTTTTTACACAATTGCATGGAAAAATCATAATTCTTTCATGCCATACTGATCTAAGTGCTTCCCAGTATTATTTTCCTTGAGAAATCACAACATTTCACTATAGAATCGGTGCGATTTGCAAAATGGAGACATGCCAGACTGATCTAAGTAATGAGGCGCACTTAGATCACTGTGGTCGCAAGTTGCTGGCTTTTATGGATATCCAAACTGATCTAAATGCAATAAAGAAATATAAATTATTTGCGTATACATAAATCATTTACGTAATTTTTATTAAAATTTAATATCTATGAATATATACTTAAACAAAAAATATGATTTGACATTTTTACAAAAACACTGAATATTTTTAAACTGGCCATACAAACAGTCACGTCAACAAAATCAAAATCAATTGACGTTACTTATCATATTGATTTCGTTTTATTCACATGCGCTTGCGATTATCTTTTGTTTTATTAAACATTTTAATTGAAAGGTTGTTACGTAAGCAATGGATAACAGAAACAGAGCTAAAAGAATAGTGAATATGGCATTGCTATCTTCGCCGCCGCCATCTTCATCGACTTCAATAAATGAAGATTTTTCAAAGTGATCATTCTTCTTACCATCCAGAGCAAAATGTAGAAATTTCCACAGAATTAGAAGACAGTGAAGGTATGTATTGTTGTCGAATATTAAGGGCTGGAGAGATTTTACTTTTATTTTGTTTGCAGTTTTGCAGTTCGATTTCAGAATCATGCTTTTCTCAAAAATTGTTGCTTGATTTACGCTTATGTTCTTTTTATCAATTAGCACGAAGAAGGCTATACAATAATAAACTACTTCCATAATATAACCTATTTTTATAAGCAAATACTCGTTTGTGGCGTTTTTGCTTCATGTTTGAGTCTGGCTTGGGCTTGGGTTACAGCTTATGCCGTTCTTTACAGATAATGAAGAAAGAAGAGATCCAGAGGGTCCTATAGGTAACTTGGGGGAAATAAATCATCCAGATTCCGATGAACCTGTCAGAGGAAGAAAAAGAGTTCGAAATTTCGACAAATGGGCAAAGAATATAAGGAAGTGAAAAAGAACTGCAGGCCAAGAATATCGCAACGTACGAGGTAATATTGTCCCGGCTAAAGTATTTACACCTTTTGTATGCAACTGTAGGTTCAAATGCAGTGAGCAGGTTCCACCTGAAAATCAAGGAGCAATACACGTAATGTTTTATCAGCTCACCTCATGGGATGCTCAAACAACATGGTTGTGCAGCGTCATTAAGACTTTAGAACCAAAACGCCGTAAGCAAAGACAAAATGCTCAAAATTCTAGCCGCATAAATTATGTACGCCAATTCATGCTGTTGGACAAAAGAGTTTGCAAAAGTTTCTTTTTAAAGGTTATACAAATATCTAACAAAAGATTAGATTATGCATTACGCAATAAAAAATCTGTTTCTGGAATAGCAGAAAGAGATAAGAGGGGACAACATGTACCTGCTAACAAGCTGTCGGATGAAAAGTTGAACTGGATTAAAGACCACATTAATAGTTTTCCGAAATTTGTGAGTCACTATGGAGAAAGACGATCAACACGAAAATATTTGCGCCCGGATCTTTCAATGAACAAAATGTATAAACTTTTTAAAGCAAAATGCGAGTCAGAAGGAAAACCAATATTGAAAAAGAGTGCCTACGTCAAAGTATTTACAACCGAGTTTAATTTACACTTCTATATCCCTAAGGCAGATACTTGTAAAACCTGTGATATGCTCGAGATACCAATAAAGGCGGATGAAGATATAGAAACATGCCTAGCTAAAAGGGCACAAAAAGATCAGCATATTAAACTTGCAGGCGAAGTAAGAAACATATTAAACGACTGTAAAGGTAAAGTCAAAACTGATGAATCGTTATTAGTAGCTACTTTTGATCTGGAACGAACTCTACCTCTACCTTATTTAAATACTGGTGAGGTCTATTATTTAAGACAACTGCAAATGCTGAACTTTGGTATTCATGCTTATACTAAGGAAGGAGAAAAAGTTCTCATGAATATGTGGCCAGAACATTGTGGGGCCAGAGGCTCGCAAGAAATTATGTCGTCACTTCACTACTTTCTAGAAGATTCCGTGCCGGACACTGTCAAATCATTGTGTTTTTTTAGCGACTGTTGCTCCGGTCAAAACCGAAACTGGAATGTTTTACACTTTATGATGTTTCTGGTTAATAAATCGCCATATCTAGAAACGATCACCATGCATTATCTCGTCAGTGGCCATACTTACCTGCTTAACGACACTGACTTCTCTTTTATAAGTCGAGAACTAAAAAAGAAGACTGATATCTACACACCAGAAGATTGGATGAAGCTCGTCCGAGACTGCAGAAAACAAAAACCTTTTACTGTGCGAGATATGAAAAATAAGTTTCTAGATTTTGAAAGCCTCGCAACACTATTCAAAGTTTATCAGGTTGTATTAAGAGAAGGCGCAAAAATTTCTAACATGCGGAAGATAAAGTTTTGTAAAGGTTCAAGTATACTTAGTTACAATGATGACTACACGGAAACATATGAAACGGTTGATTTGAAACCAAATGATATAGATTCTGAAACTTTCTTTTGTAACCTAAAGAATTATATACCAGAAAAAGCCCCTGAAACTAGACTAATATCGTATCAAAAAATGCAAGATATAAGAAAAGCTCTAAAATTTGTACCTCCTATCCATCATCAGTTTTACTTGACCCTACCACATGTGCCTAGAAGAGGCGGCAATCAGGAAGCACAAGATGATAACTTTTTGCCTGCTGTATTTGGTGATGATTAAAGTGATTTTTTCTTAACATATCAAAGTGAAAACTTTCACTATTATCACATTTTTTTAAATTTGTGAACTGCCATAGTGATCTAAGTGACTTTTTTTTTGTAAAACTAAGAATGTTAGTTTTAATAAATAACTCATATTGATAAAAATTGTTATTTTATTATTTAAAACTTACATGAAGTACATATAACTAAAAAATAATAATAAAAAGCTCATAGATTTCAAATAATAACGCGTAACGCATTTCCTTCATTTTCTCAGAAACATACTATTGTGCCCTAGATCATTCTGGTTCCAGCGTCGTCAATTGGTGTAATAGTTTAAATAATAACTTTGTAGGTATTAGGTATGAACATTTTAAATTATTGTAAATAAGTTGATTCTAATTTTTAAACACGCCAAAGTGTTGTTACAGTAACTTCTTTAAGAGCACCTGCAGGATATTATAGGTAACAGAATTTCGTGTAAAATATGTAGATTGTAGAAAACGCTGTCTTGGTAGCCCCAACTTGACGCGACTGAGTCGATCGCTCGTTCTCCAATGTCTTTAGAAAAAACCTATACTTTAGTCTATGGTGAGTGTTGCTACAAACGTCAAAGTCACAGTTGTTTACTTTGTGCTAGGGCTGAACTTTTCTTTTGGATTTTTAAGAAAGGAATTATTGTTTTAAATTATACAAAATAAGCGAAATAAGGTACACGTTCTAATATCGACTAGTATTCGCACATGGAAGACACTAAAGCTAAAGTATGAAGGTATCAAAAAAAGTACCAAAAAGAAGTCCTCTGTGCAACGACAGGAGATGTATAGGACTGGAGGAGGCCAGTACTCTACATGGCGAAGCTGTGATTGTGAGTTCAAACCCCATGGTAAACAAGTTCTTTTTGTGAGATTGAAATTTGTTTCTTTACAAAACCTTGGTAAAAACTGTGGCTAAATTGGTCGCACTTTCGAACCACGCACTCAACACCACTTTTATTTTTTAACTTTATTTTATTTTCTTTATTTTCCTTTTGTTATTTTGTTATTTCCTAACAAAAAATCATAATAAAAAAGAAACTCGAAGTTCAACAAAAATGGCGCTCAAAAAGCAAAAAACTAAGTCAATGGAATCCTTAAACCAAACTTTCACCTCTACTAGTTCAGAAATATTCGCCAGAAGTCTACCGGATTTATCAACAGAATGCAACTCGTACATCTCCGAACTACAAGAAGAAATTAATGTTTTCAAACAGCAACTTGAATTCGCTGATACTTTCCAGAACCTCTGAACTGTTTCAGAACGTTTTCTAAGTTTTTACTGATCTTCGCGAGTTTGAGACTCCCGGTTGCAAAGGGATAGACGACCTGGATATACCGAATGGACAAAACTACCAGAGTCCTACAAAACTAACTATTTCCTTGGAGGATACAAGGATGTATAAAGAATCGGTCAGACAACTCCAGCTTCACCCAACTGCAACATCTACACAAGTTGCTCCAAGTAAAAGGCGTTTATTGATCGTTGTTGGTCAACAATGCATCGGTTTAGCAAGTCACCTAATTAACTCAAGAAATAGCAGCTCTGAAGACTATGAAATCTCAGCACAAATAAAACCATTTGCCACATCTGACGAAATAATAAAAGGCTGTGAAAACTTAAAATTAGATAAATACGACAAAATCGTTTTAGGTATAGGTGAAAATGACAATGCTAATGCTATGAAGATCGTGATAGAATTATCGGCGCTACTAAAGAAATTTGAGTATAATACTGTTATGGTTCTTAATGTATGTGAAAACAAGTACTTAAGTTCCAAAATGTTAAATGATACGATTAAACTTACTTGTAATATTTTTTCAAATTGCTATTTTATGAACGTATTTCACACGTACCATAACCGAATTGTCTATACATGTAAAAAGCTCAACCTTTTTATAGACTCGTTAGATTATAACGCTAAGTACTTACCAATGATGAGCAAGGAATATACTACAAACCAAAGAATAACTCGCAAAAATTCGAGGGAAAACCATAAAATAATACCATACAAAGTACAAGAACCTGTAATAAAACAAAAAAACAATCTTAGACTTCTTTCCAAAAGTACAATATTCTACTCCATCCCAAATGCAACCCACAGGTCCCTCTGTGAATAAAACTGATCTAACGTTTTTTCGAGAATATCAGCAATAACAATCAGATCACCTTACTACATCAAAATATAGCAGGACTGCTATCTAAATTAGATATATTAAAAATTGCTTTATCAGAATTTAGAACTAAAGAAAGCGACATAGACATAATCTGTATTTGCGAAACATTCCTAAAATGTGGTGAAGAACCTAACGTACATATTAATTGGCTATAAGTTGGCGTGTTCTTACTCCAGAGTCAAGCAGAAGAGAGGCGGAGTTTGTATAATGTGTAAGGACTACTTAACTTGTAATAAAATAACCTGGCTTAAAGACATTGCTTTTACATTTGAGTGTTGTGGTGTTGAATTTCCACAGTATAAATCCATTCTAATATGTATAAAAAAATTGTGATAGTGGGCGATTACATTAACATTAACATCCTTAAACACTCTACAGTACGTGAAGACTATCTAAGATTACTGCAAAATTATAACTTTAAAAATGCATATAAATGAACTGACAAGAGGAGAATCATGCTTAGACCAAATAATCAGCAATGATCCCACTGCTGTAAGCAAAGTTATACCCACAAGCTTATCAGACCACGACACATGTCAAACACTGTCCCTCACCGTAAACAAAAAAATAACCCCTATACTGCAATGGTATGTTCTAAAACGAGACTATTCGCCGGACCACATAATTAAATTCATTGAATGTATCAATAATCTCCCTTGGGCAGAGGTATATGATCAACCTGACTTAAACAAGGCCTTTCAAATATTTCATGATACCCTCACACTGTCCTTCAATCTATGTTTTCCAGTAAAAAAAATCAAAGTTAATAAGAAAATAAAGAATCAGCCTTGGATAACTAAAGGCCTCAGATTGGCTTTCAATACTAAAAGAAAGTTCAGGTATCTCTACAATTGTAAATCTACACGTCAGTCTTATAAGACCAAGTATCTCACTTATAACAAAATATTAAAAAAAGTATAAACTTAGCACAGAAACTCAACAATGATCGATTATTAATGGGATCTAAGAATATTTGTCGCGATTCCTGGAAATTAATTAAAAGTCAAGAAAGCAATCAATTTAATACGCAACAAATAAACAAAATAAATTCAAACAATAAAACCATAACAGATCCTGAACTCATATCAAATACTTTTAATAATTATTTTATCATAATAAAAAAAAATTAGAACCTTTATCTACAACAGTAGAACCTAATAACGCTAGGTACTTTTCCAGAAAAACTAAAAACATCAGTTGTAAAACCGATTTATAAAACAGAACCTAACAACTATAGACCGATTGCCCTCATACCTACACTAGCCAAAATTATTGAAAAAGTTATGTTTAAACGGTTTACATCTTTCCTTAATAAATTCAATATACTCAAATCCGAACAACATGGTTTTCAGAAAGGAAAATCTACTACACTAGCCGCCTTTAAACTAATAAAAAAGGTGTCCGAAAATGTTGATAAAGGTATTAACAAGTTCGCTGCCACTCCCGCACCGGTGCGGGGAGGGGTGTCCATGCGAGAGGCCGACCACGCACCGGTGCGGTCTCGCGCCTTAGTAGATTCATACACTCAGTTTGGCGCCGGCACTGGGCCAAGAACGTTGTGTTTGAAGCGGCACTGCGCTTGAAATTTTAAATTTTCGTAACGTGTTTTTGGTTTTTTCGTATGTTTGACGGTTGAGTGTTTATGCAGAAATAAATATCAAGTAAAATGGATTGCGAAGAAGGCCCTTCTAGGCCTAAAAGGCAGCGAAAACAATTGTTTTCTATTATGCACGACAGTGATATAGAAGAGGTATTGTTTTCTGATAATTCTGAAGACGATTATCAGCCTGGTGACGAGGAGTCAGCATCAGAGAGTGAAGGTGAGGAGCACCCCTTAGATATCGAATTACGCTCTCCAGCACGTCAATTAGTGTCACCTACAGCTCAGGATCAAGACCTGCAGCCAAACTCACCATCTGTGTCAGACACTCAAGGTCAAGCCCAGCTGAACCAACCCTCTGCAGTAGGCTCAACCGCTGAATGGACTACAACTGGCGAGATGAGAGAAATTTATTTTACAAAATCAAACGAATTTTATGGTGAAATTGCAGGAGCAAATCCTATTGATTATTTTAATTTTTTTTTTACTGAAGATTTTTTGACGATGATTTGTACTGAGACAAATGCACAGGCACAGAGGTTGATAAGTAGACATAATCAGGAAGTTTCAAGCAGACGAAGTAGAGATTTTGCCAGGATTTCTGGATGGAAACAGGTCACTGTCTGCGAGCTGAAAATTTTCCTTGGTTTGCTGTTCCACATGGGAACTATCCCTCTCAGTCGTTTACAGGATTACTGGAAAAAAGATAGGCTGTTTTCAATTCCAATTTTTGGGAAACAAATGAGCAGAAACAGATTTCTCCTCATACTGAGATGTTTGCATTTTACCTCAGAGGAAGAAAGTGAGGATCCAATGTTCAAGGTTAGAAGTGTCATTGATTACTTCAACAACAAAATGACTGAATGTTATTATCCTGCAGCACAATTATCTCTGGATGAAAGTATGGTGCTATGGAGAGGGCGACTGAGTTTTCGGCAGTTCATCAAAAATAAACGCCACAAATACGGCATAAAGTTATATATGCTAACTGAACCAGATGGATTGGTATTGAAGTTCCGTGTTTATGCAGGTGGAAAAGATACAGACGTATCTGGGAAGGGTCACGCTGAGAAAGTTGTCATGGAGCTGCTTCAGGGAAAACTAAATAATGGCCACGAATTGTACATGGACAACTTTTATAATAGTTTTGGTTTGGCGAAGAAGCTGCTTGATCACAACACCTATTGTACGGGCACTCTACGTAAAGACTTGAAAGAAAATCCTCAGGAAATCAGGAAAAAAAATATTAAGAAAGGAGAAAATATCTCAATGTTTCGTGAAGGAGTGCATGTTGGCGTGTGGAAAGATAAACGCGTTGTGACGTATATTACTACCCAGTATAAAGACAGAATGGTTCCAGTCCAAAATAAACGTGGCCAAGTTACTCAAAAGCCAGAAGCTATCTCGAAATATAACGATTACATGTCAGGAGTAGACATGCAAGATCAGCTTCTAGCGTACTATCCTTGCGAAAGAAAAACTTTACGCTGGTATCTGAAATTAGCCATCCACACATTCCAATTACTTTTCTTGAATTCAATGAAGATGTACAATAAATATTCAGGGCAACGTAAAATGTCTCTCTATGATTATCGCATGAATGTCATAAATGCTCTGCTGCCCGAAAATGTACCAGGAAATAGACCTTCAAATACCCAAACTCATAAAATAAAGAAAGCCACTGAAACTACTTCAAATGGGCGTCTCAAACGAAAGACATGCCATCAGTGCACCAAGAATAAAAAGCGTACTGACTCTCCTTGGTATTGTGACACCTGTCCTGACAAACCTGGACTTTGTGTGGAATGTTTTGAAAATTACCACTCAGAACTTCCTCTGTAAATGTTATAATTCATGGTTTTATAACTTTTTTAAATATGACATTGTTGATTGATAATTTCTGCGTTTTTCTCTGATTGTTTTTGTTTTATAAGATATTTTATTCACATTGATGCCAAAGTGTAATGCCATTTCTAAGTAAAGTTCAATTAGAAAATATTTATTTGTTTTACTTTTCTCTAAATTAATGTTGATTTTGCAGTTTATTTCATTACAAAAATGCAAGAAGTATCTAATATAAACCACATTTAAATAAATAAAAGCGTATTATTCCTAATTAACCATAAAAACGTAATAAATTCATAACCCGCACCCGTGCGTTCTTTGGCACTGAGAATGAAAATTTCATTCCCAGTGCCTAGCACGCACCGGTGCGGTGTAGTTGCCCTCCTCATTTAAAATACTGTAAAATATTATATAGATAATTAAGTATAATTACAATCTTATATAATCACTTTAAAGTCGATCAAACAAAAAAATATATTTGGCCTCCCGGTGACCTTCAATTTTTGCAAGTGGCAGTCAACCTGTTAACACCTGCGCAGTGTTTTTCGATATGAGCAAAGCTTTCGATTTTGTTGATCATGATATTTTGCTCCAAAAAGTCTATGCATACGGTATTCGCGGTATAGCACATAGATGGTTACAAAGTTACCTCACAAATAGGCAACAATATGTAGAAATCAACAATGTTAATTACGAGAATATAGAAGTAGCTTATAAATTGAAACTCGCATATAACAGAATCGGAGTCCCACAAGGTAGTATATTAGGCCCACTTCTATTCCTACTCTACATCAACGATTTGTCTAACGTGACAAATCATCACTGTACCCTTTTTGCAGATGATATATCGCTAGTCATTCCACAAAAACCTAATACTTGATGACTACAATAAAGAAGTTAACGAAGCTGTTCAAAGCATTATCAAATGTTTAGAGTGAAATAATTTAAAAGTTAATGTAGACAAGACTAGAATAATTAAATTTTACAATAGAAAACAATATAATCACAAACTAAATGTCTCATACGATAACAACAATATAGCTCAATCCGATAGTATAGTTTTCCTTGGGATGTCATTATACAGGAAAAGTTTTTTTCCAGTAATTATATTTTTTTTGGTGGTTCAGTATCGGTAATAGAACACATTCCCATTAATTGTTCAATACTTTTTTTTTTTTTTATCCGATGTAAAATGAGTAAAACATGGACATATTTTCGTAGTAATCTTGCAATGAAACTGCGCGGCGCACACAGGCGCACGCGCCGGGGATGTAGCGGGGTGCAACCCCTCGCGGGAGGGCGGGGAGGCCGGCGGTCGCCCGGCGCCGACCAGTCTCTCATTCCACGCAAGCGCGCGCCCGTTACGTAATAACTTGTTCGTGTGAAATCGTGTGACGCCCGCGCACCCCTATTGCAATGTCGGAATTCAGTAATCGCGAATATTACGAAATGATTCGAGTGTACATTTTGAGTGGTGAAAGTTTACGTGCAGCTCGAATAATGTACGCGAACGAGAGCATTCCTCGTATGCGAGCTCAAGGAATACGTAACCCCGTGGTTCCAAACGTTAGAACAATTTTAGCCGCCAATCAAAGGCTGCTTGATCATGGACAATTTAGGACTCCAACTCACGCACAAGGCTCTGGCAGACCTCGACTGGCGGTCGAAGTCGAAGACACAATTTTTGACTTTTTTCAAGAAGATCCTAGAGCCAGTACATACGACGCGGCTCGTCGATTTGGTGTGAGCCAGCGCGCAGTCTGGAAATTGCTAAATACAGCCGGACTCCATCCGTACCATTTTCAGCCAGTACAGCAGCTGCATGACCCAGACCCAGCTCCTCGTCGAGCCTTGTGTGAGTGGCTTCTCAGCAACCTCCAAGCTAATGTTTTGTGGACCGATGAAGCGTTGTTTACAAGAGTGGGACTGTACGATGTCCACAATGAACACTGGTGGTCGTATAACAACCCTCATAAGATTCGAGAGACGCATCACCAAGTGCGTTTTAGCGCCAACGTATGGGCTGGCATTATTAAAAATAAAATAATAGGGCCCATATTCATAGACGGCGCCTTGAGCGTGCCACGTTATTTAGAAATGTTGGAAACGACCATAGAAAACTTAATAGAAGAAGTGCCAGTACGGTATCTAACCAATTTTTATTATCAACACGACGGCGCTCCGCCCCACTACGCAATACAGGTACGAAATTACCTAAATGAAAAATACGGCGACAACTGGATCGGTCGTGGTGGCCCCGTTCCGTGGCCGGCTAGGTCCCCGGATCTCACTCCTTGTGACTTTTTCTTGTGGGGAGAAGTCAAACGTCGCGTTTACGTGGAAGAGGCCCAAAACCTTGACGATTTAAAATTAAAAATAATTAACGAGTTCAATGAAGTGAAAAGTGACACTAACATTCTAAATAAACTGAACGATAATTTGTTAAAACGTGCACGGTTATGCCTAGAAAGAGGAGGACTACATTTTGAACATTTATTGAAATACAGTGACTAGTAGTGATAGTGACACTCATGTAGGGGTAAGCAATTTATTCTTTTAGGTGTAGGTTATTTTTGATTGTAATTTTTGTAAATAGTTGATTCCAATTTTTTAAATACGCCGTAATGCAGACAGGTTAAAGTATGAATAATAAATAACGTTGTTTCAATTTAAATTTAATAGCTAATTTGAAAGTTGTGCCTTTTATTTAAGCTTTATTTTTAGCATTACGATGGTCCTAAGCCCATGAAAGTATGAAGGAAAAATTGGAATTACAAATTAAGAGATAAAATCTAGTCGAACCTAATAAAATAAGAGGTCAGTAACCTACGCCGCACCGTATCGCACAGCTGATTACGTAGGTACAACCAACTGCCTGCGCGCTACGCGCGCCCGCGCCGTGAGTGACCATAACATCAGTTTCAAAATAGACAACTTTCGTAAACGATAACTTTATTTTTTATTACTAAAACATATGAAATTAAAAAATACGTATTTTTTTAAATTTTCAAAAGTTTCTTCTGTCAAAATATCGGTAGAGGAAAAAAACTTTTCCTGTATAGTCAGATCTCTTGGAAACTACATATAAATAAAATCTGTAACAAAATAAACAGGTATGTTTACGCTCTCTGGCGTCTTACACGAATATCCAGCCAAAAGACAGCTTTACAAGCCTATCATGGATATGTAGGCTCCAACCTACGATATGGTATTCTATTATGGGGTGGCTCAGTAGAATTTAATAGAGTATTCCTGGCTCAAAAACAGTGCATTCGCGCACTTTGTAACGTTGATTCTTTGACTTCATGCAAACCATTGTTCCAAAAGCTAAATCTACTAACAGCACCGTCCATATATATATTTGAGTCTTGTATTTTCATCAAAACACATCAGTACCTATACAAATCCTTTGACTATTGTAATTTCAATACCCGGTATCCTAATAGCTTTCCCTTGCCAAACATAAAAACTGATCTATATAGAAGAAACTGTTACCCCATGTCAATTAAGTTATTTAACAAATTACCTAGTTAACTGAAAGATCTACCCATTACTATATTCCGAAAAAAATTGTACGCCTGGTTAGTCAGTAAATGTTTTTACTCGACCCAGGAATACCTTAGTTATAAGAATAGAAAATTATTGTAAAACCTTACTAAGTTCCTATTCTAGTGCAATAATACCTAGTTAAGTTATTATCCAACGAAAATGAAAAAGAGTACCTATATGTATAGTTATGTCACCCATTCCGTTTTATTGTTATTATATTATAAGCTTTTATTTTATGTTTCGTATACCAGAAATGGTTTATACGAGGATCCTTAATGTTATATTGTGTAATGTAACATTTATTTACCATCTATTTAGACCCATGTTATGCGAAAAAATTATTTGATTTGATTTGACATAAAACCTACACATACATTCATCTACATTCAACGTGCACATTCACATTCACGAGCGTGTAAACGGTACGCCCGAGCCCGTGAACGCGCCTGTGAACGTGAATGCCGCGAATCGGGCAAGTGTCGGTTTTTTGGCAAAGTTCAAAGGATGAATGTGCGGGCGCCCGGTGACTGTTTACACGCGCGCGGGCAGTCAGTCCGCGCTTTCGCGACGAGTGGATCTTCATTCAACGTTGCTAAGAAAGTCGCTACGATCGGAGATTACAACATGGCGGAATGGTCAAACGAGACAATTTTGCCGTTCCTGGAATATTACCAGGAAGAAGAAGTATTATGGAACCCCGGACATAAATTCCATAAGGACAAGAAAAAAATTCACGATGCTTGGACGAAAATTGGTAGATTACTAAATGTGTCAATCAAGGATTTGAAAACAAAAAAGGAGACCCTAATGGGAACATTTAGGCGCCATCTGAAGAAAAAACAAGAATCTATGCGATCTGGTGCAGGTAGGTACTTATGTTTACTTTACGTACAGTTGCACCTTTTCAAAAGCTAAAAATAAAAATTAATTAGTTAATTATTTATTTTTATTTTACCTAGGCTTAGGCCAAGATTGGTTTGGTTTCAAATCCGAAGGTCCCAGGTTTGATTCCCGTATGTGGTACAACATTTTAGTGATTAATCATATTTTTCAGGGAGTGACGAGATATATGAACCCATTTGGTTTGCATACCAGATAATGGAGTCCTTTCTGCTGCCTGTTTATACCAGTAGGGCTACACTCAACACAGAAGAGGTAAATAAATTAGTTTCGTATGTTTTAATCATTATATTTAAATAAAGGTACTGTTAGTATTAGTAACTTAGTAGGTACATATTAGTTTGATAAAAATAGTTAGTTTTTTTTCCTGGCGGCACGGTACGCCGGAGGTCATGGGTTCGAGTCCCGCCTGTGTCATTTATTTTTCAGTTTTTTCTATTCTACATGCGTTAAAACAAAAAAGTTATACATTTATATAATTTTAACATAATATGTAGGTAGGTACATTGTTAGTGGATAGCCCTATAAAAATATGAAGAAAATTCGTCCCTGATTTCTCTAGCGTTCAGAGTTGATCTTCGTGCAATCATTGGCAAATCTCTTATAGCGTTATATCCACCTGCGTTTGTTCGCCACGATCCAGGCCTTGTCAGATTGCCGTTATCATCGTATTCATCAAACGTTCCTGGAGGAGTATATCTTGCTGCGGAATTTTTACTGTTTCTGAGAAAGTTGTGTAGCAGTACACATGTCATTGTCAATTGTGATACAATATCTGGATCCAGATCAATTGGTCGTCGAAATATTCTAAATACTGCACTTAAGATTCCGAATGTGTTTTCCACCACAACTCGGGATCTGGACAGACATTTATTAAATATCCTTTTTTGTGAATCCGAATCATGATTGCCAGGGTATGGTTTCATTACATGTGTACTGAGTGCAAAAGCACCATCGCCTATGAAGACATTTGGCACATCAATATTTGATCCGGGAAGAGGACATGGTGTGGGTAGATCTAATTCGTTTCTACAGATTTTTTTCCATAACAATGAATTGTTGAATACACCACCATCACTTATTCTTCCTTGGCTTCCTATGTCGGAAAATATAAATTTATAATTGCTATCCACTAGTGCTATTAGAACAATGCTAAAAGTCTTCTTATAGTTATAAAACTCGGTTCCACGGTGATAAGGGTTTTCCATTACGATATGCTTGCCGTCTATTGATCCGATACAGTGTGGAAATTTTCTTCTAAATCCTTTTTCGATATCTAACCAACCGTCCGCTGTTGTGGGCATCTGAAATAATAATAGCATATATTAGCATTAAATTAATTAAAATAGCTTTTTTACAGACACCATCAACGTCATCAGAATCACATGATTCACAAATACCAAAGGAACCTTTTGGAGATGAAACAACACCGGAACTACATGAAGCTATCGACAACGAAAGAACTGATAGCGAAGTGATGGAAACATTACAATCGCCAAGGACCCCAACCTCACAGATGCAGCCTACTCAAGCAAAAAATAGCCGTCGTCGCTCAGTACCTAATACAGCCGAGCAGCAAATGGCTACAGCATTCGGTCAATTGACTAACGTTTTAGGACAACGTCAATCACATACTGCAATTAAAGAAGATGATGACTGCGATCTCTACGCCAAGCTTTTGGCTACAAAACTGCGAGAACTGTCCAAAGACGAACGTAAATTAATAATGTATGAAATAGATGGCATATTTGTTAATAGAATTCAGTGCAGGCTACCTAGACGTGAAACACCATCTCCACTATATTCAAACCCATATTCTAGACCACCGTCAGTATCGACTTCATGCAGATCACAAGCGAAGCGAAGCCGACCTTCAAGTATTTTAAGCTCATATTCCGAACCAATTTCAAACATTCATGCATCAAATCAACCTGTTGAACTCTCAGATCAACGCACATCTATTCAATGTGCAAACGACCTCTTAATGGAAACCCCATCCTTTCAATCTGCAAACGCACACTCAATCCAACCCCCATCTTTTCAGTCTGCAAACACACACTTAATCCAGTCAGACATTTATTCAGTCCAATCTCCATATGTTCAATCCGCAAACACGTACTCAATCCAACCTGCACACACACAATCCGCAAACACGTACTCAATCCAACCTGCACACACACAATCCGCAAACACGTACTCAATCCAACCTGCACACACACAATCCACGAATACGGACTCAATCCAGACTAAACCTAACATTATACAAATTGCATTAGGAAATTCATTTGAAACATTTGGATCTAATGAAACAAGTGAACCATGAATGAACCTAATAATTAATTGTCATTGTTTTTGTTTGCCAAAAATTTTGTTGTCAGTGTCTGATTTTTGTCTTTGATATCTTTATTTTAGTTCAGTAATTTGTGGTGATTTGTGTTTATTTTGTCAATAAAAAACCTTAAAAATATAACTACCTTTACTTCATTTTTTAGAACTTCATTAAGAGCTCTAGAGACTTCCCGTATAATTCCTGATATAGATGATGTTTTTGGAGACTTTAAACAGATAGTGTAGACTTCTGTAGCTATCACCAGATGCTAAAAATCTTAGCGTCATGATAAGACGAAATTTTGCTGGAATAGCTTCTCTGAAATCTGTGTCTTGTTTAGAAATTATCGGTGAAATTTTACTCAGCAAAATTTCAAAATCAGTAAAGGTCATTCGACAAAAATTATCGAACTCTCCAGACGGTTCATGCAAGAGCTCATCAAATTTTTCTTCTATGAACTCCCTGTAAACGAAAAACAAATTATGTATTTTAGGAGCCCTGGAAGTGTGAAATACACAGGGTGTCCCACGGCGATGCTTCATCGAGGGGAAGTACCTTAAAATATTGAAAATAGAGCAATTTACAATAAACAACTGCATTCACAGATTCTTTTTAATTCTACGAATTTTAATATTTTGTTAAAATTTTAAATAATTTTTATTTTTTTAATTAAAATCTGTGAATGCAGTTTAAATTGTTTTTAAAAATAAACTAAAATCATAAATGGGTAATTTTGTAAGCATTTTACACCACTGAATCACGATCGGAGAAAACACAGGTACTTACTTGGTTGGAACTGTTATCATCCACCACCTTCTTTGCAGTCTTTTTCTTTTTCTCCGTCGTTCATAATTTTGTTTCTTTTTCCAATAAAAATAAGTTAAGCCAAAGGATATGGCAGCAACAACACCGAGATCCTCGCTGCTCGCCATTCTGGCACTGACTGACACGACGGCGTGCGTGTGAACAGCTTGAATGTCCGCCGGCCCGGGACGGGCTGCATGCCGCGCAGCCCCTCAGGCAGCCCGACGGGCTGCACGGCGCGCGTGTGACCGTAACATTACATCTTTCCTTAATAAATTCAATATACTCAAATCCGAACAACATGGTTTTTATAAAGGAAAATCTACTACACTAGCCGCCTTTAAACTAATAAAAAAGGTGTCCGAAAATGTTGATAAAGGTATTAACACAAGCGCAGTGTTCTTCGATATGAGCAAAGCTTTCGATTTTGTTGATCAAGATATTTTGCTCCAAAAA
Source organism: Noctua fimbriata (assembly GCA_905163415.1). NCBI lineage: Eukaryota > Metazoa > Arthropoda > Insecta > Lepidoptera > Noctuidae > Noctua > Noctua fimbriata. The sequence goes on from LR990929.1 coordinate 15,636,658, forward strand.
GCCTATGCATACGGTATTAGCGGTATAGCACATAGATGGTTACAAAGTTACCTCACAAATAGGCAACAATATGTAGAAATCAACAATGTTAATTACGAGAATATAGAAGTAGCTTATAAATTGAAACTCGCATGTAACAGAGTCGGAGTCCCACAAGGTAGTATATTAGGCCCACTTCTATTCCTACTCTACATCAACGATTTGCCTAATGTGACAAATCATCACTGTACCCTTTTTGCAGATGATATATCGCTAGTCATTCCACAAAAACCTAATACTTGATGACTACAATAAAGAAGTTAACGAAGCTGTTCAAAGCATTATCAAATGGCTAGAGTGCAATAATTTAAAAGTTAATATAGACAAGACTAGAATAATTAAATTTTACAATAGAAAACAATATTATCACAAATTAATGTCTCATACGATAACAACAATATAGCTCAATCCGATAGTATAGTTTTCCTTGGGATGTCATTAGATAGTCAGATCTCTTGGAAACTACATATAAATAAAATCTGTAACAAAATAAACAGGTATGTTTACGCTCTCTGGCGTCTTACACGAATATCCAGCCAAAAGACAGCTTTACAAGCCTATCATGGATATGTAGCCTCCAACCTACGATATGGTATTCTATTATGGGGTGGCTCAGTAGAATTTAATAGAGTATTCCTGGCTCAAAAACAGTGCATTCGCGCACTTTGTAACGTTGATTCTTTGACTTCATGCAAACCATTGTTCCAAAAGCTAAATCTACTAACAGCACCGTCCATATATATATTTGAGTCTTGTATTTTCATCAAAACACATCAGTACCTATACAAATCCTTTGACTATTGTAATTTTAATACCCGGTATCCTAATAGCTTTCCCTTGCCAAACATAAAAACTGATCTATATAGAAGAAACTGTTACCCCATGTCAATTAAGTTATTTAACAAATTACCTAGTGAACTGAAAGATCTACCCATTACTATATTCCGAAAAAAATTGTACGCCTGGTTAGTCAGTAAATGTTTTTACTCGACCCAGGAATACCTTAGTTATAAGAATAGAAAATTATTGTAAAACCTTACTAAGTTCCTATTTAAGTTATTATTCAACGAAAATGAAAAAGAGTACCTATATGTATAGTTATGTCACCCATTCAGTTTATGTATATATTAGGTATTTTAATCTTCGATATTCAAAAACGTACCCTGCTGAGCATTAGCCGCGTCCAGAGCGCGGCTCGCGAGTCCCGCTCGCGAGCCAATAGTTCGGCCGGTGTGGACGGCGCTCGGGCTTCCTCGGGCACACGTTGGCTCGGCCGAGCGCCGCTCGGCAACGAGCCATGCGTTGTCGGTTTTTGCCGATGCTCAAAGGCGGCTCAGTCTGAGCTGCTCGCCCGGTGTGGACGGACGTAACGACACTCGCGAGCCAGAATCAAAAATGGATAAAGAAGACAGTATTCGCTTAATACAACTTTACGGAAGCTTCAAAATGTTATGGGATTCGAAAGATCCAGATCATTTAAATAAAAGCAAGTGAGAAGATTGCTGGAGGAAGATCTCTAAGGAAATGAAGTTACCCATACCCGAGTTGCAAAAGAAACTTGACTCATTGACAGGTTCATACCGACGCGAAAAGTCAAAGCAGAGAAAAAGTAATATCACTGGTTCAGGTAAGGATTCTTTTTAACTTTTTTTATGATATATCCAGACAACATAAGCGCCGCAGCAGCTAATAATACGTGATTTTCCATCGTTATACGGGGAGAAACTGAATGCTCAAACCGGCTCACCTTGGCTTGCGAGCGCGGCTCGGAACTTTTCACAATTAGCTCGGGTGCCACGGCTCGCGAGCAGGAAGTCTGAGCGCGGCTCCCGAGCCGCGCTCAGCCGGTCTGGACGCGGCTATTTGCTCTAATATCACAGGCCTGGAAGCGCGTAACGACAGTGATACTATACATGTAGGTATTCATTATAATTTGAAAAACATTAGGAATTCATCCTAGTTTCTTATTATCTGTTTTTATAAAACTTCCGTTTTTAAGTGTTTACTTTATGTTCATTTCCAGTACCAACAATTTCTGCCCATGAGAATGTGCTGAACGCAATTGAAATAAACTCTTTCGAATAGGAGATAAATTCTGCTGAACAAAATGCAGCTCAGAGCAATACCCACGCTGATATTAAAATACCAGGTCTATATCCTGTTTCTTTCTTATACTACTCGCAAACAGATAGTCCATCCTATTCACATTGTTGTAACACAACTTACAAAACCTGTAATAGCCAAGTCATAGTAGGTGCAAACAGCTTACATAATTAATGTAATATTTTAATTTCAATAATGTTATTTAATCAATTGTATTATTTTAGACATGAACGAGTCACTAATCCTGGAGATAAATGAAGAGGATAATGAATCTCAAAAAGGTACTATTCTGTTTGTGCAATATTAATATTGAAAAAAGTAGCGAGTTGCAAAATTATTAACATCAGCATTGTAAGCAAAATTCATAATTTTGCAGATACTACAGGAAGTAAAATAATAGTTGTGATATTAATAATGTTTGATGGTATTTAAACTTATGTTTTCAGAAAATAAATGGGTAAAATGGCATCCAAAGGCACTAAAAACAAGAGTATCAACTCTATTAAAACCGGACAAAGTTACAAAAACAAGTGTCACTGGAAGACTGGACAAATTAAGTGCAGCCCGGTTGGAACTGGTACAGTTGCAAATGGAGACTACCCTAAAGCAACATCAGTTCATAGAAGATGAACACAACCTAAAAATGACACATCTTGCTAATGATGAGGCAAGAAAACAAGAAATGCTGATAGCTCTGTATCGTACACCGTTCCGAGGTCATCGCTGGTATTTACCAATATTTTCGCAAATGCTCGATATTTGCGTGAACAATGCCTGGCTTCTCTATTGGCGTGATAGAGAAGCCAGCTACGAACCAAAAAAACCCAAGTCGCTGAAAACTTTCCGAATTGAAATTTTCGAAAGCCTATGCAGATATGAGAGAACTAATACAAGCAATGTTAGCAGGACTAGCGTTAGCTCAACGAAGACCATACAGAACCCAGTAGCTGAAAGACCCCCAGATGCTGTTCGGTATGATCAAATTGCTCATTTTCCAACTATAGCATCCATCAGAGGAAGGTGCATGTATTGCACAAAAGGGCAGACCAAATTGTTTTGTCAAAAATCCAAATGAGGTTGTGCTTATTGCCGGAACGTAATTGTTTCTTAGAGTATCATAAGAAATAATAAAGTAATTGTAAGACTGATAATATTTGGTGATTGTAAGACTGATAATTAGTAGATATTCAAGATTGATCTCATTCTACCAATAATTAAGATTTTTATAAAGTTTGAAGGCTGTTTATAACTATTATTGTGAATTTTAACCGACTAATACTAAAAGGTAGTTGGTGGTTCTGTTCTTAGTTTGGTGGTTCTGTTCTTAGTTGTATATACGGAAGTACAAAAAATTGTGTTTAAGTAATGAAACACTTCATTACTATAAGTGCTGTGTTTACTTGCTCGAAATGGCTGGAACTGGAAGACAGTTTTTTGATGAAATTGAAAAGATGTGTCTTCAAGAGTTGATCTTAAAATATAAACTTAACTCGATGGCAACAAGTATGGGAGGCGCAGCATTAAAAAAAACTGCATGGGCTCGCCTAACGGAGGAATACAATACCATTGAAACAAATTCAAAAGTAAGTACGTAGTGTAGTGCATATCGACAGTATTTCCGTCTATAAATTTTATATAAACAATAATTCCCCAACATATTGTGTTGCCCAATATAAGAAGAGCGGCTGAAACACCAAGACACTGCATTTTCCAAGAGTGCATGGAACCAGAGCGAAATATTGTGCCTGAAGAAACCAGGCAAGATGTATTGGTTAGGTATCAATATTTTATATCAAGAGGAGCTCGTATTTGCTCCTTACATAGAAAGGACGCTAATTATGAAAACCTGTATGCTGCTGAGTATAGCCTTAATAGCTTTACTTCCACACACATAGAGGATATCATTTTTATGTTAATGGAAGGGTTACGTAACATCTCTTATGAGAAAACTACCCCGATAACCAAGTACAGTACTTTATAGGCATAAATAACCAACAACATCAACAAATATTAGATGTAACACCCAGGCATAGGAATCTGCATCGGGGTAGTTTTGCATTAACAGCCTTATTGTGTAAATTAAGGACTGGGGATTCAGGGGACAGATTGTCATGTGACATGGAGAGAGCGACTGTCGCAACCCCGTGCAGGGCACGCCACCATATTGGCGATAAGTCCCCTCTTTGAGGAGTGGCTAGAGAGGCGCCACGGCGCCCTCACCTTCCGCCTGACGCAGGTCCTCACCGGACACGGTTGTTTCGGGAGGTTCCTGCACCGAATCGGGCGGGAGGAAACGCCCGGGTGTTTCCATTGTGAGGATCGTCCGGAGGACACGGTGCAGCACACTGTGGAAGCCTGCCCCGCTTGGGCGGAGCAGCGCCGTGTCCTCGTAGAGGCGATTGGCGGCGGCGACCTCTCGCGCCCGGCCCTGGTTCAAGCCATGGTCCGGAGCGAGAGGGAATGGGAAGCCGTCACCTCCTTCTGCGAAGCAGTCATGCTAGTGAAGGAGGTGGCGGAACGTGAGAGGGAAAGAACCTCACGTCCCAGCCGCCGCGGGAGACGCCCTGGGCGTCGGGGGTCACGCGGTGGCCCCCGGCCACCGTAGGCGCGGGCCTGTGGACGGCGAGTTATGGGCTAGCTCGCCGTCTGGCCGTCTTATGACGACAGGCCGTGTCGACGGCGCGTTCGTGTTCCACGCGCGCCTCAAAGAGATGTCAGCAACCACGTAGGGGTCCACACGGGCCGATGCCTGCCAGGGCTGCGGGACTGTTCGAAAGAGATACCGCGGCCCTGGAACACAAAGGGCAAAGAAGGAACATGGATGGGTTTTAGTCAGTACAAGTCTGACACTCCCTTCCGCTCCGCCCAGAGCGGGGGGGGTCATTTGATGATTTCCCATCCTAAAAACACAGACAGATTGTCATGTCTATTTCAAGTTCCGAGAAGGACCCTAGAGACATTAATGTCTGTAGCAAGAAATATTTTGCTAACTGATTATGTTCCACAATTTCTTAGTTTTTCTCATTTAACAAGGGAGCAAGTGGCAGCAAGAAATTCATACATTGCCGATCACATTTTTGGTGAGCTTAATGCACCAGCTGATCAAAAACCTGCAATCACAATAGCTGATGCAACATTTACAGGGTGTTTGGCAGAACGTTGAACATACGAAAATGGTGGATAGGTGGGGTCATCTGCTACTTACTCAGCCCTAATTTATTTGGCCCTGGCCCACTGGATATTTAAAAAAAAAATTTTTTCTTTCTTCTTGTTTCACCACTTTCTTAACTTAACTTAAGTAACTTTAAATTTTTGACGAAACTCTACCTTTACGGAAAGTGAAATGATTTGCGAAATTTAATACTGCAAAGTTGGTAAAAATTAAATGATCGACGGCTTGCCAGTAGCAGTGGTACAAATTGACATTCACTATTCCCTTGGGATGGTTACACAAAGCAGGTAGCAATTTTGTTTCACTCTTGCGCAGTCATAGCGCATTTTTGCTCTCTTTCGCTCTCGTGGCACCGTGACGCTTCAGAATGAATTTATTTTCTTTAATTCAGTCGAGACTTAAGCTTAACTGCCTCTGAGATCAAACGTGCCCGTTACGCTTGTTTTTGTGCACTTCGTTTTCTTTTATTGTAATCACTAGTTTTGTAACCTGTTAGTTAAGTTTTTTGTTATTACTGTTACCTGTTGTTATTGGTAAAGAAATGGCTGTTTTTACCAGTGAGGAATACGCGGACATGTTGTTAGCGTATGGAAGCGCTAATACTAATTCGCGTGAAGCGCGAAGGATTTATCAAGAGCGTTATCCCAACCGCCGAGTATACCCAGTCAGTCATCAGACGTTTGCGAGTACTTACCGACATTTACGACAAACCGATAACCTGACCTTTCAAGAACCACGAGTGAACGCAGCACGACCCGATGACGAACAAGTTCTTGCCGAGTTTGACGCGGACCCTACCAAAAGCATTAGACAGATAGCTTCAATACCTGGCCTAAGCATATGGAAAGTGTGGTATGTTCTCCGGGCAGATGGTAGGCATGCTTTTCACTACACTCCAGTGCAAGGTAAGATTTAAAGCCGTTTATGCACTGCATCTGATACGATTTTGTGGAATGTAGTAAATTATGAGACAGTTCAATTGATCGTTCCACTTAACCTTGATTTCGTCACTTTCTTTATTAGTTGTTTTGCCTCATGTTGTTTTTAGCGCATTCAATTTCAAATTAAATTCGAATAAACTATTCCTATTCGGCCGCATTCACGTAACAATCAGGCGGCCAGCGCTTACAGGATTCGGATTTAGGATTCGGTTTGCGCAGGTGGTCAGCGTAGGTAAACTTGCCAGCGCTTATGGCTCCTTATCAGAACAAAATATGGAAAGTCGCACGCCCTTTTGTGAATGTGGTCTTACGTCTTTATGGCTAAGCCATAAAGCCACTTAGGTACTTAAAAATTGAAGATAATTTAATTTAGATAATTGTAGAGTTTGAACTCGGAGGAAGAAAAGATTCAGTATTGAAATCAATTCTTAGACGTGTTTTGTTTGTTCTGTCTCGATGACAGTGATTTTGGGAGACGTGTGCAATTTTGTCGCCATTTTCTGCATACCGATGTGGACGACGTAAACTTTTTAAAAAGTATTCTGTGGACGGACGAGTCCAAATTTGACAAAGAAGGGATTGTCAATTATCACAATCTTCACCATTGGGCACTTAACAATCAAAACCCACACGTGAAGAGACAAAGGGGCTTCCAGAGGAGATTCAGTGTGGATGTCTGGGCAGGAATGATTGGCGATAAGCAAATAGGGCCTCATTATTTGCCCGACATCAATGCGAACAACTACTTGGATTTTTTGATAAATGATTTACCACCATTAGGTGAAGAAGTGTTCCAAGTAGACATAAACAGGCCTATTGTCTTTCAACACGATGGCTGCCCAGCTCACTGGAGTCTGATTGTACGTGACCATTTGGATAATTGTTTCCCAAATTCGTGGATTGGCAGGGGAGGACCAATTCCCTGCCCTCCGCGATCGCCCGACCTCACTCCGCTCGATTTTCACGTGTGGGGAAGGGCAAAGGAACTAGTTTACACTACAGAAGTAGAAAGTCGAGAAGATTTGATAAATCGAATAAATGCTGCTTTCGAAGTTATGCGACAGGAGATGCTGCTGCGCACAACAACTGTAGAAATCGGACGTAGATGCCGCGCCTGTATTGTAAATGAAGGGCGTCAATTCGAACATCTGTGATTTATTATTTAAATAAATTATTTAATTGTTTCATTAACCCACCTAACTGGTACAGCATAATTTCAATCGATCATTTAATTTTTACCAACCTTGCAGTATTAAATTTCGCAAAACATTTAACTTTCCAGGTAGTTTCGTCAAAAATTTCCCACTTGATAAAATTATGAAATAACTCTTAAAGTTTTTGTTTTTTATAAAAGCAAATTACATACCATTAGAAAGCTCACACACTAGGGATGTTTTGCTAGAATTGGAACTCCTCAATCATTTTTTTTTTTAATGCAAGTTGAAATTAAGATTTAGGTATTTTTTACATCTTTCTGTAAGTTTGAGGGCTCATAACTTTTTTCTAGCTAACATCTGAATAAAGCAATAATTTCATAAGAATCTGCTAATATAAAAGATTTAAAAAAAAAAAAAATATTGCCTGTTTTATCCATTTTTAATAAAAATTACACTTTAAAGTTAAGAAAGTGGTGAAATAAGAAGAAAGAAAAAAAAATTTTTTTTAATTATCCACTGGGCCAGGGCCAAATAAATTAGGGCTGAGTAAGGAGCAGATGACCCCCACCTATCCACCATTTTCGTATGTTCAACGTTTTGCCAAACACCCTGTATATATACACAAAAAAGTAGTAATTACTTGTTCCAAAAGGATACATATTCCCTTCATAAATATAGGAATTTATTAAAGCCATTTATCCTCAGCAGTTTGTGTAAATCATATTTGAGCGCCTGTTTTCAACGAAAAGTGTAGCTGAATTAGTTAGGTTACATAATTTAAACAGGCGCGGTTCCTGGTTTGTACCCATAGATGCGACAACCCTCTCTTTTCCGCGGCTATCCATGGAGGAATTGATATTATTTGCTTGTGGTATATACCAAATTCGCCAGGCTCGTTCATATGTGGGTGAGCATTTTCGCTTTCATATATAGTATATATGTTATGGACCAGGTGATTAATGCGGGCATTATACACAATATACGAGCATTATGAATAATGTCTAGCTCTATCGGGCTAAGTGATTAATACTATCTTAACTTCATTATTTATCACATTGCACGGTCATTATTATATTGCTACATGATAATTGGGCAATTGATAATAAAGCTAAATTTGACGCGGTGTGAGGGCGGCGAGGCACGCATGGCGTGGCACGCTTTGCTTGAATTGGTGACACTGTAAGAGTCCGAGTTCCCGATATTGATCGCGCTCGTCGTGATGGAAGAAATATACTTGCTACCGTTATTGAAGTAACAGCCTCTAACCTTTATAAACTAGGAACAAAACAAGGTGTTTTAAATCAACTATATTCAAGAAACCAATTTACTGTCTGCAAGGAAAGATTTATTTCGCCTGAAGTTGTTCCAGAGACAGAGATTTCGCTGAGAGAGTGTTGTAGAATGTCCTCTAAATGCGGGGGGCAAGGTTATAGTAGATGTGGTTGTAAAAGTGGTTGCAAGTCTGATAAATGTAGTTGCCGAAAAGCCAAAAAGTTGTGTACCTCAAAATGGCAGTTGTCCTAATAAATAAATCTGTTACTTGCTACATATTGTATAATTATTGTTTTCAATTTTATGTTCTATTTTACCTAGATTTTCATTTGACTTTTATTAAGAGAAGATTCTAATTATGCCAAATAATGAGTCTGATTGCTTAAACTTTAGTTTATTTTATGTTTTATTATAATAAGTCATTTCTATAAAACAATATTAGACATGTTGTGAATTTTTTTTTTAATATGTTTTATGTTATACTTTTAATATGACTTTCCTTAAGTTTTAAATGCCGAAACTAGTGGATTCTTAATGTAGAAGTACTTGATATTTAATCCAAATAATGAGTCTGATTATTGAAACGGTTTAATATTTAGTTTATTTTAAGTAAAATGTCAATAACAATAAAAAATAGTAATTAAATAAGTTTGTACTAATCTGCCCAAAAGGTGATGGACAATATTATACATATTGTCCATCACCTTTTGGGCAGATTAGTCCGGGCATTATACGACTTGACCAAGCATTATACATGCCCGGTCAATTTGATTGTTTGAATAATTCTTATCAAATTGCACGCTCATATTGGGCATTTTTCATAATGACCGGACATTATGTATAATGCCCAATTTATCACTTGGTCCATAACATATACATTAGAGGTATCTCGAGAGAGAATACATGGCTTAGAGGGAATAAACCCAATGTTGCTTCGTGCTAAAATAAAGTCCCGCCATTCTTCTGCTAGAACTTATTTTGTTTTCATAGTTGCAGAAACAAATATGAATGGTCGGGACGCAATCAAAAGTTATTGCTGTAATTGCATTGTAGGTTTAAGAACAGTGGGATGCTGCTCACATGTTATGAGCATTATTTGGTACCTTAGTTACGCTCGCCATGAAGGTATGACCCGACCTGCCCCTTTCTTAAAATAAAATAATATTAAGAATTGATTAGGTAATTATAAGAACAATAAAATAAATGTAAGTTCCTACAAAAACAAAGTTGTTTTATTTACCCACACTCAAAACTCCATCAGCACTTCATCATTCATCATCATCATCAAACTATTGCAGACCGCTGCTGAACGTAGGTCTCTCCTAAAGCACCCTACTGAATAGGTATAATTCTCATGTCAATTTGCCAACTTAATGATAAGTAAAACATATAAGGTTAAAACACCACGAGTAGACGTTTGCTCCAAATGTACGGAGCTGTCAGAGAAATTAAAAAATGCACAAAATGAAGAAAAAGTTCAAATAATGGCTACATTACGGATTCACAAATTAAAAGCCAAATGTCTTTATACCTTTTTGCAAGATCATGACGAAAACACGGTTTCAATATCAGTTGATTGCCAGAAAAACGAAGTTTTGCCAAAGGTTGCAGACCAAGCTGCATATTATTCACGTCAACTTTAACATCTACAATTTTACTATTGTACTGGTAAATCGCACAAACAAATTTCCAAAAATCTGCGAACAAGATTGCATCAGCAGTTTTCAATTTCCTTTCGCAGACCAATTTTACGGGCAAAAAAACGCTGCGAATGATGGCAGACGGATGCAGCTCCAAAAACAAAAATACTTTCATGATTGCTATGGTTGCGTACTGGCTAACAAATTGTGCCCCAATACATGTTAAGATCGTAGAACTCATATTTCCGGTTCCCGGACATTCATTCATGCCAGAGGATCGTATTTTAGGACATATTGAAAAAGTGGTAAAAAAAAAAGAGGTAATTATAAATCCATCTGAATATATAGAAATATATAATCGTTACGGTACCGTCCACAAACTGGGTGAGGACTGTGCTGTGAAAGATTGGAAGGCCTATGCAAGTGAAACACTGAAACTCCCAGGTAATTACCACTTCCAATTTGCTGCTTGCAAAAGATATTACGTGACGAGAGTGAAGAACAAGCCGGGCCGGTTTCTTTTGAGAGGAGAAATCCATTATAAAAATACACACAGGACTTGCTAAAAACGTAATACGGGGTGTATCTTCGACATCTGAGTTTGGTATCAGAGACATACCACCATTTCAAACAAACGTATCTGGTTTGAAACTTACTGATGTTGACAAACTATTAGTAAAACATTTCGGTACAAACTGGAAATCAGAATTAGGGGTCTGATCTGAGCTGTTGTTTTACAAAAATATTTTGCAAGACACAAATATCGGTGATTTTGAAAATCAAGAGCACTGTGAATATCTGGAAGAAGCTGGATTATCTGTGTAATTTTCATTATCTTTAATAAAAGTTAGTAATTGTTATTTTGATTATATTTCATAGAAGTCCATTATAAAAGTGTAATTTTGATTATTTTTAATAAAAGTTCAAGTCAATATAATAGCACAGTTTTTAATTTTATCATTTAATAAATTCCTGATGTCTAGTTTAGTACGACTTATCTGTACACGTAAACATAATCTAAATCAGTCTGACCCATCGACTGCATAAAGCCATCCACACTAGCAATAAAAGAGCAAAACCGCTTCTATCCAATAGTTGTGGATGCAAAACCGCCTCTATCCACTGTTTGGGTGCAGAAAGGCCTCTATCCAGATTTCAAAGCCAATTTTTCTAATTTTTACATTGTTTATGAAATAAGCTTAATCTGGTATCGAAAATAATATTAATTTGCCGAGATATTCAATTTAAATATGGAATATAGTTTATGTATAATACATTTTATGGATATATGGGGTATGGCGAAAAATTTAAGAATGTGGATAGAAACACTTTTTGTATCTATTCCTTTCCAACCGAGTTAAACTGATCGTGAGTTTGACTTTACAAAATTCTAAGCAAAAATGTAAACAACTTATGCGGACGCAACCGGCGTCGATGTATCGTGAGTCTAGTAATGAATGAGACAAAAAATAGTTTTGCACTGTGCGCGCGCGTTTCTTCCTGTCAGTTCGTCGAAAGTCGGTTGAAGGATGGCTGCGTTTTTTAATCCCGGCGCTCCCGCACGTAAGTAGATCGATTTTTAGTAATTGTATTGGAATATTTAATATAATTTGATGTTTTTTGATTAAATACGAGTGTCTTCAGGTTTACTTATCAAGTTTTTGCAAATTGAAGCATAAGTTTCGTCATTATTTTCTGCCAAAATTGAACACGCACGATCGTGTAACATCGGTCGTAACACGTGATGTTTTTGCATTTTGTTATTTTGTTTTTATTTGTTATTTTGATCCTATATAATGACAAAATGGTTTTTTTTTCTTGTTATTAGGGGTTCGAATGACGGATAACGCAATATTAGACCAATTGAGGGGTATAGTTTCAAAACCTGCAAAGTCCCTTTTGTTTCATGTAGCAATATTTTTATATCTCTAGTAACTCTATTTTTTTCTGCACAAAAGTCCCGACTAGCCAATAGTAAGCCACCATTTTGGTCACGTGATACACAAAACTGTTATGGCGTGAAAAAGTTAGTATTTTAATTAGATACTGTGTTATTTTCAAAGTAAATGTGCTATCTTTGCGAAGATGGATACAACCCCGACCGTTGTGGATAAAAACAAAGCTCGGAAACGGCAAAGAAATCCGAAACAATGGAAGAGAAACCTGCAGAAATTAGATAGGTAAGTGGATACTACTATGAGTAGTTTTGATCATTCAAAATATTTAAATTTATTGTGTTGAAACTATTTGATATTGTATCTTTTTTATCTGACTTTCGGGACACCATAATAATCGAAATTTCCACGTTCCTTTGCGTGAGCCGATCCCCAAGTTTAGAAGACATTTTTTTTGTACCTACGTATGCAAACTGAAATCATTGAAAATTTCCGATTTGTACAAACTTGGTTATTTTATTTATTTGGCAGAGGCCGTCTGCGTCATATTAATTTAGTGAACTTTTTGAGTATTTATTTAGTTTGTTCGATCCAGGTATTATTTTTTAATAGGGTTAATGTGCAATTTTCAGTCCCTTCAATTCTTTGTTTTATCTTTTCAGATATTCCGCAAAAAAAAATACCAGAGAACCCTAAATGTACTCATAAAAAAAATTATCAGTGTAACTCACTCACAATGAGCGATTTGAATGCCTTTCATTCTCGTTATTACAAGAACAAAGATAAAAGATCACAGGATGTTTTTATATTAAAACACGTTAAAGGATCATATACTTCTAGGCGTCGCAAAGAAAAGGAGTTTACCACAAAATATTACGTTTACAGCCGTGCATCGAAAAAAATGATTAGAGTGTGTCAGAAAACATTCATTAATATACTTGATATTAAAAGGTACCGAGTTGAGAGAATATCAAAAACATTTCTGAAAGAAGGTCTTATGCCAGAAGAGAATAGAGGGGGACACCGTAAAAGTCACAAATATTTAGGAAAGAAAACAGCAATAATCGAATTCATCAAAAAACTGAAATGTTCTGAGCCTCATTATTGTCGAGGAAGTAGCGCAAGGCTTTGTCTAGCTGCTGAATTGAGTATCAACAAGTTGTTTAAATTTTACAATGACCAAGCAGAAGAGCAATTAAAAGTTAAAAGAAGTTACTTCAGGAATGTTTTCAACACCAATTTTAACTTAGGATTCGGTACGCCTCGGACAGACGTATGCTCAGTTTGCTTACAATACACAGAGAAGATAAAGGTGGCTGATAATGAGAGATCTAAGAATGACTTAATTATCCAACAGTGTGTCCACAAAAAACGTGCTAAAGCATTTTTCAGTTACTTAAAAGATGAGTCCCCAAATGTTTATATATTTTCATTTGACTGTCAGAAGAACATGCCACTTCCTAAAATTCCCGATCAAAGCACATACTATTCAAGGCAGTTCTATCTTTACAATTTCACAATAGTAGCAGGCTCGTCAAAATCACAATTAAATAAAGAAAATACTTTTGCTTATGTTTGGACAGAAGACCAATTTCCGAAAGACTCTAACTTGATAGCCTCAGCCATATAACATCGTTTAAATTCAACATCGTTTCCGGATGAAATTGATACACTAAGATTAATGGCTGATGGCTGCGCTGGTCAAAACAAAAATACCAACGTAGTAGGAATGTGCCTTAAGTGGCTATCAGAAGCCCCACAACATATAAAGAACATCGAAATTATATTTCCCGTCGTGGGCCACTCTTTTCTTCCTGCAGACCGCGTTTTTGGAAGAATAGAAAAGGAGTTTCGCAAAAGAGACACAATATTAGAGCCGAGTGGTTACTCCGATATCATAAGAGAATACTCAAGTCTCATTTCAGTAGGAGAAGAGTGTCCAGTTAAAGATTGGAAGGAAGCCTTTAAAAATATTATAAAACCAGTCGGCACTTGGCATGTGCCTTTTTCGAAGTGCAAACGTTTTGTATTGAAGCGATCAACACGCAAAACTGGCAATACATTAGTAAGAGGCAAACTACATTATGTTGCAAAGGCAATAATATGCCCTCCTGCGCCATTTTTAGATGATTTGTTAATTTTATATGACAATGAAGAAAATATAGATACATAAAATAGCAAATGTGTTTTTTTTATACCCTAATAACCACAATTGGATAAAAATATATGCTTGGTCGGCATAATCCCTGATCCATCATGGTTTAAAATTCTTTCTTCGCAGCTTCGTAACGGTGAAGTGGCAGTGGACGTGCTTTGCAGTATAATGGCGGCCCTGTTGTTTCGATATGGTGCTCGACGTTGTGCTTCGGAGTATTTTTCATAGTGGAAAGTCTTGTTATATCGGGGAATTCCGCTAATATGTCATGATATTTTTGTTCCAGGTCTATGGTTCTGATTGTTGGTGCTGTAGATTTGCAAATGGAAGTTTTCACTGACAAGTTAGTTATCTTATCGATTAAACATTTTCCAGCGAGGTCGACTAGAAGGTGATGGTGCTTCAAGAAATCAGCGCCGATGATGGGCTTACTGACTGCTGCTACGACGAACTTCCATCTGAATGGTCGTCTCAGGTTGAAATCTAGATCTATTGTTTTTTCACCGTAGGTGGGTATTTCTGTGTTGTTTGCTGCATAAAGTTTGAATGCGGTGGGCTTGAGGATTTCGCAGCGTTTTCGAGGAATGACGGATATGTTTGCACCAGTATCGATGAGAAAGCTTAGATTTGTCTTCTTGTCTTTCAGAAATAGACGGTGTGATTTTTCCCAGGCATACATTTTCGGGCTTGTCCGCCGAACTTTCGATGATAATAACAAACGGAATTGTCGTAGTTCTCAGTCCTGTGTTGTTGATTTGAATCCGACCGGCGGTTACCGTGCGGCGATCTGTATGAACTGCGTGATCGATGACGGGCGCCTCGCCAGTCGCGCTCGCGCTGCCTTCCGTAGCGGTTGTGGTGTGTTTTTAATTCCGATATTTCTTTCGCCAACATGTCGTTCTTCGCGTGAAGTAATGCGTTTTCATGATTTGTAGCTACTGGTGGAGTGGATGGTGTTGACGATGATGACGTGTTGTGGACTGCTGATATTTAGTGGTGAAGTTGTTCCAGCATTTTATCGGCCATTATTGCTAACTCACTTAGTTCGGTTTTCTTGGCTATAGTTTCGCTCACAGCTAGAATGGCGCGCACAGATGGGGGTAGGTGCTTTGTCCATATAACACGCAGCGTGTTGTCAGCGATGTTGTTACCGGCTAAATTTTGCATGCGGCGTAGTAGTTGCGACGGCTTCAAATCTCCTAGTTCCACGTTGGACAGTAACCTCTCGAGTTTAGTGTGGTCGCTCTCGTCGTAGGTTTGGATGAGCCTCATCTTCATGGTGGCGTATCTGTTATTTTCTGTGGCATTTCTGGTATCGAACATGATGTCTTGAATTTCGTCTAGATCTTGTAGGTCGAGTTGGCGGATGAGCAACTCTGATAGTTCCTTGTCGCTTAGTTTTCCTGCAGACACGATCGCTTCAAATTGCAGGAACCAGAGCTTGATTCTATTTCTCCATAGAGGCGGTATCCGTTGGTTGTACGAGACGGCTGACAGTTCGTGCGAATCTTTTTGCGGCGATGTTGTGTCGCTTCCATCGTTCTGCTTCGAAGTAATCGGGTTCATGTTTGTTTCTAGGTGTTTCTTCAGTCGGGGTCACCACTGTTGGGTACGCAAGGTATGAAAATGAGACTCGTGGTGTTGGCTGAATATGGAATGAATATATTTAGAAAGGACGGTCCCTTTTATACAAAATTTGTAACAAAAAATCAATGCATAGTAGGTACATATAAAAACTTAGTTTGGGCACAATATCGTCGATGTACCCTACGTACTATATTGTTACTGTGAGGATGATATTCCCCTACATTAGAAACCCCCTCCTATCATAATCAAGCATTGAAAAAAGATAAGTTCTTGAATTGCCGTCCCTCACTTTTTCAGATAGAAAAAACCTCAAAATGTTTTAATTTTTTTTAATATTTCTAAAATAGTGGCGTCAATTTGAATATAATTTTTAGATATCTAATACTATGATGATTTTAAAACACTCCATTTTTATAGTAATACTTGATGTCCATCTTGGGCCTAGGACACTATGGAGGCTAGGCATTCCCCTTTAGGTATATACAAAAACGTTTGCAAAAGTGGCAAAATAGCAAACATGATCGTTCCTAAAGATATTCATTACTCAGCAGGAAATCTCAAACCTACTAAAATTAATGATGTCGATAAACTATTGACTTCACACTTTGACATCAACTGGAGTAGTTACTCAGTTCTGTCTTTTTATGATAAATTAATACCAAATACGGCACTGGACGGAGACTTGCGCAACGAGGATGATGAAAATGAAGAACACTTATGCGAAGAACAAGAAAGTGTACCTGACCAAATTTTTTTTTTTTTTAAGGCCTATTTTGTGTCCCATTGCTTGGCAAAGACCTCCCCCTTCTACTTATCTATCTTTTGCGATGGTTGGCCGTCTAGTTTAGTAGTAGTAATAATAAAAAAAAACATTCATTGATTATTAAATTTGTATTTTTATTTTCTACAATGATCTTTTTAACGGGACGACGCGAGTTATATAAGCGTAACAAGGTTATTACACAATAACCTTCATTGTAATTAGGTAATAAGATTACATTACGAGTAACTTCCTGGTACTGCGATAACAGGAAGCATTTAGATTATAATGACCCTTTGTTTAAGATACTTAGCTTAGAAGATTTGATATTAAATAAAGTTAGTCTTGCACTGCTCTTCAAGCGGAACCTCTCGTTCCTTTTTAAAAAGCCTTTCGTCTCAGCCCACAACCTAACTGGCGCAGCCGGTACGTCGCGTTTATCGGTTCCAGTGGAAGATTTCCGTAAACCTCGATTCCGTGGCGTGCACAAAGAACCTACCGTGGGCAACTAGCAGAGCGTCAGGCAGCAGAAAAAGCAGCAGCAGCGCAGCGCAACATCAGCGAAGACTCATCTAGCATCGAACAGCCTCTCATCGGCTATGCTCGTGGGGTAAGCATTGAATCTGATTATTCCCGAGACTCCTTATATTCTATTCCTGTCACATTAACTATAAGCAACTTTTGTGTGTTTCTAGTGGCTAGGTATCAGTATTTTAATTAATACAATTTTGTAGCTTGTTTTTCATTTCTTGGTTGCTAGTTTCTAGTAGCTAGGTATCAGTATTTTAATTAATACAAGTTTGTAGCTTGTTTTTCATTTCTTGGTTGCTATCTGACTCACTAAGATAAACATGTCTAATGATAAGAAAGCACTAGATGAGAAACAGATCCCTGAAGGAAAGGCGATCCCCGCCGATTACTCAACGTTCTCAAAATTGTTACCCTGTTACGATGGAAACAAGAGAACGTTAGCATTCTACATCGAAGGTGTAGAAAATGCTTTAGAATTAATAACTAATAAAGATGACGATTGCATAGCGTGTCTTATTAGGAATCAACTGACATTTAAAGCCGTTGAAGCACTGTCAGAAAATCCAGGCACCAAAACCTGGAGTGATATAAAAGGTGTTCTTCAAAAAAAATTTGGAGAATTCAGAACAGAAATTCAATTAGTCTAAGAACTAATGCTAATTAAGAGAGATAACAATACAATAGATGCATTTGGTGATAAAATCAGAGCCTTAGTGTGTACGCTTATTTCAGCTAACCCTGAAAAACGCGTTTATTATGAGCAAATGGCTCTTGAAACATTCCTTGATAAATTTTTTTTTTTTTTTTGTGTACAGGGTATTTTTTATACAATTTCTTTCACCCTGGGAATAAAGTTAAAGTTAATTAATAGTTAAACATTACGTCGACATCCGTTTGATTCAATGTAGTCTGTGTTTTGATTGGCATACAATAAAAAAGTTGCCAGGTGTCAAAGAATTAAATAACTAATGACATATTTTAATCAATTGAGTAATCGATAAAATAAAACGATAATTAAACAATACAAAACAATTATTTTTAATTAAGAATATATAACCTATGGGCAGTTTATATCTCAACGTTTAGATTTAGATCTCAACATTTGACAACTTCAACGCTACTGTGTTAGCATTTTATTTTAGAACGATGAGGTAGAATGATGTTATCCCTGTCCTTTTTATACGTATTATTGTATGGTACATATGATATATATAACTATATATATATATATATATATATATATATATATATATATATATATATATATATATATATATATTGCATATAACTGAAATGAACAACGATTGGTGTACGCCAAATATAAGTTTATGTAAATTATTCTTGATGACGAAAACTATTGGTTAAACTGCTCATAGTCGATGCGAGTAAAACCGATGGAACGATGACAATAATAGGTTGCATAAATTATTTTAAGGCCTACATTGATTAATAAGAAATGTTCACAAAAGCAATAGACACAAAGATAACATCCATATTTATTTAGAAAACCCGTTATTAACAAAGTAGTTTGTATCGATTGATCTATAACGATTTATTAATAGATAATAAAAAATTGATCTGGCAACATTTACTTGCGCATGTCACAGAGTTTATTCTGTGGTTCGTTACGTGCGTGATTACTTTGTTTAGATACGTTGAGTTTAGAATTCCGTAATCTTTTACTTAGTTATTATTTACGATACGTGCTTTTTCTGCTACTACCGAGTTGAGCTAATAAGTTCCTCTAGTGCATTACGTTTTGTGAGATATTTGACTCTTATTAGTGCTGTTCTTTGTGAGATATTTGACTCTTAGTGCTATCCTTGGTGAGATATTGGACTCCCGAACCGTTATTGTCAGAGCCATGTCAACCCCAGTTAGAAGTCGGACACAGCGTCAGCGTTCCCGACGCTGTATTAACTGTTCGATTTTATTATCACCTAATTTACGCCGGTATACAGTTGAGGAGTTGAACGAGCATATGACAGTTCTTTTACGAACCTGGACAATGCCTACATCTGTAAGTCTTGTTATTATCGTGTGCTTAAAAAAATGTTGTGGACTTTACAATGCAATAAAAAAAATAATGAACTGCATTGTGCAAATTCTAAATGACATCTGATTAGAGTAAACAAAATACTTGAGTTTTTTTTAGATAAATACAATTTTTGCATCTTTTTCAGTCAAAACGTAATTTAAAAAAACACACCGAAATGTCAAATTAACACAACATGCACTAAGATATTTTTTTATAATAATTATTTCATCAAAGTGTTGAAAGTAAGATTAAGTAAATAGACCATACAACTGCCTGCCTACAATACTTAAACATTAAATGTCAGTGAAAAAGTTATAAACATAGAAGAGTAATGATTTTATAATCTTTTTCAGGTAGCGTTGAATGATATCCTGTGTATTGAATGTTATTTGTTGTTGCAAGAACGCATCCTATTAAATATAACTGGATCCCACGAGGATATGTCACCTGCATTTGGCCACTTGAACATTTGTTATGGATGTGGTATCTCTATTGCAAGTCGGAGAACCCATAGAGTTGAGTTAGACTGCCCACAACGGAGCATAATTTTAAGATGGACTCTAGCACACCTGGTCAGTATTTATTGTAATAACAACATAACATCACGCTTGTAATCCCCGAAGGGTTAGGCAGAGGTGTACTTAATAGTACACCCACATTTTGCCAGTTATGTTGAAGTCCCATGAACCGGGCCCAAATCCAGACTCCGTGGCTGCTACTGAGAAATTCCTAATGCAAAAATCCAGTAACACTGCCCGACCTGGGAATCAAACCCGCGACCTCATGCTCAGCAGTCGCGCTTGCGACCACTAGACCAAGGACCACTTCACATTCTTGCAACAACATACAAAGTCTCGGGTGTATATTCTGATATTGACTAATACCAACTGTATTTCATTTTAGGCTACACATTTAGGAAGAGTGTGCATTCCTTGCTGGTTAGCAGCAACTCGGGAAACACGACGATTGGAGGTTCAAGATACAAACAGACCTGACAGTTTGATGCACCTTCACCTTCTTTAGAAGATACTGGGATGCCTGAACCACCTCCAATGCCAGCTCCAACACACCAATCACAACAAGTACCACGACATCAATCTAAAGTTAATTCACAAAAGTATAAACGAGTTGCCTCAGCTTCTCGTCACTGCATGTTTGTAGGATGTGAAAATATTGACCGTCTTTTAGTGCCTATGACTATCAAGGAATTGGTTGTTATTGCAGTACAATATATATATACCCTTAAATGCTAGAATTTGCCATCACCACTTAAAAATAGTAATCAGTGGAATGAACTGAATGCCACTTTAAATGACTTTACTGGCTTTCAAGTTGACGATATATTTTCCATGCTGGAAAGAGCTTCCCAAAGGACTTTAGATTTTACGTGTATTCTAATTTTACAAGCGTATGCTGAACCATAGATCCTCTGCTGTAGAATAGTGATTAGATTGGCATATAACTGATAGTTCCCTACGGATAGCAATAAGTACATTCCACACAAAGCAAAACGTAAGGCTATGTACCGTTCAAATATATTATAACCGTAAATAGTATTCTTATAACAAAATAATCTTATGTGTTTCTTTTCAGAAGGGCAAGCTTGACACCATTGGTTTTCAGAACAAGCTTTAGCAGCCCTTACGATGACCACTATATGTAAGTATTACCTGTAGCTACTTACCACCACCTAAATCTCACCCATCGGTTCCGAGCCATTGGTGGCTCAGCGGTAACGGCCCCGAGTTACGAGTTATAGGTTCGAACGCAGTCAGGCGCTGGGTGCATTACTTTGTGTAATTTATATCATGACCACTGCTCTCAAAACGGTGAAACCGGCATATCCTACTACCAAACATGTAATATCTACTAACCCGCATTTTCACACCGAAACATGTATCGGTATAAATCCCTCCCAGCGCGAGATTTTTTGTATGCATTTAGCAAAGTAACAACTTTAATGCTATAGAGTACTATAGCATTAAAGTTCAATTTTATTTTGTACAAATAAATATGTATTTCGAATCTCGCCCCGCCTATCCTATGCTCGCCTCGCGCTGGTGCTTCCTAAATACAAGCAATATAAGATGAGAAATTCTGTATGTTTGGAAATTTATTGAAATCAATCATGCTTCAACAGATTAACAGATTTGTCATAGGATCACCATAACCCTCCTTTTGGGTTTCGCCTCAGTCGGATAATAAACATCAAAATCGGGGAAGCTGGTTGAAGAATAAGAACAAACGCACCTGAATTTTATATTAAAGAAATAGTATAAATATACAGCATGTATTAAAAAGGCGTGGCCCATACCAACTTTCAACACCTACTCTACCCAATTGTGTGGGACAGCTGATATCTTTTCGGGATTACGATGTTGGACCCTTAAAGAATGTGGTTCAGTTTGACGGTCTGCACCACACACCTATATAATACGACCACACCTTTCTGAAACACGCTGTATAATATGCATCTCAAAATACAGTTAATGTTTCACATGTCCGGGTGCGGTACAAGAGGAAGTCGGAGCCTTCAGGAGACCAAATTTGCTGTTGCCCGAACTCTTTCGTTGCAGTTCTTAGCTTCAAACGCTGTCGTAAGCTGTTAGAGTAAGTTTTACCCGAAGAGAGGTGGGCGTGGCTACGTAACAGACATGATGAAATATGCAGCCAAAATCTTTAAGTTTAATTTTATTTATATTCTAAAGACTGTTACTTTCATTTACAATTAACAGAACCACAGACAACGACTATATGTAGCAATAATATCCTATTATTGGAAGCGCACACTTGTACTTGTCCCTGTTTAATGTATACTTGCATGTAATTGTGTAGTTTCTGTTGGAGATCCAATAAATAAATAAATAAAAATAAATAAATAAATAGGCTAGAGTTGAGCCACAGACTAAACGTTTATAAAAATAAAACCTGATATAGTGGTGGTGGATCGATTAGAGCGGCGCGCAATGATTGTTGACATAACGGTTCCGCACGAGAAGCTCTTGAAAGCCGTGAAAGATATGCAAATCAGGTATCTTGACTTGGCTTACGAGGTTGTCGACATGTGGGATGTGAGCTCAGTGATCATTGTGCAGATAGTCGTTTCAGCCAGTGGCTTAATTGCCAAGAGCCTCGACTAATACCCGAGGAGGCTCTCGTTAGGCACCTGTATCAAGGGCTTGATTCAGAAAGTGGTACTCCTGGACACGGCTCGTATTGTTAGGTGGTTCCTCGCTCTGACGCGCTGACCGCCCCCGGTAGCTTAGACCCTGTTCCTGATACCAGTGGGCTACAATTTTTTATATAGCTTTTTTAAGAAATATTTAAAAATGTATAAAATCTGTAAAGAAAATAATACTTAATCATTTTTAATATCAGGCAACTGAGGCCCATAGACAAAAATATTATTGAACAATAATAACCTAATAAGTACATATTAAAAACGCGTTTAGTGTGTCCACTAATACTTTCAGTCATTTAAGCGATCCTAGCCATGGTAGGGTGACGATTCAAACTGTGTCTCGGATAGCACGTTTAACCATCAACTCACGATTGTTGCTAAAGTTTGTAAGTCAGATTTCCTCCGAACAAATTGCAAACTTCCATACAAACAATTCATAATATTTATCTTCTTTTTTATTTTTATTCTCGTATTTTTTTTACTTTTCATTAGTCTCACGAACCACACGATAACACATTTTCGTTCTTTAAAAAAAGAACGAATAGAGTGAGGACAGTCCCTGAAATACCCGGTTAAGAAAACACAAAAAGTCAGAGATTTTTTTAATTATTTCTCTACTTACACCCTTTTAACTCGATGTACAGACAGACGCCAGCACGTCAAGCTACCCGAAACTGTATTTTTTTTCCAATCAACCTTAAACCTAATGCTTTAGCGGTACAGTTGAAAATCTCTTATATAAATTTGAGATTGAAGTAGCTTGATGTGCCGTCTGTACATTATCAAAAACTCGACTTAATTTTCACCTAACAATCGATCATCACAGAAACATCTTCACAACCCTATTTTGTTCCATTTTGAGGAATCGGGGGAAGCTTGTTGCGGCTAATCTCCGACTTTTGACGAAACTTTTACTGGCAGTAACTGATGTTATGAGTAACTTGGGTCTTACCTTTATCTATGAAAATAGATTAAGGTTCCGTGCAAAAAAAAAACATGAAATTGTTAACAAAATCCGATTCAAATGGGGACGTTATTAGCTCGGCACACACGCGGCGCATCGCGCTCTGCTGTCGCGGGCCCCACTCCCACCGTGCGCCGCCACGCATCAACTCATGGAGCGGGCTCATAATGCTTGACGCGTTTGGAATAAAGTTTCTGTAGTAGTTGACCATTCCAAGAAACCGTTTTACTTCTGTTATGTTTGTCGGTTCCGGGCCGTTCAATATTGCTTTAACTTTATCGCGGTTAGTACGTAATCCGTTCTTATCGATAACATAACCTAAGTACGTTACGCTATCCTTAAAAAAAACGCATTTGTCCTTTTGAAGGCGCAAACCGGCTTCACTCAACCTGCTTAAAACCTGGGCTAACCTCGTCAAGTGAAGCGCTTTCGTTGGCGCCGTCAAACAAATATCGTCTAACCATATGCTGACCCCCTCGATACTAGACAGCAGTACTTCCATTGCCTTTTGAAACAAAGCTGGAGCATTCGCGAGACCGTACACAAGGCGGGTATATTTAAATAATCCTTTTGGAGTGTTAATTGTTGTCAACTTCTGGGAGTCTTCAGAGAGAATGAATTGATTATACGCATTTTTTAAATCTATTTTCGTATAATGTTCACCGCCTCCTAGTTTCGCGAATACTTCCTCGATTCTAGGTAGTGGATACTTATCTATTATAAGATCCTGTTTAGTTCTGTTTCTACCTTCTCTTTTAATGCGAATGGTATTGGTCGGGCCTTAAAAAATTTCGGTACTGAATTTTCTTTGAGTTGTAAATGAACTTTAAATTTATTAAAAGAACCAAGTTCGTCCTTTCATAAATTCGGATACTGTTCCAGTAATGAATTAAAATCATCATCATGACTTATTTTATAAATATTGGTTAAAATCCAACCGAAGGTGGACATAAAATCACGACCAAGCAGGGGTGGGCCATTCGAATCGACTACAAATATTTTTATATTCTTTTTGACAGAACTATACTCAACAATAGCTTGGAAATACCCCAACGGTGAAATTGTATGCCCATTATACAAACACATTTTGATATTGCATTTATTCAATTTGTAATGTGCGAACAATTCAGTGTACAATCTTTTTGACATAACTGAAACACCCGACCCTGAATCTAACTCCATATTTATGGTTACATCACCCACCTTTATTTTTAAAATCAATGGTTTATCAGTTACATACCTTATATTGAAATTATTACATTCGTCACAACTGCCAACCGAGTTACTCTCACTGTCATCACCACCGATATTATTAACACGTACACGTCCGTTTTTATTGTTTTTATCACACACTTTCTTCAAATGTCCTACTTTTCCACATTTTTGGCACTTATAATTTTTGTAACGACACTTGTCCTTATCGTGATTTTTTAACCCGCACACCGAACAACGAAACTCTTCGCCACGTTGGCCACGATCGTAACTCGACGTCGATGGGCGCCTGTCGCGAGCCAGCACGCGCGCCGCTCGCGCCGCTGCCGGCGCCGCCGCCATTGCTCGACCGCTTCCACCCAAACCTTTGCATGACCTTTGCATGATATATTATTCACAACTTCCTCTTTGACAGAAATGGCCTCCGAACTACTGCCCAACAAAGCCCTTGCCTCCTTAGCACACGCAGACTGCTCCGCTATTTCAATTGCCCGCGACAACGTGAGGGTCGACGGGTTTTGTTCGAACAGCTTCTCACGTTCTGGACCTGCACTCAGACCGAGGACGAAACGATCTCTTAAGTTCGTCTCGAGAGCGGTGCCGAAGTCGCAATAAGTTGCCAAACCTCTTAATCGCGCCGCCCATTCTCTAACGGATTCGTCTGTTGTTCTGCTGGCACCAAAAAAATTCGCTTTGTCCACAAATGTGCATGTTTTCGCCTTGAAATGACTGTCGAGTAATTCCACTAGGTCTTCATAACTCAACGCTTCCAACTCCTTTGGAAAAGCTAGGTTAAGTACTCTTCTTGTTCTTCAGTATCTGAATCGTATACGCTGAATTGGTACTGCATGCCACTTGGTCCAGGTTCTGGAGAAACCACACGTATCCCGGGGAGGTCCGTAATGTTATTCTCGAGAGTCACGTTACTAGTGACGACCGGCTCACAAGGCTTAACCGAGCCCTCCAAAAATTCCGATATATCACCCAGGTGCTCTGCCATATTATCAACCTTGTCCATCTCTGCCGGTTCACCTTCGGAACTGCCTTCAAAGCGTAACCTAATTAAGTCATTTTCTATTGGTTCATCATCTTCTATTGGTTCATCATCACCTTTGTTCAAAGACGAAATAACCTGGACGGACGGGATAACCACCTCATTCGCGGCGCCGCCATCTATGGCGGAGCGGGC
This sequence comes from Noctua fimbriata, assembly GCA_905163415.1. NCBI lineage: Eukaryota > Metazoa > Arthropoda > Insecta > Lepidoptera > Noctuidae > Noctua > Noctua fimbriata. The sequence goes on from LR990929.1 coordinate 15,662,494, forward strand.
CGCACGCTCGCGCACCTCTCGCACGCGCCGATCCACTTCTCAATATCCTCATTTATACCGGGCCACCACATCCTATGGTATATTTGTACGTTGTGGGTAGGAGTTGGGAGATAATGAAACGTGCGTCGTCCTTGATAGCTAGTTTATTACTCCTATCTTCCATGTCTCTTTTCTACCACTGTACCACCGGACCCATACCCTGTCACCGGCTTCGAAAGCTCTGGTGCGACCATCATTCCCCCCTGACGGTATTTTACACAATTCTTTATTTTTATATAGTATTAAGTCTAGTCGTGATTTCAAATCCCTGCCGAACATTTTTTTTGCGGGTGATTTACCAGTAGTACAGTGCTCTGTGCTCCTATATTCGAATAGATAGCCTAATAATTTATCGAATACTGCATGTTGTGCTGTACTGTCACTTAAAATATTCTTTAACATTTTTTTACACGTCCTCACTGAATTTTCAGCTTGTCCATTGCTACATGGATGGTAAATCAGTGACGTCATGTAGTTAATACCATTATTGGAACAGAACCCTTTGAATTCCTTACAATTTATTTTTGCGTCATTATCTGAGACTAGTATACCCGGTAATCCAAACACAGAAAATATTTTCTTCAGTTTTTTTATTAATGATTGTGTGGTAAGATCGTTTCCCATAAAAATACACTCTAACCATTTAGAGTACGCATCAATCACTCCTAAATAAGTCTGTTGCCGTATAGATAAATAGTCTATATGAATTCGTTCCCACCGTGTCGCTGCGCTCGGCCACGGCGCCGGCACTGCCCGTGGCGGAGCGGGCCGCACGCTCGCGCACCTCTCGCACGCGCCGATCCACTTCTCAATATCCTCATTTATACCGGGCCACCACATCCTATGGTATATTTATACGTTGTGGGTAGGAGTTGGGAGATAATGAAACGTGCGTCGTCCTTGATAGCTAGTTTATTACTCTTTCGCTTTTTTAGCTGTTTTTAGTTTGGGTCCCTCAACAGGGGTCGTCGACACCCTCGCAACTTGACATTCAATAGGGCGAGGTTGAGAAATGTCCCTCTGCGATGTCGATGGCTGGGGCGACGAGCCGCGTGCCTGCTGCTGGCCGCGCAGCCTCTCGAGGAGCACTACAGGTTGTGAAGTCAAAGGGTTGTGCAAACCTTGCATTCCGGGTGAACTGGATGCACTGTGGAGAGACACGGCGTCTAATAAATTAGGCGCCGACATGCGATTTCGTGTAACATTGGATGGGTCTTGGATGGCGTCGCGCCGGTTTTCGGCGGGGGAGGGGGCGGGGGCGGCGGTGGCGGCAGTGACTCCAACAACGCCGTAATTTCGGTAAACCTACCGTAATTTGAACATATCTACCACCTACCGTAGACATGTTCAATTCTACCGTAATTTCGTCTTTATGAGTGGCGCCTTAAAAATGATGTACCCAACCTAACATACAGTTTATTTTTATTTTGCTTGAAAATGACAACACTATCATTCCCTGAGGCATAGACAAGTAGACGAAACTTATGCGACCAAATTACGAAGTTATTGAATACAGTACTGCAGTAGAACTTAGCCATACCTTTGCATTTTGTCAACTTTAATTTATGTTTGACATTTTTTCACAATAGTTTGCTCAGCAAATCTTTTATCGCGTCGCGACTGACTATATTTATAAAAAATGTTATCTGACAGTAACAATTCAAGTGACGACAGCGACGGTGGACCTTCCAGTAGTAAGCGCGCTAAAAATAAGTCATACAAACAAAAATTTCGACCAGAGTGGCTGAAAAATAAAGACTTTTCCTCGTGGCTTCGCGAATACCCAAAAAACCCATATAAAGGAAAGTGTTCTCTCTGTGATACCACCATGCAGGCTGATCTAAGTGTGCTGAAACGTCATAACGCAGGTTCAAAGCATCAAAGTAAGGTAAAGAGTAAAACTATTCAACCACCAATTGTAAAATTGTTGCAAACTTCAAAATCGCATTCAGAAGAAGAAAAAGCAAAATATGCAGAGCTCAAACTAGCAGCATTCATGGCTGAACATAAGATACCACATTCAAGTATGGACCATTTATCGGATTTGTTAGTTGATGCATTTCCCGATTCAAACATTGCCAAAAATGTGAAAATGAAACACACTAAGCTGCAAGTTATAATAAACAATGTCTTGGGCGATTCGGAAAAAGCAGCTTTAAGCGCCGATTTAAAATCACAAAAATTTTCTGTACTAATCGATGAAAGCACCGACATTACATCTACAAAAACTATGTGTGTGGTTGTTCATTATTATGACCCGAAGATAGGGCGTGTGGTCAGTCGACTTTGGGACCTCATTGACCTTTTTGGCGAAGATAATGTAGATCACACTACAACTGCAAAACGCCTATTCGAATTCCTAATTAAATCATTCGAAGAAAATTGTGTGCCGCTAAAAAATATAGTTGGGTTCGGATCAGATGGTTGCAATACAATGATGGGCTGTAACAATTCGGTTTCATCAAGATTCAGGCAGTTATGTCCAGGAATAACGCGTTTGTCATTCGTTACACTTATGCTCGAGCGAGGGTTGCAAAGAACTACCACCCGAATGCGAAAAATTAACACGCAATATCTTTAACCACTTTAAAACCAGCAGTAAGCGGCAAAGTCAACTAAAAGCTTTCCAAGAATTTTGTGATGCAAAAATACATAAAATGTTGCGACCAGCCCAAACTAGATGGCTCTCTTTATCAGCCGTCGTCGAGAGGATCCTAGAACAATGGGAGGCTCTTAAACTTTACTTTGATGATAAATGGCTTGAAGATCATGAATGCCGTGAAATACACACTGCTTTGAGAGACCCCATTCAGAAGGCTTACTTTTATTTTCTTTCGTGGATGTTGCCAAAGTTCACTAGAACTAACGCATATTTTCAAAGTGAAAATACAGTCTTACCAGAAATGCACTTGAAAATGCAAGAACTTTATAGAGCCCTCAAGTTATGTAAATAATACACCGCTCGACAGTATTGACCCGACAGACGAACGCAAACATTTACGAACAGAAGATATTTATTTAGGTCTTGGTGTTCAAAAACAGTTGTCACTTCCTGAAGTTATTGCTGATGTCAATTCTGTGAAACAATTGCGAGAAAATTGTAAGAGATTCATTGTTCAGGCAGCGGTTGGCATAAGAAAAAGATATAGCCTAGATGACAAACTGTTTATTGCAGTTTCCAATTTTAATAACGAAAATTGCTTGTTTGCAACTGAAAAGAGACAAACATCATTGGCTTCAACATTCAACTTATTGCCCCGAATATCTCCCAAGAAACTTGATGTCCAGCAGATTTTAGACAATGAATGGCGGTATTTTCCGAATTACATTGCACAAAACAAATGTGATTTAGACGTCAACGATCCTCCAGATGTATTTTGGCATAAGATGTCAGAAATCAAAACTAAAGAAGACTCGCGACCAGTCGGACCATTCTATAATTTAGCACATTTTATGCTAGGAATGCTGTCATTGCCCCACTCTAACGCCGATTGCGAGCGCATTTTCAGCCACATTACTGACTTGAAAACGAAAAAAAGGAACCAATTGTCTACAAAATCTGTTGCTGGGAATCTATTTACGCAGCAACTCATTAAGAGAACAGGAAAAAACTGCGTAGATTTCCGTCCTACTGATAAAATGATTAAAAGTATTAATGTTTCTATGTACAAAAAGGCTGAAACGCCTGAAATTTAATGTTTGATTGGGAAATAAAATTACCGTAAATTTACCGTATTTTTAATTTTTAATCTCCCGTAATTTTCCGAAAAATACCGTATTTTTAGACTAGCAACACCGTAATTTTGACAAATAGAGTTGGAGACACTGGTTGGCGGCTATGGCGGCGGCGGCATTCGGCGGCACGTAGGCGCCCTGCGCGAACTTGCGCTGCGCTTGCACACACCGAGAGCGTGCCGGCCGCATCTCCCCTGCTATTTCTACGCGAGAGAAAGCTTTTCTTTGGCTTTTTAACCCGATGCTAGACCGCTAGAGTATTAATGTTCTGTGTGCTAGACGGAGATCGCCTTGAAATGACTGTCGAGTAATTCCACTAGTCTCATAACTCAACGCTTCCAACTCCTTTGGAAAAGCTAGGTTAAGTACTCTTCTTGTTCTTCAGTATCTGAATCGTATACGCTGAATTGGTACTGCATGCCACTTGGTCCAGGTTCTGGAGAAACCACACGTATCCCGGGGAGGTCCGTAATGTTATTCTCGAGAGTCACGTTACTAGTGACGACCGGCTCACAAGGCTTAACCGAGCCCTCCAAAAATTCCGATATATCACCCAGGTGCTCTGCCATATTATCAACCTTGTCCATCTCTGCCGGTTCACCTTCGGAACTGCCTTCAAAGCGTAACCTAATTAAGTCATTTTCTATTGGTTCATCATCTTCTATTGGTTCATCATCACCTTTGTCCGAACCAGCATTCAGTATAGACGTGTTATCGCACGCTCCGCAAAAATTGGATATAATTTCAAACGAAAGTGCTACCTATTAACTAGTGATATAGTTGTCTTTGCAAACTGCAGTGAAACGTACCCGCTTGTCCCCCGCGCGCCTCGAGTAAAAGAGAGCGTGGACATAATTGCCATCCTGTTCTCGCATCGTTACCTGCGCTGCGATCTCACAGGTGTGCGCCTACGCCATTGACTTTCGCTGTGTAAATGGATAACATATGACTATTGTATAGTGGTCGCAAAAGTGACGTCGTGCGGTCAAACCAACTCAACTGATTATCAAGTGTCGACTCAAATACGCTTTCATCAACATGCCGCTGCAAAGAACGTCTCCTACCCAATCGCCGAAACCGGATAGAAACCTGACTTTAATGACACAGTTCTCTTCTGATCCGTCTCTTAATAGAACAACAATCAATAGTGATGTACTGCCAGCGCTCAACGAAAATATCACACAACGCAATAAACGGCCTAGAGATGAAGATTCCACACCAAATCAATTCTCCGTTTTTAAAGACGAGATAAGAGACCTAATTAACTCGTTGGTTGCCACTCAAAGTCAGGGAATCGCATCTATAACCAGCAAATTGCAAGAGATAACTGAATCGAATGCTAAAATTGACGCGGCTGTATCACTCCTAACTGAACAAAATGAGGAGTACCGCGGCAAAATTGCACTCCTAGAAAGCCAAGCTCAAAAAGACCGGGAATACATCTGCCTTCTGGAAGATAAAGTAGAAGACCTTCAAAGAAATTCCCGCAAGGCCTGCGTGGAAATTAAAAATGTTCCTATTAAGGCACAGGAAAACAGGGAAGACCTCATACAAATGGTTGTCGAGCTCTCTAAGACCATTAACCTAGGAATGAATGGTTATGATACTAACGACGTTTTCCGCTTGAAATCAAGAGGGGAAGGGGAGAAGAAACCTACAATTATAGTGGAATTAAGGTCTGCAATCCTGAGAACAGTGTGGTGGGCCTACCGTAGTATACCATTCGGGCCAAGTCATAATCAGGAAATCGGTAATTTTCATCAACTTGAGATTTTCATTCTAAAGTTTATAAAATGCGGTAATTGGTACAGAAAATAAAAATGAGCGACTTTTACCGTCTAGTTTTTAAAATATTGTAAAAGGATCACGGGTGGGTCCCGTGGCCTTTTTTAAAGGATTATGTTTTTTCCGTTAGCGGGGGCCGCAGGGGTCACGATACGGCTCACGTCGCGCGAGCGCGGGGTGGGGGCGCAGTGATTTATTCCGGCCGATCAATACCGCGCGCTGCGTGGACAAGTGAGGATCTGTTACGCTTTTTCCGCCAAACATGAATGATTTTGAAGATTTTGAGTTAACGCAAGAGGAGTTAAACCAGTTAGATAACATCGAGATAAATCTTCTGAACCAATCAATACTGCTGACATGAAACTATCGTTGAGGGAGCGCTTCTTTGGCCGCCTGAATAAGGTACTAAGTAGTCTTTTTCAGGCGGAAACAAGGTGCGCGCCTTCAACGGTTGGGTCATGCCGGTTTTGATGTATTCTTTCGGCATACTCAAATGGACTCAGACGGAACTTGATGCCCTGGATAGGAGGGTCCGTGTACTGCTGACCGCAAATCGAATGCATCACCCACGGTCGTCGGTGATGAGACTGTATATCCCGCGGAAGTGGCTTCTTAAATGCTAAGACCCTGCACAGCCGTGAGGTATGCAGTCTCAGGGAATACTTCCTAGAGGCTGACGTGGGGATGCACCGAGATGTGGTCTCAGTGGACAAGGGCCTCACCCCGCTCTCCCTGGCTAACGAGAACTGGCGCAAACCTAGAGTATTAGACACTAATGATCGCAAGGAGGTATGGCAGGGCAAGGAGCTTCACGGACGCTTTTATCGGGCTATACATGGACCCGATGTAGACTTCTTAGCGTCCGTAGCTTGGCTGCGTTTCGGTGACCTATTCGGGTAAACCGAAGGTTTTGTCTGTGCAATAATAGACGAAGTTATGATGACGAATAACTACCGGAAATACATTGTGAAGGATGGCACGGTTGACATATGTCGGGCATGCCACCGTCCGGGAGAATCGATCCGACACATTATTTCTGGGTGTTCTCGTCTGGCTAACGGAGAGTACTTGCATAGACACAACCTCGTTGCCAGGATTATCCACCAGCAACTTGCTTTGAAGTACAAACTTGTGGAATCAGAAGTGCCATACTATAAGTATGTGCCCGACCCAGTTCTCGATGATGGTAATATCACGTTGTATTGGGATCGATCTATCGCCACTGACAGGACTATTGTTGCCAATAAACCTGACATTGTGGTGATAGATCGATTGGAGCGTCGCACAATGATTGTTGATATAACGGTTCCGCATGACGAGAACCTCGTGAAAGCAGAGAAAGATAAACAATTCAAATATCTAGATCTGGCTCGCGAGGTTTTAATAGCCAAGAGCCTCGACCAACAACTAAGGAGGCTCTCACTTGGCAGCTGGATCAAGGGCTTGATTCAGAAAGCAGTACTTCTGGACACGGCACGTATCGTTAGGAGGTTCCTCTCTCAAGAGCCCGGACCACCGGTAGCTCGGACCCTGTTCCCGATGCCAGTGGGCTACTATTTTTTATATTTTTAAATGTTTTTTATATAGTTTTTGTTAAGAAATATTTAAATATGTAATAAGTATGTTAGAAAATAAATAAAGGAAATAATAATAATATTCCACACAACACAACGCCGTCTAGTCTCAAGCTAAGCAGAGCTTGTGTTATGAGTACTAGACAACTGATAAACATACTTATATATTTCTAAATACATACATATATAGATAAATTACACCCAGACACAGAACAAATGATCATGCTCATCACACAAACATTTGTCCTGGGTGGGAATCGAACCCACGACCTCCGGCATAGCAGTCAAAGTCACTGACCACTAGACCAACAGGCCAGTCCAACAAAAAACAATTATTCCGTTTTTAATTTTAATAATCATGTACACTTTCTATTTCAGTTATTGACCTCCAGAAAAAATGGAAGCATCTCCGTGATTACTATGTTAGAGAGAAAAAAAAAGAGAACAATGTGCGCAGTGGAAGTTCTGCTGCTGCAAAGAAGAGGAAAACGCCATACGTAGAAATGCTTCGTTTCTTAGATGTGTTAAGACAAATGCGCCCTACAACTAGTAATATAGAAACTGACTTTTATGAAACAAGTGGTGAAGAGAACCAACTACAAGAGACTGGAAGCGAATCATCAAATTCCAGTTCCAAGCCTGCTAGTCGCAAAGACCAGAGTATGACACTGTTTCAGAAGTCATTAATTAACAGTATGGAGAAATCTTCACAAGATGATAGTGATTCAGATAAACAGTTTTTGCTGTCGTTACTCCCACAGATGAAAAAAATGTCTGAAGCACAAAATTTTGACTTCCGTTTAGATATTATGAATTTGGTAAAAAAATATAGATTTGCTACAACAAGTACAGTGCAACAATATAACACCCTGGCCGATCAAAGTAATTATGAACAAGGTTGTATATCATTGCCGCAGACTTCTCAGTTTGAACACACCGGTTATTATACAACTGACTACTATACGGACTCACCACAATCAGCGACCTCGCAGGTTTCAACTGAAGAAGATATTGAAGCATTAATGCAGAGTTAATCCGTTACGTTTATTTAAAATTGGTAGATTTTGGATTTTTGTATCATTTTAATATACATGTCAATAATATTAAAATATTACTGTCAAGAACGAAAGCAGTTATTATTATACCTACAACTTTCCTGTTTATCTATATATATATCCCTTACCTCAATGTAATAGTCAGTCTTTCTTCAGGAGTAATGGCACATCGAAATTTCGTATCATACTTAGTTATGGAACATTTTACGATCGTAAGGAGTTCATCAAAAGATTCTATGGACATGCGGTAATACTGAATAAACTTTGTCGGATACTCTCTTAAAGTTGCATATAGACAATTAAATTGGCCACTTGATATTCTTTTAGTATTTAAAGGATGCACCCAATATCGACGTTTCCTTTTTCGGTCTTGTTCTAAAGCCTCCCAAATAGCAATTATTTCGATAGGCTTCATTTTAAAATTCAGTATTACACAACACAACCGCTCTATAGATGCTAAACGCAGAAACTGACATGTGGCAGGACGGATGTTACGCTCGACGCATTTTCCGTTTGATATGAACTGACACATTCGACCGAATAGACGTGACTTATGATACGCTCGGCGTATTTTACGTCAGATATGAACCTTCCCTTAGTCATAACAGCGATGATTGTAGTTCAACAGCCACATCTACCTTACACATCGATACAGAGAGTGACGCTTCAACTTCAACTAAACAAGCAACAGCTACATCGGAGACAACTGGGAAGCGTCAATGCATTTTTAAAGAATCGTACATCCAGTTTGGTTTTAAATGTACAGTGTTGAATTTTGAACAACGTCCACAGTGCGTTGTTTGTTCGGAGGTTTTGGCAAATGAGAGCATGAAGCCGGCCAAACTGAAAAGGCACCTAGAAACTAAGCATCCACAGTTAAAGAATAAATATGAATCTTATTTTAAACGACTTGCCACCAAACTAAAGTCACAGCAGGTTGATTTCCAAAAATACACAACAGTTAACCAAAAAGCCTTACAAGCATCTTTCGAGGTTTCCTTTTTGATTGCCAAAACTAAAAAACCTCACAACATTGGCGAGACGCTCATTTTGCCAGCTGCAATGAAAATGGTTTCGATCATGCAAGGAGAAAAGTATGCCAATGTACTGAAAACAATTCCACTATCAAGTGACACTGTTCATCGTCGTATCAATCTACTTGCTGATGATATCAAAATACAACTTATAGATCGCGTGAAAGGGAGTCCCTATTATGCTATTCAGCTGGATGAAAGCACTGATGTAGCTAATGTAGCTCAACTTCTGATATTTATCCGATACCGATATGAAAACGACATATGCGAAGATTTGTTATTTTGTCAGGGATTAGAAGGAAGAACAACCGGTGAAGCAATTTTTAATGCAGTTAATACCTTTTTTGAACTCCATGACATAAAGTGGGAATATTGTGTATCTGTGTGTACAGACGGCGCAGCTGCATTGACCGGCTCCAAAACAGGATTCAAAGCAAAAGTAACTGAGATTGCACCTCACGTAGGCTTTGTTCACTGTATGATTCACCGTGAAGCCCTTGCAGCAAAACATTTGCAACCAGATGTAAATAAAGTGTTGGAACAAGTCGTAACAATAATAAATTTTATTAAAGAAAATGCGACTGTTTAATGCGCGAGCGCATTAAACAGTCGCATTTTCAAAATAATGTGTCGTGAAATGGGATCAGAATACGAAAATCTACTGTTACATACGGAGGTCAGGTGGTTATCGCGAGGAAAAATACTCCGACGTGTATTTGATCTCAAAGATGAAATCAGAATATTTCTACTTGAACGGGAACCAAAGCTAGCGGAATATTTCTTGAATGAAAATTGGCTGGCAATAGTTGGCTATCTTTCGGATATTTTTGAAAAACTTAACGATTTAAATCAATCGTTGCAAGGGAAGAGTACAAATGTATTGATTTTAGCTAACAAAATAAAAGCTTTTTGTAGGAAAATAAGTTTGTGGATAGACGAAATCAGTGCTGAAAACTACGAGATGTTTGCATGTTTGGAGAAATTTTCTGAAGAAAACAATATAAAGCTCGAAGAAGAAATTAAAACCAAAATCATGATGCATCTTGCAAACCTTAAGACTTGGAAATAAGATTCCCAGATACGTCACACGGCGACCAATGGATAATTAATCCATTCACTTGTGATCTTAACACTGTGAAGATGAACTTAAAAGAAAAGGAGCAGCTGATCGATTTAATGTCCGATGAAAGCCTTCGATCTATTTTCAAAACCACGGATCTATCCAAGTTCCGGATAATGACGGAAAACGAATATCCAATGTTATTCAAAACATCTCTGCTGAAATTGCTGCCATTCGCATCTACATACCTTTGCGAGACAGCTTTCTCCACATTAACTGCTATAAAAACAAAATATCGCTCCAGACTTAACGTAGAACCTGATTTGAGGGTGTCTGTTTCTGATAATATATCACCAAGAATTAATATACTGACTGCAAGTGTGCAAGCACAAGGTTCACATTAGTTTGTAAGGTTACGTATATGTACCTTTTTTTTAAATAAAATATTAAAATAATTGCTTGTCTCATTTAATGCCATCATAAATATTACTCGTATGTTAAATGCATATTTTCTAGTTTGCTCTAATATTACTTTCCAAAATAAATAAACTCTTCAATATAAATAATTTACGAAATAAAAACAGCTAACTTCGTTACCTGAACCAACCTTTGTACTTGTTAACTTAGTGATTTTTTTTTCTGGGGTTGCTCATAACTCTTTTTTTAATTTTGGGGTCGCAATATCAAAAAGGTTGCGGACCGCTGTCCTATCACATCTGAAAGTCCTATAAGACGAACAATTTTCAATTCCTACTTTTGTGTATTATGACCGAAAGTACTTTTTAAAGAACAAATGGCTGGTCAAAGTAAACATTTCACAATAAACCAGTTGCTGGGGGGAACCTTGAGATTTTATGCAACAAATTCCACTCAAATGGTTATCGGTGACATCTGTGGTTGGAGTACACGCCAATAGAATAATTCACAGAGTCAGTTCCAATATTGCTGCACTGCACAAGGAATATATAAAATTTCCTACTACTCAGCAGGAGATGAGGAGGGCGCAAGAAAATTTTTACCGAATAGCTTGATTTCCACGTGTGCTAAATTTGATGGTGACATGGATTGCACGCACATAAAATTATCATTTGTTCCTCTCCAGTGTCAGGTGGGAGGTGAACAAGCAGAACTATATAGGAACAAAAAAGGTTACTTTTCTATAAGCATGCAGACAATATGCAATGCTAACTTGGAAATCACTGACATAGCATGATGGCAAGGGGCGTGTCACCATAGCACAATATTTAGTAATAGTGTTAACAAGGCGAAATTTGAAGATGGATGCTATAATGATTCAATTCTGGATGTTGACAGCGGATATGCTTCAACATCATACATGACGTCTCCATTAGGGAGCCCGAGAACGCAAGCAGAGCAACTTTATAACGAATCACAAATAAGAACAAGAAATCCTATTGAAAGTAGTTATGGTGTATGGAAACGAAGACTTCCTGTTTTGGCACTTGGAATGCGTGTAAAGTTAGAAAAAGCACTGACAATAGGGAGCCCGAGAACGCAAGCAGATCAACTTTATAACGAGTCACAAATAAGAACAAGAAATCCTATTGAAAGAAGTTATGGTGTATGGAACCGAAGACTTCCTGTTTTGGCACTTGGAATGCGTGTAAAGTTAGAAAAAGCACTGACAATAGGGAGCCCGAGAACGCAAGCAGATCAACTTTATAACAAATCACAAATAAGAACAAGAAATCCTATTGAAAGAATTTATGGTGTATGGAAACGAAGACTTCCTGTTTTGGCACTTGGAATGCGTGTTAAGTTAGAAAAACCACTGACAATTAAAGTGGCCACCACATGTAAAAACTTGAATTAGAGCAAACATGTCAGACAAGAGGCTGACAGGCTTTCCTAATTATTAATCCAGAGATAACCAGACATCTCAAACATTATGACTGGCTTTGCCAATGCTAAGAATAGAAGATTTCGATTTGTTTGAAGATTTCATTCATAACCATTTCTATTTACAACTTATTTTACTAAAAATGAGTCTATGACCCCCTCTCCCGATAGACATTGGACCACATCGAGTTTTAAGACACCACCTAAGTCGACACATACTGACCAGATCATTATCAGTAATCACCACCCTAACCAACATGAGCATGTTACAGAGCGATGAAAGATGTGTGTGGGTCAAGTTTTTATGACTTCAGATAAAACCTGAGACATACCAGGATCAAAAACCATCCGACAATGTTATATTTTTAAGTCATAATATGAGCTTTAACCATCCGACAATGTTATATTTTTAAGTCATAATATGAGCTCTTTTTAAGTATTACAGAGTATCATTTTAATATAATATTTGACAGACAGTCTAATAGTCGAAAGCTTGAACTGAAAATAGTCCCAAGGCCAAAAGCATTTTTAAGACATTTTCTATACGAAAATCACACAAATTCAAAGCACAACGTTCGGTAAAATTCTAACACAATTGGAATTTCCTTTGAACGAGAATATTTCTATGGACTTGGCGTATGAACAATAAAAATTAAGATGTTAACTAACGACAACAAGAAGCGACAATAAAAAGAGTGACAAGTGACAACACAAAACAAACCGTTTAGTCGAACGGACCAAAGAGTAGAAGAGTGAAGTTAACTCCGCAATATACAGGGTTACCAACTCTTAAAAATATTTACCCCAGAAATTCCCCTAAAATACCACAGTAACTTGGAAATCCCCCTAAAAAATAAGTACACTTTATGTTTTGTAAGTTTCTTCATGTATAAATTATTTGATTTAAAATATGAAGCCCTGATAGAAATCCCGATTCACTTATTTACCCTCCAAGTTTGGCAGAAAAAATGAAAAACCACTAAGTTGGGAGCCTTGTAAAAGATATTATAAGATATTATCGATCAATATCAGGATTGCAAGATCAGGTTTATGAATTTTCCCCAAAACTACTATTATTTCCCTTAAAATAATATATTTTGCAACTCAGGAAATAAAAAGTCAGGAGATATAAAATAATATTGATTTACAAAATGGTCGTCACACGCATACTTGCAGTGCACACCACCACACAGCCTGACCCACTGAGCTAAACTCAGGGGTAGGACAGTTCCATACATTGATAGATTTGAGGTATTTTTTTCAAAATGCGACATCTGTTATCGCCATCCAAAACAATTAGTTACTTTAGGATTCCATAGATGGCGACACTACTGATTCAAATATAATTTGTGAAAGAAAATATTATTTGTTAAATATATTTTTATTACCTAATCAATTTATTTACCTCGTACTATAATTATTTTCAAATATTTGTGTAAATTACAAGTTGCGTAATAATTACAATAGCAACACAGTGAATTATTGATTTGGTAATGATTGTCTAATTGTCAGGGCTGAATAAATGTCTTCATATAAAAATAAAAATACCGTCAAGGAGTTATGTCCAGAAGACCGGTTATGCAGCTAATTTTCGACGAAATGTCGATTTCCCCTCAAATCCACTATAACGCTGCAAAAGACAAGCTTCGGGGGTTCACACTGGATGGCAAAAAAATTGCAGACCATGTGTTGGTGTTCATGGGATTAAGAAAGAAATTCAAGCAACCCGTCGCATATTATTTCACCAACTTCATGAATAAGGCTCAATTGAAAGAAATGCTGCAAAAAGTCGTAAAGTATGTACGTAGTACGGGATTAAAGGTCATATGTACTGTCTGTGATCAAAGCACAGTCAATGTGAGTGTGGTAAATGAGTTGGTAGAAGATACAAAAACAAAATATTTAAGAGAGGGAAAGGAATGGAAGACTGAAATAATTGAAATAGGGAAAACAAAAGTAATTCCTCTATTTGATGTTCCACATTTATTAAAAGGAGTTCGAAACAATTTACTTACAAAAGATTTAAAATATTATAAAATATTATGATTTTGAAGAGAAGTGCGAAAAGACTGTTAAATGGGAATACTATAAGCAAACTTATGAAGCTGATAAATTGTATGGAGAGGTGAAATGCCTGCTGAGACTCACAGATGAGCACATCTATGTCAACAAAATAAGAAAAATTAAAGTGAAATCAGCAGCCCAAATTTTCAGTCACACCGTAGCAGCAACTGCAGGACATCTCGTGGCAAGAGAAGACATTCCGAGAGAATGCCAAAATTTGGTAAACTAATGGACAATCTTTTTGATTAATTAAATTCTAATATAAGATTTTAAACTATCATGGTCACTAACATTAAATTCTAATACTTTTCATGTGCCTGATGGCAAAACATATAAAGGTTGTGTACGACGAAGTAGTTCACACCATGATTTGTGGAGGAATGCTATAAAAGTTTTAAAAACTGTAACATTTATTAAGAAAATTAAAGACAAAAATAACAAAATCCGTATAATTGAATCGAAAGCTATACCATCTATAAAAAACTTCATACATACAATTGAAGTAATGCAACAATTATGGATATTGTTGTCCCAATCATATTCATTTGATGCTATGCTAACACGTAATTTCAACCAGGACCCACTATAGAATTTCTTTGGGAATATCAGAAGTTATGGGGCGAGGAATACGGCACCAGACACGGTTGCATTTGAAGGGGCCTTTAAGTCCCTCTTAATTAATAATTTTAACTCGCCCCCATTCTCTGCATGCAAACTGCGAAAAAGATGATGATGGCTGCTTGCAGAATCTCGATTTTTTTGTAAGAGAAAATATTTCTTCAACTTCTGATATTCCCAGTCCCATTGATGAGGAGACTCCACAATTTTCTGAAAGCATAGAAGACGAAATTGTGGTGCCTTTCATCAATTTAAATACAAATGTTAATGATGCTGGTCAGGGCAATTACGTGTGTGGGTGGGTTCTGGGAAAATGCATTAAAAATGTATCAAAAAGCTGCAAAATTTGTAAAAAAGATATGTATGGCGATCCTAAAAGCAAATGAAATGAATATATAGGGGCCAAGGAATATCAAAAAGGTAAAAAATCTTTAATATACCCATCAAAAGATATGGAAAAATGTTTTGTCCAAATTCAAAATTTAGTGACAGACATTCTAAAAAAAGATGCTCCAATAAAAAAAATTAAAAAATAGAATAAATTTTTTTACTGACATATTTGTTGATTTTCCATTCAGCTGTGAAACACATAAAAAAATATTAATAAAATATTTTGAAGACACAATACAATACAATAGACACATGCTTATATATAGTTGGTGTCGTTCAATTAACCGGATTTTGTCTGGAAAAATCACATACCATGGTGAGGATGAAATTAAAACAGGAGCGCAAGCTTATAAAAATAAACATAAGTCAAATAAATAAGTAATTTTGTAAAAGGAAAGTTTTTTTTTTATGTATCCACTGTGTACCTTTTAAAATTGATGCTTCCTTACTAATTTGCTTGTTTTTAATTTGATAAAGTTTTACTATGATTTTGTTAATAAAGAAAAAAACAAAAATGAAGTAGGTAAAACTTTGTCAACCTGAAAACAAGTAGACTAATAAGGGTGGAAGCGCCAGGGTAGGCCGCAAAATACAAATTTTCTCACTTTTTTAGCAATTTGCAGGTCAGT
Organism: Noctua fimbriata; assembly: GCA_905163415.1. Taxonomy (NCBI): domain Eukaryota; kingdom Metazoa; phylum Arthropoda; class Insecta; order Lepidoptera; family Noctuidae; genus Noctua; species Noctua fimbriata. The sequence continues at coordinate 15,678,337 of LR990929.1, forward strand.
CAGGTTGTATGCGACTCATTTTTCATCAACATGCAACCTGAAACTGACCTGCAAACTGCAAAAAACGTAAGAAAATTTGAATTTCGCGGGCTACCCTGGCGCTTCCACCTTAAAGTGCAAGCAGTAGGTACTAATCCATAGGCAGAGTATTTATAGCTATATATATCACAAGTTTGTGGATGGCGATAATAGATGGCGCTGTTTATACGATCAATTGACATTAGCGGTCTTCAAAAATTTCTGCGAGAGGGCTCTCTATACCCGTTATATTACTTTACTCTATGGCTAAACTTCTGGACTTGTCCGGAAACGTGTGGCAACCCATTTCATGGCGAATTCATTTGCCGATGAACGATGTTTTTTCCTCAATTTACCAACATTGGTGACACTCACTTTGGTGGTACTGTCATAGAGGGTAGTCAGCTCTTGGCGTGATTGAAAAGTCTGTTCAAGTCTCATAAACAAGGCCTTGTGTCATTCACGTGCACCATAGAGGAATAAACTATAGAGATGGCATAAGTGGGCTTCGGCTTACACATCTGGCAAAGTATATTATACAACATTAGTTTTAGTATATGCGAAACCTGATACGCGTGTCTAGTATTTTTATGTAAAGAATCTATGTACAAAATTTCAAAAGTGTATCATGAAAAATCACAAAGTTATAAGCTTGTTCTGTTACCTAGTTGTCCGCACAAAAACGCGGTCACCACGCAGCGCGCGCCTCCAGCGTCGTCTTGAGCTCACTGATAATAATAATTTGGCAGTAGGTACCTAAATTATTGTGATAGGTACTCAAAGTCGCTCGGTATCCAACTTTTAACTTTTTAAATATTTTTGGAAAAAATATAACATGGTTTGAATCGATAATGATTGGTATCGATTCAGTTACTTATTCTGAACAAACTATATTCAGGTTTCGCATATACTAAAAATAATGTTGTATAGTTATATTAGCTATTTGAACAGACGTTATATAATGGTACTAGTTCATTCGCCAACTGACATTGTGTATCCTTTTATAACTAAGAGAAGCGAGAGGTTATCCGCAGCCCCGAACGCTGCCACAAGATTACGGTATTGCATTGCTCAGGCTGCGCACTCCTCCAAACTCTGCCGCGTAGAGCCACCGGGCGTCAGTTCCCGACCTATACGGGATAAGACGTACTTTCCATAGGACGCATGCCAGGAGAGTACCTGTGTCCATAGAATTAGGTTATTTTACATCAAAACTCATTGTGATAGTGAAAGTAAAGGTGGCGCTTTCCGTAGCCTATGTAAACAAAAGTCTTCAGATTTGTGCAATGCCGAAATAAAGATGCAATCACCGGATCCTAACTACGACGTAGTAGTCCCGTGTGCCGTCACAAGCGTGTCATCCTCCAAACAGGTGACATCGACATAATGGAGAGATGCACCGCTAAGCACCTGGTCGTATTCAATGTTCCATGGGGCAAAATCTGTTGAAGTTAACACAATAAACTATTAACATTAACTGTTAAAAAAAAAAAATAAGATATTAAACGTCAAAGTACGGTCTCCGCGGCAAAATCCGACTAAACGACCTCGCTGACGTCTGACGTCACGCCGAAAGCTGCGTGTACACCTACATAATTTTGGGTCGTTGTGCTCTCGCGGTGTCGCTATAATTTTTTATTCTTAAATTGAATCACTAAAATGGTTAAGAAACATTATATTGTGTCAATGTGTATCAACTCAGTGGAAAAACACCCAAAAAATTGTTTTTTTCTGCACCATGTGGTTATAATATTCGGAACACTCTGTTAATTTAGTAACAATAAACAAACACTTAAAATAATAAGTGTAAACCACTTTACAAAATTAATTATATTAACGTAAAATGTTGATGAACTGGCAACTTAAACTGAAAACGAAAGTGTGTTTTTACGATTATCTGTGGTCTGTGGTATTGGTAATGTCAGAACGGACCTGAATTTTCGCTTCTATCGTATATAAAATAAAAAATCTCTTTAAAAAAAAAATACTAGAGTTATTGAGATTCCTGTGTGTTAGAATTTCGTCAATAATTGTTGTGCTTTGGTTTTGTATGGTTTTGGTATCGTAGGATATGTCTTAAAAATGCATCTTTCGGCCATATACTATTTTTATAGTCGAAGGTTTTAGCTGTTTGTTTTCAGACCTTGTCGTTGAAATACATTAAAAGCTCACACCAATGGCGTAGCTAGGTAACCAAGGGCCCTGGGGCAAATCAAAAAATGGGGCCCCACTGCTATCTAAACTGGTTAGGTTTTATCAAGTAAAAATATTAAATATTCAAATACTTTAAAAATCCTAAGCTACTTCATCATCAGCTCTTTTTCGTGCACTGCAGAGCAGGTAATAAAAATATTAACAGGTTCGATGCCACCAACAGGATAGAAATTCATCCGTAAGGCCAAATATGTTTACAGTATTTAAATGCCTAGCACGCACCTGTGCGTTCACGGCACTGGGAATGAAATTTTAATTACCAATGCTGAACAACGCACGGGTGCGTTATCACTTTATTAAAAGATTTGTGGGTAATTACGAATAATACACATTCATTTATTTAAGAGTTGTTTTTATTAATAAACTATATAAATGTATGAATTGTAATGACATACAATTCTGCCGTCATAACTAAGAATGCAGTAATCGCAAAATGGTGGTTACGAGATAAACGCAAAAAACATATTTCATATCATCTGAGCAAGATGTTCGTATTTTATTGGTTGTTTTTTGTTTGGTTTGGTTTTTTTTGGTTGGTGTTTGGTTTTATCTAAAAATTCGGAAAAAAATCAAGCTTTTACAAGATAATTTTCCTTTATTTAATTTACTAATATATGCAATTATAATACGTATTACTTACTATTATGTGTTTCGGTTTAGTATCAGGTCGTTTCCGAGTCACAGGATACTAAAACTAAATGCAGCACTTGCGCGTGTTACTGCATTATGTCTTAGCACAAGTCGATTACTGCATTATTTTTTAGTAATTATTGCCATTATTATATGCTCGGAACTAAGTTGAAGTGTACTGTGTCTTCTAGGACTTATATAGGTGCATTTTAAGGTTAAGGTTTCTTTAGTCTCTTAGCTACGACCTAAGTTTTTACATCGTGGAATGCAAATAAAGTATTGAGTAAACTATATGAATGTTAAAAACCTACTGCATGTTCTCATATATAGCAGCATTAGGGTGAAATAAAAAAACATGTTTTTGCAAATTCAGTTTTAATAAGAAAATAATTATCACAACATTATATAACTAAAAATAACAAAATTCAGCCAGACTGTTAATTAACATTAATTAAGTAGGTACAATATTGGCATCATCTACGAACCATTTAGCGCTTTCTCAATTTCTAAATTAAATCAGACTCTTTAAAATGTAATTCTAATATTCAGTCTTTGTTTTCATTGGCATGACTTAGTAGCAAAAACTAGTTAACAATTTGCTTATCACATTCCAATAAGGCAGATCATTACATGGGTAAGGCCGTTACATTGGCCTCATATAACATAAAAGACACTTAAAAGTATAAATTACCGGGTTACTTACGGCACGGTTGGCGCAGTGGCAGAGCGATTGACTGCTGCGCTTCGTGTCGTGGGTTCGATTCCCGCACGGAACAAATATTTGTATGACCTACAGGTAGTTGTTCCGGGTCTGGCTGTTTGTGTATGTGAATTTAAGTGTTTGTAAACGCACCCACGATACAGGAGAAATTCCTAGTGTGGGGCAAAGTTTAAAAAAAAAAAAAAAAAAAAACTTAAAAGTAACATAAAATATTCTAAGGGCATATCTACAATACGGAAATAAACATTAGTTTTTAGAAAATTTATTTTATTCCATTTTTAACCAACTTCCAAAAAGGGGGAGGTTCTATGTTCGTCTGTTTTTTTTAAATCGAATTTCATCGATACTTTAGTCAACTGTGGTTGATTTTGAAAACAATCTTTTTTCACTTTGTAGTGTTTTTGGAAGTCGGATGTTTTTTTAATAGCTAACTTCAATAAAAGTCGTTTTATTTTTTTGTTTTATTTTAATCAATAACATACTATGTCATATGTCCTAAAATCAAAATAAGACATGAAAATAAAAGTTTAACAACAGAACATAACACACACACATAATATAAAGGTAATATTTAATAATACTTGCTCCAGAACAAAAAACAGTGTTAAAATAATGTAGTACTTAATTAAACTCTTAGTAATGAATATAAAAAAAAAAACAAAATTAAACACATTTTAATTAAAGTAAGTAACATCAAAATGATCTCTTAGCAGATATTCGTTTTTTTATCATTTGTAATTAATTCTATAGTTTTTACTATCGACACAGAAGGAACAGTGTCTCGGTCCATTTTCTTTGTCACAACAAATTTTAGTGAAGGGTTTTTTACTGTCTTTAGGAAATTAACCGTGTATTTATCTTCTGTAATATTTATTTGTTCTACACGCCCTATATCGTCGTTGCGCCTGCCAAGTTCCATAAGTGATTATTGTAAGGTTTTGGGAAACAATAAAAAACATGTTATTGAATTGAAAATGAAAAACTCGGCAAAATTATTGATACCACAACATGGACGTTTATTTAATATATCATAAAAATACAAAAGTTGCCAAAACAATCAGTCATTTAAGGGGCTAGAATTTTTTTTAGCAAAAAAGTGCACATAACTGGTTTGCAATCGTATAAAATAATGATGGATGTGCATTATTACACATAAAAGCTTTGGCAATGTGACACTTATGACAATTTTTAGGTTAACATTATGTGATCTTTACGTTATCATAAGTAAAAAAATACAATGAGATGAGTAGGAACTATTGGAAACTTACATTTAGTATACTTATATAGAATAATTCACAATTATTGTATTCAATATATTATGAGATCAGTGTTATACCTACTTAACTTTTAGTTATTATTTTAAGATCACACTTATTGCCATCATTATCACAGCATTATATTAAAAATAACTTTAGAAAACTAATAAAAATATCTTTAGAAAACAATTAAAAATCTCTTTAACAAAAAACAAATCAAATACTTCTATGAAAATTGTTAAACAAAATAAACTTAAGTAATTCCTAAATTGGGTAATTGAGATACACAGTTACTTACTCCTTGTAATGAAGGTTGTCATAGAATGCATGATAGTCGCGATGCATAAAAGGTTTTAAAGACTGGAGACTATCATATTTGGTTTTATCAATTTTACGGGGCTCGTTGTAAAGTCGACTAACAACAGATGATGGGTTGTTGGCACGAAGTCGCTGAGGTAGGATTTTCCATTCATCATAATGACGTAACTTGTAAAAGATACTGCCATCTTTATATAAAAGAGCTCGTATGTCATTTACGGTCGGGTCTCCAGCTTTTTTACCTGGACGAATGGAATCAATGCAAATGTCATCCTCATAATTCTTAAAAAAAGTATAATCAACATGATGAACGTGGTACGGTTGCTTAGGTCGTGCTTCCCTCATGCGACTAATATAATCAGTTGGTGTATATATAGGGGGACGAAACTTTTTCTCTAAAGTTGAGTGGACACTATCCACTTGCATCATTGTATGTCCCTTTTCTAAAATGATCTGTTCAATCTCCAGTCTAGTCTCCTTTGTTAATTTTAGTAAAGCTGATGACAGAACTTTATTTCTATTTTGGTAAGAACAGCCATCTGATATAATTATAATTTTTTTATAGTTTAATTGAGTCTTAATAAAATGTATCAAGCAGCTTGTAAATTCGTTAGCCGTAACACCTCCATCTCCCTCATGCCATACATACAGGTGCACATCTTTATTATTGTTAATATAAATAGACTGGTTATGAACCTGAAGTTTTTGCTTATAGTATTGAACTGACACTAGCATCTTTGGACAAAGGAGAACAGATTGGACATCGACAGTCAGGACGAGCACCTCGGGTGAGCTCATAGTGCGAGCTTCAATATGAGCGTTATAGGCTTCTTTCTTCTTTTCAATGTGCACGGCGAACTGCTCCTCTGAGATATTGCCTTCTTTTTTAGCTGTGCATACATCGCACTGGTCTTTTCTTGGCTTAAAAATGGAAATCTTTTCCTCTTCCAATATTTTATTAAAGATTTTGCGACCAATATACGGTTTTCCGTTACCTTTGCACCACTCAGTGTAAACTCTAAATATATGAGATTTCGGATTCAAAAGTGTCTTCTACGTAAACTCTGTTACTGCTAGAGCGACAGTAGTGACTTGGTACTTTATTAATTAAATTTAGCCATTCTTTGACAGTTGTTGATTTAATAACTTTTGCAAGAGGGTTTATTATAAATTGCCGTTTTTCATGTTTAGATCTTAAATCTTGTCCTTCTACTGTGTTATCCTGCAGCTTTTTAATCCATTCTGACAGTGTATCGCTATTTATGTTAAGGGTGCTGACAAAAAAGCTTTTACAAACCTTCACAGTTACATTCTGATCATCTGTAAAATAGTAGTCATATGCCAGTTGTCTTTGAGATGCATCTTCCGAGTTGCTCGTAGTTTTACGTCTTCTTAATACCGGACGCAGTCGAACAAGTGTTTTTAAATAAGCTTTTTTCGCATCCCATGTAGTTAAGCCCCAAAAATAATCAAATACAGCTTTCCGTTTTTGTTCCGATATCAATCCACATAAATAGCTTCTGTCAGATTTGGAAATACAAGAATGTCCACATGGCTTTTCTTTAAGATATTTTCTAGGTCTCGGTACAAGTTCATAACTTGCTTTCTCACCCGTTTCGTCACACTTCCTTTTTCTGCCTGTATATTTTTTGCCACATACCCTTTTCAACTTATTAAACTTCCTTTGTTTGTTATTTATTTCCTCATCACTAAGCGAAATCTCAGTTTCAGATGTACTATAGAAGTCTTCATTTCTGTAAACCGTAGTATTTTTTTCTAATATTAATTCTCCTGTCTTTTCATCCAAGTAGTAATTATCTTCATTCAAGTTTTCCTCAAATAATTTCGTATCCTCTCTTAACTGGCCTGTAACTTCATCAAGAATATATCTTTTATTAATACTGTCCGAGATCTCAGGAATACCACAATCAATTTCTGGTTTATCTTTAATAAGATCTATTTCTGACTTATCTATGAAAGGATCAAGAAGTTTATCATATGTAACGTCCTTTAGTTCTTCAAATATTATACTAATTTCCATATTTTCAGACGATAAGTTTTGTACTATGTTGGAGACATTTTGATTTAAATCTGAAGTTTGCAAGCCTTGCGTAGGATCGTAACTATTGGACATAAACAAATCAGGCACATTTAAATCTTCATTTGTATTATTATTGTGAATTCCTTTAGCTAAATTGACTAGCATCTGTCCCCGTGACGCTGGTTTGCGTGTATATGGGTTAAAAGTCATATCGCCTGAAAAAAAAAAAACAAAAAGAGTAGGTACATAATTATACGTAATTACCCAACATACAAACAAACATAATTACATTAACACAATATGCACATTCACTACGTAGCCCTCACTTTAGGGCACGTATAATACGTAAATACTCGTATAAGCGTTGTATTTGCAAACGCAGTTAGGTACCTACGCTCAAAAGTTACGTGACGTAATAACAAAAATTCTAAAACAATCACACACTCAAATACTCAGAAGCTTTTATAGCTTTTATCACTTACAATATTTTTAGTTATTATAATAATATTCTAGTGATAAATCCACTGATAACTGAACAATAAAAGATAGGTATGCGAGACTATTTTATAGGTTATAATATTGTTTAGGAACTTAAATTGACAAGTTACTGATGAATGGCTTACGGTATTATATAAAAACAACACAATTTAAGTAAATTCAGTAGGTACTTACCACTTTTATTTAGTTTTACAATAAAACTATTTTTATATTGTTGTTTACACCACAACGCGCCCTCTCGACGCGCACAGTTGTGGGTGACTGAAGACGAAACGCAAATCCTTTATGTGCATTTCTGCACATACGAATTTTTCTAAACGGCCAAAATACATACGGTATTTGTCATATTTCTTTCTAAATGGAATATCACAAAAAGGATTTTATCAGCACATACAGAACGAAACGGAGATTATGTTTAGTGAAAAAACGAGAAAATGAAAAAATGCACATATGGAATTTGGCAGGCGCAGCGACGATATAGTATTTCCAATTGTTACGATTATAATATCGTACTAACACATTTTGATTTATTTTAATATCTTTTATATTTGTTTCGTCTTTGTTTTCTCAGTCATCAGTCTTTTCGTTTTTGTTAGCTTCTACAGTTTACCAACCTTTATTTCCGCTCTAAACAGATTTATTGCCCGTAGAGGAAAACCTGTTAACATCTTCTCGGACAATGGTACATGTTTCGTAGAAGCTTGTAATGAACTGGCTAGGTTTTTAAAATTAAATGCAGATTATTTAAGTGCACACGCTTCAAATTTATCTATAAACTTTAAATTCTCACCAGCCTATAGCCCACACTTTAATGGTTTAGCTGAGGGTGCTGTGAAGTCAGTCAAACATCACTTGAAACGTATACTTGCTCTTGCAAACCTTACTTACGAGGAAATTAACACAGTACTTACCCAGATAGAGGCTATCCTGAACTCAAGGCCTCTAACTCCTTTATCCTCTGATCCTTCAGATCTAGTAGCCCTCACACCGTCACATTTCGTTCTTGGACGAACATTAACTGTTTTATCCTCTCCTCAGGCACAAGACACTACAATGTTGAGCACTTTCTCACGATATATGAGAACTCAACAGTTGAAAACCCATTTCTGGGATAGATTTTACAAAGAATACATTACAGAGCTGCAAAAAAGACAGAAATGGTGCAAGGGGGGAAGAGACCTACGACAAGGAGAGATGGTGCTGGTCAAAGATGATCGACTGCCACCAAACAGATGGCTGCTCGGGCGAGTAACCAGCGTGTATCCAGGCTCCGACGGTGTGACCAGGGTAGCAGACGTGAAGACAACATCGGGCACTCTTCGGCGCGCCTTCAATCGACTGTGCCCGCTACCAGTTGAAGATCAGCCTGATGTGTCTACAAGCCACAGTCCCTTGCCGAGGGGGGCAACTTGTTGACGCCTTGCATGTGTGCGTGCACAATAGCTATACACACACGCATACGGCACGGCGCGGGAGGCGACGCGCAGCGGTGGCAGCGGCGAGCGCGGGGGTACCGGCGCGGCGCGGGGTGCGGTGCGCGCCCCTCAGACTGTCGACGACACCGGTCGCAGTGTGCCGATTTGCTCAATAACATTATTGTCGTTAACATTATTTGTAAATGGTATTAAAACAATACTATATATTTGGAGTATCATTAAAAAGGCCATTACCTCAAAGAGTCCACCCCTTCGCTGCCAGCAATTCAAAGGTTCTTTAATAATCAATCCCAGTACATTTATAGGGTCTTGTAGGCGTTACCCTCGCAGCTGGTAATAGCCCCATTAACTGGTTTGATACAGTTGCCGAATGTCTAACACATTTAACGCAGTTACGAACGTGTGATTTGATCAGTTCCTTGGTCCCCAAAATCCAATATTTAGTCCTCAAATACGCCAACATGAGTTTGAGGCCCCCCGTGCAAGATGTTGTTATGAGCGTCTGCCACGATTAAATTGGTTAAGTTTGACTTCTTTGGTAACAACATTGGGTGTTTCTTATCTTCACTTAGTTCCGACTTCTGTAACCTACCCCCTACTCGTAATATTCCGTTTCCGTCTATGAATGGGTTTAACGATTTTAAAGGTCCTTTCTCTATGTGTGAGCTACCTCAACTAATAACCTACTCAGAAGAACTGCTCCACAGAGCTGTAAGGGTTGTATTAGTTAAGTACCTACTTTAAGATCTGTAACACTATAATCTATGCACCTTGTACACCTTTTATATGCACTATCCTATCAAATATATTTCAGTATTATTCGAGCAGTCACTCGTTTCATTTACGATCAACACCGCACCTTACATGGCGACCCTGCCAGAGGACGCTACGCGAACTTGAGACGTTAAGTGTGACTCCGTGACAGAATACCATTCGATGAGTAACGAAAAATAATAGTGAAAATGGGACGAGTAGTGACATTTTGGGCCTACGGACTGGACGTCAGAGGGACTGCACTAATCATCCACAAAAATGGGCAAGCAGCAGTCTAAAGAGGAGACCCTGATCGTTCAAAACGCGGCGGCTGGCAGTAACCAAGCAACAGCAGAAGAACTTCGCTTTCATATGTCCACATCCAACATTATACTGTCCTGTATCCTGCTTATACTACTACTCGGTGTATTGAGCTTCGTGTATCGGCTGTACAAAAGGTGCCATAAAAAATGGATCACCAATGAGATAAATAGAACGACTATGAGGAGATCTCTTTTCCGTCGACGCATGCGGCTGGGGGCCACGGAGCCATCTTCGAAAAACTACGAGGAAGATATAGTGTAAAAAGTGTTCAAAAAGGTGTTAAAAAAAAAAAAAAAGAGTGCGAATTAAAAGTGCATCCCAATAAAATAATCAAGTGCATAAATATAAACACACATATTATTATTATTTCCTTTATTTATTTTCTAAACATATAATTTACATTTTTAAATATTTCTATATAAAAAAATAAAAAAAAACATTTAAAAATATAAAACATAGTAGCCCACCGGCATCAATTATTATTATTAGTGAACTGATTCATTATTAGCTACTCAATGTAATATTGATACCTGCTTTTATTCTCCAATAGTGAATGTGAAATTATGTACAAGATTCTCGTGAATATGCACTTTCATTATATTATTCACGTATGCCTATTACAGAACTAAAACGGTGATTAAATTTTCCTTCATACTTTAACAGGCTTAGGACTGTCAACGTTGATTATGTTGGCGTATTTAAAAAGTTCACATATGTATAATAATTATTGTTTTTTTTCTGTATTTTTCTGAAAACTACTTTTTTTGGGGTTTCGTTTTTTTTTTGGTTTTAGTTTTTTTCATAAGTTTACTATGTACAATTTTTACTCGTTTATGTAATACAGTCAATACATATATTACATGTTTACATTTGAAAACATCAATTGTTTGACCTTTTCCGATTTCAGCCTCGTTCGGCGCTCTGTAATAATATTTCCGGAAATGGAAAATATGCGCTCGCAAGACACCGAAGTACTCATTGCGCAGCATTTATTTCGATATAATTGTGCCAAGTTTGGGTACACAAATTGGTGGTTCCTCCACCAATCGGAAGGATCGAGTAATTTGCCGTGTTCATCCTTTATCGGCAACAACCTATCTGCAAGATATCGTTGCACTTCTGTTATTGCAGATGCTTGCGGAGAAAATTGCGTTTGCTCGACATCCTTAAACATTTCATTAATATTGTCCCATATTGATAAGCCGGTTCGCTGGATGTGCTTATACTTGTGGATGGTTAAGGTGACGCTGACCTGATGCTAAGAGATTGCTTGTTGATTTCGGCAGTTACGAGTTCTATCAGGGTTTTTTTTGGCTTTCTCAGCAGCAGACTTGTCTTTGAAGCAGTGCATTTCGTATCTGGGATCCAACAATGAGCAAACTGAAAAAGTGCCGCTGTATTCTGTTTGCCCCAATCTTCTTTTCAGTTGTCCCACAATGATCTCAACGGATGTGGCTACATCGGGGTCGATTGTAGTTGGAATTTTATTTTCATATACTGTTAAAAGAACTCTTGTAAATACAATAATGAGGCTCCCGGTCACATATTCCTCACCACTCATTTGTTGAGTGACTTCTTGTAAGGGTTTCAGAATGGTACATAGGTCCATGCATATTTTCCATTCTTCAACAGATAACATTGGTACGTATCTGTCCAACAAGCCCGCTGTACTTCGCAGTGCATCTTGCAATTCCAAGAAACGTTCTAACATAAAGAACACAGAGTTCCACCGCGTAGGAACTACTTGAAGAAGCCTCTTGGGTTGCGCGACGCCAGTTTGAATTTGGTATCTGAGTAGCTTTTCCATAGCTGTATTGCTACGTTTGTAATGCGCAACAGCAGCTTTGACTTTTTCAATAGTCGATTTTACCGTGTCCACCTCCAAGGCTTTCTCAACCACTAGATTTAATGTGTGGGCAAAACAACCAAAATGTTTTAAGCCCAAATGCTGTTTGACAGCATTCTGCATATTCGTTGCATTGTCGGTTGTTATAATTAGAATTTGTTTTTTTATCAATGCCAAGATCGTCGATTGTGCGAGATATTTCCTCTGCGATATTTACGGCTGTATGAGAGCCGGGCAACGGTGCACATTCCAGTAATACCTTTTTGAACTTGAAATCTATGTCAACATAGTGCGCTAATATGGCAATGTAGCTCTCTTGAGACGCCATTGTCCACAAATCAGTAGTTAAACTAAGCGAACTGATGTTTTTTATTTCACTTGTACGAACTCTGTTTACACATTTTTCGTATAGTGCCGGCAAAAGCGTATTAGAAATATGTTGCCTAGTCGGTAGTTGGTAAGCAATATTTAAAGCATTTGTATAGGCCCTAAATCCTGTATCCTCGACAATGGAGAACGGTTGAAAATCTTTAATAAAAAGAAGCATCAACTGTTCGTCAATTTTTTCTCGTTGAGATGCAGTCATTTTTTTAACTGGTAAATTAATTTTACTCTGCACCAGTTGTCTTGAATACGCCTGATAATTCTCAACTGTGTTGGATGTGCTAGCAACCGATGAGGATGACCCAGCCACAGGTTGTACGTTTTCTGAACAACTTATCTGTGTATTGGTGGAGCCGGTTTCATTTTCTGGGATTTGCCGCATTTGTTTGCTTGACGATGACGATAAGACTGCAACATGCTTACTTTTCATGTGTTTATTCAAGTTCGAAATCGTTGTTTTAAATGAGCGCTTTTGTTGACATATTTTGCAAATGGCAATTTTGTTTTTTTCTGAATCTACAGTAAAATGTGTCCAAACTTCACTGGTTCGTGCCCGCTTCATAATCAAATCAAAACTAAATTCCTCAATAACCACAAATAAAACCACCACCAAACCCAAAACCTCCACCAAAAATAAATACAAAATAGGTACTAACTTAACAGGTACTAAGTAAATATGTGTCGATACATATCAAACGCACCTAAGTCACGCATAAACAACTTCTGGGAAAACGCGTTTGTTTCTGTTTGCTTTATCCATGACACTTGAATAAAGAGCAATACTACCAACACTCTCATAATAATGTCTACTGGCAACATTGTCAAAAAAACGGGTGAAACAACCGTCAGATTTTAAATTAAACCGGTTTTTATTTTGGACTTAAGCACTTTTGATGGAAACGATGTGGATTTAAGCTTGTTTGAAAGCAACTGTTATTGGACTTAAGCGAATTTAAAAAAATACAACGGGACTTAGGCCGGTTTGATGTAATTGAGTAGTAAAGGGACGTATTTAGGTTTTAAATCTTAGGAATAAAAGAAACACTCATATTTATTTCGGTTCAAAGTCTTAAACCGATTTAAATAGGTATTGTCATTATGATTGTATGCTTATCGGCTATTGGTAAAGAAAGGTTCAACAATAAAAATGCCACAAGAATTCTTTACTTATAAGAGTACATTATATTCCTTCGTACGTAGTTAGGTACTAACATTGTAAAGTCTTACAATCATATCAATATCAAATTATATAATAGATAGATACATTTATTATAATCAGAAGGCGAAAATTCAGTAAACCCTGATCCAGTAAATGATAACGATTAATACGTTAAACAAAATCCAAAATTTCTTCTGGCAAATACTCAGGATCATCTTCATCTTCTAGTTGTTCCGGCAAGTTTGCATTATGAGCCAGTACAGTTTTGTAGTATTGTAAATCAGGCAAGTCACTCCAAGCTTCACCATAATGTTTTTCGAGTAGTTTTTTAACATCTGTTAGTTTTTCAGCTTACATTAAATCGTACTTCTATTATGTTTGGTTGGATTCCGGATATACGTTTAGTTATGCTTAGTGGATTGCACATATCATTTCTGTATGACATTTCTCCTCGAACTAAGATTTTCCGACGATCTGTTCTATTTAAGATAATCCGCTTCGTTTTACTTATTTGAAAGTGTAACGTTTGAGTGTTTTTCAATACATCTTTGCATGCTGTTTTCCAATCAAAAATTGGCACCTCAATGACTAAACGACGGATAGTCGCATGAGACCCCATGATATCAATATATGTCTGAGGGTTAGATATAGTTTCTAGTCGTTTTATTTGTTTTTCCACAAAAGCAAATACCCGATCGGGTGGGATGAAACTATGTCCAGTGACAGGAAATACTATTTCTACTTCTACTATGTTTTGTGTTGTTTCATGCAGCCATTTAGCAACCATTCCCAGCAATATCGAATTCTTATTTTGGCCGCCGCAACCGTCAGCAACAAGCCTTATCTTTTTTTTGCCATCAAGGTTTACTCGGTTCAGGCAGTGGTATAAGCAAGACGATATTTCATTAGAACCCTTGGCTGCCACGTCTTCAGTCCATATATACGAAAAAACATTATCTTTAGTCAGGCTTGCGTGAGAATTTCCCTCGACAATTGTAAAATTATAAATATATAGTAGTCGCGAATAATACGCCGACTGGTCGGGTACTTTTGGTAGAGGTAAATTTTTTTGGCAGTCGAATAGAATAGAATAGAATAGAATAATTTTTATTTGCTTAAAAACATGGTATAAAAAGATGGTAAAATACAAAAAAGAAAGAGCATACATGTTTTTGCTTAACAGTAATAATCTCATATTTAGCGTCTTGAGATTATTTGGTATTTTATTATATATACGTACACACATAGAAATACAACTTTTATTATATTTAGCTAGTCTGGGAAGGATATCCAGAACTAGCATGTGGGGGTCACGTCGGTTACGAGGATATAAATCATTTGCATTTGTAAATAATTCTTTATACTTCCTCACAAACATACATGTTTCAAATATATAAAGAGACGGTAGTGGTAACAAGCCAAGCCTTTTAAATATCGGTCTGCAGGATTCATCAGGTCGGAGTCCGTAAATTGCTCTAATGCATTTTTTTTGTGCAATAAATGCTCTATTATAATCTGTGCTATTACCCCACACTATCAAGCCGTAGCGGAGCACCGATTCAACGTATGCATGATATGACGTTACTGCCGTTTTAACGTTTGTTATATTTCTGACTTTTTTAAGTGCATATACAAACTTATTTATTCGTTTGGAGACGCTATCAATATGTACTTTCCAGTTGATGTCTTGATCTAAAGTTACACCTAGAAATTTTGTTTGAGTTCATTAATTTTATGTATATTCATTTTAATATTGTATTTAGCATTATTAGATTTATTAAATTGTATATAAACTGATTTTTTAAGATTTATTGATAAATTATTTTTATTTAGATATTCAATTAGTCTTTCAATCGTGTTATTAATATCAGTCTCATGATCGTCAATCGTATTATTTTTCCTATCAGTTGATACAATAATAGAAATATCATCATCAAATAATGTACATTTATGGTTAGTTATATTAATAATGGAATTTATGTACAAAAGGAATAAAATGGGTCCTAACACGCTTCCTTGCGGGACGCCATATTTGTTGTACTTGAGTTCGGATGAGTGTGGTATCATGTCGTTATTTCTATTCACTTTTGTAATGGTAACCCGTTGACGTCTGTTATTTAGGTAAGACGATATCCACTGAAGCACTATGCCTCTAATTCCAATTGCCTCCAGCTTCTGTAGTAACAGGTCATGAGACACTAGGTCAAAGGCTTTGGATAAATCAAAGAACAAACCTGTAGTAAGACGGTTTTGATTAATATTCGTTATTATATTTTTTATAAGAGTGAAAATGGCTAGTGTTGTAGATTTATTTTTTTGGAACCCGAACTGTTCTTTCTTAATTATGTTAAATTTATTACAAAATTCGATCAATCTTTTGTACATGCACTTTTCAAATATCTTCGATAAAATAGGTATTAATGTTATTGGGCGATAATTATTAACATCAGATTTTTCTCCTTTTTTAAAAAGTGGTTTAACAATTGATACTTTTAATGCTTCAGGAAAAGTACCAAGTGAGAAAGATAAATTAATTAAGTGTGTAATAATTGCACTTAGCTCAATAGTGCATGTTTTTATAATTTTTGTATTAATTTCATCGTATCCTTCAGAATTTGAGTTTTTCAGTGATATTATCTCCGTTCTAACTTCATTTTCAGACACTGGTTTGAGGAACATCGAATGAGCTGCTGATTTTTTTCTGGGGCTTGTTTTTATATCCGTACTAGAAGCATGCGCCATATTAATGTAATGGTTATTGAAGGCCGTTGCTATTTCTATAGGATCCGTGACTACAGCGTTATCAATTTGAATATTATCTATACTGTCCTTGAAGTTATTGTTATTGATTTCGTCCCTAATTACTTTCCATACGGCTTTGCACTTGTTTTCATTTTTGTTTATAAACTTAATATTTGCGTTTTTTCTCGATGTGAAGATACATTTCTGTAAGATTTTTGAATATTGCATATATTTAATTTTATTTCCGATTTTTTTATTTCTATAATATTGAAAGCGTAGAGACCGTTTTGTTTGGCAACTTCGTTTCAATCCTTTGCTTATCCAGTTTTGTTTCTTTTGATTAGTGTTAACTTTTACTTTTATTTTCGGGAAGCACAAATTATAGAAAAGGCACAATAATTCGTGGAAATAACTGAATGCTACATCTATATCATTTTCTGCGTAAGTTTCTGACCAGGACACGTTTTGTAAACATTCCCTAAACTTCTGTATATTATTCAAGTTGAAGTCTCTTTTGTAGATATAGAATGCTGCCTGTTTTATTTGTACCTTATGTGTTAAAGGAATACTCAACATTTGGGCTGTATCATGGTCGGATAGATGGAGAGGCATAACTGTAGCTACAGCATCCGGAATATTACTGAGAATATGGTCGATACATGATGACTTACGTGTTGGCTCATTTATATGTAATTTTAGATTATAATTGTATGACAGATCTATAAATTGATTAGTTATATTGCCTTTTTTGAGAGTATTAATGTTAAAGTCACCTACTATAACAACATTAGTTTTTGATTTATGTGTATGAAATACGCGTTCCAAAAGACCATTCAACTTAAATAGGAATTGGGTGGGGTCGGATTGAGGAGTTCTATAAACACAAATAATTATCAACTTATGATAAGTTAGTTCAATACCGCAAGCTTCGAACGTATTCTGTACAGCGTGGGTATTTATAAATGAGAGTTCTTTAAAGACAAGGTTTTTTTTAACTAAAATGCAGGTGCCACCTCTTTGTTTTTCCCTGCAAAAGTTGGCAGCCATTTCATAGTCATGAATTTTGATGTAAGCTTCATAGCCTTTTTTTATAAAAGTTTCGGAGAGGCATATTACATCTGGGTTATTCTGTACTTCACGTAGCTCTTGTAAGGTTATTTCGAGAAGTTCTTTTTTTGATAAGAGACTAGCAATATTTTGATGGAGCATTTTAAGATTATATGTTCTAGATTGCAGAGTTTTGGGCCCGAAAAAACGTTACGTCCTTTTTTATTACAGGAAAGTAATACGGAATTGTTCCTTTTTCTGCTATATCGGTGGAATTTAAAACTTTATCCGTTTCTTGAATTTTTACGGTTCTCTGACCGAAATAGAAAGGAATTGTTCCTTTTTTGGGTTCGATATCAGTTGTATTTAGTTTAAGACTTGATCTGTTACTCGCTATCCGCTTTACAAGTTCTCTAGGATTTAAATAGTTTTCATTATAATCATGACAATCTATAAGGTAATTAATTTTAGTACATAATTCAGACAGTTTATAGGTCTGGCTTTCTAGGAATTTACATTTTTTAAAGTTAAGACATACATTTTTGATGCGATAATTGAGTTTACTTACATCTAAATATTCATTTTTAAACACATTTAATACAATAATCATGTTATTATAAAAAGTATCTAGTACAATTTGTAGTTGGGATAAGATATATTTTAAGTTGTGATCATTTTCTCCTACACAAATCACAAGTTTATCATTGTAGTTTAACTTGGCATGACGGCAACTCATTATTATTTGACTACTTAGTGCATTTGGTTTTGTATCCGCGATAATCCTATACTTTTCATGTTTTGTATTTTGTCTTGAGTGCATCATGGCAGCTGCTAGACCGACGCACTGTTGAGAGCCGAATATAAGTACTCTATTTGTCAATTCATGTTTTTTCTCTTCGGTATGGTTAGGCGTAGGTATGTAGATTTTTGAAACCGAGGATTGTTTAGGTATTCTGTTGTTTTCTTTTACCGTGTGTATTATTTTCGTGAGAGCTACAATCTGCTGTTGTGCTTCTATTAATTCTTGTTGCAGATCCGCGATTTTTTGTTGCAGGTGCATTATTTCTATGCTTTTGACACAATTAACATTCGACTTATTCCCCAAGGGAGTAGAAGGTGTGGAAAAGGAATTATGTAGCATAGAGTCTCTTTTTCTTTTATGTTTAATGTCTGGGCTATTTCCAATGACAGACGAAGAGTTACATAGTGACTTCAACATTTTGATTTCTGCTGTTAACTTATTTAATTGCTGATGAAGATTGTTATTTTCGAGTATCGTGTTTTCTAACTCATTTTCAGTACTATCCAGTTTACGTGTAAGCTCTTTTATGGTGTCTTTCATTTCTAGAACGGTCAATGTTTCCGAAATGGTGCCGTCGACGCTATGAGAGAGTTTGTTGGGTGTGTTGTACGATTCATCTGAAGTTTCGTATTCGGATAGTATGTGGGAATCCAAGATGTCAGAACTGCTTTGTACGGCAGACTTCATAGCTACTGGTTGCTTGCTTTCCTGAACCTTCACACTTTTTCCCGGAGAGGAGCTCTTTAGGTTTTGGTTTCCTCTTTTCCTCGTAGTGATGTTAGATACACGGCTAGTCGATAAGACTAGTATTTTTCCTGCATGTTTTACATCTCCAATTTTTCTTAGATTCTTGGTCCATTAGCCGGTAGGTTTGTTCTGGGAAGCCATCACAGTCCAATTCATATCGGTTGTTACATATTGAACATGAAACTGTTTTTTTGATGTCAACCGACTTCTTGCATTTAAAACAAATCGTTTTCTCTGGCATCTTGCGGCCTGTCTTTGTACCAGTTTTAGGTGACATTTTATAATGTATTATTATTTCTCTTTTATTATATGCTTATTTTTCAAGTAATCAATAACAAAAAAAAGAAACAAGAAAAAACAAAAACACAAAAAGTAAAACCGATAGTGGGAATCGATCCGCCAACTGTTTGCTTGCCAATTCTTAAGCGCTTCTTAACGCGCCACTCGAACACGCAACTAATTCTTAAAATTACGGTGTCTATTGTATGCGCCAGTAGAAAAGATCCGTTGGACAGATTTGAATATAGATGTTCAAAAGTTCAAAGTCCGTTTTCTTTGTTCGTTTTAATGGATCACATTTGTTTGCTTTTTGTTACTGTTTACCACTTTTCTTGCACTTTTAATGTTTTACTATTATATTATATTATTGAAATGCACTATGAGCACTGGTTAAATGATAAATAAAGTATTTTAGTGACTTACAATTAGCAGGATAAGTTTGTGGTAATGAACACTTTCTTTTAAACTTTATTTAAAGCTTATCATCTTCGTTTGATATTTGAACCACACTGCACTAGTCAACAAAAGTTATATCAAAGTCAATTATTGTCACTGTTCTTTATTTATTTATTTATTTGCACTTTTCACGTAAATTAATCTGAGATAACAATTGTGTTTGGTCGTTACACTATTCAGATTATATTTTACCACTTATTTGTGTCTAAACTTCGTGTTTTATATTTTTAATAATAGAAGGACAAAATGAGCAGTTCTGGATCATCTTCCTTTAATTTCTCAAAGAAGCATTTTGCTCTTATTTTGTGTATTCTATATTGGGTTCGCGAACTCTGTTTTTCACTTTCGTTTTGAGTTATTTTTAACTTTTCTAGCAACTGTAAACAGTCTGAACAGACGTCTTGGCGCGGAGACCCAAATCCAATATTAAAAGAGAATACCTTCCTGAAGAAACTTTTAGTCACTGAATATCCCGGCATCGATTCGTCTTCATACATCCTGTATAGTTTACTTATATTTAGACTGGGATCCAGATATATTCTTTGTTTAACTTTGCCTCTGCAATAGTGACTATCTAATGGCCGAAATTTCTTTATGAAATTCTGTACAGCTTCTCTCTTAGACCGAAAAGCATGATATTTACGGTCCCCTCCACGCTTTTCGAAAGCTGTTTCTCCTGTAGCTGCGTATCGATTGGAAACGCTTTTAACACGGCCTTGTTTGATTTTTAAAATGCCACAAAACGCAGCGAGGCAGACAGGAACTTTTTTTTTAAATAAAATCTATTATGTCCGACTCTTGTGTTTGTTTACAAACGTTTGATATGTAAATGGGCACTATAGTCTGTGCTGCTCTGAATTTAGAGTTCAAATCAGTTGTATCTGTCCCCATATTACTAATAAACTTTACATTTGTACGCTTCTTTTTATGAGATACCACCTGCCAGTTGTTATCGGCACCGTACAATATTAGATTCGAATCTCCACTTCCTTTAAGAACATCTGCCATCGTTGGTTTGGTAGCAAACTGGTTTTGTAAGCTAGTTTGATTAGTCACCTCGTTATCGCTCATTCGGGTTACATCTGTACTGCTATGACACACGCCAGTTGCGTGTGCGCACACAGATGAACAATCGGTGTTCGAAACCGCTAGACTGTTCATTATAAGTACCTCACCCTCTAAGGCAAACTCACTATAAATTGATTTAATTCGGATGGTCATTACACCCTTGCAGCTGTTTTCTTTTTCGTCTACGCCGAATATGGTTCCTTTGCAAGAGTGTCTTCTTAGTTTTAAAACTTGTGCCGCCTTCTCACTTATTAGAGAGAGCCCTGGTCTATCAAAGCCCTCATGGTATGGTATGTGCCGTCTTATCCAGGAATTTCCACTAAGGCCGTAGCTAAGAGTGTCTCGGACATGTCATTCCAAGATGCATGGGTTGAAGTTGCTGCTTGTTCATCATTGGTCAGGCATGATGTCGCAAGTGTGTGCGCAGCTTTATGATTTGGTTTTGCTGATGTGTTTGGCCTGTTTTTGGTTGTTATTGCGTCATGCAATAATGAATTATGTTTAGCGTTGCATTTGCGACATGTTTTATTAGAAAAACAAGGTTTATTTAAATGGTTGCATAGGCAATTCGTGCAACAATTTAAATGGTTAACAGTTTTTAGTTTTTGCTTATCCGACATTTGCAAAAATTGGGTGCCCATCCATAACCCGTGGTCAGCATTACACAACGCGCAGGTGATCGACCGCGACACGTGTAACGATTTCGTATGGTTTTTCATGTTGTTTGAATAGCCTTTGTATGATGATTGTTGGTTATTATTTGAACTATAATATTTCTTCTGGTTTGCTTGATAATTTTGGTTTTGTGGTTGGGTGGTCAACTTTTGGTTATATGTTTCTCGTTTACGCCGCGATGCTTCTAAAGCGGTAAACTTGTTTTCCAAGAAATCTAGGAATTCTTGAAGTACTGGTAGTTGG
Organism: Noctua fimbriata; assembly: GCA_905163415.1. Taxonomy (NCBI): domain Eukaryota; kingdom Metazoa; phylum Arthropoda; class Insecta; order Lepidoptera; family Noctuidae; genus Noctua; species Noctua fimbriata. Next base: position 15,699,994 of record LR990929.1, read on the forward strand.
GATTCTTCACTGACTCAATGTATTCGGCGAATAACTCACTGTCAAGTTTCTGTGCTAGCAAAAGTACCAACAGTGGATATCTACTCCTAGGTATTGAATTGCGTGGAGACATTCTTTGGTCTCGTCATGCAGTTTTTTTAATCGCCCCGATGGATTGTTGCTGCATATTAGGAATGTTCAGAAGTATGTTGACGTGAGACGTGAAAATAAGTCTGCTGTTGCCATATCTATGGTTCAGTATTTCCCAGCATACCTCGTAATTCTCTGAGCTAATCTGAAGATGGTGAATCAGACGCTCAGCTTCTCCTGTAACTTTGCTCTTTAGAAACTGCATTTTTTGTGCGTTTGATAAAGTTGGATTTTTATGAATGGTTTCTGTGAATAAGTCCTTAAAGGATGTCCAATGGTGGTAGTTGCCTTGGAATGTTGGAATATCCATCTGTGGAATAGATTTGTCGCGATGTGATACAGACCACATCTTCGAGTTAATGGTTTTCTTCAAATCGTTATACATTTTCTCATATCTGTTGAATTCTTCTTGGTACCAGACATCCTCATCCCCGTTTCCACCTTCTATTTCCCAGTGCAGGCTATCTATAATAGCCCAACGACTTTGAAGATACTTTAATGCATCTGCAATTGGTCTATTTCTATGGTAGCTACTGTTCTCATAAAAGCTCTGAAAAGGATAGTTTGCTTTTTTATCATCTCTTTTAGCTTACTGTCTCCGCTCGTATCCCTACGTCGCTGCTGCGGTAGCTGTGAATGAGATGATTGCTTGTTTCGATGTGCCCGACTCTGCCGACGGTTGTTGCTGCTTTGACAACAGGTTCTCCATGGTTTTGTTAATTAGCTGCTTGATAGACGAATAGACTTCCTCCGCCTTATCAAAACAATTTTTAGTGAAATATACATGGTTAAATTCTGAAAGTTCACATCACTTTCTATGGTTGCGCTGATATTCTCACCAATAATTTTCTAATATCTCCAACTTCCGCTTGCAGTAATCTATGGTTTTTCGCTCAGCCCCGTCTTTCTTAATGTTAGTTAGAAGTTTAACCAAAGAGTCGTAAACCTCCGTTTGGCTGACTGCTAACTGCTCTATTATTCTCACGGTTAGCTTAATACTCAAGTGAAAATAAAGTGTAAAATGGTTTGGTCTGACCTTATATTCTCCTTACGCGACAGCTGCCCAATTTTTTCCAAATTGATGTCACTGCCTAGCTACTTTCCCTAAAAACTGGTAAAACACAAAACACTGGTTGCAAAGTCCCGGCGCACAGAAACTTCACTGTACTTCGCGAACCGAGGCCCTTAATGCTCGAAGGACCATGTAGAATTTAGCGTTCGTCTGGTTTAGCTCTAAATTCTGGGTTGGTTGATTGGTTATGGTTTGGTTGCTAGTATATGACCACTCGTTAAATTATACGAAATTATATGGTTTTAAAGTTTATATTGCGACTGGTTATAAAATGGTAAATCTAAGCTAAATCAGCACTAAGATGGTTTGATATGGTTTGGTTGAGTTACGCGATTGGTGTCCGAACACGCACTTGGTAATACTTGCGATACATGCATTTACGGAAATGCACGAAGGCAAAAGTGCTGAGCTGTTCGGTTGCAAATATAGTACCGAACAACCAAACCATTTGACTGTGGGTGGTACGACGTTGTTCATGTGCGTTGAATGCCCATACGATGCATTAATTTTTTGAAGAGCTCCAATTCAAACTGTCGTCCGCGGTCTGTTGTTATTGTGACCGGGCACCCAAATCTTGCGATCCATTTTTCGTACACCACGCTGGCTACCCTCTCTGCGGTTATATCTTCAATAGGTTTGGCTTCGGGCCACTTCGTTGCTCTGTCGATCATCGTCAGTAAATACCGACAATTATTGGATATTGGCAATGGGCCAACAATGTCGATGTGAAGGTGAGCTAATCGTTCAACTTGCTTGAAACTTGCTACCGGTGCTTTTATGTGTCGGTGCACTTTCACTCGTTGGCATTGGCTACAAGCTCTCGCCCATTCTGTAGCGTCGGTCTTCATCGATGGCCAGAAATATCGCGTAGTAACTAGCCGTCTCGTTGCTCTTACGCTGGGGTGATTTAGGTCGTGAATCGTTTTAAATGTTTCTTTTCTGAATGCGATGGGTAGGAATGGGCGAGCGGTACCAGAAGACATCTCGCAGTAAATTATTTTCTTCGTTTCTGGTAGTTCAATGCTCTTGAACTTATAGCGGTCGTTGGTCGATATTTGTTTGAGCTCTTCGTCTTGCGTTTGGGCCTGAGCTAACTCTTCGTAGTTGATGGGTGAGGGGCAGGTTATTGTTTCCACCCGGGACAGCGTGTCGGCGACTATATTGTCTCTTCCTGCGACGAGCTTGATCTCGGTTACGAACTGGCCGATGTATTCCAAGTATCTTGTGCGACGAGGTGTTTCATTTTTGCTATTCGCTTTCAGTGCGTTAATCAGCGGTTTGTGATCCGTGAAGATGGTGAAGTCAATGCCTTCGATCATCCCAGGAAAGTGACGAACAGCCATGTACATAGCTAGCATTTCTCGGTCGTAGGTGGTGTATTTCTTCTGCGCATCGTTAAGCTTCTTGTAGAAAAATCCGAGTGGTTTTCATCTTCCTTTGATCTTCTGATGTAAAACGGCTCCTGCACAGGTATCAGAGGCGTCGGTCATCAAAACAAAAGGTAGGTTCGACGATGGATAAGATAATAGTGCGGCGTTGAAAATATCTTCTTTGCACTTGTTGAAAGCTTCTCTTGCTGCTTCGCTCCATTGAATTACTCTTTTCTCGTTTTCCTTTGAGTCGTGAAGGTAGGCGTTTAATTCCTTTTGATGTTCGGCGGCGTTAGGAATGCTTTCCCTATAAAAGTTTATCATTCCCAGGAATCGTCGAAGTTCTTGTATGTTCTGAGGCAGTCGATATTCCGTAATAGCCTTGATCTTCTCGTTTGTTGGCTTGATTCCTTCGGTGGATATAGTATAGCCCAGGAAATCAAGTGTTGGTTGGCCGAAAATTCATTTTGAGACGTTCAACTGCAGACCATTGTCGTTCATCTCTTGAAAATGTCTTCTAAGTCTCTTCTGTGCTCTTCTTGGGTTTCTGATGCTACCAAAATATCGTCGACAAATGAGAAAACTGGCAGCCCTCGTAAAACGTTGTCAATGTGTCGCTGGAATGTTTGTCCAGCGTTGCGCAGACTTGCACATTCTTGTGAATTCATACAGGCCGAATGGTGTGATGACAGCTGTTTTTATGATGTTTTCTTCACGATTTTGGACTTGGTAGTAGGCCTTTTTCAAATCAATGATGGAGAAGAATTTCTACCCCAACAAGGAGTAGGTGAAGTCATGCAATCTTGGTATAGGGTACCGATCAGGGACTGACTGCATTCAGCCTCCTGTAGTCGCCGCATGCTCTGTATTTGCCATCTTTCTTTAATACCAGGTGAAGTGGACTGGCCCATGGACTGTTCGATGGTCTGCAGATCCCTTGCTCGATCATTGACTGGAACTCTTCCTTTGCCGCCTTGTACTTGTGTGGTGGGAGCGGTCTTGCTTTGGCATACAACGGTGGACCTTTTGTTTCGATTTGATATTCCACTTTGCTGTGACATAGCTTCAAATTCGGTCCAGTAATGTCTGGATAAGCAGCGAGCAGGTCATGGTACGGCTGCTGATCGTCCACGGTGTTGATGCTATTGCGACTGTTGGTTTGACGTAACCGGCGACGGATAAACTAGTTTGCTTATCGATGAGTCTGCGGCCGTGGATGTCCACGATGTTTGTGAAGGAAGTCAGCTCCTAATATTGGTCGACTGACTTCAGCAATCACGAAGTTCCATCTGTAGGGTCATCGGAGTCCAATATTGAGTACCATCTTCGTTCGCCATAAGAGGGTATCGATAAACCGTTGGCCGCGTAAAGTTGACTTGTGGGTACCTGTTTCCTTTTTTCTTGTTTTTGTACTGGAAGTACAGACACGTTCGCGCCAGTGTCGATAAAAAATCGTAGTCCAGTTGTCAATTCTTTGATGAATAGACGGTACTTCGTTATTCCGTTGACTTCGGCTCCCGTCGTAGCTGAAGTCGTCTTTAGTTTTCCTGGGAATGCTTATTCTTGTTTTCAAAGTTGCACGGTCTTCGACACCGGTAAGCTTCTTTTCCAAACCTCTTGTGAAAATAGCACATGTCCGCTATATCCTTCCGGGATCTGGAACGCGATCTGGATCCGAACCTGCTACGGTATGGTCGACGGTAGTGGTTTCGTGATCTGTCGATCTTCAACTCCGCAACTTCGCGAGAGAGTGACTCGATCATATTGATAAGTCGGTCTTCTGTTCTTGATGTCGAGGCTTGATGCGAACTGTTGCTTCCGTGGCTGCAAGAACGAACGGAGTTGATTTACTTCGCTTGTTCATCCATTTTGTCTGCCATTGCCGCTAGCGAATCCAAGTTTGATTCCATGCTAACGGAGATTACCGCACGCGTCGATGAAGGGAGATGACTTATCCATAACATTCTCCGAGTTCCACCTCATTGAGTAGCTTCTGTAGCTGCTTATTTTCTGACTCCTCGTACACTGATAGTAATCGCTTCTTAAGTTGTTCGTACTCTCAGTGTTGGGCGGTGACATAATAATGCCACTAATTTGTTCCACGTCGATCTTCTCCAACTGCGCGACTGCGAGGCTAAACTTGCTTTCGTCACCGAGCTTCTGATTAGCGTTTCAACTGTTTCAAATTGCGCGAACCATAGTCTTGGTTTATCACGCCAGAACTGAGGTATCCGGGACTTCACGGAGACAACTTCGACGTCTTCTCTGCTAAGTACTAGCTTCGGCGATTCTTCCTGCATAGTTCCGTTCGGGGTCACCACTTTTGTTGTAATTGTGAGGTATAAATGATACTCGATTATATGGTAATAAATCCACCGTTTATTTTCTTTGTGCAATTAGTGGTTGGCCTAGCACTTAGTGAAAACACCAATCACAGACAAGCTCCACAAAACCCAATATACTTTGGAAATGAGACAACGCGCACGGAGTATAAAAGCGCCCCGCCACATCTTTTGCCTCAGTGGCACTCTCCGCCTGATCGCCGCCGCGTACTGACGTGCCGCTACCTGCCCGCACCCACCTACCAGTGTTGTGTCATCGGTTCGTCGCGCCTTCGTGTTCGTGACGTCATCGGTAGTCCCTGACTACGCCCACCGAACATTTGCTGACTTTTTCAAGACAGCTCTTGTTCATCGTATCTCCTTTTCGGAGATATCGTCTAATACGTTGTGCCGCCTCAGGGAAAAACCACAGTTTCGTGGTTCTTGGTGGAAACCTTACGGTGTCAACTAAGCCAAGAGGGTGGTGACCCAATCCTACCCGCCAAACCCCTTCAGGGCGAGGCATTCCATTGGCGTCGGAAGCTAGGAGCTTGGCCTTGGGAGATCTCCTAGCCGAACCTAGTCTCTGATTTCGGTCACAGCATTCACCTAGCGTCGGTTGGGTGTTTCTACCCCTTCGCGCTAGAGGCCCCTTGGGGTGTAGGGCCCTGACGCCCAATAAGATTGGCGTCAGGTTTACAAGCTTAGGGCACACCTTAGGTACACACCTCCCTACACCGATGACGACGTTCCGGAGGTAACTGGGGTAGACCTGAGAGTGGCGGTACGCAGGCTGAAGGCCAGAAATACCGCCCCGGGACCCGATGGCTTGCCTGGCAAAGCCTGGGTCCTGGCCTCTGAGGCTCTCGGGCCCCGACTGGAAGGGCTCCTAAGCGCATGCTTGGAGAGAGGCCAGTTCCCGCTTCGTTGGAAGACGGGGAAGCTGGTCCTCATCCGTAAGCCAGGGCGCCCTGCGGACTCTCCGTCCGCATACCGGCCCATCGTGTTGCTCGACGAGGTGGGCAAGCTCTTTGAAAGAGTTATTGCTAACCGCCTCGCCGGGCACCTCGCGGGAATGGGGCCGGATCTTGCGGAACACCAGTTTGGTTTCCGCAAGGGGCGCTCGACGGTGGACGCCATCATGCGCGTGAGAGCCCTCACGACGGGGGACGCGGTTTCCCGGGGCGGGGTCGTCTTGGCGGTGTCTCTTGACATCGCCAACGCCTTCAACTCCATGCCCTGGAGCTGCATTGGGGAAGCACTCCGGTATCACCGGGTGCCAACCTACCTTCGTCGTGTGGTCGGGGATTATCTGACGGATAGGGCCGTCACCTACCCCGGTCGGAGCGGAGAATGGAACCGGCGAGAGATGTCGTGCGGTGTTCCACAGGGATCGGTTCTGGGGCCGGCCTTGTGGAACATCGGTTACGACTGGGTGCTGCGCGCCGACCTCCCTAGCGGCGTCAGCGTAGTCTGCTATGCTGACGACACGCTGGTACTGGCACAAGGGAGGTCGCACGAGGCGGCGGCCGAAAACATGACACGCGGGGTTGCGATAGTCGTGGAGAGGATCCGGCAATTGGGTCTCGAGGTGGCATTGCACAAGTCCGAGGCCATGTGTTTTCATGGGCCTCGGAATGCGCCACCGTCGGGATCCCTACTGACGGCAGGAGGGGTTTCCATCGGCGTCGGGTCGACGCTGAAGTACCTGGGACTCGTCCTTGACAGCCGGTGGAACTTCGTGGAGCATTTCCGACGTTTGGCCCCCAAACTGGAACGGACCGGGGCTGCCTTCAAGCGGCTCCTGCCCAACCTGGGGGGTCCAAACGCCTCCTGCTGGAGGCTCTACGCGGGGGTCGTGCGGTCCATGGCCCTTTACGGGGCCCCAGTGTGGGCGCGTTCTCTGAGGCGGCAAGCCGCCCGCTACTTGAACGCGCCCCAAAAGGGGATAGCCCTAAGGCTAGTCCGGGGGTACCGCACGATCTCCGGTGAGGCGGCGAGCCTCCTTGCCGGATTGCCGCCATGGGATCTGGAGGCGATAGTCCTCGCGCGCCTTCACGAATGGCGCGCGGAGGCACTACGTCGGGGGGAAACTCCGCTGCCGCGGCAAATCGCCGCTCAGCGGACAGACCTCCGGAGCGATCTCATGGTGACATGGAGAGAGCGACTGTCGCAACCCCGTGCAGGGCACGCCACCATAGTGGCGATAAGTCCCCTCTTTGAGGAGTGGCTAGAGAGGCGCCACGGCGCCCTCACCTTCCGCCTGACGCAGGTCCTCACCGGACACTGTTGTTTCGGGAGGTTCCTGCACCGAATCGGGCGGGTGGAAACGCCCGGGTGTTTCCATTGTGAGGATCGTCCGGAGGACACGGTGCAGCACACTGTGGAGGTCTGCCCCGCTTGGGCGGAGCAGCGCCGTGTCCTCGTAGTGGCGATCGGCGGCGGCGACCTCTCGCGCCCGGCCCTGGTTCAAGCCATGGTCCGGAGCGAGAGGGAATGGGAAGCCGTCACCTCCTTCTGCGAAGCAGTCATGCTGGTGAAGGAGGTGGCGGGAAGTGAGAGGGAAAGAGCCTCACGTCCTAGCCGCAACGGGAGACACCCTGGGCGTCGGGGGTCACATGGTGGCCCCCGGCCACCGTAGGCGCGGGCCTGTGGATGGCGAGTTATGGGCTAGCTCGCCGTCCGGCCGTCTTATGACGACAGGCCGTGTCGACGGCGCGTTCGTGTTCCACGCGCGCCTCAAAGAGATGTCATCAACCACGTAGGGGTCCGCACGGGCCGATGCCTGCCAGGGCTGCGGGACTGTTCGAAAGAGATACCGCGGCCCTGGAACACAAAGGGCAAAGAAGGAACATGGATGGGTTTTAGTCAGTACAAGTCTGACACTCCCTTCCGCTCTGCCCAGAGCGGGGGGGGTCATTTGAAGATTTCCCATCCAAAAAAAAAAAAAAAGGTACACACCTTCCTGCATACACAAACCCGCCAGGGAGGCCACTCACCCCCGGGTGAGGTTGTTAGGCGATAGGATAGAGTGAATCTATGTCAGTTAATCAATAACTGACAAGTTCGTCAACATGGCTGACAAACTCGTTATGGAGTTTGTCAGGCATGTTTTACTTGAGGATCCGTTTATACGAAACTAGACTTGCGGCGTTAGAAAACGCCTCCGTCACGGACTTCAGCGACGCGCTGGATAGTCCGTTATCACCGACGCCCGCTGCCAACAAAGCGGCGGCTCCCATAGATAACGATAACGAGGCTCTTGACAGCCCGTTATCGCCCCCGCCCGCCGACTAAGGCATTCCGATAATAGCGTCATTAGCGGCGCCTTTTGTCCCCAATTCTATTGTCTCTCATGTGTCCGCTTCTCTCGAGGACGTAGATGAAGTTTCCGAGCCATAGTTCTCGGAAACTTCATCTACGTCCTCCTCTGAAGACGACTACTAAGTCGTCGGTAAGGGGAAAAGGAAAAAGGGCAAAAGTGCCCAATCTAGCGCGGCCAAGAAGGCCGTAGCTAATGTCTCCACCCCGGTAAACTCACGTCCCTCGTCCCCCATAACTTCAGCCGCTGTTTCCACCAGCAGGCCAGCTAGTCCTAAGAAGAACCCGCCGGTCGCTTCGTCAAAGAAGCAAAGGCCTCCTCCACCGCTATTTATCCAAGATAAATCGCAGTGGACTGCAGTTTCCAAAATGTGCATGGATATAAATATCCAATACACATGCGCCCGAAACACCCTACAGGGTATTGAAGTCACGGTCCCATCGACCAATGACTACAGGGAGCTATCCCGTCAGTTTATCCATTTTATCTTGAAAATCGGATGATGCCCTTCAACGGGGTCGCATACGACCAGTACCATGTCGTACTGGTCTCCACCACGCGCCTTATGAAGGCGGTGGACCGCTGTGGCTGGAACAGCCTGCTGCTGGAGGTCATTTAAAATGTCCTCTGAGGGGATTTCCTTAGGAACACGCCTGATTACCACGCGGGTGGGCGTCTCTCTGGAAGGGAGTATGTATGAAAGGAAGTTTATCATCATCATCATGATGATGATAAATTGTTTAGGTAACGCCCTTTGAATAATTTGTTCACAATAAGGACTATAAATGAGACAGGGATGGAATTTATTAAAAATAGCTGCAGCTATTTTAAAATCAATCATTAAATGAGTAGCAGCTAGATTAAAAAACCGTTGCCTAAACAATTTATAATCCCTTTTAAACCGACCATTAACAACTTCGACTAGCCATCTGCAAAGTGTTACCCGTCTGCTTTTATTAGCCTGTGGGAATAGGTTAATTGAGTTTGTCCTTGGTTTAATTATTCTGGTTTAAAAACTCTATAGTTGTAATATTCCAAAGTTGGTATAGCATCGCGAAATCCACGACCTAAGGATAAATATATCATTAACTCTAAAAAGTCTACGGTAAGCACCATTTTCATTTTCAAACAAATTGTTCATGATTTCTGCATTACTCAGAGTTGCGGCAAATGGACTGCATCAATAATATGACCATCACATGACACCATCAAAAATGGTTTCACTAAGTTGTCATATTTGTGGAAGCTATAAGTTTTCTTTTGAAACATATAGTTCGAATTTTTCTGCAGGTAAATATATGTACCAGCAAATATGATTATAGCAGACCTATTCTCAGGTGCTGCTTCTGGGTCACTAAAGAGAGCAGAAGGAATTCGTAAATTCCTGGCAACAATTTTGGAATGACTAATATGATTGACTCCTAAATGCTGTGGTACAAAATTCTCATAAAGGCAAGATCTAACTTTTTTCATTTTAAGTTCTAAGGTAGCTCTAGGAATACTAAAAAAAAAAAAAAACAAAAAAAAAAAAATATTATATTATTTATTTATTATTTTATTTTTATATAATTTTTTATTTTTTTTTTATTTTTTATTTCCTTTATTTAAATTTTTACAAATTAGTTTACATTTTTAAATATTCCTTAAAAATAATATATATAAAAAACATTTAAAAATATAAAAAAATTGTAGCCCACCGGTATCGGGAACAGGGTCCAAGCTACCGGCGGTCAGGGCTCCAGAGAGAGGAACCTCCTAACAATACGAGCCGTGTCCAAAAGTACCGCTTTCTGAATCAAGCCCTTGATCCAGCTGCCTAACGAGAGCCTCCTCAGGTATTGGTCGAGGCTCTTGGCAATTAAGCCATGGGCTGATACGACTATCGGCACAATGATCACAATTTTTTATTATTATTATTTTTTTATTATTATTATTTTTTTATTTTTTTTTTATTTTTATTTTTTTTTATTTTATTAAAAATTGTTGACAATCTACGGTTGCTTTCACCAGACCTTATAGTAGGGGAGCCCACGATGCTAAATGGGGATTTACTCGAGCGTCACAGAGACTTATTAGGTTGCAAAGCTTAGATGATAAAAAGAAAAAAAATGTTATATAATATATACCAGACGAGATTTTAATAGAGCGGCCGCAGATCTGAAGCAATATCTAAAGGACATCGAAGATGAGACCTTAAAAAACCGACTCGAAAATCTGGATGCCACCGATAAAAATGAATACTCGCTTTGGAAGACCGTGAAGCATAGCAAAAACGCGCCACAAATAGCTCAGCACCCCTTAAAGCTGGGAAATAATACATGAGCAAGAAAAGACGACGAACGTGCCGAGGCTTTTGGCTCTTTCTTGGCCGGTGTATTCACTCCCAATTCCGGCGACTCATCAATGGAAAAAGAGATCCAAAACTATTTGGAGTCAGATCTACAACTCGGTTTACCGCTAAAATGCTGCTCACCTCGCGAGATCTGGAGAATTATAAAAGATCTGGAACTAAATAAGGCTCCTGGATATTGCCTAATAACAACCGAAATCCTACGTCAATTGCCAAGAAAAACCATCGTCTTCATAACACAGCTCTTTAATGGAATTTTAAGGACAGGGTACTTTCCGAGAATATGGAAAGTGTCGGAAATCATCATGATCCCAAAGCCAGGAAAACCACCGCATCTTGTGTCGTCATACAGGCCAATAAGCCTACTACCTGTCATGTCAAAACTATTTGAGAAAGTCGTTGCACGTAGGCTTAATGAAATACTCAAGGATGGCAGTATCATCCCACAACATCAGTTCGGATTTAGAATGGGGCACTCTACGGTTGAGCAGGTGCATAGAGTGGTGAATAAGATACGAGAGGGGCTGGAACGAAAAGAATACTGTTCGGCTGTGTTCCTGGACGTACAGCAAGCGTTCGATAAGGTCTGGCACCAGGGCTTGTTATTTAAAATAAAAAAACAACTCCCACACAGCCTGTATGTATCACTAAAGTCATACTTAGAAGACAGAATTTTCCGGGTAAAAATTAATGATTCGTACTCGAAATTCCACGACATATTGGCTGGTGTACCCCAGGGCTCCGTCTTGGGGCCAACCCTTTACCTCATATACACAGCAGACCTACCAACCTCAGAAAAAGTACTTTCTGCCACCTTCGCTGATGATACGGCTACCTTGTGCAATGATAAAAATCCTAATGTGGCCTCACTAATGCTGCAGAAACACCTTGACAAAGTCCACAAATGGATGAGGGAATGGAAAATAAAAGCTAGTGCCAACAAGTCTATGCATGTTACGTTTACTCTCAGAAAAGATGACTGCCCACATGTTAAACTTGGAGATGACACACTTCCTCACGGGAATGTAGCTAAGTACCTCGGCGTCCATCTTGATAGGAAACAAACGTGGAGATACCATATTGAGAAAAAACGTGACGAGCTTAACATCCTGCTCCGAAAACTGACCTGGCTCTTAGGAAGAACATCACACGTTTCATTAGAAAACAAAGTGCTTGTCTACAAAGCAGTATTAAAACCTGTTTGGACATATGGAATTGAACTGTGGGGTTCTGCAAGAAACTCAAATCTGGAAATTCTCCAGAGATTCCAAAATAAAGCTCTAAAAACCATAACACATGCTCCTTGGTTTATGAAGATCTCAGAATTACACGAGCATCTACAAATCAGAACTATAAAAGAGGAAGTAGAACACCGACTAAAGACATACAAAAACCGAATGAAGGCACATACCAACACCTTAGCAGTAGCCCTAAGTGATCCAATAACTATGAAAAGGCTCAAACGCCACCACATATGGGACTTTATAGAATAAAGCAAAGTAAACAGTATGTAGAGGCAGATTCTTCGCTGGAAGAATGAACCTCAGCAGTCAATAACCGCACAAAAAATCTGCTAAAGGTTTACAACCGATTGCAGGATGCACAAAGAAAAAAAACATAAAAAAATATATAATATGTACCTTTTCATCGGTGGGGGAAGCGGCTATAGATTTTTAAATATGTAAAAAAATACTGTTGCATGGACATACTCGAGCGCGTCAGATATTGATAGCATCAATGTCCTACGTATTTTTAATAATGTACGTATGTTAATCTGATCATTTGCATGATGCGGGTGGTTGTACGTAAGGGTTAAAAATGAAAAAAAAAATAAAATAATCGAGCGCGTCAGGTTTTCTAAGGGGGTGTTAAGTGCACCAAAAAAAAAGCTCTCATTCAATAATCTGACGATTTCGATCTGACGCAAACTCGCGGCCATTATTATAATGTGCAAAAAAATTCGCCATTTTGAAATACTCAAGCGCGTCAGATTAAGATATATATGGTTCATCTTTATGTTCTAGACGTGCTGTCTCATAATCTGACGATTATCTAAAGGGATTCGCATAATCTGACAAAAAAAAAAATTGTTTTCAATTTTTTAAATCATTGGACTTAATTAATTGAGAAGCTCAGGAAATAGCATGCAAATAAATAAGTGTATGTTTTTTAAGTAGAATACTTGTATTTATAAGAAAATAATTTAAAATAAATGCCCAAAAAAAATTATTTTTTTATAATTAATTGATTAATTAATCATCATCTTCATCTTCATCAGTAGAATTATCTTCCTCTTCTGGCTTAATGTTTCTAATGTAAATTTAATTGTTTTTTGTATTTTTTTTCACCACAAAATACGTACTTTAAACTAATATCACTCATATTAAATGTTTATAAACTTTAATTCACATTACTAATATTAAATTAACAAAATAAGTCGAAACGAACGAGTCTCTGTGATCAGCTGTGATGGCGTCGTGGTAATAAAATCCAGAGTGGGGACGGAGTGAGAGAGTAATAGATAGAGAAAAAGTGAGAGAGGAGTAGAAACGCGGAGAGGGAAATATAGGTATCACCCAGCTGCACGCATTAAACTTTATCGACGATTTTTTATTATTTCGGCTTGCGGAAATCGTCAGATTATATATTTTTCGTTATCCTTCAATTATTTCCTTCAAAATAAAAAAAAGTTTGGCTACGCTCGAGAATGTCGAGATGACGTTTTTTTTTTACAACTTTGCTACCCTCCCCTTTCTTTACGTCACTCTCAAATTGTCAGATTAGTGGAATATACACTTTTTAGCATGTAATTAACTCACCCTACCTTAATCTGACGCGCTTGAGAATTTCTAATGATCAATTTTTTTTTTACTAATCTGATCCTTTATCCTTCACGGGCGGCCTTATATATGGGGTTCATATTTGGTGGAGGTACTTAACCGGATACAAGGTATCGTCCTGTATATTAATCTGCCGCACTTTAGTAAATCCCGAAATCCCCGCTTGGGCTCCCCTACTATTAACTTGGCTAAATATATGGCTAAGGCTGTTTTTGGTTTCCGTACATTAATTTTGCTGGCAAACTATTCAATAAGCTAATGAACTTGGTTACAGTAAGTCTTGTCTAATAATGACACACATGATTGGGCATTACTTGGATATTTTCAAAATTAATGTATTCACCCGTACATTTAGATATTTTGATTATATCCTCTATTTGACGGGTATCATCACTTGAAATAACGTTCACATAATATAATTTTCATATGCTATAAAAACAAATAACCTAATTTCATGAGATCTAATATTATATTTCATATAAACTTCTTTTGCTCTAATAACATTTAGTATAACGTTCATCTCATATAATTTTCAATTAGTATATTGCTCTTTTTATATAACGTTCAGTTGACCTAATTTTCATATTTACTCATTTTCTGCCCAAATTCTGTAGTGAATAAGTAAATATCAGAAAACATCATACTGTTATAACCTCATCTAACCCAAATGATTCACCAACCATAGAGGGAATCTGACGCAGGTATATATGAGGTGAATATGAAAGAACAAAAAAACATATTAATTTCTAGCTATTTATTCATACAACAATGTTATAAGTGAAGACAAAATACTATGTTAAGGTTGACTTAACCTTATTTCAGTTTTAAGTTAGAGGCCAAACCTCGAAGGAATTCAATTTCAGTGTATTCCTCTTTATTTTTCAAGATACCCTCTATCACTCATAAACTGGGATTTGTTTGATTTTTTGAATTGGAGATGATAACAAAAAAATAAAATACACGTATTTCTGGATTTTTAATTTTTTTAATTATTTGAAAACAAAATTACAAAAATAGGGAGTGTTGCTTTGAGGCAACACTGCGGTAAGTGGTCAAAATCTATATGTATACTACGGCAGCACAATGACACGTTACGAAAGATGAAAGTTTCTGAAGAAATTCTTGGTTTTCGTGTAGCATAAGGCTACCCCGCATTTATCACAAACATTATGGGTAAAACCAACACACTTCGGAAACTTGCATCTAATTTTCTTATCAGACCATTGCGGCCAGTGTCCAACCTGGTCTTGCCGGACAGCTTTCGGGGGCATATGCTGAGCGGGTCCTTTGTGTTTTTTCGCTTGAATTTCGCTCTCAAGCGACCGCCGACTAGATAAACTAGGTTTTATACCCATTTTGCAAAGGGTCACAGCCACTTCCAGACGAAAATCTGCTGACGATAAGCGGCTTGATTGAAGGCCTTTGTATTTAGCAACCCTTTTATACAATATCCATGGCATCGCATTGGCCATCGTGAGATCCAAATAATGAAAAAACAGTCGCATGGGCCATCGTTTGCTTCGCAAACGTATCTTGTATATACCCATGATGCTGTCAAGGAGATCAACGCCATCCATATGACGATTGTACTCTCCGACCACATTGGGTAGCCTTATGTTGACATACCTTGAGTTCTGTTTGTCCCATCTTCGAACATCAGTTTCAGGTTTTTGCCCAGCAAAGGTGGAAGCCAGATTTACGATTTTATTATCCTTCCATGCGACAGTTGAAATATCAATCCCGTTGACGTTGGCTACGTATTCTTCTGAATAGCCTCTTTCTTTTTTCATCATTATCTTTTCCGATAACAGCTTACAATCCGGTATTCTATTTCTTCTCATAGTACCGAGACTGAGAATGCCTTCTTCTTTATATTCCATCAGACGAAGAGAAGTAAAATAGTTGTCAAAATAGAGTTTGAAGTTCTGATGCCTCGGAATCATGCGCGCTAACCTCATGACGACGTTAGATGAGGCGCCTAAATCTAGCTCTCCTTGTAAGACCACATTTTCTTTGCCTGTTTCGATTTCTGTTTTATAAGCAAAGCCAGAAACGCCACTCAACACGAAGACTTTATCCAAGTATGGGACTCCAGTGATTGGTAACTCTAGGTAATTGGACGAGAGACATTAGATATACCACACCTATAAATTGTCTGACATCCTCCTCAGACATCTGAAAAGCGCTATTAGAATCTTTCTGCACTTGATAGAAATTGGTCTCTTCAGAAATTTTCTTTATTAGTTCATTTGAAAATAGGTAGAGAAAAAACTGTATAGGAGTATCTACCTCAAGAAGCTCAGGACCAGGGGTATTGCTTCCCATAAACATGAGCTGTTTTTCATTTAACTCTAGATTTTTCTTCTTCCAGCGTAAATTCAGTTTAGCAGGCTTCGCTTTAGCAGCTTTTCTTGGGTTCTTGGATTGGGAAGGTCCAGTAGTGCTCTCGTGTGACAGTGCAGTTTCAGTGCTAGAGGAAGGACTTTCATCAAAGTTTTCTAGGGTTTCTATTATGGAATCCACATCAATATCTACCTCTGGAGCCTCATCTTCGAAGGTGTCCAATTCAGGAACAAAATCATCATACAAAATTTTACGCTTTTCACCTGATGTAGCCCACGGGCAACAATCACTATTTTTCAAAATAAAATGTGAAAGCATTCAAAAATAACGTTACACAATAAAGTTCAAACACTTACCTCTCCAGCTTCTCAAAATAATGCAATAGAAACAAGCAGAACAATTTTTTATTGTTTTTTTCAATCACAGTCAACCGTCACCTTTCGTAAATACGGACTGTCAAAACACAAATCTAAATTTGTAAAAAGTAGCGCCATCTAGTTGTAAATTTTGGTACTAGTTCGGTAGTTCGGATTGTAGTCTACGAGTAACAGTGCGGGATTACGTTAAGAAATCAATTCTATTAAATTTAGAGGCGTTTGTACGGTATGTTGCCTAAAGTCTACACAATGCTATAGAGGGTTAACGATTCGTTCGTTTTGCTTCAAACAGCATTTTTTCTTTTTTTGGCAGTGACTGCCCATTAAGAAAACATTCTATTTGACCTAATATTACTTTGGTTTCCTGAAGCAACTCATGGGCTAGGCAATAAAAACCTGGGTTTTTTTTCTCTATAATTTGATTGATCCTATGGTGCCACGATTCTGCTGAATTTTGGGTTCTTGGTAGCCCCTTGCTGTGTAAGCTTGCAATACTCCATAGTTCTGGAGGATAACAGGCGTTATTTTTGTCGTTACCTAAAACGTAATCTTTTCCAAACATTTTAACAATGTCAGTGCTATCTGATGAAACAGATTCTTGCAACTTCATAAAATAGTAGGGTATTTCCTTTTGATCTAAAAATGCCAATGCTAGCAAACACTTCATTTCAATTGAAAAATTATAATTAGTTCCATACATAACCGTTTCCCCAGCTCTTTGTATTATTCTGTATATAGATTGTGCAAGATGAAAAAAACAGCCATTAACAGTAAAGCTGTCAAAATTTTGTTTTACACATTTCATTGCACCAAGTTCAAAATCCATTATTACATTGTTCACCGTAATTGTGATGTCATGTTCGCTACAGTAGGTAAAAACTAAATCGAATAATTTATTATACGTTTTTTTATCTTTATGTGTACACAACGCAAACAAAAGAGTATATGTGTGTCTGTTTTCCTCAAAGATATTTCCATTAATAACATACATTTGCTAAAAATTGGTTGCTGCAACGTAGAATGTCCCATCCATTATTAACAGTTTAGATCTCCCAAAATAATCCATCATTCTTTGACAAGAAAAAATAATTATCCTTTTGTTATCATCAAAGATCTCATCACATATTACAAACTTGTTGTTATGTATTTGCAAATCCTCATGATGAATTTGGAAGTAAATATCCGTTGGCGCCATAAAAACCGGGTTTTCTTTTTTCTTTTCGCGATAAACTATCTGTCTTAACGCAGAAGTGGAAAGTAATTCGCACAAAACCATTTCATCACTACTAGATTTTGCGGTTTGTAAAATCTGGCATGCATTCTTACCGGTATTCTGACGGAAATCTGTTTTGATTTTATCAATTGTAGATGCCACGGATAGCCGTGCTGGTTCCGGATCATGACTGTAGTTCTCATCATATTTAACCACAGTATGTAACTGCATCTCATTCTCCATGTTTACTGTTGTTACGGCACGACACATACATTTTTCCGTACGTTGTCGTTCACAGATCCAATAAACTTTATTGTTCACTTGCCTATTTTTGTTGTAAATGTATCCATTTACACAAAGTTTTTGTCCACCTTTAGAACTTTTGAATGTAGTACAATATATAGTAGTCATTTTAATCACCAAAACAAATATTAAGATCGCAATAGTGTTGACATACAATAAATATTTTTGCTGTATGACAGTAAGAAAAATACAAAATATTCATCCACCATCCTCCCGCATAAAAGCAATTATTAACAGTGATAGTTATTCGGCGCGTTTTTGCTAGCACGAAAATGGCAGGCATAATCCAATCAGTTTTTGTAAAAATATACAAAACAAAGTAGACGTTTCAAAATTATATTAAACGTTACTATAGAATTTGAATATTATACTAACTGAATATTAGTTCAAATTTGCATTATAGAAAATGTTTATTAAACCATATAAAATTAGGTAAACTGAAATTATATCAATAATTCATTATATCATTTCATCGTTATACTAAAAAAATATATTTTAAATGAAATTAGGTCATGTGATCGTTAGAACTTTTGTTATTATGTCAAATGGGACGCACCCCTATTTGACTGGCATTAAAAGTTGAAAATGACAAACCATTTTGGGGCAACTCATGCCACTGATTTGAATATAAATGTGACTCGCATACTCTTGAACTACGAGGTATATAAAAATTATGATCATGGATTAAAATCCGTTTTACAAAATCAGGTATTAGATAAAAGAATCTATTATGACGTCTAATAAATACACAATGGGCAGAGGTATTTGAAGCCCGCTTATAGTTAGGTAATGGTGGTAATGGTTAGGTGTGGTGGTGGTGGTGGTTATAATGGTATGGTGGTATAAATTGTTACTTTATTCAGTAATAAATGAATGAATGTAATTAGAGTGGAATTACGACTTGGAAATAACAGCCGATGGAGGTAAGTTCTGGTGGTGGTGACATTGCATTTTGACTTTGTATGTTATCTGCAGGTTCACCAGTTTCTTCTCGAAATGAATCTTGATGTAATTGTCTATTAGCCCTCATCCAGCAGGGATGACAAACATAGTTCCTTGTTATTCCCTAAAACAAATAATATTGATTTTTAACTAATATATAGTCAAGGTCGCTGCCCACTGAAACAACAAGCCATAATGTTCTCAAAGGTGTGAAGTCAGGCAACCTGCACTGGCGAATTATTTAGGCTATAGTCTCGTTTCACTCCTTTATTTAAACTTTTACAAATTATTTTACATTTTTAAATATTCCTTAAAAAAAATATAAAAAAAAAACATTTAAAAATATAAAAAATTGTAGCCCACCGGTATCGGGAACAGGGTCCAAGCTACCGGCGGTCAGGGCTCCAGAGAGAGGAACCTCCTAACAATACGAGCCGTGTCCAGAAGTACCGCTTTCTGAATCAAGCCCTTGATCCAGCTGCCTAACGAGAGCCTCCTCAGGTATTGGTCGAGGCTCTTGGCAATTAAGCCATGGGCTGATACGACTATCGGCACAATGATCGCTGAGTCCACATCCCACATGTCGCCAACCTCGCGAGCCAAGTCAAGATTCTTGATTTTCTTATCTTTCTCGGCTTTCACGAGGTTCTCATCATGCGGGACCGTTATGTCAACAATCATTGTGCGCCGCTCTGATCGATCCACCACCACTATATCAGGCTTATTGGCTACAATAGCTCTGTCAGTGATGATGGATTGATCCCAGTACAATGTGATACTGCCATTTTCGAGAACTGGGTCGGGCACATACTTATAGTACGGCACTTCCGATTCCACAAGGTTGTATTTTAGAGCAAGTTGCTGATGGACAGTGGCGTGCAGTGGTCCTCCTCGGAGGGTAGGCTAGTAACTTTGAATAACTGCCTTTGTGTTTTATAAGCCAAAACATAATAAAACTTGTATTATTTCAAAATTTAAAGTGATGACCCTATTTTTTTTTTTAACCTAAATTATAGCCTTACTCAGTAGGCATCAAATAACATCATAATAGTGACCACTCTTCACACAAAATTTGAACCAAAGATATTAATAACATCGCGTCGACTAAATTTCTAGTCAAAACAAATACCTACACTACGTAAGCAAATCATTACACACCTTCGAACTTTTAACTAAATGGTATGGAATGAATTGGTACTAAATCGTTTGATATTAATCACGCTTTTTTTTTTTTAATTCACTATGACTAAGTACAAACTAGCAATTTACCTAATAGTTATATCACGTTTTTATTAATTTAAAGATTTTTCTGACAAAATTATAAACTACCTATTGATTTAATCATTCAATTTACAAATCGATTCGAAATTCACTTGTATCATTCGAAAGGCCGTAAAAACAGGAACAAAAACTGTTGATGGGGGTACTGTAGACGCGTTGTTTCATGGTCCCCCATAGAAAGTAATCAAGGGGCGTCAAATCGGGTGAACGCGGAGGCCACCCTACAGGTCCTTGCCGGCCGATCCATTTATCACGATAATTATCGTTTAAAAATGATCTAACATTTGCAGCATAATGAGCTGGGCATCCGTCCATCTGCAAAAACATCCATCAAACGTTCGTCAATACGATGAAAAATAACGTAAAGTAATAAAAAAGGTAGGTAATGGGGGCGTCTTATTGAGAAATTTTACGATTATTGTAAAAATTGATGAAGAAAAAACAGATTTTTGCTAAAAAAAGATGTTTATTTTCAATTGAGGGTAGTTTTTTTCCCACAATTTTCATTTTATGAGGACGCCTAATTACTTCCAATCATTATGCAGTTTGTTTCATCGCGATAGATAATTCGGTTTAAAAGTTACACCGTTTTGTTTACACTGGGGTCACAGTAGCGAACAAAATATTTAAAAATTCCATAAAAAATATAAAAAAAATGTTTAGATTTTTTTAAATATTTTTTCCGTCGATAAAATTAAGCATAGATTCCCTCATTTCGATATGTGCACATTATAAAGACTCACACTGTATACAATATATCGATATATATTTATAGTATTTTGATATATCGTTATAGTATTTTATATATCCTTATAGTTTATCTTGGTAATAAATTAAATTTTTGCAGATATATTTACACCTACCACTGTTTGTCTCTGCATCATCCAAAGGTTGACTGGTAGAAAATGCCTATGGCATTAAGTCCGCCTCTGTACTTTGTGCTTGAAGTGTTAAATAAATAAATAAATGGCCGTTATGTAGAAAAGATAATCGCACAGTTTACAAACAAAGGTACGCGCAACGCAAGTTGCGAGATGTCAAACGGAAAACGAAATAACGGTCGTCGACCGATTGTCGAACCTGTAATGTCGTTTCGTTTCACTGTTACAAGAAAAAAGTTATTTAAAATAAATATTTCATAGCATTCGAGTAATTTAAAAATATGTTTTTTTTTACAAAATATGTTTTTTATGATGATTTCGATAATGAATAAACATTTTACAGAAAGAATAATTTTTAATATTACTCTGATGGATCATTAATATTTTAGCTTTACATCCCTGTAAAGCTAAAATATGGAACGTTTATCCAAAATGGCACGCTATCACGATACGCCAGAAACGCAAAACAACTATTAATTTTTAAATATTTTTTCAGAAGTTGTACGAAAATGTAAATAGTTTTGTAATTTTTGTTTCTATTTTACTTATTTATAATTAGGTGTCTATTAATGTACATACCACTGAGTAACTAGGCAGAAACTGGCCTTGTCCTTTAGTAAATAATATGATTATCTACTTACTGTCTGTTATTCCGGGTATCCCGATATCCATCCTATACAGGGTTATTGGTAAAACATTAACAACCTCTTAAGAGGTCATTGTACTCATCATTATGAACAACTTTTACTGTGGGACCAAACCTGAAATCGCGAAAAAAAATCAGCTGTTCCCTACATTTTGACGAGTTATACGAACATAAATGTAGGGAAAAGCAGATTTTTTTTTCGCGATTTCACGTTTGGTCCCACAGTAAAATGTTTTCTTTTCTAAGTTGATAAGGTTGGGTATGCTAGCCGCTTGAGAGCACATGATAGAGCAGCGTACCAAAGCTCTCGACAACCTCCCTAGAAAGCCATCGAATGCAGTGGCTGTGGCCGAAATCGGCTAGATGGCATCATGGTTTTAAAAGTGTACCCCTCAGGAGTACATAGTTTATACAATTTAACTCCATATTTATGAGATTTATTTTTAATGTATTGGCGAAAAATAAGTCTCCCGCGCCAGGGAATCATTGATTCGTCTATCACGATAAATTTTCCGGGAGTTAAAATATCTCTAAAACGATTATTTAACATATTAAGTATTTGTCGAATTTTGTAGAGTCTATCCCCAATATCATTTCTTTCATCGCTGAAATGCCAAAACTTTAGAAGCAAGATAAATCTGTCTGTTCCCATGACAGAGCATATGTATTCATTTCTGTAAAGGGATTTCTTTGACCAATAATCGTGAAAATGTGGAACCTTGTTTATGCCCATCGTAAGTATGACACTGAAAAACTGACGCATTTCATTTGCTTCCGTGTATAAATCTCGACGGGCAATTTATTACGAATAAGTACATTTGTCACGCTATCAAGTATGCTCTCATCGAAGCTCAATACGTCATTGTCAGGAATGTCAATGAAATCTTTATCACCCTCAAGCTGTCCACCCTCACTTTCTGATATATCTTCATCTTCAGATATTATATCGGATGAGAGATTTTCACCTGAATCATCATCACTTCCATTTGAACCGATTTCTTTAATTTCGGTATCGGTTGCTTCATCAGTCTGCGTCTCCGGATCGTCTTCCTGTATTTCTTGGTTTTCTACGTACTGTTCTTCTTCTTCCTCTCTCTTTTCACGACTTTTTCGCTCTGTTTTTTTATATATTTTTTGCTGTATTACTTGATCTTAAGCGTTTTCTGGTATTTCTTCGTTTTCTACGTCCTGGTCACTAGACCAGGACGTAGAAAACGAAGAAATACCGAATGAACAACAGGAAGAACTATCTTCCTGTTGTTCATTCTGTATTTCTAGACTTCCATTTTGCTTACTCTGGTCTTTTTGTCCTATTATATTATTTACTTGTTGCTTTTCAATATTTCTCTCTTCTAAATGTTTTTGTGAATTTGTGTTCAAGTTGCATTTAGACGTTTTTCTTTCTGTTTTTTCGTCATAAGTGAGTGCATCATCTTCAAAAGTATACTTAAAATAAAATGGACTATTGTTTGTATTATCTGTGGTTCAGGAGAATCAGAATAACAACCAGAAAAAACTAAAATGAAAAATATAATTTGGAACAAGTAAAAATACAAAAATGCAAATCAAAATGAATTAATAGCAAACGTCAAAAACCTAGGAATGCTGAGCCGGGCAAAACAACAGGCACACCCACCATCTCCGGGCTCGTCGCTCAGCTCCGCCTCGCAGCCGCCGGGACGCGCCACACCCGTGAGCGCCGTGTCGCCGGTCGCTGCAGTTGCGTCGAGCTCGAGCGACGAGTTTTTCTCCCCGCCGTCGACACCGCCACTACCGCAACGACGACGTGGAAGAGGACCTCGAGGCCAACCGGCCCCGAACAGGGTCCCCGCTGCTGGTGAAAATGTGTCGCGTAGTAGTTATTTTTATTATTAGATAAATTATGCACTTTCAACCTAATATCGTGTAAGAATTGGGGGCCTGTCCACCATAAAGATGAAGCGCTAAGTATATCTAGACCTTGACCTCGCGACACCATATCGGCTGGATTATCCTTGCCAGAGACATGCCGCCATGGATGTTCCTTAGTTAAGTCATGAATTTCTACGGTTCTATTCTGAACGTATGTCTTGAGTAAGTTAGTTTGTATACCTAACCAGCCCAAAACAATAGTGGAGTCAGTCCAGAATACAACTTTGTTTATTTTAGAACGCAAAGACTTAATTACTTTTGAATATAATCGCGCGCCTAATACAGCGCCGCACAACTCTAATCTAGGTATAGTTGTAGGTTTTGTAGGCGCGACCTTACCTTTGGAACATAACAAGCGCACTGTAACAGCTGATTCACTATTTATGGTACGGATATAAGCGCAAGCGTCGTACGCTGTCTGCGAGGCATCGGTAAATATATGTAATTCTATATAAGTAGAATCAAAGCACATAACATATCGCGGTATTTGTAAATTACTGAGTGAAGATAAACCATTCATAAAACGTAGAAATACTTGCGCGACGTCACTTGGAACCGGTTCATCCCACTCCAATTTTAATAACCCAACATTTTTGTAACAATGTTTTAGCTATTGTTATTATTGGACTAATTGGACGTAGTTTAGCTGAAAGGACTCAACCCTCAATATGTCATTTTTGACTTATCGAGGATTTAAGTTTAGGTGTGTATTGCTGTAATGATGTTGTATTTGAAATATTTTGAAATATAATCACGTATGGGCAAAATATACAAAAAAATTTATGAGTGAAGTTGTAGTAACATAGACCAACTTATTTTCGAGTTATTGGGAAAAATGTTGGTTTGAATCGTTTCTGCTAAATTGGTTTTAAGTGGTGTTGGTTGAAGTGTTTCTTTTAATTTCTCAAAAAAGATACAAGTAACAAAAAATGGTGAACAAACTGATATTTAAATAAAAAAGATTTATTATTTAGCAAATTACGTATTTATTTTTGAATAAATACGTAATTTGCTAAATAATAAATCTTTCTCTTTCTTTCTTTCTGTTAGGGTTTGTGCCCTTGTGATTTGGGTGCTGCTCTCGGGTTCTTCAATAACGTATACGAGTTTAGCGACCGCGCGCCACGGATTTGGTTCATTCGTGACGCGACTATTTGTTGCCTTTTGTTTGGCGTAAGATGGCGTTGCACGTTAAACGGAACGAGAACCATCTTCTTCCAACAGAGAAATAATATGATTCAGTTGGAGTCTTCAGGAAGAGGGCATATCTTTGAGCATGCTCGTTGTATGATGCCTGATGCAGTGCGGATTTCGGCTACACGTGATATTCCATCTTTCCCTGTGAACAGTCGAACTATTCTTCCCATTCTCCACTTTAGCGGCGGGAGATTATCTTCCTTTATTAGTACGAGACTGTTGGAGGCAATGTCGTCTTTGTTGGCCATCCACTTGGTGCGACGTTGAAGCTCCGAGACGTATTCCTTGGACCAGCGCTCCCAGAAATGTTGGCGTAACTGCTCCAGTCGCTTGTAGCGATCTAAACGCGTTGTTTTCACCAGATTGAGGTCGTCACAGGCCGGTGCAGTCAACGGCCGGCCAATGAGGAAATGAGCTGGTGTAAGCGGGAGGTAGTCATTGGGATCAGTGGACAGAGGAGACATAGGTCGGGAGTTCAGGACAGCCTCGATTTGTGTCAATACCGTGCTGAACTCTTCAAACGATAATTTAGCATTGCCTACGACACGCCTTAAATGGTATTTGCACGACTTAACGCCCGCCTCCCACAAACCACCAAAATGAGGAGCGTAAGGCGGGATGAAATTCAACTTAATATTTTGACTACTAGCAAAGTCTAAAATGTCCTTAGTAGCCTGGAATATAACTGAAAGTTCTCTTTCAGCGCCAACAAAATTCTTGCCATTATCTGAGAATATTTGATTAGGCTTACCGCGACGCGATATAAACCGTTTGAGTGCCAATAGATAGTCCTGTGTGGACAATGAACTGACCAACTCCAAATGCACGGCTCGGGTAGTGAAGCAGACAAACAAACAAATGTATGCCTTAATTAAACGTGAACCTCTGCCTTTACGGTTTAAAATAAGTATGGGTCCGGCATAATCCACACCACATTTCATAAAAGGATAAGTGGGTTCTAGACGTTCTGACGGCAGGTTACCCATTAGTGGAGTTAGCGTCTTCCCTTTAATACGTGTGCAAGTGACACACCGATGTACTACTTGCTTAGCTAAATTTCGTGCGCCTAACACCCACCAGGTGTCGCGCATACTGGACACTAGGAGTTGAGGTCCAGCATGGAGTAACCTGTTATGCTCGTGCGTACACAAAAGTCGTGTAAATCGATGTTTGTGACATAATACAATGGGGTGTTTTTTGTCATAACTAAACTGTGAATTGTGCAATCTGCCGCCTACCCGAATTATTTTATTTGAATCTAAAAATACATTTAACCCTGATATTTTATTAAAACGTTTACCTGATTTTTCTTTGACAGGGAAGTTATGTATAAGGTTACGATATTCATTATAGAACGATTGTTGTTGAACTAAACGTACTAACATTTGTAATGAGTTATTTACCTCATCGACTGTCAATAAACCGGTTTTGCGTGGTTGCCCGCTGCGCGATACGCGCGCATTATGCACAAAACGCAAAACATACGCACCGGTTCGTTGAAGACGATTAAAGCACGAAAACCTATCAAAGTTAATAACAACATTCGAGTCTGTACTTAATAAATTTATTGTTTGAGGTTTTACATCCGGTAATTGTAGATCAGATTCCAAACTTGCACACGTTAACCAACAAGAACTTGGTTCACAAAGAAAACGCGGCCCGTGCCACCAAATACTATTATTTTCTTCTTTCAACGAATCGAAATAAACGCCTCTAGATAATAAATCAGCCGGGTTCTCCTTACCCTTAACGTGACGCCAAATAGTATTGCTAGTTAATTCATTTATCTGTACAACCCTATTTTGTACAAACGTTTTTAATTGATGTGGAGCCATCCTAAGCCAACCTTGAACAATGGTGGAGTCAGTCCAAAAATATATTTTATTAAAAGTTAACCGAAGAGAATTTACTATTTTCTTATATAATTGCGCTCCAACTAACGCACCACATAGTTCAAGGCGCGGAATGCTAATAGTTTTAAGAGGTGCTACTTTACCTTTGGCACATAATAATCGAACAGCTATCACTGAGTTATCTGTACTATATGAACATATATATGCACACGCGCCGTACGCGACCTGCGATGCATCGGTAAATATGTGCAGTTCCATGCACTGCATGTGTACTACAGCACAACGAGGAACCTTTATTTCAGGTAAGTACTTAACGCTACTCATGAATTGCTGCCACTCACTCGCGATGTTACTAGGAACCTTGTCGTCCCAGTCGAGTTTACTTAGCCATAATTTCTGTAATATTATTTTAGCAGTAGTAATCGCGGGTGATACTAAACCCAGAGGGTCATAAATTTGTGAAACTACGGACATAATTAAACGTTTGGTAATGACAACATTGTCATTTTGTGATTCTAAATTAGACGTAAAATACAGTTTATCACTTTTATTAGACCATCCTATACCTAATGTTTTAGACTGACAGTGTTCCCCTATACTTAAGTCCCGACAAGCTTCAGGTGTCACATCGTGATTAAACGTCCACTTTCGTAAGGGAAAACAACCGCTCTGTAACATTTTCGAAGTTTTGTTACAAATATCGAGTAAAACATTTAAATCGTCATGACCCGTTATCAAGTCGTCTACGTAAAAATCGTCATTGATGACGCGCGCGATGACGTCATCGTCGCATTCTTGAGCCAGCTGTTTTAAACACCGAATACTCAAGTAAGGTGCCGATGTAATACCGTACGTAACTGTATTTAACCTATAAACTTGAAGTGGCTTATCACTATTTGTTCGCCATAAAATGAGCTGTAAATTACGTTGGTCATCTTGAATGAGAACCTGCCGGTACATTTTCTCAACATCTGCGCACGCAACGTATTGATATTGTCTAAAGCGCAGCAATATTGAGAATATGTCATTTTGAATCGCAGGACCTACGTACTGAAGGTCATTCAATGATTTATTACTAGTGGTGGTCGCACTCGCGTCAAAGACGACGCGCAATTTAGTTGTCAAGCTATTTTGACGGTAAATACCATGATGAGGCATAACATAATACGGTTTAGGTAACGTGTGTAGGTCTGATAACAACGTCATATGACCTAGTTTTTCATATTCATCTAAAAAATCGCAATACATTTTTTTATATTGCGGTAAACGCTCTAACCTTCGTTCTAATGCATAAAAACGTTTCTCTGCAGATGTATAAGAATCTCCTAAAACGTCGGGAGAACACTTAAACGGCATTCTGACTTGAAATCTACCATCGTTATCACGTGTGGTTGACTCAATGAATAAACTCTCACATAAGTTTTCCTCTTCAGACAACACACGTGACACGTTAACTTCTTCAATTTCCCAAAACTTACGTAATTGAATGTCCAATGAGTCAATCTGAGTAAAATTGCACTGAACCGTATTAATATTTGATTTCTGTAACCGTTTGTTATTAACTGGACCGGATATTATCCAACCTAAACTAGTACCTTGTAGACAAGGTCCGGACTCAAGTCTTATAATTTTATTTTCGTCTAATAATGACCAAAACAAATCCGCGCCTATTAATATGTCAATTTTAGACGGTACATTGAACGACGGATCAGCGAGTTGAACGTGATTAGGTATACGTATAGTATTACAATCAATGTTTACAGACGGTAAATAAGAAGTGATACTAGGTAAGACGAGGCAATGTAAATCAGTATTAAACTCATAGAATTTTGAACGCATCTTGATTTTACACGTATGGCTTGACTGTGTGTGTGCTTCACCCACACCACAGACACGTATTGTGGATTGTATAATAGGAACATTTAAACGTTTGCATAAAGTATCAGTAATGAACGAATTTTGACTGCCATTGTCGAGAAGCGCGCGCACTGTGTGATAATTGTTATCTAAGTCGGCTACTTCAATTAACGCTGTGGACAATAAAACAGGTTGCAACACTTTCGCATTAGTGGTGAACGCACCGCGCCCCGAGTCAATAATATTACAATCAGCTGTTTGGCTAACGCAATGCGAAACAGATGACTGCGGCAACGTATTATTATTACCGGTTGATAGTTGCGCTGTATTTACACTAACGTCGTTATTAGTGTGCAATAATGTGTTGTGTTTCTGTTGACACAACTTACACGGGCCGAAAACACAATCCTTAATCGTATGACTATCTGTTCGTATACAATTAAAACAAAGATTTTTCGATGTAACTACGTTCGACCTATCGTTTACGGACATATTTAAAAAAGTTGCACATGAGTATAAAGAATGGTTACCATTACATAATGGGCATGTAACATTCAAATTACGCTTATTCTGACTTCCCGAAGAACCTTTTCCCTTATTCGTATTTGCAACGTAACTATGCGTATTTTGTACATTGGAATTTCTTTTATCGTTCGACGACTTGTTGTCATTTTTAGTGTGCTGAGAATGTGAATTATTATTCTTGCTGCTACTTGACGTTATCATGTCTAACATGTCTGCCCTATTTCTTAGAAATGTAAGCAAGTCGCCTAACTTTAGACTAGTACAATCTTTACGCGAATCCGAAATTAACGTGCCTTTATAGTTTTCCCATTCACGCTCCGTTGCCGAATCGAGTTTTGTAACTAATAAATAAATTATTAATGTGTCCCACGAGTCAGTGGGTTCCTTCAACGAATTAAGTGCACGTAAATTACGTAAAACGGTATCAATTAATTTACGGATTTGCGATGCAGACTCTTTGTTAATTGATGACGCTGTAAATAAAGACTTAACGTGGTTATGTACCAGTAAACGATTATTATGAAACCTGTTCTCAAGTAACTCCCACGCGTGATCGTAATTATAGGAAGTAAATTCCAACGCACTAATTACGGTTAACGCAGTGCCACTGAGTGCTGATTTCAAATAGTGAAATTTCTGTATGGAGTCCAAGTCTTGGCGATCATGGATCATAGTCACATAAGAATTTTTAAACTCTAACCACTTATCGTATGAACCGTCAAAGGCAGGTAGCTGTATTTGAGGCAATTTAACGTTTATAGACTTACCTACTACCGCGCACGTAGAATTGTTCAACTGACTTTGTTCTTCATCGTTAATCATGCATTTAGCAGTTGATAAGATCGTATAATATTGACACTCGAACGTTTCTCTATATTCTAATTGCACTAATAATTCTTCTTCATTTACATTATTTTCGATTTTGGACTGAATACTATTAAAGTCAGAAAAGAAAATGGTTGCCGCTTCTATTCGTAATTGAACTTGCGTTTTCGTTAAGGAATCTAAACATGAACTGTCTAATTTATGTATGAAATTAGCAAAAAGTGTTAATCTGCCTTTCATCACACCCCTTTGTTTCTTGAGATCGGCAATATTAACTTCAGAACTATCGGATTTACACTCATCGTCACTCATTTTGGCGGCATAAAGAAAGCAAAGGTACTTACAGTTGTGCAAACACGGAAAGTCAGGCGCAGCAGAACTCGAGAAATCACTATACTCACTTTCACAAGCCCGCTGCTCGAACTTCTAGAAACGTACAGAACGATATTAACACAACTCGAAGCGGGTAAGAGGGAAGGAAGGGCGAAGGATAACCTGACCGTTGCTGGCTGATGCTGCTTGAACGTAGGTGTGGAACGCTTACTCCGCCTTTTCTTGCATGAGCAGTTTGAACGCTTGGGTTTCCGCTTCAGGGCTGATTCTTTCGAATGTTCTCGAATATTCGGCTCGAAGGTCCAAATGTTAGGGTTTGTGCCCTTGTGATTTGGGTGCTGCTCTCGGGTTCTTCAATAACGTATACGAGTTTCAAATGAAAACTGTTTATTGTAACAGCTTAACGGAATTTACAATCTTTCACTTTGAGTCTACTCTAAGTTCGTTTCTAGACAAAAAAAAGGTCTGGTCTTCTCGGAAGTATGTTGAATGACGATTGATTATGGTGAAGGAAGGCAACGGAGTGAGTGGACGCGAAGACCATTCGCGAGCGGCTCCGTCGCTCGCGCACGGCGATTGGTCGTCTCCGTCGTTCTTGCACGGTGATTGGGCGACCGCGCGCCACGGATTAGGTTCATTCGTGACGCGACTATTTGTTGCCTTTTGTTTGGCGTAAGATGGCGTTGCACGTTAAACACTATCCTCTCTCTTTCCAAGCAAGTAATTCTAAATTCCAACAAAACGTTTTGCTCGGACCTACCTAATTTAAGTTTTTAACAACGACTAAAGGCGATATATTCTAATCTTTACAGGAAAAACAACTTTAGATACCTTTTTTCAATGTTGCTTTTGTGTTACAGACACAAAAGCAACATTGAAAAAACTACTTTTTTAACACTACTGCTAGGGCAGGGAGGTTCTTTGGAAAGAATAGCTTGTAAAGTTAGGAAACTGAAATAGCATTGCGCCGGTTACGTAATTAAAAGGATCCTTGATGGCTTTTGGGCAGACGAGACCTTGATCACAG
The DNA here is from genome assembly GCA_905163415.1 of Noctua fimbriata. Classification (NCBI taxonomy): domain Eukaryota; kingdom Metazoa; phylum Arthropoda; class Insecta; order Lepidoptera; family Noctuidae; genus Noctua; species Noctua fimbriata. Next base: position 15,730,912 of record LR990929.1, read on the forward strand.
ACTGTGTGTATATCGTGGAACGCCTCCTACCGCAATATGAATATGCCTTTGTATAACAGTGAACAGGATGAACTATCATTCAATGATCAAACAATTATTTTTATTACTGAATGCGGGCAAAACGAAATATACGTCTGCGCTACGCCTACGTGCCCCCGTCAAAAGACTTGTAAGACACGTAAAGAAAATATGGAATGCATGGAGAACGCCTCACATTGTAATTACACCTGTTTCTGTGGGGAAGGATTCTTCAGAAACGTAGAAGGCGGTGAGTGTGTATCAGAGCAGCAATGTGGTAAGTAACAAAGTCTAATGCCCTTATTCACTAACTCGAGGCAACATTTTAAATGCCTAATTGAAAACAAAACTCAACATCCAAGATGTTCAGCTTTGTTCACCTTAGAGCCAAGAGTTGAAAATACTCGATATTAATAGAATTTAGCTAATGCATAAGCGATGTCACAGTTTCATGATTTCCAAATATAAATAAGATTTGTTGTTATACGATTTGACCAAAGAGTTTATTAAATCTCTTTGGTCAAGTCTTTGACTAGTGACTTGTGTATAAAAAAAAGAAAAATTTGATTTTGACAGTTCCCGCCAAAAAGGTATTGTTTGTAAAAAGATGAACCAAGAGGTTTTCTTGGAGAAGTAATCTTTGTTAATAACGTATTGGGTAGTATATTAAGATGAGTATACCAAGTTTTGTATTCTGTTTCTATGTGCACAAGTTTAAAAAAACTTGGTACTGGAAAAGGCATATTCATTTCATTATGAAATACTAAACATAAACAGAAGTCGTATCTCTTTGAGAGTTCTTACAGTTATTCGGAAGCTGATAATCAGTCCTACCCAGTTCTGGTTTTTAAAGATCAGGCAATTGCTGCATGTAAACTACTGGTAGTCAGCTGTATCTAGTTCGACTGGTTGCAGAACCGCAGTCTAGTTAGGAAAAGGGAGACAGATGATGATTAATAGTAGTTCGCTTTAGTATTATTTTAGAAGTCATCATAACTAATAATACTATGCCATTGTCTATAAGTGTGTGTGTGTGTCTAAGTAAGAGTATTTGTAAAACCTACAACCAGTGGCCATTAACCCTGGATTGGAAGAACTGGAAGTCATAAGGCATTTGCCCAGCTGTGAGATGATGCTGGTCAAAGAGTATCAGTGTAATAAGCAATAATTATCTATTATTTACAGACAAATGTCCGGGTCCCAACGAACACTTCGCGTGCGGTGGTCCATGCGATAACATCTGCCACACGCTTCATTTACAAAACAGGACCAGCTGTCCTCATACCTACACTGACTGCCACCCCTCCTGCTACTGCGATGATGGGTATGCAAGGGATGATGAGGGAGTTTGCATTCTTTTTGAAGATTGCAATAAAGAGAACATCATTTAATATGTTTGTAATCAATCCTTTAGCGAGCATGGGAAATTATAAAATATATTATTAATGTTTATTATATTTAATAAACCCTTAAACCATGTCCCTTAAATTATCTTTACCAACCCCTAAAATGAAATTCTTCTTCTGTTTTCTCTCAAATCAAGGTCAATCAGAGCGGCCAAGTAGTTTCCTGAGCTGCTAGAACAGTTTATTTGCTACGGGCTGTAAGGGAAAGCCCTTACAGCCCGGAGAACCTTCTAGCTGTGGACACTGGCAAATCGGTATACAGGGTGAATCCATATTTTTCCGTAAATACCCGGACTTGCAAGCACATCCCTTCATGCAAGGAGCAGCACTGGAACAATCGTAAAGGGCGAGCATCGAAAAGCATACTTCGGGTGGGCACGATTCCTTGCAATCTGTGTACACCTCATTTTCGTCGCATTTGAATTCTGAAACAGATTTCTGAATGTTTATTATCACGAATAAGCAATATTGAGAACCCTTCGTGTTTCAAAAAGCACGCTACGCCGTTAGTTGCAGCTGACATTTGTACATCTTAGACAGGCGTTATGGTTAGTCCTAGTCACAAGCCCGAAAGTTTGATTACCAGTCTTACCAAAGAGTATTGTGTTACCTATAGACCGACCGCTTTAATGAGTCCTGCTCCTTCCCCCATCAAAGGCACATTAAGTGTCCACAAAGTCCTAACTATAGCCCACAAGTTATGTGCTTAAAAATAACCATAATCCATAATACTAATTGAACCAATACGTGATCAATCTTCAAAATATTCCATTTAAATTGTTACCTTCGCGAGGACTCATTAAAGCGGTTGATATATAGTTGATATACTAATTCGACTGCCTGTCTAGGCTGTAGCTCCTTCATTTATTATGTTATGATTTGTTAGAGAATATTATAGGAAGGAAAACAAAACAAAAAAAAAAGTGATTGTAGCAGGTTTGTTTATTATATACTATACGTCTAGTTATTATTAGTTCAAATTGTACAACCTATTGAATTAGCGTCATTAATTTAAAACTGCAAGTCTACTCAAAAGGCCAATAGAGTAGATAGTTCCCTTGTTCCTCTAGGTTTTTTTTAATTCTTTATCTTGACATTCTGGTGCATTGACCATCTGGGGACATTTGCAGATCAGGATACAGGGCGAATCCATATGGTTCCTTAAGTACCCAGGCTTGCAAACACAACCCTTCGTGCAAGGCTCCTCTTCAGAACAGTTGTAAAAGGCGGCGATCGAAAAGCATACTTCAGGTGGACAAGATTGCTTGCAGTCTGTATAAACTTCATTTTCGCCAGTGCAGCTGGGTTCTGAAAAGAGTGTGGTATTAAGGTAATTAAGTAAACGTAACTATAGCCTTTAGCGGGACGAACTGGATGTCTTCCTTGAGAATTGGAAAGAAGTAGCACAGAAGCGTGACCTTTGGAAGGAGTGGAGGGAGGCTTTTGCCCAACAGTGGGACAATGTGGGCTAGCTATAATAATAATATAATAACTTAGCTTTATCTCATGGTTGGGATAAGCTTTATTTGGAGTTTCTCAAAGACAAAGTCTGGATTTGTGATCGGTTTGTGGTAATATTCTCGACTCCTATAACTATTTTCGACTTAATCATCTTAACTGGTTAAATGTAGGTGTTCTAGTAGGTACTATTCTCTGCTTAATCCTTTGGTTATAACAGGCGTGATGTGTGTTTGTAGTACTTTCAAAAGGTAAAGGAAAACTACATGAAGTTTTTGGAAATAATATTTATGGTTAGCTATTTTAATTACTCAATCCCCACTTCTCACTTTAGAGGACTAAAAATGCAACTGACTCTGGGTTTAATGTGGGTCTAGGTGGTGTAACAAGACGTACCATAGATAAAAAAGGAGAAGTAGGTGATTAATTCACTTACCACAGTCCTATTCATTGTTACACCTTGCATTCTGTCGCATTCTTTTTCTCAGGGCACTGACATATCGGTATGCAAGGAGTGGGAGGTTCATCATCTTCCCTCAAGTAGCCAGGTTTGCAAATACATCCCTTCTGACACGGTTCGTAGGCACACCTGAACTGCACCGTGAGCGAAAAGCATATTTCAGGGGGACAAGATCTTTTGCAGTCCGTATATACTTCGTTTTGTCCACAGGTTATTTCTGTAAAGAGTAGGTATATGGTTTACTTGTAGTTAAGGAATATTTTTCAACGAAAAAAAAAATGAACACTACTGTAAGTGACAATGTTAAATCTTTCTGATCTTCTGATTTTTCTATAAATAAAAATCAACTGCTTCACGGTGCGTCACTTGCTGCACTTGCTTGATCGATGTAACTGATTTTTTTATTGTATTCGAAATTGTCAGGGCAAGGTTTATATGAAGGAAAGTTTTTGGAAAATTCAACAGAAAAGTCGGAAAATCTATAAAACAGGTGCATGTGAAGGGACGCTAGTGAAAAATGTAGTGTTGTAATTTTTTCTGTAATAACTTTTACACGTAATTTAACTTTTTTCATCACTTTAATAAAAAATAAAAAAAAACTGATAGTAAAGCTTTACGGGTTAGAATTGTAGATATTATAAACCTTTGCCTACTCTTAGAAAATACAGCCATAATGTTCACGTAAGTTTAGTTTGTATTGTGATTATTTCTCTCAGCTGTAATTACGTAAAAGTAACAATATAAGGCGCGAATTATACAGAAACGGCGTAAGGTGAAGGCGCGTCACAGGCGCAGTGCAGACGTCAAATTTAGAAGGAAACGAAAGAACGGCGTGGCTGCGCCGCGTCACTTGAGTGTAATTCATGACACGTCGCCTACGTACATTTTGTATGAAAACGTTTTGAAGCGGCATGATGCCTGCGCCGCGCCTTCACCTTACGCCGTTTCTGTATAAATCGCGCCTTATGGCAGGATGGTTGTTAGCAGCCGGTAGAGAACGCGAATAGAAATTAATGATGTTCGATTGGAAAAGCCTATGTGCAGCAGTGGACTGAAAATAAAAAACAACCATCAGTTATAACATGTTTAATTTCTTTATGTTTTGGTCAATACATCTTGTTGTTTTTTTTTAATAATCAGTTAGCATTCTGACTTAGGGAGGCGGCACGCGATCTCTCGCGCCCGGCCCTGGTTCAAGCCATGGTCTGGAGCGAGAGGGAATGGGACTCTTTACACTCTGGTGAATATCACCAGCTCAGGACACTCACATGCATATACGCAAGTAGAATTGGGAGATTTCCTCAAATAGCCAGGTTTGCACACATCCTCTCTCGCACGGTATGTTAACGTTACAACTGAACTTGATCACGAGTGCAGCGCATGTTCAGGGGGGCAAGTGGTTTTATAGTCGGACCATTCTTCATTGTTCATCTTGCATCTGAAAAGATTTATTACAAGGTTAAGACTTTATAATAATTTCAGAAGATATTCGAACTATGCGAAGACTTCATAAGAAGAGTAACAGAAGGAAAAGTACAGTTTTTTAACAGTTTATCTATGAAGACTTTAAGAGACGAGACACAGAAGGAAAAAATAAATTTAATATTTAAAAAACCCCCAACGCAACAAAGAAAAGCGAACAAACATTTGAAAAGTCAACAAAACGGCTGAGCCGGTTTTGATAAAACAAGTCTAATTGCCCTTTCATTTGATACCCCAGTTGGGTATATTTGAAAATATTTGCTTATTCATCACCACTTTCACCCCCATGTCTAAAATGGCTGAACTGATTTTGATAATACAAGTCTAATTGTGATATACACATCATTCGCTTTCATTTGATACCCAACATGGGTATATTTGAAAATATTCGATTTTTCATACCCACTTTCATCCCCCATAACTAGTAAATGGCTGCACCGATTTTGATAACGTATCTAAAAACCATCGCCAAGAAATTAGCTTTCAAAAAAAAAAACTGCATCCAAATCGGTTCACTCGTTTAAGAGCTACGGTGCCAGAGACACACACACACACACATTGCGGTCAAACTTATAACACCCCTCTTTTTGCGTCGGGGGTTAAAAATACAGTCTTATGTCGAAAATAAAGTTCAGGTGATCATTAGCAGATGCATGCAGTTGAACATTTCAGAGTTAAACAGGTAGAATTAAGCATACTTACTTCCGGAACAATTTAAAAATTCTACACAAGTTATAATCTACTTCTTACATCTTTTCGGGATATTATTCTCTCCATACTTTTTACTCCAATCTCATAATTATAACGGTCTAATCAAAAACATGTAACTTCAAAGAAAAACTGCATGAACGTAATCTAGTGTAACATAAGATGCCCCCAGCTACGTAGGTCATGGAAATAGGACCTTATAAAGGTAATCTGGGACAACCTGGATGTAGAAGGATGAGGATAGGGTATTTAGGGATTGTAGCGCACTTTGGGTGTGGCCTATGTCCATCAGAGGACTTCGATAATTATTTGAGATCGATATTTGATTTGACACTGTACAACATTAGTTTTAGTATATGCGACACCTGAAAAACGTGTCTAGTATTTTTTTGTAAAGAATCTATGTACAAAATTTCAAAACTGTATCATGAAAAATCACAAAGTTATTAGCTTGTTCTGTTACCGGGTTGGCCGCGTAAAAACGTGGTCACCACGCAGCGCGCCCGCGCGCACGCCTCCAGCGTCGTCTTGAGCTCATTGATAATAATAATTTGGCAGTAGGTACCTAAATGATTGCGATAGGTACTTAATGTCGATCGGTGTCCACATTGTAACTTTAAAAAAATATTTTTGGGACAAAATATAACATGGTTTAAAAATTATTGGAATCGATTTAGTAACTTATTCTGAACAAACTATATTCAGGTTTCGCATATACTAAAAATAGTGTTGTATACTCTTATTTTTTTATCAGTTTTATTTTACTCAATAAAAACTGTACTCAAATCCACTTCTCTTTCAAGGTATTCCTTCTTGCACGTCAGGGTACTGAACGCTGTTTCTCAAGCGAAAACTTTTTCCGAAGCGTTCAAGATCAGGTTGTACCAAGAAGTAAATTTTGTTTCTGGTGGGCTTGGTTCTGAAAAGAGATTAGGGATTATTGATTGGTGGTATTTTTGTTATGTAGAATGGATGCACGAATGAAGTACAAATTCAGAAAACCTATTCAGATTGTAAACGGACCCTTTACGAAGCCGTCAACCAAGCATTATGTACATCAAACTAAGTCACCGTACGCAAAAATTATTGCTGGGAAACGACTTTTTCTTTTGAGGTGAAAAATCACGTTTTATGGTAAAACTCAATGTAACGCACTCAAAACACTGTGCTGATGGATGGATTGAATAGCACTGGGGTCATGGAGGTAATTAAAGTAAAGTTAAAACCTTAAAAAGTAGTATTTAAAAAAAAACTTGTGAAAAAATTGGAACTTTGACCTCCAATATCTCCGTAACTCGAAGTTTCCCATGAATGGTCTAGAACAAAAAAATGATCGCAATGCCGGGGAGAACAAGTGCCTTTCGGCTTCGTTAAGGGTGTTTTTACACCCTTTAGAAGCAAAAATAATTATTGAAGACTATGAATCAGAGGTCCCAGCACGTAGTCCCAGCAAGTACGTGTACTTTTAGTTTTAAAATCAACGGATTTTCGCTACGTTTACACCGCTCGCTCATGCTAGAGCCTCAGGTGGTCATACTATAAGATTAACAGCAAGTGGACTTGTTTTAATATGACATTATTCATACTTACTGCGCGTGTAATTCTACATATATTGTACGCGGTTGTGAATAAGAATTTCATGTTAAAATGAATCTTATTCTTTTACGAGTTTTGCGTATGAATCTAACAAATCAAAGTAAGTATTAGTCAGTTTTGCGTATGAATCTAACAAATCAAAGTAAGTATTAGTCCGGTCTGCGAATTTATCCTTATATCTGTGTTTATTTATACAACATTATTTTTAGTATATGCGAAACCTGAATATAGTTTGTTCAGAATAAGTAACTGAATCGATTCCAATAATTTTTAAACCATGTTATATTTTTTCCCAAAAATATTTAAAAAAGTTAAAAGTTGGACAACGACCGACTTTGAGTACCTATCGCAATAATTTAGGTACCTACTGCCAAATTATTATTATCAATGAGTTCAAGACGACGATGGAGGCGCGCGCTGCGTGGTGACAACGTTTTTGTGCGGACATCTAGGTAAACACACAACAAGCTTATAACTTTGAGATTTTTCATGATACAGTTTTGAAATTTTGTACATAGATTCTTTACATAAAAATACTAGACACGTGTATCAAGTATTCGCATATACTAAAACTAATGTTGTATAGGCGCTGCTTGTAGGGCCTCCAAAAAAAAATCCACCGTCGTCGCCGACGCGACGCGAAGTGTCAACGGAACGCATACGAAAGTTGCCGACATGCCGGACGGGTTTGGTGTGTAAGCTCCAATAATAAACAGATAGCTACTTACCGCACCGATACTTAGTTACACGATCATCTTTACCAGTGTCGGAGAGAAGGTATTAATTTTTTTTAGCTTTTTTTGATTTATTTTCATTTGATTTATTTTGATTGATTTATTTTGATTTGATTTAATTTGATTTGTTTTATTTGGTTTTAATTTATTCAATTTGACTTAGTTTGATTGTATTGTGTTTAGTTTTATTTGATTTTATTTTGATTTTATGTTATTTTATCGGATATTATTTGTCCATATCTTCTGATTTCAATTAACTTATGTGTGGCAATGTGTTATTGTATGGCAGGGTGTTATTTACCTGAAATAAATGAATTTATTTATTTACTAGCTGTCGCCCGCGACCTACGTCCGCGTGAAATTATTATAAAAACATAATTTTCCCCGTTTTTGCAACATTTTTCATTGCTGCTCCGCTCCTATTGGTCGTAGCGTGATGTTATATAGCCTAAAGCCTTCCTCGATAAATGGGCTATCCAACACTAAAAGAATTTTTCAAATCGAACCAGTAGTTTCTGAGATTAGCGCGTTCAAGCAAACAAACAAACAAACAAACTCACCAGCTTTATAATATTAGTATAGATTACCGTTCACGAGGAATCCTGCCTTACAAACACATGGCTAATAAGCATAGTCTTTACTTACAAGAAACTTCCACGCCACAATTGCTGTAAGATTCTTCTCCGGGCCACGCCTTCAACAACGGATTTATTTGTTCGTTTGTTCCACATGCTGAAAATATAATACCTAAGTGTGAGAAAGATGAAGATTTATAATTATTACTGAAATTTAAGAAAGGTGAAGTGCGATAGGTATTTAAAAGCATCAGGTGGCCTACCATAACGTCTTAAAGCAGGAGCTATTCCAGTGTGGGAAATAGATAACGCTAGACGACCTGTATAGCTCTGTCTCTTTCCCACACTGGAATTACTCCTGTACCTCTACCATGAGTTTACACAGCCAAAACTCGCTAACGTCTACGTAAATTATTTGTATGAAATATTGTATAGCGCCCCTAGCGGTCACAGAATGAATTAAAATACATACCATGAGCACTATAGATTTCGATAGGTTCAAAACCTAACGTAATCTATTCGATAGTTACTAACGTTTTTCAGCTGTCACCATACAAAACGGTACCATGAGTCACTAATTCGACAGACGTTATCGATTAATACGCTTGCGATAGTAGTTACGTAGCTCACTAGCATTTTGACGTGTGAAACATGTTTACATTAAAATTATATACATTTTTGAGTGTAATAAAGCGACAATAATGTCTGCAAGAGCTTATTTAGCATGGAACATGTTATGTTTTAGACATTTTACCAAGACTTGACTATATTATTACTATTTTACGTACTAACAAGCTGTGCCTTTAAATAAAATTTAGTCAAATATTCATAACCATTTTTTTGTTTATTTGTTGCTTTCCTCACGTTTTTAGTATTTTTAGACACTTGAACTTACCTCACTTATAACACTTTCAAAGTTTCAAGTGGCTTGGCATATCTACCTGCGTTGAGGGGGAACTATTTGGGAATTCTGAAACTTTAAAATAATTTAATAGAAAGTAGAAACATACCTTTCCATGAACTCCACCAACAATTGAAACTGTGAGACACTGGTCCTCATTGTATTAAAATATAATCCAAATAATCTATTGTTTTAAACTCTTAAACCAAACAACGCACTCCGTGACATAATGTCAACAAACAAAATAACCAATTGGACGGCGACAGTGCCATACTATAAGGAATAAAAATTCAAAAACCCCTAAATACCATAACTAGTCCACTACCCGTCAACTTTTCTATTTTGTCGGTTTATTTTGTGATATTGACTGTCTTAACATTTCTAGCATAGCGATAACACTACATTTTGAGCTTACGAGCCGTTCTCTCTTCTTATTAGTGAGAAAAAAAGAAACAAAACATAAGTAGTGAAGCATAGACGAAAGTATTCTAAGGAGTAGAGTGAAGTTAGCTAGAGGACACGATCTATCGAGCTTACCTTAGCGCCTGCGTAAGATTCCGTAAATCTCATGGTGCAAGCATTATCGAAATCTATTCGATCCACGTTAGCACGCTAGCGAGTTCAACGCTAGCGTGTCATTTTTAGATGACATCTCATGGTAGAGGTACTGCTTTAAGACGTCATGGTAGCCCCCCTGGTCCTGTTTAAGGAGCAACGGAAAGCAAAAAGTGAAACACAAGAGATAGTACAGTGAACAAGTTGATTTGGTACTTCCCCTTATTGAATAATCTCGTTTCTCGTAGAACGCAAAAACACAATGAAAACGCGACGGCTTACTCAACTCACTCCTATTTCTCCGGGGAAAACTTAGCAAAATTCAAAAGCGATTTTCTTTTTTTTTTTTTTTTGAAATAAAGTTTTCTATTTTGAGATAAGATCTATTTTGTAACAGTATGAGTCCCAAAATACTTTGTTCGTGAAAACGTAAAACGTTAATCAATACTGTAGGAGAAAACCTTTCGGATTTTCCTAATTGTATACTTTTTTTTTTCTTTTGATATTACCCCTTGCAGTACAACATCTCTAGAGATTGTTCCTGCTTAACCGGGCTTATCCTGTCGTGGCTAAAAAATACTTTAAGGCCCCCAGCCAGGGCTTACAAACTAAGTATATATATTATTAAATGAACGGTCACTAAGGGCACCCCCTGGGTTGTGGCTAGACTTAGGCATTTCATTGCTCGTGATTGTACATGTACAGACGCCCGCACATCAAGCTACTACACACACACACACACGTCACATTTCTTTAACAGATTGTCAACTTCATCGCTAAAGGTTGATTGGGAAAATTTGTCAGTTTCGTTCGGTTCACAGACAGTATTAAAATCCTATGTAATAGCGGGGCGAGCCTATAGCCATGAATCGAGCACAAATCCAGTCTCGGGCTGCTTTTTATTTTCTATCTTCAGTAATATATTGCCCGACCCGGGTATCGAACCCAGCAGCCGAAGCTCAGCAGTTGAGCTTGCGACCACGAGACAAACGAGGCAGTCAACATGTTGATTTAAAGCACTCCGCAGACGGGGCAACTTTAGTTGACACAACTATCAACTATAGTTGCAGCAACAAAAAGGCAAAGGTTTTCGCGATTTTAAATAAACTTTGTATCAGCTCTACATGTCTCTAAGCGTAGTGGACTAATAATAATTTAAAATCATCATCATCTGCCTAGTCTTTTCCCAACTACGTTAGGATCGGCTTCTAGTCTAACCGGATACAGCTGAATTCCAGGGGGCTTGTATTTTACACGGAGCGCCTTTTTTTTTGGAAAGTCTTGTTGTCAGAATGTTGGGCCACTGACTACCTATAACGATTGTCAAAGATCTTCAAATGATAGCCGAAATCAATGGCTTAACGTGCTCTCTGAGACACAGAGGAAACAAATAATAATTTGAATTAGCCTTCTGATAGATGACTCATTTTTCAAGCTTTTCGACCTTATCATGTAGGTATGTAGTCTGTATCCATAGATTTAAATCATAGATTTGCACTCACAGTACTTAGGTTGCGCGAAATAATGATTACACTAAGATGTGCGAGATCGCACATCCCGTATGAAACAATATGGGGTCGAAGGGACACCGACCGACGCACAAACGGTTAACACATATTCAGTACATCATTCTGAAGCCCCTACCAAAAAAACAGCTGTTTCCTACATAACTGTAATTACCTACACGGTCAAAATGTATGGAACACCGATTTTTTTAAATTACCGATGAAAAAATTCTGATTTAAATTACCGATGAAAAAATAAGTGGTAACCGTTTGTGCATCGGTGTCCCTTCCACCTCGTATAACCATGGTATGCGAGAGCGAGACAATACTATTCAAATCTCATCGTCAACGAAATAGAAACGTATGTTTAGGCGCGGTACGTCTATGATTTAAATCGATGCCTGTAGTGTATTTAGTTTAATATTAAATACTTGCCTTCTTCTTTATACCCGGCACAAAGCACGACACAGGTCAACAACACAAGGTATCTGTACATCTCGCCGTCTCAACGAGTTCTGAGCAAGCCTCCTTGCTTGTGGAGGCCTCCGGGCTTGTTCAACTTCTTACTTATACCACTTTTAGGGTTCCCTTATCTAACTTGTTCACATTAGTTTTACATAATTATTTTATAAATCAGGTGTTTTTGTTGATAAGATGTGTAATGTGACATCTGGGATAAACTCTTGATATATTTTTAAATTAGGTAGATATGCCTTTACCTTGATGAGGATGCTGTACTATTGATATTGATGTTTTTGTATTATTGATGTCCGGCCCGGAGAAGTATGGTAGCTTTACCTTTTTTAACGTACTCTAAACAAACGTCAGTTGAACTACCAGCCATTTCCTTTATTTATTCCTATATTAAACTAATAACTGCGAACTGATAAGAACTGCACGCTTGAACTACACTACACACTACTAACCCTTAACGACTACGAAACAAAAACAAAAGATGGGTCGACAATCACATCGCACCCCGCTCCGCCACCGCCTTGCGCGCGCGCCTCTAGAAAATGAGCATCTTTTACAGTATTGTGTATCTTATTAGATAGATAGATATAAGGTCTTATTCCCAAACATCGTTAGAACAATTTCGTTGGGGCAACAATCTGTTTTTCGTTCTAATAAAATCGTAAAGTAGGTATGTAGGTAATTTAAAATTTTGTTCTTACCTTATAAAAATAAAAGTACATGACTCATATATTTTATTTTTATATTGTTTTTATTTAACGTACCTAATTAGAAAAACTTAAGTGATTGTAATCTTTGATTTTACAAGGTATAAGAAAGAAATATTTTCATGCTACAATTTTAAATTAATGATTGTAACAATCTGTGACTTTATTAGGTATAAGAAAGTTATATTTTTAATTAATAAATGTAACATGATTCATATATTTTATTTTTTTAACGTACCTACCTAATGGGGATTATTGAACTTTTTAGTTCACTTATCCCCATTAAATAAAAATTTTGGGTCAACGGGGAATAGTGAACAAAAAGTTCACTAATCCCCATCAATGGGGATCATCCAACGGGGAAAAGTGGAATAAGCCCTTACTTCTTAGTTTAATTTTACGTTACCTTTGTTTTGTTTACTCTGTTGATCACTGATAAGGTCTTACGACCGCAGTTCCTTCTTTGTTTTATATCAGTTAACAGTTGTAATATACTTGGTACTTCCTACTGAATGTTCTATTTTGATGTAAACTTTAGATATTTGTGAGTTTCAAGATTGACATGTCTATCGGGTGTTTTTGATATGGGACGCACACGACGACTCATCAAACTATTATTAAATTATTTATTAATAATCAAGTACATAATACATATTAATTTGAACGGTGATCCCCAAACTAGACGTTAGTCTGTATCTTGGGGATCAGATGGTCAGACATCAAGATATACATTCCCAATATAACATGGCTTCGCTTTGTATAGATTTCCCGTACAATGACAGATCGGCATAAATTGGTTTTGTATAGCTTGATTGGTCGTCTTGCGTTAGGTACGCAAGACGACCAATCAAGAAATAATAGAATAGGCCTTTATTTGCTTAGAATGTAAGTACATAAAAATAAGTTGTTAAATTATTTTTAGGAAATTGAAATGAAATAACTATCAGGACAACAAATGTAATCTACCAAAACACAAACATTTAAAGTTAAAATACAAAAGTTATAGTTTTAAGTTACAAGTTACAAAATTAAACGAGTGAACAAAACAAGGGGAATATTAAGAGCGCGCCGCCGAATAAGGGAATGAGCCCTTAGCCACACTACGCGTTGCCTTAAATAGGCTCGGTCATATGGTCCGGGCTTTCTGGTGGGGTGTAGGTTGGAGACGCAGCTAACACGGCCTCTCCTGACGTGCCGGCGTCCTCGCAGGCCTCGGCAACCACCGGAGCGTCGTCAGCGGGAGCTACCTCCGACTCGGCAATTCTGGGTGTCGCCGACGAGGTACTCGGCTGTTGATCTGCTTCATTCTCCTCATCATCGGAACCTGCACATCATATACAAAAAGTGACCATCAAAATGTTAGATGTAATAGCAGATAATTTCTTCTATTTTTTTTTTTTGTTTGTTTTTGATTCATGTGCTGGATGAAAGAGTTTAATCGATCAAAAGCTAATGAGACATGAATTGCTTCTTAATACTTATTTAGGTAATACCAAATTCACCATGATAACATAAACCATAGCCACATGAACCTCACGAAGGCCTTCAATGAGCTCACGTGCCATACTACCAACCAACCTAAACCTTATGCAATTGCGCAGTTGCAATAGGCTTACATGGTACATATGACAAAGCTTGTCCTCGGGCTTTACACAGTACTTTTCCCATTCACGCCCCGATGTCCCTCAGACACGGGTACTTCCTGGGTCACGACTTGATACCAACTGGTAGGAACAAAGCTACAGGCATAGGTTAAAGCTCACAAAGAACCCGTTATTTAGGCGATTTAATTCACGTCCCAGAAACAATAACAAATATCTTACACTCAAGCACTCCAGCACATTCCTTAAAACGTAATCTTGGATCAAGTACCAATAACAATAAATCGGTTCACAAACTTGACAAAAGTTTCACACGGGTGAGGTTTGTTTAGTTCATTAATTGTGAATTTATGAACAGCATACTTTAGACTCTAGTACATTTTGACGCTTGTCGCATAGCGATAAGTGCCGTGCGCTTATGCGTCGTCGTCTAACGCTATAAGTGGTGCCACTCACATAACAATTCAATCCAACTCAAGTCAGATACGCATAAATGCAACGATAATATAATCAGTGAATGTTTATGTGAACTTAAAGGAATATTAACAAAGTGGCTAAACGTCGTAGGCACGACAAAAGTGGATGAAAAGATCAGCACATGAACAGTTGTATTTGAGAATATTAAAACTTACATTCGAAGAATGCAACACAGTACTCAGGTGTCCAGCATTCCATGCAGCATGCCATGGTAGCATGTATTTTACGCTGTGTCATTTTCAAAGCGTTACAATCTGTCACAATTTTAAAGCTTTTGCCAATTAAATACTGCAAGTGTTGTAAGGCCTTGACGACCGCGAGAGTCTCTAACACGTAGGAGTGATACCTTGATTCGGCACCAACAGTTATTTTGCTGAAGTACGTCGTCGACGTTTACGTCCGTCGCGATGTGTTTTTAAAAGGACTGCACCGTAACGTCGCAAACTTGCATCGGTATGTACTTCGGTTTCTAACTCGTGATCGAATATAGCAAGTACGGGTTCGGTCGTTAAGTGTTTGATAATGTCCTGCCTTGCCTTCTCCTGTTCTATACCCCAAACAAACTTAACGTCTTTACGTGTTAGGGCAGCGATAGTTGCCGTCAAAGTCGCATACTGCGGGATGTACCGTCTAAAATACCCGGAAAGGCTGAGTTATTGACGCACCTGCCAATCTGTCGGAGGTTTAGTTAAGGCTTCTATTTTATGACTGCTCGGCCTAACCTGACCATTGCTTATGGCTTTGTTAGAGTTTGAGCTGCTATTACTATTTTTAAATCGTTTGGGACAAGCGTTGTTCTTACTGGTGTGGCCATGAGCGCCCTACGAAAAACACTTCAAACTTTTTTTTATCCGACACTGTACTGTACTGTCTAGCACTACGGTTCCTATTACTACCGTTATCGCTACAGCTATAACTTCGGTTAAAATGGGCGTCAACACTGTTTTTGTTCGTATTTGCGGTTTTACCTGGCTTAACATAAATTGATAAAAATTCCACAATGGTTTCGGTAGTGCATTTTGCATTCATAGCTGCAGCACGAATCTGCGGATCCTTAATACCGCGCACAATGATTGCACACAAAAGATCATTACTTAGTCCTTTAACGATACGCAAACGCAACAGGGATTTGCGCGCGTATTCCGCGTATGTGGAATATTTATCTGACTCAGTGCACATGACGTCATACAGGATATTAGCTACATCGACACGTTGTGGACAAAGTGATTTTAATTGTGATTTAAAGGTAGACCAAATACGATCCGTTTCGGTCCAATCGCGTAACCAAGAGCGAGATTCACCCTTCAGACACAAACCGATACGGGCAAGACACTCTTGGTCGTCCCACCTATTTTGTGTCTTAGCGCGGTCAACTTCTTCACACCATGCTATGACGTCATGAACATTAGGGTCGAAGTCAGAGACGTAATAATGGTTTGATCTCACCGGGTTTAAGCTTCTTAGCGCATCGATGAGGCGCTCTGCGACGTCCCCTGTAGCCGAAGTTGAAGGCGAGGGCGACAGCGTCGGCTCCGGTGCCAGTGGCGTCGGGACGGGTCGCGTGACAGCGGGATTGCTGGCCGTGCTGGTGATGGCAGGGCGCGGCTGGTGCTCCTCGCTCGATCGTGGTTCTGAAACTGAGCTTCTCTCCAAGGCAGAGACTCTATTGAGTATTGCGTCTAAGGTTATACTAAGATGAGTTAGGTCGGGCGGCGGTGGCGAGCACTCACGTTTACGCCTCTTTCTGGGGCCAGTATTATTCGGCATTTTTTTTTTTTAATTTGTGTTTAGTGGGAAAACGAGAGACGATCTCACTTCTGATTTTAGGAAATTGAAATGAAATAACTATCAGGACAACAAATGTAATCTACCAAAACACAAACATTTAAAGTTAAAATACAAAAGTTATAGTTTTAAGTTACAAGTTACAAAATTAAACGAGTGAACAAAACAAGGGGAATATTAAGAGCGCGCCGCCGAATAAGGGAATGAGCCCTTAGCCACACTACGCGTTGCCTTAAATAGGCTCGGTCATATGGTCCGGGCTTTCTGGTGGGGTGTAGGTTGGAGACGCAGCTATTGGAGACGCAGCTAACATTATATAATAGGATCCATGGACATATATATGTCCACCACCACCAGTTCTCTTTTCAGTTCCGACACCGGCGGACCACTATTTTTTAAATTTTTAAATGTTTTAGTATGGTTTTTTTTTTTTAAGAAATATTAAAAAATGTGAAGATAAATACATAAATAAAGGAAATAATAATAAAAAGTTTATTTCAGACACAATTTATAAAGCATAATAGTAATAAAACGTCAGCGTACAAGTATAAAAAAATTAACAATATAAAAAAAATATAATTAATAGCATATACAATTTAAATGAAGATACATAACAATTATTTAGATTCAATTAAATAATCAATGTCAGTATTAGATATTATTATGTCAATCAATCAATTTTAGAAATTGAAACATTACACTTAAATAAAATAATATGTCTGTATTGTCCAGTAGATATACACATCCATTTATGTTGTATCGGACAGTCAGTGCGGGTATAAAAACCATTTAGTGTATTTTACCATGACTATAATCAACATACAACGTACCCAATTCCCCATTGTCTCCTGAAAAACTCAAAAACTTAACTAATAACTGGGCCAAAGGCCTCCATTTTGCAAAAGATACCAGTTACAATGGTTTTAAACAATCTCTTCAAGAAGAGGACTCATAAACTGCTGGAACAGATAAAAAAAAGGCAGATGTACGGAACTTTTATTTGTTAAAACACTACGTTTTAGTCTCTTTTTAAAGTCAAGTTTTTTTGTAGGGCTCGAAACAGGTTCGGACATAAATAAATAGCACTTATGGTTGCTAAAGGTACTCTCAAAGACCACAACGCCGATACATTATTTTATTTTTGAATTGTTTTTATTATGGACACTTTTAACGTACACATCTTGCTACGTCGTTCTCACATAATGTACCATCTCAACATGAATGATGTAACCAAGATTATGTAAAAGTATTCTGATTTAAAAGAGTGTCCATGGATTTTCTTGCCCGTTCTTCTCCATAGAGATCTACGTTAGGGAATGGGCAACTATAGCACTTTCACAGTTTTTGTGCCTTGTGACTGGGACTGTAGCTAAATTTCATTGTTGTCTTTGTTTCGACAATTCAAAAGTCTATTTCCGCCTATTTCCTCATACGCAATGTATGAGGAAATAGGCATGGCATAAATAGGTATGGCAAAACGAACGTAGCGAACGGCAAGCGCGACGACGAGTTCGATGAACTCTGTAGCTAGGCAGGAAGTGAACAGCTGATTTCACGGAATGTAATTTTACATTGAAATAAAGGAATTGTAACTGAAAAAAAAATTAAAAAATACTAAAATTTCCGGAGAAAAATTCTGGAGTAATATGATTCAAAATAAGGAGCTGAAAGCACCCTGTCAGTTTGTGGAGGGCTGTCCCTTACGCCCTGTAAGTATTTGAGATGGTTATCGTAGATTTCGTTTGAAAATTTATTTGTATTTAAATTATGTTCTACTTACCTAAGAATTCCAAATTAAGATGGTCTATTTAGCAAGTCCCGAAACTTAAAGCGGACGTAAGAAAAAAAACGACACCCATCCACTAACCAACCTCGACAAATGTTGCTTAACCTTAAAGATTGACTTGTGTGGTTGTTATTATGTTTCCGCGCAAGAATCACTTATAATAATATAGCTAATTTATTTTTATCTCGCAACGAGTTCATCTCACAGGTCAACCACATTAATTTAATCAATAAGTATCAACAAAGTTTATGATTCAGAAATGTTGTTTCTAATAAAAAATAATTTTTATTTAAATAAAACAAGTATAAATGCCCGGTCGAGCCTCCATTTATCTCATAGCGAGTTTAGTCGCCAAGATGTTGAGATTTGTCGTGTTTTCCTGTTGTGTCGTGTTGTCAATATGTGCTGGTGATGATTTTTTAAGTAACTAAACCGCATTTATTAAAAAACATAGGTTTAGTTTGTTAATTATATTTTTTTTGACATTTTTTAAATTATTTTTTAGTCTAAACTGACTGGCCTTCCCATTCCCTGCACTTCTCTCGATGCTCCGATTTTTAGGGTTCCGTAGTCAACAAGGAAAGGGACCCTTAAAGTTTCCATGTTCGCCAAGTCTGTCTGTCCGCAGCTTAGCTCAAAGACTCTTAGTACTAGAAAGCTGTAATTTGATTTGAATATACAGATTAGTTACGCCGACAAAGTGTTAAAATAAAATCTCGAACATTTTTTTTTAGTGTATGTTTTTTTCCTCAAAGGCCTCCCCATTCGCTCCACTTCTCTCATTATTCATTCAATTTTTTTTTTTTCATCATTCTCATTTTTCTTTCATTTTTGATTTTAGTTTCTTGGTGTTAAAATAGTTTTTGTTTTTAATTGTAGTGTAAATATTTACCTACAGCACATATATTTGTTGGTAAATTGTCGCGAAGTCTGTTTGAGTGCACAAACACGCGAGGCCTCTCGCACTGATAGTACTTTAATAGGGTGCTTTAATTTAAAATTAATGAACAAACCATTGTTTACTATACCATAATTCTTCCAAATATAAACATAGTGAATCAAAACAAAACTGATTCGAGATAAAAATACGAGGAAACAGATGTTTCCGCGTTTCGCGAGATAATAGCTAAACACTACAGACAATTTAACGAGGGGAAATACCTCTACCTATGTCAGTGTTCTATGACGTCAGCGTCATTTAGTTACTTATCGAGGACCGTGCGAGCGGAACGTGAGACATAAATATAACGTTAATTCTAAAGATTTTTGCATCGAAATTAGCAGCAGTTAAAATAGCATTTTGGCTCAAATGCGACAAGCACGATTAGTATCTATGTTGAAAGTTAGTTGTAGAAATAGGTATACTAGACGCAAGGCGCAAGACGCAAAGCGCAAGGTTCAAGTCGCTAGGCCTAGGAATCACGGGCATTATTATTATCAGCCATTTGTGTAAAGAGTCGAGTTCGTCCCGCCATCTCCTTCTGGGCCTGCCGCGTTGCCGTTTGCTGCTGTTTGGGACCCATTGTGTTATTACTTTAGCCCATCCCTTCGGTCTGTTTACACCCTGTATAATAGTAATAACTATATATACAAGTATCAAAAGGGTTACAAAAAATTCGTCCACATTGCTGTCAATAGGAAAAGTGCCCAGAAGGCTGGCAGCATTGCCACGTTGGATGGCATTAAATAGACAAAAATTTAAACTGTGTATCTCTTTCTCCAACGATCCTTGTCTGGCTCGTGTCCCAGGAATCGGACAACATTATAGACTGATTATAAATTTTGATACGTATCTTTTGGATTTATAGATTGTGGAAAAAATGCAGAAACCAAATGCGTGCAGCCGTGTCCTCCACAGAAAACTTGTAGAAATCGCGACGTGCAATACAGCTGTTTGCAAGTGGTCCAGCCTTGCCATCATATATGTACTTGCAAACCAGGATACCTAAGGAATGCTGTGGGAGACTGTATATCCAATGAAGAGTGTGGTAAGTTTCTATAAAGCTTACAAGACCAAACTCACTTTGCGTAGGCCATCAGGGCCTTTGCACACCACGTTTGTTTTATGCGCTGACGACGCGTGTAGAACGCAATCAGGATGCTCAGCAAACGCAAGACTGAAGTAACGTTGTTACCTTTGCAGACGATCCTTGCGTTTGTATCGCTGCACTGATACATCGCTACAAACTTCCTGAAAACGCGCGTTCATAGCGATGCATCGTGCAGAAAGCCACCGCCATTTGCAACCACAGTATGTATTACGATGGCGTCGCTCGAGACAACTCTGCATACACACACACGTGCTAATACAAACAGACGTTAAATTTGCGTTTGAAAACGCACAACGCGTAAAATCTGCTAAAACGTGTTGAAAACTCGCAGAGGACGCGCTAATCAAAAACGCGCGTCGTCAGCGCATAACAAAAACGTGGTGTGCGGAGGCCCTCAGGTATTTGCGTTGTTGTTCGAGTGGTCACAAGATCAGCTGGTGTTATCGTGTGGTCGGCACCACATTCTTTCAATTACAAGGGTGCGAAAAATTATGGATTTTTCGGGAAAATAATTCTTAGTATTCATCTGCTTAGATGCAGCTGCTCTACTGCTGATGGCATCCGGCGTCCGATGGCAAATAGTCCTGTATTTGTGATTTTCACTATAGTTATCATTAGT
Source organism: Noctua fimbriata (assembly GCA_905163415.1). Classification (NCBI taxonomy): domain Eukaryota; kingdom Metazoa; phylum Arthropoda; class Insecta; order Lepidoptera; family Noctuidae; genus Noctua; species Noctua fimbriata. The sequence continues at coordinate 15,751,810 of LR990929.1, forward strand.
CTACATAAACATAGTGATTATTCTTAACAATTTGTAATCTTGGTGTAAATGTAAATCTCTTGTTTAGCCCCTCAAACACCTTTAAATGATAAGCACTTCTTCAAAAATTATTATATTGATAGACATTCAGATTTTTCCAACATTTCCAGATATGTGCCAACGCGAAAACGAATATTTTGCTTGTGGCAGTGCATGCGACAACGAGTGTGCCACAATTGACACACAGAATAAGACACACTGCCCTATTAAGAACATCGTCTGCAATCGCAAGTGCTACTGTGAAGATGGATTCGCAAGAGACGACAAAGGAAACTGCATACCTGTTGAGAAATGCCGTATGTATTATTTATTGATTTGTGTCCTACTGCAGGGCATAGGTCCCGGTGTTTCCATTGTGAGGATCGTCCGGAGGACACGGTGCAGCACACTGTGGAGGTCTGCCCCGCTCGGGCGGAGCAGCGCCGTGTCCTCGTAGAGGCGATTGGCGGCGGCGTTCTCTCGCACCCGGCCCTGGTTCAAGCCATGGTCCGGAGTGAGAGGAAATGGGAAGCCAGCGAAAACGTAGGGGTCCGCATGGGCCGATGCCTGCCAGGGCTGCGTGACTGTTCGAAAGAGATACCGCGGCCCTGGAACACAAAGGGCAAAGAAGGAACATGGATGGGTTTTAGTCAGTACAAGTCTGACACTCCCTTCCGCTCCGCCCAGAGCGGTGGAGGGTCATTTGATGATTGCCCAACCAAAAAATAAAGGGCCTTGATTGATGTTATTGCCCAATCTTTTAGAACAGAATCGAGGTTCTTCCCGCCATCGTCATCTGCTTCTGGGCCGTTGCGGTGTGGTGCTATTTGGGACCCACTGTGTGGGTTCATTAACCCTAAGCTCCTCTCAGCCTCTGGCATGCGACAGATGTGGCCAGAATAGTTATATTTGAGCTTGACAGCCATGTGACCTAAATCAGCAATTAAGTTCTGGAATTTTAGAGTGGTTTATGCGATCAGTATGTTTAGCTACTAGGATACTACGATACATTTCTCAATGACATTATTTCAATGTGTATATGTATCAGATATTAGTTTTGTAAAACAGGTGCTCATAAATTGTACATCTCGTCGGTTTAGTGGTCGTTAGAAAAGCTACCGTTGACAATCAGGTTCATGACCAACTAAATATGCATCTAGGTATTAATTAAAGAATTTTTTTATCATTCACAGATAGCAAAAATGTTGAAGGCGGTTCGTCTAAACTATCTGAAGAGGGATCCCGCGTGCGTCGAACCTCTGACTTAGCTGGCAAGTATATTATGAAAATGGCTGCAGTTTTTGGGGTAATTTTTGGGAGGGATAAAGTATAATGGGCCGGGATACAAGGCTAGTTTGCAAGTTTGTTCAGTCAGTGTCTCACTGGCCTTGTGTACTAACATATTAATTTTGGAAACTGTTCAGTGCTAACTGGCTTCGCGTCCACTGAACTCATTTGCAAACTGGCCGCTGAACTGATTGAATTTTGACAAATTGAGTTGAATACGTCAAAATCACGGATTAAGAGGAATCTCATCTCACTCGAAACTCGGCCCAAAGTTAATTTTCCCCCTTAAAATGATAATAGTATAGTGGTCTCGCATACAGGGTGCCCGTTGATTAATGGATAACCTTGAAATGGGTTATCATAAAACTAATGGCCTATCAGAAAGAAAATAAAAATAAAAATCTACCAAAAAAAAAAACCATAAAAGACTAACCAATTTGTATTCGTTAAAATATTTTTTTGGCGAATGTTAGGCGTAATCTGGTTTTAAACAGGCTTTATTTCATGATTACTATGCAATCTCCTTACTATTTAAACTCCAATGATCAAGGATCAGGGATCACAATAAATATTCCAATATTGCAAACTAACACCAAATTTCACTCCTTTTAAACATGAATAGCAATGAATAACTTTTCACGTTAGGTACAATAATGAATAACACCATTTTGAAATCAGGTTTAAGCACATATTATTTTTAAATTATTGGTCACTTTGGTTTCGATACATTTTTTATACTATGGACGCTTAAACTTTGTCAAAATGATTTAATTTTAATTTTTTTTTAACTAGAACAAGTGTATTTTTAAAAAGCCGTGACATAGCAGTCATACTATTTATTGCTTATCTGTCAGGTCAGTTTGTTTGTAACGTTTGTTACTATGGCAATAAAAAACCCTACATGGTTTTTTTAAATTTGTATTTTACTCCCTGAGGAAGGCATGTAAAAGTATGACCAGCCAATAAACCCAAAGCCACCTCTACGATTAGAAACAAACAAGTGGGTCAGAACGAAACATTTCCTGTTTCGTTCTGACCTGAATGCTTTCGCTGTTCACCTTGCCAAAGTATTTGTTCCTAACGAAGCCAGTCCTGGCTGTAATGAAGCTGACATAGATGACGTTCTCCAACAAGCCTTCCAACTTAATTTGCCTCTAAAAGTAGTGACACCAGTAGAAGTGACAAGAACCATCCGCCAACTAGGCAATAAAAAAACCCCAGGACTTGACCTCATAATAGAAAGATCCTGTATGAACTGCCACAAAAAGCAATAGTATATCTGACTACGTTATTCAATTGCATTATTAGAACATCTTACTTTCCTGCACTATGGAAGGTCTCACAAGTGATTAAGGTCTATAAACCTGGAAAGCCAGCACATGAACTATCTATCATCTTATAGGCCAATTAGTTTATTGCCTATAAAATCCAAGGTCCTAGAAAAGATAACACTCCGACGACTATCACGTGTTATGTACGAAAACTCCGTAGCTCCAGACCACCAATTTGGGTTCAGACCACAGCACCATTGGACAAATACACAGAATGTGCAGACGCATCAGTTATAATCTTGAGAAGAAAGAATATTGCTCTTCGGCCTTTCTTGACGTTCAACAGGCCTTTGACTGGCTATGGCATAAGAGATTACTCTATAAAATCAAGTTGCTGCTGCCTCACAATTTCTATCAAATACAAGAATCATATCTCAACAACAGAATATTCCAAGTCAAAGAAGATGACTGCTCATCAGGTTTTCACGAGGTACTTGCTGGTGTGCCACTAGGCTCCGTTCTCGGCCCGGTTTTGTTCACCATATTCACATCAGATCTGCCACTAACACCTGGAGTTATTATTGCTACCTATGCAGATGATACGGGAATATTAGCTTCTAGTAAATACCCTGCAGATGCCACTGCGAAACTTGAACAAAGCCTTGATGAAATAAGCAACTGGTTTGACAAATGGCATATAAAAGTGAGTGCTAATAAATCAGTGCAGGTCATATTTACACTGCGAAGAGAAACTTGTCCCTCTGTTAACCTTAGTAGAAGGGAGTTGAGTGATACAGCTAAATACCTCGGACTACATTTGGACCGCAGGTTGACATGGCGGAAACACATTGAAACAAAACGTAACCAGATCAACCTCATATACAAAGGCCTCTACTGGCTCCTGGGTAGAAACTCAAAACTGTCACTGGACAACAAGCTCCTAATTTACAAGGCTGTCATAAAACCAATCCGGACCTATGGGATCCAGTTATGGGGAGCCTGCTGTGATTCTAACATAAATATAATCCAAAGAGCTCAGAACCACATTCTTAAACAAATAAGCAATGCACCCTGGTTCATTAGAAACAGTACACGAATAACTGAGCATGCCAACAATGAAGGATGAAATAAAGACATTCTTAGGCAAATACAAAACAAGACTGGACAACCATCCTAAGCAGCTCGCTGTCCAGCTCACATTGCCAGACTGACTAAATCGCCTGAAACGGCGCAGAACCTTGGATCTAGGCGGCGCTGACTAAGCCAATATATTAATATGGAGGATGTTCCTATTGGGGAATATCTCCTTATGAATAATGATCGTTCAACTCATCTGCTCATAGTCAGAAGGACTGATTGCATGATATAATAAGAATAATAAAATTCAAAATTTGTATTTTTTTCAGAATCCCCAAGTTAAAAAAAAGCGGGTAAAAGGTAGTAATTACCTCATAAGAATAACTGTTTTAGTGGTCTCAAGCGCAATTGCTGAGCATGTGGTCATAGGTTCGATTCCCAGATGGGACAATTTTTTTTTTTTGTTTTTGCCCGGTTGATGTCAATAGGCTTCCTTGCTTTTAGGCTTGTTTTGGTTGTAGGCTTTGAACATGGAACTACAATAAAATAATCCCTCATTTTACCCCGTTAAGATAACCACTATGGATGCCCGTGCAAGCGAAGCAGATCTGAAAGTGGAAGCGCTTCATCTCTTGGTAAGGTTTACTTAAGTATGTTTAAGTATAGTGAGACAGACTTAAACTACCAAAAATTAAAGAAACCCCCGATTCAAAAAACCTCTAAAGACGAAAAAAAGTTTCTAAATATTGTCCCTTTATGTTTAATATAAGTAGAATATTTTAATCCAAGCGTCGTTGCGTCGGGGGACCGCTAAGATTTTTTATTTTCTATTATTTTGTGACGGTTTTTTTATGGGTAGTATTTAAACGAGCGAAAATAAATTTAGGTGTCAAAAATACTGAATATGTGCTACTGAAATAATGAACTGAACACTAAGTGGGCGACAAACACGCAAAACAAAATTTGGGCGAATACAAATGTTTAAAATGGCGTCTTGAAAACCCAAACCTGATTATAGTCGATTTTATTTTATTTTTATTTTTACTATGGCGGCCTGGCATTATTACCCTTTGAGTTACTGGTTGTTTAATACAATCAGTGTGTTAATTCAAGGACTCAGAAAAAAACTTAAAACAAGCTTATTAATCACTAGATTTTAGATAAGGCGGAGTCGACATAGCCGGGGCTCCTATTTATGTTCGCCCACTCACTAGACCTCGCCATCCCCTTCGAACCTAACAAGTCCCGAGCTCGCTTCGCTCGCTCTTGCTTCCTGTGTTCGCCTTGTCGCATTCAGCATATTAGTCGCACATTAAATTTTTATTTGCCCGACTAATAATTTTCCTAATTTTATGTATTTAGCGGTCCACGACGCAGCGAGGCTTGGATTAAAATATTCTTATTTAAAACATCCCTCTTTTTTGTTCGAGGGTTAATAAAACCATAGTCACACACAATTCATAATTATCTGTTAGGTACTAGGCATTGATGTATCGTACTTTGAAAAATATATACTATGATATTTTAATCCTGGATGACTTGTGCTAAGGTAGCCATACACGCTAGGTTATACATGGACAGTTTTAATTGTGCTTGCAAAATCGTCATGCTTTAACCAAGCATGCTGCATGCTTTATGCTTGCTTCTACAGTTTGACTGTACAGTCAAAGCAGTACATGCATATAACCTATCGTCTATGGCGGGCATAGAAAACTAGACGGGATAGTGGTTTGATATGAGTAGTCTGAGGAAAACATCGAATTACCCCGGACAACCCGGACAACCAGCCCCCGTAGCATGACCACCGTAGACAAGGATTTCTTTGACGGAAGAATCGACAAAATGACAGATTGTCTCGACACAATGACAGATTTCTTTGCACTATCTGTCATTTTGTCGATTCTTCCGTCAAAGAAATCCTTGTCTACGGTGGTCATGCTACGGGGGCAAGAGGGCCTAGACAACCAGGTACAATGTTCTTATTTTAAATCAGTTTAACGAAAATGCGAAAGTAAAGTGCGAGTGTGTTTCATAATTTCCTATACATGCTCATGATAAAAAGTTTTTTTGTTCTTTCCTTTCTTTAAGGTACGCCCTCGCCAAGTGAACCCAGTCAGCTTGGCCAAACTGGTCCACCGGCTGAGTCCCAACAGGCTGATTCAAGTCAGTCAAGGCAAATAGGTAGGCCACGGCAATCTTGGTGATACAGCATCCTTTTTTCATTAACGGAATGACAATCTAACGTTTGGACAGCAGAATAAGAATCCATCAATATTGTATGAAAATGTTACTGGCTTTTAATATGGATAAAGTTTTGCTAGATAAACAACGATTTATAAGTGCGGAACTAGTGACACAGACGATGTCGCACTTGCTTGAGTGTCCGAAATGTCCCAACCCGTACATACACTTTAGTAGACCTAAAAGACGCCATAGACGCCGCGATTAATGTGACCAAGAAATTTAATCAAGTCTTACCATCGCGGCATCGATACGAAAGAAAGAAGAAGAAGCGACACCATATTGTTTTTTCAATAAATTTAACAAAACAATTCCGCAAATTTCTAACGGCGGCGCGTAACTGTCCGTGTACTCTACTGGGGTAGAAGATACCTAGGACATTCTAAACAGCCAGCTTAAGGACTTTTATCAGTAAAGATGGGAATAGGTAGAATTTATTTGCCCAAACATCAAGGAAATAAGTACATGTAGGTAATACCACCCTCTAATTTAACAGCTTTATTTCAGAAAGAAAAATATTCTAGGATTTTATAGGGAGGTATTATCCACATGTTATAAACTTCCTTGAAGTAATGTCAAATAAATTCTAGCTTTTTCGATTTCTGATCAGACATTCACAAATTCTTTCAAAATTTTCAGGACCTATTAACTGCACACGCCCGAATGAGGTATATGCATGTGGAAGTGCTTGCCAAACGGAGTGCGCCACTCTTGGACAGCAATGCCCCATCATTAATGTTCGCTGTAACGATGCGTGTTACTGCACTGAGGGATACGCACGAGACAGCTCAGCTGGCTTACTCTTGAAACTAATTCCGATCGGTCGACATTGGAATTGCGACGTTTCGTACTCTTGAGATCGACGCTAGCGCCACATTGGTTTTAAATTGCGTGTCTATTTTGGGGAACTAATTGGAATCGGGATCGGGCTTGGCGTGCGTTAAACGGTACTCTTGAGTGTATTCTGACAGCTGTCTATTGCGTTAGTATTACGTTGAGATTGTTTGGGGATTGTGATTATTCCAATAGTAAAAGTGTAACTTTGTTGAGATTGTTTTGTGTTTTAAGTGATTTTCAGTAAGTAAAAAGTGTATATTATGGCACGATTAGCAACAATGTACAGTATTTTAAGAAGTTCTCATAAAAAACAGTTAAAACAAAGACGAGATGAGCGTCGGATGATGCGTTACACGGACAAAGCGTTTTCAATGAATGAAGTCGAATTTAAACAGAATTATAGAGTGAGCAAGGACTTATTTGAGGAAATTTATGAAAACATTAAGCCCTTTATGCCTACTGCTAAGAGAAGAAGTGATATATCACCAAAATATAAGGTACCTTGTCTTTGTTATATGTGTATCAATGGTATCATCATGACTTGTCCTAGAAGATCAATAGCTTAATACAAGGTGTATTAAATTCTTGCAAGTTTTAGTGGCATTATCCTTTTATGCGACTGGTAGTTATCAGAAACTAGTTGGAGGCACATATGGCACCCTAATGTCGCAGCAATCTGGTTTCTCGTCCAATAGTACAAAAAAATGGATTAAATTTCCTCTAACTCGTCAGGAAAGAAATGCTATAAAAAGGAGGTAATGCTAATGACAAATACCTTATTATTTTCGAATTTAGACAAATTACCTATATGGAATCATTTAAGTTATATATCTAAAATGCCTTGTAGTACCATAACATACTTTTCTTTATGTTCCAGGTTTTTTGAAAAATTTCGAATACCATCCGTTATAGGGATGTATTGATGGCACACATGTAGTCATAATTAGACCCATAGAAAACGAAGAGAGATTTTTTAATCGCAAACATTTCCATTCAAACACCCCAATCTGTCAAATTTCTTTAATAGATTTTCAACTTTATCACAATAGCAGAAGGTTCATTTTCGATTGGGAAAATTTGACAGATTGGGGTAGGTTGATGTGCTGGCGTCTGTAGCTAGTGTTAAGTGTTTTTGATAGATTAGAAATAAAAGGCTCTTTATTTATTAACACGTTGAACGCCGCTTTAAGTTTTCAGTCTTTCTGTTTGGGCCGTGGGGGACACCGTGTGGTCGACATACAATAGTTCCGTTGGGGCCGCGGGGGACAACATATGACCGCGAGTCAGAGGCGATTTTAAGCGTCTTTATTGGGCCGTTGGGCACAGATATGAAGCTAATATGTATTTGACGTGACCTCCACGGCCCTGCAGACAAACAGATTGTATTTGGTTTTTATTAAAAAATATGACTTAGAAAAATATGACAAATAATTTCAGGACAAGACTTGTTTGAAAGTTCTAAAGGAAAAAGTGTATATGATAATATGTTATTTTATATTTTTCCATAAAATTACTATTTATAATGTGTTGTAAAGTACTGTATACTGTTACTATTTATTGAAGTAAAGTTGTACTACATAGCTGTTAGGGTTTAATTTTTCGGGGATAGTTTGATGAATTAAACTACATGTTTGTAAATCAGAAATATAATAATTATTTATTAATGTCATTATTTATTACAGTTTTTAAATGAAACAAAATTAAATCAGACTTTAGATTGAGATCAATATCAACGTTACTACACCTATTATTTTAATGAATTTTATGGAAACGATCAAAGCAAAGAAATGGTTTGTTAGGGCAGGTTTCACAAATGAAAAAAAAATGAGAAAAAAAGGTTTCTATTTCTTCTATTTGTGATAAATCTTCCTGATTTATTTCGAATTCTTCGAACTCATCCATTATAATAAAGCAATGAATGATATGCAATAAAAACAATTTAATTTACGTAAACAAATAAACAGAAAATTCTCGAATCGATACGTAATCAATGTAGGTAGTCCAAACGGTCACTGCGCGGGTGCGCGGGAATCGCGTATCGAGACGGTCGGCGGCGGCCGGCAGGACATTAGCGGGGATGACCGACACCCTGACCCCCGCGGCCCCTGCCAACGAACAACGCGATTTATTTCCGGGTGGGCCATGGGGGGCAACTGTAGAGTGACAGTAGTATTTTGGTAAAATAAAGTCATTAATAACTTTTATTCGATTTATTTCATGTGATTTGGCACATTTTCTAACCCATAGGGCAATAAAAACTTATACGTAAAATTTAACAATCGGGCATTTTTAACCTGGCTCCTTTTACTAAATAAGTGAGGCCCATATGTTGTCCCCCACGGCGTTTAACGTGTTAATAATTATTTACTTATTATTATTTCTTGAAAGTGGAGAACTGAATAAATAGTTATATTTTACTTAAATTCCTTTAATTTACTTGTAATACCTACCTCAACTATATGACACAAAAGAAATTAAAAAAATCAAAACAAATAAGTAGTAAAAACAAAAAAAAATATTTGAAGGCCAATGCAAGCATTTAGTCAATAGCTAAAAACATTAGCAATAAAATAAAGCTTTGACATAAATCGCGAATGCATTTTGAAAAACTTTTAACTTAGCGGACAATAATTACCTACGAACAATATCTAGTGAATGTTAAAGACAAACTGAACACTGCACTAAACACAACACACGCACGCACGCATTAACTGCATTTAAACTTGCATTTCGAAAACATTTAAGAACCACTCAACTTAGATTATTTTTGAAATTGGAGAACTTTGACACCGTCTTTTTTTTCAGTCGTGTAGGCAACGATCTTACCGCATTAAGCCAAAGTCATGGTTCATTTTAAGATTTTTATCATTTTCTTACTCCCAAATGATTTAATACGTTATAATTAATCAATTTAACCACAATTTATATCATATTTATTTTTTAAACTTGTTTTGTAAAGGATAAAACATTGTAAAGCCTTATTAACGATTTATCGTAATGAGTTGAACAACACTATTGCGGCCCGAAACATAGCTAACTTCACGTGTTACAAAATAATCGCGGGGCAATCCCAATTTCAATCCAATGTTGACAGTATTGTTCTCAAGAGTACCGAATCACGTGACCGCAAAATTGACATTGGAATCGGATTGGCTTTAGATTGGAATTGAAATTAGTTTCAAGAGTAAGCCTGCAGGAACTTGCATCCCTATTTCGCGCTGCTGACAGTGTTGGGGGGATAATTTTCGACCTTTAAATATTGTTTAAGTTGTTGGTTAATAAAGGGACTAAGTTCATAGTTCATATAATATAGATGTCCAATTAGATTGATACGTTTACAAAGTGATCAAACCGTTTTTTATTTGTAAAGATAAAACAAAACTTTCGACGTTTGAAACCATACATTTTGGCATACATTTTGCCTTTGTAGACATCAAACATCATCATCGTGATAAACATGACGCATACAAAAAAAAAAGAGTAGTAGAAAATATGCGTCGCATTCACGTAAAACGGCCAATGCTCAGCATCAATGCTGTGTCACTATGCGAGACGAAGACAGCCGTCAACGTGATGACGTCAGCAGATGCAGCAATAAATAAATGCCTATCTAAAAATAAATTAAATAATAGATAAGGAAAATAAAAACATAGTAGACCAAAAATATAAGGATATAAAATGTTTCAAAATGTTGAATTACCTTGAAAAATGTTGGAGGTATAGTTAAATTAAAGGTAGCAAGTCTGACAATAAGAATTTAAAACGTTTATTTGATGTTTTTCAAAGTAGGTCATCTTTAGGGTTCCGTACCCGAAGGGTAACCAACGGGACCAAACACAAAACAACAAATAATAAAGAGAAATTGAAAATGTATAGGGTCTCCCCTAGTACGTAAATGGACCATTGATCTACAGAATAAGGTGCACTTTGGTATGAAAGTGATTAAGGAAAACAAATTTACACGAACTTGTCCGGTTTTTTAAATAACAACACGGTTTTTTTATATTAACAACACGCATTTATATTGATTAAAGATAATTGTAGGCATTTAGAAGCAAGGATTCAAGCGACAGTTTAAAGAAAATGAGAAGCTCATATTTGAAGTTATGCGACAAGCATTCAAAACTTTTATACGCTTGGTTCGTTGGTTCGTAACACCGTCTGATTAGTAGACTGGTAGTATATAAACGCATTCGTGTCTTTTATACACTACATATAGTATATGGAGAAAACCGATCAAGTCTCTAATAAGCTATTTCTAACGACTTGAATCATGAAGACATTTAGTTTATTCGTGTTGGCCTGTACTGTTGTGTTGGGTGTCGAAGGGCAAGGTAAGTGCTGACAGCGTTTGTATATTATTATATTATGTAGTTGTATTATTGTATGGGCTGCCTCGTTGGTCTAGTGGTCGCAAGCTCGACTGCTGTACATGAGGTCCTGGGTTCGATTCCCAGGTCGGGCAAAGTGCTATTGGGTTTTTTCGTCCGGAATTTCTCAGTAGCACCTTAAACATAACTGGCGAAATGTGGGTGTATTATTAGGTGCAACTCTGCCTAAACCTTCGAAAAATACAGGTGTGGTGTGATTATGTACTTATTTTATTACATTTCTAGTTATTCAGTATTTTACTTTTAAATAAATAGCTTAATATTAGCACGTGCAAAACTCGTCACTATGTTCGGGTCACTTAAGCGGTATAAACGCTTTGACGCTACACGCTCAAGCGACACGATTACCGCGACGCGACGCGATGGTACTCGCACAAGCGCCACATACACGTGTCTCTTGAAGCAGTCACCTCACCCGTGCACGTGTCGCATTCGCCAATCCGTCGCGCGTCGCTCCGCAAGTCACGTCGCGGTGAGTCGTGGCGCGCTCTAAACAATTTACGTCCTTTCTTTTGTTATAGTCTTCACAGTCCTGTTGCTTGAGTGTGTAGGCCGTAGGCAAGAGCTTAGCGAGTAAAAACAAAATTCTTCAGAACTCATTCACCACATTTCCAGGATTTATAAACTGCACACGCCCGAATGAGGAATATGCATGTGGAAGTGCTTGCCAAACGGAGTGTGCCACTCTTGGACAGAACTGCCCCATCGTCACGGCTAACTGTAACGATGCATGTTACTGCATAGACGGATACGCAAGAAACAGCTCAGGAGCTTGCATCCCTAGTGAGCAATGTCGAAGGTATATTTATTTATTTTATACTTTACGAGAACAAATGCACAGAGGCGGACTCAATGCCTCTGGCATTGCCAGATACATTCTCTGCTGTCAACTTTGGATATCTGTACGCAAGATATCGGATTTGGATTGAGCTGAGATGTGAAGTGAACTCGGAAATTTTAGCATCCTGCTTCGGATATATCACATTTTTTTATGTGGTAATACATAGTGTGAATAGGGGGGGAGTATACCTTTTTGGGCACCACCAAGAGCACCACCGAATTAGGCCTTCGGTGCCTTGTTGGCTTGGTAGACCTACTGGCTCGGAAACTTAGTTCCCCAAGCACCTTGGGCCCTGGTACTACACACCACTTTGCACCCTAGGTATCATGCCACTGAAGGAAGAAAATAATCAACATTTCTTAATTTCCAGATCTTAATCAAAATTAAATCCAGGAAGTGGTGAAGGGTGATATGGACGCCGACATTTGTGAAAATAAAATAATCAAATTATATGTATAAGTGGTAATGGATTGATGGCAACAAATAAATATGTTACAATTACTTTTTCTCTTTCATTAATTGCGCTACCTATGTATATACCTGCTCATCACTTAGTTATTTTCATAATTATGTGCAAGAAAAAATATTCAAATTAACACGTTTACTTATCAGTCAATTAGGTTCCTTCTTTTCCTTCAAAGTTTTAATCGTGCAGGTAACAACTTTCTTTTAGAACCACATTATGATAACACAAAGTAATTCAACAAAAACATATTGTATTAAAGTTAAAAAAAAACCCGCCAATGCCTCAATGCACAGGCTTCCCCGTTCCTGTGTGCGTGTGAGTACATACGGGGGTACTAGTTCAATATAGCAAGCCGCCAACTTAGTGTAATAGACAAAAATCAATTTTTACAGGAGGAGGTATATTTTTAAAATGTTTACGAATTTTGGCGCTATTAAAATGAAATTTAACATATAATTATGATTTTTGAAGCTTTTAGTTGTTACAGTTAAAATTTTCGAAACAACAATAGGTGAGGAGGCTTTTTTTTGGCAATTTACAATATTTTTGCTGTTGTGACTGTCTGTCACGTACTCCTAATTAAAAAATACCTTCTCCTGTAAAATTAGTATTTTACACTAAGTTGGCGGCTCGCTATATCGAACTAGTACCCCCGTATGTACTCACACGCACACAGGGGAACCCTGTGCATTGAGGTATTGGCGGATTTTTTTTTTTGTGGATTACATTGTCACGTAACTTAAATACAATATGTTTTTGTTGAATTACTTCCTGTTGTCATAATGTGGTTCTAAAAGAAAGTTATAAGCCAGTTTATCCATTTTATTCTTATGCTCTTGCACATATTGCTGAAGCAAATGCACAGATAAATCGTCTCGAGGATCTGTAGGATCCGTGATTATGTTTAGTGGTCTGCATTTTGTGAAGCTATGTATGCTGCTTTTATATGTATCCTATTATAGCGTATGACAAATGATGGTGAATCAGTCGAACAATTCTCGTTTTAATTAAAGAAATTGGCGGTAAAATGTGAATTCGAGAGATCATGTGACGATTTAGTACGACACCGATTAATATGTGGAATTAAGGACGGATCACTTCGAGAACAAAAAAAGGTCGTCGAAATATGCAACATAGCTCAGTTATTCTACGTGCAACCAGGAAATATAAAGAAAGATACCGTGGAACACTGTGCGTATTGTGTATCACGATCAAACTGCGCGAAGAGTGATAATGTAGAAGACGAGACGCGAGAAAATAAGTGCAAGTTGGGATTAACAGAAATAAAATATTTGGGCCACAAGATAACTAATAAAGATATTTATCCTGATGAGTCCTACGTAACTGCTATAAAAATATGCCAATTCCAAAAAACACAAAAGATTTAGAATAGGTTTTAGGATATTATTCATACCGAATTTATCGAAATAAAACAACTCTTTGCGATTACTCCTAAAGAAAGAAGTAGAATGGCACTGGATATAATAATATGCATTCAAACAAAATGTTAATTTTAAGAAGGACAATAATAGACCTCCACCTAAGCCACATCTACCCAATTATAAAAATCAAACTTCTTCCTCTAGAGATTCGTCGGTATGCAGATACTGCAAGAAGGAAGGCCACACTTTAGCCGAATGTAAATTGCGCGAATATAATAATAAAAAATATAATAATAAATTTAGTTCTCCCGCGCAACAATATTCTTCTAAGCTCAAGAGTCCTCATGTAAACTTCGTGAACGACGAAGAAAACCTCTACACAAATAATTTAGAATCTGTTCAGAACAATTTAAATTATTAAACGTCTCGACAGGGTGTCGCTCGAGACGAACTTTAAAAGACGACGCCATAAATCCTATATCCATTCACCATTTATCTTCCAGAGCTATACGACAGGGTAACCAGCCCCAAACCGGCAGCTCTCATAATGTCACGCGACAGGGTAACCAGCCCCAAACTGAAGACATTCTCCCTAGAGCTATACGACAGGGTAACCAGCCCCAAACCGGCAGCTCTCATAATGTCACGCGACAGGGTAACCAGCCCCAAACTGAAGACATTCTCCCTAGAGCTATACGACAGGGTAACCAGCCCCAAACTGGCAGCTCTCATAATGTCACGCGACAGGGTAACCAGCCCCAAACTGAAGACATTCTCCCTAGAGCTATACGACAGGGTAACCAGCCCCAAACTGGCAGCTCTCATAATGTCACGCGACAGGGTAACCAGCCCCAAACTGAAGACATTTCCAATCTTCAATCCATGTGTGTCCCTGAAAAAGAAAACAACAATAATTATAAAGAAGTTTACGAAGTAAATACTAATTTAAAAACATACTTACCCTATATCGTCGCCCAGTCGTCTGTCAGCAAGGAACCACTTACCCTTTTGATAGATACTGGAGCTTCCTTGTGTATCCTAAAGAAATCATGTCTATCCAAACCTCTTGAATTAGGGGTTGACATGGTCAAAATAAAAGGTATTGACTCAAAAGACCCGATTACGAGTCACGGTAACCTTACTCTGGACTTATGCCTATCCCCTGATTACATAGTATTACACAAATTTCACGTCTTTGACGACTTAAGCTTGCCCTATGATGGTATTATAGGTAATGACCTATTCATTAAAAGTGGCTGCCTAATTAATTATGATTCAGGTATGCTAGAAATCGCACACCATCATATAAAGTTGTCATTCAACCATCCGTCTTACATAATAGAACCACGAACCGAAACCATCATAGAATGTTCAGTTAAAAATCCAGAAGTTAAGGAAAGTATAATCTTGGACCAACATATCTCTGATAAATTGTTAGTAGCTAATTCGATAGTGAAAATAAAAAGTAATAATCGAATAAGGTGGCGCTAGTGGCGCACAGTTAACATCGACTCCGTATTTGAAATAAGTAAATAAATAGTAATTGTGCATTAATTGACTAACTGTTTATCTAATTGTGTGCATAAAGTGACTACTGACGCTAATCAGTGTTATCTCAACAAAACTCAAGTGTAAAGTGACAATATAAACATCTATATGTGCAGTGTTTAAAACTCAAATAAATCAATGACTCTGGCGTAAAGAAAGCGTATAAGGCGACTTGTTGATGTAATAATACCAACAACCACAGGTACAATAACTAAATTCTATTAAAAACTCATTTATCTCATAAAGTGAAAATAATAGCCGTTAATTTTCTATATTTTGAATTCATAAACCCATGAAAATTGAGTAGAGTGGCATCTAGTGTCTTGCTCAACAATCGATACGGCACAATAGACATCTAGTGAGACATAGCAGTACTGCATACACAAACTATGAGCGAAATCAATAACGTCACCGTACGGCGCGCACGAGCGCTCTCCAACTCGGACTGTAACTTAGACGAAAGTCTCGCCAATCGCACCCTAGATGGCACTGTATGCAGTATGCCTGATATATCAGATGATGACGACATTGATTTAATAACTCAATTAAAGAAAAATATTGATGATCTCACCAATAAACTCTGTAGTGCACATGGAGAAATGGACTCACTAAGCCTTGAAATTGAAAAGCTTAAGAAGGAAAATGAAAATCTGATTCGTAAAAACTCGCTCTACAAGCAAATAGTGACTAGTCCGACACAATCTCCTACCAATACGCCTAAAAAACGGGGGACCAAACATTCAAAACAAGTAGGTATAAATAAACAAACACAGACTGATTCGGAAATAACAGTAAAAGAAAAAGTTACCAAAAACTATGACCAACAAAAAACGATCACTACACATTCCGGTCCACAGATGGCGCCACTACCTTCGAATGAGCAAGGGACAACACAAAAATATATACAAGCGATCCAACACAAATTGAAAAATAAGCTATGTATATTAAGTACGAATAAAACCAATAATATAATAACTCTGGCAAAAGAATATTTTACAGACAATTATCAAATATGTCACTACCTAACACCAAAGGTGGATATTATGTACCTTCTACGAGATTTACAAACAAAACTAAAACACTACACAAAGAATGATTTTTGTATAATAATGATCGGCGAGGAAGACTTTAAAACGACTAAATGTTACCTTGACATAATTACATACATGAGAAACGCATTACAGAACATAAAGAACACAAATATAATTATTGCTTTGCCAACATATAAATATAATAATGACTATAATATTTTATATAACTCAAGAGTGGAACTGTTCAACAACATGCTATGTATGGACAATATTACACATAATTATTCGTATGTCCTAGACTCCAATTTGAACCTGAGTTATCACCATTCCACGTACATACGGTCAGGAACCATAAAAGACTGCGCCATGAGAGTAATTTTTGAGGACCTTTTCAACCTTCAATCGGAAATCTTAGAAGAAAATGCTCTCGTCGAAGACAGTGAATCAAAAGACCAGTTTTTTCTCCAGTAAATACAACATCCTACACCAAAATATTGCAGGTTTACTAAATAAATCAAATGCCCTTACGGTATGCTTGAATGAACTAGCTGATTCAAACTTAAATGTGGATATTATATGTATTACCGATCACTTCATCATGAAAGGTCACGAAAAGCATCTGTGCATGCCAAATTTTAGTTTAGCTGCATGCTACTGTAGACAGGAAAAGAAGCGAGGTGGTACATGTATAATTGTTAATACTTGCCACCAATGGAGGGAAATTCCTCAAATATCAAAGCTGTCATCACCAGGGGTTTTTGAATGTTGTGCTGTCGAGCTTATTAATTATAAATTAATAGTTGTATGTATTTACAGAGTACCAAACGCCAGGAATTTAAATTACTGTTTTGATAAACTTGAAACTTTGCTTAAATAGATATCTAACAGGCGTTCAAAGAATGTTGTAATTGCAGGTGATTTTAATATTGATGTCTTAAAACCGAGTAATAATTCAGTTGCACTTGAGTATCTACTACTAGGTTACAATTTGAAACTTGCTCTTAAACAGCCAACTCGAATGGCTAGTGGGACATGTATAGATAATTTTGCGCATAATTTTAAGAAGAGTTGTAAGACAGATGTACTTGAATTTGCTTTGTCTGACCATACAGCACAGCTACTGCAATGTCCAGTTCCCAATGTATATAATATCAAATCCTGGTATATAACTAGACGAGACAACAGTAACGATAATATAGAGAAATTTAAGAATAGCATAAGCAGTCTCAAATTTTCGGAGATATATCTAACTGACGATCCCAACGTAGCTTACAATGAATTTATCGACATATTCAAGTTATTTTACGAGTTGTGTTTTCCGTATAAAGAAATAAAAATAAACCTAATCAACAAACCAAAATGGCTTTCGCGTGGCGTTAAATTATGCAGTAGAAAAAAACGAGAACTATTGTGGCGATCCAGGTTGAAACCCAACCATGACAACAAAAAGAAATTCACTACCTATTCTAGACTATACAATAAAATAATTAACTTGACACAAAAAGCTCAAAATAACCACAAAATACAACAATCTAAAAATAAATCAAAGACTAATCAGACAAAATACAATATCCCTAAACAACGAATTGAGAAACTTAAAGTTGGTAATAAAATTTTATACAAACCTTATGATATCGCTAGTGCTTTTAATAACTTTTTCGTTGACAAAATACGTCCGAAAATAGGTGTAGACTGTAAGCCGAAAACATGCATCCCGACCATGAAACATAACTCCATGTTTATGGCACCCAGCACGCCACACGATTTGAATAGAATAATAATGTCGCTAAAAATACTAACAGTGTTGGATTTGATGGAATCGCTACAAAGATACTGAAGTCTGTCTCAACCGCGATATGCGAACATTTAAGCCACATACTGAACCTTATTATTTGTACGGGTAAATATCCAGATGCTTTAAAAACATCTATAATAAAACCCTTATTTAAGAAAGAAGATAAAGAGTTGATGGAATATTATAAACCTATTTCGCTCATACCGGTTATTTCGAAGATCTTTGAGAAATACATTTGCAGGGAATTATATAATTATATGGAAAAATATAATATCCTTTGCGACGAACAAAAAGGATTCAGACAGCACAGAACCATCAATATGGCAATTTATGACTTTTTGAATCCAATTATGAGTAGCATGGATAAACGATCCCCCATATGCGCTATATTTTGCGATATGACCCAGGCGTTCGATTATGTCCATTATAATATATTACTTAATAAATTAGAAGTCTATGGCATTAGGGGTAACGTGCTCGAACTTATAAAATCATACCTGGAAAACAGAACACAAATAACTGAAGTTAGCAACATTAACATAGTTACCAAACACGAAGACATTATAAGGTCTCGAGAACGTAAAATCTCATACGGTGTACCACAAGGAACCGTGATAGGCCCGTTTTTATTTATTACTTATATTAATGATATTCCCTTGTCCCTTGAACATCCTATAACTATGTTTGCAGACGATAGCACTGTAACAATCCCATGTAAAAGTACAAATACGTATGAAATTGACATAAATAATTCTCTTGACGCACTAATTAAATGGCTAGACCAAAATAATTTAAATATTAATTTAAGTAAGACAAAAATAATGCACTTTAGACAACGTACTCTCGGTGGAACTAATCTCAACATCCATTATAAAAATGACAAAATTGAGGAAGCAGAGGATACCAAATTTTTAGGATTGCAAATAGATTGCAACTTAAATTGGAAAGCACATATAGACAGTCTGTGTAAAAAATTGAGTTCATCCGCATATGTGTTATATAGACTATCCTCCATAGTAGATGTCAAAACACTTCTTACGGCTTACTACGGAATAGTTGAATCGCACTTGCGCTACGGTATTATTTTCTGGGGGAACTCAACTGATCGAGATATAGCTTTTAAGGCCCAGAAAAGATGTCTCCGATCATTGTTAAAACTTAAATCGACAGACAGTTGCGCGCCTTATTTTAAGTTACATAAAATTTTGACACTTCCCTGTATATATATTTTCGAAGTAGCTATGTTTGTCAAGCAAAATCCCTCTCGTTTTGAGCGCCTGGCTGTTGTATTCCCAAGGAATAGGCGTGACAACAGTAAATTATGTCAGGTATCATGTCGAACTACCTTGATGCGTAAGAGCGTTTCTTACAATAAATTACAATAAATTAACAATAAATTACCGAGTAGTTGGAAAGCTTTAAACATAGCAAAATTTAAGAGTAGATTGCGGAATTTTCTGGTAGATAAAACGTACTACAGTGTAACTGAGTTCCTATCGGAGAAAAATATTTGTTAATTAGTGAGTCTTTTTGAAATTTTGATGTATGTTATTTTTGATTTTTGACATTTTGATCTTATATTTAGATTACTGACATTTTGAGTTTAGAATTGTAATATAATGAATAATTGTAATGACATGTTAATTGATGTAATGATAATGGTAGGTAAGACATATGTACATATAGTAATGACATGATATATAATCTTATGATACTGACCTATATTTTCCTTTTAATACAAACATAATTATATTTTTAATAGCTGATGATTTAAGAATTTTATAATAATAGTAATTTGAATTGTAATAATAATGATATAAATAATTTCAAATGTTTGCATGCCGATTGGTAAAATGTGGCTGGGCTAAATTTAATCTTAAGAACTATTATGTATTACCCATATTTGCAAAATAAAATTCTATTCTATTCTAATAAATGTATCGATCCTGAACGTATCTGAAAACCCTATTTCAATAAATCCTAATCTCTCTTTGACTTTAATCCCGATAACTAAAAATGAAATATGCTTATCTCAACCCAACGCCAATTGTTATGAGAGAACAAACGAGGTCCTTAAACAATTACGAACTTCCCATTTAAACTGTGAAGAGTCTGAAGCTCTTTATGACATCTGCAGTCAATATGCAGACATATTCTTCCTTCCTGACGATGAACTCACTTCAATTAGTGCCATCAAGCACGAAATCAAAACAAGCTCCTCGCAACCTATAAATGTAAAATCTTATAGATTTCCAGAAGTTCATAAGGACGAGGTCAGAACCCAGATTAGTAAGATGCTGGAACAAAATATAATTAAACCATCTACCTCTCCATGGTCATCCCCCATTTGGATAGTGCCCAAAAAGGTTGATGCTTCAGGAAAAAAGAAATGGCGCATAGTGATTGACTATCGCAAGCTCAACGACATCACTATTGGTGAGAGCTATCCAATTCCCCAAATTAATGAAATCCTAGACCAGCTAGGCAAGAGTAAATACTTCACAACTCTTGATCTAGCATCAAGTTTTCACCAAATAGAAATTTCAGCTGAAGATATCCCTAAAACTGCCTTTAGTGTACCCGAAGGTCACTATGAATTTATCAGAATGCCTTTCGGTCTCAAAAATGCCCCTGCAACCTTACAGAGGCTCATGAACACAGTCCTATCAGGCCTTCAAGGTATACATTGTTATGTTTATTTAGATGATATCGTTATATACTCCTACGATCTTACATCCCATGTCCAGAAATTATCCCACACATTTGAGAGATTGAGAAAATTCAACCTCATATTGCAACCGGACAAATGTGAGTTTCTTCGCAAAGAAGTTACTTATCTTGGCCACACTATTAGTGAAGCAGGCTTAAAACCTAACCCCGAGAAAATAAAAGCTGTAAGTGAATTCCCTATCCCAAAATGTCCAAAAGACGTAAAATCATTCCTAGGTTTAGTGTCTTATTATCGTCGCTTCCTGCAAGATTTTTCCAAACTAGCTAAACCTCTTACATCCTTGTTAAAAAGGATATACCATTTGATTGGAATAATAGTCAACAACTTGCTTTTGAAACATTAAAAAATAAGTTAATTTCAGCACCCATCTTAATATACCCTGACTTTATTAAACCTTTCATCCTGACGTGTGATGCGTCAAATTACGCTATTTCAGCGATACTCTCTCAAGGCGAGATAGGAAAAGACCGCCCAATTGCTTTTGCCTCACGCACACTAAATAAAGCTGAAACTAACACAACGTAACTGAAAAAGAATGTCTGGCTATTATTTTTGGAACAAAAATATTTCACCCATATCTTTATGGTTACAAATTTAAAATTGTAACCGATCATAAACCACTTAGGTGGCTATTCAATTGCAAAGAACCAGGCTCCAAGCTAGTTAGATGGAGATTAAAACTCGAGGAATACGATTATGAGATAGAATATAAAAAGGGTAGGATCAATAGTAACGCTGATGCTCTTTCTCGTTACCCTGTGAAATCCATTCCATTACCAAACACCGCTCACGTACTTACCGATAAAGTATCACCTGTGAGTGCTTCACCTATACCTCAGCAGCCTGAAGTCCCTCCTGTTGATCCTGTGAAAGTCCCGGAATACCTGAAATTCCTGACTTACCTGACTTTATTGACTTACCTGAAAATATTGAGTTACCTGATGACTTTGAACTCCCTGAAGATTTTGATATCCCAACTCCACCTGAAGTCAGAACGACGACGATACTTACTCTAAGTGCCTGAAAAAAATAAATAATAAATTTAATCAATTTGATACTATAATTCATGAACATAGTGAAACCTTATTAAAAACAAAATTAAAAACTATTATCATACCAACTTCCATTGACCTTGACGAGTCAAATCCCTATATTTCGGAAGTTATCGATAAACTTTCGGAACCAAAAGATATCCTTGAAAAAGAAAGGACATTACATTCCTTTCTCTCTTTCGAAAATAGTAATGTGAAATTTTACTTAGTCCATCACTTCGATCCGTGCAACTATGAGGAATTACAGAATTGTCTGAACAAAAATCAGCCTACAAAAGAAATAAATGAGACACCAAAGGAAATCAGAAAGGAGACTATATCATTTGCAGAGGTACTCACACAAAACGAAAAACAGGTAGTCAGTAAAAATAAATTAGTAAACAGAGATAAGAATGTAGTGGCATGTGTGGCCACGAAACCGGCAGGTATTATAGAAACCACTACAGAGTGTATGGATAAAGAACAGTTATCGACAGATAATACAGAGCTGCAGATGGAAACTAGCAAAAGGGAAGAATCATGGATTACTGTACAGAAAAAGAAAAAGAATTATCCTGGCAAGCAAGTAATAAGAAGAGGAAATACTAGTGCAGTAAATATTCAAGGTACTGAAAGGAAAAAGTTTTTACATGTTTGGCGTCTTAAAAAGGATACCACAATAGAAAATTTAGAAATGCATGTAAAGAACATATGTGGAAAAGAGACGGAAATAACAGTGGAAAAAATTAAACATAAAACAGAAAGAGACTATGCGTCATTTATAATAGGAGTTCCAGAAAGTTCATACGAGATAGTATGTAAACCAGAGTGTTGGGCAGTTAACATTGAATTTTGCGAATGGGTGTGGTTTCGTAAACCACCCAACAGACAATGAGAAAACATTAAATTCTGTAGAGATATACTATCAAAACGTGAGAGGATTGAGAACAAAATTACACGATTTTTATGTGGGAATTTCTTCCTTTAGTTGTGATCTTTTTGCTATAACGGAAACAGGATGCAACGAATCAATATATGATTCCGAACTAATACCACCTGGATACAAGATACTCAGGTGTGATCGTGCGGACGGGCGCAATCAAGGGGGCGCGTGTTTAGTGGCCACACCGCGGTACGAGCTACGGCAACTAAGTACACCGAACAATGTACGTATTCAAGATCATGCATTTGAATTGGTTAGCGCTGCGGTTTATTTACATAATAAGTTTATGTTTGTGTTGTGTGTAGTATACATTCCACCGAGTAGTAGTGATACCGAATATATGCGTTTGTTTAGTATAATAGAAAGTTATCGTGAGGACTACAATAAGTTAATAGTGATAGGCGATTTTAACTTATACTCATGCTCAACAAATATACTAAATTATTTTGAGTACTTTAAGCACGTATTGTGAATTCACCCAGTACAACAAAATAGGAAATTGCAATGAACGCCAATTAGATCTTGTTTTGAGTACGCGTTCAGTGGGAGATGGGTTGGAGGTGCGCGCGGCGGATCCGATCGTACCGCCCGATCCATACCACCCGCCGCTCGCTGCGTTTTATCGTGCCGCGGCGGGGGCGAGCGCGCCGCGCCGAGCTGCCCGCGCCCGCGCCGTCGCCCCTAGCGGAGTATGAGGACCATCCAGCGTGCACTCAGGGGCACGCTGGATGAAACTTTTACAAAGCAAACTTTCCGTTAATGTATTCTTTAATAGCAGCTATAGACTGGACGCCAATATATAGCTCAGATTTAAATAGTAGTTTAGATTATTTTTATGAGGTTTTAAACAAGGTTATGGATGACTGCGTTCCAAGAAAACAGCGAAGACGTGTAAACTCGGAGTACAGTTACCCCGAGTGGTACACGACAGATATCATTCGCAACATACAATTAAAGGCTAGGCTCCATAGGCAGTATAAGTGTAGCAAATCAGGGCCCGATTATGAGATGTTTGCTAAATGTAGGGCGCAAGTAAAATATCTACTAAACTCTGCGTATAAAAATTATAAAGTTCGGATGCAGAGTGAGTTCCAGGAAAATCCAAAGGCCTTTTGGGCTTACGTTAACTCACAAAAATGCAGCAGAAGTCCACGCAAGATTTTAAGGGGTGATAAGGTACTAACGAAGGAGGAGTGTGCCACGGAATTTGCCCAGTATTTTTGTTCTGTTTTTAGCCCTAAGATACCCAAGCTGGATGTGGACGCGGCAGTGAAACAGGCTGGTGGTGAAAATGGGGCGGCTAGGATGCACTTAGAACAACTAAAGGTTGAAGAAGTACTTTACGCTCTGCAAAAGCTCAAGCCAAAAAAGTCAACGGGACCCCATGGCCTACCGCCCTATATTTTCAAAGACTGTCGATTAGTAATTTGTGGGCCACTTCTCTATATCTTCAATCAGTGCTTGGCGGAGGCCGTATTTCCAGGAAGGTGGAAAACAACTAAGGTCGTTCCGGTGCCTAAAGGAAGGGCAGCATTGAACATAGACCAATACAGGCCGGTGGCTGTGCTTTCAACACCAGCTAAAGTACTAGAGGCTGCAGTACACAACAACATTCTCTCACAGGTTAATGAACAGCTTTCAGAAGCGCAACACGGTTTTAGACCCGCCAGAAGCACCACCAGTAACCTAATTAACTACATGAGTTATATTGTACCAGAAGTGGATGCAGGAGGGCAGGCAGATGTAGCTTTCTTTGACTACAAAAAAGCTTTTGACCTGATGGACAATGACATTCTGCTCACAAAAATGGCAGGTGTAGGGTTTACTCCACATTTACTAAACTTTTTTGCTAATTACATGAGGGACAGACAACAATATGTAGAATATGCGGGGAGTAGGTCAGAAAATTATTTTACAAGGTCCGGAGTAAGTCAGGGTAGCAACCTCGGTCCGTTGGAATTCATTTTGATGATAAATGACCTTCCGAAGGTTGTCCAAAGATGCTCATTGCACGTTATTTGCAGACGACCTGAAACTGTAACTGGCTGTTAGGAACAAAGAAGATTGCCAAAAGCTACAGCAAGATATAGATAGGGTGGTCACCTGGAGCAAACATAACAGTTTGCAATTTAACGTTTCGAAGTGCATGACTATGATTTTCAGCCGGGCACGCTCTCCAGTTACGTACCAATATCAAATAAACGGGGTACCAATAGCGAAAGTATCAGAAGTCAGAGATCTAGGGGTCAACTTCTCCTATAAACTAGAATTTCGAGAATTTATAAATAATATTTGTAAGAAAGCCTACAGAAATTTAGGATTCGTGCTTCGGGTAGCTAGGGACTTTACTAATATCGACGCAATTATGGCGTTGTATAATTCTTTAGTGAGGAGCCAATTAGAGTTCAATGCAGTCATCTGGTCTCCACATGAAACTAAATATAGTATCATGTTGGAGAGAGTGCAGAATAAATTTATTAGATATTTGTATAAAAAAATTTACGGAGTTTACCCATTTTACCCAAATAAGTATCCTACCTTATTCACCTTAGGTATGGTAGGAAAAAATGAATTAAAAGTGAGAAGGAATTTAGCGCTAGCCTCATATATCTTCAAGGTTATGCGAGGGAAAATTCATAATTCGGTCGTTTTGCAGCAACTGTATATGTGTGTTCCGGACAGATACGTGTGGCGGAGGCGACGACCGCAACTGCTAGCAGTGCCGCACGGCCGCACTAAGCTGATGAATGAGGCGCCGATAACGCGCGCACTTCGTATCCTCAACCGTATAGCGGAAGATATAGATATTTTTTGTTGTACTCTGGGTGGGTTCACAGTGCGGGCTCTATTTGAAATAAGTTATGGTCCTACTGTGACATAGTTATGTTGTCTGTAGTAGCAATAAGTATATTTGATTATAATAGCTGTATACATTATCACATTAGGTGTTAAACCTGTAAAGATGATTGTATGGTGGTAAATAAATAAATAAATGAGGATATTTTTAATAGCCTTAAAAATCTAAAACTTGAATTAATTAATAATAACACAACTGAATTCGCTATAATGGACTTTCGTAATCCATTCGATTCACATAGTTTTATGAAGATTCATAATATAATTACATACTTGTTTCACACTACTTCAATCACTGCCCATATTTTCAAAAACATTATAATTTATCCTTCTCCAACTGAAATCATTAAAATCTTAAAGGAAAACCACGATATTCCCATATCAGGTCATTTAGGCTCAAATAGAATGTTAAGTAGAATCCAGGAAAAATATTATTGGCGCAATATGCGCAGAGATGTCGAAAACTATGTCCGAAAATGTGAACAATGTCAAACCAATAAAGCCCTGCGTAGAACTAATCGAGCCCCTATGCAGATCACAACGACATCTACACAACCTTTTGAACGCGTGTCACTTGACATTGTCGGACCATTGCCTGAATCAAGCGCGGCCAAACTCAGGTACATTCTAACAATTCAGGATGACCTTACGAAATATTCAGCAGGCTATCCTATCCGAAATGCTACGGCAGAATAGAAACCGCTGAATGTTTAATCCATTTCATATCCCAGTTTGGTATCCCCAAAACTATTCTTACAGACCAGGGAACCTATTTCACAGCAGAACTATTTAAACAAACCTGTACCTTTTTGAAAATTAAACAATTATGGTCTAGCCCCTATCATCCACAAACTCAAGGTGCTTTAGAGAGAAGTCATGCGACTCTAAAAGAATATTTAAAATCTTTCGTCGATGACAACCAAAATGACTGGCCGAGATACGTTTACACACCTATGTTAACCTACAATACCACAGTCCATTGCACTACAAATTATACACCTTACGAATTATTATTCGGTTACAAACCATTTATACCCACCTCGATTTACGATACAGCATTAGAACCTACATATCCCAGTTATGTCAGTATACTCCAGCAAAGAATGAAACTCTCCAGAGAGAAAGCCATAGAAAATATTCTTAAATCCAAAGTCACATCGAAAGACTATTACGATAGAAGAACCAGACCTATAAAATATAAAACAGGCGATATGGTGTATATCAAACACCATCCACGGCAGAATAAAGCTCTGTCGCCCATTTGGAAAGGTCCACATAAAGTGATCAAAATTAATGGCAACAATACGTTGACCCTTCTCGTTAACCGCCGTCACGTCAAGAATCACTATGATGAATTAAAGCTGGCGGAAACAACTAGTATTTAGTTTTATTTTTATATTATTCCTTAATCTAATAAACCTAGTTTTAAAATATAAAAATAACTTTAGTTAAATATTTTGTCTAATATATTTCAGAATATCTACATTCCTGTCCCTTGCAACATCTGATATCATCGAACAAGTCAATGAAAGCCCTGGCATATACTTCGACCCAATAGGAATCATGAAACAGACTAGAGATCATATTCATTTACTTGTAACTATAGATATTACATATATAAAACCCCATATAGATAATATTAACAATGCATTAAAAGCTTCTACGCTTTTGTGTCAACAAAATACAATACTTAAAGAATCCGAATGTACAAACATACTACAGCCACTGGCTTTGCGACTTATCGATATTCTGAAGGACTACAGTGCCATATCTCATTTAACATCCGGGCGAGAAAAGAGATCCGCTTGGTTAGCAGGAGTTGGCTCTCTTTTCAAACAAGTCATTGGCACAATGGATGAAGACGATGCCATAAGATATAATAACGCCATTCAAACCCTAAATAATAATAACATCAGAACTAGACGCTCTGGATAGGAGGGTCCGTACATTGTTGACGGCATATCGAATGCATCACCCGCGTTCTTCTGTTATGAGACTGTATATCCCGCGGAAGTGTGGGGGTCGAGGCTTTTTAAACGCTAAGACTCTCCACAATCGCGAGATATGCAGTCTCAGGGAACATTTCCTTGAAACCGACGTGGGGATGCATCGAGATGTGGTCGCGGTGGACAAGGGCCTCACCCCGCTCTCCTTGGCTAAAGAGAACTGGCGCAAACCTGTAGTGTTTGACACGAACTACCGCATGGAGGTATGGCAGAGTAAGGAG
This sequence comes from Noctua fimbriata, assembly GCA_905163415.1. Classification (NCBI taxonomy): domain Eukaryota; kingdom Metazoa; phylum Arthropoda; class Insecta; order Lepidoptera; family Noctuidae; genus Noctua; species Noctua fimbriata. The sequence goes on from LR990929.1 coordinate 15,779,783, forward strand.
CTTCACGGACGCTTTTTCCGGGCCCTGCATGGGCCCGATGTAGACCTATCAGCGTCCGTAGCCTGGCTACGTTCCGGGGACCTCTTCGGAGAAACCGAAGGTTTTGTCTGTACAATTATGGATGAAGTTATGATGACGAATAACTACCGGAGATTTATTGTGAAGGACGGTACGGTTGACATATGTCGGGCATGCCACCGTCCAGGCGAATCAATCCGTCACATTATCTCCGGGTGTTCTCGTCTGGCTAACGGAGAGTACTTGCATAGACACAACCTTGTAGCCAGGATTATCCATCAGCAACTTGCTCTAAAATACAACCTTGTGGAATCGGAAGTGCCGTACTATAAGTATGTGCCCGACCCAGTTCTCGAAAATGGCTGTATCACATTGTACTGGGATCAATCCATCATCACTGACAGGACTATTGTAGCCAATAAGCCTGATATAGTGGTGGTGGATCGATCAGAGCGGCGCACAATGATTGTTGACATAACGGTCCCGCATGATGAGAACCTCGTGAAAGCCGAGAAAGATAAGAAAATCAAGTATCTTGACTTGGCTCGCGAGGTTGTCGACATGTGGGATGTGGACTCAGCGATCATTGTGCCGATAGTCGTATCAGCCCATGGCTTAATTGCCAAGAGCCTCGACCAATACCTGAGGAGGCTCTCGTTAGGCAGCTGGATCAAGGGCTTGATTCAGAAAGCGGTACTTTTGGACACGGCTCGTATTGTTAGGAGGTTCCTCTCTCTGGAGCCCTGACCGCCGGTAGCTTGGACCCTGTTCCCGATACCGGTGGGCTACAATTTTTTTATATTTTTAAATGTTTTTTTTTTTATATTTTTTTTTAAGGAATATTTAAAAATGTAGAACAATTTGTAAAAATTTAAATAAAGGAAATAACATTAAGTTTGCGTCCATTTTAAAAGATAACATCCTTGTGACGAGCACAGCTCTTTCCCGTTACAACAAAACTCTTGAAACCATAACCAAAAACGAAGTCCGTTTGAATGACGCTATTATTAATCTATTTAGTACTTTTAATAATCTGTCAATATTATCTGATAAGCTATACATAAAATCAAGGATGAACGATGTCTATACCGAACTATCATCTTGTCTACTTACTCTGTCATTTAAATTAGAAGACCTTGTAAATGCAATGTTATTCGCTAAAACTGATACTCTTCACCCATCGGTCATGACACCGAATCAGTTGTATAATGAACTAATAAGTAATGTTAAAAAAATACCTAATTATAAAGAATTGTCTATAGATTTAGATTTAGATACTATTCATGCTTTGATTGATATATCAAAGTTGTCATGTTATTTTGTAAACAATAAGTTAGTGTTTGTAATCAAGATTCCCCTTGTACACTCTTTTGAGTTAGATCTATTTAAGGTCATTTCATTACCTATACCACATAACATGGAAAAACCAAACTCCTATGCTATGATTATACCATCTTGTAATTATGTTGGTATTAGTAAAGATAAACTAACATACACCTGTATAAGTAATCTAAAATCCTGTATTGAGCCTGTAAACAGAGTTTATGTTTGTGATGATACTGACACACACTCAATTCAAGGAACACCAACCTGTGAAACTGAGATACTAACAAAAATTGTTACAGAAATACCTAAGTACTGTCAAACCAAATTAATGTATGGTCAGATAGATATTTGGCAAGAACTGCAAGGAAACAAATGGATATTTGTCCAATCTGAACCAACTAAACTTTCTATTCAGTGTAAATCTGATTTAATGGAGTTCAAAATACTAGGTACAGAATATTGACCAAAAAGATCTGTTTCCGTGGCTCTGACCGTCGCGAACAACAGTATAATTATACACCCGCTTTGTCAACAGACAGATCTCGATGCAAATACTGCACCAGAAAAGAGCTCCTTCGTCGACAGATTCATGTCCCTCTTCCCGAACATCGCTAGAAGCACACCAGTCGTGTGTCTAGCGACTCGACCAACCTTCCGTTCACATGGAACTTCTTCATTGATGATGGCTCTGGCCGATGGCGGTTACGGAGCGGACTGCCGCGCCTCGTCAAAAAATAACCGAAAAATTGAATGCACGATCGGTAGTTAAATGTTAAGTAAGTATAGTAAAGGAAGAATGAAATTTATGTGCAACATGACAAAAGCAGTCTTTGGGTGGATATATGAAATCAGATGTGGAATGTTTCAAAGCGATCACGACATAGAATCAGCGCTTGATGCGAACGCTTACTTCGTTGAGGCCTATCGGTCGATCTGTCCGAACTATGCGTGCCAAATTCACGGAGCTTCTTCGTTATGTATTGTATTGTATTGTATGACGGGCTGGTGTCCGCAACTCCACGTCGAAGCGCGTATTTTGCGTGCGGGTGGGAGATTTATTCGATCCACCCCAACTCCCCGAGAAAAGCCAGCAGCGCCTTGGTGCTGCAGATAATCTCGCGGAGAGTACCTGGGTTACCGAAGTACTTTGCCCTGTATGTTGCAACCGCTGGGCAATGAAGAAGCACGTGGGCTGCTGTTTCGTCTTCCTCCATGCAGGCTCGGCATAGGGGGCTGTCTGTGACACCTATGACAAAGAGGTGTTTATTAAAAGAGCCGTGTCCAGTGATGGCGGCTGTTAGTGTGCGTAACTGTAATTTGGTTAGCCGAAGCGCCCGTTTGGTGAGGCGGCCATCGATAGTAGGAAGTGCTTCCTTGGCCTGCCTGCACTCGCCATGGTCCAGCCATAGCTTGTGGTGTTGTTCGCTGGTTCGTTTCCTTACCAGTGTGCGTAGATATCCGAAAGGGAGTGGCACGATGGGTTCAGGTCCCACTGCTGCCATGCTCGATCCCCTTCTAGCGAGTTCGTCCGCTGCATCATTGCCTCGGGACTCGCTGTGTCCTTTGATCCATTGTATGGTTATATTATTGAGATTACCAACCTGGTTCAGGCGTTGGTGACACTCGTGTATTAGCCCAGAATTGACTATATGGTTGTTTAGTGCTGACAGTACAGCCATGCTGTCCGAGAGTATGCGAATAGAGTGGTCCACAACCCCCCTGGCTGAGATGGCTGAAGCCGCCAGGGAAATGCCCATGCATTCTGCCTGAAATACTGTGTTGTGGGCCCCCAGTGGTACGGCTATATGGATGTTGAGATCCTCCGAGAATACTCCAGCACCAGTGCCAGTACCTGTTTTAGATCCATCCGTGAAGATCCGAAGTTCTGCCGGGCTTAAACCCTCGCAGCGGTGGTCTTCATGGAGTTGGATTTTGTATTTTTTGTCGAATACAAACTGTTTGGGTATCCGGTCGTTTATAGCTTTTGCCAGGGGGAACTCATTGTAGAATTCCTCCAGTACCGCGGTGTGCTGTGTTACCTTCTTACCCCAGAGTTGAAGTGTCTTAAGGCGTACTGCCGACATCGTCGCTTCCTGCTGTATGAACAGATGGAGCGGTGGGAGTCCTAGCATGGCTTCGAGGGCTGCGGTCGGAGTAGTCCTCATGCAACCCGTGGTCGCCATGCAGGCAAGCCTTTGCATGCGTTGCAGTTTGATGGAGGCTGTGGCTAGTCTGGTGCGGGGCCACCAGACCACTGCCCCGTAGGCAATCATGGGTCGGATCACCGTGCAGTATAACCAAAGTATAATTTTAGGGGATAGGCCCCACTTCTTACCTATCATCCTTCTGCATTGCCAAAAGGTGATGCAGGCCCTGTTTATTTTGTTGTCTAGGTGGCTACTCCAGTTTAACTTACTGTCCAGGATAACTCCCAGGTATTTGACCTCTTCGGCTAATTGGAGTTCTGTATCGAGAAGTTTTGGTAGGCGATAGGGGCCTAGTGTTCGTTTTAGGGTAAACATGACAAGTTCAGTTTTCGTGGGGTTCACTGAGAGGTCAAATTCTCTGCACCACCGTTCAACGATGCGTAGCGCCTGTTGAGTGAGGTTGCAGATTGTCCCCGTCACTTTCCCCGAAATGAGGATGGCGAGGTCGTCGGCGTACCCTATTGTATAGAAGTGGTTCGCGTTGAGTTTAGTGATAAGATCATTAATCACCAGGTTCCAGAGGAGGGGGGATAATACACCTCCTTGGGGGCAGCCTCTGGCTATCATGGCCATTTGCTGTACCTCTGCAAGGCGAACCACACGTTTACTTAACATATTAGTGATCCAGTCAGACAGTACCTGCTCTACTCCGTGTCGAGAAAGGGCGGTGCTAATGCTGGAGAAGTTTGTTTTATCGAAGGCTCCTTCAATGTCTATGAAAGTGCCCAGGCAGATTCCCTTCTGATGTATCTCTTCCTCTATCCGGCCGACCACTAGATGGAGAGCGGATTCAGTGGACTTACCCGAGCTGTATGCATGCTGGTTCGCATGGAGTGGGATCGTTTTTAAAACGCCATCCCTCAGCTCTCTCTCGCAGATTTTCTCCATGGTTTTAAGGAGGAAGGAGGTTAGGCTGATTGGTCGGTGGGATTTGGCATTTGTATAGTCGCTCTTACCTGGTTTGGGAATGAATATAACTTTCACTTCCCTCCATCCCTTTGGAACGTATCTAAAGGCCAGGCACGCTCTCATAATGGGAACCAGTCTGCTGGCGACAGAGGCCCCTCCCCACTGCAATAAGGCGGGAAAGACTCCGTCCGGACCGGCTGCCTTGAAGGGATGGAAGCACCTGATCGCCCACTGGAGTTTCTCCAGTGTTATCACTTTGTGTGCGTAGCGCCAGTCGTTTTCTGAAGGTGTTTGGGTTACCTCTGTCCAGTCGATACTCTGTGCGAAAGCGCAGCCTGGGAAGTGAGTTTCTATAAGGACGCGCATCGCCTCTTCAGCTGAGGTGGTAAGTGTGTTGTCGGGTTTCCGGAGAACTGCGGGCCCAGACGGGCTCTGCTGTGCCAGTATTTTCCTTACCCTGTTTGCTTGTTGGCAGGATTCAATGTTGCCGCAGTATTTCCGCCAACCGGTTGAACTCCTGAATCTGATGCATTTTTTGTAGCTGGATTTGGCCGCGTAATATGCGTCCCAATCCACGTCAGCACAGGTGTTCATGGCTCTGTTTAGTGCTGCCCTTACCTTCCTGCGCTTGCGTTCCAGATCCGCTCCCCACCATGGTTGCTTCCCTGGTGTTGTGGGCGGAGTGAATTCGGGGCAGGATGATTGGTAGCTGTCTAGCATTGATTTTGTGAGATGACTTACACGCTCGTCGATCTGCGTCGTGTCCTCGTAGGTCATCTGATAGTTTGTTGGCGCAAGTTTGGTTTCGAGTTTGCGTGTATAGGCACCGCGGTCGGTGTTACGCGGGTTGCGCCGTGGTGGTGTTGGAATCACACAAACCTGTAAGTCGAAGCGGATCCATCTGTGGTCCGAGCAGGAGGCCTCCTTAGAAACCTGCCAGCCGGTGATGATGGATGCTGCGCTCTCCGTTGCCAGGGTGAGGTCGATGATTGTTTGGCTACGTCTGTTTACGAAGGTTGGTTCAGAACCTGTATTTAGTAGGGTTAAGTTAGTAGTAAATAAGTAATCTACAAGAGCCTTACCCCTTGCGTTTTGCGTGTCCATGCCCCACAGGGGATGATGAGCATTTGCGTCAGCGCCTATGACTATCTCTAGCCCTGTGCTCTCGCAGTGTGTCACGAGGCGGGCGAGGTCGTGCGGAGGCGGTTCCTCCGCCTCGGGCATGTAAGCGGAGACGAAGACCACAGTAGCTTCTGTGTCCCCACGCTGGATCAGCAGCCTAGCTGCAGAGATATCCCTGCAACAGAAATCTGTTAGTGGCTGTGTTTTTATGTTATGTGTGGTGTAAATGCACGATCTTGGCTTGTCGTGATCTGTACTAACTAGTAACTTACCCCCAAGATTGGAGAGACCTTGTATTCGGCCACCCCTAATCCACGGCTCTTGGATTAGGGCAATGGCCGTATGTTGAACCTCCAGCCACTTCCGCAGCTGGGCCGTCGCGGTTTGGCTGTGGTGGAGGTTGGCCTGCAGAACTTTACAGGTCGACGAAGGGGACGCCATCAGTGGACGTTCCTACCTCGTCACCTTCAAGCCGCAGCCCGGCAAATAGGGCGCCCGCGTCGAAACCGACCTCCTCAAGGTCGGAAGCCGAGGACAGAATACCGTCGTCAAGCTCCCCGCCCGAGGGGTCGGCGTCCACGCTGGCGATGGCAGGGGCGGCCGGCGCTGCTGCTGCAGGCTCAACCGCGGGTGCCGCCGCAGCGTTTGTTGTGGGGGGAGTTGCCTCCTCCTGCCGTGTCACGGTGCTGGTTGTCGCGGCCGGATATCCCTGAGGGACGTCGGCATATCTGCCGTTCGGGCCCTGAAACTTTACGTACACCGTCCCCACACCAAATGAGAGACGGCGTTCGGCTTTCAACAGGGCCGGAATTTGGTCCTCAGGGATCCCGACCACCACAAACCAGGCGTCAGCCTGCTTGTTGGCACCCAGCAATGCCCATCCCCTGACGTCTATCCAGGGATTCTGATAACACAGAGCATACCCAATGTGGGACGGCTCTGCGAAGATCTCCTGCTCGTCGGGGATGAGTATCCCACACCTTATCCGACGCTGGATCTCCGACTGCCTCCTGATCACTAGCGATATGCCAATGGTTGGAGCCAGCTCGGAGACCAGAGTCCCCAGCCACGACAAGGTGTGATCACTGCCGCACCACAGCTTGAGAGCCCCGCCGCTGAACACCGGCTTCGCTCTGAAGGTCGGTGCAGGTGAGCCTGGTGTGGGTGTGAAGGCCTCGGCGAGTATCCTTCTTTGGATAGCCGCGAGAATCTGGATGGATGCCTCCCTGCTGATTAGCCCCGTACGTCCGCAGGTGACTGCGACGTCGAGGTCGGAGCTGGCAGCTTGTGCGAAACTACGGTTAGCGACCCGTTTGGATCTATCAAGGCACGGCCGCTTCCGCTCTCCACGAGGTGATGAGGTCTCATTGAGAGCCCGCTTGGCCGCGGCCTGATCTCCCCGAACGGGACGCTGTGTTATGTTGGAGGCTCGTCCCTTCGCGTCGCTGGCTGCCGGTTGGCTTGGCCCTGGTCGGCTGGTGCCGGCCACTGCCTGCGACCGCATACCTGCGGAGAAGTAAACGTTACCGCTGGTCGGTATTACCTGACCCTCGGCATTAGCCTGCCTTACAAGTGGAGACTTACTCTTCCATTGTGACTGAAGCCGCTGCTTCTTGGACGGCCTGTTCTTCCTCTTCGTCTTCGGAGCTGAAGAGGTCGGAGCAGCTTGGCTTGTTGTTGCCCGAGCTTGTTGTTCCTCCTTCCTGCGCAAATGCCTGCTCCTGTGCACCTGCCAGTTGAGCGCGAACGCGTCACCTGTGGTGCGTGTCTCCACCGGTTGACCAGTGACGGCCAGCGGGGGGGGAGCGGCTTGTGTGACGATAGGCGGAGGAGGATCTATCAGGGGAGCCCGGCCTACGGGGTGAACCGTCGTGGGGGGCTCTGCGCCTGAAAGAGAAGAAGGAGTGGTGCTGGTCCCGTGCAGCGCCATTGTCCTTCGTTTATTACGGGACATGGTTTTGGTCTTGCCAGCGGTTCTCGCCACTGTCGGACCGGTACCCACACTGGAGCTCGCTGCTATGGCAGCAGAGAGTCCGGGGGCTAGAGAGGTGCTGCAAGCACCCCCCTTGGGAGTTTCTCTGGCTTTCGCCTCCACTCCGGTGTGTATGTGAGCAGTGTGGCTGTGAGTATGTGTGGGGCGTGTAAGTGTGTGTGTGGGGGGTGTATGTGTTTGTGTAGTTGTTGTGTGCGTGTTAGGTGTGTGTGTGTGTGCGTGTGTGGCATTTAATGGGCTTAATTTGTCCATGTTTGAATGTTGTAAAAATTTTCGTCTCTCCGGCTTCCCACCCTCCATGGAGCCCGCACCTGGGAACGTCTTACTACAAACTAGCTCGACCGTTAGGACTACCTTCGAGATATAGGGGCGTGAGGCTGGCTTACAGTGCGACATCAGGTGCTTGATCGGGTTGGCATAGGGGTCTCTTCTTCGTTATGACCAACTTGTTGTTCTGATCCGGATCAACATTGAGCACGATCAATAGTCGGTCGGGATGCTCCCGACGAATACGACTGGCTCTGGCCTTAATGATGAGGACCGCCGCGTCTCTCCGACTGAAACCGAAAAATTGAAATCACTATCGGTAGTTATGGGATAAGTAAGTATAGTAAAGGAAGAATGATTTTTATAATATGCAACAAGACCAGATCACTCTACGGGTGGATGTGTCGACTCGTCTGTAGAATGATTCCATGCGATCACACAGACTCAGACCTAGATCCGAACGCCTACTTCGTTGAGGACTACCGGTCGATCTGTATAAACTATGTGTTGAATTCACATAGCACTTGATTATGTTGAACCGTCCATCGTACCCTTCTTGTGAGAAATATGAACGCTTCCAAAGTTTTCGGTCGGGTTGCCCCGACCGATGATTGGCGCCTGATCAGTTTTTCATAGCAATGGAACCCAAACACATCGTGTTGTTTGTCCAAACAAACAACACGATGTGTTTGGGAAATGTAAAGGCGCGATGAATTATATAACCACATTCAAAATTGAATAAGCTATTGGTAGTTACAGGAGATGTAAGTATAGTAAAGGAACAATGAATTTTATCCGTAACATGACCAGAGCATTGTTTACGTGGATGTATAAAGTCGCATGTAGAATGTTTACATGTGATCGCTCAGACCCAGCGCTTGACCCGAACGCCTACTTCGTTGAGGCCTACCGGTCGATCTGTATAAGATATGTGTCGAATTCACATAGCACCTGATTATGTTGAACCGTCCATCGTACCCTTTCTGTGAGAAATCTGAACGCTTCCAAAGTTTTCAGTCGGGTTGCCCCGACCGATGATTGGCGCCTGGTCAGTTTTTCATAGCAATGTTTTGGACTAACAACACGATGTGTTTGGGAAATGTAAAGGCGCGATGAATTTTATAACCACATTCAAAATTGAAGAAGCTATTGGTAGTTACAGGAGATGTAAATATAGTAAAGGAACAATGAATTTAATTCGTAACATGACCAGAGCATTGTTTACGTGGATGTATAAAGTCGCATGTAGAACGTTTACATGTGATCGCTCAGACCCAGCGCTTGACCCGAACGCCTACTTCGTTGAGGCCTACCGGTCGATCTGTATAAGTTATGTGTCGAATTCACATAGCACCTGATTATGTTGAACCGTCCATCGTACTCTCTCTGTGAGAAATCTGAACGCTTCTAAAGTATTCGGTCGGGTTGCTCCGACCGATGATTGGCGCCTGATCAGTTTTTTATAGCAATGTTTTGGACAAACAACGCGGTGTTTGGGAAATGTGAAGGCGCGATGAATTTTATAACCACATTCGAAATTGAATAAGCTATTGGTAGTTAAAGCAGATGTAAGTATAGTAAAGGAACAATGAATTTTATTCGTAACATGACCAGAACATTGTGTACGTGGATGTATAAAGTCGCATGTAGAATGTTTCCATACGATCACGCAGACTCAGAGCTGGATCCGAACGTCTATTTCGTTGAGGCCTATCGGTCGATTTGTCCGAACTATGCGTTCCAAATACACGGAGCTTCTTCGTTATAGCCACCTTGTTGTTCTGAACAGGATCACCATTGAGCACGATCAATAGTCGGTCGGGATGCTCCCGATGATTACGAATGGCCCTGGCCGTTATGATGAGGACCGCCGCGTCTCTCCAAGTAAAACCGGAAAATTGAACTCACGATCGATAGTTAAGGGATAAGTAAGTATAGTAAAGGAAGAATGAATTTTATGATATGCAACATGACCAGAGCATTCTTTGGGTTGATGGTTTGGGAAATGTAAAGGCAATAGCAAAGCATTGTTTACGTGGATGTATCGCCGTGTATAGTCGCATGTAGAATGTTGCCATGCCTCTTTCGTTAAAGCCTACCGGTTGATCTGTACGAACTAATCACCGAGTGCACCTACCAGCTGATGTTGTACTGTTCACACAATACAGTGAAGACTACTGAACGTTAACAGTCGTCGATCGACATTTATCATCCTAGCGTTTTCCCAACTATGTTGGGGTCCTTTCCGAGGCACGGAGAAAACTCGGTGGTCACCCACCCACGGACTAACTTAGGCAAGCGTGGCTTAAAGTGAAGATGGACCTAAATTGCTGCTACTATTTAGCCACGAGCTCCTCTCCTCCGTAGTATAGCGCCTGGGCAGATTTCTATAGCAAAGTTTTAGATAAACAACAAGATGTGTAAAGAAAATGTAAAGGCGCGATGAAATTTTTTAGCTCCTGTTTCACAAAATTGAATGAGCGATCGGTAATTTATTTAAATTATTTTTTAAACTTCTTTTGGTCTATAAATAACGGACATACAGGAAGATGCACCCCAGGTGCATGATGCTTGGCGACATTGTGCTTGTCGGTAAAGATGGACCTGATATCCAGAGCAGATTGGAGAAATGGCAACAGAAGCCGGAGAATGTTGGCTTGAAAATCAGCAGAAGTGAAACTGAAAACTTGTTTTGTGATTTCGGTCGCCTCTCCAGTTCTAGACCCAGCGCGATTGATGGCGTGCTCCTTCCAGTCTACTCCGACTTTCAGTATCTCGGTTCTCGTACAGATATGACGAAATAAATCGGAGTGTTAAGCACACGATTAACACTGGTTGGATGAAATGGCGGCAGGTCACGGGATTAATATGCGACTTCCGCATTTCCCTTATAATCAAAGGGAAGATTTATAAAAATGACTAGACCTGCTGTCTTGTGTGGATCTGAATATTGGGCCACGAAAGGAATGAATAAAAGGCAATTGCATGTGGCTGAATAATTGTGTTGATTAGAAATCTTAAACGTGTAAAAAACAACGTCTCCGTTATCGAAAATCTTGTCCCAAAATATTCACGTGCTCAAGGTACCGATGACATTAAGTGCTACGCTCACTCATTAGAGAGGACGCGCGGCCACCCGGCCGCTGCTCGCCGCCCCGCGCCGCGCGCGTTTTTCGGCCAGCCGATGACGCGGTATTGAATTATGACATCAGCACCTGCTAAGTGGCACAGCGGCGGTTTTCCTCCCACAAATGGAGTTTCGCCACAGTCCGAACATGCAATTCCAAGGATCTTCGCGAACACAAAGGACTGGCTATATGTTTGATGGACACTGCTGTGAAGATACATCGACGATGCCATGGAGCCCTCGGCAAAAATTATGCTGTTTTTGTTTCACAAGCGCTCCACCAACAGATTTTCTCTCAAAGTTATTTTGCTTGCTTTGAAACAGTTTACGTTTTGACGCGCCTCGGCAGCCCACTGCGACTTGTAAAGTTGTGGGCTAAAAAGTTATAATGCTCGTCGCACCATTAGTTTTGATCATTGAACTTTGCGTCGTTTACATCATACATGTGGATTTTTTTCAACAGAAGATCTCTTTCAAGTATTTCGTGGCTCTCTGAGCGTCGCGAACAATAGTATAATGGATTCTATTCGCAACATAACCACAGCAGTCTCTGAACTTAGCCGTCAGCCTGCGCAAGGAAATGATATACCCGCTTTGTCAACTGACTGAGATCTCGATGCAAATACTGTACTAAAAAAAGAGCTCCTTCGTCGACAAATTCATGTTCCTCTTCCCGAACATCGCTAGCAGCTCGCATCACCAGTCGTGTGCCTAGAGACTCGACCAATCTTCTGTTCACATGGAATTTCTTCATTTGATGATGGCTCTGGCCGATGGCGGTTATGATGCGGACTGCCGCGTCTCATCAAAAAATAACCGAAAAATTGAATGCACGATCGGTAGTTAAATGTTAAATAAGTATAGTAAAGAAAGAATGAATTTTATAATATGCAACAAGACCAGATCACTCTACGGGTGGATGTGTCGACTCGCCTGTAGAATGATTCCATGCGATCACACAGACTCAGAGCTGGATCCGAACGCCTACTTTGTTGAGGCCTACCGGTCGATCTGTATAAACTATGTGTTGACTTCACATAGCACCTGATTATGATGGACCGTCCATCGTACCCTCCCTGTGAGAAATCTGAACGCTTCCAAAGTTTTCGGTCGGGATGCCCCGACCGATGATTGGCGCCTGATCAGTTTTTCATAGCAATGTTTTGGACAAACAACACGATGTGTTTGGGAAATGTAAAGGCGCGATGAATTTTATAACCACATTCAAAATTGAATAAGCTATTTGTAGTTACAGGAGATAGTAAGTAAATATAGTAAAAGAAGAATGGAATTTATATATTTAAGTCTAGACGGAAATGATGATGTGGTGCTGACTAGGCACTTAAGGGTGTATTCTAGGGATGTAACAGTACTTATTGGGCATAAAGTGGATCATACGACTGTCCTCCGTAGACGATAGATAATTAGCCACTAGCTAATCATTTTACATACAGGATACGGTTTGGTTTTTCCGTGCAGCTCGTCTTACCGATAAGGATGGACATGCCGCAAAAGAATTATAATTATAAATCAATTAACTGCGAGTAAATAACATTGATAGGTAGCTGTAGAAATCTATAATTTTCATATTTTTCCTGCCCTGATCCCAATTTAATTGGATTCAGAATGATGTCTTCTTCTTTCATATTTCTCAATTAATTACTCAGCAGTCACCTAATTTCTATAGACCGACCGCTTTAATGAGTCCTCTGCCTTGCCCCATCAAAAGGCACATTAAGCGTCCACAAAGTCCTAACAATATCCCACAGGTTATTTGCTTTAAAATAACCATAATACTGATTGAACCAGTACGTGATCAACCTTCAGAATATTCTATTTAAATTGATACATTCGCAAGGACTCATTAAAGCGTGCGGACAAGCAATTTCATCTTTCACACAGTCCGTCTATCAAGGTCGCTATGTCCGCAGTGGCCCCACGTTTTCGCCCGTATAGCAAGTGCTGAAGGGCCATGGGAGCAAGTTCCTCTACGCAAAAATTATTGCTGGGAAACCACTTTTATTTTGGGGTGAGGTGTCACCCAGACTGTGCAACGGCACCAGACTTCGTATCACAGAGCTGGACAGTAATATTACAAAACCCACCATTATAACAGGAGCAGCTAAAGGAGAGAGCCTTTTAATTCCCCGCATACCCGTTATTCCAAATAACTTGCCATTTCTGTTCAAGAGGTTGCAATTTCCCTTAAAATTGGCTTTTACAATGACCATCAACGAATCCCAGGGCTAAACCTTAAAAGTGGCAGGCATTCATTTGGGCACTCCATGCTTCTCACATGGTCAATTATATCTTGGTTGGTCACGTGTTTCAAGTGCCCAAAACTTGCACGTGCTGACGGAAAATAATAAGACATATAATATTGTGTACAGACCAGTATTGGAATAAATAAACAACGCCCAACAAGGCGTTAGATTGTTCACTTTGAAGTTGTACAGTGCCAGAATGTTCCAGTTTTTAAGCCATCGTCGCGTCGCCTCAACCCAGGCCAATACCCATCAACCGAGCACAATTCCAGACTCCGTGACTGCTACTGAGAAAGTCGTGATGGTATACACCAGGACTCGACCGACGATGCATTCTCACACACACATCAAAATTTTCACACGAACGAAATCGCGGGCAACAGCTAGTAAACTACATATGTGTAGAATTCATATAGCACCTGATTATGTTGGACCGTTCATCGTACCCGCCCTGTGAGAAATATAAACGCTACCTGACCAGATTTTCATAGCAATGTTTTGGACAAACAACACGATGTGTTTGAGAAATACAAAGGCGCGATGAATTTTATAAACACTTTAAAATTAAAGGAGATGTAAGTATAGTAAAGGAACAATGAATTTTATCTGTAACATGACCAGAGCATTGTTTACGTGGATGTATCGAGTCGCATGTAGAATGTTTCCATGCGATCGCTCAGAATAAGCGCTTGACCCGCACACCTATTTCGTTGAAACCTACCGGTCGATCTGTACGAACTAAGCACCGAGTGCACCAACCAGATGATATCGTACTATATATACACCATACCGTGAAGACTATTGAACGTCGTTTGGTATTCATCATCATCATTTGCCTAGCGTTTTCCAGTCTAACAGCTGAATACCAGTATTTTTCATGGAGCAATTGCCTATCTCCACAAACCAGTTAGTACTGGATAATACGATACCCCTTGGTAAGACTGGTTGCCAGACTTTCGGGCCACAGACTACGTGTAACGACTTACAAAGATTCACAGATTACAGCCGGGATCAATAGCTTAACGTGCTTTCCGTGGCACGGAGGAAACTCGGTATGTAATAGGTGGTCCCCCGGACTAACCTAGGCAAGCGTGGCTTAAAGTGATGATGGACCCGAATTGCTGCTACTATTTAGCCACGAGCTCCTCTCCTCCGTAGTATGGCGCCTGGCCAGATTTCTATAGCAATGTTATAGATAAACAACAAGATGTGTAAAGAAAACGTAAAGGAGCTATGAAATTTATTAGCTCCTGTTTCAAAATTGAATGAGCGGTCGGTAGTTGTGCTAATTATTTTAAAAACTTCTATAAATGACGGATAAACAGCAAGATGCACCCAAGTGCATGATGTTTGGCGACGACATTGTGCTTGTCGCCTTGTCGGTAAAGATGGACCTGATATTCAGAGCAGATTGGAGAAATGGCAACAGAAGCTGGACTGCTGGAGAATGTTGGTTTGAAAATCAGTAGAAGTGAAACTGAAAACTTGTTCTGCGATTTCGGTCGCCTCTCCAATTCTGGACCCATAGCGCTGGATGGCGCGCTCCTCCCAGTCTACTCCGATTTTCGGAATCTCAGTTCACTCGTACAGAGATGACGAAATAGATCGGAGTGTTAAGCACACGACTAACACTGGTTGGGTGAAATGGCAGCAGGTCACGGGACTAATATGCGACTTCCGCATTTCCCTAATAATCAAAGGGAAGAGTTATAAAAATGACTAGACCTGCTGCCTTGTGTGGATCAGAATATTGGGCCACGAAAGGAATGAATGAGAAGCAATTGCATGTTGTTGAGATGAAATTACTAAGGGGGATTACTCAATTAAGTGTGTTACACCGCGAATAGATAAAATAAGGAATGACTACGTATGAGGATGTCTGAAAGTGGCGCTGGTGACTGAAAAGTTGTGTGGTAATCGGTTATCGTGATATGGACATGTGGAACGGAGGAATGAGAATAATGTAGTCAGGAAAATATTTAGTATAAATGTAGCTGGCTATAAGAGTAGAGGAAGACCAAAGAAATGATGGATGGACTGTGTGAATGAAGTTTGATATGGCTAGCAAGGAGGTGACTGCTGAGATGACGAGTAATAGAGAAGTATGGAAGAAGAAGACATGTTGTGCCGACCATAAATAAATTGGAAAAGGACAGAAGAATGATGATAATGAAATAGGTATATTTTATCAAAAGTTAACCTGAAAGGTTTTTAGTACTTAATTGTGTAGATTAGAAATCTTAAACGTGCAAAAAACACAACGTCTCCGTTATCGAAAATCTTGTCCCAAAATATTCACTTGCTCAAGGTACCGATGACATTCAAGTACTACGCTCACATTAGAGAGGACGCGCGGCCACCCGGCCCGCTGTACGCCGCCCCGCGCCGCGCGCCCTTATCGCCCAGCCAATGACGCGGTATTGAATTATGACGTCAGCACCCGATAAATAAGCGGCACAATATAATTTTTCCTCCCACAAATGGAGTTTCGCCACAGCTCGAACGTGTAGTTTCAAGGATCTCCGCGAACACAACGGACTTATGGCTTACGGCTTTATGTTTGATGGACACTACTGTGAAGATACATCGACGATGCCATGGAGCCCTCGGCAAAAGGGCATGGACAAAAAAGTACATTCCATATACACTTACATAGTCAGTATATTATATTAAGAAAAATAGAGAAGTGAATTGTTGCATAGTTTTTAACCTCTCTGAACTTGTCAGTATTGATTACAATATAATAAGTAATGCACGTTGAATTCAAAGTCTCATTTGTCAACTTTAGCCATTATGGACTATAGAGAAAGATAAATAGAATAATAGACGTTCTACACCACGCATGCTACTTGTAGATATGTATATGAAATGAACGACAAATGCTCTTACCTGGAACATTTTATTTAAACAAAACTGTTTTCTTTGGTATTTCTTACAAGTAATTAAATTATAATTTGAAGTGTTGATACGTAAGATATATTTATTTCAAACAATTATAATAATAACGTAACCGTACCATAAAACGGAACGCGTTTAACAATGTGTCATTGTCTATGTCAAAATGGCGGTACTGCGCTTGCACAGATCCTCCGTTTCGTACGTTCTGTTTGTATTTTTGCGATTATCTACTAATATTTTTGACTCCTGCTGTTTTTATTAATGTGTTTGTGCCTTTCACTAATATAATCAATTAACCTTCAATAATCGTTTTTTTTTAAAAGGCTTTTATAAAGCGTGTCCTAACAGCCCGCGCCACAGGCCGTCTGCAACGTGCCGTATGCGGTGTACGTAAGCAGTGTAGGACGTGTAGGTGTTAAGATTGTTGCTAAATTAAAAAATAATATCCAATGACAACAAAAACTGAGCCATTGAGCGTAGGCCTGCGCTGCAGACGCGACGCCCAATCCGCCGCGAGCCCAAAACTATTAAACTTGTGCAGAAAGTGAATGCGTATTAAAAAAAAAATGTTTCTTTGGGAAAGTTGTTTGTTATCATGAGTACAATCACGTGTTTAAGTATCGGTCACTAATTACCAGTCACCATATTATGTATAGTATAGACCATCAAACTGGACAACTTTCTCCTTTGCACAAACATTATAATCGTAAAAAAATAATCAACCCAAATGTTTGGGAGAACTGTTTTTTTGTTTGTTCATGCTTACAATGTTGGTGCCATGGAGAAAACTGAAATACGCTGTATACAGTTTCCGGGCGATAAATTTGCACCTCAATGTTTAGAAAGATACAACGCTGAAAATTTTAACATTGTCATTGCTGAACTTTCTCTGATGTTGATGACAATTTTCTATATAACAGTGATGCCATGATGGCAACGTAGCATAGTTAATATTATGGAAGGTTCTAACATATGATAATTAATTTAGAGATTAGCTTTAGTTGCCACGTGGTGAAAGATTACCTGCATTCGGAACCTGACGAGCTGCATGAATCGGCACAACTTACTGACTCCATAGAACTCCCAATTCTTCTCGTATATACTGAACCATCTGTTACAAAAACATATCGATTGAACAGATCTAAAGAAACTACCCAAAGACATCATAAACATATGTAGCAAAATTGAAAAAATATATACCCTTTGCCGACATCTCGGAACGACATCCTTATAGCATGTGCAGTTTGATTCAACCAAGAAATATTCAGATATTTTAACATCTGGAAAAGTATAATTAATATGGGTAAGTGAAAGCTGAGAATGATAAAAAAACAAATAATTTTATTTAGCACTAGGTTGTCGACATGTGGGACGTGGACTCTGCAATCATTGTACCGATAGTCGTTACGGTGAATGGACTAAATAGCAAGGAGCCTCGACCAACACCTCAGGAGGCACTCATTGCGCGGCTGGGTCAAGGGCTTGTTTCAGAAAGTAGGACTCCTGGACACGGCACCCAGGGTGAAGAGGTTCCTCTCTTTGGAGCCCTGACCACCGGCAGCTTGGACCTTGTTCCTAATGCCGATGGGCCATCTGTTTTATTTTTTTTATTTTTTTGTGTAAGAACCTACTTTTGTTTTTAAAATAATTAAAAATGTAATTGATAAGAGAAAAAATGAATAAAGGCAGTATATGGGAAAGTCAATCCATCCAGTAACAGAAGCCCTAAGCCCTAGCCTCTTTCACTTTCATTGCTACCTCTATTTTTATGGAGTCTTTTAGATAGCCGCATACATATTATGTATATTTAAAATGTATTCATACTTGGGCTACCTCAAAGAGCATCATTCGATTGCGTAACAAAGCAAAAACTAAAAAAAAATGTAAATCAAGCCAATACAGCTTGATGTCCAGTTTTTTTTTTTGTGTTTGTCTACTCTTGGTGTTTTTAACCGACTTCCAAAAATAAGAGGTTATCAATTCGTCTGTTTTTTTTGTGTTTATGTTCAGCGATATTTTCGCCAATTGTGAACCGATTTTGATGATTTTTTTTTTGTTTGGAAGAATATTATTCCGCGGTGGTTCCGTTTAGAAGTAATATCTGATGCTGATTTTCGGAGATATCTGCAAATCTGTCGTGATTGCTGCAATCGCTTGGATGTTTTTGTTTATACAATATCATAACATAACGCCTGTATACTCTGAGGGGGTACGCTACACCGACAGTTAAGTATTTAAAGTTCCATTTTATTGATGAAATGAAATGTATTGTTACCAATGTAAAATAAATGCATAGCAAATATTTGTGTAGGATATTATAACGGAAAATGGAAAAATAAAAAATGTTTTTTGCAAAAAATAAAACTGACTTCAAAAATCCAAAAAACAGAAAAATAGCTAGCTAGCTTTAGAAGTCGGTGACAAAAAAAAACTGAACCAAACAAACAAAATTCACCGATTCAGAAGCTAGAGTTATTTTTCAGATTTTTTAATACACCAGAGCAAGAATTTCTAATAAAAACACACGGGACGCCCCTTGTGTTGTCAACGGCACTGAAAGTGTAAAACAGTTCTAGATTCTATAATCAGTAAAGAGCGTAACGAACTCGTAGCCTATTTTTTCCTACTTTACTTTTCCTAGAACCTCTTACTTTCTTACCGACGTGGGAAGGTAAACGTACCATAGACGTGCAGTGTTGTTGCGCAGCATCGAATTCTGCCAAACTCGCGTTCCTGCCAAAGTTGGTCGTGAAGAACAACATCCCCTCTACCTGGAATTTATATGTCATCATTCTTCTGCCCTTATCTCAATTTGTTTGGGGTAGGCACAGCATGTTGCCTTCTTCCGCACTTCTCTTGTTATCTCATGAGTCATCTCCTTTCTAGCCATACCATTAGATACAGCTTGTCAGATGTGAGAGAGAATTTAGAGTAAACCAAGCCGTACGACCGATGGGATTTTCCATCGGAAAAACAATCGAATTTATACAAATTTTCAATTCTTATTTATATCTTTTGGTGGGTGGTATTTCAAAATTTCTTGTATGGATCAGAAAGCAATCAATTTGTTGTATGGATGTTGGGCCACAAAAGGGATGAATGAAAGGCATTTGCTTGTGGCTGAGGTGAGAATGCTAAGGGAGACATGGGTGTTACGCGAATGGATAAATTAAGAAATTGAGTACATAAGAGCAAGTCTGAACGTGGCGCCGGTGACTGAAAAGTTATGTGGTAGTCGTAGTTGGTTGTCGTGGTATGTGATGCGGAGGAAAAAGTCGTGAGGAAAATTTTAAGTATAAATGTGTATGGGTAATGGAGTAGAGGACGACCAAAGAAACGATGGATGGACTGAGTGACTATGGCACGAAAAAGGGTGTCTGATAAGATGACTGAGGTAATAGAGAAGTATGGAAGAAGAAGACATGCTGCGCCGACCATCTATAAAGTTAGTATGGAAGAAGAAGACATGCTGCGCCGACCCCAAATAAATTGGGATAAGAGCAGGAGAATAAAGCTACAATATACATAGCCTTTTCTGATCGGCCTTAGCCGCTTCCGCGTCGATAAGTGTCAGCACTCCGAATCGTGAGATGCAAGTTCAAATAATTAAACATGTTCATGAGCAGGAAGTTTGACAATCAAAGCTACTTTATTATCACAGTTGAAGTGTTACTACTGGCATGATCTTGACAATATTAAGTATGAGATTTGTGAAAAACCTGCTATTAACCTTAAGGCACTCATCGACGACGAGATGTATGCAGGCAACTGATTCGGTGAGCACATAAAGCGAGTACCATTGGTTGTACTCGAGGCGGCCACGGAAATCCTCCATCACACACGGGAGTCTACCTGTAACCGGCCAACCATCCAAAATCATTATTTCTTTGTTGCCCACCAATTAATGAAATGCTGGGGTGGTTGTTCCGCCACTTCCTCTTCCCAGTCGAAGGAAGGGCGTTTTGGAGGACTGTCTCTTGTAAATTTTGATGTTGAAAAAGTGCTGATTCAGCCTTATTTGAAGAATGACTTTTGATTTGATGTATCTGTTACGAGTGTCCTCAGTCAGTCCGGTCCCTGTTGGACCGCACCTTAACACCTACAAACATTGCTCCACGAAAAGTCATTTCGGCGTGGTTGCACCATAAAACAACAAATACGGTTAGCAAAACTGATACCTGTAGTTTCACAAAACTTTGCCACAAGACTTTATTATAAGGACTACAATTTTTGATTCCTTGGACATGCGGTAATTTTATTATTAAGCTTCGTACGCACTTGGCGACATTTGTCTCGCGACATTGCATAGGGTCACGGTCGCATAAAGGCACAAAATAAAAATAAAATAGGGTCGAGAGAGAAAAAACAAAATTTCCTTTCACACACACGATACGACGTCGCATCGTTGCACGTTGCCATGTCATGTCACCCGAGGCATTATATCTAGCCGTAAAAGGAAAAGACACAGCTCACCGTGTAAAATACTACAAAAGGATATTATACCAAATTCAGGCACCCAAGGTTCGTAGTCTGGTGTGGGCACATCTATAAAGTTATACATATCTTTGTATTTTTGCATAGTGTAAATTATTTTCATTTTTCCTTCCATCTTTCTGTGAAGAAGTTCCACCTGAAACATAATTTGACTACTAATAATTTGATATACACACACACTTTGGGATATTCTAACTCTCGATATGATCTACGAGTGTGTTTGCCCGTCTGTTTCAAGCCTCAAAATAAGGCTCAAATCTTGGCAAAGAATATATAACGAATAAATACTCAAAGCATTCATTTCAATTACACCATTACAGGCACTTTTAAATGTCAGAAATACAAAGAAAGCGATGCTACAGTCACAGTCACAAAGCATTTTATGCAATCTTCGGCATTGCGTCCGAAGGCAACCTTGGTAATCCTTCTAATAATAAGCAGTCCAAGTACAAATAGAATCTGGGTCGGAAATCAAATAATCATGTTTACAGCACAACCATTTTTAGGTCAATAAAACGAAGTTGATTTGTATTAAGTTCTTATTTGTACGATATTCTTGATCACAGTCGCTTGCAGGAATATGCACACAAATCTATACTTATATAAATAGGGTTTATTTTCGAATATTACTTTACTGGGACCAAATCTAAGTTCGTTCGATATCTTTAGAAAGTGGTTCTGACTCTTCCTCTAACTACCTACGAAATCTAACCTCAGTTTAGCATTCTCATAAACAAGCAGATTGGAAGTTATCCTATGCTAATATTATAAATGTGGAAGTATCTTTGTCTGACGGATTTGGATAGGATAGGGTGTCTAATAAAGGGATTATTCTATCATCTATATATTTTAACCCGCTAGTACAATCACTGCGTTAAAGATTATCCCGCGGGACGTGCAGTCAGTGCCCTAAATTACCTGGTCCCTCTTATGCTCATTTCTGATCTTCACGAGGAGTTAAAGCCGCGTACAAATGCTAGTCTCATAACAAAACATGAGTTGTAAGTAACTGTAGCTACATCACACACTGTTATTCATTATATTTCGAAAATAACTTTAAAACAAACCTGAGATTATTTTCTACTTCCTTCCGAAGATCGACAGCGAATTTAACGCGTTGCGCAAATGTTTCCGGGTCATCCGCTTTGAACATCAAACGCACACGAGGTACGCTACGAAATATTTATTATATTTATTATCGCCTGTACTTTCCAAGATGGATGGACTGGGTGAGGAATAATATGAGAGAAAGGGGAGTACATGATACCGTGACGGCTGACATGGAAGATGGGGAACACGAAGAGCATGGAAGAAAAACGTGTTGCGCCGACCCTAAGTAACATACGACACGAGCAGGATTTTTTCACTGTAAGACAAAGCCCTCTTCCAGTTATTCAATTTATAAATGCCGCAGATGACATCAAACTCATCATTGAATAAACTAAAAACTTAGAGAAACTTTCCATCAATCGACGGAAACGAAAAAATAATCAAGATTTTTTTTTTTTCAAAATCTATGTATATGTTACGGCTAAAGATAGGTGTGAAAATAAACTCAAGATAGCCGGGTAAACCTTGATTTAGCCGTAACCTCAGAAAACATGATTGTTGCTGCGATTTGATGCAACCAACATGGATGTAGCGTTTGGTCATAGTTCTATACTAACCTAACGCATTTAGTCGGGGTGCCCTAGCTTAGTACCTGCGACCATCTCGGCTCGCAAATGCTTGGTCACAGTTCTATATAAACGGCCTAACAGAGTCGCGCGACCGCCGCCGTAACATCGTTTTAAGCCGCTCCGTTGCGAAAAATAGAAAAATTATGTCGGATCTACGCAAGACGTGATATCTAAAATTGTGCGGGAGAGTGGATTCTGTGTGGTGGTGTTCGATCCGTTTTCGAATTGTAGTTTTCTGCTAAAAAACATCAAACAGCTAATGCGTGCCTATTACGAAACTGAAACAGATCAGACGAGAGTCGCCCCAATGGGTGAGCTCAACGTTATAATGTAGCTGACATGTCCGCATGTAAGGCAGGAGAGGGTTTTAGCAGGTTGTATTCTGGTACTACCCGGACTGGCCTGTATTATCAGGCAGTATCAGATTTACTCTCCTGGCAAAAAATAAACCTACCTAACAAATTTGCCATTCAGTATATCGGCTTTGAAGATAATGTACTTACGCGTAATTTCTCGAAGTACCATCGAGAGCCATAATATACCATCTATCAGTATTTTTTTCGTAACTTAAAGCTGCTACGTTTGTCCACTGTAAATACAAAACTTGAATCAATAAATACGTAAACCGTATAAAGATAACGCTATTCCGAAAAAAACGACGCAGGCAGAGTCAAGGGTATCACAATCCGGCAGGTATGATGAAGTGTTCCAAAATGGAAAGAAGGTGTGTGCAAGGACAGTACCAGCAGTTAAAATATCGTCCTTTAATGTCCAATACGACAATATGCTAAGGCTTGGGCCCTACAGCGCTACGCCTCTACTACGGCGTCGAAAATCACAACGTCTAAATCCACACCAAGATAATTTTAATTATTTCACCGAACCAATCACAAGGAGCACCCACCTCATACAAACCGTTTAAATTTTGAATAATATCAGAAGTGTGCTTGGCGGGCTTGGAGCTTTCAGCCTTGGGGATAAAAGCCAACCCGGGGCAAGGATACTGCTCACCCTCTATCATACCCAAAGACAGCCATTCGTCGGGAACACTGAAAATATAATTTTATATGTGGATTTCCTTACTTTTTAACCGACTTCAAAATGGAGGAGGATCAATTCGGATATTTATATTTATTTTTTATGTATGTTCGGGCATAACTCCATCATAATATAGACGGGGTTTATTCCGAAATGGTCCCATTTAAATTCCATATAGATCTGATGATGAGTTTCGGAGACAGACAACGGAACTCGTAAAAAAATGACAGCAAATTAATCGCGATTGCTTCTATCCCATAAAAATTCATTGTTTACGCAATCACACAATATAACACCACGCCTGTACACTTGAAAAGGTTACCCAGATGTGTACAGTACACCCACATTTCGACAGTTAAGTATATTAAGTTCCATTTTATTATGGATAAGCCTATTACCATGAAATGTATTGTTAAGAGGAAATGCGGGTGGTCTTTTCTCCATACAAACGCTCTCGCCTGTTTTCTTTCTGGTTTATCACTTTAAAGCAATGATTTTTTACAGTAAAATAAATATCAACTTCTTCTACGTCCCTATGTTTTCCTTTTTGATGATACATAATCTTTATAAGCACTAGAACCTTTACAAAATGCTCAAAATTGCCTATTTAGACCGCTGTCAACAGAGGCCTAGTGTACAATTTTGACAACTATTCATGAAAAAAGGAAAAAATAGGGACACAGGATATACCCCTCTTATTCAGTTTATGAAATATCTTTTAAATTGGTCGAATATTGGAGGAGGAAACCGTCGAGAGCCAAACCTCGAATAATGACTTTTTATTTAGGCTATTTAGTCGGATCTGTAGTTGTCCTTATCGCACCAATGTCGAAATCGCGCTCGCAGTGCGACAGTGATAGTATCTTCAAATATCAAAGATTAAAAAAAAAATCCGACCGCATTTCCTCTTCACAATGCAAAATAAATGCATAGCAAATATTTATGTAAGATATTACAACTAAAAATGGAAAAATAATAAAACTTTTTTTCCAAAAAATAAAACCTACTTCAAAAACAAAAAAAGTGAAAAATAACTGGTTTCAGAAATCGGTGGCAAAAAATCTAAATCAAACAAACAAAAGTCGGTTTTATTTATTGCACAAAAAGTTTTTTTCTTATTATTCAGACCTTTATCTAGACCCAAAAAGGTAAATATTTGAAACCTGGGCCACTTTCTCATGGGCGTCATTCCAGTTAGAAAGTGAACCAGGTGTAGTTCTTCGGAACTAGACTTGCTGGAAATCAATAGAATACAGGGTGTAAATGGACCCTTCACGGAGCCGTCAACCAAACATACATCAAACTAAGTAACTCTACACAAAAATTATTGCTGGGAAACGATTTTTTCTTTTGGGTTTAAAATCATGTTTTACGATAAAACTTAATGTAATGCACTCAAAACATTGTGCTGATGGATGCTTTCAATATTAAACGGGTCATGGAGGTAATTAAAGCAAAGTTATAACCTTAAAAACTTGTGAAAAAGTTAGGACTTTGACCTACAATATCTCCGTAACTAGAAGGTTCCCAGGTATGGTTCAGAACAAAAAAATGATCGCAGTAACGGGGAGAACAAGTGCCTTTCGGCTTCGTTAAGGGTCTTTTTACATCCTTTATAACATAGCGTTGATACCAATTGAACAGGTTTTCTTAAGGCGACTACAAGAGCTAAAAGCATGTTTTACAATGCCAAGTATATGATCCCCTGCAGTAAAAAAAAAACAGAAAAATATGATATTCTTCAGGATATATGCTAGTTCGATAGTGTTTTGAAAACATAATACTACAAATTTGATACGATAGAAAAAAATCACAAAGATGCTTCCAAACATTTCTTTTAATGAGTAAAAACCATACTAATATACATGCAATAATTCTGATTTTTTGTCAAATTATTCATCACGCAACAAAGTAACGTTATAGTGTTTTAGTTTTTTAATCCAATCTATAGATTTTCTGTAAATCGCATACTCATATCTCTGAGCAAAATACGTGCGCATGTGTGCGTAAACGCCTGTGTAGCGACAGTGCCGGCCGAGACCTGATGCTATACGGACGTGTCGCTCGTTTCGCCGCATTATTACGCCATGATTGTTTACTGTTTTGTATAATTTTATTTGTAAATTCATTGTTTTATGCTGTAGTCTTCTTTCCGTAAATATTGTTGTTTCGTGTAAATATAAAATATTTTAACTTAAAATAGCGTAATAAATAAGGTACTTCTTGTCATTTGTAAAAATGGGAAATAAAGTGAAACCCGTTACGGAACTAAAAAACATTCATAAAAATCAAACGCCCAACATATGAACGATATTTTTTTTTTTTTTGGTCAGCCTGTTCTGGCCCACTGCTGGGCAAAGGCCTCCTCCATGGCTTTCCAATCCTGCTTACAATTTGCCCTCTCTGACCAATCCGTTAAGAATGAGTCCAGATCGTGAACGATATTTAGTAATAATAAAACGTAAGAACATTTTATTATTATTACTAAATATTATTTTCATAACAATATAAAACTATGAATTTTGGAAACGTCCTTTTGGACGTTTGACGGACGGATGTCAGTTCGCATACAGTCAGTTTTCGATGAGCAGTATAACTGTTACAGCAGTGTATTTGGTCGAGGTTAGCTTTCTTTTTACTTTATGATCTAAAATACTACGGAGTATGTTCATTTAAAATGAAATACTCAATCATAAGTAACTAAAAAAAACATTTGAAATGTAATTATTTTTTACTATAGAAAGTTGAAAATATCGACACTGAAGTTATTTTCAATGCGTAAGTACCTACAACTTTTCAAGCTACAACAGGTCAGGCGCACTGCGCAGTTTAGGTATGAAGCTACAAATACGCGGCGGGTCCGTCTTCTGGACTAAGGACTAGCCGCGCCGGCCGCGTCACCAGTTTATGCGGATCTCTGTACGGGAAATGTATACAGAGCGAGGCCATGTTATACTGGTAGCTTGGTGTCGCCGTGTGTACATCCTTGTACTATTTTGTATTCTGTGACTAGAATAACAATAAAAAAAACCATAAAAACCTAATAGTTTTGTTAAAAGACTGCGGCTTATTGACAATAGGCATTGCGAAATAACAAATTCATCTGAAAATTGCGATGTTACGTACCTATTTTGTTTTTAATAAATAAGAAGTATAATATTGTAAGAATGTTAGATACCTAATCTTTAACTTGTGGCTAACAATTTTTCAGTCTTATTATACAAAAAATATACGAAATGCAATTACCTATTGCTGTGAACCATAGAACTAGAATATTTAGAAATGACATTTCTTCGCAATTTTAAATCTTCTATTTTTATTATACAGCGTGACATTTTAATGGTTGTTTACCCGCGACAGAAAAACTTGCCATAAGGAGTACTTTCGCAGCATAGAATGAAAGTAAAAAAATAAAGATAGCCGCGAAGCCGACATAGAACAGCCGAATTTATAAATGTTCAAAGCAAAATAAGTTCTCGCACGTAGTCATACGGCATAAACTAGCCTGCGCAACAATCACAAACGAAACCGCGCGCCGGCTCGCTATTGTATTATTGCGGCGGTGCACTTAGTTTTCTCGCGAATATCGTACGCGCATTCGCATGCGTATCGGAGCCGCGTTATCAGTTTAATGGACCGACATTACAGTTATTGCAATTTGGAGTACGTTTCTATTGTGCAACTGTATGTAAGTGCATTTTAGTGTTAATGTGTGGGCGGCTGGCATAATAAATGGCCACCTCATTGGACCGAATTTTGTGACAGGACACTCAACAGATGGAACCTACCTGGAAATGTTACGCAACGTTATCCCGGACTTATTTGACGACGTTCCGCTAACGGCGCCCGTGCACAATCTGTACTATCATCAGCATGACGGGTGCCCGGCTCGTTATCACCGCGCCGTGCGAGAGCACCTGCACTCGGTGTTTCCACAGCGCTGCGACAAACATGGTAAAAACCCCGTTTCTAGTCTATATAATAATGTTGGTGACCATGATAGTTTAAAATCTAATATCGCGAACCGGTACGGGCCGGATGGTGTCAAACTAGTGAAACATCTAGAACGTTCGCGGAAAAAGTGTGGTTGTTTGGAGGAGTCCTTGAATTTTCTGATAAAATGCAGGGATGCGGACGTTATCCCTGTGTGTGTGAGACTGAAACCTCGTCAGGACATCCACGGCTCCGCGAGCATTCTACGTAACGCGAGTGTTAAATTGTTGCGTAAGGTTATCCGCAATACCAGATATCAAATTGATGTGATCCAACGTGAGTTATATTGTTTACATCTTGAATGCAGTGCTTTGTTGACAACTAATGATTTTGATGTTTGTGATCGTATTACATACTTGCAAGCCGAACGCTCACAAGAGATTAGTGTATTGACAAAACAACAAAAGTATGTATCACTAATTCAAAAACAAAAACCGGTGAGCCCCTACAATGATAACTCACAAGAAAATCGAACGGTTATCAATTTGTCTAGCAAGGAATTGTCACAAAGTGCTCTTAGAGTCCTAGAGAGAGGGTTGAATTTTGCTCCTACTCCGAAACGCATACCTTACGAAGAGGTGATCGGAAGTGTAGAGGAAGCGATAAGACGGAATATGATACCGGCGAGTGATGCCGATGTGCTGAGACAAGAAACCGCCGTAGCGTTACGTCACGGTAAACCTCCAACATCGAACATCACTGCTGAAGAATTAGCCGCATTACGTGACCTCCGCATGGATGAGAACGTACTTGTACTTAAAGCGGACAAAGGTAATGCTACTGTAGTCATGAACGTTACTGAATACGATAATAAGATCCGTAACTTATTGAGTGATGTGAACACCTACAAGCAAGTAAACTACAACCCGACGGCACGAACGAACCGCAATACACGCAAAATAATAAAGGAGTATGATACAGCTAAGTACTTGCTCCGACCTAGAAATATACAGCCCCCCAAACTATATGGCTTACCAAAAGTGCACAAGCAAAATGTTCCGTTACGACATATAGTCAGTCAGATTGACTCGCCCACCTACTACCTAGCGAAACACGTAGCTTCTGTTCTTCAACCATTAGTTAGACATTCAACATCTTATGTGAAAGACTCTTGACATTTTATTGACATCTTGCAATCCATTAATCTCTAAACAAATGACGTAATGGTCAGCTTCGTTGTTGAGTCCCTATTTACCAATGTACAAGTTGCGGACTGCATGGAAGTAGTTAAGGTAAAATTGTAAGAAAATAACATCCCTGTGGAATACGTGAAATTACTACATCACTGCTTATCTACCAGTTACTTCATATACCAAGGTCAATACTACCTGCAGATTGATGGTGTAGCCGTGGGTAGTCCAGTGGGTCCAGTGGTAGCCCACATTTGGATGGAACATTTTGAAGAGTTGGCGGTCTCCACTGCATGCACACCTATAAAACTGTGGAAAAGGTATGTTGATGACGTCTTTGGGATCATTGGAGGAGACCAACAAGAGGTAGAACTATCTATGCTTGGCACATCTTAACATGGTAACATAAAATTTACCTACGAGATGGAAAATGAGAGGACAATTCCATTCTTGGACGTGAAAATAGGGGTCCGTACTGACGGTTCTCTAAACCACTCAGTCTATAGGAAATTGACTCACACGGATCGATATCTACACGCTGATTCTCACCACCATCCCAGACAGCTGAACTCTGTAGTGACTTCACTCTTACGTGCTGTAGCTCAGCATGCTGTAGCAGCGTGCTGTAGCACACATGTGCAGAGGGTCCTACAGAGAAACGGTTATACAGTGAAACCCGCGCAGCCTAAACCAGAACCTGGTTGTAAGCACCGGAAGTGCGAGGTTGAGAGGCAGCCAGCATTTTTGCCGTACGTGAGGGGAGTGACAGATAAGGTTGCCAACATTCTTAGGAAATACGCCGTAAAGACTATCTTCACTCTTTTCGAAAAAGTGTCTCAGATGCTGCGTTCGCCGAAGGACAAATTTCCGCTGGAAAAACCCGGTGTTTATAAAGTAGACTGCAGTTGCGGCAAGTATTATATCGGTCAGACCGAAAGGTACGGTAGCTTGTCGAATATCGGAACATATCAGGGCGGTGAAGAACAACGACACCCAAAAATCGGCCATAGCTCAACATCTCCTGGAATCAGGATCGAACCACTGGATTGAGTTACATAACCCTCAGGTCATCTCGACAGAACGCCACTATATTCCTAGACTGGTTAGAGAAGCTATTGAGATTACCAAATATAGGAACTTCAACCGGGATGATGGGTTTCAACTGTCGAGAACTTGGAATCCAGTGGTCCACAAAGTTCGCGAGCGGACACAGTGAGTTTCGTGTGTCGGAAACAGAATCGAGTTGCGAGTGACAGTGGTAGCGGTACTGAGTGCAAAAAACGAACAAGAAAGAGGGTACGCCGATTTGTCTGCTCATAAACACCCACCCGCAATAATTTCAGTTTATCCGTGATCATGGTGCTTGCAACAGCGCCGAAATATCGGAAACTCAATAAAAACAGTAAACATGATAAATATCCCCATTTCTCTATATATTAATTGTTGGGTAAAGCTTATTATTTCCTTTATGTATTTTCTTACACACTAATTACATTTTTAAATATTTCTTAACAAAAACCATATAAAAACATTTAAAAATATAAAAAATAGTGGACCGCCGGTAGCGGGAGCAGGGTCCAAGCTACCGGTGGTTAAGGCTCCAGAGACAGGAACCTCCTCACAATACGAACCGTATCGAGGAGTACTGCCTTCTGAATCAGGCCCTTGATCCAACCACCTAAGGAGAGCTTCGAAAGATGGTCATCGAGGCTCTTGGATATAAGGCCATTGGCCGTCACGACGATCGGCACAATGATAGCCGAGTTCACATTCCACATGTCGACAACCTCGTGTGCCAAGTCGAGATATTTTATTTGTTTCTCTTTCTCAGCTTTCACGAGGTTCTCGTCATGCGGGATGGTAACATCGACTATCATTACGCGGCGCGCTGATCGGTCTGTCACTACTATGTCAGGCTTATTGGCGACAATAGTCCTGTCAGTAATGATAGACTGATCCCAGTACAGCGTGACATGGTCTTTCTCGAGAACTGGGTCGGGCACATACTTGTAGTACGGTACCTCAGATTCCACAAGTTTATATTTCAAGGCAAGTTGCTGGTGAATAATCCTGGCTACTTGGTTGTGCCTGTGCAAGTACTCGCCGTTAGCCAGACGAGAACAACCAAAAAAAAAGGTAAAAGGTAAAGCTTATTATTATTATGTTTCATTAACTCATAAGTTATCAGCTGATTGTAAAAGCCTGCGGGTCAACGGCCGCGCGGCCGTCCGGTGCCCGGCTTGCGTCGAGCGTAGATATCGGGAAGTATTACAGTTGGTTCGTGGTCGCTTTCGAGTTTTGTTTATCACAATGATAAATCTGCCATGGTTTGTTTCTAATATTTTATTTGTTTATAAAACGATTGTATCACCGAGACAAAACAATTTCGCTGCGGGAAAACAACCATTAAAATGTCACGCTGTAGATTGGAAACAGTGGTACCACACGAAGATCACGAAAAAAAGTACTTATTCATCTAATCATAGTACATGATTAGATGAATAAGTACTTTTATCAAGAAGAAGGCTTTAGTACACAGTTAAAAACAACATCAGCGAAAGCAAACATGAAGAATCAACAAGAAGAACGTTATAATAATTATAAATTTATTCACAACAAATGTCAAACACTACACATTACATAGATTTTAAAATCAAAAATAACTGAAAATAATTTTATAACATACCTGCGTTGTAAATGTGTATGCACATTAATGCACTTTTTCCTATCTACTACATACTAGGGCATCAAATAGGCCATTTTTTGTTTTTTTTTCGGTTTTGGGTTTTATGCAAAACCGGGTGGGTACCCGGGTTTTTTTTTTATTAATTTTCAATATGCTTTGGCTCTATTTATTAATTAACAATTACAAAGATTATAATACTGGCCAGGCGCTCGACCAAATGGTGGGAATATACAGGGAGGAAGGGACGCGTTTTTGTAAAATACGGGCAGGAAGTCCAAACTTTTGGAGGAGACTCTGGAACTAATGACGGAACGCCGTGAAAACCCATCCATCACTTCGGAAGAACTATAGGCACTCAACAAAACAATAAAAAAATTGGTACGACGCGACCTTCGATGCTCCAGCACACGCTTAATAGAAAAATAGATTCTTTCGGAAGTCGGTAACTTCTACAGCCAGTTAGTTGTACGCAACGCATGCATCTCGACCTGATCCCTAAAATGAGGATTCCAGAACCACCTTAGCCCGCCATTTCACAGAAGACCTGCCGGAACTCAGTCAAGGTGAAATCGAGGCGGCTCTCAAAACTGGAAACGCTCCGTATGAGGATGGGATAACGACTGAGCTTTTGAAAGCGGGAGGATGTCCTCTATTAAGAGAGCTTCTTTTTTAACTCGGTCCTGTTCTCTGGGAGAACTCCAGAAGCGTGTAGAAGGAACGTGGTCGTTATTTTCTTTAAAAACGGGAACAAGACTATATTAAAGAATAACAGACCCATTTTGCTCCTTAGCCACGTGTTTAAGCTGTTTGCAAGAGTCGTTACGAATCGTCTAGCGCGAAGACTCGACGACTTCCAGCCAGCGGAGCAAGTCTGGTTTCGAAGAGGAAACACACTGTGCGACAGATTATATAGAAGTCCGAAGAGTATAATCGGCCTCTGTGTCTTACATTTGTGGACTATGAGGAGGCTTTTGACTCTAACGAGATCTGGTCAGTTTAGAATAGAATAGAATAAAATTTATTTGTTAGAATATTATTTTTACTTAGGTGTTACACAAAACATGGTGTCCATAATATTCTGCTGTTTCCAGCGTACAAATATTTCAAAAATTTAAAATTAATAATAAACCATGCAATGTCGAGATTATGGAAAACGTTAACTACTATCAAATACAATGTCAGGGGTTATTAATTCTCATGGTGACATGGAGAGAGCGGTTGTTTCGGGAGGTTCCTGCACCGAATCGGGCGGGAGGAAACGCCCGGGTGTTTCCATTGTGAGGATCGTCCGGAGGACACGGTGCAGCACACTGTGGAGGCCTGCCCTGCTTGGGCGGAGCAGCGCCGTGTCCTCGTAGAGGCGATTGGCGGCGGCGACCTCTCGCGCCCGGCCCTGGTTCAAGCCATGGTCCGGAGCGAGAGGGAATGGGAAGCCGTCACCTCCTTCTGCGAAGCAGTCATGCTAGTGAAGGAGGTGGCGGAACGTGAGAGGGAAAGAGAGTCACGTCCCAGCCGCCGCGGGAGACGCCCTGGGCGTCGGGGGTCACGTGGTGGCCCCCGGCCACCGTAGGCGCGGGCCTGTGGACGGCGAGTTTTGGGCTAGCTCGCCGTCCGGCCGTTTTATGACGACAGGCCGTGTCGACGGCGCGTTCGTGTTCCACGCGCGCCTCAAAGAGATGTCAGCAACCACGTAGGGGTCCGCACGGGCCGATGCCTGCCAGGGCTGCGGGACTGTTCGAAAGAGTTACCGCGGCCCTGGAACAAGAAGGAACATGGATGGGTTTTAGTCAGTACAAGTCTGACACTCCCTTCCGCTCCGCCCAGAGCGGGGGGGGGGGGGTAATTTTGACGATTTCCCATCCATAAAAAAAAAAAAGAAAAAAAAAAAGGGGGTTATTAATTATAATGTCAAGAATGATTAAATACAATGTCAAGGGTTAGGCTGGCAATGGTTAATTCAAGAATATAAATAAACATGTAACAAAAAAATAAAGTAAATAAATCACAATGTCAAAAATGTACATCATAATGTCTGGAGTTCTGGAGTCCATGCAGCAACGCCAAGAAGACTGGCGATACATCCAAGTGCTGAAAAGTCTTTATGAAAAGGCCACAATGATCGTCCAAACTTAGAACCAGCAAACGGAGCATATCCCATTGCGTCGGGGAGTGAGGCAAGAGAATGTAATTTCCCAAACAAAAAGGAAAACTCTGCAGTTTGGTAAGAATAACTTTGAGAGGGAGGTTAACAGAAGAATCGTGACGAAAAGGCCTGACGAAGCTTCCCAAATGCTGCCCAGCCCAGCATTTGGGAAGCTTCGCGGGCCTTTTCGTCACGTATTCCACAGAGCCTAAATACTAAGGTCTTCAATCAGTGCGTCCTGCCTGTTATGACTTACGTGGCCGAAACGTGGACACTCACGGGACGGTTGGTCCATTAATTCAAGGTTGCTCAGCGAGCTAAGGAGCGGGCTATGCTTGGAGTCTTAATCCAGCCTACGTTCCGATTTTATTTTCGTTTCTGAATAACTTGTATTTGGACAAATTTATGTTGTGGCTGTGGTTGTGGCTTAATAGTATGAGCTGTGTGCAGCTATTTAAAACCTAATTTAGACTCTCTATCTTTTAATTTTTTTCGGAGAAATGCATTTTTTTTTTACATTTTTGTATTTAGTTTTCTTCAAATTAGTTCAATTTATTTCTAAAATACCGAATTCATAAGCTAATATATTTTCACAGATAAATAGACATAAAAATGTTCTAGAAAACCATTGCGAATTAATTTTTTGTCACTACAATTATTAATTTGAATGTGCTTCCGGCTAATGTATTTTTTTTTTCGCTTTGATTTTTAAAATATTTAAACATATAAAATTGTATCTCCGAAGAATATATACACAAAAAATTATACAATAAGTACTTTCGAATGAGAATTGTACAAATTCCACAACCCAAGAAACCCTGTAATTAGTCGTATAATTGAGAATAAACTTCAGATGAATAATTCGTGGGCAGCAATAACACAATAAATTGACTTGTTTCTACATATTAAACGACGTGTTGTGTGTTTGATCTGCGAAGTTCACAGATCAAAAATAATGGATTTAAAAAAAAAAAAAACTAACCGAAAACCGGTTTGTTACGACAGAGCCGGCTTTTTTACAAATCTAAAAACCGGAAATTCCCGGTAAAAACCGGTTCGAATGCCCTACTATATGTAGTAGGTAGGTGGGTATGGCCACCTACTATCTACCCACCTACCTATTACCTACTACCTACCTAACTACTAACTGTATTAAATGAAAATGTTTTAACTTTTATTGAATCAGTTTTATTTCAAAATCACCCGCATCCTTAAGAGCGCTTGTACAGAAAGTGGGTAACGTCGCAAATAGCTGTCCAATATTTCGCTGTTTTGATTAATTTGGCAATATTACTGTAGGGAAATAAAGAATATGGCTAACTAATGAACTAAAGTATTGATTATGAAACGCAATAATAATTATCGTAACACCGAATATTTAGTTTTAGATGTAAAATTAGTATTTGGATACTTTCCACGTGCCTGTTTTACACTTATAACGGCTACAACCTAAAATTCAGTGTTTTAATTGCAATTCATTATTAATATTCATTGTTATTTATCTGTTCTTACTTGCGCGCCATCTATTAGAATACTCGGGCGTAATCTCGAGAGTATTGAGAGTTAATTGTTATGGGCGTCGTCGTTAGATGGCGTTCAAGTTTATTGTGTAAATGTGTGCGTGCGTCACTCAAGGTCACTTAGCTCTTGTAGTCCTCTTAATGAAACTATGTGTGGTATCTAAATGCTTGTGTTTAAGAAGAATAGAAGATGTGTGTGTTTCAACATCGTGTATGTGTGCGTGGGCTGCGTCCCTGCCCTGCTCTTACCTATCCGTATCCTATCTATCCTACCTGTCAGTAATTTCACGTACCTACATAACAGTGGCGATGAATTTACCCACAATCGTAAAAATAAATCCTTTGCTAAAAAATGGCACAGTCATTTTGTGGTTTTTTTTTTCTGCCTGTCAAGAAAAGGGGTAACAGCATACAGCAGCCATCCTGAGCGTAAACTTACCGGCCGTCAAAATCAGTGTTGTCAAAAATCTCCAAATCTAGTTTAGGGAAGGGACTGTAGAGACCGTAGTGCTCCATGTCAGTAACCTTGAACTCTTCCACAGGCAACAGCCAGAAAGGCTGTATGCCGAGCTCTCGCAGCATTTTCTGCAATAAGCAGGTGAGCATATTAACAATTAAATAGAGGTTGAACAGACTTGAAGTAGGCACATTCCAAAAAATTCTGGCTCAGCCAAATGGCTATGATGCGAAGAGTCTATTTAGTTTCATGGCCCAGATATGAACAATGTGTTTTTAGGGTACGATGGGAATGCCATACGCATTGCCATTACTAATGTCCCTAAATAAAAATAAAAAAATACTACTTTCAATTAGATTTGATTTATTTCCGAGTCGTTAAGATTGGACCTTATTATATTCCACCCCTCACAATATCACAAATATTTAAAATACATTATAGTCGTCCTGACTGCGTGTCGGTCACGGCGGCCAATCTTAGCGGAGATCAGTCATCAGCGCAGGAGATATTATAATGCCCAAGATGTGTGCGCGAACACAGGTGCACTCCCACTTCCCTCACCCTCAGAGTCCTCAAGGACGGCAATCCGACACGACCGGAGAGAGATCAGGTGCACGACCAACGGCTTAACGTAGATTACGAGGCATGGGGGGTATCATACCACCAACTTCCAAGCTTCGGGCTGCTTCTGAGAAATTCCTAATGAAAAAACCTAATGACACTTTGCCGGCCCGGGAATCGAACCCAGGACCCCACGGTCAGCAGTCGTGCTTGCGACCAAAAAGACATTTTGTACAAATAAACAAAAACCGAAACCGAAATTATAAGCATAACGGAATAAAGAGACTACCTTCACATTTGCAGCGAGGAATTTCCTTCGCAACCTCTCAATCTTGACCAACCGAGGCAGCTCCTTAGGCAACACAACGCTGAGAAACTGTAGTTTTGGCACAAATGTCTCGAATGGAAATTGCTAGAAATAAAAAAATAAACGTAACTAGTAAATATAATATGATTCGATTGTAGGTGGATCGAAGAGGCGTTCCGTACATACCATCACACTCCGTGTGGCCCTACATCCGTTTACGCTTTACGTTCACGCTACAACAACTATAAGAATTGGACGCATAATAATCACCTCTCTGAAAAGTGTGTACTACCCCTATATTATTATCAACTAAACTCTAGTAAGCCCACATGGGTATATTTTAAAGCCCTCACTCGTCGTTGTGTTAAAATCGGCAAAAGACACATTCTGATTGGTTGTTTTTTAGGGTTCAGCACCCAAAGGGTGCGCCTATCACAGCCTCACGGAGCTGTATCGTGTGCACCGTTATAGGTTCATACTACACTCATAGCATAGGTACATTACTATGGTATAACAAATAAATTAAATTAAATTAAATATTAAGTTGAAAATTAATGGGAGTCCCCATATAATAAAGTGCTTAAAAAAAATCGTGGGAATTTTACATATTGTACACACGGCCGCTCATCAAGCTCGACTGTTTGGACTTTGAACTATTAGCAGTTGAACGCTGCGAATCGTGCGAGAGGGTCCGATATGTTATTGTTATTTCGTCTCTCTCACGCGCAGACCGTGTGGTATGGAAGCGCCGCGCCGCATTCTAACCATACCATACCTACGTAGGTATCATGCAGGTAATTTAATAATATTATTTTGTAAGCGAGTTGGGTTTTTGAGTTATTTTATTAGCGTTTTTAACAACGATAACCGTTGAAGAAAATGTATGCTGAAGAGTATAGTAGTAATCATGTTTTAGATTTTACTCATAAAATTAAATAAAAAAAGTTGAAGCTTACTTAGCTTCAACTTTTTTATTTTTTATTAGCAATTTTTGATCTCTAGTCTTACCCGAACCGATACAAACAACCAGACATTCTGACGCACACTGAATCCCAGCCGAGCGATATTTAGGAACTGTTGAAGTTTTGACTTGAAACGGTTGACGGACACGATGCAAAAAAAGTGCAACTGTGTGTGTAGTACTATGCAAAAAAGTGCTACTGTGTGTGTAAGTGCAAAGCA
Source organism: Noctua fimbriata (assembly GCA_905163415.1). Lineage (NCBI taxonomy): Eukaryota > Metazoa > Arthropoda > Insecta > Lepidoptera > Noctuidae > Noctua > Noctua fimbriata. The sequence continues at coordinate 15,817,104 of LR990929.1, forward strand.
TTAAACGCTACCGCACTGTGATTGTCCGATGCCATGATGCTTAGTCCCTTTCCGACGATTCTCTATATTGAATGTAGCCTAGTTATGGGTAAGTTACGGAACCCTTTGTGTGCTAGTCCAACTCGCACACTAAGAGTCGAGTTTTTTCTTAATTTCGCGCACAGCACTGTTGTATAAGCATCTTATTTTGAACGCATTCCGTAGTTCGAAGATCAGCATTTCGAAGTCATCGTCTGCTTAGCCTTTTCCCCACTATGTTGGGGTCGGCTTCATTCTACATGGAGCGACTGCCTATCTGACCTCCACAACCCAGTTACTACTGGGTAAAACGATACCCCTTGCTAAGACTGGTTGTCAGACTTTTGGGCCACTGCCTAGATAGTCATACCTGTTAAGACAGTCAAAGATCTACAAAATAATGACAGACGGGAACGGCTTGACATACTTTCCGAGGCACGGAGGAAACTCTGCATGTAATGGGAGGTCACCCCTCCAAGGACCAACCTAGGAAAGCACGGCTTAACCTAAAGATCGACCCGAGCGGCTGTTATTATTTCGCCACGAGCTCCTACAGCATTTAAGGTGCGTCCAGACTAAGTAACATTAACTCGTCTAATTAATACAACACTGCTAACCTCTCTATTGAATCATGTTAAATAACCATGTTTTATAACTTGTTATGTTATAAGTGTGGACACACCCTCAGAACTCTGAATAAATATAATATCTTCAAAAAAATAAGGTCCATGGTTTTCACTTACAACACTTTCATCTTCTCTATACGTAGTCCAACGGCCAGGCGGTAAAAGAACTTTCGGTCTTGATGGTTTCGGCAAAGAAACCAACATTGGAGCAAGTCTGTCGGTTTTAGCCTGAAAATAAACCCTTCATATAAAACTCGATCTCTCATTTTATTTAAACATACACATACATACGCGGAACTGACCGATGGAAAATTCAAAAACTACATCAAACGTGTCCTTATTAAAAAAGCATATTACAAAATCAAGGATTACGTTGAAGATAAAGAAGTTTGGCTTTAGTTCCTTCTGCGCATGCAGCTTCCCTGGTAGCTCATAAACGGCACAAATATGTGGATGTCTCTAACTATTCTCAATCTCATTTTTTTCTCCTCTTTGGAATCAGATTTTCACAATAGTTTTCAAATCATTTATAGATCTTTTGCTCAGAATAGTTACAGCACTGATAACAATATTTGTGTCACTTGTTTAATTTAGTACTTTACAATTCTTTTTTTTACCTTGGTATAGATTCTTATTTATCAATTGCTTGTAAATGTGTGAACATTGTAGGCTTTGTAGATTCCCAGCTGCTTGTTAACTTTTTATTTTGTTCTACATTTTTTGTGTAGTAAGCAACGACTTATTGTCGGGCCTACGCTGTCCCCCCATACTTAAGTACAAATGCTGTATCCATGATATTAATGTAACACCAAATGATTTGAAAAGAGTAACCATGGAGTTTCTTCCGGTTCTTCTCCATAGGAAACGACCAACCCGAACCGTGCACCTTTTTTTCGACGTTTTATAAGTGCCCATCTAGGCCTATGTAAAATAAAATATTTTGATTTTGATTTTTGATTTTGCGGAGTAAACAAACGTTTACTGCTTCGATGGTCTAGTGTTCCCAAGTGCGATAGCTGAGCGTGAGGTCCAGGGGTTCGATACCCAAGTCATGTAAAGAACGTATAGTTAGTGCCGTACGGAATTACGGTTAGGTGCCACTTTGTGTTAGTGAAAACGGACACTAGACATTCAGTTAGATAACACTTAGTGTTAATGAAAACGGTCACTAGCCATTCAGTTACATGTCGCTTAGTGTTGGTGAAAACGCGCAATAGTCATTCAGTTGGGCGTCACTTAGTGTCGGTGAAAACGAGCAGTATTCATTCATTGTTGGTGAAAACGGGTACTAGGCATTCTGTTAGGTATCATTTAGTGTTAGTGAAAGCGGGCGCTAGGCATTCAGTTAGATGTCACTTAGTGTTGGTGAAAACGCGCAATAGTCATTCAATTGGGCGTCACTTAGTGTCGGTGAAAACGAGCAGTATTCATTCATTGTTGGTGAAAACGGGTGCTAGGCTTTCTGTTAGGTATCATTTAGTGTTAGTGAAAGCGGGCGCTAGGAATTCAGTTAGATGTCACTTAGTGTTGGTGAAACTGGGCATTAGGTATTCAGTTATGTGTGCAATCATTTTAATCACATTTTTAAAATGTTTGGTTGTGACGTGTTTTGTTTTTTCTTAAAATGGTCAATCAATATCTTTGACTTGGCTTGCGAGGTTGTCGACATGAGGGCCCTAACCATCGGTACTTTGGACCCTGCTCCCGACACTGACGGACCACTATTTTTATATTTTAAATGTTTATTTTATCTAGTTTTAAGAAATATTTCAAAATCTGTATAAAACTTGAGTATAGGAAGCAATACTAAGTGTAACATGTAAAAACAATGATAGTATTATTTAAAAAATATTATTCCTTGCGGCCGTTGGGTAATCTAAATAATCTAAAACAAAAAGGGGTTTTTTATTCTTTAATTTCTTTAAAAAAAGAGAAATGAATGAAGTATTATACTTAATCTATTTTGTTACAGTAATCAAATTATGTGTGTGATTGTTTTTCTCCTAATCTCACAAAAATATCCTCTAAATCTTCCACAGGAATGTCTATAACAGGTAAATGCCTTGCGATGCATACCCAATGCACATTACATGGGAGCCGCAGCCAATAGTTCCTCTGCCAATATGGCAGGTGCAATAATAATGCATAATAGCTAGTTGACCTTTGAAGGCTCTATCAATGCCAATATAAACATCACATGAACTGGACTCAACCTCTCAGTACACAGACAGAATAGATGTTTTGTGTTTGTATAACATCTCGGTGAACTGGCCGCTTGTACTTTTGGCCAGCAAAAAAATTAAGCCAATCTGAGTGATTTCCTTTCTAATGTTGATTACTCGGATAAAACTACTTGCTAATTAACACCGATAAAACTCTTTAATTAATTTCAAACCAAGAAAAGATCCACAATACTTTTAATATCCTTATGGGGCAGAGCTTATGAGCTGTTGAGTACTTGAGTTCAGACAGTAATACATCCCTGGATGGATTTTAACAGACTACCTTCTTAAAAAAAAACTGTTCTTCATAATTAAATTGTTTCATTACAGTGACGTTTTTCAATTTTTCAGACAAAACAAAGGGCATAAAGGAACAAATAAGATAGCATAGGGCTTTTTAGGAGTATGTATCTGGCATTTCCTCAAAACATAACCTGTAACATCTTACTTGGACATTGACTGCACAGAATGATACTAAAATAAATTGATGGATTTGCATTGATTAATATGGACAATAATTTGAAAGCAAAACAAGTTTTTTTACAAAAGGACCCAAAAAAAATCTTATTTAATTATTACACTAACTCTCAGGTAGGTCTAGGTGCTAAGGATCTGTCAGTGCGTACATAGCCTCAGTCGAACAACCCTATATTAACACTCCCTGCAAATACTTGCTACTTGGACCATTAACTCTGTGAGGCAATTTTATGAAAAACAACTTAGTCGACCAGACAACAACCTCCTAAATTTAAAAAAATGAAAATTTTACAAAACATCAAACCTCGATTAAACAAAAACCACAACGGTAACAGTTCCTGGTCGGAGGGTCGTCCTCTCACTAATTTACGAAAAAAACAATTCCAACTTCACCTAGGTAGCTTTTGTGAAACAATTTTAATTTGACAAAAGTCAAATTTTTGCTCAAAAACTTGACTTTTGTCAGCTTACTTGTTTTAACCGATCTATTGAAAGGTTTGATTTAAATCATCAACTGTACTGCAAGACACGAATAAAGGTAATTTCACATTAATTTTACATCTGATGGCAGCATGCATAAAAAAGCATCATATTATTATAGTGCTATGTTCTGTACGGCACTGGGCACATGGTGACATGGGCTCAGTAAGAAAAAAACTGTGAAACCCTGTCTCCTATACTAAAATCTAAATAATAACATGAATATGACATGATGACATTGGTTATATGCACAAACCGTGCGACTGCGAAGCCAGAAAAAAAAAACTGTGAACTCGTAGGTAGGTACTGAGATTAGTCAAACAAACGTCAGTCTGCGGTCATTATTGCATTGCTCACAAAATGTCAAAATAGTGTGGTGCTGCCAAGGAACTTTTATACTAACTGGAATCATTACGAACAAAATTTTGATATCAAAAAACCGTTTGAAAATGAACTTTATCTCAAACACACAGATTTTGTATTACTTTAATTAAATCAAAGTGGGAAGTTAACTTCAGAGCGAGGAAGCGACCAGAGTGGATTGTATCCTTGTCTAACAATTGCCAGTAAAAAAAAAGTAAAAAATAAAAATTATAGATTTCAGAAATCAATTTTATAGCAAAACTAGGACATAAACCGTAACGGGATTAATTTAATATTCAAATACTAAATATTCAAATAATAAATAATAATTTCTTGTGAAATAAAGTCAGCTTTAAATTAAATTATTATGAATTAAATTATTTCTGAATGGCAACATAGATGACATTCATTTAAACAAACAATATGGCCGATACAATTTCGCGCTGAAATCATATTTTTGCTATATCAATTTATTTTTACATTACTTAAGAAAAATCTTCCTCTTTAAATATGGTGAAATCGAATTGTGTGAAGGGGTGTAATATAGTGAGAGGTTTACTGGATGTGAAATTTCTTTTTTCAGGTAAGTTCTTTTAACTTTGTTTACAAATTACGACTAGGGTGACTATGTTCTAGATACGTAAACGGGGATCATGACAATATTGTAAAGAATACGCCTTTTCTATTATCTTTATCGGTATTTATAATCTTGTGCAAAAGCGTACAAAATACATTATTTCTGATGCAGTAACAGTTTCTTGAAAATAAATATCTTTACTCTATCTTTACTTTTTTTAAACCCTTCCATTTTGGCGACAACTATCGATTCAACCGATTTTTTTTATTCGACACAAATCTCGAGTGAAATCTAAGAAGTCTAAATAAACTCCTTGGTCAAATTAAATAATATTAATTTATAGTCGTACGTAAATACATATTTACGGCAGTACGTGAATTTTTTTCATAAATGGTAAAAAAACACTGTTCGGAGATCACGCTTGTCGTCGACAGTAGCTTGATGTAAAATATTAATATATAGTTGTTTCCATGCAGATTCAGATTCCCTAACAATAAGAATCTTCAGCAATGGTGGCTCGAAGTTATGCATTTAAAGAAGAAGTATTCAACTTAATGCCTAGTTTGCAGCCGTCATCCATAATCAGTATCTTCGTACTTAAATTTAAGATTACTGAGTCATACAAAAAGCCAACAATTACATAAACCACATACATACACATACGTTTAATAATGTGTAGTGTGATTAATACATTCATCATATACTGTTGCGCCATCTATGTGAATATTGCAGCCCTGTTTGCTTTAAAATCTCTTGACTAATGAAAGATTTAACCTAACATGTAGACCACCATGAACGAAAATAAGTGTCACATATTCTTCACATGATAAAACTTTCACATTACCGAGGTTTTTTTAACTGTGGCACCCTTGAAAACTAAAGGTTATGGAGATATGTACGTTACCGCCGCTACATTGCCGGCAGCAGTCATATGAGGTTTTTTTATTATACCTAAAAATAAAATAGGTATTTTTTTCCAAATGGATCTGCCTTTGATGAACAGTATGCTTAGGTTTCGACTTCGCCAAGTTTTTTTATACCCCGTAATTTTGAATAAATTGCTACCCATGAAAAAAGGGGGGAGCGGGGTGTTAGTAAGTTATAACAGAATATTAGAAAGGGATGGCATCCACTCTAGAAGTTCTCTCGCTCGGAACGCCTTTGCATTGCACGACATCATTCCAGTTAATATATAAGTTCCTTGTTTGCTGCAAACAGACTTGGCTTCTAATGAGGCTTCTAAGAATGGATTTTTCAAAATGTTACCACTTAGCAAACATTCACCTCGAATGTTAAAAACTAAAAACTTGTTCCTGCGAATGTAGTATAGTGCTGCATGGCTATTTTGGCGCATGACCACACCCGGCACAACAGCGCCCTCCTAACAATGACATTCAAGCGCCAAAAAAATCATGCAACAATATACTGTTGAGTGTTCAGTAATTTTCATTATTTGTTTGTTGATCCAACGTTTGCTATCATAATATTTAAACGACCAGACTCAGGGCTGATACAAATAAAAATTATCGGAAACTATACCAACGACGGGAATCGACAGGACTTCATGCTCTCAGCAGTTGACAGCTATACTTGGTCATAGAATAAAAGTTCTAATAACCGATTACCTGCAATATTAATTTCATCCGTTTCCTTGAACAAATGTCTCTAGTCGGATCATCCTTAGATAGATCCGACACCAACTCGGAATAGTATCCCCTTTTAGGGATATATTTCCTTGTCTGGTTATCGTACACCAGATCATGTTGTTCTATCTTTTTTCTTTTGCAAAACATATTGAAAATGTAATTCTAGTATTACACAAAATGACGCTGTGAAATGACAAATGTCAGGTCACGTATTCGTTGTTTTTTTTTTCAATGTAATATAAACAAAACAACCAGTCACTGTCACAAATTCCTATTGCTAGTTTGGGAACTAGAAACGCCCTTCATAAGAGGCTGTCGCATTGAACAGAATACTGTAGAGCTGAAGCAAGTTATGAGAATGTCTGCGAAAATGTATGGAAAGCCACGAACTATTCCACGTGCCATAAGTCGGCAATAATAATTCCTCGCACTCTGGCCGCACTTAATGATCTTTTGGATTCTAATCCATCATACGATCTGTTTGCCGATGGATGGACGAATATTTTATTGGTATGTCAGAAGTACTGTAAGAGGAATTTATGAAAGTGTTGTTAACCTTCTTTTATATATGGTTTCACATAAAATTTTACTTTACATAGTTATTTTGTAAATTTTAATTTGTTAAATAATTGTCTCTTTTATTTTTATTATTTTAGTGGTTACTGTTATTAGTTGCAAACCAATCATATCTTAATCAACATACAACCTGACACTGACTTGTAAATTCCAATAATTAGAAAATTTAAATTTCGCGGTCTACCCTGGCGTCCGGTGAAATATTTCTGTGGGTGGAGGGGGCTCTTAATGATGTACTGAATACGTAGTAACTGTTTTCGCGTCGGTGTCTCTTCTCACTCGTATAGTTGTGCCTAAGTGAGATCGAAATAATTTAACTGACATTCGCGTAATCAAGGGTGGGAAGTAATAGCGATTGAGCAAACGCAGTTTTAGTGGCGGTTGGAAGAAAGTTACGCAATCGTCTCAAGGATTTGGTAGATTTAAACAATTTGCGCTTTCGTCCTTTAGCTGGGGACCCCAAGAAAAATGTTGGTCGATCCAAACTTTCAGGCAAGTAAAATTCCACTAAGTAACTTGCTATTACACTTGCTTTGTTTTGAACATTTTTACGCAGATGAAATAAAGTCTTTACGTCTCATAGATTGTACATTAACAGCATTTACTTTACAGTCATTTTTCAGATAATTTTGTCAGAAATATTAATGGCAACAACCCAACAGCAACCTTTATTACTGAAATGCTATTAAAGATTATTGCGATTTTGACAGTAATGCAAACTCAGGGGAAGAGTCCGTCTTATAAGAAAAGTCCCAAATGATTAGAATTAAATACGTACACTACAGCCAACTTAGCTGTGCAGGTGGCAAAACACAGAACTAAAATAAATGGCTGACTTATCGATGAATTTTTTCTTGACAAGTAGCGCAGCCTCGAGCTGCATACTTTACCGTGGCCATACAGCACTAATAATTGGTTAGTGTAGAGCCGCATCAGCAAGGCTTCTTTCATGAGACGGACTTAACAGGGGTGCATAGTTCTTTTGACGCGTGGCCATAGTCAGAATTAACGACACTTTGATTTTAAATCCCCGATGAAAACAGGTCGCGAGTAGCGCATAGCTCCACAAATGTTTACAAAAAGCGCCCTCCTTTACCTCATTACAATATTTTTAAAGTGCCAAAAGAACCATGCATAGTACAGCACTATATTTTGAAAGGACTGCACTAACTACTGTACTGTACTACGTGTGCAACTCTGTGTAACTGCCTAAACTGACTGTCCGCGTCACAATCACAGCCTTTCTGAATAATGTCTAAGAATCCCGTCTTAAATGTGGAAACGTAATCTATGTATGTACTTACAAAATCCATGTCCACCGCTAAGTGTCGCTAGATTTGAGTATTTTTAGCTTCTTGGGGAAAAAAAACTGCAAGGGGAATTTTTGGGAAAATCAAATCCATGAAAACAAATTCATTTTCTTGCATGAACAATTATTTCCAAAATACACCGAAGCTGAGATATTTAAAGATAAAAATGCATAAAATAATGTCATCATTTATTATTAAGTATAAATGTGACCATTTATTGAATACATTCTGTTATTTCTCTATAAAAAGCGTGATTAATGATAAACAAACAAGCGGTGCAAAGGCTGCTGGCCAAAAACACTGCTCCAGGAACCGATGACATTCCAGGCCGTGCATGGGTTCTGATTAGTAGGACTTTAAGCGTATTTTTGAAGCAGCAATTACCATGCCGCGACGCCGCCGCGCGCCGGGCAAGACTGGAAAGCTAGTCCTGTTGAAAAAGAAAGGGTGCCCTGCAGACTCCACATCTGCGGCCCATCATGATACTGGTGCTGGATGGGATGGGAAAACTCTTTCATAGGAAAATTGTAGACCGCCGCCGCCGTCTAGCACCAAGTGGTCGCTGTGAAAGAAAATCTTTTCACTGATTCATGTAAAATTACCCGAACCCGTTTGTAATTCTTCTTTTTGTTGTCGTTCGCAAGACGACGGTATCCTATATTTTCTTGGTATTCATTTTTAGTAATAACTAGCATATAATGCTCCGAACAGGAACGGGCACTTATATACTTAGACACAAAATTCGATACCTACCTAGCACTGCTAGGAGAAATATAATATAGTTTTACATTTCTCCGGTAGTTTTATTTCCTGTATTAAAAATAAATTGGAAAAAAAAGGAATTTAAGGAAAATTCAGAAACTTGATCTAGTAACCCTTACGCGGCTTGCGAGTTGCATGATTTTTTCAAATTTAGTCAGTTTGGCTCAACCAACCGGCAAAATAAGTTCGTTGCAGCGCTCATCAATTCAGTTGATCAGTTCCGACGTGTCGATGTCGTTGTCTGTTAATTTTTCATTCTTTTGTGTGCTTCATGCTTGATAAATCGTTTTAGGTTAAGATAATTGGTCAGAATTTGTTTTACGGTGTCAATGATTGTAACTGTGGTACAATTATTGAGGTTTGACAAACGAAAAATGTTCATAGTCTTAACTTTGTGAAGTTTCGGTCAGATTAAATTTTCTGTCCTGGGGGCCTTATATGACTGCTTTAGCAGAATCTTATTAGGATAATCATATGAATTAGGTACGTTAAAATTCGTAAAATGGTCCCAAAGTGACAATTTTAAATAATAACTCTGTGACCATTTTAAGAATTTTAACGGGATGCTTAGTAGGATTCTGTTAAAGTGGCCATTTTAAATCCCCTGACTTTGTTGCATTTCATCTTTTCTCTGTTGTGTGACTTGTCCACTTAATTTTTGGCCTGGTTGAAATACTTCCGTCAAGCTCGCTTTTGCCAAATTACACCGAGTTAGCCCGTGTTGTCCGATTTGTTGTAGATAAAAGTCATATTTTGAGAAAGTTATATGTCGCTGTTCTGTTGGGCAATAAAATGTTCGTCAGGCGGTATATTGTGGTCATAGATATAAAGAATGAGACGATGAACCTAAATACATAGGGTCATCGTCTCATTAGTAAAATTTCTTTGAATATTAATTTTGGTGGGTAGATAGTAAATCGAGCAATGAATGATATTTTGGTCAAAGGTTGGTGGCAGACGATTAACCTCATAACCGTCGGGTTTTTGAAATGTCTGTTGTAAAAAAAGATGGCTTGTGTTAAAATGTCTAAAGATAAAAATGTCTTAGTTTCAAATGTCATAGGGTCAAACTAAACTCCACTGCAAAACTATTGAATTCTTGAATGTTATGGTAGCAATAACTTACAAGGTTCAGTCTCAAGGAAGCTATCTCTTTGTGTTCTTAAAAAGTCTTGGTTTGTCTAAGTTTTTGTTGCAAATTGGTTCACTGAGCATAGCTTGAGGTTTCAGTATTTTGTTAACAATTTCGTATTGGCTTGCAAGAAGAAGTCTTGCTGTTTGGAGAAGAGAACACAGTGAAAAACCTAATATTTGATTACAAAAGTACTTATTTCTAAAGAAATGTTTACCAGCTGGCCTGAGAAATAAGAAATACTAAAGTGTGTGACAAAAAGAAAAGAAAAATGTGTTTTAGTATCTTACAAAGTAATTTGAACAAGCTCTAAAATTACAATGTCAACCCAACCCAGTGCTGTTAGCAGGCACTGGGATTTACACACCCCACATTACTTAAAGTTCTAGAATGGTCCTTCATTCAAATATGTAAGCTTTAGTGGTTGAGCTTCTTCCTGTGGCATACTCGGTTGTATGGGAATGTGAGCAAAACATCTTTCTTAAACGAGGGTACATAATGACATTCTGGAGTAATTCTTTCTTATTAACATTACTCTTCTGTGAGAAGTTTTTAGTGTGTTAATTTATAACTAGACATTGGATTAAATGTTGCATATTTGTATATATATGCAAATGCATATAACACGTTTTTATAGGGTAATTGTAAATTTTAGTCATCGGACTAACATGTCAACTTTATAACGGGGTGGTTTAGGCACGATTCCAAATGGGTATGATTTTATCAATTACCTAATAAATGCATTTTCAGTGACTTATTAAATGAAATTTGTTCCTAAAATAGTACTGCCCACCATACACTAAAGTGCAGTAACAGCAAAATCACGATTTCGAGTAAAACGCATTTAAAGTTAAGAATTGATTTTAAAAAATCAACAGAATGTATAAGCAAAAAAATTTGAATGCAGAAAGGTTGTAAAGGCATAGGTTCACACGTTAAAGCAATAAAAAAAAATATATCTTAATAACTGAATTTATTATGGCCATTTATTCTTTTTGGTGCCTATTACTGCATAGCCTTTTTTGTAAAAAATACCATTTTAAACTTAGTAAAATGCAGCAAAAAGCCCTATTACTGCGTTTGGATCAGTTATTTTGTCAAGAAACCCAACTAACATGCAGTAAGGTCAAAAAAATACTGCATTTTAGTTAGTTTTTTAAGAAAAAAGTGTTCAATTTACTAGTGCAGTAAGAAAAATAGCTAGTTCACATTTTAAAGACCGTTTATTTCTTATTATTTAATCACAATAATTCAACTCACTTATGTAAAATTTACATATCAAAAATAAAAAAAAACATCTAATTAATAAAGGACCCTGCGCAGAATGCACAACCTCCTTTGACAGTTTTCTCTTAATATTAACATATATAACATAATGTATCTTTATGTTTAACAATAAAATATAGATAGTAAATGTAGGTGAGTATTATAAAGGTGGACATAAACTTGAGATCAACATTACAGTAAAACAATCATCACACACAAAGCATTACAAGCCTTGGTAAGTCTTAGGTAGGTACATAATTAGTTTCTAAAAGTAATTTTTAACAGTATAACGCGCTTTAAAATAACATTGGTTTAGTTTAGCTTTTGAAGCCTCTTATTATTCTTACTACTAGACATAATCTTGAGATCAACATTAAAGTAAAACAATCATCACACACAAAGCATTACAAGCCTTGGTTATTAGGTAGGTACATAATTAGTTTCTAAAAGTAATTTTTAACAGTATATTAACGCGCTTTAAAAATAACATTGGTTTAGTTTAGCTTTTGAAGCCTCTTATTATTCTTACTACTAGATTTAAAATAATAAAAATGTATGTATCATACAATTATCAAAACAGATCAGAAAAATATTTACTTAGTTCTTTTGTTGTACTTATTAATAATCAGTCTTAAGTTAACTTTAAGGCACATTGTTTCTTAGAATTTGAAGATAAAAAATACAGACTATTAAAAATAAATTCAAAACACATTAACAGTTTAAGATTATTCATCAATATCAAAATTAAATTCTTCTGGTTCTTGTGACGTAGAACCAACAGAAAGATTTTTCCAGAAGATTAATCTATTTGGTGGAATAAGCGGCCCTAATACGTTTAAGATGTTTCGCTTCCTTTCCCTATCAATGCCTTTAGGAACAGTTTTTACAGTAAAATTAGGCAAGTTCTTTGATTTGAGACAATATAGTTCTTTGAATTCTATATCATCAAAGTTCTTTTTGTAAAAGAAACTATGACTTCCCCTTTTTACCATAAGATGTACAATATCTTTGATGTATACCCGGTTTCCATCTATATCTTTGTTTTTTTTATGTGAAATATGAGATTTAAAATTAACAAAATCTATTATTTCCATACTTTTGACTTCTACCTTCCCCGATTTCAATGATGTTTCAACAGCTTCTAAAAAGTCTTGATAATCGTACAGCTTACCCTTTTTGTCCATCGACTGCTCTACAAAATGGTGGAAGGAATCGGCGGACATAAAAGTATGGCCCGGTTCAAAAAACTTGAGTTCAATTGTTGTGGCAGAAATCTCTAAGTTGTTAATTATACTTATCAAGAAAGTAAAAAAACACCAGTTTTTATTTTGTGCCGAGCAATTATCAAGCCATAAAACGATGTGCTCTGCATCACGATTATTTAGTAAGAATGCTTTAAATGTACTAGTGATGTCTTCTTGCTTTCTCCCTGCCACTCCTTCATGCCAAACTGCTGCAAATACGTGACCTTTCTTGAAGTTTCCTAGAGGTACAAAGGTTTCATTGTACGCCACAAGCCTGGGGCAAAACAGAGCTGCTTTAAAGGTATCAATGCGAGGTAACATTATTACTTTTTGGAGGTCCACAGAAACAATTACAGTATTACGCTGACTATTAGCCTTTGTATCTGCATCGTACATCTCTCGGGCTAGTGTATACTTAATTTTATGATGAGCGTAGGTCTTACAAATTTGGCAATCAGTACACGGTTCTTTTACATGATCAAGGTTATGGAGGTTGAAGGTTTCACATGTCTCGCATTGTTCATGGCCGAGCTTAGCAAAAGAAATGTTCATTTTGTTTGTCAAGTGATCTCTGTAAGTTTCAAGACTGCATTTGAATTCGGGGTACTTCTCTTGGAAGTTTCCATACATATCAACAATTGTAAGGTCACTGGGCAAGTATCTCTTATTGGGTGCATGCACTCGTCTATAATGATGCACACATGGATTGAACGATTCAATATGAGCTGTGATCAAAGTACGATCTATAGCATGACAATTTGTCAAATTACGGCCATCCCTATTATCCTTTTGCTCTAAAATTGACTTTTTCAGGACAGAATTTACACGCCTGTCATTTTTTTTGTCATATCCTAAAGTGCCTAAAAAAAATACTTTGCATACCTCATGCGATAGTTCTTCTGTATCTCTTTTTGTTAAACTGTACTTGTAAGTTACGTTTCGTGGTCGTTTCAAATTCTTTGTACTTTTCTTGCAAGCCTCCTCCGTCACAAGATTTTTGATAAATATTCCTTGATGTTCCCAATTCAAAGACCAATAATATTTGTTAATTTTTTTTCTATCTTCTTCAGTAAAATGTATAGTACATAGTTTTTTACATAAATTTTGACAGGGTTCTCGCACCGGATATTTCTGTATGTTTTTGGCATATTGAAGTTCACTTTTACGTTTCCTACATGACTTATTCCGTATTTTCACAACAGGTAATTGTGCTGGCTGGGTATTGACATTGTTGACCTGAATTTCTGCTGGATCGTTTGTGATATCTAAATCTCTTAAACTCGACGATGTTGAAGATGGCTCAGGAACATAGTTTTTATCTTTTACAGAATCATCTGAATCTTCTATGAATGAATCACAGAATGATGTTGAAGGCAGCGTTTCATTACATAAAAGATCAAAGGTCGCTGTATCCACGAGATTACTAATTAAGCTGTCCTGGTGAGCTTCTGGCAGATTTATGGAGTGGTGTTGTGTTGCTTCAGAGATTTTGCTCAAATCAATATTTTGGACGACAGAGTCGTTGTTTTTATGCACATCCCTTAATATTGCTTTTGGAGGCGAGTCATTGTTATCGTGATGAGGTAGCTGCGATATCATTCTATCCGGTGGTAAGACGTCATTTTCCAAATTGCTTAGCAGTGACATAATTTGTTTTGATCTCACATTCATATTGATGAACCTGCACAGAAAGATAAACGAGAATTGGTAAGTACTTACTGACTAGTATAGGTACATTAAAACTAATTTTAATTTACATTTATACTAAAGTTTTAAATTATTTTGAAATCGAAAATGGACTGAAACTTGATTAAAATGCTAAAACGGCAAAACGGTATATCAACCAAACATAAATTTGACGCAAGTGTATGGCCGTTAAGTTTGCAATGAGATTGTAGACAGGTACCTAGAATAATTTGAATTTAGAATGAGATCATAGCGACACTGAACTGTATTAATGTATGGTTAGGTGAATACCTACCCTATCTATTTTTAGTCTATTCAAAATATAATCTCAATTCTAACTCAGTTCGTTAAAAGTCAAACCATAGGTTACCATTAGTTACGAGTTACGAGAATAATTGGCCTACTGATTGATATAGGTACATAGATACTACTTTTTAAAGTCAATAAATACTTATAATACATAAATAGAAAACCATCCAAACACAAACAAATGATAGTTATTCAACACACGAAACATTTTATGTAAGGATAGAAAATAACCTATTAGTTAAAGTATCTGTTTAAAGTACGTCTTAATACTATAAAAGTTTTATTAATCATAATAAACTTAAGTAATATAATTATGTAATCTTACCCGCCAAATCCTGTCGCCAAAAAAACGTAAGCAGTGCGAGCGACGCCGACGGGCACGTCCACACTGGCACGGTTCACTGGAGCGACTGATTAATTAAGTCAAATCGCATGCAATCTAGCAGTAAATCCTTTGCACACTCTGTCTCACAAATAAAGTTTTATCTATTCAAACCGACTAAAATGCAGTATCAGATATCTGATACTGCGTTTAAATTAGTTTAATTTACTATAATTTGTTAAACTTGATCCCAATTAAAATGCAGTATTTAAAACATTAACTGCACTTTAGCTAGGAATAATCATATCTGTGTCATTATGCTATCCAAACTAATCTGCAGTAATGCTGTATTTTACTGCGTGTTAGTCAGTTTATAATGATAAAAGAATGTTAAGTATTCACAACTAAAATGCGACAAGCTTTGATTTTACTGCATTTTAGTTGGGAGTTCGTGACAATAAATTGTATTTTCTTAATTTGCAGTAAAAATAGCTTGTATGGCGGTAAATTTTACTGCGTATTAATTTTTTTTTTAATTTTTTTCCAGAAATATAAAACTATCTAAAGAACTGTAAAATTATATTGCTTACTGCATTTTAGTTATGAAACCTTAAAATTTAATCTGCAGTATAATTTATACTGTATTTTAGTTGGGAAATCACTCCAAATTGTTAATTTTTTTCGTTTGCAGTAAGTGAAAACTGTTAAATAAAAACCATTCTAATAGTCTTAGAAATAAGTAAGTTAATTCAATAGAAAGCTTAAGAAACCCGCTTTCAGAATCACTAATAAAACGAAAAATCACAAAAGGGCTGTTACTGCTCTTTAGTCTCTGGTGGGCAGAGTAGATCTGTCACTAAAACTGAATCACCAAACAATATAAAAACGTTTACTTCAAAATTAATTTTTAATCACTGGAAATAATATTAATTTATCAAATAATTCAACTGAAATTTGACTATACACAATTAATTAAATAAAACTACCATACGTTTTATAATATGTACTTTAATAAATAAACTGCACTGTAACTTAATAATAAGTGAAAAAGAAAAATAACTTATTACTGCACTATTAGTTAGAGAGTCAAAATGGCGGGTGTACCATAGCGAATCAAATAATACCAATTACCAAAAAAACCTAAAGCACACTACCTACACAGTACCTAAAGTATACTATTTTGTACCTAGCTCTAAAAAATCTATACCTCCTTCAGAACAAAATTATTTCGAAATTAAGGTACACCCGCCATTTTGAGTCTCACCTTTTAGTGCTGGTTTTGATTTAGAGGAACGCCCTTTTTCGTTTTTGACCTATGGGTACATTTTTCGCCTCTGGTGGTGGGTTTACAATTTTTAAACGGATTGCCTACCCTATTCTGTGTTTGCATAATTATTATGTACTTTTTATAAAAATTGTATTGTCGGTCCAAGCATTGTCAAAGTGCTGAATTTAATCTGCCTTGTCCTGTGTGGCCTGCCTTTGGGAAGTAGTTAACTCATCAAGTGTGTTCATCATTCCGTTAATGAAATAAAACAGCAGTGACCTCTTGATACATTGTTCTCGAAAATTCGGTCGTGTTCGTATAATATGTTCAATAACCTTTTGAACGCCAGAGCATAAAGGCACGCGTGAGCCCTCCTCGCCAAGCCACAATTTCACCTACCATTTTGTCATATGTTTGTGTCGTTTGGCGTACAGAGCACGCGCTTGCTTGTCACGTATGTGACAAAAGCGTTCAAATGGTTACGGACGTGTCTACGACTTTCTCGAAGAGTTAGCTTGCACAAAAGACAACGGTTATTTTACATAACAACTTCCAAATCACAATGCCTAATCAGGTCCGGTAATCACAAGCATATTGTGGTAAAAGTATCCAATAAAAACAAATAGAATCGCTCGGCAATGTCAAGTCCGGTAAGAGTAAGCTTTGTCACTGTAAAATAATCACACGTAATATATACACAGTCCCGAAGAATGCTCACGCAAGAGCAGGACTGCGAGTGGAGCGATTTAGGAGCACGCGCCCAGGCACACCTCTGTTCTCATTGAGTGAGCGAAACAACAATTGTATTGTTTGGTTCGCGGACCAATGTACGGTTATTATTTAGACTGTAAACGGGATATTTACCATGTTTACTGTTTCTTTTGAGTTCCCGATATCCCGGTTCCCGTTATTTTTTATAATGTTAGTGACCATGATAGTTTAAAATCTTATATCAATGTACGGTTTTTAACTACATGAATGAGTGAGGCCGGGCCTTTGTTAAATAACCGTCCGTGTGTAATACCTGTAATTATTTTACAAAATAAATAGATAAAAACAGTAAGCGTTACTTTAAATAATACTTTTTAAGTATGTTATTATTAACCTAAATAGTATAATAACTATTATCAAACAATCGCAAACGTGTTAATACAGTGTTTAATTGCTTTTTAATCCTATTGTAAAATTAAAATCAGAAGTTAGTATATTGCAGGTATTCTGCCCTCGAATTAATATTTACAGCAATTTTTTAATGTGCTAGCCAGTAAGGATGATCACCGGAAGTATATAATTTTGTATACTAATTTTTAGCGATTTTTTGAGATACTCTGTCTTTGCAGTCGGATGTGGGGCATTTTTGCTACTTCTTAATCAAAAAAAATATGTTGCACTATACCCGAATATTATTAAATAACACCACGCAAGGATAGAGATTATAATTATTAATTTCATTAAAAAATATAAATAAATAAATATAAATAAATAATTATACCCGTCATCGTTGTTTCTCTAATGTTTCGCGATTTAACGCATAACGCTAACAACGCCATCTATCAAGCTATTTTGTTCCCAAGTTTTCTGGTATTTCAATATTACTTTGTTACTGTGTATTTTTTTATTGGTTTTCGTGGATCACCTTTCAGGAGCAATAATTTCGTCGTAGACATGACATGACGTATGACGTAGGCCGCGGCATTTCTCCGCACCACAATAAAATTCTGAAAAGGTAAAACAAATATTAGCACATCAACTTTAATTTGTATATTTCATATTTTTGATGAGCCATAAAACGTGGAAAGTAACGCAACGTTATCTTTAGGGGCTGTGGGACCAATTGATATTGGTCCCTTCCCAAAAAGTCGACCGCAAAAAAAAATTACAAAACGTTCCTGTCGATAGCTCGATAAAAAAATATTTGTTCGACCCTATTCGATTTGGAATACTTATTTTAAAATTGAATTGGAATGCATATATTAGTGGATGCGAATTTCTTTAGTGTTATTTTGAAGTCGCAGCAAATCCATAGGTCGGTCATAATTTTTCTCAGATTTAGGCAATGCTTCTCCATGTTAGAGAAAAAGTGGAAAAGTTCCATTGTTGCTTAAATTAAATTTAAATTCCCGATGCACATACGCTGACCAGTTCCGAATTGCATGAAAGTGTCTGTTGCAGTAAACTTGCTTTCTCTTATGAATCTTTCAGGCTTGATGAACAGTTCAGGTTCCGGGTAGATGTCGGAGTCCATGTTCATTTTGTTGATCCGTGGGATGATGTGAGTGCCGGCAGGAACAGTGCATTTTCCGATTTTCCAATACACTAGATTGACATGCGTGGTTTCCAAAGGCACAAGGGACACCATCCTCTTAGTTTCCAATAGCACAGCCTCAATGTATGGCAGCAGCCCGCAAAAAGTGGAAAAGTTCCATTCTTGCTAGTAAATTCCCGATGCACATTTGCTGTCCAGTTCCGAATTGCTTGAAAGTGTCTGTTGCAGTAAACTTCTTTCTCTTATGAATCTTTCAGGCTTGATGAACAGTTCAGGTTCCGGGTAGATGTCGGAGTCCATGTTCATTTTGTTGATCCGTGGGATGATGTGAGTGCCGGCAGGAACAGTGCATTTTCCGATTTTCCAATACACAAGATTGACATGCGTGGTTTCCAAAGGTACAAGGGACACCATCCACGTAGTTTCCAATAGCACAGCAAGTATCAATGTATGGCAGCAGTCCGCACCTTACCAGCGGCTTCCGGGTTCCTCATAATCACTTTTGATCACCTTTGATTAAACGAAAAATTATGCTCAGTTCGTATCAAAAGTATCAAAAATGAAAACTCCTATATAATGTCTATCTTTTCATACACGAAATATTTTAAGAGTAACTTCTATAAGTCGTAAAGTCGCCATAGCAACAAAAAAAATAAAAATATCTTGAGTGTTTTTGTTTTTACGAAATTATTATAATTCTAAAATTTTTGAGACTTGCATAAAACCTTTACTCCCATATTCTAACAATGACAGTAGGTAAATACGACGTAGTAAACTAACGTAATGGATGTCCAAAAATAAGGAGCCAGTATTTATTTTATAAAAAAAATACTCGGATAAAAAATAAACCCCCTTGAAATGGCTTCGTTATAGCCATTAGATGATTCTCTGAAAATATTTCGTGTATGAATAGTTAGACCTTATACAACATTATTTTTAGTATATGCGAAAAGTAACTGAATCAATTTCAATCATTTTTAAACCATGTTATATTTTTTCCCAAAAATATTTAAAAAAGTTAAAAGTTGGATACCGAGCGACTTTAAGTACCTATCGCAATAATTTAGGTACCTACTGCCAAATTATTATTTTCAATGAGCTCAAGAGGACGCTGGAGGCGCGCGCTGCGTGTTGACCACATTTTTGTGCGGAAAACTAGGTAACAGAACAAGCTTATAACTTTGTGATTTTTCATGATACAATTTTGTACATAGATTCTTTACATAAAAATACTAGACACGTGTATCAGGTTTCGCATATACTAAAACTAATGTATACTCTACTATCTATACAGGGTGGCGCCGACAATACGACAATAAATGAAAACATTAGTAATACTAGTTCATAGGAATAGTTTTATGCTATCAAATAAATCCTGAAATCGAAATAAAAAAAAAAACAAAGTAAATAGCATAAAACTGCCAACGAAATACAACACTATTTATAAATATTTAGTTTGCTAACTTAAAGTATAATTTGCACCAATTCGCATCTGGAAATAAAATTTAAGGAAAGAATTTGGCAAAGGTTTCAGAAGTAGTGAGTTGGCAATGTGTCTTTAGTGTTTAAACCGATGCGGAGGTCGTTAACCTGTCGGTGCTAGCCCATTAATCTACATCGTGTAGAAAATGCTGAAAATGAAAAATAACGTCCTGTGAGTAAACTACTGGATATATTCGAATTATTTTTTGTATACAGTCTGGGAACGTCATGATCACGTCAGATATACGCAGTTTAATTTATTGTCGTATTGTCTGCGCTACGCTGTATATATATATATATATAGGATGAATTTTTAGTCACCGTCCAAATTTTGATAAATTAATCTGTAACGAAAATCATTGAATACGTGTTTTTTCTTTTAGTATCACTCAATACAAAAATATTAAGATATCACAACAAAGTTATCTATAAAAAGTTGATGTTCCTGGACACCGCCACGTCGCGCCGGCCCGCCTCGCCGGCCCGCCTCGCGCGCCGCCGCAATTGATTGATAACACAATAATAAACAAAGTTGCAAAGGACATGGCCAGTTTCTGCCTAGTTACTCAGTGGCATATACAATAATATACACCTAATTATAAATAAGTAAAAATAGAAACAAAAATTACAAAACATTTACATTTTCGTACAACTTCCGAAAAAATATTTAAAATTAATAGTTGTTTTGCGTTTCTGGCGTATCGAGATAGCGTGCCATTTTGGATAAACGTTCCATTCCCTGTAAAGCTAAAATATTAATGATCCATCAAAGTAATATTAAAAATAATGCTTTCTGTAAAATGTTTATTCATTATTGAAATCATAAAAAAAAGACGTATTATGTAAAAAAAACATATTTTTAAATTACTCTAATGCTATGAAATATTTATTTTAAATAACTTTTTTCTTGTAACAGTGAAACGAAACGACATGACAGGTTCGACAATCGGTCGACGACCGTTATTTCGTTTTCCGTTTGACATCTCGTGTAAAGCTAAAATATTAATGCTCCATCAGAGTAATATTAAAAATAATGCTTTCTGTAAAATGTTTATTCATTATTGAAATCATAAAAAAAACCTATTATGTAAAAAAAACATTTTTAAATTACTCGAATGCTATGAAATATTTATTTTAAATAACTTTTTTCTTGTAACAGTGAAACGAAACGACATGACAGGTTCGACAATCGGTCGACGACCGTCATTTCGTTTTCCGTTTGACATCTCGCAACGCGCGCGTACCGCGTGTTTGTAAACTGTGCGATTATCTTTTCTACATAACGACCATTGCTATTCTACACGGACTGATTCCATTGCCCAACGATTATCTAGTGCTTATAAATACGGACTTGATTGTGCTTACGTTTTGGACATTGTTTACGTTTTGGACATTGTTTACAATGAGGTGTAATAATTACGGTATAGCTACGGGACGGCTAAGAAGACATGTTGTGTCTTCGTTAGACATAGCTTTCCAAAGAATGCTTGTGCAATGGCTAACAATTCAGGTATGAACTTATTTAAAATAAATTATGAAAACCTTTTTACACTTAAACCATGTTCTCTTGTGTTAATTATACTGCCCAGCGAATGATTTGTAGAAGCAACAACAACAACAATTGATAATCACCTTTAGATAATTAAAAAAGTATTTATAACCTTCTTCATATTCCAATGGATAAAATGTTGATATACCTATACTCTATTAATCTACTTTGCCTTTTAGCTTCCAGTTGTCACCCATATTCTTGCTGTTAACTTCAGAAGGTGCCAATAATAGAATACTGGGCCAAACTATGGTGTGCCTTGGTTGTGGCCGATCAGTAAGGGACATAAGACATCACATTATTGAATCGGAGACACCACTTCTACTGCAATTTTCTTTTACTGCAAGACTTCAGGTATGATTATTATCATGTATAACAGTAATGCTTTATTATGATATATGGAAATAATATAAAAATAAGTGGTTATCAAAAAACATAATTTTCCCCTTTCATATAATAAGTGAAATAAGACTATAGCCTATATAATTTGCCTGTGCAGGTTGCCTGACTTCACACCTTTGAGAACATTATGGCTTGTTGTTCCAGTGGGCAGCGACAGCGACCTTGACTGTATATTAGTTAATAATCAATATTATTTGTTGTAGGGGAATAACAAGGAATTATGTTTGTCATCGCTGCTGGATGAGGGCTAATAGACAATTACATCAAGATTCATCTTGAGAAGAAACTGGTGAACCTGCAGATAACATACAAAATGAAAATGCAATGTCACCATCACCAGAGCCCCCCATCTTACCTCCATCGGCTGTTATTTCACCAACTCGTAATTCCACTCTAATTACATTACCTAACTATAAGCGGGCTTCAAATACCTCTGCCCATTGTGTATTTATTAGATGTCATAATAGATCCTTTTATCTAATACCTGATTTTGTAAAATGGATTTCCCTATTTATTAAGGGGGCGTATAAAGTCTAGGCATACTAGTCAAAGGATATATTATACATATATTTTGTTTGATGTTGAGCCCAGTAGCAACTGCCCACTATAATCTATTTTGGGTTACTATTGCAACTGCTTGGTAGGTAACAGGACGGTAGGGTGTTGTTGCCACGTGATGACCATGATCTGGTACTTAGGCTGGGCAAGACATCAGACCAATATCACTCCACCAGCATCATTTTTAGACAATATTTTTGTTAGAATTAATGAAAATTAAATATTTAATTCAAAAGTTATTCATTGATTGTTTTTATTTTAACACTACAATCCTTTATGCCACTATCTAACCTTTTATCAAGATTGTAATTACACATACCCTAGGTACTTAATCATTCCTTTACTGTCACACTACTCTCACAGGTTTAGATTAGATATACATAGTACATCACATTAGACAAGAGATAGGGCTGGATGTCTAACAATATTTTCTATACTTACCTATACTTCTATTTCTCACTCACGACCTGAGAGATATTACATACAGGGCCGGCTTAACATGCACTCCGAGGCACGAAATGGTATCGATAAGAAAATGGTCACCCATCCATTGATCATGAGAACTTACCCACGCAGAATAATTTGGCTACTACTTAGTTATGCGCCTGAGTAGGTTCATGACTAAGACATATTTTTGTTAATTTCTA
The DNA here is from genome assembly GCA_905163415.1 of Noctua fimbriata. NCBI lineage: Eukaryota > Metazoa > Arthropoda > Insecta > Lepidoptera > Noctuidae > Noctua > Noctua fimbriata. The sequence continues at coordinate 15,840,291 of LR990929.1, forward strand.
AGAAATCTGAAGTTACTGGACTATGTAACTTTTACAGTTAATTTTAGAGCATACTAAATTCAAAATAAAGCAAAACTCGTTAATGTACATGCATTTTTAGATGCTAGGCAGAGCGCCCTAAGTAAATGGGCCATCTCCTTTTCCCTTCATACTTTCACGGGCTTAGGACCGTCAATTAGCAAAAGGTTTGTGCTATGTTCATTATTATTAGAATGTAATTCTTTTATTAATCAATTACAAATAAAGTAAAAATAAATTTGATAAATAAGAACCAACTTTAGACCTTACTAAAACCGTGCCAGAAAAAATCAACTTAGAACAATCACATTAACAGTACTTTAATAAATGTTCAAAATGCATACCGTTTCTCTCAACAGAGTCTTGCGCGTTTTTGCACATTATTTTTAATTTTGTTGAGCACTACAGTGTCACTTTTCACTTGATCGAATACACGTACAATTTGTTCTTTTAATTGATATAGGCTTTGGGGTTCCTCCACATACACTCGTCGTTTTATTTCGCCCCCACAAAAAAAAGTCACATGGAGTAAGATCTGGCGACCGAGGTGGCCAGGCGACGGGCCCCCCTCGACCCATCCAACGATCACCGTGTTCTGTATTTAAATAATCACGAACGGCGGCGGAGTAATGAGGCGGTGCACCATCTTGCTGATAATAAAAATCTCGATGGGAGATTACCGGCACGTCGTCCATGTAATCAGCAATTATTGTGCGTAACATATCTAGGTACGAGCCCCCGGTCAGTCGTCCCTCAATGAAATATGGCCCCAGTATTCTATTACCGACAATTTCAGCCCACACATTTGCACTAAACCGCACTTGGTGATATGTTTCTCGTATCATGGGTGGGTTTCGAAATGACCACCAATGTTCATTATGCTGATTATACAGCCCCCCCACTCGAGTAAACAGGGCCTCGTCAGTCCACAAAATGTTAGCTTCGGGGTGTGCGATCAGCTACTCGCAGAAGGCTCGACGGGGAACGGCGTCTGCGTCGTTCAAGGCCTGTGCCTTTTGAAAATGGTACGGGTGCAACCCAGCAACATGGAGAAGTTTCCACACGGCATATTGGCTTGCGCCGAAGCACCGCGCTGCATCTCGCGTACTCGATCTAGGGGTCCGTTCAAAAAAATCGAAGATATCTTCTTCGACCTCTACTGCGAGTCACAACCTGCCACGTCCTCAAGCGTGTGTAGGAGCTATAAATTGGCCATGGTCTAATAGCCTCTGATTTGCAGCTAAAATCGTTTGGCGATTAGGTACTGAAGGATTTACTATCAGTTTATTGCGAAGGGGAGGAATACTTTCTGCTTCGTAGTCTCTGGGCACCGGTCAAGCTTTCACCACTAAGTATGTAAGATCGCACCATTTCATAATACTCGCAGTAGGAATACATTGTAAACAACTTCACGATAGCGCGGGGCGCCGGCGTCGTTGCAGTACAGCGTCATCCGCAACCTAGCGTTTCTCGTTCAGTTGTAGATTTGGCAGCGCTCGACGTATTTCGATATTCGATTTTCCTTCCAAATGAAGAGCAATCACTGAATTTCGTTTTGAATCCATTGTTCTAAATTCTAAAGTGTTTCTCTCACAACAGAATCGCTTCAAGTGATGACAGAGAACATGTCAAAGACCAACATTTAATTTTGGCAGCGTTCGATTCAGTGGTACGAATTTTAAAACAGTAAGATAGAGACGGACAGTTCAAACGCCGCACCCGGTATATATATTTCATACTTCTGACGAGCCGCGAAAAGGGTCAAATTAAACGTGGAAAGTAATGCATAGGTGTCTTTTGGGGCCATCAATTGGTCCCTTCCCAACAAGTCGAGCGCAAAAAAAAACAACAAAGCGTTCCTGTCGTTAGTTAGAACAAAAAATATTTGTTTGGCCCGATTCGACTCAGAATACTTATTTTAAAATTGAATTGGAATGCAAATAATTGCGATGGATGCGAATTTCTTTAGCGTTAGTCTTAAAAAAAAAATATTTACAAGATTATATTGAAAAGTCGCAGCAAATCCATGGCTCGGTCATAATTTTTCTCGGATTTCGGGCAATGCTTCTCCATGAGCACAACAGTTCGTTGGGCCAAGGCTTCTAATTCGAGAAGTCTTTTTGGTTCTGATCGCTGACCGCTGACCGTCTCTTCGTCGACCGAACCTGGCTCCCCAGTTGTGATGACTTCTCGGCCCTCGGACCGGACACTGCCACGCTCCCCCATCGCTCTGGCAGGCTGCTCACTCGGTTCCGTTAACTTCACCATGACTACACTTTAAGATTGATACTTCAACTTCCCAGACGCCGTCTTTTAAAGTAGTACAACTAATTAACGAATATTAAGTGCTAGTAATTATCTAATTTAGATGAACGAATTCATTAGCTAATTATAAATAATTTTCACAAAGTTAAGGAAACAAAACAAATATCTCACTCGACAACACAACAAGGCTTGACCGAATATCGTGATTGTTTTCAAAAATATGAAAACATCATGTGTTTAATGTTGTTTTCCAGTGTGGCAAGAACATTGCAACTAAATCTTTTGTTAGCAATAGTAAAACTAGTCTAAAGTAAACACTTCAAAATGACTAACTAAATAATTATTATATTGGTTTTAGAACACAACAAAGTGATATAGTTTTTAAACACTACTGAATGGCCAGTGTCAGAATCCCTGTATAATTTCCGATTAACTTTACCTGCAGAAATATTCACGCAAGTTAAATTATTTTTTTCAATTGATGTGGTGGTTTTTTTTCACTCTCCGGAAACTTTAAAACTGACCCCTTGCACTTTAGTTGTTAAATTACTTTTTCAAGTTCGTAAAGCACAGCTTAAAAGGAATAGGAAAGTGAGTTATTCCCAGAACCCCCTCTAACGGAGCAATATCTTCTCCCTCTGTCATACTGAATTCGAAGTTATTCATGATGTTGGAGAAAAACTGGAAAAGTTCCATTCTTGCGAGTAACGTACCCGTTGTTTTGCTTTCTCTTATGAATGTTTCAGACTTGAACAGTTCAGGTTCCGGGTAGATGTCGGGTCCATGTTCATTTTGTTGATCAGTGGGATGATGTGAGTGCCGGCAGGGACAGTGCATTTTCCGGATTTTTCAATACACAAGATTGACATGCGTGGTTCCCAAAGACAAGGGACTCCATCCTCGTAGTTTCCAATAGCATAGCCTCAATTTATGGCAGCAGCCCGCACCTTATCAGCGGCTGCCGGCTTCCTCAGCATCATGACGAAGGTCCACATAAGTGGCGTCAGAGTTGTTTTCATCTCCGCTGAGAATAGATCGTCCACTACTTTGATTAAACGATAAATTATGCTTAGTTAGTATTATTATTAGGTTTCATTGTTACGTATAGAAGCATTTGTAAGTCATGACGGTAAAGAATCGATATTTATAAAAGTTAATAACCAGGGTCAACATCAGGGAATATATAATTCTTAACATTCTTATCCATGGGCTATTGCTCTTCAATTTCGTCTGGAAGTTTCTGTAAAAGAAATTATACAATGCAAGGTCTTGATTAAGATTCTGCTGCATTTTTACAATAAAAAACAACAATGTCATTAATTATTTTTCAACAATTCAAACAAATCAAATTATTGTGCCCATATTTAAAACTAGATGGTTTGTTACTAAGACTAAAATAGTTAAACGAAAAAAAAACTGCATTATTTATAAACTATAAAATATACAGAGTGGAATTTTTCAACCTCACCTGGACGGAAAGCAAATTTTACTCAAAGGAAACATTTTTATTTATTTAAAAAAGAATAAATCTGCATTCAAAGATTTTCGAAAGTTCGCTTGCCACATTCTGGATTTGTACCGACGAAAATTCGAAAAAAAATAAAATCCTGTACTTTTTTTTACTAACAATTTTTTTTATATTGGTAATTCTAAAGACGGATGAAACTAATATGATGTTAAGGAACTAAATCTTTTGATAACAATTGTAAAACTAGTCTAATCACTTCAAAAAACGAATTAATAATTATATCGGTTTTAGAATACAACAAGTCATATAGATTTTAAACACTTCTGAATGGCCAGTGTCAGAATCCCTGAATAATTTCCAATTAACTTTACCTGCAGAAATATTCACGCAAGAATTATTTTATTCAATTGATGTGGTGGTTTTTTTCACTTCGGAGACTTTAAAACCTGACCCCTTGCACTTTGTACTTAAGTTTGTAAATTTCTTTTTCAAGTTCGTAAAGCACAGCTTAAAAGGAATAGGAGAACGAGTTATTCCCAGAACTCCCTCTAACGGAGGAATATCTTCTCCCTCTGGCGTACTGAATTCGAAGTTATTCATGATGTTGGAGAAAAACTGGAAAAGTTCCATTCTTGCGAGTAACGTACCCGTTGTTTTGCTTTCTCTTATGAATGTTTTAGACTTGAACAGTTCAGTTGCCGGGTAGATGTCGGGTCCATGTTCATTTTGTTGATCAGTGGGATGATGTGAGTGCCGGCAGGGACAGTGCATTTTCCGGATTTTTCAATACACAAGATTGACATGCGTGGTTCCCAAAGACAAGGGACTCCATCCTCGTAGTTTCCAATAGCATAGCCTCAATTTATGGCAGCAGCCCGCACCTTATCAGCGGCTGCCGGCTTCCTCAGCATCATGACGAAGGTCCACATAAGTGGCGACAGAGTTGTTTTCATCTCCGCTGAGAATAGATCGTCCACTACTTTGATTAAACGATAAATTATGCTTAGTTAGTATTATTATTAGGTTTCATTGTTACGTATAGAAGCATTTGTAAGTCATGACGGTAAAGAATCGATATTTATAAAAGTTAATAACCAGGGCAACATCAGGGAATATATAATTCTTAACATTCTTATCCATGGGCTATTGCTCTTCAATTTCGTCTGGAAGTTTCTGTAAAAGAAATTATACAATACAAGGTCTTGATTAAGATTCTGCTGTATTTTTACAAAAAAAATATAGTAATCACTTCAAAATTACAAACTAATTAATCATTATATCTGTTTTAGAACACAACAAGTGATTTTTTGAGATACTTTTTGCAGACTGATGTGGGGCTATTTTGCCACTTCTTAATTTAAAAAAAAATTGTGCGCTATACCCGAATATTAATAAATAACACCACGCAAGGATAGGGATTATACAATATGTCCGGGTGCAACTAAATCTTTTGTTAACAATAGTAAAACTAGTCTAAAGTAAACACTTCAAAATTACTAACTAAATAATTATTATATTGGTTTTAGAATACAACAAAGTGATATAGTTTTTAAACACTACTGAATGGCCAGTGTCAGAATCCCTGTATAATTTCCGATTAACTTTACCTGCAGAAATATTCATGCAAGTTAAATATTTTTTTCAATTGATGTGGTGGTTTTTTTTCACTCTCCGGAGACTTTAAAACTGACCCCTTGCACTTTGTACTTTAGTTGTTAAATTACTGTTTCAAGTTCGTAAAGCACAGCTTAAAAGGAATAGGAAAGTGAGTTATTCCCAGAACCCCCTCTAACGGAGCAATATCTTCTCCCTCTGGCATACTGAATTCGAAGTTATTTATGATTTTGGAGAAAAAGTGGAAAAGTTCCATTGTTGCTAGTAAATTCCCGATGCACATACGCTGTCCAATTCCGAATTGCATTAAAGTGTCTGTTGCAGTAAACTTGCTTTCTCTTATGAATGTTTCAGGCTTGAACAGTTCAGGTTCCGGGTAGATAACGGGTCCATGTTCATTTTGTTGATCCGTGGGATGATGTGAGTGCCGGCAGGAACAGTGCATTTTCTGATTTTCCAATACACAAGATTGACATGCGTGGTTCCCAAAGGTACAAGGAACACCATCCTCGTAGTTTCCAATAGCACAGCCTAAATGTATGGCAGCAGCCCGCACCTTATCAGCTGCTGCCGGGTTCCTCAGCATCATGACGAAGGTCCACATAAATGGCGTCAGTGCTGTTTTCGTCCCCGCTGAGAATAGATCGTACACTACTGTGATTAAACGAAAAATTATGCTTAGTTAGTATTATTATTAGGTTTCATTGTTACGAATAGAAGCATTTGTAAGTCAGGACGGTAAAACGAGACTATAAGAGACGGTAAACGAGATTAATAAAAGTTAATCACCAGGGTCAACATCAGGGAATATATATATATATTTTTAAGATATATAATTCTTAGCATTCTTAACTTAACCATGGACCTTTGCTCTTCAATTTCGTCTGAAAGTTTCTGTAAAAGAAATTATACAATACAAGGTCTTGATTAAGATTCTGCTGCATTTTTAAAATAAAAAACAACAATGTCATTAATTCTTTTTCAACAATTCAAACAAATCAAATTATTGTGCCCATATTTAAAAATAGATGGTTTGTTACTAAGACTAAAATAGTTAAACAAAAAAATCTGCATTATTTATAAACTATAAAATATACAGAGTGGAATTTTTCAACCTCACCTGGACGGAAAGCACTCGCTAACCGGTGAAAGCAAATTTTACTCAAAGGAAACATTTTTTTTATTAAAAAAAGAATTAAATCTGCATTCAAAGATTTTCGAAAGTTCGCTTGCCACATTCTGGATTTGTACCGACGAAAATTCGAAAAAAAATAAAATCCTGTACTTTTTTTTTATTAACAATTTTTTTTATATTGGTAATTCTAAAGACGGATGAAACTAATATGATGTTAAGAAACTAAATCTTTTGATAACAATTGTAAAACTAGTCTAATCACTTCAAAAAAAGAATTAATCATTATATCGGTTTTAGAATACATTAAGTGATATAGATTTTAAACACTTCTGAATGGCCAGTGTCAGAATCCCTGAATAATTTCCTATTAACTTTACCTGCAGAAATATTCACGCAAGTTTAATTATTTTATTCAATTGATGTGGTGGTTTTTTTCACTTCGGAGACTTTAAAACCTGACCCCTTGCACTTTGTACTTAAGTTGGTAAATTTCTTTTTCAAGTTCGTAAAGCACAGCTTAAAAGGAATAGGAGAACGAGTTATTCCCCGAACTCCCTCTAACGGAGGAATATCTTCTCCCTCTGGCGTACTGAATTCGAAGTTATTCATGATGTTGGAGAAAAACTGGAAAAGTTCCATTCTTGCGAGTAACGTACCCGTTGTTTTGCTTTCTCTTATGAATGTTTCAGACATGAACAGTTCAGGTGCCGGGTAGATGTCGGGTCCATGTTCATTTTGTTGATCCGTAGGATGATGTGAGTGCCGGCAGGAACAGTGCATTTTCCGGATTTTTCAATACACAAGATTGACATGCGTGGTTCCCAAAGACACAAGGGATTCCATCCTCGTAGTATCCAATAGAAAAGCCTCAATTTATGGCAGCGGCCCGCACCTTATCAGCGGCTGCCGGCTTCCTCAGCATCATGACGAAGGTCCACATAAGTGGCGTCAGAGTTGTTTTCATCTCCGCTGAGAATAGATCGTCCACTACTTTGATTAAACGATAAATTATGCTTAGTTAGTATTATTATTAGTTTTCATTGTTACGAATAGAAGCATTTGTAAGTCATGACGGTAAAGAATCGAGATTTATAAAAGTTAATAACCAGGGTCAACATCAGGGAATATATAATTCTTAACATTCTTATCCATGGACTATTGCTCTTCAATTTCGTCTGCAAGTTTCTGTAAAAGAAATTATACAATACAAGGTCTTGATTAAGATTCTGCTGCATTTTTACAATAAAAATAAAATATAGTAATCACTTCAAAAATGAGCGGAGAACGGTCTTTTTCAGACACCGCCGCCCAGACCATCGATTTGGTCGGCTCCTTGGCGTCGAGTGACTTGCAATTCGTTTGAATGGTCGCTGACACGTCCCTTCAACCAAATACGGTCATTTTGTTTGTTTAAAAACTGTTCAACGCAGAAAGTTTTCTCATCTGAAAACACCAAAGTGGGAAGCTAGCGAATCAGCTCTTTCGATCGATCCAACCGTTTGCTACGCTGTAAAGCAATGAGTTCCTGAGAAAGGTTTTTTTTAACGGTTTGACTTTAAGCTTTACCTTCAATATGCGACAAACGCTGCGGTCGCTCACCTTGAGATCCTGCGCGAGCTGGTTTGCTGATCGCGCTGGATTTCTGTCTAATCGATGACGCACCTATTCGACAACTGCTGGCGTGTTGCAGTACAGCGTCATCCGCAACCTAGCGTTTCTTAACGCTACCAGTCTCAATAGAACGTTGAATAGTGCGATGCACAAATTTCTCGTTCAGTTGTAGATTTGGCAGCGCTCGACGTATTTCGATATTCGATTTTCCTTCCAAATGAAGAGCAATCACTGAATTTCGTTTTAAATCCATTGTTCTAAATTCTAAAGTGTTTCTCTCACAACAGAATCACTTCAAGTGATGATAGAGAACATGTCAAAGACCAACATTTAATTTTGGCGGCGTTCGATTCAGTGGTACGAATTTTAAAACAGTAAGATTGAGACGGACAGTTCAAACGCCGCACCCGGTATATATATTTCATACTTCTGACGACCGCGAAAAGGATCAAATTAAACGTGGAAAGTAATGCATAGGTGTCTTTTGGGGCTGTGATCAATTGGTCCCTTCCCAACAAGTCAAGTGCAAAAAAAAACAACAAAGCGTTCCTGTCGTTAGTTCAAACAAAAAATAGTTGTTTGGCCCGATTCGACTTAGAATACTTATTTTAAAATTGAATTGGAATGCAAATATTAGTGGATGCGAATTTCTTTAGCGTTAGTCTTAAAAAAAAAAGAATATTTACAAGATTATATTGAAGTCACAGCAAATCCATGGCTCGGTAATAATTTTTCTCGTGTATGGATCGTGTACGAACTGTTGAGCTCATGGTACCCGACCATGAGCTCAACAGTTCGTTGGGCCAAGGCTTCTAATTCGAGAAGTCGTTTTGGTTCTGATCGCTGACCGTCTCTTCGTCGACCGAACCTGGCTCCCCAGTTGTGATGACTTCTCGGCCCTCGGACCGGACACTGCCACGCTCCCCCATCGCTCTGGCAGGCTGCTCACTCGGTTCCGTTAACGTCACCAGACTACACTTTAAAATTGATACTGCCCACGGTGAAAAAGAGGAAATTTTCCATTCTTGCTAGTAAATTCCCGATGCTCATACGCTGTCCAGTTCCGAATTGCATGAAAGTGTCTGTTGCAGTAAACTTGCTCTCTCTTATGAATCTTTCAGGCTTGATGAACAGTTCAGGTTCCGGATAGATGTCGGAGTCCAGGTTCATTTTGTTGATCCGTGGGATGATGTGAGTGCCGGCAGGAACAGTGCATTTTCCGATTTTCCAATACACAAGATTGACATGTGTGGTTTCCAAAGGTACAAGGGACTCCATCCTTGTAGTTTCCAATAGCACAGCTTCAATGTATGGCAGCAGTCCGCACCTTATCAGCGGCTGCCAGGTTCCTCAGCATCATGATGAATGTCCACATAAGTGGCGTCAGAGTTGTTTTCATCCCCGCTGCGAATAGATCGTCTACTACTTTGATTAAACGAACAATTATGCTCAGTTAGTATCATTAGGAGTTTTCATTGTTGTAAATAGAAGCAAATCATGACGGTAAAGAATCGAGATTTATAAAAGTTAATTACCAGAGTCAACATCAGGGAATATATAATTCTTAGCATTCTTATCCATGGACTTTTGCTCTTCAATTTCGTTTGGAAGTTTCAGTAAAAGAAATTATACAATACAAGGTCTTGATTAAGATTCTGCTGTATTTTTACAAAAAAAAAATAGTAATCACTTCAAAATAACAAACTAATTAATCATTATATCGGTTTTAGAACACAACAAGTGATTTTTTGAGATACTTTTTGCAGACTGATGTGGGGCTATTTTGCTACTTATTAATTAAAAAAAAATTTGTGCGCTATACCCGAATATTATTAAATAAGACCACGCAAGGATAGGGATTATATAAATTTAATAAAAAAAATATCGATAAATAATTATTCCTGACTGTGTTAAATTTTGACGGAATAATCTTTTAAATATCTTAAATTAGAAACACAGTAGCATTACAAATTAATACAATCCTTAATTCAAGGAAATTGAAACCTTAACTCAGAGCAATAAAGACTACTAAAACGCACGACATTACATACACACACGTAAACAATATCAATGCATTTTATATTAAAAGTAGTATGCGTCAAATAAATAGGTAATTTATAGGAATTCCAACTTCATCTCTAGTGAGTAAGGCTTATTTGAGTGCATGACCAAACTTAGTTGGTCATCAGAGTAGCCCTACAAACAATAAAATTATTTAATTTGAAGAAATTTAGTACTTATTGCAAAGAGATAAAGCATTTGTCGGCAACGTCTTTGACGTTTATGCGAAATGCCGACACACACGCCACCGCAACCGCGCGCGCGCTTTTAACCTAACATTAAAAGTTAGTCATCCGCCGGTAGTGACGTAGTGTAGATGTCCTTTTATTTCCTTCCGTGACGTTTTTGTTTCCGCGCGCGATGGCTTTCCGGTATACGGAGATGGTTAGGACCCTGGCTCGCTGTCTTGATAATGTCGCGTTACCTTGTCGGGAGTTCAATGACCGTTTTGGCTGCAGTGTGAGCGCCAGGACGATGCTGGCTGCAACTCAGCGACTGAGGGACTGGGACGTTCCTTCTTAATACGGCTTTGGACAGGGACGAATGTGCGGACTAATCGTCTGTCTGCAAGAGCGTATTCCCGACCATTTCGACGAACATCCAGAGGTCAGCTCGAGAGAAGAAGCACCCCAGTTCGACTGCAGCCACATGTAGGTATGTGTGGCGAACATTGTAGGTATGTGTGGCGAACATTGCGTGCTGATGTGAACACACCCGTTCCATCTTCGACGGTGTCTAGACCTAACGCCGGCTGACAACTTGCCACGACTGGAATTCAGTAGGTGGTTGTTGGAGAACTGGTAAAAAAACATTCTTTGGACGGACGAGAGTACCTTCACGCGTGTTGGCATGTACAACCAGTAACTAAAAACAAAAATTGAACAAGCATTTGTGACGGTGAAAAGTGATACTGAAGTGCTTACAAAATTGAAACACAATTTAAGAAAGCGTGCAAATAAGTGCATAGAACAAGGCGGTGGTCATTTTGAAAGTTAAATGAAAGTGGATCGCAGAAATAGTGCAAATTAATAACCTAAGTGTAAAGTGTAAATAATCCAGTTCTGTAAGTACCTACTCCTTCCTATCAATACGACTGTATTCTTATCACTGTAAATATTATGATTCAAATCTTACACGCCGTCATTAAATATCGCTGTTTTAAATGCATCCCCGTTACTAAGCCTAAAGTCTAAGATTCGTGTTGATAATTTCACTTACTAGAAAATTATCAATCATTACACGGTAAACTCAATGAAGTATCAAACGTTATTCATAATATCAGTCTGTGATATTTAAGGTACGTAAAATTTGTTCATTGAATTAACCCTCATCTAAAACCTACAGCTATGGTCAGCTGACGGGCGCTCGTGTGCGTGTCGCGTCGGCCGCTAACATTGCATGAGTCTGTGTGCAGGGATGTTGTTGCACATACATTTTGCGTTTAGTAAGGATAACTACTTTATAAAAAAAGACTACGTTTGGTTTAAATTTATTTAATTACGGATGTTGTTTTAGACTTATAATTTAATATTCTAATTGGGGCGTTTGAGGTATTGCGTTTAATAAGTTCAAAGTTTTATTATAACTTATTTCGAAGGAATAAAACCGCCTTTAGCCTTTACTTCAAGCTGAAGTCTCTTTCTGAAAGAAGCGCAGGCTGCCCGAACGACGTCGTCACTCAAACAATTCCATTCTCGCGTAAGAGTAACTTTGAGCGCTTCCAGCGAAGTGTGTTTTTTAGCACAGGACTTGACCTGTAAAACACTCCAAATACAAATGTCCTGCGGATTCAAGTCGGGCGATGACGACGGCCACATATCTCGGTCGATCAGCACTGGAATGTTTGCTTTCAACCAATTTTGCGTTCCAATTGCTCTGCGATGGTGCCGAGTCTTGCTGGAAAGTCCAACGCTCAGAACCAAATGTGTTGCGTGCCCACGGTGAAAAAGAGGAAATGTTCCATTCTTACTAGTGAATTCCCGATGCTCATACGCTGTCCAGTTCCGAATTGCATGAAAGTGTCTGTTGCAGTAAACTTGCTTTCTCTTATGAATCTTTCAGGCTTGATGAACAGTTCAGGTTCCGAATAGATGTCGGAGTCCAGGTTCATTTTGTTGATCCGTGGGATGATGTGAGTGCCGGCAGGAACAGTGCATTTTCCGATTTTCCAATACACAAGATTGGCATGTGTGGTTTCCAAAGGTACAAGGGACACCATCCTCGTAGTTTCCAATAGCACAGCCTCAATGTATGGCAGCAGTCCGCACCTTATCAGCGGCTGCCGGGTTCCTCAGCATCATGTCGAAGGTTCACATAAATGGCGTCAGAGTTGTTTTTATCCCCGTTGAGAATAGATCGTCCACTACTTTGATCAAACAAAAAATTATGCTTAGTATTATTAGGAGGTTTCATTGTTACGAATAGAAGCATTTGTAAGTCATGACGGTAAAGAATCGAGATTTATAAAAGTTAATAACCAGGGTCAACATCAGGGAATATATAATTCTTAGCATTCTTATCCATGGACTTTTGCTCTTCAATTTCGTCTGGAAGTTTCTGTAAAAGAAATTATACAATACAAGGTCTTGATTAAGATTCTGCTGCATTTTTACAATAAAAATAAAATATAGTAATCACTTCAAAATTACAAACTCATTAATCATTATATCGGTTTTAGAACACAACTAGTGGTTTTTTTGAGATACTTATCTTTGCAGACGGATGTGGGGCTATTTTGCTACTACTTAATTAAAAAAAAAATTGTGCACTATACCCGAATATTATTAAATAACACTACGCAAGGATAGGGATTATATAAATTTAATTAAAAAATATAGATAAATTATTATCCCTGACATCGTTGTTTCTCTTAATGTTTCAAAATCACATCGCGATCAAACGCGTAACGTTAACAACGCCATCTATCAAGCTATTTTTTCTCAAGTTTTCTGGTATTTCAATATTACTTTGTTACTGTGTATTTAGTTACTGGTTTTCGTAGATCACCTTTCAGGAGCAATCATTTCGTTGTAGACATGATGGCCGCAGCATTTCTCCGCACAAAACAATAAAGGTCTGAAAAGGTGAAACAAATATTAGCACATCAACATTAATACAACGTGTAACGTTAAATGCTCAAAACTTCGGATACCCCAAATGATTTTTAATTCATTTGACCTAATACTGAAATATTTTTATTTTAATATTTTGAAAAATGTGACCTATATTAAAAGGGGGTTCAATTGATTCTGCTCGTTATTCTGCTCAAACTATTTTCAGGTTTTGCGCATTTAACTAATATTAGCACATCAACCTTTACCGGGTGCGGCGATTGAACTGTCCGTATGTGAAAATGAAATATTTCTGTTAATTTTCAATATTTATTTATACACTTTTGCTATATAAAATGGAAAGTTCAAAGTTTTATTATAACTTATTTCGAAGGAATAACACCGCCTTTAGCCTTTATTACAAGCTGAAGTCTCTTTCTGAAAGAAGCGCAGGCTGCCCGAACGACGTCGTCAGTCAAACAATTCCATTCTCGCGTAAGAGTAACTTTGAGCGCTTCCAGCGAAGTGTGTTTTTTAGCACAGGACTTGACCTGTAAAACACTCCAAATACAAATGTCCTGCGGATTCAAGTCGGGCGATGACGACGGCCACATATCTCGGTCGATCAGCACTGGAATGTTTGCTTTCAACCAATTTTGCGTTCCAATTGCTCTGTGCGATGGTGCCGAGTCTTGCTGGTGCCGAGTCTTGCTGGTGCCGAGTCCTGCTGGTGCAGAGTCTTGCTGGTGCAGAGTCTTGCTGGTGCCGAGTCTTGCTGGTGCCGAGTCTTGCTGGTGCCGAGTCTTGCTGGTGCCGAGTCTTGCTGGTGCCGAGTCTTGCTGGTGCCGAGTCTTGCTGGAAAGTACAACGCTCAGAACAAAATGTGTTGCGTGCCCACGGTATCAACCCTGGTCTCAAAGAAAAATGAGCGGAGAACGGTCTTTTTCAGACACCGCCGCCCAGACCATCGATTTGGTCGGCTCCTTGGCGTCGAGTGACTTGCAATTCGTCTGAATGGTCGCTGACACGTCCCTTCAACCAAATACGGTCATTTTGTTTGTTTAAAAACTGTTCAACGCAGAAAGTTTTCTCATCTGAAAACACCAAATTGGGAAGCTAGCGAATCAGCTCTTTCGATCGATCCAACCGTTTGCTACGCTGTAAAGCAATGAGTTCCTGAGAAAGGTTTTTTTTAACGGTTTGACTTTAAGCTTTACCTTCAATATGCGACAAACGCTGCGGTCGCTCACCTTGAGATCCTGCGCGAGCTGGTTTGCTGATCGCGCTGGATTTCTGTCTAATCGATGACGCACCTATTCGACAACTGCTGGCGTGTTGCAGTACAGCGTCATCCGCAACCTAGCGTTTCTTAACGCTACCAGTCTCAATAGAACGTTGATTAGTGCGATGCACAAATTTCTCGTTCAGTTGTAGATTTGGCAGCGCTCGACGTATTTCGATATACGATTTTCCTTCCAGATGAAGAGCAATCACTGAATTTCGTTTTAAATCCATTGTTCTAAATTCTAAAGTGTTTCTCTCACAACAGAATCACTTCAAGTGATGATAGAGAACATGTCAAAGACCAACATTTAATTTTGGCGGCGTTCGATTCAGTGGTACGAATTTTAAAACAGTAAGATAGAGACGGACAGTTCAAACGCCGCACCCGGTATATATATTTCATACTTCTGACGGCCGCGAAAAGGATCAAATTAAACGTGGAAAGTAATGCATCGGTATCTTTTGGGGGGCTGTGATCATTTGGTCCCTTTCCAACAAGTCGAGTGCAAAAAAAAACAACAAAGCGTTCCTGTCGTTAGTTCAAACAAAAAATAATTGTTTGGCCCGATTCGACTTAGAATACTTATTTTAAAATTGAATTGGAATGCAAATATTAGTGGATGCGAATTTCTTTAGCGTTAGTCTTAAAAAAAAAAAAGAATATTTACAAGATTATATTGAAGTCACAGCAAATCCATGGCTCGGTAATATTTTTTCTCGTGGATCGGGTACCATGAGCTCAACAGTTCGTTGGGCCAAGGCTTCTAATTCGAGAAGTCGTTTTGGTTCTAATCGCTGACCGTCTCTTCGTCGACCGAACCTGGCTCCCCAGTTGTGATGACTTCTCGGCCCTCGGACCGGACACTGCCACGCTCCCCCATCGCTCTGGCAGGCTGCTCACTCGGTTCCGTTATTTTCACCAGACTACACTTTAAAATTGATACTGCCTATGGTGAAAAAGAGGAAATGTTCCATTCTTGCTAGTAAATTCCCGATGCTCATACGCTGTCTAGTTCCGAATTGCAAGAAAGTGTCTGTTGCAGTAAACTTGCTCTCTCTTATGAATCTTTCAGGCTTGATGAACAGTTCAGGTTCCGGATAGATGTCGGAGTCCAGGTTCATTTTGTTGATCCGTGGGATGATGTGAGTGCCGGCAGGAACAGTGCATTTTCCGATTTTCCAATACACAAGATTGACATGTGTGGTTTCCAAAGGTACAAGGGATTCCATCCTCGTAGTTTCCAATAGCACAGCTTCAATGTATGGCAGCAGTCCGCACCTTATCAGCGGCTGCCGGGTTCCTCAGCATCATGATGAATGTCCACATAAGTGGCGTCAGAGTTGTTTTCATCCCCGCTGCGAATAGATCGTCTACTACTTTGATTAAACGAACAATTATGCTCAGTTAGTATCATTAGGAGTTTTCATTGTTGTAAATAGAAGCAAATCATGACGGTAAAGAATCGAGATTTATAAAAGTTAATTACCAGAGTCAACATCAGGGAATATATAATTCTTAGCATTCTTATCCATGGACTTTTGCTCTTCAATTTCGTTTGGAAGTTTCAGTAAAAGAAATTATACAATACAAGGTCTTGATTAAGATTCTGCTGATTTTTTTACAATAAAAAAACAACAATGTTATTTATGGCGGATGAAACTAATATGATGTTATAGAACTAAATCTTTTGATAACAGTTGTAAAACTAGTTTAAAATAATCACTTCAAAATTACTAACTCAATAATATTTATATCCGTTTAGACCGCAACAAGTGATATAGATTTTAAACACTGAATGGCCAGTGTCAGAATCCCTGTATAATTTCCGATTAACTTTACCTGCAGAGATATTCACGCAAGTTAAAATTATTTTTTTCAATTGATGTGGTGGCGTTTTTTTCACTCTCTGGAGACTTTAAAACTGACCCCTTGCACTTTGTACTTTAGTTGTTAAATTACTTTTTATAGTTCGTAAAGCACAGCTTAAAAGGAATAGGAAAGTGAGTTATTCCCAGAACCCCCTCTAACGGAGCAATATCTTCTCCCTCTGGCATACTGAATTCGAAGTTATTTATGATTTTGGAGAAAAAGTGGAAAAGTTCCATTCTTGCTAGTAAATTCCCGATGCACATACGCTGTCCAGTTCCGAATTGCATTAAAGTGTCTGTTGCAGTAAACTTGCTTTCTCTTATGAATGTTCAGCTTTCTCTTATGAATGTTCAGGCTTGAACAGTTCAGGTTCCGTTTAGATAACGGGTCCATGTTCATTTTGTTGATCCGTGGGATGATGTGAGTGCCGGCAGGAACAGTGCATTTTCTGATTTTCCAATACACAAGATTGATATGCTTGGTTCCCAAAGGTACAAAGGACTCCATCCTCGTAGTTTTCAATAGCACAGCCTAAATGTATGGCAGCAGCCCGCACCTTATCAGTGGCTTCCGGGTTCCTCAGCATCATGACGAAGGTCCACATAAATGGCGTCAGTGCTGTTTTCATCCCCGCTGAGAATAGATCGTACACTACTGTGATTAAACGAAAAATTATGCTTAGTTAGTATTATTATTAGGTTTCATTGTTACGAATAGAAGCATTTGTAAGTCAGGACGGTAAAACGAGACTATAAGAGACGGTAAACGAGATTTATAAAAGTTAATCACCAGGGTCAACATCAGGGAATGTATATATATATATATTTTAAGATATATAATTCTTAGCATTCTTATCCATGGACCTTTGCTCTTCAATTTCGTCTGAAAGTTTCTGTAAAAGAAATTATACAATACAAGGTCTTGATTAAGATTCTGCTGCATTTTTACAATAAAAAACAACAATGTCATTAATTCTTTTTCAACAATTCAAACAAATCAAATTATTGTGCCCATATTTAAAAATAGATGGTTTGTTACTAAGACTAAAATAGTTAAACAAAAAAATCTGCATTATTTATCAACTATAAAATATACAGAGTGGAATTTTTCAACCTCACCTAGACGGAAAGCACTCGCTAACCGGTGAAAGCAAATTTTACTCAAAAGAAACATTTTTTTATTTAAAAAAGAATTAAATCTGCATTCAAAGATTTTCGAAAGTTCGCTTGCCACATTCTGGATTCGTACCGACGAAAATTCGAAAAAAAATAAAATCCTGTACTTTTTTTTTATTAAAATTTTTTTTTATATTGGTAATTCTAAAGACGGGTGAAACTAATATGATGTTAAGATACTAAATCTTTTGATAACAATTGTAAAACTAGTCTAATCACTTCAAAAAACGAATTAATCATTATATCGGTTTTAGAATACAACAAGTGATATAGATTTTAAACACTTCTGAATGGCCAGTGTCAGAATCCTTAAATAATTTCCGATTAACTTTACCTGCAGAAATATTCACGCAAGTTTAATTATTTTATTCAATTGATGTGGTGGTTTTTTTCACTTCGGAGACTTTAAAACCTGACCCCTTGCACTTTGTACTTAAGTTGGTAAATTTCTTTTTCAAGTTCGTAAAGCACAGCTTAAAAGGAATAGGAGAACGAGTTATTCCCCGAACTCCCTCTAACGGAGGAATATCTTCTCCCTCTGGCGTACTGAATTCGAAGTTATTCATGATGTTGGAGAAAAACTGGAAAAGTTCCATTCTTGCGAGTAACGTACCCGTTGTTTTGCTTTCTCTTATGAATGTTTCAGACTTGAACAGTTCAGGTGCCGGGTAGATGTCGGGTCCATGTTCATTTTGTTGATCCGTGGGATGATGTGAGTGCCGGCAGGAACAGTGCATTTTCCGGATTTTTCAATACACAAGATTGACATGCGTGGTTCCCAAAGACACAAGGGACTCCATCCTCGTAGTATCCAATAGAAAAGCCTCAATTTATGGCAGCGGCCCGCACCTTATCAGCGGCTGCCGGCTTCCTCAGCATCATGACGAAGGTCCACATAAGTGGCGTCAGAGTTGTTTTCATCTCCGCTGAGAATAGATAGTCCACTACTTTGATTTAACGATAAATTATGCTTAGTTAGTATTATTATTAGGTTTCATTGTTACGAATATAAGCATTTGTAAGTCATGACGGTAAAGAATCGAGATTTATAAAAGTTAATAACCAGGGTCTACATCAGGGAATATATAATTCTTAACATTCTTATCCATGGACTATTGCTCTTCAATTTCGTCTGGAAGTTTCTGTAAAATAAATTATACAATACAAGGTCTTGATTAAAATTCTGCTGCATTTTTACAATAAAAAAACAACAATGTATTTATTGGCAGATGAAATAATGGAATAGGAGAATGAGTTCTTACCAGAACTCCCTCTAACGGAGGAATATTTTCTCCCTCTGGCATACTGAATTCGAAGTTATTCATGATGTTGGAGAAAAACTGGAAACATTCCATTCTTGCGAGTAACGTACCCGTTGTTTTGCTTTCTCTTATGAATCTTTCAGGCTTGAACAGTTCACGTTCCGGGTAAATGTCGGGTCCATGTTCATTCATTTTGTTGATCTGTGGGTTGATGTGAGTGCCGGCAGGTAAAGTGCATTTTCCGATATTCCAATATAAAAGATTGACATCTGCAGCATTATTACAATAAAAGAAACAACAATGTTTTTCTTTTTCAACAATTCAAACAAATCAAATTATCCCCATATTTAAAAATAGTTGTAGGTTTGTAACTAAGACTAAAATAGTGTTCACGAAAAAAAAAACTGCATTATTAATAAATTGTAAAATATACACTTATTTGGACTTCAACCTCACCTGGGGAATACACTCTAAATACCGGAGATTGCAAATTTTGCTTAAAGGAAAAATTATTTTATTTTTAAAAAGAAACATCTGCATTTAAAGATTTTCAAAAGTTCGCTTGCCACACTCGGGAATGGAACCGACTTAAATTATAAAAATTAAAATCCTGTACTTTTATGACATCGATCGATAGGGTCAATCATATGGATCAAATCTCTAGCAAACATGATAAATTGAATGAAAGGAAAACCATGAAATCTATGCTTAAAAAAATCAATGGGATAACATACGCACTTTTACTCAAAGGTTCATCCGATTTATCACGTTAGCACCTAATTAACAATAATTATCTTTTACGTTATTTATTTATTAATATGTTGATGAGCTATTTAGATAGAAGATTGCAATTTTTTTTATTGTTAAATCTAAAGACGGATGAAAGTAATACGATGTAATAGAACTAAATCTTTGATAACAATTGAAAACTAGTCTAAAGTAATCACTTCAAAATGGCAAACTAATTAATAATTATATCCGTTTTGAACCACAACAAGTGACATAGATTTTAAACACTGAATGGCCAGTGTCAGAATCCCTGTATAATTTCCAATTGACTTTACCACAAGATTGACATGCGTGGTTCCCAAAGGTACAAGGGACACCATCCTCGTAGTTTCCAATAGCACAGCCTCAATGTATGGCAGCAGCCCGCACCTTATCAGCGGCTGCCGGGTTCCTCAGCTTCATGATGATCGAAAGAATAATTGGCATCGAGAGTTCTTTTCATCCCCGCTGACAATAGATCGTCCACTATTTTGATAAAACGAAAAATTATGCTCAGTTATTCTAATTAGGAGTTTTCATTGTTGTAAATAGAAGCAATTGTAAGTCATGACGGAAAAGAAACGAAATTTATAAAAGTTAAATACCAGGGTCAACATCAGGGAATATATGTTTAATTCTTAGCATTCTTATCCCTGAACTTTTGCTCTTCAATTTCGTCTGGAAGTTTCTGTAAAAGAAATTATACAATACAAGGTCTTGATTAAGATACTGCTCCATTTTTACGATAAAAAACAACAATGTTATTTATGGCGGATGAAACTAGATAAAAAAACAACAATGTTATTTATGGCGGATGAAACTAATATGATGTTATAGAACTAAATGTTTTGATAACAATAGTAAAACTAGTCTAATCACTACAAACTTCAAAATTACAAACGAATTAATCATTATACAGTGTGAGTCTCACTCCATAATAAAAATGAATGTCGGCAATGTGTGCCGGGGAAAATTCACTTAAACGCGGCATCATGTAAAAGCGAACGAAAGTTACGAAACTCAGGTAGCAGCGAACGAAAGTAACGAAACACATCACAGTAGCGGCGAATAATTCGGAGCGACTGCCTGTCTGTCATAATTGAAGGTCCCTTCGGCTAGCCCTACCTCCCCGCACCCCGACCCGCGCACATCACTACATAGTATAAAACAAAGTCGGTTTCTCTGTCCCTATGTCCCTTTGTATGCTTAAATCTTTGAAACTACGCAACGGATTTTGGTGCGGTTTTTTTTAATAGATAGAGTGATTCAAGAGGAAGGTTTATATGTATATATTGCACCCGTGCGAAGCCGGGGCGGGTCGCTAGTTAATAATAAAATTCACAGAAAATGCTGTCTACCTGCTAAACAATAGTGCGTAGCCGTGCGCTGGGCCTTTCTTTAACAGTTGATAAGAAATGTTGGGATTAAGTTAAAAATATGCAATTTTTACCATTACGTGGCTAATACGATGAAAAATAACGTAAAGTAATAAAAAAGGTAGGTAATGGGGGCGTCTTATTGAGAAATTTTACGATTATTGTAAAAATTGATGAAGAAAAAACAGATTTTTGCTAAAAAAAGATGTTTATTTTCAATTGAGGGTAGTTTTTTTCCCACAATTTTCATTTTATGAGGACGCCTAATTACTTCCAATCATTATGCAGTTTGTTTCATCGCGATAGATAATTCGGTTTAAAAGTTACACCGTTTTGTTTACACTGGGGTCACAGTAGCGGACAAAATATTTAAAAATTCCATAAAAAATATAAAAAAAATGTTTAGATTTTTTTAAATATTTTTTCCGTCGATAAATTTTTTAGTTATTCCCAGAACTGCCTCTAACGGAGGAATATCTTCTCCCTCTGGCATACTGAATTCGAAGTTATTCATGATGTTGGAGAAAAACTGGTAAAGTTCCATTCTTGCAAATAACGTACCCGTTGTTTTGCTTTCTCTTATGAATGTTTCAGACTTGAACAGTTCAGGTGCCGGGTAGATGTCGGGTCCATGTTCATTTTGTTGATCAGTGGGATGATGTGAGTGCCGGCAGGATCACTGCATTTTCCGATTTTCCAATACGCAAGATTGACATGCGTGGTTCCCAAAGGCACAAGGGACTCCATCCTCGTAGTTTCCAAAAGCACAGCTTCAATGTATGGCAGCAGTCCGCACCTTATCAGCGGCTGCCGGGTTCCTCAGCATCATGATGAAGGTCCACATAAGTGGCGTCAGAGTTGTTTTCATCCCCGCTGCGAATAGATCGTCTACTACTTTGATTAAACGAACAATTATGCTCAGTATCATTAGGAGTTTTCATTGCTGTAAATAGAAGCAAATCATGACGGTAAAGAATCGAGATTTATAAAAGTTAAGTACTAGAGTCAACATAAGGGAATATATAATTCTTAGCATTCTTATCCATGGACTTTTGCTCTTCAATTTAGTCTGGAAGTTTCAGTAAAAGAAATTATACAATACAAGGTCTTGATTAAGATTCTGCTGAATTTTTTACAATAAAAAAACAACAATGTTATTTATGGCGGATGAAACTAATATGATGTTATAGAACTAAATCTTTTGATAACAATTGTAAATAAAACTAGTTTAAAATAATCACTTCAAAATTACAAACTAATTAATAATTATATCCGTTTAGACTGCAACAAGTGATATAGATTTTAAACACTGAATGGCCAGTGTCAGAATCCCTGTGTAATTTCCGATTAACTTTACCTGCAGAGTTATTCATGCAAGTTAAAATTTGTTTTTCAATTGATGTGGTGGCGTTTTTTTCACTCTCCGGAGACTAAAACTGACCCCTTGCACTTTGTACTTAAGTTGTTAAATTACTTTTTCAAGTTCGTAAAGCACAGCTTAAAAGGAATAGGAGAACGAGTTATTCCCCGAACTCCGTCTAACGGAGGAATATCTTCTCCCTCTGGCATACTGAATTCGAAGTTATTCATGATGTTGGAGAAAAACTGGAAAAGTTCCATTCTTGCAAGTAACGTACACGTTGTTTTGCTTTCTCTTATGAATGTTTCAGACTTAAACAGTTATGGTTCCGGGTAGATGTCGGGTCCATGTTCATTTTATTGATCAGTGGGATGATGTGAATGCCGGCAGGAACAGTGCATTTTCCGGATTTTTCAATACACAAGATTGACATGTGTGGTTTCCAAAGGTACAAGGGACACGATCCTCGTAGTTTCCAATAGCACAGCTTCAATGTATGGCAGCAGTCCGCACCTTATCAGCGGCTGCCGGGTTCTTCGGCAGTATCACGAACAAATGAATAAGTGGCGTCAGAGTTGTTTTCTTCCCCGCTTATCGTCCACTACTTTGATTAAACGAAAAATTATGTTTAGTATTATTGGGAGGTTTCATTGTTACGAATATAAGCATATGTAAGTCATGACGGCAAAGAATCGAGTTTTATTAAAGTTAATTATCAGGGTCAACATCAGGGAATATATAATTCTTAGCATTCTTATCCATGGACTTTTGCTCTTCAATTTCGTCTGGAAGTTTCTGTAAAATAAATTATACAATACAAGGTCTTGATTAAGATTCTGCTGTATTTTTACATAAAAAATATAGTAATCACTTCAAAATTACAAACTAATTAATCATTATATCGGTTTTAGAACACAACAAGTGATTTTTTGAGATACTTTTTGCAGACTGATGTGGGGCTATTTTGCTACTTCTTAATTTAAAAAAAAAATTGTGCGCTATACCCGAATATTATTAAATAACACCACGCAAGGATAGGGATTATACAATATGTCCGGGTGCAACTAAATCTTTTGTTAACAATAGTAAAACTAGTCTAAAGTAAACACTTCAAAATGACTAACTAAATAATTATTATAATGGTTTTAGAACACAACAAAGTGATATAGTTTTTAAACACTACTGAATGGCCAGTGTCAGAATCCCTGTATAATTTCCGATTAACTTTACCTGCAGAAATATTCACGAAAGTTAAATATTTTTTTCAATTGATGTGGTGGTTTTTTTTCACTCTCCGGAGACTTTAAAACTGACCCCTTGCACTTTGTACTTTAGTTGTTAAATTACTTTTTCAAGTTCGTAAAGTACAGCTTAAAAGGAATAGGAAAGTGAGTTATTCCCAGAACCCCCTCTAACGGAGCAATATCTTCTCCCTCTGGCATACTGAATTCGAAGTTATTCATGATGTTGGAGAAAAACTGGAAAAGTTCCATTCTTGCGAGTAACGTACCCGTTGTTTTGCTTTCTCTTATGAATGTTTCAGACTTGAACAGTTCAGGTTCCGGGTAGATGTCGGGTCCATGTTCATTTTGTTGATCCGTGGGATGATGTGAGTGCCGGCAGGAACAGTGCATTTTCCGGATTTTTCAATACACAAGATTGACGTGCGTGGTTCCCAAAGACACAAGGGACTCCATCCTCGTAGTATCCAATAGCAAAGCCTCAATTTATGGCAGCAGCCCGCACCTTATCAGCGGCTGCCGGCTTCCTCAGCATCATGACGAAGGTCCACATAAGTGGCGTCAGAGTTGTTTTAATCTCCGCTGAGAATAGATCGTCCACTACTTTGATTTAACGATAAATTATGCTTAGTTAGTATTATTAGGAGGTTTCATTGTTACGAATATAAGCATTTGTAAGTCATGACGGCAAAGAATCGAGATTTATTAAAGTTAATTATCAGTGTCGTCAACATCAGGAAATATATAAATCTTAGCATTCTTATCATTCTTATCCATGGACTTTTGCTCCCTCAATTTCGTCTGGAAGTTTCTGTAAAAGAAATTATACAATACAAGGTCTTGATTAAGTTTCTGCTGCATTTTTACAATAAAAATAAAACTAGTCTATAGTAATCACTTCAAAATTACAAACTAATTAATCATTATATCGGTTTTGAACACAACAAGTGATTTTTTGAGATACTTATCTTTGCAGACTGATGTGGGGCTATTTTGCTACTTCTTAATTTAAAAAAAAATTGTGCGCTATACCCGAATATTTAATAATAAGACCACGCAAGGATAGGGATTATATAAATTTAATTTAAAAATATCGATAAATAATTATTCCTGACATCGTTGTTTCTCTTAATGTTTCAAAATCACATCGCGATCAAACGCGTAACGCTAACAACGCCAGATGGCGCTGTTAGTGTTACGCGTTTCAAGCTATTTTTTCCCAAGTTTTCTGGTATTTCAATATTACTTTGTTATTGTGTATTTAGTTACTGGTTTTCGTAGATCACCTTTCAGGAGCAATCATTTCGTTGTAGACATGATGCCCGCGGCATTTCTCCGCACTAAACAATTAAGGTCTGAAAAGGTAAAACAAATGTTAGCACATCCACATTTATACAACGTGTAACGTTAAATGCGCAAAACTTCAGATACCCCAAATGATTTTTAATTCATTTGATTAGGTCAAATGAATTAAAAATCATTTGGGGTATCTGAAGTTTTGCGCATCTAATACTGAAATATTTTTTTTAATATTTTGAAAAATGTAACCTATATTAAATAGGGGTTCAATTGATTCTGCTCGTTATTCTGATCATACTATTTGTAAGTTTTGCGCATTTAACAAATTTTAGCACATCAACATTTACCGGGTGCGGCGATTGAACTGTCCGTATGTGAAAATGAAATATTTCTGTTAATTTTCAATATTTATTTCTACATACACTTTTGCTATATGAAAATGGAAAGTTCAAAGTTTTATTATAACTTATTTCGAAGGAATAAAACCGCCTTTAGCCTTTACTTCAAGCTGAAGTCTCTTTCTGAAAGAAGCGCAGGCTGCCCGAACGACGTCGTCACTCAAACAATTCCATTCTCGCGTAAGAGTAACTTTGAGCGCTTCCAGCGAAGTGTGTTTTTTAGCACAGGACTTGACCTGTAAAACACTCCAAATACAAATGTCCTGCGGATTCAAGTCGGGCGATGACGACGGCCACATATCTCGGTCGATCAGCACTGGAATGTTTGCTTTCAACCAATTTTGCGTTCCAATTGCTCTGCGATGGTGCCGAGTCTTGCTGGAAAGTCCAACGCTCAGAACCAAATGTGTTGCGTGCCCACGGTGAAAAAGAGGAAATGTTCCATTCTTGCTAGTAAATTCCTGATGCTCATACGCTGTCCAGTTCCGAATTGCATGAAAGTGTCTGTTGCAGTAAACTTGCTTTCTCTTATGAATCTTTCAGGCTTGATGAACAGTTCAGGTTCCGGATAGATGTCGGATTCCAGGTTCATTTTGTTGATCCGTGGGATGATGTGAGTGCCGGCAGGAACAGTGCATTTTCCGATTTTCCAATACACAAGATTGACATGTGTGGTTTCCAAAGGTACAAGGGACACCATCCTCGTAGTTTCCAATAGCACAGCCTCAATGTATGGCAGCAGTCCGCACCTTATCAGCGGCTGCCGGGTTCCTCAGCATCATGACGAAGGTTCACATAAATGGCGTCAGAGTTGTTTTCATCCCCGTTGAGAATAGATCGTCCACTACTTTGATCAAACGAAAAATTGTGCTTAGTATTATTAGGAGGTTTCATTGTTGTAAATAGAAGCAAATCATGACGGTAAAGAATCGAGATTTATAAAAGTTAATTACCAGAGTCAACATCAGGGAATATATAATTCTTAGCATTCTTATCCATGGACTTTTGCTCTTTAATTTCGTCTGGAAGTTTCAGTAAAAGAAATTATACAATACAAGGTCTTGATTAAGATTCTGCTGAATTTTTTGCAATAAAAAAACAACAATGTTATTTATGGCGGATAAAACTAATATGATGTTATAGAACTAAATCTTTTGATAACTGTTGTAAAACTAGTTTAAAATAATCACTTCAAAATTACAAACTCATTAATAATTATATCCGTTTAGACCGCAACAAGTGATATAGATTTTAAACACTGAATGGCCAGTGTCAGAATCCCTGTATAATTTCCGATTAACTTTACCTGCAGAGATATTCACGCAAGTTAAAATTATTTTTTTTCCATTGATGTGATGGCGTTTTTTTCACTCTGTGGAGACTTTAAAACTGACCCCTTGCACTTTGTACTTAAGTTGTTAAATTACTTTTTCAAGTTCGTAAAGCACAGCTTAAAAGGAATAGGAAAGTGAGTTATTCCCAGAACCCCCTCTAACGGAGCAATATCTTCTCCCTCTGGCGTACTGAATTCGAAGTTATTTATGATTTTGGAGAAAAAGTGGAAAAGTTCCATTGTTGCTAGTAAATTCCCGATGCACATACGCTGTCCAATTCCGAATTGCATTAAAGTGTCTGTTGCAGTAAACTTGCTTTCTCTTATGAATGTTCAGCTTTCTCTTATGAATGTTCAGGCTTGAACAGTTCAGGTTCCGTTTAGATAACGGGTCCATGTTCATTTTGTTGATCCGTGGGATGAAGTGAGTGCCGGCAGGAACAGTGCATTTTCTGATTTTCCAATACACAAGGTTGATATGCTTGGTTCCCAAAGGTACAAAGGACTCCATCCTCGTAGTTTCCAATAGCACAGCCTCAATGGCAGCAGCCCGCACCTTATTAGTGGCTTCCGGGTTCCTCAGCATCATGACGAAGGTCCACATAAATGGCGTCAGTGCTGTTTTCATCCCCGCTGAGAATAGATCGTCCACTACTGTGATTAAACGAAAAATTATGCTTAGTTAGTATTATTTAGTTAGGTTTCATTGTTACGAATAGAAGCATTTGTAAGTCATGACGTTAAAGAATCGAGATTTGTAAAAGTTAAATAAGAATTATATATTCCCTGATGTTGGTAATTAACTTTTATAAATCCCGTTTTTTTTAATTCGTATTATTCTCATCGATCGTAGTAAAGATCACTTTGTACCGGAATAGGGTTGTCACTGAATTTTTGTCAATTGTAGGTATTGCATAGTCTGCATGCAAAGAGTGTTAACTTGTAACGGACATATGGGAATTTGGCAGAATTAAAAAATAGACTTTAATCCTGAATCCGTAAGTGTTAAGTCCCATTTTTGAGATTTACCGTTCTAGAACGAATGGAAATATTGTACTTAGTGGTTTCAATCACAAAGGTTCAAAGTAATGGTTTAATTGCATGGTTTTCGGGTGTTGCAACAATTCAAACACACATTAATTGAAAGCATTTATTAACATAATGACAACAAAACAAATTGTTACAAAAATTAATCCCAAATATTATACAATCATTTCAAACAGTCATACTATAACAGTTACATCAAATTATGGTCATGAGCAAAATTGTGTGCTCATGTGAATTCATATTTTGATAATGTCATTTAGTCATTTATTCTGATCAAAAATACATTTGTGTTAAATATAGGTTAAATACAATGACAATAATAATCAATAAAAGACCACCACCACCACCACCACCACATCATATATCACCTTCTACATCAAATTATGGTCATAAGCAAAATTGTGACCTTGTGAATTCATATTTTGATATATCACCTTCTTCATACATTGCTAGACAAGCAAATACTCGAATTCTGTAAATAATGTTTTAAAAATACGTATTAAAGTAAGTGAACTTACACAAGATTGACATGCGTGGTTCCCAACGGCACAAGGGACACCATCATCGTAGTTTCCAACAGCACAGCTATCAATGTATGGCAGCAGCCCGCACCTTATCAGCGGCTGCCGGGTTCCTCAGCATCATGACGAAGGTCCAAATAAGTGACGTCAGAGTTGTTTTCATCCTCGCTGAGAATAGATCGTTCATTATTTTGACTAAACGAAAAATTTTACTCAGTTAGTATTATTAGGTTTCATTGTTATAAATAGAAGCAATTGTAAGTTATGAAGGTAAAGAATCGAGATTTATAAAAGTTAATTACCAGGGTGAACAGGGAATATATAATTCTTATATTTCTTATCCATCGAAGTAAATACCTCTTTGTACCGGACTAAGATTGTCACTTAAGTGGTGTCAATTGTAGGGATTGCAGAGTCTCCATGCAAAGAGTGTAACCTGTTACGGTAATCGAACACATTGAAAGGCAGGCCAAGGTATGGGAATTTGGCAGAATAAAAAAATAAAAAATAAATAGACAGTCCCATTTTTTATATTTAGCATTATAGAATGAATGGAAATATTGTACCTACCTAGTGGTTTTAACCACGAAGGTTTAAACTAAATAGTTTAATTGCATGGTTTCGGGTGTTCATCATCATCATCCACAGCCCGAATTCACCCACTGCTGGGTATAGGCCTCTCTTTTCTCGTGCCAATCCCCACGGTCCTGTGCCAGCCTCATCCAGGATTTTCCCCCGATGGCAACTATGTCGTCTGGTTCCGGGTGTTACATCGATTCAAACACACATGTTAATTGAAAGCATTTATTAAAATAATGGCAACAAAACAATTTGTTAACAAAAACTAATGAATATAATAAGATTAATCTCAAATATTATAAAACCATGTCAAACAGTCATACTATAACAGTTACATCAAATTATGATCATGAGCAACTTTTGCATGCATGACCTTGTCAATTCATATTTTGATATATCATCTTCTTCATACATTGCTAGACAAGCAACTACTCGAATTCTATAAATAATGTTTAAAAAATACGTATTAAAGTAAGTGAACTTACATACTTTGTATTTAGAGTACTTTTCCTTATATAAAGCAGCGAATATGGTTAGCAGCATGAGGTGAAGGTTACAAGAAGTAATAGAAAAGGAAGGTTTACCGACTCATAGTCGAATTTATTTTAATTAGTAGACGAATATGAATCTTATTTTTATGCCAATAAGGTTCATATTCGTTAAGCGAATGTGAACAAATATAAACCTTAGCAATAATTAGGTATAAATGTTAATAATCTCCTCCTCTAATCCTCTTTTTAAAACCACAACTCGTAAAGTATTGAAAGTATAGTGAAGTGATGTTATTGTTATGCGGTTAGAAGTTGTCATAATTTCTTACTATCTAACATGTTGATTCACTTCACTAGAGGTGAAGTTTTACTTTGATTCAATTTATATACCTGCCTACTTTGACAAATTATTTACGTCCATCCTTACCAACAAAAAACTTTGCCTTTGCCAATAAAACTGGTAAACAACAGTGTTTTACTCATTCGAACGTCTAGTATGGATAGCTATAGCCTATGTATGTTTAAAACCGGTTCGTATTAATTCATTGTATCAGCCACACAACTTTTTTTGCTAACTTACAGCCCCCACAAAATTGAACCTTAAAACAACCAATGTAAGGAAGCAATAGGCTCGTCCAAACCAAATACCAATATTTATCTAATAAAAAATCAAATTATTTTATTGGTTATATTTAATTACTTTTTTAATTTTTGCTTGAGTGATTTTATTGGTCAAAAAATTAATCTAATAAAGAACAAAAAGTAAAAAACGGCAAAAATTACTCCTCAGCTGGGATCGAACTCACATCGTCGAGCTTAGATCACTAACTGACGCAAGAGCTTACACCAATCAGCTATGGTGACCATGTTACACTTGGATAAAATGTTGGTCTTATTGTAAACCCGTTTATTTTACCCGTCTACCTTACACGGTTAAAGATTAAAAAAATAAACCCCGTGTAGGGTAGACTACGTATACACACACAATAATAATGAGCAGTTGTATGAACATGACCGGCTCGTACAATGACAGTTACCGCTGTGTGCAATGTAAACTAATTAGATTTGCCGAGCGTACCTATAATGATTTTACATACTAAAAAATATTATTATTATTATAAGCCTATATCGTCCCACTGCAGGGCAAAGGCCTCCCCCCAGGGTCCCTCCTTCCACATTTCGCGGTCTAGTACGATTGTAGGCCAATCCTTTGTGAAAGAGTCCAGCTCATAAAAAGTTATAATAAAATAGGTAACAAGGATAAATTAAATTCTAATGATTATGATAAATTCATAATTTCTTACGTATTTTTCCAAGACTATTTCATGATTATAACTCTTCAAAGCCATATTTGTTACGGTCGCGAATCATTTTGTAATTATCATACAACCTGACATTGACCTGCAAATAGTATAGTAAAAAACTTTAGAAAATTTAAATTGCGCGGGCTACCCTGGCGCTTCCCCCGTAACCTGTATTGTTCCACTGCTGAAAGGTCTCCATACTTTCCACTCTTGTCTCTGTGCGGATCTCTCCGGTGAATATCTCATAAACGCGTCTAAATGGTCTCGTCAGTGTTTCTAGGCCTCCCTTGGCGACGCCCGTCTTCTGGCACCTACTGTGCTGCGTGACGACACTAGCTCATCGATCGTGATGCATTACATACAGACAAGGTCCGCCGAATGTCACTTCAATCTAGCAGTCTTATTGCCCACAACAGCGATTCCAGTTTTGCAGCGTATTGTCTTATTGCGAATTCTGTCGCTGAGCTTAATACCCAATACGCTACGCTCCGTCGCCCTTTGGCAAACCATGAGTTTGGACCTTTTTTGACTCGGTCTAGGACCAAGTTTGAGGACCGTAGATTAGGATGGGCAGATTGCATGTTGCTCATA
Source organism: Noctua fimbriata (assembly GCA_905163415.1). Taxonomy (NCBI): domain Eukaryota; kingdom Metazoa; phylum Arthropoda; class Insecta; order Lepidoptera; family Noctuidae; genus Noctua; species Noctua fimbriata. The sequence continues at coordinate 15,871,412 of LR990929.1, forward strand.
TGATAACTAGTTTGTGCTTCAGGGATAAAGGTCTTCCAGGTGTTCTCGAATCGGCGGCCAGCATAGTAACTACTTATGCTTTATACAGTTTAAGATACTATCTGCTCACCTATACTTTGTACAGTTTTGATGCTCACAACGGCTTCTGTTGCTACACTAGTCACAGATTTCATGGCTGCTCGCTCGTCGGCTTGAGATTTTCGTGACATTACGCCTTCTAGCCAGATGCTCCCAATCATCTACAAAAATATATGGCCGCGGTGATTTGAAATTGCAAATATGTTTATGTGCATTACGGAGAACTGATTGATATAATGTTAAGTTTTCTTAAAATTGGTAAAAATGCAGTTGAAACAAGAGCTAAGTTTCCAGTTGAAAACTAATCCCATTATGACTCCAATGACTACAGAGCACGCCCAGTAGGATGAGACCAATTTCGAGTCCAGTAGCACCTTGAACCTCTACTGCGTGCGTCTCCACTTCATCTGGCACAGATTTGTAGTTTTCTTTGTCGTAGTATTCTATATCCTGTTGGACATACATAGGAAATTTTGTTTTTATTGATATTTATAAAGAAAGAAGAAATGTTGATATTAATATAGGTAACTCTTTATGTACCTGTCTTAGCAAAGCATTAAAGCATGACCCTGTCGTCCAGTAGCCATCCTCAAACCAGCTGTAGTGAAAGTAGTGGTCAGACGACGTATCGAGACACCAGCAACCGCTGCGAAAAAAGAATCTATCATACTAATCACCTAAGAACATCAGCTCATCACGATCCGGGATAAAATTCCAAGTCGTTGTTCGGATGGGAAATCACATGAAGCACACGGCGTGTCTTGAAAACATTACGTATAGGTATGTAAGTAACTTGATAATAAAATATATTGAAAAAAGAACTTACGCCGCTAGTGAAACCGAAGAGATCACTTCAAACCTTAATATTTGAACCGTTTTATTGTACCGTTACTAACTCTCCATTGGAATAAACCACTATATGTTGGAGAAACCCAAGAGTTATCATTCCATTTAATCCACAACCACAAAAGAAGAGGAAGGCGCTAAACGCATAAACATTCATTACAATTTAAGGGTGTCTGACAGGGGTTGCAACTGTACCAAGTGCCTGACAATGAACGAGATGGTTTATAATATAGTATCAAATAAAATATATAAAAACCGAGTTTTTATACTTGTAACGAATTTGAGGAACAATTTTATAATCCTTTGCTACCTTTCAAAGCAACCATGATCCAAACATCATAGTCTGGGATCGTTCATACCTGTAATAGGGACACACATAGAAACTATAGGTTTTATAAAATAATGAAGGTCTGATCGTCGCGGGCTTGAGTGTAACGTTGTAAAACTTGAGGGGTTAGCACATCTGACGCTGTTTTTATCTACTCTGTGTAATTCTGCTGTTTCCAGTTAGAATGGAAGCCGGCTTTGCCATTATTGGGGAAAGGGTAGGCACATGATGACCGCTGTTTTAAGCTTTCACGGTTTACCGGGGTTTATTGGGAACTCAAAATAATGAACAATCACGGAAGATATCCCGTAAGTGACAGTATAAGTTCATGATGATGACATTTTACACCATGTCTACAAAAGTGGTTTCGTTAACCGCAGTTTTAAAAATCAGGATACTTACAAAACATGTCCCTTGGATACGAGAACAGCTCCGTAGACCGTCGCGCAACAGAAAGCTATCGGGGGCACGTAGAAACCCATGCCAAGCAGCACTCCTCGCCGCCGAGACTTTGCTCAGAGATTCTCGGTACTTTTCCAAAAATACAATCTCTATACCTGTAAAACATTAATAATGTGTTATTAAAATAGCCAATTGGCATTTAGAATAGGTTGGTGCATTCTTATCTCCTGCTCCTTATTACAAAGGTTTTTCTTACCCAGCATTTCCCAATGTATCTCTGTGTGGCACTCCTCTGTGTAGGGTGTCTAAATTTAAATATTTGGGTCACTGGGTTACCGGTGATTTAAGTGATAATGTGGTTTGCACGGTGTTAGAATTCAGTTAAAATCACGCTTTTTAAAGCATATTGCCAATCTTTCTACACCTGCAGCCTGTGGGCCGGTTATTCGCAGCGGGCATACAGCGACCTGCGTGTCCAATATAATAATGCACTCAGGGTACTGTTGGGGCTGCCATGGCGCTGCAGTGCGTCAGGGATGTTTGCTGAGGCGCGGGTGGGATGGCTTTGCCGCTATCGTGAGGAAAAGATTCGCCTCTCTACTCGCTCGCGTTCGTGGCAGTACCAGCACTATACTGGGTGTTTTTACTGATCGGTGGGAGTCCCCCATGCTGCAAAGGTGGGTGCGGCTTCATGCCGTAATTTAAATTTTGTTTTTGCCTATACTAACATTAGTTTTTTAAGTACATTGTTACTAACAAAATATGGAACTAGTCTGAAATAAATGTTTATTATTATTTCCTTTATTCGTATTTATACATATAATTTACATTTTTAAATATTTTTATATTGTAACATAAAAAAAAACATTTAAAAATATAAAACATTGTAGCCCACCGGCATCAGGAACAGGGTCCGAGCTACCGGTGGTCAGGGCTCTTGAGAGAGGAACCTCCTAACGATACGCGCCGTGTCCAGAAGTACTGCTTTCTGAATCAAGCCCTTGATCCAGCTGCCAAGCGAGAGCCTCGTCAGATGTTGGTCGAGGCTTTTGGCTAATAAGCCATTGGCCGACACGACTATCGGCACAATGACTGCTGTACTCACGTCCCACATGTCGACAAACTCGCGAGCCAGATGTAGATATTTGAATTGTTTATCTTTCTCTGCTTTCACGAGGTTCTCGTCATGCTGAACCGTTATATCAACTATCATTGTGCGACGCTCCAATCGATCTATCACCACAATGTCAGGTTTATTGGCAACAGTAGTCCTGTCAGTGACGATAGATCGATCCCAATACTACGTGATATTACCATCATCGAGAACTGGGTCGGGCACATACTTATAGTATGGCACTTCTGATTCCACAAGGTTGTACTTAAAAGCAAGTTGCTGGTGGATAATCCTGGCAACGAGGTTGTGTCTATGCAAGTACTCTCCGTTAGCCAGACGAGAACACCCAGAAATAATGTGTCGGATCGATTCTCCCGGACGGTGGCATGCCCGACATATGTCAACCGTGTCATCCTAGTTATTCGTCATCATAACTTCGTCCATTATTGCACAGACAAAACCTTCGGTTTCCCCGAATAGGTCACCGAAACGCAGCCAAGCTACGGACGCTAAGAAGTCTACATCGGGTCCGTGTAAAACCCGATAAAAGCGTCCGTGAAGCTCCTTGCCCTGCCATACCTCCTTGCGATCATTAGTGTCTAATACTCTAGGTTTGCGCCAGTTCTCGTTAGCCAGGGAGAGCGGGGTGAGGCCCTTGTCCACTGAGACCACATCTCGGTGCGTCCCCACGTCGGCCTCTAGGAAGTATTCCCTAAGACTGCATACCTCACGGTTGTGCAGGGTCTTAGCATTTAAGAAGCCACGACCCCCACACTTCCGCGGGATATACAGTCTCATCACCGACGACCGTGGGTTATTATTATTTCCTTTATTTATCTGTAAACTTATTTTAAATATTTTTAAACATTTCTTAAAAAAAACCATATAAAAAAACATTTAAAAATATAAAAAATAGTGGTCCGCCGGTAGCGGAAGCAGGGTCCAAGCTACCGGTGGTTAGGGCTCTAGAGACAGGAACCTCCTCACAATACAAGCCGTATCGAGGAGTACTGCCTTCTTAATCAGGCCCTTGATCCGCCTAAGGAGAGCCTCGAAAGATGGTCGTCGAGGCTCTTGGCTATAAGGCCATTGGCCGTCACGACGATCGGCACAATGATAGCCGAGTTCACATTCCACATGTCGACAACCTCGTGTGCCAAGTCGAGATATTTTATTTGTTTCTCTTTCTCAGCTTTCACGAGGTTCTCGTCATGCGGGATGGTAACATCGACTATCATTACGCGGCGCGCTGATCGGTCTATCACTACTATGTCAGGCTTATTGGCGACAATAGACCTGTCAGTAATGATAGACTGATCCCAGTACAGCGTGACATGGTCTTTCTCGAGAACTGGGTCGGGCACATACTTGTAGTACGGTACCTCAGATTCCACAAGTTTATATTTCAAGGTAAGTTGCTGGTGAATAATCCTGGCTACTTGGTTGTGCCTGTGCAAGTACTCGCCGTTAGCCAGACGAGAACAACCAGAAATAATATGTCTGATGGACTCACCCGGACGGTGGCATGCCCGACACGTCAACCGTCCCGTCCTTCATAATATATTTCTGATAGTTGTTCGTCAACATAACTTCGTCCATAATCGCACAGACAAAACCTTCAGTTTCTCCAAAGAGGTCGCCGAAACGTAACCAGGACACGGACGCTAGAAAATCTACATCGGGCCCATGAAGAGCCCGGTAGAAACGCCCGTGAAGCTCCTTGCCTTGCCATACTTCCTTGCGGTCATCGGTAGTAACTACTACAGGTTTGGGCCAGTTCTCTTTAGCCATGGACAGCGGGGTGAGTCCCTTGTCCACTGCGACCACATCTCGGTGCATACCCACCTCGACTTTTAAAAAATATTCTCTGAGACTGCACATCTCGCGATTGTGAAGGGACTTCGCGTTTAAAAACCCTCGACCCCCGCACTTCCGCGGTATGTACAGCCTCATCACTGATGATCGTGGGTGATGCATCCGGTTTGCGGTAAGCAGTGTACGAACTTTCCTATCCAGGGCATCGAGTTCGGTCCGAGTCCATTTGAGCACGCCGAAAGAGTACATGAAAACCGGCAAGACCCAACCGTTGAAGGCGCGCACCTTGTTTCCGCCTGAAAGAAGGCTATTTAATACCTTGTTCAGGCGTCCAAAGAAGCGCTCCTTCAACGATTGCTTCATGTCGGTTACGTTAATGCCTAATGCTTCCGACATACCCAAATACTTATAGCTTTCGGTTGAGGAGAGGGATCTCAGGTGTATGGAATCCGAGAGCTGAATTCCCTCGGATTCCATAATCTCCCCTTGCTTTACATACATGACTGCACATTTGTCCACACCAAATTCCATCCTGATGGCGCTACTGAAAGTTTCAGTTACTTTCAGTAGCTCCATCAGTCGCAATTTGTTGGGGGCAAAGAGTTTCAGATTATCCATGTAAAGAAGGTGAGATATGACCTGACCACCTCTCCTCAACTGGTAGCCTAGACCTGAATCCTCCAGCAATGTGCTCAGAGGATTCAGGGCTAGACAGAACTAAAGTTAGCTCAGACTGTCGCCCTGGAATATTCCCCGTTTAATCCATACAGGCTCATCGTTCCTCTGGATCTGTCGACATCCTGGATATCGAAGGACCGTCCTCCATTGCCCCATACACGACTCAAGGAAGGCGCGTAGAGTTGCATCTATCTTGTACAACTCCAGCACCCTCATGAGCCATGTATGTGGCACCTAGTCGTAGGCCTTCTTATAATCTATCCAGCATGTAGACAGATCATTGCGGGATCGACGAACCTGTTTGCTAATGGCCATGTCGATGAGGAGTAGCTCCTTAGTGCCACGGGACCCATTCCTACATCCATTTTGAGAGGCAGACATAATGGAGTTTTTGTCAATGTGTGTATTAATTTTAGCTCTCAAAATTGATGTAAGAAGTTTATAAACCGTAGACAAACACGTGATCGGTCTATAATTTTTGGGTTCCACGGGACTACCTGACTTATGGAGCAGGTGGGTAACGCTTGTTGTTAAAAACTGCGGTAAGGACCCAGACTCTAAGGATGACTGGAATTGGGATGCCAGGCAAGTGTGTGAACTACTAAGCCATTTGAGCCAGAAGTTGTGCAGTCCGTCCGGTCCCGGTGACTTCCAGTTCGGTAACGGACGAACTGCTCTGGCTATCTAAAGGTGTTATCAAGATTGGCTCCATTTCTGGGATCATTCATCATTTCATCATCCGGACGCTCACGTCCGTCATATTTAGCTCGGGTCGCTCCCAAGCTCTGTATACCCACCTCTCATCGCTCTGGAACATGCGATTCTGTGAGTACCTATCAACCCGCCGCTTATACCTCCGAATACGGTTCGCCCATGCATAAACTTTCTGCTTCAGGAAGTCGATGCGCTCTGTGACACGGGACATGTATTCTTGAGGACTGATTCCAGTCCCCGAGAATGCCCGCCTCACAAAGCGCATCACACGTGGTCGTGTATTGCCCTCCCTGAAGCAGTGTAGTTTGCCGATGAGTACCCTGGCCCCGTCGATGCGGCGCTCGATCCTGCGCTGCCAGGCTGGTACGGCTGGTTTTGGTCGAGTAGCTACGTCACAATTTGGGAACTTGACGTTAGCTAAACGACATGCCGCAACAGCCCCACAGTACAGGATCGAGTGTGTATCAACGAGGTTCTCGCTACTCTCGAATATATTCTTGAGTTGCGAGTCCAAGGCACACACCAGCGCCCTATTTTTATTATGCATGGGTAACCGTGGTAATCGGGGCCTAAGTTCGGTAGGAGTGGATCGATATTCACGAAGCGCATCTTCCAGAGCGCTCCTCAATCGGTCGTTGCACTGGCTACTTACCACAGCAACCCTATCATCTTCCTCTAAAACAGCTGGGTTGAACCGCGGCGGGGTTGCGTCAATCACTGACGCTTGCACCGCGGTTTGTGCCGGAGTTAAAACGATACGGTTGCTCACTACCTCTGAGCGCAGCCTATCAAGTACGGCGTCGTCCAACATGTGATTGCGTTGGATGACCCGCACCTGATCCGACAGTCGTTGGGCCGAAACGTTGACGGTTGGTTCAAGTACCTGGAACAGAGACAGCATCCCAACACGGTACGCAGTGAGGACGTCGACGTGGCGACGTCGGCGGAGAGAAATACTCGTCGCTCGAGCTCAACGCAACTGCCACTGCCGGTGTCACAGCACTCACGATGGGGCTGGATTCCGGCGGCGGCGAGGCGGAGCTGAGCGACGGGTCCGGAGGTGGTAGGCGTGCGCGTCGGTAGGCAGCTCTCGTAATCATTTTTCGGTTATCATCTTGTATCTTATATGTAATTTTCAGTATTTGACATTTTTGATGACGCCGTTGACAGGCGTCATTTTTTCATCAACTGTATTTAAATTTCCTTTTGGTTTCCAAATTTCTGTTTTTATATTCTGGGATTTCCTTTGTTAGTCTTTAGACAACTAATATAAATACTTTTGTATTAAAACGAATATTATTATTATTATAACTTAATTCATGGGATCCGAACTAGACCGAATATCTAGGTACCATTTACTTTGGAACTACCCCAGTACCTACTTTTTTAAGGAGGATGCGCTAATTTAGCCCGTGAAATTCATAATTTCTTACCTTTTTTTCTACGACTATTACATGAGAAAGCTATTCAATGGGATTGATCGAACTTAAGAGAGTTATATTGATGATTTTAATGATTATAACTCTGTAAAGCCGTATTTGCTACGGTCGCGAATCATATTGTAATTATTAAATAACAACCTGACATTGACCTGAAAATAGTATATCAAAAAACTGTTGTTCCACTGCTGGGAAAGGTATCCCCATATTCTTCCACTCTTCTCTCTGTGCTGGTCTCTCCGGTCAATATCTCATAAACGTGTCTAAGTTAGTAGTCACGCCAGCGTTTCTAGGTCTCCCTCGGCGACGACGCCCGTTTTCTGGCACCCACTGTGCTGCGTGACGACACTAGCTCATCGATCGTGATACATTCTACAGATATGGCCCGCCGAATCTCACTTCAATCTAGCAGTCTTATTGCCCACAACAGCGATTCCAGTTTTGGAACGTATTGTCTTATTGCGAATTCTGTCGCCGAGCTTAAAACCCAATACGTAACTCTCCATCGCCCTTTGGCAAACCATGAGTTTGGACCTTTTTTGACTCGGTCTGGGCCCTAGTTTGAAGACCGTAGATTAGGATGGGGCATTGGTATATAAAGGTCTTCCAGGTGTTCTCGACTCGGCGGTCAGCATAGTAACTACTAATGCTATATACAATTTAAGATACTATCTGCTTACCTACACTTTGTACAGTTTTGATTCTCACAACGGCTACTGTTGCTACCCTAGTCGCAGATTTCGTTCGTCGGCTTGATATTTTCGTGACATTACGTCTTCTAGCCGGATGCTCCCAATCATCTACAAATAGATATGGCCGCGGTGATTTGAAATTGCAAATATGTTTATGTGCATTACGGAGAACTGATTGATATAATGTTAAGTTTTCTTACAATTGGTAAAAATGCAGTTAGTCAGTTAAGTTTCCAGTTGAAAACTAATCTCATGACGACTCCAATGACTACAGAGTTCACGCCCTGTAGGATGAGACCAATTCCTGGCTCCAACGCTGTTGCTTTCTTTGTCGTAGTATTCTATTTCCTGTTGGATAAACATAGGAAATGTTGTTTTTATTGTTATTTATAAAGAAAGAAGAAATGTTGTTATTAATATAGGTAACTATACTATGTACCTGTCTTAGCAAAGCATTAAAGTCTCCTCTTAGACTAGTAGTCATCCTCAAACCAGCTGTAGTGAAAGTATTGCTCTGAAGACACATGGGAGACACCAGCTCATCACGATCCGTCAATATGAATATCTGAGAAAGAAAACAAAAATCAGTGACGGGAAATGCACATGAAGTATGGAAGAAGAAGACATGCTGCGCCGACCCCAAATGAATTGGGATAAGGGCAAGAGAATGATGATGATGATGAGTGACGGGAAATGCAGATCCTAAAACTACTCGACCTATATACTTGATTTTTTGTTTCCGTTAGAGTCCTTTTGTAACGAATGTGGGGGGCACCAAAGACCGTTTAAAAATACATCCCCTAAACATGTTAAATGGGGGGTCATTTTTCGGATGGGATATCACATGGGGCACACGACTTGATATAAAAACATTACGTATAGGTATGTAAGTAACTTGATAATAAAATATATTGAAAAAAGAACTTACGCCGCTAGTGAAACCGAAGAGTAACTCGAAAAACCGGAAAGCAAGCGCCTTGAGTGACGTAAATCCATTTTGGGGCATATAGCTTCAATATCTCCCATTTGTTTACGTCCATGAGCGACGGACCCTCGAGGAGTATGCATCCATTCGTGAGATTCTGTTGAGAGAGGTTATTAATAATAGCCACTGACGGTAAGGTACTACTATTGATATTATTGTTTCAACTGTTTTAAACCGCGTACAGTGCTGTGTGCGTTGTAGCACATCAAGTTTAAGAAAAAGTTCAGCTTTGTAGAGTGTCGTCTCCGTCATTCATATCTTTGCAACATTCTCCAGTACCAGTACCATATTGTATAACAATCTACTTACCCACTACGGAACTCTGTTTGTTAATTCGAGGTCTTAGGTCATCTCACTTCTTTCTGCACGGACTACGGCCTGTCTCGAACTCCTCGTGGATTACAGGCGTGATTTTATGTTATGTTCATGTCAGTACCTGTGTGAAACTATGGTAGTTGTCCTTCCAGCGCTAACTCTATCAAGTGCAGCCTGGATATTTCGCTCGGAGTGTGGCTAGAGTGCGGAGATGGCCTCGTCAAGTAGTAACACGGCTGGCTTGAGTAAAAGTGCGATGCGCGTTCGCCTATCACTGAGTCGTAACCCTGAAATAACATTCCAATGAAAAACCATGCTCTGCGTCAGCTACATATTCAATCGAAATGCATGTTGAGAAAGTGAGTGTGCGGAGTAAAGCTTGCTTAGAGTATGCCACAGGCCACAACTCGCCGCGCTCGCTATCCGGTACGTGCTCACGAAGGCCACAAGTGACACAGGCCGGTAACTTAACAGGTTCACATGTTACATCGTCTGAGAGCGTAAACGGTTACAATGAAGCTTTTGTCCTATACAAACCTTAGGCAAGTTCGTGATAAATTCATGCGCGTAAGTCATAGCCGCAGCTCGCTGTACTTCTGGCAACGTTGCTTCGGGACAAGCGACATGGAAATATTTTCGAAAATTGTTCGTTGGAACAATACTGGGTCTTGACCCACAACACCTGGAAATCATCGGATGTTATTATAAAAATACTTGAGGTGCCTTGTATATGCTGGTATGGTGTGCAGTGTATATTATTATTACCAACCATTTGTGTCCCACTGCAGAGCAAAGGCCTCCTTTCCCTCTTTCCACTTAGTGTAAAGTGAGTGTGTGAGTGTGAGTGTGTGTGTGTGTGTGTGCGTGTGCGGGCGCGTAGTGTATTAGGGTAACATTAAAGATAGGAGACTGTTTGTAGTCTCCCCTGGCACCGCTATCTCAGCTGTATTTAAGAACATCTTGAATGTAATACATTTCTGATCGCGATTTAGGAAATGTATAGATTTTCTAGGAAACTAGCATATAACTATAATTTCTATTTAGGATTTTTTTCATTACATCACAAAAACAAAAGGTATATACACGAATACTTTTACATCGTTCTGGAGCCGAAACATAGTAACTCCAGTTGAGAAATAGTTACTATTAGCATTGTTATTGTTTATGAAGACATCAAATAAAGAAGTTAGAAATTTATCACTTTTATTCTGTCATTCGAGTTAAATCTTAGTAGCGCTTTCACTATTTCATTCATAAACGCAAGATCGTACGCGATGCACTCGTCGATGACGTAGAGCGACACAGCTGTGCGTGTGCGAGTCAGCTGATAGTGCGCTCGCGGTGGGTCAATGGACGTCGGACCAATAACCAGCTGAAAAAGTACCTGCAAGTAGGTATTTCATTTCAGGTACGATTAAGGTTGGTGTAAGTTCATTTACCTCCATCATCTCTCGTCTCCTCGTAAACGAGAGAAATTAATTGACAATTAATTCACCAGTCTCGCATCACGAAATCACTAATACTCGTACTTATTCAACTACACAACGACGAGTACGCTTGGGTGTTGTTTTTAAGGCATTGAATCGAGTGTTGATCAATCGAGCTAATAGGTACTTAATAAACATACCCAATTACCTACCTACCATATGATAAATAAAAAATAGTATTACTGCTTAAAACAATTTTCTTGCGGCAATGCTTGTGGCGGCTTCTACAAAGGCAGGCAATTCGAACAGAAAAAGACCTTATTTTATAACGTTAACTGTACAATTCGGTTGTGCATCCTTGTAAAGTCATCGTTGCGCATTTAAATACAAAACCAACACCAAGTGTCTGTTGGCGTTCGAGAAAGCCATCAGACCAAAGGTGTCAAAAGTGTACTCCTTACACGCAAATACGTCAAGAGATACTCGCAACCTTGAACCCGTTGTTATCTTTGCTATACGTTCGAGACAATTTACGACCGCCTCTTCGATCTGCGTGCATCTTTCCAGTCTGAACAGAAGAACAAAAACGTCAACTACCTTCAATTCATATACCACCACGTCATCACTCAAATGTGTTACCACATTCATCATCGCGAATTCAGTAGTCTTGAAATGTGACCTACCGGTCAGATGTTTAAAACACTTGGACAACCTGTAATGCTTCCCCTCACGCCACGCATAGGTAAACAACACATCCTGTTTCAAGTGCTTGACGGCCGTAAACAACGCCGTTGCCCTAATTGGTTCATTCGCAGGTAGATTCACTCGTTCTATTTCGTTTAGTTTCTCTGCCAATTTACATGTTGGTGTAGGACTCTTAACCACGGTCAGAGCTTTTTCCGTAGTCCTACACACCGCTGGCTCAGACCTCACCGCACACTCTGCCCTCGCCGGATCTCCACGCACCACTACTTCGGATTTCACCGCGCGTTCCACTTTAACCGATGGTGCAGAACACTTCACTTCAGTATCCTCTTCGTCCTCACTCGAGGCTGGCTTAGTTGATATACCTGAATCCGAAGAACATGAGAGCCTTCTCTCAGCGTCGAAACACACACCGACGCCCACCGACTTCGTGTGCACTAAAGGTTTTCGAGTCATAATTTGTGGTTTACTACCGCTGTGAATTTCAACTCCCTCCATGTCGGTGCTCACGTGTCTGCACGTCTAGAAAATACAACGCCTTTAAGTTATTTGTTTCTAAGAATAAGTTAGAATTATTTTTGAATAACGAGTTGTGGCCAGACGGCATAACATTTAGGCGTTTTGTGCGGTTTATGTACCGTAACGTAAGTGATAGGAACAAGTTATAGCTTGATAAAACTTTTCTTTATGAACCTAAATGAGAACAAACATTGTAAGATCATTACTTTTAACTGTAAGTCTGTTAAACGATCGATGGAAAGTGTTAGAAGGTTGTGTAATATGAGTGATATTGATGCCTCCAAGAAACTTGGCTTCTACCCCATGATATTCCTATTTTAAGTACCATATCAGATGAATTTGAATATACGGGTAAGTCTGCCGTTGACACAACTGCCGGATTACTGATTGGAAGGCCGTATGGGGGAGTAGCCATTCTGTGGAGGAAAGGTGTTTTTGATACAGTCACTGTGTTAGAATGTAACAGCTGTCGCTTGGCGGCCGTCAAAGCTAGCATTGGCGAGCGCTCGATTATTGTAGTATGTGTGTATATGCCGACTAATTCGCCCGATAACTTGCCTATGTTTACGGAAGTGTTAGGTGAGATCAGTGCAGTGGTTGCGGGCGGTGGGGTCGAGAGTTTGTTTATACTGGGTGATTTTAATGCACATCCAAACGAGTTATTTTTTAGGGAACTCACTAGTTTCTGTGCAGATCAATCGTTTGTTTGTGCTGATGTTGAAAAACTGGGAATAAATTCTAGTAGCTATACTTTTATCAGTGAGGCACATGGATGCAGGAGGTGGCTTGATCACTGTATAGTCTCTGTCAGCTTGGGCTGCAGTGAATATGGTTGTTATAAAAGAGGACGTGTATACGTCAGATCATCTACCACTTTGCATTGAGTGCGACTTAAATATAGTAAGACCCAAGCTGGTAACAATTCCTATTCCTTGTAATAAAGTAATTTGGGGGGAACGAAATGGCACGCAAGTTGACTGATACCGGGAGCTTTGTAACAGTAAGCTGCGTGAAATTGATTTCCCTCCTGATTTTCAAGAGTGTAGCCATAGTTTTTGTAATTCAAGCGAGCACAAAGCTATTTTAGATGACTTATACAGTGAAATATCATATGCATTATGTGATGCCGCCGAGCAAACATATGAAAAGGTAGGGACTGTAGGTAGAAGTAGGAAGCACAGGACAATATGCGGGTGGAATTACCATGTAAAAGATGCACACCGGGAGGCCAGGCTTAAATACGAAATGTGGGTTTTACACAATCGGCCAACCTCTGGAATTGTCTTTGAAGAAATGCGAGTGGCCCGTAACATCTTCAAGGCTCGGCTAAAATGGTGCCAAAATAACCAGGAGCAAATAAAGATGGATACGATTGCAAAAGCAAGAGCAACAAATAATTTTGCTAAGTTTTGGAAGTCCACGAGTAGGCTTGATATTAAGCCTGGCCTGTCTGTGAATGTCGGTGGGAGGAGCGATCCGGGGGAGATTGCAAATATGTTCAAGGAACATTTTACAGTGCAGTCTCCTCTGGGTCCCTCAGTTGGTGTGATCAATGCTGGGCCTGAAATGACCGGAGTGAATTCTTTAATGTTCTTTTCGGCCAGACAAGTTGCAACAGTCATTGAAAATATGAGCAGAGGCAAATCTCCCGGCCATGACGGGCTCAGTATTGAGCATTTCAAGTTTGCTGGGGTTCATCTGCCAAGGGTTTTTTACACCATGTGCCTAAGTCACTCTTACTTGCCTGCAGGACTAATGGAAACACTGGTGGTCCCCATAATTAAGAATAGGACGGGCGACATTTCAGATAAGTCGAACTATCGACCTATATCTCTCGCAACCACAATGGCAAAAGTACTGGACGGTATGATTGATTCTAGCTTGAAGGAATGTCTATCCGTGCATGACTCACAGTTCGGGTTTCAACATGGACTGTCAACGGAAAGCGCCATAGTAAGCCTCAAGCATACGGTCCAGTATTACACTGATCGAAGGACGCCGGTTTACGCCTGTTTTCTGGATCTCTCCAGAGCTTTCGATCTGGTAAATTATGATGTACTCTGGAGAGATCTTGAGGATAGGGGTGTATCGGTAGGTGTCCTCAGGATCCTACAGTATTGGTATGGGAACCAAGAAAATGTTGTTAGGTGGTCCAATGCACTCTCTGGGACTTATAGATTAGAATGCGGTGTGAGGCAGGGTGGTCTGACCTCCCCTAGGCTATTTAGCACATATATAAACGGCCTAATCGTGGACCTCAGCAATATGCGAGTTGGATGTAGCGTCCATGGTGTAAAAATAAATAGTATCAGCTATGCTGATGATATGGCGTTGCTGGCACCGACGGCAGGTGCTGTAAATGAAATGCTGCGGGTCTGTCAGGCGTCTGCTGCCTCGCACGGACTTATTTATAATGTCAAGAAGTGCGAATACATTGTCTTTAAGGCCGGCGGTGAATGCCCAGATACTATACCTGACATTACCCTAAACGGCTTGAACGTCAAAAGAGTGACAACTTTCAAATATCTAGGGCATCTTCTCGCCGACGACCTTAAGGACAATGTTGACATTGAAAGGGAGCGTAGGGCACTGGCGGTCCGAGGTAACATGTTGGCCCGAAGATTCGCTCGGTGTGGCAGTCAGGTAAAAGTAACACTGTTTAAGGCATATTGCCAGAGCTTTTACACGGGGAATCTTTGGGTCAACTATACCAAAAGAACGCTGGATGACCTACGCGTACAGTAAATATTTTTAGGATGCTGTTGGGACTGCCTCGATGGTGCAGCGCTTCTGCGATGTTTACGCAAAACCGAACTGACGGCTTCCATGCCGTCATTCGCAAGAAAACCGCGTCGCTGTTGTCAAGGTTGCGGGCGAGTGGCAACAGCATTCTTAAAACTGTGGCGGAGAATATCGACTCTCCGATTATTAAAGGTTTTGTGAGAAGGACAATCACTCAACATTAATTTGGGGTTGTCCTTTTCACAGTACTATTTATTCTGTATGTGTCTCTATTTTAGTTTAAGTACTAACACTAGTAATAAGTTATTTTATTGTTTACTAACACGTTGGATCATTGTTGTCCGAAAAATAAAGAATATTATTTCTATATAAAAAAATTAAAAAAAAAACATTTAAAAATATAAAACATAGTAGCCCACCGGCATCAGGAACAGCATCATATTATTATTATTTCCTTTATTTAAATTTTTACAAATTATTCTACATTTTTAAATATTCCTTAAAAAAAACATATTTAAAAAACATTTAAAAATATAAAAAATTGTAGCCCACCGGTATCGGGAACAGGGTCCAAGCTACCGGCGGTCAGGGTTCCAGAGAGAGGAACCTCCTAACAATACGAGCCGTGTCCAAAAGTACCGCTTTCTGAATCAAGCCCTTGATCCAGCTGCCTAACGAGAGCCTCCTCAGGTATTGGTCGAGGCTCTTGGCAATTAAGCCATGGGCTGATACGACTATCGGCACAATGATCGCTGAGTCCACATCCGACAACCATAACCACCATGGACCACCATGGTTGTCATGTCGACAACCTCGCGAGCCAAGTCAAGATACTTGATTTTCTTATCTTTCTCGGCTTTCACGAGGTTCTCATCATGCGGGACCGTTATGTCAACAATCATTGTGCGCCGCTCTGATCGATCCACCACCACTATATCAGGCTTATTGGCTACAATAGTCCTGTCAGTGATGATGGATTGATCCCAGTACAATGTGATACTGCCATTTTCGAGAACTGGGTCGGGCACATACTTATAGTACGGCACTTCCAATTCCACAAGGTTGTATTTTAGAGCAAGTTGCTGATGGATAATCCTGGCTACAAGGTTGTGTCTATGCAAGTACTCTCCGTTAGCCAGACGAGAACACCCGGAGATAATGTGACGGATTGATTCGCCTGGACGGTGGCATGCCCGACATATGTCAACCGTACCGTCCTTCACAATAAATCTCCGGTAGTTATTCGTCATCATAACTTCATCCATAATTGCACAGACAAAACCTTCGGTTTCTCCGAAGAGGTCCCCGGAACGTAGCCAGGCTACGGACGCTGATAGGTCTACATCGGGCCCATGCAGGGCCCGGAAAAAGCGTCCGTGAAGCTCCTTACTCTGCCATACCTCCATGCGGTAGTTAGTGTCAAACACTACAGGTTTGCGCCAGTTCTCTTTAGCCAAGGAGAGCGGGGTGAGGCCCTTGTCCACCGTGACCACATCTCGCTGCATCCCCACGTCGGTTTCAAGGAAATGTTCCCTGAGACTGCATATCTCGCGATTGTGGAGAGTCTTAGCGTTTAAAAAGCCTCGACCCCCACACTTCCGCGGGATATACAGTCTCATAACAGAAGAACGCGGGTGATGCATTCGATATGCCGTCAACAATGTACGGACCCTCCTATCCAGAGCGTCTTATTCTGTTTGAGTCCATTTGAGTATGCCGAAAGAGTACATCAGAACCGGCATGACCCAACCGTTGAAGGCACGTACCTTATTGCCGCCTGATAAAAGACTATTAAATACTTTTTTCAGGCGGCCAAAGAAGCGCTCCTTCAACGATTGCTTCATGTCAGCAACATTGATGCCCAGCGCTTCCGACATACCCAAATACTTATAGGTTTCGGTTGCTGAGAGGGATCTAAGATTTATGGAATCCGAGAGCTGGGATCCCACAGATTCCACAATCTCACCTCGCTTTACATGCATGACCGCACATTTGTCCACACCAAATTCCATCCTGATGGCGCTACTGAAAGTTTCAGTTACTTTCAGTAGCTCCATCAGTTGCAAATCGTTGGGGGCAAAGAGTTTCAGGTCATCCATGTAAAGGAGGTGAGATATAACTTGACCACCTCTCCTCAACCGATAGCCTAGACCTGAATCCTCCAGCAGCGTGCTAAGAGGATTCAAGGCTAAGCAGAACCAAAGTGGACTCAAACTATCGCCCTGAAATATACCTCGCTCTATCCTTATCGGCTCGCTATTCCTCTGGATTTGCCGACATCCTGGATAGCGAAGGACTGACCTCCATTGCCCCATACATGAATTCAGGAAGGTGCGCAGAGTTGCATCAACTTTATACAACTCTAGCACCCTCATGAGCCATGTATGTGGCACCGAGTCATAGGCCTTCTTATAGTCTATCCAACATGTCGACAGATCCCTTCGGGAACGGCGAACCTGTTGACTAATGGCCATATCAATGAGGAGTAGCTCCTTAGTACCGCGGGACCCGTTCCTACATCCATTTTGAGAAGCGGACATGATAGAATTGTCATCAATGTGTTTGTTAATTTTTGCTCTCAAAATGGATGTAAGAACTTTATAGACCGTCGGAAGACAGGTAATCGGTCTATAATTTTTGGGCTCCGCAGTACTACCCGATTTATAGAGCAGGTGGGTTATACCTGTTGTCAGGAACTCTGGTAGCGACCCTGACTCTAAGGCTGACTGGAACAGGATCGCCAGGCGAGCGTGCGATCTTGTGAACCATTTAATCCAAAAGTTGTGCAGCCCATCCGGCCCTGGAGATTTCCAGTTAGGCAACGGACGGACTGCACGAACTACGTCTTGGGGGCTGATAGTGATTGCCCCCATTTCTGGCACTAGATCGCACGCTCGCTCAACCTCCCGAGTCCATTCACCCTCGGTATGGCTAACAGGCACCGACCAGATGCTGCGCCAGAAAGAACACATGGCATCATCATCCGGTATGCGCGTGTCAGCCACACCTTGGTCCGGTCGCTCCCAAGCCCTATATACCCACCTTTCATCTCTTTGGAAAGTGCGATTCTGAGTGTATCGGTCCACCCGCCGCTTATACCTACGAATACGGCTTGCCCATGCATACACTTTCTGCTTCAGGAAGTCGATGCGCTCTGTGATACGGGACATGTAGTCTCGAGGACTGATATCAGTCCCCGAGAATGCCCGCCTCACAAAACGCATCACTCTAGGGCGAGTATTGCCCTCCCTGAAGCAGATCAGTTTGCCGATGAGTGCTCTGGCCCCACCAATACGTCGTTCAATCCTGTATTGCCATGGCGGCACGACTGGTTTAGGTCGTGTAGCTCTGTCATCAAAAAATTTGACATGAGCTACACGACATGCCGCTACAGCCGCACAATACAGGATTAAGTGAGCATCGGTGAGGTCTTCACAGTTGTCAAAATAGTTTGACAACTGCGAATCCAGAACAGCCACCAGCGCCCTATTTTTGTTATGCATGGGCAAACGAGGTATGCGTGGTCTAAGGTCGGGTTGCATGAACCGATATTCTTGAATCGCACCCTCCAAAGCACTCCTCATTTCCTCATTGCACTGGGTACTTACATTAGTAACCATGTCATTACTCACGTCGTTATCGCGATTAGTTATTGTGCTAGACTGTGGTAGTACCACAGCCTGCGCCGACGGAGTAATGACATGGCTGCTTTGCATTTCAGTTCGCAGGCGATCAAGTACAGTGTCATCTAACATACGGTTACGCTGGATGACTCGCACCTGATCCGATAGTCGTTGTGCCGACACGTTGACAGCTGGCTCAAGCACCTGAAACAGAGAGAGCATCCGAACACGGTACGCGGTCAGGTTGTTTCCTCCCTCTGTAGTATGAGCGCATGACGTTTTCATTGATGGATTGCGTCCATCGCATGCGCTGCACACTCCCGCCGGGAGCTGGGACCCTATCAGAAGCCGGTGGGCCTCGAGGTCCTAAACCGTCCGGCGGCCGGCGTCCTCCCCGTCGACGAACAGGTGGTGGCGTCGTCGGCGGAGAGAAATACTCATCGCTCGAGCTCGACGCAACTGCCACGGCCGGTGTCACAGCACTCACGATGGGGCTGGATTCCGGCGGCGGCGAGGCGGAGCTGGGCGACGGGTCCGGAGGCAATAGGCGTGCGCGTCGTGCAGCTGCTGATCTCGTCAACATTTATCTTCATATTTTATATTAGTCTTCCAAAATTTTTGTGACAGACAATGTCACTGTAATGTAGGTATATGGATAAAAATGTGTAAGTTAGGTAGGTCAGGCGCCGGCCGCTGCCGGCAGTCCGCAATAAACGATTTACCGAGTGCCCGTGTTTCATTGTGTTATTCCGCCTTAAGAATATCACAGTGGCGACGAGAGTTAATTACCTATGTGAAATCGCGTGCGCATTTGAACAATAGTCAAGATGACGATTGGAAAGTTAAGCGAATTTGACGTGAAAACGGGACAGTGGTCATCTTATGTGGATAGGTTGGACATGTACTTTCTGGTAAATAAAGTGGCGGAGGAGTTGAAGTTACCTATCTTAATTTCTACAATCGGAGATGAGGCGTACGAGTTACTCGTCAACCTATCGAGTCCAAAGAAGCCGTCGGAGTTAACGTACGGTGCAGTAATTACTTTAATGCGTCAGCACCTACAGCCGACGCCATCTTCATTAGCGGAAAGATATCGTTTCCGACAAAAAAGACAAGGATCGGAGGAAAACGTGGCGACCTATGTCACCGAGTTAAAAAGGTTAGCTCGCCACTGTAAATTTGCAGAAAATTTAAACGAGAGCTTGCGTGACCAGTTTATATGCGGACTCAAGAGTGACGTCATCAGGCAACGACTGTTTGCGGAGGATGACTCGATAACATTTATACAAGCCGTGAAGTTAGCGAACGCTTTGGAGGCGGCAGAAAGAGACGCGGCAGTAGTGGATGGAGCGTCCACATCTAGTCCTAAGGCAGAAGCGGTGCATTCGGTCACATCGAATAAGGGAGGCAGCAGCGTTGCGAGCCGCAGCAGGAGCGGTGGCAGCATGCGGCCGCGCGGGCCCGGGCGTCGCGGGCCGAGCGGCGCGGGCAGCGGCGGCAGGCTAGCCGCGAGCCGCGTGGCGGGCGCGACTACCTCGACTTTTGCGTCGGGACGCAGCAACAACTGCACAGCTTGCGGAGCCACTAACCATAGTGTGGCAAGCTGTCGCTATAGGGAGTTCGTGTGCAGCAGGTGCCAGCATGCGGGGCACTTACGTCGGGTGTGTCCGGAGAATGTTGAACAGCCGTCGCGGGGAATAACACCCCATCGTCGCGGTCGACAGAATGGAAATAATATGTTTTCCGCGGAAACCGTAAGCAAGTCCGACGTGGGAGACATCGAAGAGAGTTTGAACCTTATTGGACTCAATAATTATAAGCCAGTAAGTTTACCTATTTTTGTAGATGATACCGTATTAAATATGGAAATGGATACAGGAACTGCGATATCATGTATAAATAATTGCACGTACGAACGTTACTTTTCACATCTGTGTCTTAAGAAGGACGATACAATTTTAAAGTTTTATGATGGTACTAAAATAAAACCATTAGGTATAATTCGCCCACGGGTTCGATACCAGGGGCAGGAAAAACAGCTAGAATTGTTTGTAATAAAAAACGGTACTACATCTTTGATAGGTAGGCAATGGTTAGCGGAGCTACAAATAAAAATACCTATGTTTACATGTAAAGGTATAAGTAATATGAATTGTGTGCAAATTAATGAAGGAATTGTAAATATTCTCGACAGGCATAGGGTATTATTCAGCGGCGGACTGGGACGGTACAAAGGCGGCAAGGCTACGCTGTGAGTGCGCCCGGGGGCGACGCCGGTGTTCCAGCGCGCACGGCCTGTACCATACGCACTGCGCGAGCGCATCGACGCTGAGCTGGATGCCATGCTGCGCGACGGCGTCATCGAGCCCGTCGACTGCTCCGACTGGGCCTCACCTTTGGTGCCGGTGACTAAGGCAGACGGTACGTTGCGAATTTGTGCGGACTACAAAGCGACACTGAATCCCGCCTTGCTGATCGATCGTTACCCGCTTCCTAAGATTGAAGATGTGCTCGTAGGCCTGAACGGGGCACAATTTTTTAGTAAGATTGACCTTTCCCGTGCGTATAACCAAGTAGAACTAGACGATTCAAAAAAATATACCGTTATTAATACACATCGGGGTCTTTTCCAGTATAATAGGTTAGTTTACGGTCTGTCATCAAGCGTGGGTATTTTCCAACGTATAATGTCGAATTTGTTAGGTAATATACCGAATGTGCAAGTGTTCCTCGATGACGTCATAATTGGCGGGAAAAATAAAAGCGAGCATTTATATGCACTCGAACAAGTCCTACAGCGACTATCTGAGAGTGGGTTAAAACTTAAGCAAGAAAAATGTGTTTTCTTGGCGGACGAAGTGACTTATTTAGGCTATGTTGTTTCAAAGGAAGGGGTCAAAGCGGACAAATCAAAAATTAAAGCTATAAGTAAACTAGAAGCACCAAATAATATTAGTGAATTACGTTCTTTTATAGGTAAGGTCAATTTTTTTTCAAAGTTTATCAAAAACTTTAGTTCCATGCTAGTACCTTTACACAGGTTGTTACGGAAAGGCGTAGACTGGAACTGGGATGAACAGTGCGAGCGTGCGTTTACGCAGATAAAACTAGCTTTAATGGGTACCGAAGTATTAGCGCACTACGATCCAAACAAACCTCTAATCGTGACGTGTGATGCGAGCGCGCGGGGCGTGGGGGGCGTGCTGGCGCAGCCGGGGCCGACGGGCGAGCGCCCGATAGCTTATGCGTCACGAGCGCTCACCGTCGCGGAAAAAAACTACTCGCAAATACATCGCGAAGCACTTGCGATTATATTCTGTGTACGGAAATTTCATCAATACATATATGGAAGGAAATTCACTTTACGTACTGATCACAAACCCTTAGTATCAATGTTAGGCCCGCAAACGGGGATACCTACAATGACGGCTAGTAGGATGCAGCGTTGGGCAGTGATATTATCGGCATACAATTATGACATAGAATATATCCGCACCAATGAAAATTGCGCAGACGGCTTATCACGTCTGCCAGACAAAAATAGCGGAAAAAATTCGAAGGAGGAATCTATTCCCGAGCAAACATATCTGCACTTCGCACAAGACGGATTATTACTCGATTATACCGAAATTAAAAAACAAACTGAGAGGGATCCGTTAGTAGGTAGAATTTTAAACTACCTACGCGACGGTTGGCCAGATAGGTGTGAAATCGTGAATTTACAACCTTATTTTAATAGGAAAGCGGAACTGTACGAGGAGTTAGGTTGCGTCATGTGGGGTCACCGGGTGGTGATACCAGAAAAATGCAGGGATAAGGTTTTAAAAATCATCCATGAGCCACACATGGGCATCGTAAAGTCAAAGGCGTTGGCACGCAGCTATGTATGGTGGGCGGGCATCGACGAGGCGGTGGAGCGCGAGTGCCGCGCGTGCACCGTGTGCGCCGCGTACGCGGACGACCCCCCGCACGCTGCCCCTCGCCCTTGGCCCTGGCCCACCAGGCCTTGGTCCCGGCTACATCTGGATTTCATGGGCCCTTTATGCGGAAAGACTTATTTAGTAGTAGTAGACGCAACATCCAAGTGGCTGGAAGTATTTCAAGTTCCCAGTACTGCAGCGAGTCATACGATGGTCAGATTGCGCGAGCTTTGGAGTAGGTGGGGAGTCCCTAGGCAGATAGTCTCTGATAATGGTCCGCCGTTTACTAGTAGTGAATTTGCACTATTTGTGCAAAGTGACGGTATCCAACATATATTTACAGCTCCCTATCATCCATCATCCAATGGAGCCGCGGAAAATGCGGTTAAGACTTTAAAAAGAGTGATTAAAAAAGCTTATTTAGAGAAAAAATGCATAGAACAGGCCTTAAACACATTTTTGTTGTACTATAGAAATACGGAACACTGCACAACTGGAATAAGCCCATCAGTCGCACTAATAGGGAGACGGTTGCGAACTAAGTTAGACGTGCTGAAACCCGATATGGCAGTTAGGGTACAAAAAGCGCAGCAAGGGCAGGTTGACAGTGCGGGAGGGGCGGAAAGGATAGTGAAAGTAGGAGACGACGTTTGGTATCGACAATATCTAAAGGGGGAAAAATGGTTGCCCGGCACTATAGCTAACTCGTCAGGGCCAAGTAACTATAAGGTACTAGACAGTAATGGTAAACAGGTGCATAGACATATCGATCAGCTAAGGCGTAGGACGAGGAGTTCTCTGGTAGTCCCCACAGAGTTGCCACGTTCACCGGAAACTTCAGCGCCTAGGCTGTCACCAACATCGCCCCTCGAGGGCCGGTCGGAGCGGCCGGGGGACTCGGTGGCGTCGCCGTTGCCGGCGCGGGAGCCGGTGTCATCACCGTCTCAGAAAAACGATCAGCTCGACCAAAATATAGTGGCAGAAGAGTTCTCGACACTACCGTCCACGCTTGTACCGCCCCAGTCTCGCCCCATTAGGAAATGTAGGTCAAATAAGGATGTTAATTATAAGATTTAGTTAAGGATTTAGTTAAGTACTTAGTTATGAATGATTAGTAGTTAGCTTTGCACAAATGTATAATTAAGTTATAAGCAGTGAACGATAAATATGTTGTTATCTTTAAGTTCCACAGTTATTGTTGAGATTAAGATTTGTTGGCTTGTTGTTAATTAGTGGTGGAGGGATGTAATGTAGGTATATGGATAAAAATGTGTAAGTTAGGTAGGTCAGGCGCCGGCCGCTGCCGGCAGTCCGCAATAAACGATTTACCGAGTGCCCGTGTTTCATTGTGTCATTCCGCCTTAAGAATATCACAGTCACATTGTGTCAATTCCAAATTGTGGTTTTTTTCTTTGCTTTTCTATTGAATTTCGTTTTCATTTTGGTATTTTTATTTAAAATGCTATTAATAAAACGGTGGTATCGGTTAAATCTTCCGGTATAACTTTTAAATATTTATATTTTAGAAAATTTGATAAGTCTGAAATAAAGACGTTTGATTGACGTAAGTGTTGCCAGCTATTATTATGATTATTATTTCCTTTATTTATCTTCTTACTTACTAATTACATTTTTAAATATTTCTTAACAAAAACCATATAAAAACATTTAAAAATATAAAAAATAGTAGTCCGCCGGTAGCGGGAGCAGGGTCCAAGCTACCGGTGGTTAGGGCTCCAGAGACAAGAACCTCCTCACAATACGAGCCGTATCGAGGAGTACTGCCTTCTGAATCAGGCCCTTGATCCAACCGCCTAAGGAGAGCTTCGAAAGATGGTCATCGAGGCTCTTGGCTATAAGGCCATTGGCCGTCACGACGATCGGCACAATGACAGCCGAGTTCACATGCCACATGTCGACAACCTCGTGGGCCAAGTCGAGATATTTTATTTGTTTCTCTTTCTCAGCTTTCACGAGGTTCTCGTCATGCGTGATGGTAACATCGACTATCATTACGCGGCGCGCTGATTGGTCTATCACTACAATGTCAGGCTTATTGGCGACAATAGTCCTGTCAGTAATGATAGACTGATCCCAGTACAGCGTGACATGGTCTTTCTCGAGAACTGGGTCGGGCACATACTTGTAGTACGGTACCTCAGATTCCACAAGTTTATATTTCAAGGCAAGTTGCTGGTGAATAATCCTGGCTACTTGGTTGTGCCTGTGCAAGTACTCGCCGTTAGCCAGACGAGAACAACCAGAAATAATATGTCTGATGGATTCACCCGGACGGTGACATGCCCGACACACATCAACCGTCCCGTCCTTCATAATATATTTCCGATAGTTGTTCGTCAACATAACTTCGTCCATAATCGCACAGACAAAACCTTCAGTTTCTCCAAAGAGGTCGCCGAAGCGTAACCAGGAAACGGACGCTAGAAAATCTACATCGGGCCCATGAAGAGCCCGGTAGAAGCGCCCGTGAAGCTCCTTGCCTTGCCATACTTCCTTGCGGTCATCCGTAGTAAGTACTTCAGGTTTGCGCCAGTTCTCTTTAGCCATGGACAGCGGGGTGAGTCCCTTGTCCACTGCGACCACATCTCGGTGCATACCCACCTCGACTTTTAAAAAATATTCTCTGAGACTGCACATCTCGCGGTTGTGAAGGGACTTCGCGTTTAAAAACCCTCGACCCCCGCACTTCCGCGGGATGTACAGCCTCATCACTGATGATCGTGGGTGATGCATCCGGTTTGCGGTAAGCAGTGTACGAACTCTCCTATCCAGGGCATCGAGTTCTGTTTGAGTCCATTTGAGTACGCCGAAAGAGTACATTAAAACCGGCATGACCCAACCGTTGAAAGCGCGCACCTTGTTTCCGCCTGAAAGAAGGCTATGTAATACCTTGTTCAGGCGTCCAAAGAAGCGCTCCTTCAACGATTGCTTCATGTCAGTTACGTTAATGCCTAACGCTTCCGACATACCCAAATACTTATAGCTTTCGGTTGAGGAAAGGGTTCTCAGGTGTATGGAATTCGAGAGCTGAATTCCATCGGATTCCATAATCTCCCCTTGCTTTACATACATGACTGCACATTTGTCCACACCAAATTCCATCCTGATGGCGCTACTGAAAGTTTCAGTTACTTTCAGTAGCTCCATCAGTCGCAATTTGTTGGGGGCAAAGAGTTTCAGATCATCCATGTAAAGAAGGTGAGATATGACCTGACCACCTCTCCTCAACCGGTAGCCTAGATCTGAATCCTCCAGCAATGTGCTCAGAGGATTCAGGGCTAGACAGAACCAAAGTGGGCTCAGACTGTCGCCCTGGAATATTCCCCGTTTAATCCATACAGGTTCATCGATCCCCTGGATTGTCGACATCCTGGATATCGAAGGACCGTCCTCCATTGCCCCATACACGACTCAAGGAAGGCGCGTAGAGTTGCATCTATCTTGTACAACTCGAGCACCCTCATGAGCCATGTATGTGGCACCGAGTCGTAGGCCTTCTTATAATCTATCCAGCATGTAGACAGATCCTTGCGGGATCGACGAACCTGTTGGCTAATGGCCATGTCGATGAGGAGTAGCTCCTTAGTGCCGCGGGACCCATTCCTACATCCATTTTGAGAGGCAGACATA
Source organism: Noctua fimbriata (assembly GCA_905163415.1). NCBI lineage: Eukaryota > Metazoa > Arthropoda > Insecta > Lepidoptera > Noctuidae > Noctua > Noctua fimbriata. The sequence continues at coordinate 15,897,405 of LR990929.1, forward strand.
ATGGAGTTTTTGTCAATGTGTGTATTAATTTTAGCTCTCAAAATGGATGTAAGAAGTTTATAGACCGTAGACAAACACGTGATCGGTCTATAATTTTTGGGTTCCGCGGGACTACCTGACTTATGGAGCAGGTGGGTAACGCCTGTTGTTAAAAACTGCGGTAAGGACCCAGTCTCTAACGATGACTGGAATTGGGATGCCAGGCAAGTGTGTGAACTACTAAGCCATTTGAGCCAGAAGTTGTGCAGTCCGTCCGGTCCCGGTGACTTCCAGTTCGGTAACGGACGAACTGCTCTGGCTATATCTAAAGGTGTAATCAAAATTGGCTCCATTTCTGGGATAGGTTCACACACTCGTTCGACATCACGCATCCAGTCAGCCTCAGTATGACAGACGGGCACCGACCAGATGCTGCGCCAGAAAGAACTCGTAGCAGCATCATCCGGGCGGCATACGTCTGTCATATTTAGCTCGGGTCGCTCCCAAGCTCTGTATACCCACCTCTCATCGCTCTGGAACATGCGATTCTGTGAGTACCGATCAACCCGCCGCTTATACCTCCGAATACGGTTCGCCCATGCATAAACTTTCTGCTTCAGGAAGTCGATACGCTCTGTGACACGGGACATGTATTCTTGAGGACTGATTCCAGTCCCCGAGAATGTCCGCCTCACAAAGCGCATCACACGTGGTCGTATATTGCCCTCCCTGAAGCAGTGTAGTTTGCCGATGAGTACCCTGGCCCCGCCGATGCGGCGCTCGATCCTGCGCTGCCAGGCTGGTACAGCTGGTTTTGGTCGAGTAGCCACGTCACAATTTGGGAACTTGACGTTAGCTAAACGACATGCCGCAACAGCCCCACAGTACAGGATCGAGTGTGTATCAACGAGGTTCTCGCTACTCTCGAATATATTCTCGAGTTGCGAGTCCAAGGCACACACCAGCGCCCTATTTTTATTATGCATGGGTAACCGTGGTAATCGGGGCCTAAGTTCGGTAGGAGTGGATCGATATTCACGAAGCGCATCTTCCAGAGCGCTCCTCAATCGGTCGTTGCACTGGCTACTTACCACAGCAACCCTATCATCTTCCTCTACAACAGCTGGGTTGAACCGCGGCGGGGTTGCGTCAATAACTAACGCTTGCACCGCGGTTTGTGCCGGAGTTAAAACGATACGGTTGCTCAGTACCTCTGAGCGCAGCCTATTAAGTACGGCGTCGTCCAACATGTGATTGCGTTGGATGACCCGCACCTGATCCGACAGTCGTTGGGCCGAAACGTTGACGGTTGGTTCAAGTACCTGGAACAGAGACAGCATCCCAACACGGTACGCAGTGAGGTTAGTTCCCCCCTCTGTAGACCCGTAGTATGCGCGCATGACGTTCTCGTTAATGGAATGAGTCCATCTCATGCGCTGCACACAACCACCGGCAGCGGGGACCCGGCTCGGGGCCGGATGGCCCCTAAGTCCCAAGCTTCTCGGTGGCCGGCCTCTCCCCTGCCGACGTACAGGTGTTGGCGACGTCGGCGGAGAGAAATACTCGTCGCTCGAGCTCGACGCAACTGCCACTGCCGGTGTCACAGCACTCACGATGGGGCTGGATTCCGGCGGCGGCGAGGCGGAGCTGAGCGACGGGTCCGGAGGTGGTAGGCGTGCACGTCTGGTTGCTGCTCTGGTCAACATTTTAAGTCTTCATGCTTTATTTTCAAAATTTTCTTCGTATGACATGGCTGTCAAATTATGTCAGATGAATTGGGTATTTTTTTATATGTATTCTTATCGGTTATATTTCTCATTTCGGAGTATATTCTTATATTTTAGTAACAAAACTGCTATTTTAAAAGTGTGATATGGTTTAAAATTTCCGGTATATTGTTTTACTATATAAATTTAAGAAAATTTGATAAATTGGTTACGAAGACGTTTATTTGACGTTAGTGTTGCCAGTATTATATTATATTATTATTATTATTAATAATAATATAATATAATGCGGCGTAAATATAGTAACCTTACTATATTTACGCCGCTTGAGGTTCTCTGCAGCCGCAGCCGCAGCACCAGCACAGCACGATGAGCTAGGAAGATGGGATGGCGCAAGAGTATCGACACAAGTTCCATCCCACACTAAAGGCCTACCCATCTTCCATGGAAACAAAGACATGCCGTCCGGTCTCCTGCCATCGTCGCGTGCCAAGCCATTTGGTTCTAATAAAGCTGGAACGCCGACGGTGACAAGAGCTCGACGGATGATATCATTTAAGTTCGCGTAAGGTATTATGTTTGCGCTTGCAAAATCTACATGGACGATATTTCCATTGATGAGCAAAATTACCACTCCGTAAACAGTTTATGCATATTCTTAATTTAGCAACTTGAGCGTTCCTATCCTCCAGTGACATGCTATCGAATTTTTCACAATAATAAATTAAATGATCTCCTTCACAAATGAGGCATGCATGAGACTTTGATTTACTTGCTTTATTGTCACAAACAGCAACAACAAACGTTTTAGGTTGTTTATCAGCAGATTTGTCTGACCTTTCATTTTCTCTACGAGGCTTATCACTGACACCGGCACTCACTATTTACAACACATTAGCCCTACTTCTTAAGAAGTTAAAGAAGTCTACTAGAGTGGGATTATCCATTAAGCCATTCCTATGTTCTTTCCATTTAGTACTTGTTACATGATCTAACTTTTGACCGAACATAAAAATTATCAATGTATCCCAATTATCAGTTTTGTCCTCTAAACTATTTAATGCTCTAAGGTGTTTTGAAATGTGATCAATTATAAATCTTAGAGATTTTTCAGACTCCTTAACAGTGGGGATGTTAAATAATGATTTTAAATGGTTATGAACTTATTGCCGTTTATTGTTATAACGATCACATATCAATTTCCAGGCAACTGAATAATTATTCGAGGAAATCTCAAGTGATTCTATTACAGAAGCTGCCTGCCCTGTCAATGATGCTTTTAAATACTGAAATTTATTATTCTCATCTAAACCCACATTGTTATGAATAAGCGAGTTGAATGTGTCATAGAATTCTAACCAAGTATTGTAATTGCCATCAAAGATTGGTAGCTTTACAGTGGGCAACTTAACGCTCTTGATGTTAATCCCACAGCAGTGCGTTGATGCCCGACTATTATGAGACTTAACACTCTCATCTGGATCTTTACTTTCCTGAATTTCAATTAAATCTTGAGCAGAACTAATTACAAAATAAAATAAGTTTTCAGTTATATTCCTATCCGAACTTTTTCCAGGTTCATCAGAGGTTCCTTGAGTATTAAAAAAAGCTCAACCTTACATTGAATTGTATCATACTCATTAAACAATACTTCAATTTTGTTCAATCGAAGTTTTAACTCATTGACTTGTTGCTTTGAAGCGTCTACAATTTTTAGTAAGTCTACCTTTCACTGAAGCTCGTTTTTTAATTAACTCCTTTACCTCCGTGTCAGACATAATGCAGAGGAAACGTTCAAATAAATTAATAATGCAATTTATAAATACCTGCACTCCACGCAAACCTCTATGAAACAGCTGCACTATCCAATATGGTCACTCCTAACACGCGGCCACCGCGTGGCTCGTAGGCCCTCGCACCGGGCGCCGCCGCCGTTGGTTAGGTTAAGTGTGTAGGCCACGTGCGGTATATACTTGCGTTCGGTATTTTTCGAGCTAAAATTGCAGAAATTATGCGTCAATCCCCAAGCAGAGCAAGCGTGCAAGAGAGAAATCGTTTTGCATGTGCTTAAAGCGGATTGAAACGTTGCTGACGGCAATCCTAATTGAGAAATTCACACGTGTTTTCACCAAGTCAAGGTCAAATTATTATTTTCTTAGCCAGTTCTGATAGTCTGCAGTGAAGTTAGATTACAAATAGATAGTTCATGCTGCAGTTAAGTTAAAATTACAGATAAGTAGATAATTTAGCACAAACTTGCAACAAAATTCACACAGATGCATACAAAGGATTGTGGGACAGAGAAATAGGGTTGGATTGGCGGACTATGGATATGTAACGGGCAAACCTCCCTTGCATGAAGTCGACCTGCTGTCAAGCCACTAGATTACAGACACCAATCACCCACGCCACGTGCACGTGCTTCTTCTTCGAATGGGACTGTGGTCATCTTAGGGTACTTCAACCAGCCACGTACGCCTCCGCCGCGTGCCTCGATTCTTTGTGTCCGTTTCATGTAAATATTAATTGTTAAGTACATTTACACTTAAAGATGGTATTCTGTTGTGAAGTGTCTGGTGATTATGTGTGATAGAAGTTAATAGCAATAAGTTTTCGCAATTATCGTTTAATGATAAGATTCATGTGGTGTCTAAAGATAGATGTATACCCGAATTACGAGAGTTAATCCAAAAATATGATAATTCACCTCGTACTCGTCATTTCAATCTTCAAAATATTATGCAAAATTTAAGCTGGCTGTGTGGGTAAGGGCTTCTAATTTACACACAAATAAACTATATTGTTTTCCGTGCATTTTGTTTAATACCTACCCACACGCCCAAGTGCCAAAATTGGGACCGGAACGAAAAAGCTTAACTGCTCAACGCCCAATTTTTTTTTTTTTTGACAGCGCACTCTTGTTATTTTTTAGAATTTTTCTAACGAAGCGACATCCTTCTTTCTTCTACTGATAGAAAGCCATTGAAATACCTTATATTTTAGGCAGATGGCGTTGTTTCCAATCAGCTTAATTCAAATTTTATACGCTGTGGAAAAAGTTGAATTTGAGCGAATAGCTGTTTATTTTTTCTGTGGTTGTGTTTTGAAGTGATAGTTGTAGGAGTTTGTTATTTGTTTGGTAAGTAATATTATACACCTTTTTGTTTGTTTTTACGGCCTTTCGAATGATACATGTGAATTTCGAATCGATTTGTAAATTGAATAATTAAATCAATAGTTAGTTTTTAATTTTGTCAGAAAAATCTTTAAATTAATAAAAACGTGATATAACTATTAGGTAAATTGCTAGTTTGTACTTAGTCATTGTGAATTAAAAAAAAAAGCGTGATTAATAACAAACGATTTAGTACCAATTCATTCCATACCATTTAGTTAAAAGTTCGAAGGTGTGTAATGATTTGCTTACGTAGTGTAGGTATTTGTTTTGACTAGAAATTTAGTCAACGCGATGTTATTAATATCTTTAGTTCAAATTTTGTGTGAAGAGTGGTCACTATTATGATGTTATTTGATGCCTACTGAGTAAGGTTATAATTTAGGTTCAAAAAAACATAGGGTCTGTTCTTCTCTGTAGTGAGAAAGTGCATGACTACACTTTTTGTGGATTGTTGGGGACCTCTGGGCATGTGTCCGTGTTCTGTTCGAAAGGCTTTGGAGTCGTACTCGTGGACCCATTCGGAGAGGCGAGGTATAATCGCCTTGTCGGAAATAATGTCGATGGTGTCGATGTGATAATTGAATTCAAAATTCTTGAGTAGTCGCACTCCTTCAAAATCTTCTGGGGACCATTTGTGAGTTGATGTTTCTCCCCACTCGTTGGCGTGCAAGCAGGCAACCACATGGGGGTGAGTGGATGTGGATGTTGTGATATTCGGCCATTTCTTGTGGATCTTATAGAACTGCCTGCAAAATTCTTTTTTGAACATGTTGTCAATTTGGGTGGCTGCGGGCTCCAAACCTCTCTTCAATATGGTACCCTTGGTGAACCAACTTCTTGTACTGCTATCCATATCCACAACAGGGTGACCCATTGTCTTCCATAGGCCTGCCAACTCTAATCTCAACATAGCATGAGTAGGGTCCGTGATGGTGGATGTGGCAGATAGGTAAAAGGAGGTTAGTTTGAGGCCTATGGGGAGATCTGTTGTGATGGTTTCTATGAATTCTTGGGACCCCTCAAGATCTCGCAAAATGGACCCAATCACGAGGGAAGGCCACATTTTTAGTAAGACATAGGCTTTTTGTTGGTGAGATTTCAATAGTTCTATCATGTTGGACAGACATGTTACCACCTCCCTCCTGAAGGAAAACTCGGGGTACTTGTCATCATGGATGGCTGCATAGATATCAACTGAGAACCATGCTGCACACATGTCGGAGAAGCATAATATCAACGAGTAGGGGATAAAGAAACGATGCTGTGATGAAGCATGCACAATACATAGATCAGCATCAAACACCACTAATATGTTCCCTATCATCACTTCTTGTCTAGGTTCATGGGACTGTGCTACTTGTTCTATCACCCTAGCCCATGTTATGGACAGGTTGGAATATATGGTGTCCAGTGGAAACCTTCGTTTTGTCATATTTGGTGCAGGAGTCTTGTAAAAGTGCTCATACGAAGCCCCCATAGACATATGTGCAACCTTCTCTGCTCTTCTCAACAAAGCTTTTTCTTCCTTGGGTGCCCCCACCCACCTGTCTAAGTTGGAAGTACACCATGACAAAAAATCGGTAGGTGGAAGTAGTGTGTGATCCTCTAGATCTGTAAGGATCCTCTTGTGATCGGGTCTTAACGCTGCACTATTTTCTCTGTGTCTCAAAACATAGTTCACTTCTGTCAGAGTGATGGCTGTGGCAAGGTGGCGCTCTCGCCTGTAAATGGGTGTCTTGGGAGGAAGTACCTCTTCTATTCCTGGAAGATCTTCTAGGTCCATGTTGGTAGGTCGCTGGTTTTTCTTAAAATTGTACCGAAGCATGATGGGAGGTCATCTGCTCATCCTTTTAATGCATAAATAAATCCATCCTGTCTGGATCTCAGGTCCCGCACCTCTCTTCGCAGTTTCCAGATTGGCGCCAAGACAAAGCACCACAGGGGAAACATTATTCCTGCCAGTAACAGGGGTAGTAGGTCCCTATTGTGAAGATGATGGATCATCGAGCCTAGGGTTTCCTCCTCTGGGTTATAGTCCCCCATGTCTGTTTGCGTTATTGGTACTATTTTGTGGTTGGAGGCCTCTGATGTTTCTCTCTCCCATGAAGGTGGGTTGTAGGAAGTGTTCCCTGAGGCTGGAGATAACCAAAGTCGAGGAAACGTTCCATTCATGGGGGTCTTACTGCCGTTGAAGACACTCATAAGGTTCCCTTCTGAGTCACTGAGATAATAGGCTCTGCAGGTGGACTGCGGGCTTGAACGCATGATCTCATGGGTTGTGGTATCTAGGTATCCCATCATCTCTCCATCTCCTTTCTCCTGAATCTTGTAGGTGATTGGTAGCTGTTCATAGCATCTGCGGGTGGCTCTGGGTTCCCATGAGTCTACTGTGTTGCAGCCCCATACTAACAGGAGATTCTCCTTAACCTCTGCTACTATGTTAGACCGACTGAGGATGTCTCTTGCCAGGATGGTAGGCTCATGCCCCGAAGTCAGCCAGAACAGTGTTCGGAGCTGTTTAATTATGTGACACAACATCTTGGTCTGTTGGGAGAGACGGAGAGATTCTTCCTTATCTTTTGAATGTCCTCAGATGTATCACGTTTGTCTCTTGCAGACCTATTTTTCATATGTATTAGCTCCCCTGTGGTGCTCACCCAACTGAGATCCCAACCATCCAACAAGGGGGCTGCATGAGCTACTTTATACAAGGTCATAGTGGACGGGCGAATGCAGTATTGTGGGGTACACAGGGCGTCCCCTATTATCTCAGTGCGTGCAGCCTTGGTGTCAAGAACGCCTAGAGAAGTAGTATGCACAAAAATGGCTCCTGTGTCAGTTATGCAGGTGTAATCTCTGCAAGACGCCCTGACTCCATCTATACAGGAAAAGTTTTTTTCCTCTACCGATATTTTGACAGAAGAAACTTTTGAAAATTTAAAAAAATACGTATTTTTTAATTTCATATGTTTTAGTAATAAAAAATAAAGTTATCGTTTACGAAAGTTGTCTATTTTGAAACTGATGTTATGGTCACTCACGGCGCGGGCGCGCGTAGCGCGCAGGCAGTTGGTTGTACCTACGTAATCAGCTGTGCGATACGGTGCGGCGTAGGTTACTGACCTCTTATTTTATTAGGTTCGACTAGATTTTATCTCTTAATTTGTAATTCCAATTTTTCCTTCATACTTTCATGGGCTTAGGACCATCGTAATGCTAAAAATAAAGCTTAAATAAAAGGCACAACTTTCAAATTAGCTATTAAATTTAAATTGAAACAACGTTATTTATTATTCATACTTTAACCTGTCTGCATTACGGCGTATTGTGCGTGAGTTGGAGTCCTAAATTGTCCATGATCAAGCAGCCTTTGATTGGCGGCTAAAATTGTTCTAACGTTTGGAACCACGGGGTTACGTATTCCTTGAGCTCGCATACGAGGAATGCTCTCGTTCGCGTAAATTATTCGAGCTGCACGTAAACTTTCACCACTCAAAATGTACACTCGAATCATTTCGTAATATTCGCGATTACTGAATTCCGACATTGCAATAGGGGTGCGCGGGCGTCACACGATTTCACACGAACAAGTTATTACGTAACGGGCGCGCGCTTGCGTGGAATGAGTCAGACTGGTCGGCGCCGGGCGACCGCCGGCCTCCCCGCCCTCCCGCGAGGGGTTGCACCCCGCTACCCCCGGCGCGTGCGCCTGTGTGCGCCGCGCAGTTTCATTGCAAGATTACTACGAAAATATGTCCATGTTTTACTCATTTTACATCGGATAAAAATTAAAAAAAAAGTATTGAACAATTAATGGGAATGTGTTCTATTACCGATACTGAACCACCAAAAAAAATATAATTACTGGAAAAAAACTTTTCCTGTATAGTACCCACTGGGGCTGTTCTCTAAAGTCCCTACATCCACTCTGCAGACCTTGGATGTAACGGTTGTCTCTTTAGGCCATGACCAAACACATTTGCTGAGTAACTCTTGTTCATCATGATACTGGTGGTACCCTTCTGGACAGCCTAGCTGAGCTGTATCTGGAGTGGTGACGGTGATGGGTTTAAGGCTGTGAGTAGAGCTGTAGGAGCCCCAGAAAAAGTAGTGAGTTGTGCAAGTTAACTCACTGAGCGTGATCACCCACCCCTTCACTTTATAGGGATTGGTGTGTAGGGTGGTGACATCAAGGGTGTATGGAGATCCGCGATCTTCTGTGCAGTCATCTGGACCTTCTAACCAATAGAAGGTGGGATGTTTTGATCTGTCACATAGATAGGCCGCAGAGCAAAGCTGTAAACCTGTAACCAGCAGAATGAGATTCATGTCTGGGGTCGTTTTAATGATATAAGCGCCCAGCGCAATTTCTAGACCATATATTATTCCTCGAAGAATAAATAATAAATGTTTTACCTAGTATTTATTGTAAAAAAAAACAATTTTTTTAAGTAAGCAGCCGTAGAGCAGCTTAACTTAACTTTAGATGGATTCGTGCGGTTGTTGTAACTTAGCCATGAGCTCCTCTAACCTAAGGCTTTAGTCGTAGGTAAGTATTTTCAACAACACTACCTACTAGTGGTGAGGGCACAGACTACTTAACGCTGACTGCCGGCACGGCACGGCAAGGTATATTTTAAAGGCAAGTACTTAACCAACATAATATCTAGCAACAGAAGAAGTTATGTAGTGTTTTCTAAATTCTGGAATCAATATTAATACATAAACAATATTATTTTAATTTCAAATATGATTAAACAAAAAAAAAACAATTTGTGTTGTTTTATAACCTCAATTTCAGCATCCGAAAAAAATAATTTCTCTTTAGGGTGAAAAATTAAAAATCAATTTCAGGATATAAAAAGTTAATTCCAGGTCTACAAAACCAAGTTAAAACCACCGTGGCATGCGAAGTTTTTTAGGGGCCCAAAACTCCTAACAAAATGGGCATTGTCCTTTAACAAATTGTTATAAAAACTTAAAAAAATCTTATGTTTTTTATTTAAATTTGGCTCGGGTCGGGCAGTCGATGCAGCGTACCATCGATATGGTGTACTGTCGACAAAACGTATTATCGATATGGTATACAGGGTGTAAGGGTAAACACCGTTATCCTTGAAACCAGTGCTTTGGTTTCATTAATACAACGTAAAACCAATGAAAAAAGTAACCTTTTTTTTTTTTGAAGAAAATCCACTATTTCTCACAAGATCGTTTCACCCTAAAGCGCGAGCAAAACAGCTGACGGCTGGGCGGCGCCGGCGGCGGGCACACGCGGTTATACCTACACACGCTACAGGCCGCACGCGCAACGAACGAATGAGTCATGTCCTCAGTCAGCTGTCGCGCTAGCGAGCGAGCACACGTTCGTAACTCGTACCGCCGCGCGCCGCCGACGCCGCCGCCGTGCCGCTTGGTTCTCGCGCGTAAATTTTGTGTACCTACTGAGATGTCTTACACAAACAAACAGTGGACCGAAATGGTTCGGCTTTACGCCATCGCGGGTGATAACTTGAACGAGGCTCGTAGGCTGTATTCAGAATTGTTCCCTGGGCAGCCTATGCCCAATCGTGAAATGATGTTGGCGACAACACAAAGGCTAGGTACCTACGGCCAGTTCACCGTGCCAGCCCATGCTCAAGGTCGTGGCAACCAGCAGTTACCAGTTGAACTTCAAGAACGTAGGTATCTTGAATTTCTTCGCGGAGCACCCAGAGGAGTGTAGGTATTAGTAGTGTAGTTAGTAGATATTCAATGATTCAATCAGTGTAAATTTAATAGGTGATTTTTAACTGTACATAAAATTGTGATGAACTTTTTAAATACATACCCAATTGTTTGAATATTGTTTTCATTTTCTTTATTGTCAAATTAAATTTACAATTAGACTCGTCACGCAACACCTAAGCAAGATCTTTTGCCCGTCCTAAGCCAGGAAAAGTATGAAGGAAAAGTTCCATCACAGTTACAGGTTATGAACACGAGTATTGTGTAGGTAGATAGACGAGCGGCGCGCGGCCATTACGTCACGCGGGCGCATAGGTACCATGAATTCGCGGCCGGTCTGGGATAATTTATTTTTAATGTTTTTTAAGTAAATTACTTATTCTGTTTTTTTAACTCGGTCCTATATTTTTTTATTTATGTCAAATACCCATGGTTTGAGTGACAACGGTGTTTACCCTTACATGCTGTATTGTCGGTATAGCTCGGTATAGGTCGGTATCTTGACTCACGGCGTGAAGAAGAGTGTGTTCATGGTGTTTGGGGTTGCTGCAAAGGGTCACAGGGCAGTGCCGCCAGTGTACTTATATGGTGTTGCTCTAAACAGAGTGCCTTGTTTTAAGTACCTTGGACACAAACTAGTCGAGGATCTTAGTGATGACCAGGACATAGAACGGGAACGGAGAGCGTTGTCGGTCCGATGCAATATGTTGGCCCGTAGGTTTGCAAGATGTACGAGACCGGTCAAGATTACCCTTTTCAAGGCTTATTGTCAGTCTTTTTACGCATGCAGCCTGTGGGTCAAGCATACGCAGAGGGCCTACAACGCTCTTCGGGTCCAGTACAACAACGCCTTCCGGGTGCTGTTGGGGCTACCGCGATTCTGTAGCGCGTCAGCCATGTTTGCTGAATCTACTACAGATAGTTTTTCAGCAATCATGAGGAAAAGGACGGCATCATTGTTACGCAGGATTCGTGGGAGTGCCAACGGCATACTGAAGGTGATCGGGGATAGGCTGGACGGCGTTTTCCTGGAGTATTGGACCCGTATGCACAGCTACGGGTCTGATACTGCAGGAAAATACATGAATTAAATTGTATTGTATGTTTTATTTTGTTTGTTTTTAATTATAAGTAAGTACTAACATACATAGTTACGTAAGTTGTATCACTAACAAAATATGGAGCAAGTATCCGAAATAAACGTTTTATTATTATTATTATTATGTCCTTTATTTATTTCCTTACATACTAATTACATTTTTAAATATTTTTTAACAAAAACCATATAAAAAAACTACATTTAAAAATATAAAAAATAGTGGTCCGCCGGTAGCGGGAGCAGGGTCCAAGCTACCGGTGGTTAGGGCTCCAGAGACAGGAACCTCCTCACAATACGAGCCGTATCGAGGAGTACTGCCTTCTGAATCAAGCCCTTGATCCAACCGCCTAAGGAGAGCCTCGAAAGATGGTCGTCGAGGCTCTTGGCTATAAGGCCATTGGCCGTCACGACGATCGGCACAATGATAGCCGAGTTCACATTCCACGTGTCGACAACCTCGTGTGCCAAGTCGAGATATTTTATTTGTTTCTCTTTCTCAGCTTTCACGAGGTTCTCGTCATGCGGGATGGTAACATCGACTATCATTACGCGGCGCGCTGATCGGTCTATCACTACTATGTCAGGCCTATTGGCGACAATAGTCCTGTCAGTAATGATAGACTGATCCCAGTACAGCGTGACATGGTCTTTCTCGAGAACTGGGTCGGGCACATACTTGTAGTACGGTACCTCAGATTCCACAAGTTTATATTTCAAGGCAAGTTGCTGGTGAATAATCCTGGCTACTTGGTTGTGCCTGTGCAAGTACTCGCCGTTAGCCAGACGAGAACAACCAGAAATAATATGTCTGATGGACTCACCCGAACGGTGGCATGCCCGACACACGTCAACCGTCCCGTCCTTCATAATATATTTCCGATAGTTGTTCGTCAACATAACTTCGTCCATAATCGCACAGACAAAACCTTCAGTTTCTCCAAAGAGATCGGCGAAACGTAACCAGGACACGGACGCTAGAAAATCTACATCGGGCCCATGAAGAGCTCGGTAGAAGCGCCCGTGAAGCTCCTTGCCTTGCCATACTTCCTTGCGGTCATCGGTAGTAAGTACTTCAGGTTTGCGCCAGTTCTCTTTAGCCATGGACAGCGGGGTGAGTCCCTTGTCCACTGCGACCACATCTCGGTGCATACCCACCTCGACTTTAAAAAAATATTTTCTGAGACTGCACATCTCGCGGTTGTGAAGGGACTTCGCGTTTAAAAACCCTCGACCCCCGCACTTCCGCGGGATGTACAACCTCATCACTGATGATCGTGGGTGATGCATCCGGTTTGCGGTAAGCAGTGTACGAACTCTCCTATCCAGGGCATCGAGTTCGGTCTGAGTCCATTTGAGTACGCCGAAAGAGTACATTAAAACCGGCATGACCCAACCGTTGAAGGCGCGCACCTTGTTTCCGCCTGAAAGAAGGCTATTTAATACCTTGTTCAGGCGTCCAAAGAAGCGCTCCTTCAACGATTGCTTCATGTCAGTTACGTTAATGCCTAACGCTTCCGACATACCCAAATACTTATAGCTTTCGGATGAGGAAAGGGATCTCAGGTGTATGGAATCCGAGAGCTGAATTCCCTCGGATTCCATAATCTCCCCTCGCTTTACATACATGACTGCACATTTGTCCACACCAAATTCCATCCTGATGGCGCTACTGAAAGTTTCAGTTACTTTCAGTAGCTCCATCAGTCGCAATTTGTTGGGGGCAAAGAGTTTCAGATCATCCATGTAAAGAAGGTGAGATATGACCTGACCACCTCTCCTCAACCGGTAGCCTAGACCTGAATCCTCCAGCAATGTGCTCAGAGGATTCAGGGCTAGACAGAACCAAAGTGGGCTCAGACTGTCGCCCTGGAATATTCCCCGTTTAATCCATACAGGTTCATCGTTCCCCTGGATCTGTCGACATCCTGGATATCGAAGGACCGTCCTCCATTGCCCCATACACGACTCAAGGAAGGCGCGTAGAGTTGCATCTATCTTGTACAACTCCAGCACCCTCATGAGCCATGTATGTGGCACCGAGTCGTAGGCCTTCTTATAATCTATCCAGCATGTAGACAGATCCTTGCGGGATCGACGAACCTGTTGGCTAATGGCAACAGTTTATTATTATTATTATTATAGCGTACTATCGATTTGATGGAACGTTTTCGATACAGCGACCGTATATTATGACCGTATATTTGGCAATGTCAATAGCTTCTCTAACCAGAACGGAACTTCAACCGGGTTGATGGGTTTCAACTGTCGAGAGCTTGGAATCCAGTGGTCCAGCTGTGTAAAAAGCTGAAAAGTGCGCAAAAAAGTTCGCGAGCGGACACAGTGAGTTTCGTGTGTCGGGAACAGAATTGTTGCGAGTGGCAATGGTAGCGGTACTAAGTGCAAAAAACGAACAAGAAAGAGGGTAGGCCGATTTGTCTGCTCATAAACACCCACCCGCAATAACTTCAGTTTATCTGTGATCATGGTGCTTGCAACAGCGCCGAATTATCGGGAACTCAATAAAAACAGTAAACATGGTAAATATCCCGTTTCTAGTCTAAATAATAATGTTAGTGAACATGATAGTTTAAAATCTTATATTATTAATTATTTTACAATAATCTAGATTATCTAACTTACAGTACATACAAAGTGGAGCAGGACGGTTGACAATCCTTCAAACCATGTCAAGAGTGTCATGTTCTTTACCCGTACAACGTCATCATCATCATCATCATTTCAGCCGAAAGACGTCCACTGCTGGACATAGGCCTCCCCCAAGTGTCGCCACATTGACCGGTCCCGTGCGACTCGCATCCAGCGGATCCCTGCAACCTTCACCAGGTCATCGGTCCACATAGTGGGAGGCCTTCCTACGCAGCGTCTTCCGGTTCGCGGTCGCCACTCCAGAACTTTTCGGCCCCATCGGCCATCCGTTCTGCGAGCAATGTGCCCTGCCCACTGCCACTTCAGTTTGGCTATTCTTCGGGCTACGTCGGTTACCTTGGTTCTCTTGCGGATGTCCTCATTTCTGATTCGATCACGCAAGGAAACTCCGAGCATAGCCCTCTCCATTGCCCTTTGGGTGACTTTAAGCCTTCTGATAAGGCCCATTGTGAGCGACCACGTTTCAGTCCCGTATGTAATCACTGGCAACACACACTGGTCATAGACCTTCGTCTTGACACTGCGGTAAGTTGGACGAGAAGATACCCCGCAACTTCCAGAACGCTGCCCAGCCGAGTCGGATTCGACGATTGACCTCTTTCTCGAAGTTAGACCTACCTAACTGGATCGTTTGTCCAAGGTAGACATAATCGTCTACAACTTCGAGTGTAGAGTCTCCGATCTTGATAGGAGTGGGTGTTACATGGGTATTCAACATGATTTTGGTTTTGTCCATGTTTATTTTAAGACCCACTTTTTCGGAAGCTCTACTAAGGTCATCGAGCATTGTACTAAGGTCCTCCATGGTCTCAGCCATGACCACTATATCGTCGGCAAACTATCGTCGGCAAACCGAAGGTGAGAGATGTACTCGCCATTGACGTTGATGCCTAGCCCTCTCCAGTCCAGAACCTTGAAGATATCCTCCAGTGCAGCGGTGAACAGTTTCGGAGATATGACGTCTCCCTGTCTTACACCTCGCTGCAGAAGGATAGGTTCTGAGGTCTGGTCCTGAAGTCGGACTGACATGGTGGCGTTTTTGTACAAACACTTCAACACCTCGATGTACCGATAGTCGATTTGGCACCGTTGGAGAGACTGCAGTACAGCCCAAGTCTCGATCGAATCGAAGGTTTTCTCGTAGTCCACAAACGCCAAGCAGAGATGCAGGTTAAACTCTTCGGTCTTCTGTATAACCTGCCGCAACGTACGTACGTACAACTTTAGCCACAGGAAATTATTTTACAACATGATGTAGATCTGAGTCCGTAATAATAGGTAAACATTGTAAGGTCAAGAACCTGTGCAAAACGTACGATTCTATTCTCTACGTCTCAATATGCTTGAAAGACAGAGAAAGGTGTCATACTATTCCACTCTAACGCGCCCCGCCCAGTCACACAAAATACTACAATTAGAAAGAAAAATAAATATTTGCGACCATTGCGTATGTGTGTGTGAGCGGAATTTTTTGGCAAAAAGTTTCGGACTCTGTTAACTACATATGTCAGTCAGTGCATAGCGGCGCCCTTTGAGGAGAGCACACGCCTAATTTTTTTATCACGAGATGAGCCGCGCGCGCAATGTCGTGATTTTAAGAAAAGTTTGAATTGTGTAATTAAAGACGATTTATGATAGTTTGATTAGTGCATAGGTTAGTGTGACTTATTTTTAAGTGTTAGTGTAATATTAGTTAGTTAATTAGGCATTTAATAGGTAGCTAGTTTCGTGATTTAGGTTAGGTTTGAAGTTTTGTAGTTTAATTATGCCTCAAATAAGGTACCCAGCTGCCGAGTACACCGACATGGTACTTAAGTAAGGAGAATGTAACCAAAATGCAGCTTTACTATTGCATACATATCGGGAGAGATATGGTGACACACGAACGTTTGATGGTGTAAATTCTGATTGTGATGTGATATTATGTGATTAATTATTCAATCAGTGATCTTTTAATTAACAACGTGCAACTTAGTGAGTTTATGCCGCTAATTTGTTGTTCTCCGACTAAAATACTTACCTTCGACTACCTAACGCCATCGCTGCGCAACCGGTCAGTGACTTTTCGTAGATAAAGCGTGTTTGCTTTTTATGCAGTTGACTCTGCTATTTATTTTGTTTGAAAATTACAAATTTTAAATTTTCCATTTTCTACTAATTTTCGTGTTTAAAAATGTTTAGATGGACTAGTACTATGCTCGTTTTAATTTATTGTCGTGGTTCCAGATACACTTTGTATATTTGGATGATGGGATGATGGTCGAGTATGACTATGGATTATTTTAATCATGAAAAACCGGTGAAGGTAAATTATGATATACATTTAATTGTATAGGGTTAATGAGAGGCATTTTTACTGTAAAAACGACCTTTTCTTTATTGAAGTAACTTGATATTTCTGATATATTTAAAATAGAATGCATGCTACCGAGGTTTTTAAAGGAACTGGAAGTTGTTTAGATTCGTGTAAGAATTTGTAATTATCAACCAATTCGGTGTAAGTATTTTCTATCATGGAAGTTATTTTGAAACGTAACTTAAATTTAAGATATCTTGGGACAGTTCATCAATTGTATTTTTCAGATGCTTTTCATTTAGTTTAATTATGGCCAGAGTTTCATTGAAAGATTTAAGCGAATAAGTAGTGACTAATATAGTTTCCTTTATTACAAAGGCTAGTTTCTTTTGGTTTGCTTCTACCTCTCTAATGGCATTGTCGTATCGGATGGCATCGTTTTCATCCATTGTGCCAAATAGTTTCTTTGATGAAGTGCCCACGAATCCTAGAAGTGCAGACCTTCTCGACTGACGAGATCTAAGGTGAAAAATAGCCTCGTGGTCATGGGCTATATCATTATAACGGGTGTTCAACGGTTCAAAGAGATTTCTACTTTCCAAATAATCAAAAACTTTGCCATTTTCACATGCTTGTTTGGATTTATCGAGAATAAGACGGAGGTTTAGAATGTGGATTAATAAAGGATACATCATATGGAATAACTATACTAAGGTGACTATCAATGAAACTTAAGGGGTCGAAGTAGATGCCAGGACTGTTCGTCAAGGACGTAATGAACTCCTGACCCAGCGCAGAATTACTGTAATAGAATATTATAATAAAATTAGTATTAAAAAAAATATTATAACTAGGACTACGCTACAGATCTAGGAGCTAGTTTGACTTAGTCATAGTGATGTGTCACATGACGTCTATTTATGAGTAAGGTCAAGGTGCTTATGCCATTGATCTTTACAACTTTATACGGGCCTTTCCAGATCGGCGAAAGGGCCCTACGCAGGCGTACATGATTTTTGAGATACACGTGATCTCCGACTTTATACTGAACAGGTCGCGAGTGGTTGTCATAATACTGTTTAGACCTTTCTTTAGATCTTTGCATGTTTTCGATGGCTTTTTCGCGTGAAAGTTTTAGTCGATGATGCAGGGATTTGAGGTATTCTGGATATGTAAGATCTGATTGTAATTCGTAGACTGAGTCCGGGATAAAAGGTTTCTGACCGAAGAGGAGTTCGTATGGTGTAAAGTTAGTAGTGGAATGAGTAGAGAAGTGTTATACGCCAACATAGCAGTATAAACATACTTATGCCAATCAGAATTATTGTCATTGACATAAGACAAGTGCACCTTAAGTTTGAGGATGGTATGGGGAAGACCAAATTTGTTTAATTTTCAGGAAGTTGCAGGTTCTTTTAAATAAGTTTGCGGTGAAGTTTGTCCCTTGATCAGTTAAAATAGATTTCGGGATGCCGAAAACAAATAAGGTGAACCAGACACTCACATGTTTCTTCTGCAGTCGCATTAGCGATAGGGTAAGCAAGGGAATATTTGGTGAGGTCGTCTTGTAATGTAACAATGAACTTGAGCTTAAGAAGTCCAGCTTTCGGAAGAGGACCCACAAGGTCGAGGCTGAGTCGTTTAAATGGTTTAGTGGAAGTGGTAGTTATTTGTCTTGGGGCTGTATTACTTTGGCATTGGGAGCAATTCCTAACGTATGTTACAATGTCTGTCCGCATATTTTTCCAGAAATACCTTTCTTTTACTCAGTGAAGCATTCGTGTTGATCCTAAATGTCCGGCAATAGGGATGTCAAGGTTTTCGCGGAGTATATTAGGTATCTCTGAAGGTGTAGGGTAAATTATAGTATTATGTTAATATAAACTGATACTTGAGTATTGTGAAAGATATAGCAGAATATATTGTATATTTTCACCCAGATGTGTTTGTCGAAAGGATTTTGGAAATCGGTAATGGCTAAGTTAGGGTTAGTAGAATTATTTCGTATATCGGATCGAAGATTCAGTATACTTTAGTGAACAGGAAATATATTGATTTCCCCTTATGATCGATTGAGATAGAAGAGTAGAGAGTTCTTTCCCTGTCTAGGAGTTCCTTAGAGTTTTCGAGGTTGCTCAGGGTTTCTTCTACGTGAGGGTTGGATTCATCGAGATCGATGGTAGTAGGTATGACAATGATTTTGCAGTTAGTTTTCATGATGCTTTCATTGTGTTCTATAATTTTAGCGTTACTATTAAAGTCTTTGTTGCTCATTGTTTTCAGGAATTTGCTATAATTATCGTCACGAGAGGGATTTATTGTGAGATTCGGGGATTTGTTAGATGTGATCGATGTAGAAGGATCATCAATTCCTGGTTTTCCAACAGGTCTACATAAGGTAGTTTATCGTCAAGATCTAGGGAATCAGGGGGTAGTTGGATGTCAAGAGTTAGAGGGCTGAATCTAGGTGATGAATCATCTGCGTTTTGACTAGAGGAGGATGGAATAGGATCACGGTCTGATGGTAGAATTGGGTTTACTGGATATCGGGACAAAACGTCAGCAGCGGCATTAAGTTTTCCTTTCTGATAATCGATTTCGTACTCGTACTCCATTCGTTTCAGGCGCCACCTCTGTAATTTACTACTGGGGTCTTTACGATTAAAAAACCACTTTAATGGCTTATGATCAATAATGATCAGGAATTTTCGTCCATAGAGATATGGGCGAAATGTTTTGCAACCAAACAAAATAGCAAGGAGTTCTTTTTCAGTGGTATTGTAGTTAGATTCACTCTTGTTGAGGGTCCGAGAGGCATAGGCTATTGGCCTATCCTTACCAACTGAACCTTGACTGAGTACGGCACCGATGGCATAATTAGAGGCATCACACGTTAAGATAAAAGGGTCAGAAAAATCTGGAATAAAAGGATAGGAGCTGAGGTAAGTTTGTGCTTAAGTTCGTCGAACCCAACTTGTTGTTGGTTTTCCCATAGGAAGGGGACATCCTTTTTTAAAAGTTGAGTTAGAGGTTTTGCAATTTTCGAGAAGTTAGCAACGAAACGGCGATAATAGGATACAAGTCCGAGGAAGGACTTGATGTCCTTCGGAGATTTGAACTTCAGCAACATGGGTAGTCCAAGATAAATAGGAATCCATTGTCACCCCCAGGTTTTTAGCCTTGATTGCGTAATCAATCTGAACTCCATTCAGCCTGAGTGGAGACAGCGACGCAACATCGAGCCTATTCCGCATATACCTGCCACCGATAATCAAGGCCTGAGATTTCTTAGGATTGATTTGCAGTTCAAAGGACCGCGACCACTCACTAATCAAATCCAGATCCTTGTTCATGACAGACACGGCGGCCTCCGCATCCTCCCTTAAGAAATGATGGTAAAGCTGCAAGTCGTCGGCATAGAGATGGAAGAAGGAAGAGATGACTTTGGTGACAGAGTTAATGAAAATAGAGAAAATAAGAGGAGAGAGAACGCCACCCTGAGGGACACCCGCGCTAAGAGGGCACCAATCAGAGGAGGACCCATCAAGACGAACATGCTCGTCGCATGTTCGTCGGCCTTGACTCCTAGTCAAACCAACAAATAGAGGAAGAGGAGAAATTGAGAGATTTAAGGATCCCCAGAAGGATGTCGAAATCAACCGAGTTAAAGGCGCTGCTAAAGTCTAGAAGTACAAGTAAGGTAAGAGACTTGTGGTCCATAGCCCAGCGCATATCGTCAGTAACCTTTAAAAGAGCCGTTACAGTGCTATGGCCAGGACGAAAACCAGATTGAAAAGTACTAAGAAGATCATTCCTAGAAAGAAAGACCGTGAGTTGCTGATGGACAATGTGCTCAAGAACTTTAGAAAGATAAGGGAGGATGGAAATGGGTCTGAAGTCGGTAGGTGCAACCGGATTAGAGATTTTGGGTAAAGGGATGATATGGGCTTGTTTCCAGACCTCAGGAAAAGTACCAGAAAACAGAGAGTAATTAAAAATGTGAGTCAAAACGGGAAGTAATGTGGGAAGGATAGGAGAAATCATTCTTAAGCAAAGGTTGTCATTACCAACAGCAGACGAGAAGATAGCAGAAATAGATTTTTTGACCTCAATCTCACTTAGAGGACTTAATTCAAAGGAAGAACATTGCGGCAAAGGCAAACAGGAAAGTTTATTTAAAGTAACAGACTTGACGTGCGGATCCAACGTAACAGGAGGGAGTGAGAAATGTTTGTTAAGAGCACACACGTCAGTGTCGCTACCAGAAACAACTTGAGACTTGCCAATGCCGACAGATTTTAAAAACCTCCAGACTTCAGAAGAGTTGCGGTTGTCGAGCGATTTGTGGAAGTAGCGTTTCTTAGCATCTCTACACATACGACTGCAGCGATTACGCAACATTTTGTACGCAGTTAGATAGCGCTCGGAAGGACAGCGTTTTAACCTCCTCTTGGCTCTATCTCTACTTGCCATCGCATCATTAATGGCAGGAGTAAGCCAAGGAGCCGGAACATATTTAACCTTCACTCGACGAATCGGGGCGTGACAATCATATAAGCTAAGTATTTCGCTGTTCAAAATACGAACCATTTCGTTGATACATGAACTCTCCATGACGCCCGTCCAGTCGATGCTACCGGCATCATGCAATAATGCGTCCAGGTCCATGCCCTTAAAGTTCCGCAGGAGAATATATTGCGGCTTGCGCTTAGGAGGGCGTAACTTATATAACAAGAAGACGAGATCATGGTAAGAGAAACAAGCAGTAAGCTGTCCGTGGATAGAAACATTATTAGAATTAGAGACAATTATCAGGTCAAGGAGAGAAGGGGTGCAATTAGGGAAATGATGCGTAGCAGAAAGAGACAAAATACTGAGATTAAAAGAAGAAAGGATAGATTGAAGTTTGTTAGCGCGAATGTCATTTTTAAGAAGGCAAGTATTAAAATCACCCATCAAGACTACGTGGTCATAAGTTGGACAGAAATCATTTAACAGCGAATCAAAAGAGTCAAAGCAGTCGATGCTGATATTAGGGCTATATATAACCCCCAGAAGCATTTTAACGCGGTGCAGTGTAATTTCCAGAAATAGATGCTCCGCTGACCCCGAGTACGGGGATGGTGATGCGCTAACAACCTTATAAGGGATATCAGCACGCAAGTAAATGGCTACACCACCGCCACCCTTTCTAGTTCTACTATTACTGATAAGAACAAAACCTGGAAGAGCATAATGTACTGATAAAAGAGAGGGTTTATCAGCAAAGCATCTATATGGGCACTGTTGAAGGAAGCCGGAAGATCAGAGTAATGGCCAGGAACACTCTGGGCATTAATGTGGGCTATGTTGAGATTGTTAGAAAGGAGACTCATAGAAAGGAGTTCTATCTGTGTTTTGAAGTGATGAAATGTTTGACAGACAAAGGACTTGAACTCGGAGAAGTCCAGTGAAAGCGAAGCAAGATCTGAGTGCGCAGGAATAATAGTGCCAGCTGTAGCTCTTTGCAGCTTATCTTCATACTCACTCATGCGAGTGCTAAACAGCTTCTCCATTTGCTCCTTACTGTGCACAAGTTGATTGTCCATGCTGAGTTGTCAATTTGCAGTGTTGTGGTTGGTGTAGAGAGAAAGTGATAGGATAGTTCAGAGCGAAGGTGGGTTTATCAATTATTTAACACATTAATATAGAAGAAAATAACAATTAACTATTTTTAAATAAATATTAAATAAGGAAGCCACGAAAATACGTATGTATGTCAAGTGTGTGTCTACCCACATGAGGAAAAAAGTATTACTTCGGATTTAAAACTTTATTATTTTAGAACTTAAAGTTGTGTGTTTATGTTTAGTATAGTAGTTGCGTTTTAAAGACTTGCAATTTTAAACATAAATTGTTGGTCTCAAAAATTGATAATTCTGTGTTATTCTTATAAGAGTTAGTTTAGTTATAATTTTCTCGTTTCAACTAGTGTGCTATTATATATTTAATAAATAATTGCCACTGGTTTTAATTAAAATATAATTATGGAATCGTTAAGCAATAAATTAGAAGACAATTGTTCAAGAAGAGTCAAAGCTTATAAGTAACATTAAGAAAACTCCTAAGGAACGAATCACACGTCCATATATTAAAGTAAGATTGGAAAACTTAGATAAATTATGGCAACAATTAACAGATGGTCATAGTCAAATATACGAAGCATATGATCCGCAGGAGTTAACAACATGTATTTATGTTAAACAAGATTGTTATGATCAGACTGAAGAGCTTTACATTCAATATAAAACTGAGTTAGAAACTATTTTAGAGTCATTTCAAGTAAGAGAGGAAAGCCAAACAGAATATCCTAAACATGTACAAAGCAATGTAAAACAGTGTCAAGTTAAATTACCAAAAATTGATATCCTAACAATTTTCGGGAAATATACTGAGTGGGTAACCTTTCGAGATTTGTTCGCATCGCTCATTCACCATAATAAGTCTATAGATAACGTACAGTGGATGCAATATTTAAAAGGGTATTTATCTGGGGAAGCGGAACAACTACATAGACATATTCCTATATCAGAGTCCAACTATGAACGGTGCTGGGAACAACTTAACGAGCGATACAATAATAAGAGATACTTGTCACATTATATACTAAAAAGGTTACTTAGTTCGAAGAATATGAATAACGAATCAGCTGTTAGTCTCAAAGAATTAATTGATAACACTTCCGATTGTTTAAATGCTCTAGCTAATCTTGGTATCGATGTCGGTAATTGGGACTTTATCGTTGTACATATAATCTCTTTTGAGTTAGATCCAGAATCCCGAAAACAATGGGAATTACACGTCACTAGTTAAAAATCGTGCAGCGATGAGATTCCAACCTTTGAGCAATTTAAAAGTTTCTTGACCAGCCGATATCGCGCTTTTGAGTTTTTGACCGCTGGCTCTAGTGTGGGTAGTGGGAAAAACACAAGAGACGCCAAAAGCCTTTCATGCGGCGACTGATTCTGTATTAGAATGTAAATGCTGTAAAGAAAACCATAAAATTATACATTGTTAGAGTTTTATAAAAATGGATGTAAATACCAAACGGGAGTTCATTAGTCAAAACGGTTTATGTTTTAATTGTTTAGGAAACAACCACTCGGCTAAGCAGTGTCTGAGTTCAGCTGTATGTCGTATTTGCAAACGCAAGCATCATTCTTTGTTTCATCCCGCGGGTCCAGTTCATACCGATGACAGTTCCTATAATAAAAATAGTAACGTATCTCAAAACGAGAACGAGAGAGACGCGGCGCAAAGTGCTAAATCATCTGGATCGACTAACTCGGACACAGTGGCCACGTTCTTCTCGGCTAACCAATTACATAGGACAAATCAAGTTTTGTAGGCCACGGTTCTAGTTAACGCCACAGCCAACAACGGTAGTTATCGTACAATAAGGGCGTTGCTAGATCAAGGGTCCCAAACCTCATTTGTAACCGAGGCCACGGCACAATATTTGGGGCTGAAAAGGACGCCAGTAAGGGGACACATTTCGGGATTGAAAGGTAATTATAAAATTATATCAAAATTTATGGTGGAAGTTACTCTGACGTCCATGCACAACCCCAACGTTCAGCTTAAGGTTGCCGCATAACCACTTTTCTGCCTGGCAAGCAACTTGTATGTGTGGTGGGGTGGGTGTGTGATTTCCCGTTAGCGGATCCGCATTATCACACACCAAACAAAATTGACATGTTGCTAGGGGCAGAAATTTATGGGCAAATTATCCAGGAAAGAGTAAAGAACCTCAGGGTAATCTCGTTGCGCAAGCGACTTCATTGGGTTGCGTTTTATCGGGGGTGGTGGAAAAATCACACCAGCCACATGATAATGTTTAGTCATGCATTCGCATGTGGAGGAAACAGACCTCATGAAACGCTTCTGGGAACTGGAGGACAACATGATGAACAGTCACACCATATTATCCGAGGAAGACAAACAATGCGAACGTTTCTTCGCTGCAACAACGCGAAGAGACAGTGACGGGCGCTATATAGTACGATTGCCATTTAAAAGCCATGATGTAACACCTATAATAAAAAATTCTAAAAGGATAGCTGAAAAAATATTGTCTTCATTAGTCACAAAGTTAAGTAAAAATACAAACATGGAAACGAAGTATCAAGAGGTTTTGGAAGAATACTTACTGCTGGGTCATATGGAGAAAATACCTGAAAAGGAAATAAATAACTGTAAAGGAATTTACCTACCTCATTTTGAGGTTGTCCGGGAGGATAAGGATACCACGCAAGTGAGAATAGTATTCGATGCATCCTGTAAAGGTGAAAACGGTCTTTCATTAAATGAGCTGTTCATGATAGGCCCTACTTTACAGCCAACGCACATTTACACACTTTACTAAAATGGAGAACATATCCAATATGCTTATCTGCGGACATAGTAAAAATGTATCGTCAAATCAAGGTTGATAAACACGACGTGGACTTTCAGAGGATTCTGTGGAAAGGGACTGAAGTTAATCAAACTCAAGAATATCGTTTATTGCGGGTTACTTTCGGTACAGCATGTGCGGCCCCATATCTTGCTGTTAAGGTGCTTCAACAGGTAGCCATAGACGAGAAGGAGAAATACTATACGGCTGCTGTAAAGGGTAAAGAAGACTTTTACATGGATGATCTGCTTACGGGCGTTGAAACCGTTGAGGAAGGAGTCAAACTGTATTCTGAAATGAATTACTTAATAAAAAAAGGAGGGTTTTCGTTGCAAAACTGGTCAAGCAATAGTGAGGAGCTGTTGAAAAGTTTGAAAACTATAGATAATAATACTACAGAAGGAAAGAAAATCAAAATAGATGAAGTTATGAAATTATTGGGACTTACCTGGGATCGAACAGGAGATGCGTTCCGCTACACAGTAACCTCCTACCGACGAAGAAACCTGTAACAACAAGAATAATTATATCGGACATATCACTTTTATTTGATCCACTTGGATGGGTTTCTCCAAGTGTCATAGTTACACAAATAATCATACAAAAGCTATGTTTATCAGGTATAGGCTGGGATGATGAAGTTCCCGAAACAATATTAAATGAGTGGCTTACTTACCGTGATGACTTGTGCCAGTTGTCGGAGTTGCAAATACCTCGCTGGATCAATACAAAACGTAATATCACACTCGTTGAATTACATGGATTTAGCGACGTATCCAAGATGGCTTATGCAGCCGTAATTTATCTTCGGTCTATCGACGATCAGGGTCACGTGTCTGTAAACTTGATAACATCAAGAACAAAAGTGGCACCAATAAAACAAATATCGATTCCACGAGCTCTGTAAGGTGCGGTGTTGATCGTAAATGAAACGAGTGACTGCTCGAATAATACTGAAATATATTTGATAGGATAGTGCATATAAAAGGTGTACAAGGTGCATAGATTATAGTGTTACAGATCTTAAAGTAGGTACTTAACTAATACAACCCTTACATCACCGCAATTAATGAAAAAAAAAAAAAAAATTAAGGAATTGTTTTTTTTTACATATATTATATTATGATACATAGTATGGTTTTGTTCGATTTTTATGAACAAGGTCCTTTTTCCCATTTTGATTAATTATTTCTACGTTGGGTGGTACATCTTTTACAACTTTGAATGGTCCTGAATATAAGTTGTCTAATTTCTTGCATAACGTATCATTTTTAACTAAAATTAAATCATTCTCTTTATAGTTTATAGGGTTTACATTTTTATCGTATACTATCTTTCTATTCAACTTACTTTTTAATAGGTTATTTCTAGCCTCTTTTTGCGAAAGTTGCAATCGGTATTTTAATTCATGAGGATAGCTGTCAAAGTTATATAATGGTTCTAAGTCTGCTGTCAGGTTGCTAGGAAGAGAACATTTCTTACCAAAAACTAACTCGTATGGAGTGAATCCTGTTTCTGTATGTACGCCCGTGTTATATGCAAAACACCAAAAAGGAATCCACTTACTCCAGTTTTCTGGATGATTCTCTGTTTGAATACGCAAAAACGCATTCAAATGTTTATGAGTAACTTCCAATGCTCCTATGGACTGGTGATGGTATGCTGTAGAATTAAGTTGTTTTATGTTTAATAATTTACATACCTGTTGAAATATTTCTGAGAGAAACTCCTTTCCTCGGTCTGTCGTTATTACTTTCGGCACACCGTATCTGAGAATAAAGTTGTTGACAAAACTCCTCGCCACTTCTTCTGATTTTTTAGAAATTAAGGGATAGCCTTCTACATATTTTGTGAGTTCACATTGTAATGTTAGCACGTATGTAAAATTATCATTGTCTGTTTCTAATGGACCTACCAAATCTAAATATACTTTTTCAAACGCAGTATTAGCTGTACTAGTAATCACCATGGGTTCTTTCTTAGGTATTGAATACTTTTGCCGCTGACATTTGTCACACCGCTTTACAAATTCCCGAACATCATTATCAATACCGGGCCAATAATAGTATTTCTTTATGTTATTTGACATCCGTCTCATACCAGCATGGCCACTACTTGGTAAGAGATGAAAGTCATTTAAAATTACTTTCTTATCATCCTTGTTCTCTATCCTTTTTACATCACTTAAAATGCATACGCGCGGTCCGGACCTACTTTTATTATTTTTTATTGACGTTATTAACTTTTTTATAAAGTTCTCGTTGTCTTTATTTTTTAATATGTATATTTCCTTTAATTTTAATAGTTTGCAAAATTCATCTAAGTCTCTCACAAATGCGTCTCGCGTCATTTGCGATTGGGAACTGAGGAATTTCACGTAAACTGTTGATTTATTTTCTACATAACAGAATATTTTATTTTCTTTGGAAATAACCCCCATTTTCTTTAAGATTCTTAACTCTTTTATATCAATAAATTTTAATTCGACAGATTCTTTGGGTCTAATATGAGTGCTTACGACTTTTGGTTGATCAGGCCTCAAGTCTGAAACATCCATATCTACCGTTGAGTCTGATTTATTTAATTTTTTCGCTTGTGCTCTTGTCATGACGTTCATTATACTTTCATGCATTTCCTTCAATGCTTTTATAGTAATTCTAGACAGTGCATCTGCAGCTGCATTGTCAGAACCTTTTATGTATTGTACTTCAAAATTATACTCCTCTAAAGTCATTCTAAATTTCATTAGTCTACTTGATGGGTCTTTCATATTGAACAAGTATACTAATGGTTTATGGTCTGTAAATATTATAAAAGGTCTTCCATACAAATATGGACGAAAATATTTCACAGCCCATACAATTGCCAGAAGTTCTTTTTCTATGACAGGGTAATTCTTTTCGGCTTTGTTTAAACTTCTGCTAGCGAAAGCTACAGGTCGTCCGTTATTATTTGACAAAATTGCTCCTATAGCATTATTTGATGCATCTGTGTGAACTATAAAACGATTTCCTTCTGAAAAATCAGGATACTGTAACACTGGTGGACGTATTAAACGTTGTTTTAATTTTTCAAATGCTTCTTGACATGCCTCACTCCATTCGAATGGTACGCCTTTTTTTGTTAATGTATTTAAAGGGTAAGCAATTTCAGCAAATTTTGGTATGAATTTTCTGTAATAATTGGTGAAAGCTACGAATCTTTTTACTTCTTCTGTGCTTGCTGGACATGGATAATTTTGAACTGCAGTTATTTATGCAGGGTCAGGCATTATACCGTCACTTGAAATTACGTGTCCCAAGTACAAAATTTGTTTTCTAAGAAAATCACACTTGGTGGGATTTAACTTTAAGTTAACGGTTCGTAATCTTTCAAAAATATCTTGTAAATTTTTATTATGCTGTTCTAAGTTACGTCCAAATACTATTAAATCATCTAAATATATCAAACATTTTTCATATTTTAGACCGGCCATTGCTATTGTTATCATTCTTGAAAACGAACTAGGACTGGTTTTCAATCCCATAGGCATACGTGTCATCTGAAACTGTCCGGAATGAAATGCTGTGAACTTTCTGCTGTCTTCCTCTAATTTGACGTTATAATAGCCTTGGTGCAAATCAAGATGTGTGAAATAAATGCTACCCGACAATGATTCTAATATTTCTGTAATATCCGGTAATGGGAATTTATCGTCCTCTATGCAATTATTTAGTTTTCGGTAATCAACTACTAGTCTCCATTTATTTTCTCCAGTGGAATTCGATTTCTTCGGTACCAATAATATTGGACTGGACCAGTCACTTTTACTTGGTTCTATAATACCTTCCTCTAGCATTTTATTAATCTGACGTTTTATTTCACTTTTTTGAGAATGTGGCAAACGGTATTGTTTTGAAAATACTGGTGTCGTGTTAGGTTTCACGGTTATAGTATGACTGTATACATTTGTAGTAGTTAATTTGTCTTTGGGGAGGTAAAATATATCCGAATATTTTGCACATATATTTTCTATTGTTTTTTGTTCTTCATTATTTAAATGCTGCAATTTTAATTGAGAAAATAAGTTTTTAACCCTGTCTGCGTCATTTTGCGTTTTTTCATAGAGACAGACGTCAAATTCACTAAGTTTGCTAATGTTAGGTTCTATTTCCGTTAGCGATATATCTTCGTCATTAACGTTTAATATTTTAATAGGTATTAGTCCATGTTTAGGAGTACCTATAGAACTTGTTAAAAACACACCATGTGTTAGTTCTTTTGAAGTTACTACACAGTCCTCGTTAAAGTTCGTTTGTATGAAGTGTATAGACTCACTTCTAGCAGGAACATCTAAAGTTTCATTATATTTACCCAGTAGTGGCAAACAAATAGTTGTCCTTTCGGTAGATAAAGTTAAAATATTTTTATCGAAATCTAGCTGAGCCTTATATTTATTTAAAAAGTCACGACCTAAAATTCCACCTCCCTTAATAGGTAAGTTATGAAAAACAAAGAACTTCTGACTAATTGTTTCACCATTTAAGTTAAATTGTAAATATACGTATCCTATTGCTTGAACTCTGCCACCTAAACCGTTTATGGCTACATGCTCGTTATGGATTGGAATGCCGCATTCGAGAGCATGTTTATATGTACATGCTGACACCGATGCTCCAGAATCTACTAGAAAATAATGTTTCTTAATATGACGGTTATGTAATGATGATAATAAAGAAATATAACAATTACTATCACTAGCTAAAATATATTTATTACTGTTAGTCACGAAAAAACTGATTGGATGTTAATCCTGATTCCGTGTTTTGTTCCGAGTTATTAAGAACATTGACGTCACGCTCTTTAGGTATCCCTTGATTTCTTCTATTTGAATAATTAAAGTTACCTCTTTGCCATCTGTGACTGTTGGTTCCTCCTCGAGCAGTCTGCCCCCGAGAGGTAGGGCGGTATCGTTGCTGCTGCCCTCGCGGTTGGCCTCTGTACGCGTAGAAGTTTCTACCTCCACCACGTTGGTCTCTATAATTATTTGAACGGCGTCTGTTATTATAGAAATTATTGTGGGGCCTTTTATACATACCCATGATTTCTCCATGTGGAGTTGTAGTCGAGACCTCCTCGTCTTGTGCTACTTGGACTTAATGAGCTGTAATTTCTTGCAGAAATAATTGTACTTAGTCTTCGATTTCGCAAACCATCGGCAAATTGTTTGATTGCTATCTTTTCGTTAATTGGTTTTAATATACTTAAGTTCTGTTCATTGTCGTTAGCTTGCGTAATCGTCATATCCACAAATAATTCCGTGATTTCTTTCCCGTAATCAGCAACCGACAACTCATTTTGTTTTATTTTCATTAATTTATTTTGTATTGCCGTTGCAGCTTTCTTAGGTAATAACACTTTTTTCATGTCATCAATTAAGTCATTTACAGTGTCATACTTTGCATTTAACTTTATCTTAGCTTCTTGTGAAAGTCTACTTTTCAAGACGAAATTAATTAAATTTTGTTTACAAGCACTATCCTTCAGTAGAGAGTTATAGTATTCGATGTTATCAATTAGCTGTTTTATACTAGTTTCCTCATTTGTCATAATAGGTAAAAGAGTTAAGGCAGTTTTCAAATCAAATGAATTCATTTTTGACGAGCTCTCTAATATATCACTTTCACTCAACAATAAAATGTCCTCACGTAAATCTATAAATTGACGACAACAATTTTCTATTAATTCAATATCTTGGGCACTATAATATTTTTTCTTAATTTTTTCATTAAAATCAATCAACCAAGTTTCGTACTGGTCATAAATTACATCAACCTCATTTAATTTATTTTCTAATATTCTTTCTGACCTTCTTTTCGGTCCTAACTTTATTAAGTACACTCTTATCTTCTTTAAATCATTGTACAATTTCAAAATAGCATCCATACCTTATTACCATCATAACAAAAAAGGAGAAATGGAGAAATGATGCGTTTGCAATACAGTATTAAGCATTAGTATAAGTATTATTGACTAAACACCGCACGCAATTAATTTCAAGGTCCAAAGTTCAATCAGCGCATCGTCCATATTTGGTAATCGATGATCTTGTTGGAATGTTAACACGATTAATGTGTGTTTATATTTATGCACTTGATTATTTTATTGGGATGCACTTTTAATTCGCACTCTTTTTTTTTTTTTTTAACACCTGTTTGAACACTTTTTACACTATATCTTCCTCGTAGTTTTTCGAAGATGGCTCCGTGGCCCCCAGCCGCATGCGTCGACGGAAAAGAGATCTCCTCATAGTCGTTCTATTTATCTCATTGGTGATCCATTTTTTATGGCACCTTTTGTACAGCCGATACACGAAGCTCAATACACCGAGTAGTAGTATAAGCAGGATACAGGACAGTATAATGTTGGATGTGGACATATGAAAGCGAAGTTCTTCTGCTGTTGCTTGGTTACTGCCAGCCGCCGCGTTTTGAACGATCAGGGTCTCCTCTTTAGACTGCTGCTTGCCCATTTTTGTGGATGATTAGTGCAGTCCCTCTGACGTCCAGTCCGTAGGCCCAAAATGTCACTACTCGTCCCATTTTCACTATTATTTTTCGTTACTCATCGAATGGTATTCTGTCACGGAGTCACACTTAACGTCTCAAGTTCGCGTAGCGTCCTCTGGCAGGGTCGCCATGTAAGGTGCGGTGTTGATCGTAAATGAAACGAGTGACTGCTCGAATAATACTGAAATATATTTGATAGGATAGTGCATATAAAAGGTGTACAAGGTGCATAGATTATAGTGTTACAGATCTTAAAGTAGGTACTTAACTAATACAACCCTTACAGCTCTGTGGAGCAGTTCTTCTGAGTAGGTTATTAGTTGAGGTAGCTCACACATAGAGAAAGGACCTTTAAAATCGTTAAACCCATTCATAGACGGAAACGGAATATTACGAGTAGGGGGTAGGTTACAGAAGTCGGAACTAAGTGAAGATAAGAAACACCCAATGTTGTTACCAAAGAAGTCAAACTTAACCAATTTAATCGTGGCAGACGCTCATAACAACATCTTGCACGGGGGGCCTCAAACTCATGTTGGCGTATTTGAGGACTAAATATTGGATTTTGGGGACCAAGGAACTGATCAAATCACACGTTCGTAACTGCGTTAAATGTGTTAGACATTCGGCAACTGTATCAAACCAGTTAATGGGGCTATTACCAGCTGCGAGGGTAACGCCTACAAGACCCTATAAATGTACTGGGATTGATTATTAAAGAACCTTTGAATTGCTGGCAGCGAAGGGGTGGACTCTTTGAGGTAATGGCCTTTTTAATGATACTCCAAATATATAGTATTGTTTTAATACCATTTACAAATAATGTTAACGACAATAATGTTATTGAGCAAATCGGCACACTGCGACCGGTGTCGTCGACAGTCTGAGGGGCGCGCACCGCACCCCGCGCCGCGCCGGTACCCCCGCGCTCGCCGCTGCCACCGCTGCGCGTCGCCTCCCGCGCCGTGCCGTATGCGTGTGTGTATAGCTATTGTGCACGCACACATGCAAGGCGTCAACAAGTTGCCCCCCTCGGCAAGGGACTGTGGCTTGTAGACACATCAGGCTGATCTTCAACTGGTAGCGGGCACAGTCGATTGAAGGCGCGCCGAAGAGTGCCCGATGTTGTCTTCACGTCTGCTACCCTGGTCACACCGTCGGAGCCTGGATACACGCTGGTTACTCGCCCGAGCAGCCATCTGTTTGGTGGCAGTCGATCATCTTTGACCAGCACCATCTCTCCTTGTCGTAGGTCTCTTCCCCCCTTGCACCATTTCTGTCTTTTTTGCAGCTCTGTAATGTATTCTTTGTAAAATCTATCCCAGAAATGGGTTTTCAACTGTTGAGTTCTCATATATCGTGAGAAAGTGCTCAACATTGTAGTGTCTTGTGCCTGAGGAGAGGATAAAACAGTTAATGTTCGTCCAAGAACGAAATGTGACGGTGTGAGGGCTACTAGATCTGAAGGATCAGAGGATAAAGGAGTTAGAGGCCTTGAGTTCAGGATAGCCTCTATCTGGGTAAGTACTGTGTTAATTTCCTCGTAAGTAAGGTTTGCAAGAGCAAGTATACGTTTCAAGTGATGTTTGACTGACTTCACAGCACCCTCAGCTAAACCATTAAAGTGTGGGCTATAGGCTGGTGAGAATTTAAAGTTTATAGATAAATTTGAAGCGTGTGCACTTAAATAATCTGCATTTAATTTTAAAAACCTAGCCAGTTCATTACAAGCTTCTACGAAACATGTACCATTGTCCGAGAAGATGTTAACAGGTTTTCCTCTACGGGCAATAAATCTGTTTAGAGCGGAAATAAAGGTTGGTAAACTGTAGAAGCTAACAAAAACGAAAAGACTGATGACTGAGAAAACAAAGACGAAACAAATATAAAAGATATTAAAATAAATCAAAATGTGTTAGTACGATATTATAATCGTAACAATTGGAAATACTATATCGTCGCTGCGCCTGCCAAATTCCATATGTGCATTTTTTCATTTTCTCGTTTTTTCACTAAACATAATCTCCGTTTCGTTCTGTATGTGCTGATAAAATCCTTTTTGTGATATTCCATTTAGAAAGAAATATGACAAATACCGTATGTATTTTGGCCGTTTAGAAAAATTCGTATGTGCAGAAATGCACATAAAGGATTTGCGTTTCGTCTTCAGTCACCCACAACTGTGCGCGTCGAGAGGGCGCGTTGTGGTGTAAACAACAATATAAAAATAGTTTTATTGTAAAACTAAATAAAAGTGGTAAGTACCTACTGAATTTACTTAAATTGTGTTGTTTTTATATAATACCGTAAGCCATTCATCAGTAACTTGTCAATTTAAGTTCCTAAACAATATTATAACCTATAAAATAGTCTCGCATACCTATCTTTTATTGTTCAGTTATCAGTGGATTTATCACTAGAATATTATTATAATAACTAAAAATATTGTAAGTGATAAAAGCTATAAAAGCTTCTGAGTATTTGAGTGTGTGATTGTTTTAGAATTTTTGTTATTACGTCACGTAACTTTTGAGCGTAGGTACCTAACTGCGTTTGCAAATACAACGCTTATACGAGTATTTACGTATTATACGTGCCCTAAAGTGAGGGCTACGTAGTGAATGTGCATATTGTGTTAATGTAATTATGTTTGTTTGTATGTTGGGTAATTACGTATAATTATGTACCTACTCTTTTTGTTTTTTTTTTTTCAGGCGATATGACTTTTAACCCATATACACGCAAACCAGCGTCACGGGGACAGATGCTAGTCAATTTAGCTAAAGGAATTCACAATAATAATACAAATGAAGATTTAAATGTGCCTGATTTGTTTATGTCCAATAGTTACGATCCTACGCAAGGCTTGCAAACTTCAGATTTAAATCAAAATGTCTCCAACATAGTACAAAACTTATCGTCTGAAAATATGGAAATTAGTATAATATTTGAAGAACTAAAGGACGTTACATATGATAAACTTCTTGATCCTTTCATAGATAAGTCAGAAATAGATCTTATTAAAGATAAACCAGAAATTGATTGTGGTATTCCTGAGATCTCGGACAGTATTAATAAAAGATATATTCTTGATGAAGTTACAGGCCAGTTAAGAGAGGATACGAAATTATTTGAGGAAAACTTGAATGAAGATAATTACTACTTGGATGAAAAGACAGGAGAATTAATATTAGAAAAAAATACTACGGTTTACAGAAATGAAGACTTCTATAGTACATCTGAAACTGAGATTTCGCTTAGTGATGAGGAAATAAATAACAAACAAAGGAAGTTTAATAAGTTGAAAAGGGTATGTGGCAAAAAATATACAGGCAGAAAAAGGAAGTGTGACGAAACGGGTGAGAAAGCAAGTTATGAACTTGTACCGAGACCTAGAAAATATCTTAAAGAAAAGCCATGTGGACATTCTTGTATTTCCAAATCTGACAGAAGCTATTTTTATGTGGATTGATATCGGAACAAAAACGGAAAGCTGTATTTGATTATTTTTGGGGCTTAACTACATGGGATGCGAAAAAAGCTTATTTAAAAACACTTGTTCGACTGCGTCCGGTATTAAGAAGACGTAAAACTACGAGCAACTCGGAAGATGCATCTCAAAGACAACTGGCATATGACTACTATTTTACAGATGATCAGAATGTAACTGTGAAGGTTTGTAAAAGCTTTTTTGTCAGCACCCTTAACATAAATAGCGATACACTGTCAGAATGGATTAAAAAGCTGCAGGATAACACAGTAGAAGGACAAGATTTAAGATCTAAACATGAAAAACGGCAATTTATAATAAACCCTCTTGCAAAAGTTATTAAATCAACAACTGTCAAAGAATGGCTAAATTTAATTAATAAAGTACCAAGTCACTACTGTCGCTCTAGCAGTAACAGAGTTTACGTAGAAGACACTTTTGAATCCGAAATCTCATATATTTAGAGTTTACACTGAGTGGTGCAAAGGTAACGGAAAACCGTATATTGGTCGCAAAATCTTTAATAAAATATTGGAAGAGGAAAAGATTTCCATTTTTAAGCCAAGAAAAGACCAGTGCGATGTATGCACAGCTAAAAAAGAAGGCAATATCTCAGAGGAGCAGTTCGCCGTGCACATTGAAAAGAAGAAAGAAGCCTATAACGCTCATATTGAAGCTCGCACTATGAGCTCACCCGAGGTGCTCGTCCTGACTGTCGATGTCCAATCTGTTCTCCTTTGTCCAAAGATGCTAGTGTCAGTTCAATACTATAAGCAAAAACTTCAGGTTCATAACCAGTCTATTTATATTAACAATAATAAAGATGTGCACCTGTATGTATGGCATGAGGGAGATGGAGGTGTTACGGCTAACGAATTTACAAGCTGCTTGATACATTTTATTAAGACTCAATTAAACTATAAAAAAATTATAATTATATCAGATGGCTGTTCTTACCAAAATAGAAATAAAGTTCTGTCATCAGCTTTACTAAAATTAACAAAGGAGACTAGACTGGAGATTGAACAGATCATTTTAGAAAAGGGACATACAATGATGCAAGTGGATAGTGTCCACTCAACTTTAGAGAAAAAGTTTCGTCCCCCTATATATACACCAACTGATTATATTAGTCGCATGAGGGAAGCACGACCTAAGCAACCGTACCACGTTCATCATGTTGATTATACTTTTTTTAAGAATTATGAGGATGACATTTGCATTGATTCCATTCGTCCAGGTAAAAAAGCTGGAGACCCGACCGTAAATGACATACGAGCTCTTTTATATAAAGATGGCAGTATCTTTTACAAGTTACGTCATTATGATGAATGGAAAATCCTACCTCAGCGACTTCGTGCCAACAACCCATCATCTGTTGTTAGTCGACTTTACAACGAGCCCCGTAAAATTGATAAAACCAAATATGATAGTCTCCAGTCTTTAAAACCTTTTATGCATCGCGACTATCATGCATTCTATGACAACCTTCATTACAAGGAGTAAGTAACTGTGTATCTCAATTACCCAATTTAGGAATTACTTAAGTTTATTTTGTTTAACAATTTTCATAGAAGTATTTGATTTGTTTTTTGTTAAAGAGATTTTTAATTGTTTTCTAAAGATATTTTTATTAGTTTTCTAAAGTTATTTTTAATATAATGCTGTGATAATGATGGCAATAAGTGTGATCTTAAAATAATAACTAAAAGTTAAGTAGGTATAACACTGATCTCATAATATATTGAATACAATAATTGTGAATTATTCTATATAAGTATACTAAATGTAAGTTTCCAATAGTTCCTACTCATCTCATTGTATTTTTTTACTTATGATAACGTAAAGATCACATAATGTTAACCTAAAAATTGTCATAAGTGTCACATTGCCAAAGCTTTTATGTGTAATAATGCACATCCATCATTATTTTATACGATTGCAAACCAGTTATGTGCACTTTTTTGCTAAAAAAAATTCTAGCCCCTTAAATGACTGATTGTTTTGGCAACTTTTGTATTTTTATGATATATTAAATAAACGTCCATGTTGTGGTATCAATAATTTTGCCGAGTTTTTCATTTTCAATTCAATAACATGTTTTTTATTGTTTCCCAAAACCTTACAATAATCACTTATGGAACTTGGCAGGCGCAACGACGATATAGGGCGTGTAGAACAAATAAATATTACAGAAGATAAATACACGGTTAATTTCCTAAAGACAGTAAAAAACCCTTCACTAAAATTTGTTGTGACAAAGAAAATGGACCGAGACACTGTTCCTTCTGTGTCGATAGTAAAAACTATAGAATTAATTACAAATGATAAAAAAACGAATATCTGCTAAGAGATCATTTTGATGTTACTTACTTTAATTAAAATGTGTTTAATTTTGTTTTTTTTTTTATATTCATTACTAAGAGTTTAATTAAGTACTACATTATTTTAACACTGTTTTTTGTTCTGGAGCAAGTATTATTAAATATTACCTTTATATTATGTGTGTGTGTTATGTTCTGTTGTTAAACTTTTATTTTCATGTCTTATTTTGATTTTAGGACATATGACATAGTATGTTATTGATTAAAATAAAACAAAAAAATAAAACGACTTTTATTGAAGTTAGCTATTAAAAAAACATCCGACTTCCAAAAACACTACAAAGTGAAAAAAGATTGTTTTCAAAATCAACCACAGTTGACTAAAGTATCGATGAAATTCGATTTAAAAAAAACAGACGAACATAGAACCTCCCCCTTTTTGGAAGTCGGTTAAAAATGGAATAAAATAAATTTTCTAAAAACTAATGTTTATTTCCGTATTGTAGATATGCCCTTAGAATATTTTATGTTACTTTTAAGTTTTTTTTTTTTTTTTTTTTTAAACTTTGCCCCACACTAGGAATTTCTCCTGTATCGTGGGTGCGTTTACAAACACTTAAATTCACATACACAAACAGCCAGACCCGGAACAACTACCTGTAGGTCATACAAATATTTGTTCCGTGCGGGAATCGAACCCACGACACGAAGCGCAGCAGTCAATCGCTCTGCCACTGCGCCAACCGTGCCGTAAGTAACCCGGTAATTTATACTTTTAAGTGTCTTTTATGTTATATGAGGCCAATGTAACGGCCTTACCCATGTAATGATCTGCCTTATTGGAATGTGATAAGCAAATTGTTAACTAGTTTTTGCTACTAAGTCATGCCAATGAAAACAAAGACTGAATATTAGAATTACATTTTAAAGAGTCTGATTTAATTTAGAAATTGAGAAAGCGCTAAATGGTTCGTAGATGATGCCAATATTGTACCTACTTAATTAATGTTAATTAACAGTCTGGCTGAATTTTGTTATTTTTAGTTATATAATGTTGTGATAATTATTTTCTTATTAAAACTGAATTTGCAAAAACATGTTTTTTTATTTCACCCTAATGCTGCTATATATGAGAACATGCAGTAGGTTTTTAACATTCATATAGTTTACTCAATACTTTATTTGCATTCCACGATGTAAAAACTTAGGTCGTAGCTAAGAGACTAAAGAAACCTTAACCTTAAAATGCACCTATATAAGTCCTAGAAGACACAGTACACTTCAACTTAGTTCCGAGCATATAATAATGGCAATAATTACTAAAAAATAATGCAGTAATCGACTTGTGCTAAGACATAATGCAGTAACACGCGCAAGTGCTGCATTTAGTTTTAGTATCCTGTGACTCGGAAACGACCTGATACTAAACCGAAACACATAATAGTAAGTAATACGTATTATAATTGCATATATTAGTAAATTAAATAAAGGAAAATTATCTTGTAAAAGCTTGATTTTTTTCCGAATTTTTAGATAAAACCAAACACCAACCAAAAAAAACCAAACCAAACAAAAAACAACCAATAAAATACGAACATCTTGCTCAGATGATATGAAATATGTTTTTTGCGTTTATCTCGTAACCACCATTTTGCGATTACTGCATTCTTAGTTATGACGGCAGAATTGTATGTCATTACAATTCATACATTTATATAGTTTATTAATAAAAACAACTCTTAAATAAATGAATGTGTATTATTCGTAATTACCCACAAATCTTTTAATAAAGTGATAACGCACCCGTGCGTTGTTCAGCATTGGTAATTAAAATTTCATTCCCAGTGCCGTGAACGCACAGGTGCGTGCTAGGCATTTAAATACTGTAAACATATTTGGCCTTACGGATGAATTTCTATCCTGTTGGTGGCATCGAACCTGTTAATATTTTTATTACCTGCTCTGCAGTGCACGAAAAAGAGCTGATGATGAAGTAGCTTAGGATTTTTAAAGTATTTGAATATTTAATATTTTTACTTGATAAAACCTAACCAGTTTAGATAGCAGTGGGGCCCCATTTTTTGATTTGCCCCAGGGCCCTTGGTTACCTAGCTACGCCATTGGTGTGAGCTTTTAATGTATTTCAACGACAAGGTCTGAAAACAAACAGCTAAAACCTTCGACTATAAAAATAGTATATGGCCGAAAGATGCATTTTTAAGACATATCCTACGATACCAAAACCATACAAAACCAAAGCACAACAATTATTGACGAAATTCTAACACACAGGAATCTCAATAACTCTAGTATTTTTTTTTTAAAGAGATTTTTTATTTTATATACGATAGAAGCGAAAATTCAGGTCCGTTCTGACATTACCAATACCACAGACCACAGATAATCGTAAAAACACACTTTCGTTTTCAGTTTAAGTTGCCAGTTCATCAACATTTTACGTTAATATAATTAATTTTGTAAAGTGGTTTACACTTATTATTTTAAGTGTTTGTTTATTGTTACTAAATTAACAGAGTGTTCCGAATATTATAACCACATGGTGCAGAAAAAAACAATTTTTTGGGTGTTTTTCCACTGAGTTGATACACATTGACACAATATAATGTTTCTTAACCATTTTAGTGATTCAATTTAAGAATAAAAAATTATAGCGACACCGCGAGAGCACAACGACCCAAAATTATGTAGGTGTACACGCAGCTTTCGGCGTGACGTCAGACGTCAGCGAGGTCGTTTAGTCGGATTTTGCCGCGGAGACCGTACTTTGACGTTTAATATCTTATTTTTTTTTTTTAACAGTTAATGTTAATAGTTTATTGTGTTAACTTCAACAGATTTTGCCCCATGGAACATTGAATACGACCAGGTGCTTAGCGGTGCATCTCTCCATTATGTCGATGTCACCTGTTTGGAGGATGACACGCTTGTGACGGCACACGGGACTACTACGTCGTAGTTAGGATCCGGTGATTGCATCTTTATTTCGGCATTGCACAAATCTGAAGACTTTTGTTTACATAGGCTACGGAAAGCGCCACCTTTACTTTCACTATCACAATGAGTTTTGATGTAAAATAACCTAATTCTATGGACACAGGTACTCTCCTGGCATGCGTCCTATGGAAAGTACGTCTTATCCCGTATAGGTCGGGAACTGACGCCCGGTGGCTCTACGCGGCAGAGTTTGGAGGAGTGCGCAGCCTGAGCAATGCAATACCGTAATCTTGTGGCAGCGTTCGGGGCTGCGGATAACCTCTCGCTTCTCTTAGTTATAAAAGGATACACAATGTCAGTTGGCGAATGAACTAGTACCATTATATAACGTCTGTTCAAATAGCTAATATAACTATACAACATTATTTTTAGTATATGCGAAACCTGAATATAGTTTGTTCAGAATAAGTAACTGAATCGATACCAATCATTATCGATTCAAACCATGTTATATTTTTTCCAAAAATATTTAAAAAGTTAAAAGTTGGATACCGAGCGACTTTGAGTACCTATCACAATAATTTAGGTACCTACTGCCAAATTATTATTATCAGTGAGCTCAAGACGACGCTGGAGGCGCGCGCTGCGTGGTGACCGCGTTTTTGTGCGGACAACTAGGTAACAGAACAAGCTTATAACTTTGTGATTTTTCATGATACACTTTTGAAATTTTGTACATAGATTCTTTACATAAAAATACTAGACACGCGTATCAGGTTTCGCATATACTAAAACTAATGTTGTATAATATACTTTGCCAGATGTGTAAGCCGAAGCCCACTTATGCCATCTCTATAGTTTATTCCTCTATGGTGCACGTGAATGACACAAGGCCTTGTTTATGAGACTTGAACAGACTTTTCAATCACGCCAAGAGCTGACTACCCTCTATGACAGTACCACCAAAGTGAGTGTCACCAATGTTGGTAAATTGAGGAAAAAACATCGTTCATCGGCAAATGAATTCGCCATGAAATGGGTTGCCACACGTTTCCGGACAAGTCCAGAAGTTTAGCCATAGAGTAAAGTAATATAACGGGTATAGAGAGCCCTCTCGCAGAAATTTTTGAAGACCGCTAATGTCAATTGATCGTATAAACAGCGCCATCTATTATCGCCATCCACAAACTTGTGATATATATAGCTATAAATACTCTGCCTATGGATTAGTACCTACTGCTTGCACTTTAAGGTGGAAGCGCCAGGGTAGCCCGCGAAATTCAAATTTTCTTACGTTTTTTGCAGTTTGCAGGTCAGTTTCAGGTTGCATGTTGATGAAAAATGAGTCGCATACAACCTGACTGACCTGCAAATTGCTAAAAAAGTGAGAAAATTTGTAGTTTGCGGCCTACCCTGGCGCTTCCACCCTTATTAGTCTACTTGTTTTCAGGTTGACAAAGTTTTACCTACTTCATTTTTGTTTTTTTCTTTATTAACAAAATCATAGTAAAACTTTATCAAATTAAAAACAAGCAAATTAGTAAGGAAGCATCAATTTTAAAAGGTACACAGTGGATACATAAAAAAAAAACTTTCCTTTTACAAAATTACTTATTTATTTGACTTATGTTTATTTTTATAAGCTTGCGCTCCTGTTTTAATTTCATCCTCACCATGGTATGTGATTTTTCCAGACAAAATCCGGTTAATTGAACGACACCAACTATATATAAGCATGTGTCTATTGTATTGTATTGTGTCTTCAAAATATTTTATTAATATTTTTTTATGTGTTTCACAGCTGAATGGAAAATCAACAAATATGTCAGTAAAAAAATTTATTCTATTTTTTAATTTTTTTTATTGGAGCATCTTTTTTTAGAATGTCTGTCACTAAATTTTGAATTTGGACAAAACATTTTTCCATATCTTTTGATGGGTATATTAAAGATT
Organism: Noctua fimbriata; assembly: GCA_905163415.1. Lineage (NCBI taxonomy): Eukaryota > Metazoa > Arthropoda > Insecta > Lepidoptera > Noctuidae > Noctua > Noctua fimbriata. The sequence goes on from LR990929.1 coordinate 15,939,782, forward strand.
TTTTACCTTTTTGATATTCCTTGGCCCCTATATATTCATTTCATTTGCTTTTAGGATCGCCATACATATCTTTTTTACAAATTTTGCAGCTTTTTGATACATTTTTAATGCATTTTCCCAGAACCCACCCACACACGTAATTGCCCTGACCAGCATCATTAACATTTGTATTTAAATTGATGAAAGGCACCACAATTTCGTCTTCTATGCTTTCAGAAAATTGTGGAGTCTCCTCATCAATGGGACTGGGAATATCAGAAGTTGAAGAAATATTTTCTCTTACAAAAAAATCGAGATTCTGCAAGCAGCCATCATCATCTTTTTCGCAGTTTGCATGCAGAGAATGGGGGCGAGTTAAAATTATTAATTAAGAGGGACTTAAAGGCCCCTTCAAATGCAACCGTGTCTGGTGCCGTATTCCTCGCCCCATAACTTCTGATATTCCCAAAGAAATTCTATAGTGGGTCCTGGTTGAAATTACGTGTTAGCATAGCATCAAATGAATATGATTGGGACAACAATATCCATAATTGTTGCATTACTTCAATTGTATGTATGAAGTTTTTTATAGATGGTATAGCTTTCGATTCAATTATACGGATTTTGTTATTTTTGTCTTTAATTTTCTTAATAAATGTTACAGTTTTTAAAACTTTTATAGCATTCCTCCACAAATCATGGTGTGAACTACTTCGTCGTACACAACCTTTATATGTTTTGCCATCAGGCACATGAAAAGTATTAGAATTTAATGTTAGTGACCATGATAGTTTAAAATCTTATATTAGAATTTAATTAATCAAAAAGATTGTCCATTAGTTTACCAAATTTTGGCATTCTCTCGGAATGTCTTCTCTTGCCACGAGATGTCCTGCAGTTGCTGCTACGGTGTGACTGAAAATTTGGGCTGCTGATTTCACTTTAATTTTTCTTATTTTGTTGACATAGATGTGCTCATCTGTGAGTCTCAGCAGGCATTTCACCTCTCCATACAATTTATCAGCTTCATAAGTTTGCTTATAGTATTCCCATTTAACAGTCTTTTCGCACTTCTCTTCAAAATCATAATATTTTATAATATTTTAAATCTTTTGTAAGTAAATTGTTTCGAACTCCTTTTAATAAATGTGGAACATCAAATAGAGGAATTACTTTTGTTTTCCCTATTTCAATTATTTCAGTCTTCCATTCCTTTCCCTCTCTTAAATATTTTGTTTTTGTATCTTCTACCAACTCATTTACCACACTCACATTGACTGTGCTTTGATCACAGACAGTACATATATATAATAGCAATTCAAAACTGAAGGATTTATAATAGCAATTCAAGACCAGATCATCAACACAAAAAACTACAGAAAATACATAATCAAAGATCCTACATTAACTAACGACAAATGCCGCAAATGTCACGTCCATCCAGAAACCATCCAGCATATAACAGGAGCATGCACAACTCTCACACAGACAGACTACACTCACAGGCACAATCAAGTGGCCAATGTCATTCACCAAAAGCTAGCACTCAAACACACACTCATTCAAAATACAAACACTCCTTACTACAATTATAAACCTGAAACTACCCTAGAAAATACAACACATAAGCTCTACTACGATCGCGCTATTCTCACTGATAAGACAATCCACTACAACAGACCGGATATAATCCTACAGGACAAACTAAACAAAGTAACATACCTGATAGACATCGCAGTCCCCAACACACACAACATACAGAAAACTATCACAGAAAAAATAAGTAAATACGCAGAACTCAAAGAAGAAGTTACTAGAATTTGGCGACAAGAAAAGGTATATGTAGTTCCAATAGTCCTTTCCACAACAGGGGTAATCCCAAATCATCTCATCCATAGCTTAAAATTATTAGACCTTAAAGAAACCCTCTACATTACACTGCAAAAAGCTGCTATTTTAAATACATGTAGAATCGTTAGGAAGTTCATGCAGATAGAAGAGAACGAGATAGGACCTCATCACAACACATAAACTAACACACCACACGCTGCATTTGCTTTGGTTTCGGCCCGTAAATGTAGCTGAAATCCAGTCTAAGGACTGAGAAGAAAAACACTTTAAGGAAATATAATAATATTCCACAACTATCACACAACGCCGTCTAGTCTCAAGCTAAGCAGAGCTTGTGTTATGAGTACTAGACAACTGATAAACATACTTATATATTTCTAAATACATACATATATAGATAAATTACACTAAATTTAACTAATACCCAGTAATAGTTATGGTATCATAATATGCGTTAACTAATATATTCAATAATAGGATTACCTAAAAATGACCCTAATATAACATCTCTAGTATTTTAATCTCTTTTGTTTTTTTCCTAACTACCAAGGTAACTTTTTATTTGTCATAGATTTGTGACATCAACCAAAAGATGAACAGTACAAGTCTAAACCTTCAAATCCTTACAACAAATTTATGTTCGGCAATGCAACAACAAATTTCCAAGATTTTAAAAATTTTTCAACAACCAACCTTAACACCAACAGTTTTTAGAACCAACTGAAGAAGGCAAGACAAGGCAAACCAAAATATGACCATCCAAATCCAATTTAAGACAGAGTGCAGCATAACCTTATTTCAATAAAATACATTATAGAAACTTTTGTGACCAAATTAATTATATTTCAAAGTTCCTAAATAGGCTCCTTTTGATTTATCACAACACTCGTCATCTTCTTTTCCCATCTTTTTCGGAGTCACCTTCCAGTCTAACCAGATGCAGTTTAATACCAGTACTTTACAAGAAGTCTATCCAACATCTACATCCTAGTTCCTAGGTAAAGCTTGACGCTACCTATGAGGACTGCCAATTAACTGAATGACATAACAGCTTCACTTGCTTTGACAGAACAATATTATCCAATTCTAAATTTGATTCACTTTTCAAAGTAGGATCATCTTGCTGCCATTCATTTAACAGACTCATAATATCATTACAGGCACTATTGGCGTCTCTGCTTCTCATAGAATTCAGTCTTTCGGTCACATGTTTTCCAAAAAACCAGTAGTTTTGCTCTGGCAACATCTCAGCAACTATCGGGTTCATAGCTAGCACAAGATCATCTATGACTTGTTTGCACTTTGTTTTTTTAATGGATTTTGAAACTGATTTTGTTTTATGACGAGGACGATCCGTCCGCCGGCTACGCTGACGGATGTTTATTACTAAATCATTTTCAAGCTCCGATTGTTGTTCTTCTTTGACATTTAGACCACTTGAAAGCTCTTTGTAGTCATCAGGGCCTGGTTCGTAGTTCTGAAAAGAAGTAAAACAGAAGTAAGATTTTCAAATAATTTGATCTCACTATGCACACTTGTTATGGATTACTTGAGAATAATCTGCCCCTAAGTGGTTTATATTTACATAGTATGAAAAAAAGTTGCTCCTGCTATTTGTTCGCTTAGATCTTTTGAACTATACAACAGATTTGAATGCAGCTTTCAACAATGATAGTGGTTCAAGAGGAAGGTTTATATTGCACCCATGCAAAGCCCGAGCGAGTCGCTAGTAGTAGCATAAAATCATTAATATGCATGTAATTCAATTTAACTTAACCAGCAATGCAACAAAATTTTTACATTATTGTGACACAAAACTTGTATTATTGAAAAATTGTTGTATCAAATGGGGTCCCAATTTGTTTTCTGTTCTCAAACAATCCTGTGTGAGCCTCCTACCTTCAGAAACTTGCACAACAACAATAGTAATATTTAATAAAGAGAAAATATTTCACCTCATAATCTTCTTTCTTGCAAACATCTTTTAAAAATTGTAAAGGCTTCCATAGTGGCCAGCAAGGAACATAAATATCTGCTGGAGATTTTGCTTTAAGCTTGGACCGTTCTACTCTGCGATGGTTGTGGTTGAAAGTGCTCCTGATGTTTACCCAACGATCTCTCACGGAGCGAGCTGTGAACACAACATAACATCATTCATCATCATTAACTTTCACCTTTTGAGTTGATAAATCAAAATCTTTTACTTCTCATTAACCTTTAACATTTATGCAAAACCCAATGGTTACTCTTTAAGTTTGGTTTTATCATGATACAGTGTTAATATATATAAGTATGGGAGGACAGCGTAAGCCTGACAACAAGTAAGTACATTCCTTTTCTATATTCTTGATATGACATTTCTTTTGACCAGGTTTGAGGGGTTAACAGGTCTTATAGAACAAAGAATTATTTTGTGCATGGTAGACACTAGAAAATATTCATTAAAAACACAGTACGTATTCGGAACTGCGTACCAAACAGGAAGGGAAACTGATATTTTCACAAAACGGTAATTTGTAACTTGAAATTGTGTTGACTCTAGTTCAGTCAAAGGGGATCTTTTGCATTTCTAACTACCTCAACGCCAATAATCAATGTTACGAGTGGATATAATAGAAACAATCGAGGGACACAAAAAACACAAAAAAGGTGAATGTGAGGGGCCGGTTTTATTTCCAAGAAAGAGGGTCAAATAATAATTAGCCATGGTTAATTTATGTCTAAAAACTTACCAGTAAACCCTCGGCCCAGTCTCGCTGCAAATTCAGCGTAAGCCTTGTACTTTTGTTGAATTTGGTGATTCGTATTCCCGGCAGGCCGCCATATGTATTCTCGTTGGCGAACAAATGCAACTAAATCTAGTTCTAGCTTTCGCGTCCAGTAACACGGTTTGCGAGGCATCGAAAATACTTTAATTAGCACGAAAATGTTGTTTTCTAAATATTTTCGCGCTTCTCGTTCGCAAACAACAAACTCCGCTTAGGAAGTTTGAATCGATTGATGAATGAAATGAATGAGCCGCGGCGAGTGCGGCGACCCACGACCCGCGCCGTACGAATTCTATCGATCGAATGTCTATATTATCTATTGACTGTTTTTAGTCATGGACTTAGTATAATAAACTGGACTGAGCACTCTACCACAAATACGTGACGATAAAGATATTTATATTAGAGCCCTTTGTCTCTTTCTAATAGTTTAGGGTATACATTTTTGTAACAAATAAGAAACTTCGTTTTGACAGAGATAATTTGTGTCCAAATAAGACATTAACGGTTACATAAAATAGTGAAGTAATAATGTATGAGAAAAAAAATAAGAATTTCGTTGGCAAAAAAAAGAATTTCGTTTCCTGTCCTGTCCATTTTCTTTTCTTTTGCTCTGCAAAATTGGTGTTTGGGTATTCAAATGGACGGAATAAAATTGAAAGTGTGTGGCAATTATTAAAATTAAACATGGTTAAACAGAATTGTTTTGTGGAGTTTCTGCCGTAAGCCAATCTTACTGACTAAATTTCTCAATGCATTACATTTCGCATGATGGAATATTCTTAAATTTAAATACGAATTAGCCAATGCTTTTACTAGTTGTAATTCGTGTGGTTCTTCATCCGTTATTTATAATTATCATGGGTGTATGCCCATGATAATTATAACTAACATTAACAGTTGTAATGAAAAATACACGAAAGCATAAGTCTTTCGTCCGCAAAACGTCCAAGGCGTGGTCACACTAATCATTGTTTGTAAACAAAATCTTCAGCGATACGTTCACACTGTACTTTTATCAATGTCAAAATCTATTATTAATACAGTACCTATGCACTTAGATCATAATTATGCTGCGCCCATCTCAAACAAATTGTGATAAGGGCAGGAGAATGATGAATGACGACGTTGATGATGTTCGTAGATAATATAATCCATGGAATTATGGTTGTACCGTTCCGCAACTTAAGTTTTCGTGTTCGGAATTTTATAAATTCGTACGGGATTTATAAAATCCCGAACACGAAAATTTAAGAGATACGTGTGCTAAGAACGGCTAATATAGTGGTGCATGATTCTTTTCAAGCTTGAATGACATTGGCAAAAGCCATTGGTAATTACCAAAAAATAAGGTTCTCGCGTTAGTTACGAGTTATGCCACGCGCTAAAAGAACCGTGCTCCTTCATTTCATACTTCAATCAACTTATCTGTGCGGGCGGGAAAACAGAACTAAAATAAATGTGTCAAGTTTGACTTAAGGATGCAAATCATGACAAGCAACGCTACCTTGAACTGCACACATAAGTTCGTCATAATATGTCTTGAGCTTTAGACTTTGTACAGACGCCAGCACATAAAGCTACAATCTGTCAAATTTCTTTAAAATTTCTTTTAAAATTTTTAAAATTTATCGCCATAATATTAGGTTCAAGGTTGATTGGGAAAATTTGACAGTTTCGGGTAGCTTGATGTACTGGCGTCTGTACATACTACTGCCAAAACCAGTGATCTTTACCCTCCTTACAATAAGGTTCTTATTGGATTGCCGCTGTCTGAGGTAAAATAACTGTGAAAGTACTCTACTTACCTCCGACACTGCGGCGCGTATATATTTTTTATCCATCATATTAAATACGATGGATAAAAATTACATACGCAGCCACTGGCGATTGTGTCAGCATGCAAGGTGCACAGGACCTGAGTAGAAGCGATAAAAAGTTTGAGGCACAATATCATTTAGGTTCCATACCCGAAAGATAACCAGCGGGACCCTATTACTAAGCCTCCGCTGTCCGTCCTTCCGTCCGTCCGCCTGTCTGTCAGCCGGCTGTTTCTCATGATCCGTATTATGTAGACAGTTGAAATTTTCACAGAATTTGTTATGTTGCCGCTATAACAACAAATAATAAAAATTAAAGGAGGTACCCTACTACGATGGTACGGAGCCCTTTCAAAAAAACTGGCCATGTTCGAGTCCAACTCGCTCGGTTTTTTTTTTATTTAGGCTCGCGTTAAGGTCAGATTTTATTACTCGGGACCGTTTTAAATATGTAGGTATAGCCTATGGCACTCAGGGTTAGTGTAGCTACTAATGTGAAATAATTTTCGGAAGTTGATAAGAATAATTTATTTGCTTAAAAATACAGATGTTACCAGTTGTTAAAATTTGTGGTTTAGGCTATATTTTGCCTTTTTAGGGCATGCAAATATAATTTTACATTAATAGTAGTGCGTATTTAGTGACCATGACAGTTTAAAAACTTATAATGCATATTTATGTGACAAATATTACCATAAATAAACTAATTTAAAGTAAAATATTTATTACAATAATAAAAAAAACTATGACACCTAGTGTATCAAGATCTACATGCGATCTACAGAGATCAGTAGTTCCGAAGATAACCTCCTACAATCTAAATGCATTACCTCTATGACTTTAGACCTGTATTACAGAATGTTACTCAAACTCGAGCATGTTAAAAAAATAGTTTCAACCGTTCAAATTGGCTTGAATATAGTTAAAAATGTAATGCTTGAGTTTCGAGCGACGAGACGCCTACGGTTCCTAGTATTTTAGCAAAGTTAAGGTCTCCAGATTAGCAATCATCCTCATGCTGCCATCTATGGGGAATTAGAAATACTGCAGATGTTTGCAGTACAGCAGCTGGGATCAAATAGTTCAGCTTGGTGTGCATAGATGGCACTATCAAAAATTATACCAATACCAATTCAAAATAATTTATCTTTTATAGGTAATGACTTTTCCTCAAGTAAGATTTCATAATAAAGGTGAAAACGCCTGGCTCGCCCACAAAATTCGACTATTCTTAGGTTTTTTATGCAATTTAAAGGGTAGTACCAGGTTATATTATAGCGATGATTGGTTGATTTGCGATCAAAACAAATATGTATTTACAGAATCATAATAATTAAAATGAATCTTTTCTAATACACTTCATCGAAAACTGGCTCATAACGCACTACTTCTAAGTTCAGAGTGACATGTATGTCACACACGTGGTTTTTTATTTATTTCTACTAGTATTTTGTTTCCAAAGGTAATTTTAAAGTAAGTCTTACTTTAAGGGCACCCTAAAAAGAACAATCACCGTCTGTAGCCGAATGGTACAATACAGAACCCTTATAGATTCGTCATGTCTTTCTGTCTCTGTCTGTCCATACGGCACAGTCACTTTATTCCGAAACTATATAAAAAAACAAAACATTAGGATTTTCTATTTTTAACCCCCCACGCAAAAAGAGGGGTGTTATAAGTTTGACAACAATGTGTGTCTGTGGGTCTGTATCTGGCACCGTAGCTCTTAAACGAGTGAACCGATTTGGATGCAGTTTCTTTTCTTTGTAATCTAGTTTCTTGGCAATGGTTCTTAGAGACGTTTTATCAAAATCGGTGCAGCCATTTAATATGGGGGATGAAAGTGGTGATGGATAATCGAATATTTTTCAAATATACCCAAGTGGGATATCAAATGAATGGGCATGATGTGTATATTATAATTAGACATGTTTTATCAAAACTGGCTCAGCTATTTTATTAACTTTTCAAATGTTTGTTCACTTTTCTTTGTTGCGATGGGGGTTTTTTAAATTTGATATTTAATTTTTAATATTAGGCTGTTTAGCGGCTTCATACCTTTGCTTCTCCTTGAAGGCAAAGCGCGAAAAAAACGCAAATAAAATCATAGGTAATTCTTTCTTTATTATTTTATTTCTTCGTAAGTGTACGAAGAACGACGTTTGGTACACGTGGGCATTTGTCACTGCAGTTCTCAGCTCTAAAACACTACCTCAGCAGCAATGACAAAGTTTGACCACCTGTATCAAAATTGCATAACATCACGCCTTGTAATCCCCGAAGGCTTAAATAGAGGTGACCTAACAGTACTTACACCCACATTTCGCCAGTTATGTTTAAATTCCATGTAATAGGGCACAAATCCACACTCCGTGGTTGCTTCTGAAACATTCCTGATGAAGACATCCAATAAAACTTGGTCCTATCCTGGGATCCAGCCCAGGACCTCATGCTCAGCAGTCGCGGTTGCGACCGCTACACCAACGAGGCAGTCAAAATGTACTGGGTCGCTTTTGCTCAATCTTAAATAGAGAACGTTGTCAGAGCTGAGCGGGTCCTGGGAGGGAATGATCACTCAGAAAATCAATGATCAATACGTCCTCAGAATCTGGCATCAAGTTCTTCTTCGCTATAACAACTCTGCTTATCCCCGTCAGGATGCAAACGTGTGATGTTTTGCATCGCTATGAAATTCAGCATGATAACGCGTGTTGCCAGCATTAAAATTTGCATAGTTGTAAAGTGGCATTAACAGCGCATGACATTAGAGCTTATCGAACACAGCCGGATGGTTTATAACTTCCGTTTCCGTGCAAAATGGCGGCTTCACGTCCCTGTGGTATGGACACTGTATTTTTGGTGTATTAACCCTTTTTCGGAAAAATATTTTCAGCTGTAGATTCTCGCAATAGAAGTTTAAACACTTAGTTCTATAAAAAACACGTCAATACAAATAAATAAAATTGAAGTGTCAATTTGTGATTTTAAAATAATAGCTTTTTACTGAATGCGTATGAAAGTATATACGGTACATATAACAAAAAAACATTTATTTTTATTTTTGTATGTCTGTCTAAACAGACAGACATACAAAAATAAAAATAAATGTTTTTCGGTCTAGTCGTTTCGGAGATTAGCCAGAACAAACGTTCCGGCTAATCTCCGAAACGACTAGACCGATTTTGACGAGATTTTCACTGGCAGATAGCTGATATTATAAGGAGTAATTTATATGCTATTTTTATTTTAGAAAAAGGATTAGAGTTCCGTGCAAAAAAATTTAAACCTTTAAAATTGTTAACAAAATCCGATTCAAATATGGAAGTAATATTTTTATTATAATTTAACGCGGACGGAGGTCGCGGGGCGTAGCTAGCAGTCAATATGTTGTTCTCATGGGGCACATCCTTCTAAAAAGCGTGTGACTTACGAAATAAACGGCCAAGTGCGAGTAGGAAGACGTACAGTGAAGCATTTCGTGTCCAAAGGGTACGAGGGCTGGTGCATAGTTAAACTATCCATTTTCTGGGCCGGGTCAATGTGTCAAATGACTGGTCATATTTTCTGCTGCGTTGATAGAGGCGTCGGCAAGTTTACTCGGTCTATTAATCACACGCCCAAAGTTAGGACATGCTGTAGAGATGGGCATTTAAACGATTTCCTAGGCACATATCTGCTAATATCGACTTGATATACTTGTGACTTGTTTAGCCTGTGATGACTAGTATGGTATACTCAAGCTATTGCTGCTATTCCTCAACAAAGCTCCTACTGATTTGTTTTAAGTAAAATCCCAAAGAGTTCAAAAAAAGCATAGCATCGTCGCTTTTGATGTCATTAGACCACCGAGGCAATATTTTCAAATACTGTCCAAGCGGTCAGTATGCTTAATTTCTCGCCTGTTATATCCGAAGGCTAGCTGGAGGGTAATCTAATGGTACACTTACATTTCACCAATTATGTTCAAGTCTCATGTAATAGGGAGCGAGACTATTGCCTTCAACCGGGTCCAAATCCAGACTCCGTAGCTGTAACTGAGAAATTCCGGATGAAAAAACCCATTAACACTTTGCCCGACCTGGGAATCGAACCTAATAAGGTATCTTGCTCAATAATCCCGTTTGCAACCACTACACCAACGAGACAGAGGTTTAAAATAACTGCGAAATAATTGTACATATTCGTTAGACTGGCATAATTCGTGTCGCATCACTACCGTGTTGACATTTGTACATCAACATGGTACAAGGTTTAATTAGCCGCGATATATTTTTATTTTGTGTGGGAAAACATGCAACTTCACAACAACAGTATTAACTCACTTAATTAATAAAATAAAATAAACTGGAAATTATTTAATTCTAGGACTTTTTATCCGTCTGGTAGCTTAAGTGATTTTTTTTAGCGACTTAAGTACACTTGATAATTTGATATCGTGCCCTGCCTGTCCTGTTGCTTGCACATCACAGAAGCTGATGGATGGTACTGAAGGTGCCAAACTCGTCGCCAAATTCTGGGCTGACTCAATTTAAATTGCCATCGACAGGCTAAGAAGAAGAAGCGACCGAAAGATTAACCGTAAAGGGAGTTTAATTGCGTAATTTTTTTGGGATTAGGTGAAAAATCTTAGAGTGAAGGTTATCCCGTATCACAGGGTTAATCGGCCAAACACAGTGTTGATTTTTGTATGAACATTAAAAACATGCACAGTGACGTTGTTAGCGGTTAGTAGGTAGTACCTTCTTTTCTGTAATTGTAAAAGTTCAAAGATCTTTGTTGCTTGGTCATTATCGGAACTTCGCCGCCATCTTTTTAGTGCAATTTCCACGGACAATTTCATAAATGCTTACCAACACTGCCCTCCTGATCATCCGCCAAAAGAGCGAGCATGTAGCACTGTAGGTACCTGTTAATTGCCGTCACTATCGGAAATATCTATGGAGGTGTGTTAGTGGTCGCTAATGGACACCTCCATTAGCGACCACTACATACTTTACTTATTTTCAATAAAATTTAAAACGCATAAACTATATTTACTATTATGCGACTTTATTGTAAAGGAAGAGAACATTCAATCCTTTAGTAAAGGAAATTGAATAATCGTTTGTTTGCGACGCCTTATTGTATTAACTGCGCGTAGAGAGGAGGAATACGGAATTGTTGCTATTACACTTTTGACGGACATAGAAATTTTTCATCGGTTATTAAAAACAAAATAACCTACATGGTCAAAATGTATGGAAACTCAACCCAGTGACCTCAAGCAATGCGACTTGCGACGCGACTTGTGACACGACTTGTGACGCTACTTGTGGAGCGATTGGCGGCACGACTTGCGACGCGACTTCCATACTATACAATAAATTTAATAGCGCCATCTACTTTGACTTTTACAATGGTAGTTCGACACTTAGATAACAGATGGCACTAGCAGTACTGAAAAGGCACGGGTACACCTCAGCGACCGTTGTACAAATCAAGCGAATCAAATTTTATATATCGACGTATACACATAGACGTAAACTAAAATATACAAGTAACAATCATAAGCGGACTAGTTTGAACAACGACGCGATGACGGTCGAAAGTTTTTCACTCAACGCACGTACGCATCACGTTATTGAAACAGGCGTTTGTAGACGTTGTTGTCGCTGTCTTTGTGGCCATGCCCTGTGTTGGAATGAGTTGTTGATAAGTAAAGTGCTGCAAGATTATTTTGCCTATTGAATAGCGCTAACAAGAGCGCGCTGTTGGTAAGCAAATTGTATAATAAAAACGAGATAGCAACGTTAGTTCCTATTAAGGCCACGTGCCAAAATTATCATGTAGATATACAGGGTGAAAGGGACACCGACGCGAAAACGGTTACCACGAATTTAGTACATCATTCTGAGCTGGGGCCACATAGAAAGTTTTCATCGGTTATTAAAAGAAAAACAGCTATTTCCTACAAAAGTGCAATACCTACACGGTCAAAATGTATGGAACAGCTGTTTTTTTTTTTTAATAACCGATGAATTCTATGTGGCCCCAACTCATAATGATGTACTGAATACGTGGTAACCGTTTTTGCGTCGGTGTCCCTTCGACCCCGTATATTTCGTGGTGATACGAAAAAAAAAATGACACAAGCCTTAAAACCTTGCCACATACAAAAATGTAGGTGAAATACGTTCCCAAAACTGTTATCGGTCGCGTTCAAAATATATTAATGTCGGTATTCGCATCTAGTCGTCATCATCGCATTACCAGTGCTATCGCGCGCTCAGCGCACTTTATGTCTTCCGTTTCCGGTGCTGCGTCCCCACACATCCACATACACAGCTTAAATACCTTTTTAAAATCATTTTTGGCCTAAATCAACTGTTATCCGTGGCTTTTGGCCTGACTGGGTTAATAATGTGCCATCATTTAATCTAAGTAGGTAACATAATTTTGTTCTAACTTTTAACCCATTATTACATCGCAACCTAAGCGGATGGTTATTATGTTTTTTACTCGTAGATATTTACATTTAATAAAGGGTGTAAATAGAACCTTAGCGAAGCCGAAAGGCTCTTGTTCTCCCCGTCTTTGCGATCATTCTAGTTTTCATAAGTTTTTTTTTAATACATGTTTTTAATGTAAGATTTTCGCTTCAAACACCTCCACGACCCCCGTACTATTCAATCCATCCATCAGCACAATGCTTTGAGTGCGTTCCATCGAGTCCTACCGTAAAAGGCGATTATTCACCCGAAAAAAAAGTAGTTTCCCAGAAATAATTTTTGCTTAAAGTTACCTACTTAGTTTGATGTACAGCAGTGGCGAAGGTTCCATATAACTCGATTCCTACCGCTTCCCTTTGAAAAATGGCACAGTCTACTATAGGCAAATAATATAATCACATTAAAGATTATTTACTGCGGCTTACCTCTTACAAAAATTGACCCTTCGCTACTGATGTACAGAATGCTTGGTTGAGGGCTTCGTAAAGGGTCTGTTTACACCTGTATGTATAGTAAAGTCAACTTGACTGACATCATATGCCTTACCTTTCCCATGTTTCCTTATAAAGGTTCCGTAGCCGAAGGGTTCACCAACGGGACCCTATTACTAAGCCTCCACTGTCTATCCGTCTATCCGTCCGTGCGTCTGTCTATCAGCGGGCTGTATCTCATTGACTGTAATAAGTAGCTAGTTGAAATTTTCACAGAATGTGTATTTCTTTTGCCGCTATAACAAAAAATAATAAAAATAAATTTTAAAATTAAAGGGGTCTCCCCTACTACGATGATACGGAACCATTCATGCGCGAGTCCGACTCGCACTTGGCTGGTTTGTCTATGTTAGGGTCGGCTTTCAGTCTTACCTTATGAAGCTGAATACCTGTGTGTGCATGGAGCGATTGCCTATCTGATCTCGAAAGACTGGTGGTCAGACTTTCGGGCTTCTGACTACCCGTAAGGTCTGCCAACGATCTAAAAATAAATGACAGTCAGGCTTGACGGCTGAGCATTCTTTCCAAGGCGCGGAATCTGTATGTAATAGATGCTCATCCATCTATTATTATTTAGGCATGAGCTAATCTGAGATTCTGGAACAGATTAATTGTAGTGAAATCAAGCGTATTCCATATCGAATGTGTGAACTAGCTTCACTCAAGGCCTCTCACTAATTCCGAATAGCGATGCCCAAATGAGTTTGTGTAACTTGTTGGCATCTATTACGTCTTTAGATGGCAATAGAGATTGGTAGTGTCCGACCGATGGTCGATTTTTGGCCGAAGCCGATTAATCGGCTATCGACACAACCCTCGCCGAAGCTGAAGGTTTAATGATATTTTTAAACTTTTAAAGTAATAGTCCATGTTGAGGAACTCTTGGCTAAAAATAATAGCCTCTCGGGTCGATCTTTAAGATTAGGCAGCGCTTAGTAAGGTCGGTCTGTGGATAGGTGACCACCTAATACATACCGAGTTTTCTCCGTGCCTCGGAAAGCACTTTAAGCCGTTGGTCCCGGCTGTCAATTGTAGATCTTTGACAGTCGTTAAGTATAGTCAATGGCCCGAAAGTCTGACAACCAGTCGTACCAAGGGGTACCGTATTACCCAGTACTAACTGGGTTGTGAAGGTCAGATAGGCAGTCGCTCCATGTAAAATACTGGTACTCAGCTGCATCCGGTTAGACAGGAAGCCGACCTCAACATAGTTGGGAAAAGGCTAGGCAGATGACGAGTTGATCAGCACATCTAAACTGCGTTCAAAAGTTTTCAGTGTCAACATTCCATAGCTAAGATGACACTGCTCGTGAACGCAGATTTTTGCTTTGATGGCATTCATTCCATTGGAAAAATTTGGCCATAGTCACGTAATTGAAGCTCTTAACTTGAATCGACGCCAAAGTACAAGATTCCTGAAGTTTGTTCATTAAACGGGCCATGCTGACCTGTAGTCAAATGTGAAAAGTTTAATTGTAGCAAGTGTTCTTGACTGTGTTGTTATGGATATTATTAAGATGGCGGCGCATAATATTGATATTGTTTCATGTGGACTGAAGGAAAAATTGTTGGAGTTATACAGGGCGAAACCATCGCAACTTAAACTCATCATTTGCCTAGCCTTTTCCCAAATTTATTAGAGTAAAGGGAAAAGGCTAGGCAGATGATGACGCTATGTGCTTATGGTATGACTGGCACCAACGAAGTTTTAAACTGGAAACAGTAAGGTTGACCGTGTCAAACGCATCTAAATCTCTTATAACATGACGAATCCTAGCAAAGGCGAGCGTACGCGTGCATACGCTGCGTTCATTTATTAATTTTTGAGTACTAAATAAAGTTCTGTATTGTAAAAGTGCACGCCTCGTTCCGTTGCGTCTCGATGTGATATGATCGTAAAGCGCTACGACAAAACTGAAAAGACAGCGAAAGTCCTGTTTTTAACCGACTTCCAAAAAGAGGAGGTTATCAAGTCGATTGAAACTTTTTTTTTTTTTGCTTCAGAAGTCGGTGACAAAAATTAAATCAAACAAACAAAAGTCACAGACTTCTGAAGCTAAAGTTATTTTTCACTTTTCTGTGTTTTTGAAGTCGGTTTTATTTTTTGCAAAAAGATTTTTTGTACGACGACGTTCGCTTTGGTTAGGACAAGGCCGGACCGTGGCAAACGCAGTCCTCTTATAACAATCATACAGCTTTTATTTATTTAGGGGCCGAGCCCATTACTTATATCGGAACAATGTAACAGTAAACGTTTTCCAAATTAAATTTATTTCGATTGTAACTGAAGAGTTTCACCCGGCGAACTCTGGAGAGGAAAACAAATTAAAAATATCATTGGGAAGTGTGCGTTGTATCGATGTTATACAGTTCTCAATTAAAAATATTTATGTACAACGGCGTCTGTCCCCCGGTACTAATAAAATATTTGTCGTTGGATACGTACATTAAGTACTTATATTATAATACATATGTATCGGACAGGTGTGACTTAAGTTTGTGGACCATTAAACTGAAGAATGTTACGCTATGTTACCCCTTGGCCACAAGTTACACGCGTGTTGCGGCAGCGACTTGGGGAAAACAGTATAACCTATGTTGTAACACATATTTCCCTTAGCTGGACCAAAGGCAGGTTGCACTCTTCTGTTTGCGCGGTTGTCTCGGCCAATCCCTGTAAGTCGTCATGCCAGCGTTTTATAGGCGGAGGCCTATAAAACGCTGAAGTAGGCCTGCAGAAGCGGGCGTCGTCGACGAGGGAGCTCGGCGACGACGCCCGCTTCTGAAAACAAATAAAAGAAATAGCTTAGAGGACGACCTAAGTCATTACGGGTGTTAGAAAGTGGAAGTAAGACTACATGTATATACAACATTAGTTTTAGTATATGCGAAAACTGAAACACGTGTCTAGTATTTTTATGTAAAGAATCTATGTACAAAATTTCAAAACTGTATCATGAAAAATCGCAAAGTTATAAGCTTGTTCTGTTACTCAGTTGTCCTCACAAAAACGTGGTCACCGCGCAGCGCCCGCCTCCAGCGTCGTCTTGAGCACATTGGTAATAATAAATTGGCAGTAGGTACCTAAATTATTGCGAAAGGTACTTAAAGTCGCTCGGTGTCCAGCTTTTAACTTTTTCAAATATTTTTGGGGAAAAAATATAACATGGTTTAAAAATTATTGGAATCGATTCAGTTACTTATTCTCAACAAACTATATTCAGGTTTCGCATATACTAAAAATAATGTTGTATGTATTAATATCCACCGATTATAAAACTTTGAGTGTCAGAATGGTTACTTGATATTTACTGTGTCTAAAAGTATCTCTAAAAGGGTGTGCAGGGAAAAGGGTTTTTTATGAATAAAACCACAGGAAGACAGACTATTCATTTATTTCGATTAGGCTTGTCAGATATTTATAGGTAACGTTAATTACCTATCAAGCTACGTCCATTCGCAAACCTAGGCCTTCGTGGAGAAGAATGGACAAGAAACTCCACGGTAACATCTTTTAAAGTATAACCCAAGACAGTTATACGTTCTCCTGGACCATTCTCAAGTTATAGCAATTTCTCAGTGTAGATAAACAATAAGTATTATAAACCATAATATAACATATTTCTAGCACATAGTTATCAGTTATATTCATAGTATAATATCAATAACTTACATAAACAATGTAGAACCATAGAGTAATGCAAATAGGTTCCAGCTTTACACATTTCGTATCTCCATTACTATGTCACTTTGAAACGTAATACTATACACATGGCACACACCACAGATATAGATAGACCTAGATAACGCGAGAGCAACTACTTCGCGTGCCTAGCTTACGTACAAAAATCGCAAGTGGCCAATTTCGAACTCATTCTGCATCGGAGCATAGCGCTAGTCGGACGTCAGTGGGCGTCATGGCGGGGGGTAGGACGAGGGGGGCGCCGTCCGCGGCGGCGTCTTTGAATCGATTTGATTTTCCCATCACTAAATAGTGCTTGTGACGTCATAATAGGTAGTCAAAAAATGGCACGCTTGGTTTTCATACAGATCGTGATACTTGCGTTATCTAGGTCTATCTATATCTGTGGCACACACAATATACAACTCAGGGTGTGTCTTAACCCTTATAACACTTGCAGCATAAAGCGCCTGAATTGGCGGCAACATCTATTTTTATACCCGTCAAATCATAATCATAATCATACTCATCAAAGATGGCCGCCATAATAAACCAATGGCAAATGGTCATACATTATACCTAAATAACTAATAACGTAGATAATAATTAACAAATCCTGTGTAAGGGAACTATTTTAAAACTTCATTAGATAATTTAGCAATCTAGACTGTATTTATTTGTAATATTTATGTTTAATCGGATAAAATATGAACGTCAACTGAAAGTTCAAAGAATTTATTGAAACAACTTGATATATTGAAATTGCAAGATAAGTTCTAGGAAACATTATAAACATAATTTAATTATTAGTAATACATTTATTAGCAATATAAAGTAAATACATTTAACTTGATTATACAAATACCACAACTATCTTTCGTTTTGAAAATAAGCCTTTTAAGCGACAATAAAATCTATTTCTATAGAATAGAATACATCGGGCTATAAAATATCTTTGGGAAAATATATATTAGGTTTATTTGAAATTAGAACCTTTCTGTTCTCAAGATATTAATTTACGATTATAATAATTAATTTAACAATATTCTTGAAATGCAACGTCGCCATACGTCAATGTTATTTCACATTTGACAGCCGACGTTGCTACATTATATTGCTATTAATTTGGTCAATACTGAGAGTTATTAAACAGTCGGATATTCTCATAAATATAAGGATATGTCATCACGGGCGACTAGCGAGTCGGAAGACACTACACAAAAATATTTCACCTACGTCTTTGTATCGCTATCAATATCACAGTGATATCTGTGCACCAAGCAATAAAGTGGTTGTTTGGCTATCACTGACAAGCTTGTCGAAAATATTGTGATCTTTATTTTCATTACTATAAGGCCGCTTTAGGACTACAGCTGTCAGAGGTATAAAAACTGTAGAAAGACTGTAGTGACGCGCGCGTGTCGCTTGATTGGAGTTACACCAAAAGTCGGATCGCCTGAGGTCGTGGACGTAACGTAAAAAAACTCTGACTTTGGTAGGTAATATTTTTCCAAAACATTATACTCGGTTTCCTTTTAAAATTCATTTTTTTCTTGCAAACACATTAAGGAGTTGTAAGCGTTTCAAAAGTTACGGGTTAGGCCCTCCTCCGTTCGGAACTGAGGAATTTTTAATTTCTCTACCGTCGCTCTCTGAAATATGGGGAGGCGAGGTACTTTTTTGTTGTGTTAGAATTTTCTTTGAATATTTTTTATTGGTTTTTTTAAACGTTTACAAAATGCCGGTTGACGCCGTTATATGAGGACGTAAAGTCACGAGTACTTACATGTATATACGTATCGACATTTAAATGTGATTTTCTCCTAACGTCCATCTGCTTAGCCTTTTCCCAATGTTGGGGTCGGCTTCTAGTCTTATCGGACTACGAGTATGAAGCGACTGCCTATCTGATTCTGACCTACACAACCCACTTACTCAATACTGGGTAACACGATATCCCTTGGTAAGTTGGTTATCAGACCTTTAGGCCACTGACTACATGTAACGACTGTCAAAAATCTACAAGACAGCCGGGACCAACGACTCGGTATGTAACGAGTGGTCACCGTTTTACATACATTTTCCCATAAAATATCGATGTATGTACTATGTAGTTGTGAATAAGCTAATTTGGAACCGATACAATTGTGATATAGCTTTTTTATCAAAGTTGCCCTCGTTCATTACTCGAGAAAATCGCTCTCGAATCTTGCTAAGTGTAGGTACATTACTTGTCGTGACTGTATACTGACCTTATAGGTGAGGTTCATCATCATTCATCATAGGTGCGTGTATGACCAGGGGGGTTACCATGACGTCTTAAAGCAGAAGCAATTCCAGTGTGGGATAGAGACAGAGCTATACAGGTCGTCTAGCGCCATCTCTTTCCCACACTGGAATTACTCCTGCTTTAAGACGTCATGGTAGGCCACCAGGTGTTTGAACGTGGACGAAGCAAAAGGAGTGTGTAAGGATGGTAGCAGGCGGCGTACTATAGTTTCTGCATACCCCCAATCTCCCATGGGTGACAGGACTGAGTTTATGTATGTTTTGAAGATTTATTTGGATCAGTAACTTATATTACTTTTAACTAAGTGTCGAGCCTGAACTATTTTGTTAAGGGGGCGTTCAATAATTACGTGAGCCGTTTATGTAAGTAAAGGCGAATCTCACCCAATCTCACGAGGGAGAGAGGTCTCGGCAAATATCACGTAATTTTTTAGTGTAAAATGACAATTAACGTCTTTACATTAAAATACACATTTCGAAAAATCTCACATGAGATTAGGGGGGACAAGTCAAATCTCACGACATCTCACCAAGGGAGGGTTACAAAAATCGACACAATCGACTGACGTAATTAATTAACGCTTTCTAAAAGATGGCGTTATTTAATTCATTTTTAGTAAATTAGCTATAGCTACATACACATTTTGACTTTCAATAGCACCTTTGAATTCAACAATAGAAATATAAATGTCCAGCTTTAAAATGTATAAAACACCTCGATGCAAAAACTAGTTATCTATACTTAATATTATAAAGCTGAAGAGTTTGTTTGTTTGTTTGCTTGAACGCGCTAATCTCAGGAACTACTGGTTCGATTTGAAAAATTCTTTTAGTGTTGGATAGCCCATTTATCGAGGAAGATTATAGGCTATAAAATTTTACGCGGACGAAGGTCGCGGGCAACAGCTAGTTGAGTATAAAAGCGGGGGCGTTTTGTATTTTCTGCTCACTCTCCTAGAAAAGAAAGCGTGTTTACGTAGGGACATACGTATGTTGAGTGTGGATATTTCTTGGAGACCAAGAAATATCCACACTCAACATACGTATGTCCCTATTCTATTTCGTAACATAACATCACGCCTGCTCAGAAGGAGTACCTTCTACGGAATTTAGTAAACAAGACTGCTGCAATTGAATTTGCTATCCATGCGATCACGGGAGATTTGATTTGATTTGGAAATCAGGCGATGTGATAACCTTCTAAGTTGGTTAAAAACCACCCTTACTACGTTGACATAAACAAGCAATCAAAGTCGAATTGTTGCCATGTTACACCACTGCTACACCCTAAACAGCAGACAGGCGTGATATTATATATTATGTTACGTATTAATTAGCATTCACGATCATATATCTAGCAGTCCACTATTTACTTATGCAGGCATATTTCGCGACGCGATACGCTGCTACAGATGTAGGTATAGTAAAGTACATACAGCCTATATTCAGTTGCTCGCTGACAGAGGGTAGGGGTGGACGCGTCCCTCAGCCCCACGTCTTACGAGAAAATAAAACTCGATAAATAAAACAAAACTTGTAATAGTGCTGTGCGTGTTCCAAATAATTTAAATTGATTTTTAAACGAATCGAATCGTGTTTGTTTTTTTTTCCATGAATGTGTCAACTTTTTTCATGTGTTTTTTCAGTGAGTGAGTGAAAATACTTAGTGATTTGAAGGTTTTAGTGTTAGTGTTGTTAAAATAGAGGTTTTTGGAATTAAGGTGAGTGATACAATTTTAATTTGGAATTAGGTGTTAAAGTGAATTGACAATTGATCAGCTATGATATAATAAATTGATAACTATAAAATCATTAGTTTGAAATATACGATGACTTTTTTTTATTAGGCTTCTGAAAATAGGGTTAGTTAGTTTGTGTTTACTTCCTTCGATTGAAAATAAAAAAGGCATTATGGATTTAAGGAAACTAAATTCGAAACTCAGAACTAAAATTATAAACTTTGACCAAATACCCTCGGGTGCAGGTGATGACAGAATTTTAAAAAAGAAAAAAAAAAAATATAACTTAGAGTAACTTACAAACAAATAAAAATGGCATCAAAAACTCTTCAACGTTGTCAACTGGTAATGTGCACAAACAAGGAACTGGCGGGATAGCCAAATTGAATTGCAATTAAATACGGAAATATCTTGAAAAAAAATTAACGCTACTGTAAGTAAGAAAATGTGTTGTAAAAAAAACCATCTAGTCAAACAAAACAGTTACATACTATTATATTTTAGTTTTTATTGCCATAGCCATAGTTGTTGATGTTGTTGACAATTCTACCAATTTGATAGTGATGTCAAATAGAAAACCAAGTTTTCAAAAAAAAAAAAGTTGAACTCAAGCCTATCATGAGGGTGATTTGAGACGGCGTAGGAAAAGAGTACTTGGAAGGCCTTTGCCCAGCAGTGGGACAGTAATTGCTAAAAAAATAATTAATAAACAGAACTCAATCTAGTTCTGGGTTAGTGCGGTACTAAACTATTTATCAAACATGAATTTTATAACTTAGCTGGCGAAATATGGATGTACTATTAGGCACACCGCTGCCTAACTCTTTGGGGATAACAGGCGTGATGTTATGTTATATTAATCCAATAATTTGATCTCTAAATTATCATTGACTATTTCTGACCTATTAATTTAATCAACAACCAAATAATAGCATTTCGTGTTCACCAATTAAAAATCTTTTTCTCAAGTTTATGATTTCGAAAATATTTCATTATTTATTCTATTCCCAACTATGTTGGGGTCGGCTTCCAGTCTAACTCGATACAACTGAACACTAGTGTTTACATGGAGCGACTGTCTATGTCTATTATAATCGTTAATTTTATAATTAGTGGTCATAGTTTACTTCACGAATCAGTTAGAATCACGCTGGAGTTATAATTGAAAACTCCCGTCGAAAAACAAAACAATCATGTGTTTAATTTGTAGATAACATATTGACGTCATATTAATTCTAATTTCAAAATCTAGTACATGGCTGAAATGTCTTTTAAATACTCGCAACAGAGTTCTCTTTAGAACAGTTTATTTAACGCTAGTTTAAAGTGTAAATTTTCGTGTCAGCCCTTAGTTTAATGACCTACTTCTTCAGTACTAAGTTGCGGTCAGTTAATCTTAGACACAGCTAACTTACGTTAAAGGGAGACATTACCGCGAGGTTACCTGGAATTGAGAGTCTAAACTGTGTGTGCTGTGGTCAATGATCGTTACTTTCTAAATGTGAAGAAAATAATTTAAAAAAAAAACAAAAAACCTTTTAAACTATCATGGCCACTAACATTATTATTTACACTAGAAACGAAAATGAAAACAGTAAACATGGTAAATATCCCGTTTCTAGTGTAAATAATAATAAAAATCTTATTACTTAGACAGGAAACGGGATATTTACCATGTTTACTGTTTTTGTACACACACATAAACACCCACCCGCAATAACTTCAGTTTATCCGTGATCATGGTGCTTGCAACAGCGCCGAAATATCGGGAACTCGACAAAAACAGTAAACATGGTAAATATCCCGTTTCCTGTCTAAGTAATAATGTTAGTGACCATGATAGTTTAAAATCTAATAAAAATCTTGATCATAACTGGCGAATTGTGGGTGTACTTATAGATAAATAAAAGTAGATGAAGCTGTGAACTTGAAGCTTGGAGTCTAGACTATATCCGACCAACATCTATAAGGCCCAAAACCCCAAACCCTCTGCCGACTAGGTTTGCAGCGCCCACATACATACCATTAAAAGGGTTGTCAAAATATAAAGCATAAAATAGTAAAAGACATAAATAAATAATTTATCAACTTAAAACGATTGCCATGCTAGTAATAAAACCGGGCAAGTGTGATACGAAGTCCAGCACTAAGGGTTCTGTACAACGAAATCTAATAAAGTTTATTTTATTTTTTAACGTCATATTAACACGTAGCTTGTGAAAATTTCTGCTATTTATCAGGATTTAAACGATATTATAAACGAAGAGATGGCGTAAGCTTAGTAAAATAATACGGAAAAAGATATCTTTTTTTTTTTGTTTAATCTTGCGATCAGTCTTTCAGACTATGAGCAGATGGAATGGTTCTGATGGTGTGTTGGGCGCTACTCCCAGTGGAGTCTGCCCTATCTTTT
This sequence comes from Noctua fimbriata, assembly GCA_905163415.1. Classification (NCBI taxonomy): domain Eukaryota; kingdom Metazoa; phylum Arthropoda; class Insecta; order Lepidoptera; family Noctuidae; genus Noctua; species Noctua fimbriata. The sequence goes on from LR990929.1 coordinate 15,963,302, forward strand.
CGAAGTCATCACTGACTGTTGGAAAAAGATATTTAAAATGTCTCTGTATCAGAAGAATTACCATGGAAAAAATGTGATCCAATGCCTCAGTGAGGACATAAACTAAATAAAATAGTTGCCGAGATTGACCAGTTACACTTGTATCGAAGGCGACCGGGTGGCTTTTACAAGTAGATTATGATTTTTTCCGCGTTGACCCGGCTTTAGTAAATATCATTAACTCGAAAAAATATCGTATGAACCGACGATAGTACATAAGAAAAACTTACTCTAAATGACAATAAAATATAATTATCATATTTTCCCAATCAACCTTGAACCTAATGCTTTAGCGATAAAGTTAAAAAGCTATTTGACAGATGTATAGTAGCTTGATGTGCTGGTGTCTTTACATCAAACTAAGTTACTCTATACACAAATTATTGCTGTGAAACGACTTTTTTTTTGGGGTGAAAAATCACATTTTCACGACACAATGTAACGCACTCAAAACATTGTGCTAATGGATGGCTTGAATAGTACGTGGGCCATGGAGGTGTTTAACGTAAAAATCTTGCATTAAAAACATGTATTTATAGTAAAACTTGTGAAAAAGTTGGAACTTTGACCCCCAATATCTCCGTAACTAGAAGGTTCCCAGGTATAGTCTAGAACAAAAAAATGATCACAATAATAGGGGAAACAAGTGCCTTTCGGCTTCGTTAAGGGTCTTGTTACACCCTTTGTACTTTGTGTTTGTGTTTGTACGACGAGGCGAAGGCTATATACAGGCAATCACTTGACGGGTATGTATTTGCACATGACATACAGACGGACCTACAAACGGCGTAGCCTTAGCAATAGGATAGGATGAACCCATACCAGAAGCATTCACATGTAATGTAACAGTTCAAATTCGAGAATTACATCACTGAGTGAGGATAACCGACAATTTAAGTGTATCGAACCAATTGTATAAATATCAATCAGTTTTTGTACAAAATCGAATCATGGAATAATTTTGTAACCATTACATTACAGGCGAAAACTCCCTCACTACGAGCTTCTATTTGTAACGTAATGCTCAAAATCGAATCTTAGATTTGTTACATTACAGGCAGGTGAGGTACGGAACTCTAAAAAAACGTTGGCTGGCATAACGTTATTTTTGTAACCGTTGCGTGACCGCACGACAATATGGTAATTAGCATGCAACGCTACAGTATGCAGATATACTCAGCAATCATTATTATTTTACCTTTGAATTCTTTTGTCGCTGAAGTAAGTGAGAATGTTATAGCTTTTGTATTAACTTGATCGTGGATAACTGACTGGCTGACAATCTTTAAGATTTTAAAGCGTTTATCTTTGGATAAGTCCCTTTTTCTGGATCAAATTCGGTTTCAAATTCCAAATGATGATTCAGTTTATTAGTGGATACAGCACTTTATGATCATGAAAATTACCTAAGACCGTCCGCCTTCATCAATTCCTAGTGTTTAATTAGCTGGGAAGTGAAGTGGTGGCGTTAATTTGCGATATTTTGTTATTGTGTTGGACCATACATAAAAAACTTCTTGTTATTTAGGTAGATATTGAAGATCAAAGTTCATTGACGTCATTTGTAGGTCTTTGATAGTAGTTACAAGTAATCAGAAATCTAAAGTCTGACAACCAGACTTACAAAGGGGTATCATATTACCCATATCTGGGTTGTGGAGGTCAGATAGGCAGTCGCTCCATGTAAAATACTGGTATACAGGGTAGACTGGAAGCCGACCCCAACATGTTTGGGATAAGGCAGGCAGATGATGTTAGCTCCACACACATATCTCTCGCTACGCATCAGCACATTTCTGGTTGGACGACAGCCTCATACTACTTACGTATATCACATTGTAGGCTTAAATAAAGTTTCACAGACGTAACGTAGTACTAACTACGTAGTAATCTTAGAGGGGCTACACACTTATTCGGGTTGGTACATTCGATCCGACAGAATTTGTTGATCAATAAAACTAAGTCGAAGTAATTACTATACAATCCATATACGAGGTCGAAGGGACACCGACGCGAAAACGGCTACCACGTATTCAGTCATTCATTTTGAGCACATAGAAATTATTCATCGGTTATTAAAAAAAAAATCAGCTGTCCCATACATTTTCACCGTATAGGTATTGCACTTTTGTAGGAAACAGCTGATTTTTAATTAATATTATAAAAGCGAAAGCAACTCTGTTTGTTTGTTACCTTTTCACGACTAAACGGCTGATGGGATATAATATATCTATATCTGGAAAAGGACATAGGCTATCTTTTTTTTTCACACGTACACATATTTTCACGCGAACGAAGTCGCGGGCAACAGCTAGTTACACATATCTGGCTTTCATTCGGTTTGCGCCGATGATAAGGAGATGGCGTGACTCTGGCTAGTCCGACTCTTCCCAAATAGAATGGGCCAAATTGCCAATTTCAGCCATAAAAATGGAAAGACTGACGGGTGGCCCTGCAGTGGGATACATCAAGCTGATTATACAAAATGTAAATGTGCAGCATAAGTCGGCATTTACAATAGCTGAACCAAGTTCGAGTCGGCTCAAGTGAAGCCAAGCGGATTTTTCTTGAACTTATATCCAAATTGTTCTGTATGGTGTCCGGACGTAAAGAATAGCACCATCCCATATCTTCCCGTGGGTGTCGTAAGAGGCGACTAAGGGACTTACCAGAGAATGGGCAGCAGCGTTCTCTGTGTTTCATAACACCATACTGCGATCGCCAACCCGCCTGCCAAGCGTGGCGATTATGGCAAAACCCCCCCTTCTTGGGGGAGGCCTATGTCCAGCAGTGGACGTCTTTCGGCTGAAATGATGATGATGATGATATCCAAATACTGCCTCGTTGGTCTAGTGGTCGCAATCGCGACTGCTGAGCATGAGGTTCTGGGTTCGATTCCCGGGTCGGGCAAAGCGTTATCGGGTTTTTCCATTAGAAATGTCTCAGTAGCAGCCACAGATTCTGGATTTGCACCCGGTTTATAGCAATAGGCTCGCCCCCTATTACATGGGACTGAAACATACCTAGCTGGCGTAATGTGGGTGTACTATTATTTACACCTTTGGAGATTACAGGCGTGATGTTATGTTATATCCAAATATAATCGATTTTGCCGTCCGGCTATGCCGACTCTTGCCGACCCGAACATTTGTGTAGCAGCCCTTACTTCCTACTATTCCGTGTTTCGCACTTTAGCTCGACTTAATCAAAAGTAAGTTAGTATCTGCAAGTTTGCTTACCTTATTAGAGGCATTATCTTGTTAGGAATAGTTCGGAAAGGTCAACGTAGTCTTCACAATCTCTGTTGATTGTAGACTTATTAACTAACTAGTTTCGCACGCGGCTGCACCCGCGTAAATTCTGTTTTTCATCTAAAAAAATCACATGTCACAATGTTCGTACACGGTAATCTCCGAAACCACACAACCGATTTCAATGAAATTTTGTGAATGCCCAGCTTGAAAGATAGGACAGTTATGGACATGATAAATAATAATTACTAAACTTCTATATTGCCATAAAAACAGGGTACAGAAAAATGTGAGACCCTGGCTCCAGAGCTAGGTTAGAGTACCTGTATTTCAGGAGCCAGTGACTTCTTCCATTTAGGTAACGATTGGACAAGTTTTATGCAGCAAAAGGTAACAAAATTATGTTACTTAAAATTAAGTTTAATAGCTAACATTAAACATTTAATTATGCACTTAATAAAATAAAATTATGCATTAAAAAAAAAAGAAATAGAATTAGAAAAAATAGAATAAAAGCAAGTAAAATAATCTTATTCAATTAAAAACAAATATCGAATAAAATCAGAATTAAAACAAATTCAGATTTAAATTGAACTAAAAACAATATTAATTTTAAAATAAAGATTATACCGGATTATACCAGTAGTATGTTTTTACCTGGAAACTTAAATGCAATGACATAAGATGATTCGTTTATTCCTGCAAGTAAATCTTCTAATATACTTTTACACTTACGTAATGTTTTTTGTATTATATTTCTTTTGCTTCATGTTGAGGTTTGTAAATGTCTTGTATTGCCTCGGCTTAGGGCGTCGCTGGGGGTGGACAGCAAGGGTCTGGCTGGATCGGATGAAGTGGAATACTGCCCGACTGTTGTTGTATATAAGGTCTAACTATTCATACACGAAATATTTTATAAGTAACTTCTATAAGTCGTAAAGTCACCATAGCAACGAAAAAAAAAAATATGCGAGTGTTTTTTTTTACGAAATTATTATAATTCCAAAAAATTTTGAGACTTTTTGCATAAAATCTTTACTCCCATATTCTAACAATGACACTAGGTAAATACGAAGTAGTAAACTAGCGTAATGGATGTTCACAAATAAGGAGCTAGTATTTATTTTGTGGGTCAAGTAATTTTAAATTATAATTTTTTTATAAAAATATACTTAGATTAAAAAAAAATAATCCCTTGAAATAGCTTAGTTGTAGCCGTTAGATGATTCCCTGAAAATATTTCGTGTATGAATAGTTAGACCTTATATACGCTAATCTCGCTAATATCCTAAACTCTGCTTGACCGATGTAGGATATGTGACGTCAGGTGATGCATAGTAGTTGGTATGATAGCCGGTAAACTTTTATTTCTTTACGAAGGTGGCTAGGTATATCATGGCCATTTTCTTACCATATAAGTAGTAACAAAAGCATGTCATTGGGGCGGCTGGCACCCGATACCATCGATTCTATTAGCTTTTTATTAAAGTAAACGGATTCATTATACGTAGTACATCATTCTGAGCCGCCCATATAGACATTTTTCATCGGTTATTAAAAAAAAATGAGCTGTTCCATACATTTTGACCGTGTAGGTAGGTATTGCACTTTTGTAGGAAACAGCGGATTTTTTTAAAATAACCGATTACAAATTTTATTGTGGGGGGTGCTCAGACTGATGTACTGAATACGTGGTCGCCGTTTTCGCGTCGGTGTCCCTTCCACCCTGTATCTTTTGATAATCAGGGATAATATAACTTCCCATAAGTGACAGATTTTTTTTAAATTGAACAAGTTCCGAACATTACCCCTACATGCAAACTTTACATAACATCACGCCTGTAATCCCAGAAGAGTTAGGCAGAGGTGTACGTACTACGTAATAGTACACCTACATTTCGCCAGTTATGTTTAAGTCCCATGTAATATGGGCCCAAATCCAGACTCCGTGTCTGCTACTGAGAAATTCCTGATGGAAAAACCAATAACACTTTGGCCTTCCTGGGAATCGAACCAAGGACCTCATGTTCATCAGTCGTGCTTGCGACCACTAGACCAACGAAGCAGGCACCTCTACCGCCCCTCTTTATAATATTAGTGTAGATAGAAAAGCAATTGTAACAATTATATAATAAAGTCTATTATTAAACACGTACCTACGCTACTGTGAATCGAGCTGTAATTATCTATAATATTAACATAATACACGAACATTACCGTGATTAGTAATCAGTGACGCGTGATTCGATTATAACTATCAGCGATTCAACACTATTACCAGTATGTTTAGGCGATTAATGCGAAATGGCGCGAAATATTGATTAGGTATTCGAAATTCTAATACACTAGCTTATGCCCCTGACTTCGCCCGCGTGGAGTTCGATAATTGTCCCACGGAATCATACTACCGGGATAAAAAGTATCCTATGTGTTAATCCAGGTTATAAACTATCTGTGTGCTAAATTTTATCCAAATCCGTTCAGTAGTTTTTGCGTGAAAGAGTAACAAACATCGCACACACAAACTTTCGCATTTATAATATTAATAGGAAGTAACATCAGGCTATTAACCTCTTAAGCGGATAAGCAGTTCCTTCAAATAGTTTGAACCTAACAGAAGCAAAAGGAATTATGTAAGGGTGGTTTTGTTTTCTGTTTACCCCCCTTAGAGACCAATGGCGTGATGTTGTGCATTTAGCGTCGCTGTTTTACATTGACATCTGCCTGGTAAATTTAATTAAAAATAAGGATTTTTCACAGGAAAAATGTAAGATATGAGTTTTAAAACTGGTATGGTCACTAACACTATGATTAACATTTAACACGGGATATTGACCATGCATCGGGAACTCAAAACAAATATTAAACATGGTAAATATCTCGTTATTTTCATTTTTTTTTCAGATTTTTCGGATTCATGTGCGTTTTGTATAATTATCACTTGCTTCGGTGAAAAAACATCCTGAGGAATCTAGCATGCCTGAGAGATATTTCTTGACGGCATGTAAAGCCAAGTCAGAGGCCCTTGGGCGGCATAAAAACTCTGACACCAGGTTAGGCACTAACCACACGATAAAGAAAGAAGTTATAAGTGGGATTTAATATTATCATTTTACTTGTTACGACATCCAGTATTTCCTTACTTACAGAATTTCAATATTACGTCTGAACTGCGCACCGCAAGCCAATAACAAAGAAATTCTTATAATAATTAGCTAATCATAACTTTTTTCAACAAAAAAAAAATAACAATAGCTTCAGGCAATCAAGCCTACAAAGAATAGATAGTAAAATATTCGTTGCTATGGGCCCCGAACACACAAGGTGAAAAGTTTCCAAGTAAGCCGAACTTTTTGAATAAATCCGTTGGAATATCGTCACGCGATTCAAGCATTACCAGCCGATGTTATTGGCAACATACGAAAATGTTTTGTGTCTAAACTTTGGCAACTTCCGAAATTTAACACCTCGTGTGTAACGACTCGATATTGTGTTGTTAATGATCGAGCTACGAGTGTTGTAATCGATTTTTTTTATGTCGATTAATGAGATAAGTTTTAATTGGTTTGGCTTACGTTTCCACGTGGAGGTATGTGTTTGATCTTTAGGTATTTTGATTAAATACAGCCGGCTTTGACCGACTCCTTTATAATTTATATCTATAGTTATAGAGTCTATTTCTATACTGAACAACTTTCACCATATGCGTCTATGTCCCGTAAAAAGTTCATACGGTTTTATTTGGTAAGTCATCAGTCAGGATTTAGACAAGTAGCAATAGTTATTAAAACGTATCGTACCACCACTATATTGTGGCAGGGACATTATTCCCAAGCTCGCTGGTGGCCGTCCTCTTCCTCGTCGTCGTCGTGGTGGTGGTGGTGGAGTCGACGGCGGGGAGAAAAACTCGTCGCTCGAGCTCGACGCAACTACAGCGACCGGCGACACGGTGCTCACGGATGTGGCGCGTCCCGGCGGCTGCGAGGCGGAGCTGAGCGACGAGCCCGGAGATGGTGTGTGTGCCTCTTGTAATCAATGAAATAATATTTTTTAGATTTTTTTTACATTGACGCATTTATTGAAAGTTGTTCAGTGTGATGGTCTGCAGCATATCCTTTGATATGACTATACCATTTCTGTCACACCCTGTATAGGTAAGGCACTATAACTTATTAATAAAAAACGTGGCACCCAATGGAAATTTACAAGAAAGTGTAATATTACATCCGAAAATAGACGCGAATAACATCAAATAATATTGAATACTCCTTCAAAGGAAAGATGATCGACCTTTGACATTCGGATTAGATACACAATCGGAATAGTCGGGCGGCATGAGCCGAAAAGACATAGTTCCGGGAAAAAAATCGCTCGGCCATGCTCGAAGAGTGCCAAGCCGACCTGAACACGGTTGAAGTCGCGTGAAAGCCAAGTAACATAACATCACGCCTGTAATCCCCGAAGGGTTAGGCAGAGGTGTTCCTAATACTACACCCACATTTCGCCAGTTATGTTTAAGTCCCATGTAATAGGGGGCCTATTGCCATCAAGCGGCCACAAATCCAGGCTCCGTGGCTGCTACTGAGAAATTCCTTATAGAAAAACCCAATAATACTTTGCCCGACGAACCCAGCACCTCACGCTCAACAGTCGCGCTTGCGATCACTCGACCAACTAGGCAGACAAAGCAAAATATATATAACTAACTTTTGCCGGCGGCTTCGTTCGCGTTAATTTAATATGTGAAAATTAAACTCTTAACACACTAAGTTTCTATAATATTATATTAAACACGTAGTTTTACTAATATTCACGATGTGGTCTAGATTGAGCCATTATGACTTGAATATTTTAAGTAGCAACTTAGGATCTTATTTGTTAGTACTTCCAAGTACTAACAAAAAAGATCCTTTTTTTTGTTAGTACTTCCAAGTACTAACAAAAAAGATCCTAAAAAGAAAAAGTATAAAAAAAAAGTATTTTTAAATTTTTCATGCTTGCTTATTTTAGGGCGAATATTGTAAATAATATATGTATCTGAAGTTTACACCATGTTGTATGTTGTTGTTGTATATGTAATAAAATAAACTTTTAATGAAGTTATTGGTACTTTAAAGTTTAAAATAGAATTATTGACAAGACCTTACTCACCAGTGGCGCCATCTGGTGAGCTCAAAAACGATAGCCCCCATTCTGTGTGAAAGCCAAATATGTATAATAATTGCTTCGAATCGATTTTTTTGTTCAACTGAAACTACCGAAACGAAACTGCCGAACCGAACATTTACAATATTTCGGTTCACACATTGACAGAGACGTCGCCCATCGGTAATGTCTTAATTCCCGAGACACAAAGTTTGGAAGTATTCTTCACACGGGCGAGTTGGCGTGACAGTCGAGTGGACACGACCTTAAGGCCGCCTTGGGACTGTTTTAACGGTAAACGAGGCATCAGAGAAGAAAGTTTCGCCTTTTTTCTTTTAACTTATTTTTGACAGTAAGTAGTGAACGCGTGAGGGAATTGACTTGTTGCAGAGTACTGATGTTGATACCGCATTGCTAGATACTAAGCGTCGCCTTAACGAATGCTTAAATATTTTTGTTTTGTTGGAATTTATATTCCCAAACCAGAGCGGAGCCTTAAATATTAAATTCAGGTGTTGAGTAGTGCTGATGAAAACATAAAAAAAGTTAAATACTAATTTAAAACAGAAACAAATTATTTATCAATTTGCAAATATGGATATTAATGTCCCATCCATATTTAACGTAAAGGATAGCAAATATTCATTATGTTTTGTTTAAATTGTTCTCATGAATTGTAATTAAAAACATTCAGAATGAATTGTAGGTTACATTATTTAATGAATTCATTTATGATGAACCTATAATATTTAAAGCTTCGTTGGTGTAGTGGTCGCAAGCGCTACTACTGACCATGAGGTTCCGAGTTCGTTTCCCAGGTCGGGCAAAGCGTTATTAGATTTTTCTGACAGGAATTTCTCAGTAGCAGCCACGGAGTCTGAATTTGTGCCCGATTGATGGCAAAAGGCTCGCCCCCTATTCCGCGGAACTCAAACAACTGGCGAAATGTGGGTGTTCTATTAGGAACACCTCTGCCTAACCCTTCGGGGGTTACAGGCGTGATGTTATGTTACTTGGCTTTCACGCGGCTTAAACCATGTTCAGGTCGGCTCGGCACTCTTCGAGCATGGCCGAGCGAGTTTTTTCCCGGAACTATGTCTTTTCGGCTTATGCCGCCCGACTATCCCGATTGTGTGGCCGGTTGACGGCAAAAGGCTGCCCCCTATTTCACGGGACTCAAACATAACTGGCGAAATGTGGGTATACTATTAGGAACACCTCTGCCTCTGCTGATTACAGGCGTGATGTAATGCACAGTTATAAGAGAATAGAATTTCTAGAAAGATCAGCTGACCGACTCAGCACTACCTACTAGGGCTGTAGGGAACGATGCATGTAGGTTAGTAGGGCTGTTCTATTAATACATTTCAAGGTTTTTAGGTTCACCGCACAACAGACGCCTATCATGTATCTACAGTAGATACAATTACAAGCAGAAAGAAAAAATGACCACAAATATATTATCTATACTAATATTCTAAAGCTAAAGACTTTATTTGGTTGAACGCACTAATCTCAGGAACTACTGGTTGGAATTGTGAAATTATTTTAGTGTTGGGTAGCCCAATATTATTATCGAGGAAGGCTATAGGTAACATCACGCTACAACGAACAGGAGCGGAGCATCAATGCAAAAATTTTGCAAAAACAGGGAAATTAGTATTTTTCTAATAATAATTTTACGCGGACGAAGGTCGCGGGCAACAGCTAGCGCCTAATAAAATCTAAGTTGTACTGATGGCGCCATCAGTTAATAGATTTTAACCTTTTTTTTTATAACCTTGCCCCGCACTAGAAATTTCTCCTGTATCGCGGGTGCGTTACAAACATTTAAGCTCACATACACGAACATCCAGACCCGGAACAACTACCTGTAGGCCATACAAATATTTGTTTCGTGCGGGAACCGAACCCGCGACACGCAGCGCATCAGTCAATCGCTCAGCCACTGCGCCAACCGCGCCGTTGTTTCCAAAAGTCGGCGACTGTGGCAGTACACTATCCAACCCTTCGGGGATGAACATTGTAGGTACAGGCCTGATATAATAATTGTTGTAGTTGTAGTCTTCTTCTTTACGTGTCGATGAACTCAAATACCGTTAGACCTCCCGCCACCTGGACAGCTCCAACATTTGCTTCGATTAAATATTGAAAGGTGCAAGTGGTTGTACAGGATGGGCAGGTCAGGAGGTGAAGCATATCTTGCAGAAATTTATATTTATTATTTATATCTACAGCGGCCAACCTGGGCTCGCATAGTTGTAGTAAAAATAATAGAATGTTTTAATAATAAAACAATCTTGAAAATAAAGCACTTTTTCTTCTAAGGATATTTCAAAACGAAAAACGAGTTTATTTTTGCTCTAGTTTCGTTTGAACAAAACTGATCGTTTCGAACGAGATGAAACTGACTAAAAATGAGGCAGTCCTCAGCTACCGAAGTAAAAAATTGGTCGAACGTGACATTCATGCTAAGCAGTACTAGGAACTACAACATTAGTTTACTTACGACTACCCTCCGAAAATATTGTGTTTGACAACACCCTAGAGGCGCACCCGAAAAAAAGTGAAAACAAAGTTTTCCGATTCGCTATAAAAACCGGTAAACCGTGCCGATCTCTATCGAAACTATACCGGATTTTTATTTATCGTTTCCCGTTTTAGCCGCGGGCGGTGTTAGTACTGTTGTCGTGAGTTAAAAAAAACCGATAAACGTTTTTTTCTTCCTTTCTTGTTTTGCTGATATTGCTATTGAAAACTTGTGATGTTTCATCAATAGAGACGGCTTTTTATACTTTTTAAGGGTCTGTAATTTAAAATGTTTTACCATCCAAATGAAAACGGTTTTCGGTTAAATTTTGTGCTCGACTTGCAATTGGAAAGACTGAGACATATCAATATGAAAAGTAATGTTTTTGCATTTGTAGTGGCTGATGAGTGAGTTTTTGATGGCTTGTCAAATACATATATGAATGTGTAATTTCATAAAGACTGAGTAAAAAACGTGATGATGATGATGCCATCTAGCCGATTTCGGCCACAGCGACTGCTTTCGATGGCTTTCTAGGAAGGTAGTCGAGAGCTTTGGTATGCTACTCTATCATGTGCTCTCAAGTGACTTGCATACCCAACTTTGGCCGAAAAACTCCGAGCACAAAGCGGACATGTCAGAACACCATTGACGAAATTGTAGGGTATAGCTGCAGGTGGCCTAGTTTTAAGGTTATCACGCTTTAAATCTAGCTGCGACCTTCTTCTCTCTTCGAAGGCGTTGACCTACCGATGCACACGACGTCTCCACTCAGGCCGAATTTTTGCCTGCTTTTCCCACACTAAGGGGTCAATTTCGCATCTTTTGAAGTGTCTATTCTGAACATCCTTGTAACGTAAAAACTGACCACCACGTTTCCGCTTTCTTTCCTGGAGTTCAGAATAGAAGATGCGCTTCGCCAGTCTCTCTTCGTGCATTCTAGAGACATGCCCGCACCACCTTAGCTGACGTCTCATCAAGTAGGCCTCTATGCCAAGTACCTTGGCTTGTCTTAAGACGTTCGTATTTCTAATACGGTCCGACCATCTGATGTTCATGATGTTTCGGAGGCATTTAAGATGGAATTTGTCCAAGGTCCGTATATGTCTACGATAGAGACACCACGTTTCTGACCAGTACAGAGGATTGGGAAGAACTATTGCCATGTACACAGAGATCTTGGTAGTCAGCTTCAGATCGTGCGAACTGAAAACTTTAGACTGCAATTTGCCAAAAGCTGCTGCTGCAACACATATTCTCTAATTAACCTCTGCGTCGAGATCCCCTTTACTGGTAATTATGCTGCCCAAATACTTGAAGCTTTCTACTTGTTTCAGCTTGCCACTGCCGATTAGGATGTCAGGAACTAACAGCTGTTCGTCTACATTCATAGCCATAACTTTTTTGACGTTTATTGAAAGACCAAACTTACAAAAAACGTCATTGAGGCCTATCTATCAGCGCCTGCAAACTGTCGCAAGTGTCCTCCACGAAGCATAGGTCATCAGCGTACATAATCTCTGTAATCGTGGTAGAAGAGACTTTTGTTCGGGCTTTCAGTCTGGCAAGGTTGTATAAATTGCCATCGGTTCGGAAACGAATCCGAATGCCTTTCGAAATATGTTTCAGGGTTTCTCGAATGACGCCGGCAAAGTACAGAGCAAAGAGTGTTGGCGCAAGAACACATCCCTGCTTTACACCACAGGTGACATTAAAAAACTCTGATTGCTCGCCTTTTACCGCTACGCAACAGAACATATCGTCATGCAGAAGTCTTATCATCCTAACAAATTTTTCAGAGCATCCTAGTTTTATTAACAGAGCCCACAGAGCTTCCCGGGGAACACTGTCAAATGCCTTTTCAAAAAAAAAAACCTAAAAGGAAAACGTCAAGAGAATTGAGTGTAAAATGTAACCTTTTCACCAAACGTGTCCTCGGCTCTGCCCACAACATTAATAAATTAAATATTAGAGAATTTGTCCTTCGCACTATTCATTACTTCGTAATTTATTAACGTTTTCGAACATTCTAATAAACTCGATTTGTCAGAGAATGTAGCTATCATTAAATTAATGTTTTATTCAAAAAATATTTGTTGTTCAAACATGATATACCTATATGTACATGATAACAGGTAAGTACCTACGTTAGATTTACACACAAGAATATTCTTCAATGCTAATATTGTTCTGTATGGTGTCCGGACGTAAAGAATAGCACCATCCCATATCTACCCGTGGGTGTCGTAAGAGGCGACTAAGGGACTTACCAGAGAATGGGCAGCAGCGTTCTCTGTGTTTTATAACACCATACTGCGATCGCCAACCCGCCTGCCAAGCGTGGCGATTATGGCAAAACCCCCCCTTCTTGGGGGAGGCCTATGTCCAGCAGTGGACGTCTTTCGGCTGAAATGATGATGATGATGATGATGATGCTAATATTAATAATTAAATTAAGCTAAATGTACTCTTTAAAATATAATTTAATAAAACGTATTACTCATCAGTGTTAGTAACTCGATCTTAATTAAAACTTGACAATGAATTTCTAAGTTGAATTCCTTTTAACTTAAATCATATTCAATAATAGAATTATTACTATTCAAGTCTATTTATTAGCTCTGAAATTGTGTATGTATCTGTTTTTAGTCGGTGTCCTTTCCACACTGTAGGTGGAAAGGACACCAAATAAAAACAGTTACCAAAAAATTTTTCATCTGAATAAAAAAAAAAATCTGCTTTCTATACAATTTGACCGTGTAGTGTCAAACAGCTCTTTTTTTTAATAACCGACGAGCAATTTCTGTGTTCAGAATGATGTACTGAACACGTGGTAACCGTTTTAGCGTCGGATACCTTCCACCATGTTGTATTTTTCGCTGTATGTTTATTAAAATTCTCTAATACTACTACCATCCTTACATATGTGCTGGTATTTCTTAAAAAGCACAAGAAACAACACAAAAACAATCTTTAAAAAACCTGTGACTTCCATTCCATGCATCAACATTTAGGAAAAATACTTCTCAAAGATATTGTACTCATCTACTAAAGAAATATCATCATCATAAGATCATGATGTCATCCCTAAATTACGTCACGATCTTATAAGGAAACGAAGCCTCGTCTAATTTTAACGAAAACAGTATGGCCGCCGCGATAAGGACTTGAATTTTATAAGCCATATTATTATAAGTAATCAGTCACTGCTTCCATCCCCTTATCTTACGAACCAAACTACGTATTAAATTAACTTTCTTCACAAAAGGGATGAGGCGGTTGTCAATCAGGACGCCCGAGAATTTGGCCGATTCAATTTTAGATGAATCTATAATCGACTTTCATGATTCCGTTTTTAGAGAGTCTACCAAAATTCAAGTGGTTTTGGGATTTCACAAAACTGAAAAAATCGATACTTTAATTTCTCGGTAGCAACCACGGTGTCTGGATTTGTGCTCGGTTGATGGCAATGGGCTCGCCCGTCGTAGTTAAACATAACTGACAAAATGTGAGAATACTATAAGGCTCACCTCTACCCGATCCCTTCCGGGCTTACAGGCGAGATAGTTTGTTTTATCTAAAAATCATTATTAAAAGCAAAGCTTGTTCGATTAAAAATTGCTTCAAACCAATTAACTCCTCCAACTTTCGAGTGAAGTTCCAAACGATTTTTTCTCTCAATGGATTCTTTATACTAAAATCCGTTTAGTAAATGGCTCGTCTAATCGGCGCGTCTCAAACAGGACCCAATAAACTCCTTAGAAAATCAATCTTCGTTTAATTAACTACTTTGAGACGGAAACTCGTAAATCGATCCTACGAAACTGTCGTCCAATTTAATTTGACGAACCCGAGGTAAGTGAGTAGGCAATTGTTTTTTTTTTATCAAGATGAAAAAAAAAGTTTGTGAAGAATTTTGTTCGCAGTTTAGCAATATAACCTCTTTATTTGACGTAGTTTTTAATTTCGTAGGTTTGTAATTTTTTATCGTTGGCAAGTTGGCATTACTTTTGTGAAGATTATGATTCTCTTTTTTTTAATTCTATACTACGTGTAACGGTAAGTCACTGGGTAATACGGTACCCGTTGCCAAGACTGGTTTTCAGACTTTGCGGACTTCTGACTACCCGTAACGAATGCAATCAACGATATCAAATTATCAGCTGTCCCATATAAATTTCAGTACCTAGTCGACCCAAATGTATGGGACAGCTTATATTTTTTTCGCATTTACGATATTGGACCAAAGGAGAAAGTTGTTTGATGGTCTGCAGCATATCCTTTCATATGACTATACCCTTTCTGTTACACCCTGTATAACGTAATTGGCGTTGATTGCATTCGTTACGGGTAGACAGAAGCCCGCAAAGTCTGACAACCAGTCTTGGCAATGGGTACCGTATTACCCAGTAACTGGGTTGTGGAGACAAAAGGCAGTTTTTCTTTATTTATTTTTTATTTTAGCCTTTATTTGCCTTAACAGACCTTTATTTGCCTTTGCCTTTTAGAGCAGCGGTGGCCCAGTGGTGGCGGCCCTGACTTACGGACAGTAAGTCGTGGGTTCGAACCCAGGCAGGCGCATTACTTTGTGTAATTTATTTCATCACCACTGCTCTTAAAACGGTGAAGGAAAACATCGTGAGGAAACCGGCATGTCGTAGAACCAAAAATTCGAAGACATGTGACATCTACCAACCCGCACTGGGCCCGCGTGGTGGATTATATAGCCCATTCCCTCTCATAGAGAGGAGGCCTGTGTCCCAGCAGTGGGAACATTATAGGCTGATTATGGTATGGTTGCCTTAACAATTACATTTCTCACAATACAATTAATTTAGCATTTCAATAAACCTTACATTTGACATTTCATAAACATTACATCTCATTTAACATTACATATTTTAGTACTGAATTCTCGACAAAAGGCACCTTATAAAATACTGGTATTAAGCTGCTTCCGTTTAGGCTGGAGGCCGACCCTAACCTAGTCTAGGTCAATTTTAATAGTTCGATAAAAGATCAAGCCATATTATGTTTCTTATAGTGTGAAAAGCAAGAAGAATCGAACGAAACTCAACTCTCAATAAAAAGAAAATTCGCGAACAACTCGTCCCATGACTACCTACACCCCGTATCCGATCGACTACCCTCAAATAGCCCCCAATCGTTACATCAAACACAATAAGTATACTCATATCTGTCGTCGAAAGAAGAAATAAGCAATAACCCCTCTCCCCTCCCCAAACTACCCGCGTCTAGACTGGACAAGGGGGGTGAAAGGGGGCGAAATCTTGGCCGATATTTCAAACGGACAAAAGATAATAATTTGGGATGGAACATTATAGAAAAAGCCTTTGGACACGTCTGCGCCTGTTAGATCAAGGGCCAATTGCTTCGATGATTGTCAGGGGTGTCTTTCTTCATGTTATTGGGTGGTATATAAACAGCCGTCCTACCTGACGGTCACCACAGCCGAAGGACATCTACGTTCCCGATTGTATTGTAGATTATTTGCTATCGAACATACGCAAAGCTATAAGGTGTTAGATAACTTTCTCTCAGGGGAATAGGCAAAATCTACAGAACGCAAACAGCTATGATCCTTACACACTCCACGTTCATAGCTCTGGTCATACACGCACGTCAACTGCGAGTACTGCGCACCTGATCTTACTGAACATCTATATAAATAAATAAAATTGAAGTGTCTGTTTGTAATTTCAATTTTTTTACTGAATGCATTGAATATACGGCACTTATAACAAAAAAAAAATCATTTAAAAATTTTTTTGTCTGTCCGTCTGTCGGTCTGTCGGTCTGTTTGTTCCGGCTAATCTTCGAAACGGCTTGACCGATTTTGACGGGGCTTTTATGAGAAGATAGCTGATGTTATAAGGAGTATCTTAGGCTTTTACTTTTATTTTAGAAAAAGGATTAGGATTCCGAGCAAAACAATTAAAACCCTTGACATTTTTAACAATTGCACGCGGATGATGGTCGCGGCAACATTGCATAAATAGGTATGATGACAATACTTCCCCAGAAGTTTCCTTCTTTGTACCTCAACTGACCTGCTGTCGTAAGGCGATAAAAACGGCATATACACACTAACGATATACAGAAATATAACATGAATTCATGTATTATTCTATATCGATGTCCCCCCAAACATTCAACTAATTCATCCACCGTTTTGTGTTGAATTATAAATGTATTTAGATATCGTGTATTAAGAAACGTAAGGAGCCGTGCGTCGGATGTTTTTTGTAAAAGGTTTACAATACATATTCTTGGAATAGAAATGTGACGGATTTACGAGTTTGTGAGTACCTGTCCTAATATACATATCATCACACCTGTAATCCCCGGAGGGTTAGGCAGAGGTGAACGTAATAGTGCACCCACATTTCGCCAGTTATGTTGAAGTCCCATGTAATAGGGGGCGAACCTATTGCCATCAAACGGGCGCAAATCCAGACTCCGTGGCTGAGAAATCCAGATGGAAAAACTCAATGACACTTTGCTCGACCTGGGAATCGAACCCAGGACCTCATGCTCAGCAGTCGCGTTTGCTACCACTAGACCAACGAGGCCGTCCTCATATACGTCGCGTACTATACTCGTCGTCACAATCGCTTTCATTTTAACAATTGATTAATATACAAATTGCGTTGACCTAATTGTTGGGCCGATGAATTTTGTATTCAACCTTAACGTGCAGTGTTTTTTTTTTGTATTGTCAAAACAGAAACAAGTGATTACAAGTGTGTTAAGTAATTAGGGTTTTGGGTTATAACAATGAGGTTTTCTAATATTCGTTTATGTAGTTTATTCTAGATATCATTATCCCTTAGACCTAGATTTAACATTAGCTAGGACTTGGACCCATTTCAGGGTACCACCGTACCCGAAGGGTAACCGACGGGACCCTATTACTAGCCCGCCAGCCGCCTGCCTGTCAGCGGACTGTATCTCATGATCCGTAATAGGTAGACAGTTAGAAATTTTCACAGACTGTGTATTTCTGTTGCCGCTATAAGAACAAATAATAAATTAAAAATTAAAGGGGGCTCCCCTACTACGATGGTACGGAACCATTCATGCGTGATTCCGACTCGCACTTGACCGGTTTTTTAAATAGATCTAGATTTAATTTCAGCTAGTACTTGGGCCCTTTTTAGTGTGAGTAGGTACGCCGGTCTAGTATGGGTTGATGACCCGGAAGAATTGCTTATAGGTCAAACTAATATTTGTTCCATGTGGTAATCGAACAGCAATCACTCAGCCACTGCGCCAACGAGATCTTGTAACATTTGGTTCTAAGACATAAAAATTTCCTCACAATGTGTTCCTTCAACGTATCTTCAAAAATCCATATACGGAAGAGCCACAAAGATAAGCACCGGATAAACTGCGCTAAACATTCAAAACGCATGCGGGTAAACGACTTCCAAATATCGATGTGTGATGGGTTAACGTGAGGTGGGTGTAAACTGAAAGGTTCTCATAAAATGTAACGATCTTCGGCTTTTCGGGGACAGGAATTAAATGCGGTGTTAAGAGGTTTCTAGTATAGTACAGTTCTGCAAGAATGTTTTGACGCTTGAATGAGGTGGTCGGAAGAGCGCTGTTGCATCACATTACAGAAATTTCCTGTGTGTAACTCTGCCATCTTGAGATGGCGAAATGAGGGTGTGCTAGATACCTCTGCCTAACCCGTCGGGTATTACAGGCGTAATGTTTTTATTGGGTGTGGGTGCGTTTACAAACATTTAAACTCACATACACAAACAGCCAGACCCGGAACAACTACCTGAAGCCATATAAGTATTGATTCCGTGCAGGGATCGAACCCGCGACACGCAGCGCAGCAGCCAATCGCTCAGTCACTGCGCCAGCCGTGCCGACAATGTTATGTATGTAAGATGGTAAAATGAGTTAGTTCCGATTATGGCCACGTTTCGACGTATCGATGTTCATTTACAATTGTAACAGCTTCGCGTATCGATTGTTCTGTAAGGTTAAGTAGATGTTGCTGAGGCCAGTCTGAGGACGGGTTGAATAGGATTGTTATAGTTAGAGACGCCCAATCGGTGAAATCGCAGTCGGTTCCTTTAAATTGATAATTGTGTAACGAATAAAACACGGTATTCATTACTCAATTGCTCCACATTCAGATAAACTACTGATGTATACTGCATACCTCAGTGATCTTTAGCAGTTCATATTCTACAGTTTACTTGATTAAAATGTATCAGAACATTAGGTAATGATAACAGTAATAAATGGGAAGGTCAATGTACAGCATTGATGACGTCATTACGTCGACTATGTAATCTAAGGGTAGGGCAGAGGTGTAATTAGCGGCCAAGGTTCGCCGAATTCCGGTTATAGGTCAAATCAAATATTGGAGTCAAATATTTTTCCACCCAAAATTGCTTAAAAAAGAATATAGTGGACTAGGTTATGCCTGCGGCTTTGCGCGCTTAACCTTTGGTAATTGTCGCATGGGATCGCACCACCGGGATAAAAAGTATCCTATGTGATAATCCAGCTGCTAGTTTGAAATGGAACTGGGCTGGTCACATCTGTCGCATGTCGGAGGAGCAATGGGAAAAAATAACCTCTCAGAGGATGCCTAATTGCAAGAAACGGGCGGCACAGAAGGAGATAGCGGGATGAGCTGGACTCTTCTTCAAAGGATTGGCCTACAATCGCATTAGATCGCGAAAAGTGGAAGGAGGGAAGGGGGGCCTTTGGCCTGCAGTGCGCCATTGTAGGCTTATAATAATAATGTGTTATTCCAGGTTATAAACTATCTGTGTGACAAATTTCATCTAAATAATCTTGTTGGAATGTTGTTTAAACATACTTCCATATAAAGATGTATTTACTTTACCAACTCAACCTCAAAATGGTAATTTTTCATGTGGGCTCCATAATATCTATTTGTAACGGATAAACGTTCGTTCGTCATGGTTTATTTAAACTATTGAGGCCCGGGATCTTTTCCTATGGAATTTTCCCTTCGAATAAGAAAAATAAAAAATTAGCTGAATGAAAGATAATGTTTTTTCTGAGGGCCTTGACAGTGGTAAAAACCTTCAATTGGTTTCTTATCTACAGTAAGCTTTTTGATAGTTCATGTTAATCTCATCATCTGCCTAGCCTTTTCCCAACTATGTTGGGGTCGGCTTGCAGTCGAACCAGATGCAGCTGAATACCAGTATTTTACATGGAGTTACTGCCTATCTGACCTCCACAATCCAGTTAGTATTGGGTAATACGATACCCCTTGGTAAGACTGGTTGACAGACTTCTTTGGGCCACTGACTACACATAACGACTGTCAAAGATCCAAAAATGACAGCAAGACCAACGGCTTATCGTGCTTGCTTAGGCACGGAGGAAACTCAGTATGTAATGGGTGGTCACCCATCCACAGACCAACCTAGGCGCGCGTTGCTTAACCTAAAGATCGATCCGAGCGGCTGGTATTATTTAGCTAGGGCCTTCTGTTAAATTTAAGATCATGTTAATCTAAAATCCAGAAAAAACGGGAATAAAGCTGTTATCCATGCTTCATCATTCTCCTGTCCTTATCCCAATGTATTTAGGGTCTACGCATTATGTCTTCTTCTTCCATACTTCTCTATTACTCGTCATCTCAGCAGTCACCTCCTTCCTAGCCATATTTATCACTCAGTCCATCCATCATCACATTGATCGTTCCCTATTATCTATATTTACACTAAAAAAAATCTCAACTAAAAACTTTTAATCCATTTTTTATACAGACCCGGTTAGTTTCTAAAACTATTTAAACTAAGGACATATACCTCTGCTTTTGACCGACCGTATAATGAATTAGGGCCAGCCGCTTTGTAAAAGTTTGGGGCAAACAGCTAAACTTTCATGGGCTCTCACCTCCGGTGTCGGCTGTTTGAATTGGGACAACCTCAAAAACTACCGCGTTCCCTAACGTTAGGTATGTTTTGAGGGTTCTTGATTCAATTATAGTGAAACTATACTTCAATTTCCTAAAGTAGGAGACTGAATTTGTGTCCGGTTGCTGGCAATAGGTTCGCCCCTGGCAAAATGTGGGATTTCTTTAGGTACGTACAGCTGCGAGTACAAATATGTATACATTTAGCAACTTTAAAAAGGTGCAAATGGAATCACTCACCTCATATTTAGATTTAGTGATGTGTCTGAGCCGTTTGGGGTTGAACTACTAGGTTGCCACACCAAGCGGTTGGTCGACTCTTCCCGTGACCAGAGGGCTTATTTTTTGGCCAAAGAATCAACATTGCCATTCAATGTGACAATGCTGCCAGCCTCCTGAGCGCCATTCCCGTTGAAAGCGATGCGGACGAATTTTTTGACGCCCTTTAAACTTTTTTTACATGTCCATATTTTTATTATTATTTTAAGTTTGTAATTATCTAAATATTCATTAAATCTTTTACAAGTAATTTTCTCCTATATGTTGTTACGAACAAGTATACCTCCATATTGGTGCTCGTGTACACTCCTACGGATTCCAGGCGTGGTGTTATCTTTGTATTTTAATTAAAAACGTAACATGTACATGAAATAAAATGTTTTCATGATAACCATGCACCGCAGATGGATTACTGATCTCACTAAATCTTTATTTAAGAAGAAAGTACTAGTAAGCAAAATGGCTTTCAAAAGAACAGTTCGGAAGTACTATTTGAAATCAGACTAAATTGCTCACAAGCTAGATATTAGTTAGTAGTCATAGTAATTATTATAAGGTTTCTCGTATTTGGACTATTTGTATGTATTATAATATATATTAGTTTATTTCATTTTACTGTATATATGTGTATTGGTATGTACCTATTTTTGTATATCAATCTATGTTAACAAATTAGATTTTTTTTCTTATTTTTTTTTGTACTCTATCACAATGCTATTCTATTTGACCCAAAGGTTGACTGGTAGAGAATGCCTTGTGGCATTAAGTCCGCCTATGTACCACTCTTGTACATGAAGTTTAAATAAATAAATAAAGTACTGTTCCTCCACGGTTATGTTACCTACTTCTAGCCATTACGTTGGCTACACTGAAGTTGCAATTATTGCCCTGTAGAACATTTTTTTTTTAACTCAAAATTTTGTTTATCTAATATAAAAGGCATAACAATTTTGAAAAGACTGTATTCAATCATATTATAAAGAAAGATACGCTACGTTCATATTGAGCGGCGTTCGAATATCGTTGCGTTGTTACGACTGCGATAGATTATACCGAACGTATGATACAGAAAGAGATAGCTATTGCGCTTGAAGTACTTAAAGTACGACAATTGTCTGAATTTGTGCAACAATTTACGCGCGATATCTACCTGTTTTTATTTATTATATTATTGACTGTATTGGTCAAAACTTTCAAAATAATCCCTTATTTACCTGAAACGACACCCACAGAACAAGAATGTCCATTGGAAAAATAAGAAAAAAAAAAACTCTGAAACTTTAAGTTGCTCTTACCCACTTTGAAAACACTGACACACACTGCTCATTAAAAGTTTCCAAAGCCTTTTCTACCTCCACTGAAACTAGTACACATTCAGGCGAACTCGAGTTTTTTTTCATGATCATTTAGTAGTCACAGTGTAGAAAGAGTTGTAAAAAAAATACAGCGCGACGACGTGGTCATTTCTTTCTCATTACATGTGTTGCTTGCTCTACTGATGTTCGTTACACTGTGACAGTCGTGATAAATAAGAATGGTAAAATGTTTTAAAGTGCAACTAGCTCCTGTCAGCAGGGAAGTTTATGATAGATGATGATGTGGCTAGAAAGGAGGTGACTGCTGAGATGACGAAGAATAGAGAAGTATGAAAGACATGCTGCGCCGACGCCAAGTAAATTGGAATACGGGTAGGAGAATGTTTGTGATGATGTTATAAATAAAATAAAATAAATTGTGTTTTAAATCAGGCAAAATACCCATATTTTTTTTATAACATCATCACATTAGCCGCTATAGTCCCACTCCTGAGCAAAGGCCTCCCCCATTCCTTCCACTTCTCATGATGGTGTGCTTCTTCTCGCCAATTCGCGAGGAAGCCATCCAAGACGTCCCGCCATCTTCTCTTCCGTCTGCCGCGACCCCGTCTATTCGGGCCCACAGCTGTGCCGGCATCCGGCAGACATGGCCTGCCCAGTCCCATTTTAGTCTCGCAGCTTTATAGGCTACGTCGGCAATTTGCGTTCTGGAGTGCAGTGTGGTGTTTCTTATCCGGTCAGTTATTTTTACATTCAGTATGCTGCGCTCCATCGCTCGTTAACTTCCACGCTGATCTGGGAGAAAAAGAAAAACTTAGAATGTATCAGCTGCTTTTCGTCCCGCGCATGTCGTAAAAGCCGACTCAGGGATAGGTTTACTCTTAATTTTACATCTTCGAGTAAACAATAACCAACTTAGGGCATACGAACTGCCACAGTATGTAAATGGTCTAAGTTGGACAGTTGGCGTAAAAACAGAACGTCAATTTAAGGTGGTAGCGGAGGAACATTATCTGAATGTCAACGGTAGCACCCACGGACCGAGTAAGTACTCATCAACCCGCACTGGACAAGCGTGATGGGTTATTTGTCTAATCCCCTCCATTCACATGACAAAGAAAAATACCCATATACAACAAAAAATCAATAAAAATCATTACAAAAATCTTGTTTATATAAATAATAGTTAGACACACTATGCTTTACGCAAATATATAAATAAAGCTTACACGTAGAAACCATTAATATAAATACGATGATGTCTCTTATTAAAAGACTAGCTGTGCCCGCAGCTTCGCTCACGTGAGCGCACATTCTTTTGTCATTCTCAAAGTTTATGAACGTAAGCAAAATATAGATGCAACTCATGATCTATCCTAGGGCCCAACGGTTAATATCCTTAACAATTAAAAAAAAATCTTTCAGCTCTGAGAGCTCAATCAACCGATGGAAAAAATGTGATGGACACAAACGATGGAAACAAAATTGAGAATTTCCAAAAATTATGCAATTGAAAAATAGTGCAAACGCTTGAATTTAATGTATTTAGCAATAGAACCAGAAAGACTTCGATAATCTTCATGTTTCCGCATTAACACGAACGTCGCTATAAAGCTTCTAAGTTTGGTTTTTCAAGGCATTGTAGTGCATTCATTCCGCATTTTTGGATTTTAGTCGTATAATTGTAATATTCTAACAATGGTGATACATAAGGGACCACCCATAAATTACGTCATACGAATTTTATGATTTTTTGTCTGTGACTTCCTGGAGTATCTAACTAAAGTGTCCCTACACCTGCGATTTAGAGGATTTACTGTCAAAATCTCTATTGAAACCGCGATTAACGTAGCCACCTGGGTGCTAATAATGTGATAAATCATCGATACAAAAGAAGAAGAAGAACATGGGAATTATATTAGAACTCATATTTCCGAAGATATACCATGATTGCCGAAGCGGATACTTTTCCAAGGACTCTGATGAACGGGCAAAAAAAAAGTTGAAGTGTAGACGCAAGTATTACGCAGATCGATGTAACAAATAGTGTTGAAAGCAAGCCATTTGACTATTCACTTTATTTATGTTACTACTGACTATTATTAATATTTTGCTCCGAAGTTCAAATGCAAGTGCAGTCAGATTTAAACGTTAAAGATATGCCGCGAGTGAAACAATTGCTCTTACGGATATAACTCCTGTTCACTCTGGGGTATCTCTACCATTATAAATAAGCCTTTCTAGTAAAAAAAAATTCTATGTTTACTAAGTCAAAAATATGTTTAATATACATGAAAAAAAGCATAACAAATGGGTTGAATTAAGTGAAGACTATTTAAAATTGCGACAACCGTGGAGCTTGACCGATTTTATTTAGACAACCGAACGTAATGCCATCGTGTTTGTAATAAAATTACCTATCTGTTATTTTAATACATATTTTAATAAAAAAATAGATGAGTGGACATATAGTATCAATTTATCTATTTATACCTTACAACTCTGTAGTAGGGACAAAAAGATGAAACCTAACAGATTATTGGCTCTTACGCTTTGTAAATATTTACTCTAATTCCATTTTGATTTAGTTTGGTTTGGAAAAAAGATTAGTTCCGTTAGTTTTAATAAAGGGTAGCCTTTACTTAACTTTATCAGGCAACCCATTCGCAATGTTAGTTTGTTCATATAAGTATTTTACTCCCTTAACGTAAGTTTTAAATAGCCGTTCTGAGGCTTGTCACTTATTTTAGCCTTTTCCCACTCGCACAATGTGGACATGATGATTAATCTACAAAATTATTAGTATTCGAAGTCATTTCGGTAGGCACATATAAAAATACGAAATCCTGAAAGTCCTGTTTTAATATTCAAACGAAACTATTTGATTTAGTTTTTGTGCGGGCAACATTGGAAAAAGGTGGTCTGGTTGAATTTAACAACGTCATTGTCTTATTTTGGTATTGTCCCCATAAAGTTTTTATTTTTTGGGATATTGTTTATCTACTTATTATCTAAAACGAATCTTATTTAATACATCATTTCACTGGTCACCATTAAATATAGTAAAATCCAATTATCAGTGATTTTATTATTTAAATAAACTTCAGGTTGAGTTGCTGTAAATAAAATGGTATATCTAAGCCGGAGAGGTGATCTGCACCTCAGGACCTTCCTGCTTCAGACACCTTTCTCTATTTAAGATTGTGCATATACCAGTGCCTGTTATTTCTGATGTTGAATGAACTAAAGATTTATGATTATGATTATTTTTTTAATACCTATCTACCGACGCCTAATATATAATAATAGCTTTCTCGTATTACTACATTTTTTTATTATTTAATTGTTTAGGAAACAAAAATTGAAAAAAAAAAAATAATAATTTAATAATGTTATATTCTCAGCCTTTCCATCATGTCCTACTTTTTACATAAAATGAATGGTCACCTTATTAGAAAGAGACTAAATTAGCGTTAACCTCTCTTTTGGTGGCAATTTTTTAATGCAAGCAAGAATTGCAGTTGTACACACGGCGGCACATGAAGCTGTAAAATTCCAGTATAAATTGACCTCGCTTTGTATAGATTTCCTATACAATGAGAGATCCGCATAAACTGGTTTTGTAAAGCTTGACTGGCCGTCGCGTGCGTACGTAGTACTTATTACTTCCGTGCAAAGAGTAAAGACAAAAGGAAAAATAAAACAAAATTTGTTTTCAGCCATTCCGAGTGACTACACTACGACTAAAACCTATTTACGTAAATTATTTTTATCATAGAAATCGCGTATGAGGTTACTAACAAAATTTTAAAAATTAATATCTTTTGCGTCTGTAGGTCGATTTTGATGAAATAAACGTTAAATAATACCCATAACAATGCTTCTTATTTTGTAATATTTCGATTTTGAATACAATGGGGGGTTTTTACGTGATGCGCGCACAAACGAACAGACAAACAGACAAAAATTTTGAAAAAGATATTTTTACTTTCTATTACTTATTTCTCGCACCTTCCAGTGACTTTTATGCAAAAATCGGTTATGTACAGACACGTAAAGTCTACGATTTTATTATATGTAGATAGATAGATATAAAAGTTATAGATATATAGATATAATCAGCAAAATTATGGAATAAGTGATGATTGTTATTGAAAGTTAACATTATGTTAACAGATATAATTTATGTTGAAAATATATTGAAGTGTACGTAGGCAAAATGAGGACATCCGCAAGAGAACCAAGGTAACCGACGTAGCCCGAAGAATAGCCAAACTTAAGTGGCAGTGGGCAGGCTCGCAGAACGGATGGCCGATGGGGCCGAAAAGTTCTGGAGTGGCGACCGCGAACCGGAAGACGCTGCGTTGGAAGGCCTCCTACTAGGTGGACCGATGACCTGGTGAAGGTTGCAGGGATCCGCTGGATGCGAGTCGCACGGGACCGGTCAATGTGGCGACACTTGGGGGAGGCCTATGTCCAGCAGTGGACGTCTTTCGGCTGAAATGATGATGATGATGATGATGATGATGTACGTAGGCATTAAAACTCAATTTAGCGATAGTATCCTATGTTCAGCAGTGGACGTCTTTCGGCTCAAATAATGACGATGATGATGATCCTCAACCAGTGTCTTTATTTATTCGTTAAATGTTAACTAAAATCTGTCTACCATTTTAGTATGCCAGACAGTCTCAAAACGCGCATTATCGTCTGCATGCAGTACAATGAATAAAATGGACATTACGTGACCTCCCACTCAACCAGAAGAATCATAAGGGGTACATTTTGAATAGTTTTCTTGGAAACTGGCTGAGAGCCAGGCCTTAGCCGCGTCGCATGACGTAACACTGTATCTTGTTTGCTCACTCAGCCAAGTGCGTCCGATGATGTAGAAAAACAGAGGAAGGCAACTGCAAAACTTTCGAATTCAAAAACAGACGATATTAAGGTCATCGTTAAAAATAATGTTATGAAAAATTGGCAGATACTTCGTTATTTACAGAAGCATAACTGACTGTATTTAATCGTTTATTTTCCGTTCTGAGACAGGTAGATTTAAGGTAGGAATTCTGTCTCTGTCTTGCTTTGTGCGTTGGAAAGAGATGGGAATATTATCGCTTCAGGTTTCCGACGATTTTTATATTCACTGAGTCAGTTTGTATTAGTTCATATTAGGCTTGGCGCTCTCGTATTTCCTCCGACATATACAGGTACTAAAAGTTGTGATGATGATGATGATGATAAGTATTCTGTCAGATAAACAGATGGTTAGGAGTTTTAATAATTTGTTACGACGTTACCTGGCACTATAAATAACAATTTAAACAAATTCCAAGATTTTCAACCGTTGTGAGCTCCCGTATTCCGACGCTGTTGCAAGCGCGATGATCGCGGGATGACTGAAGAATGCGGGTGGATGGTAAATAAATTATAAGCTGCAGACAAATCTGTCTACCCTCTCTCTCAGTCTTTTGCTACGCGCACTACTGAAACTCAACACAGTAACAAATAATGTACAGTCGCCAGCACACCAAGTTACCAAAAACTGTCAACTTTTCTCATTCAATTTTGAACTTATTCATCAACATTTTATGGTTTAAAAGCATTTGGAGAAATTTGACAGTTTGTGGTAACTTGGTGTGCTGGCGACTGTACATTATTTGTCAAAGCCTGGTGCCCGAAGTCGCAATTTGCCGGTATCGCAACCTAGTTATCACAAAGCTGGTTTTTAATCCCGTACATAAAAAGGAGTTTTAAAATATAATATTAATTAAATTTTGCTCAAACAGCTATAAATATATTTATTAACTGTTTGCGGTTTTGTGCTGAATGTCTATGAAAAGCGGAACGTTTTACATTAAGCGCTTCAGCTTAAGCGATTAAGCCGCTTTAAGCTGAAAGCGATCAAAAGAGTGTTGTTGATACTTGGAGGGTATTAATGTATTTTAAATAGGTAGGCATTTATAGCAAATAACGAGGGGGAAGTAATCTCCCAGAGAACCAAAATTGTTATTAGAGCTCACAGAATAAACAAGCTGAAGTGGCAATGGACTGGCCATACTAACCGAAGAACCGATGACCGTTGGGGTAGACTTCATAAGTGGAGACTATGAATCGGCAAGCGTAAGGTGGGACGTCCTCAGGCTCGGTGGAGCGACGATCTCCTCAGGGTGGCTGGTAGCAACTGGAAGAGAGTTGCCGAGAATCGAGCAGAGAGACGTTTAGTTCTAGAGGTCTATGTCCAGCAGTGGACTGCTGTAGGCTGATGATGAGAGGGGCAAATCAGGTACGCTGTTCTGTAGGAAAAGTGGAATTCCACTTCTGCCGTTTGGTCACGAGCTTTATGCTGTAACGACACGTGTCCTTCATCGGTGACAAAAATAAAACAAAGTTGTTTAGAGCATATTCCTAGTCACCGCGACGTATCTTGCGCAGCATCGATAAGAGGTCAGGTGAGACACGAGCGTGCCTCTTGAGGACCCTAATATAGTTGGAAAAAAGCTAGGCAGATAGTTATGATAGGTACACAAAAAAACTCAATAAATGCGATATTCTTTGAAGAATGCAATTATATTTTATAATATTGTATTTACAGATAACTTTGTGCTCTATGCTTTTGTAGACACAAACGAATATTTGTTTAGATATTGAAAATAACTTCGACTAAAGTTGACGATAAATTGATAGATTTTTTTTTCATGTCAATCATGCTCTATGATCTTCAGAAAAGTCAGATGCGTAGTATGTTTTATTTTCTAGATGTTTGTTAGAGAGGTGAGGTGCGTAGTACTTCCAACCAGGACGTGTATGACCAGTTGTATGAACTTGGACGAAGCAAAGGGATTATGTAAAAATCGTAGCAAATGTCGTTGTTATTTTCACCAATAATAAGTAGATCAACATTCGCCGTAGTAAACCAAAGACTTTTGCTATTTAAATAACCACTTTTAACAAGCAACATAAAACACAAATAAAAGTCTTCAAACTCAAGTGAAATTGTTTATCTTTTAATTTCAAAACAGTCGTACCTACCGATAAGTCTAGCATCTATTTCAAGTCCAGCGCTATACTTAATTTTCTACTCTACTTTCAAATGCTATTTTCTAAATAAATATTTTCTCAGACAATGTCGGAGAGCAATACAAGTATATAATAGGTAGTTATTTGCCCACAACCGGACGCATGCCGCGCCGAAGATTTACCGGCTACGTGCACGCTACGCCGTAGCACTCTTGTGTCTACGCCGTAGCTTTCGAGGGCCACTGATGTATTTTCATTTTACTTTTCTATATTTTAAAACGATGTAAGATTTAGAGTAGTGGGAAAATTCTAGTGTTTATTTTGTTTGAGTTTTCTTGTATTTTAACATTTTCCTCGGATCTAATGTATGTTTAGTGTACGATATAAACTATACGTTCGGCAATACACCTCTATCTAGTTCCCCAGAGGCTAGAGACGTGGTAGTAACATACATAATATATGTTACGTACTTCCTACGGTAGAATTTTCAAACAAACATTTCCTGGGAAAAACTTCCATGTTTTATTTTCAAATGTTGGCAAGAGGGCGATACAATAAATTTTCGCCGCCCCATCTGCAATCGTCGAGCGCATTTTGATAACGAGAGGAGGGAGGGAGTCAAGGGGGGGGGGTACAAGAGCCAGCTTCTCAACTTCACCTGCATTCAAAGCTTTTACAGGTGACTGACGAGGCGCTGACGAGCAGCTCCTATTGGAAAAACTTTGCGGGTAGGTTTCTAGTTTTACACTCGAAACGTTTCAACTACTTCGGCTCTTTTAAAGAAATATGTCGTGCTTAAAGTCACTATCACCGTGTCAATTTTATGTAAGAAAAACTTTACTGATACTGTTAGCCTGCGTCATCCCACTGCTGGGCTAAGGCTTCTCCCCATGACTTCCAGTTGTTTCGATTGAGAAAAGCTCTAATCTAATTACTCTATTTCTCATACATCTCCATGGGTACTTATGAAAGACCATCATCAAGAGAGACTTAATAAAATCTTAACATAACATTGTTGGTGTAATGCAAGCAAGCGCTACTGCTGTGTCAGGTCCTGGGCTCGCTTCCCAGGTCGTGCAAAATGTTATCGGGGTTTTTCACCAGATATTTTTTTATAACACAGAAGAGATATGTGCCCGATTGATGGCAACAGGTTCACCCCAATAGGGGTACAATAGTACTAGACTTCAAAATAACGGATAAAATGTGGATGTTTCATAGTTACACCCCTGCATAACCCTCTGAGGATATACTAAACAAGGATATTACTTAGCCTAATTATAAACTGCCGAATATACGTAATTGATGTGAACTAATCACATCTGCATACCCCTTTAAAGAATACAGGCATAATGATAATGATTAATTGTAAGTTAAACATGAAACCTGAAAGGGTTTCATCCCAAGATTAAGGCCTTCTAAATCCTTCAGAATAAAAGCACCCAGAAATGGATAAAAATTCCTTTTGTCGTATAACGCGGTGTAATTATCCAGATGTCACCCCAAAACAATGGTATCACACAAAAGGATTAACGTCCAAACCTTTGGATTGTGTACAGTCATCACCATCAATATTTATCTCGTCTTCTTCTTCGTTTTCTCAAGGAGGAGGATCGCGGCCACAAAAGACACGTCTCTGAGTAATAGTGATGCCAAACGGGCGTTGATGGTGGGTTGCGTCACCGCAACGCTACAGATTCAACGCGCTGAATC
This sequence comes from Noctua fimbriata, assembly GCA_905163415.1. NCBI lineage: Eukaryota > Metazoa > Arthropoda > Insecta > Lepidoptera > Noctuidae > Noctua > Noctua fimbriata. Next base: position 15,994,541 of record LR990929.1, read on the forward strand.
CAACACAAGCAACGCAAACCACGAGCGGTCTCGCAACGCACCATCACACGCGTCTCTCTCGCCCTTTGTCACGCACGCTTTGTGTCACCACACTTTTCACCCTACCGTGTACCATTTCCGAAAAGGCTAAAGCCACGTTTTAGGTACTTAATTATAGAAAGCTGTTTAGTGATGCGCCCATCATGGCGGTTCATGGTATTCGAAGCAGTCTCCGTGAACACCAGACAATGAAAGCGTTGACCTTACTGGTCACTCGGCTTTCTCTTGGCTTTTTCAAGGAATAATATTAAAAAGTTTAAGATAAACGCCTAGCTCGCACTTCGATAAAAAATGCGCGAACTTTTTATCGCAGAATTGTAACACATGTGTCTATCGCACTCACGATTTTAAAACCCGTCATATTTATATCAAAAAAAAGATTTTTTTCCGAGCGAATATTTCGCGTGATTTTTATTGCAGTACGTGCTAGGCTTAGTAAGGCCTAGGGCTAGACTAGTAAATACTATGTTTGTTACAACATGAAATTGCAATTAATACAGTAAAAGATAATCATTCTTATAAATTGCTAGTGAAAACATATTGATGCTCGTGACTGTACAACCGGAATCCTCATTGGGGTAATCCCCAAACGGTTTGAAGACTCATCTCGCGCTGTTTTGCGGATTACACAGACTTACTTTTGTGACAACCACTGTTTAACTGATCCTGTTTTTTTTAACGGTGTGCTAACTACGTTTTAAACGACTTCTAAGGATGGAGAAGGTTATATATTCGACGCTTAAGTTTTTTGAAAAAAAAACATTCAATTTACAAAAATAACACTAACTTCGTTGGCAAAAAAGAGACTTAAACAAACATAAGTCGACAATTACACTCGTTATTCTTGCTATTTTTCATTTTTGGAAGTCGATTGGGTAAGCTAGCTTCGAATACTCACAACATTATTTTGGACCTGCGTTCTATTTTAGTATAGTTCTATGAAAATGTTCCAACCCACACTCTTTCAATGACGACTTTACTGACTTCAAACTTATTCCAAAAGAACAAAAACAATTCAGTATAAATCCATTCTTCGGGTAAAATATAAAATGAGTTATTACAAGTACTTCGGAAAATGGAAGGGATGCGGATGATGTTAATTCGTTTTGGCAGAACTCTGACCTTTTTCTTGGGTATCGTAAAAGGCAGCTAAGGCTAGCTGTCTATTTATTTAATTAAATAAACTACCACAATTACATAAGATTTAATAGCTACCTCGTTGGTCGAGTGGCCGCAAGCGTGACTGCTGAGCACGAGGTCCTCCTGGGTTCAATTCCCGGGTCCGGCAAAGTGTTATTGAGTTTTCCCATCAGGAATATCTTAGTAGCAGCCACGGATTCACGGACACGATTCGTGCCCGGTTGATGGCAATAGGCTCGCCATCTGTTACAACTGGCGAAATGTGGGAGTACTGCTAGGTACGCACGGCGGCTAATCAAGCTATGCAAAACCAAATTAAGCTGATCTCTCATCGTACGGGAAGCTCATACAAAGTGAAGTTAGGTTATACTGGTTATGAATAGCTTGATGTGCCGCCGTGTGTACACCTCTGCCTAACTCAACAGGGATTATAGGCGTGATTTTATGTTATGTCAATAGCTAAACTGGTCTAACAACTACAAAAACTATGTTATCTAGTTACCTGTTTAGCGTGAGATTCAACAGAAAACCAAATTAGAATAGAATAGATTAATTTATTTAAAAAGTATTACAAATAGAATTAAAAAGCTGTTTAGTTTCGACATCTGTCAATTGCCTTAACGAGACCTAAGGATACGCCAGGGTCCCCGTTTTTCGTGAACCCCACACAAAATGTAAACCTTCCATTCAAATGGTATTCGACCACTATCTGTGTGACGCGATGCTCGTTAGAGCCTCCACAGACGAGCGTCACATATCATCGACCTCTGCTGATGTCAGTACAGATAACATCTGTCGCTCTATTCATAGATCCGCCCTAGGCAAATGGTATCAGTCAGACATCTGCTACTCTGTACTTATTATTTAAATGATTGATTTGTATTAAAAGAAGATTTTGTGACAGAAATTGAAAAGAGTATGCTTAGATGGTTTGGTCATGCTGAGAGGATAGACAGGATCGACATATAAAATGTATAGCGACTAAAAAAAGGTAGACAAATGAGTAAATTAAAAGGCAGATGTGAGTGAGAACGCCGGGAGGTTCAGGAGGACACACTGACCTCATTGGTGTGGTTCTTAAGAAAGGTAGGTGCGTAATACTTTTGCTCATAAACTGCACAAATATGTAAATGTCTCTAACTATTCTCAATCTTATTTTTTAATTAAGCAATGGCTTATTGTCGGGCCTCTGCTGTCCGCCTAACGCTGTTACTTAATAACATTTAATAAAAGAGACCATGGAGTTTCTTCTCAATTAAAACGACCAACCCGAACCGTGCACCTTATCTCGACGTTTTATAAGGTGCCTACATGGGCAGATATACTATGTGAAATAAAATATTTTTATTGATTATCTCGCAGCCGGCATGCATGTATGACCAGATATATGAACGTGGACACGAAAGGATGGTGGTGGCGAAGGTGTTGTGTAGTTTCTGCCTACCCCCATGGACAAAAGCGTGAGTTAAGTATATAAGATATTATTATGATATAATTTAAAGCGTAAGGCCTGGGTTCGACTACCAAGGAGCTTTTTTTTCACTTCCAAAGGGTCTCGTATTTGTGCAACAACTTTTAATAAGGTAGAAATAAGTTTTTTGGAAACTGGAAATTACTATTCTATCATTGTTATCACTAAAAAAATAGTTCCTTTGTTTAGGGGTAGTACCTTTGTCAAAACCCGAGAGGGATTTGATACCCAGGGCAGACAAAGTGTGAGTTTTGTTCAAGAATTTCTCCCGAAATCTCGGTGTTCCTTTTTTTGGCACGTTACAGGAACTGATGGACGCGATCCATCAGTTTATGTAACCTTGTGAGGGCTCCAGATCGGAGTCAACAAAAAATCTCCACTTTCGCAGGTTTTCCTTGCTTCGGCCAATCTGAATCCGAAGATTTCTTGTTGACATCACAACTTATTGCGGCTAATTGTTTTTTCTTTGTTTTGTGTTTTCTTGATATGAGTCTTGTAATTCTGGTTACTAATTACCTTAAACTTGTACTGTCACTTACGGGATATCTTCCGTGATTGTTCATTGTTTTGAGCTCCCGATATTTCGGCGCTGTTGCAAGCGCCATGATCGCGGGTTGACTGGAGAATGCGGGTGGATGGAAAATAAATTGTTAAGAGCAGACAAATCTATCTACCCTCTTTCTGTGTCTTTTGCTACGCGCACTACTGGAACTCGACACTAAGTCACGGCAAAACACACTCACAGTATCACCAGGTTTTTTAATATTGGGAGCTCAAAACAATGAACAATCACGGAAGATATCCCGTAAGTGACAGTACAAGTTTAGTTGTAAACCGTGAAAGCTTAAAACAGTGACTAATTACCTTTATTATGAACATTATATACAGACTACTAATAGAACTATAAGAATAATAAAAATTAAGACTAAAAGTTACAAAACTATAAGCTACATTTACATACAGGTTGTAAACGGACCCTTCACGAAGCCGTCAACCAAGCATTGTGTACATCAAACTAAGTAACTTTACGCAAATAATTGCTGGGGAACGACTTATTTTTTTCGGGGTGAAAAATAACGTTTTACGGTAAAACTCAATGTAACTCACTCAAAACATTTTGCTGATGGATGCTTTGAATAGTAAACAGGTCATTGAGGTAATTAAAGTCAATTTAAAACCTTAAAAACTAGTATTTAAAAAAAAAAATTGGAACTTCGACCTCAAATATCTCCGTAACTAGAAGGTTCCCAGGTATGGTCCAGAATAAAAAAATAATCGCAATGACGGGTAAAACAAGTGCCTTTCGGCTTCGTTAAGGGTCTATTTACACCCTTTATACCACGACGACAATAGGACATTTAGGCGTCAAAGTATTCCTCCTCATCGCTGTCATCCGAAAACGTACCCAGAATAACCTGCCATTCAACCTGGCATCATTGCCAGATTGAATGGCAATGCTAATTCTTTGGCCAAAAAAAGAGCCAGCTTAACTTAATTTAAATTGGCAGTGTCGAAAAGTAATGGAGGGTATCCATTTTTATTAACCCACTTATGTTACCAAATGGCTGTTTACATTTACCTTGTCAATAACACAGTATACTTCAAAATAAGGTTACAGATCCATATCAAGTAACTAACTAACATGTACCGAATAGGGTCACACTTAGACCTTGGGTTACCTACAATATAAGTTTGGCACGCGACTCTTTTTCCAAGATTATTATAATTAGCTCCACAAACATGGCAGCCTTGACCACATAGTGATAACGATACTGTAAATGCTTTTTTATTTGGGTAAGTGACGGTTTTACTAAAAAAAAACTCAAAGAGAAAACCTCTTTAGTTTTTAATGGTAAGAAACTGGTATTTTTTATAAAGTCTTCGTTTTCTTAATCTATATTTATACTAGCTGATATTGGAATGACTGAATGTGCTCATCATATCAATACAAGAATCAAGAATACGTTAAATCAAATCAAATGCTAAAGAACAAGAAATAAAAAACTGTTTATTTTGCTCAACTACAAAACACGCACATTATAAATAAACATAAAATAACAACAGGCCAGGCTGTGCCATTCATTCATGCACCGACTTTCATCATGCATGTTCTATTTTATATACGGGCTGATTTTTTTTGCTTACTCCCCTGATGTTAGGCTGTAATTTTAGTTTAGAATTTCATTTAAATTCAACATAAACAGAACATCACGCCTGTAATCCCAGAAGGGTTAGGCGGGAGTGTACCTTATAGTACACCCACATTTCGCCAGTTATGTTTAAGTCCCATGTATTAGGGGACAAGCCCATAAATAAATAACTTTATTTCCCAAAAATACAGATAAGTTTACAATTTTATATTAAACATTTGAATGCGCAGAAATCTGTACACAATAGATTAAACTATGTCTCTTAAACTAGGGCATCCTGTATCTTAAGAGACAGTATTTCGCAATGAGGTTCCAATTGATTTATATATGAGTGGACTGTATCAATTTACCTTCAGAGTTAAAAAACTGCTGCCAACATTTCCCGCCGCGGAAATCGAACCCAGGACCTCATGCTCAGCAGTCACACTTGCGACCGCTAGACCAATGAGGTAGTTACCTAACACAGCCTCTCATTAAAACTTCTACCTAAAAATATCATAAAACTCTTAGATATGCATATTCAAAGTCCAAAATACCTTAACTTGACCTTAAGGGGTCTCCCTTTTTTCGTCCCCTGCCGACCCATGTTAAACGTCACACACAATACGTAACAACTAGTCCCCGGCTCCGCCTGCCATTCATCATATTTTTAAATGGATGTCAATAAGGATCAATTTTGTATAGCACAATGATTGGGGGAAGTTTAAGAATAGATATACCGTGGAGTTATCATAAGCGTTAGGTTGAAAGAAAAGTGCTAGCAAAAGTACCTAAAGAATTAAAATTGATGTTAGACATGCATTACATTAAAATATATTGTATAACCTAGAAACGACTTATAAGTATTACGTAACATCACAACTATAGTCTACATCCACCTTTTACCAGTTACGTCTAAGTCCCATGGAATACAGGGCGAGCTTATTGCCAAAAACCAGGCTAAAATCCAGACTAAGTGGCTGTTACCGAAAACTTCATGGGATCTTTTTACCCTGGTACATGTTCTGATCGGATAATACCCAACATTCAGACGGGCAATGCCGCGGGAATAACCTAGCAAGTTTTACTCGAGAGCATAAAAAATGATACTAACGAGCCTTCCTCTGAAAAAGCGTTACTTCATAAATCTTACGTACATCAAAAAGTTAACGAAGTGATTATTTTTATTAAACTACGGATAAATTGACTCAACTTAGGGCCCTCGTCCACCACGACTTTGCGATGCAAACGCCAAATGGTTGCGATACAGTCGCGCCCGTGTTAACACGATTATGTATCACTTCTGTCGGGATGCTATAGCGTTTCATTCGCATTCAAACGCATTTCAGAATCTATACAGAAATGGCTACGAATGCTATTCTGTCGATACAACATCTGCGCGTTTGCATCGCTTCTGTCGCGTGTTGCATATACGACTAAGAGTGGTTTCAGACTAGCGTTTTTTATGCGCCTATAAACTCGTATCGCGTACACGCACGCCACATTTTGCGCTTCTAAAAACGAATCCGCGTACACGCGTTTAAATGCGGGCGTGCGAGGTAGCGTCTCTCGCGGCTCACGCCTATACGCGAATTGCGTGTGTGGCAAAAGGCACGCGTACACGCACCTACACGCGCTTCCAAAAACGAGCTTATACGCGCCGGATAAACGCTAATCTGAAATCTGAAACCGCCCGGTATCTCTTCTACAAAAAGTCGCCGTGGACGAAGGCGCTTTAATGATCGAACGTTTTCATAAAAAGAACTCGTTGGCTAGTTAATCTAATTTTAGAAGTAACATTTATGAAACTCCGTCCCGATATTGGTATTTTTTTCATCCAATACGACATTAATAGGTTGCCGCAAAAAATGTGGCATTCGCTGGAAAAAACGACGAAGTTTGACACCAATGGCGATAATCCCTACTAGTGATGGGTAAATTCACGCCTTTTTCACACGAGTGTAAGCAGAAATGCAAAATGAAATGCAGGATCGTGGCAGGTGGCATTTCTCCCTCTAAATAAAAGTGTCAAATAAGTTTTATGTTAATGCTATTTAGGATCAAGAAGCTTTATTTTCCAGAAACTTGAGTCTTAGACACAATTTCCATTGCTGTTCTAATTTAAAAAAGCAATGACATCACTACACATGACACAACTGACCTAAATCTTTCCCTCACAAAAATCATAGTCGATTTTTATCAAAGAATCAAATCGACTATCCGGCTTACGTTGCCCATCACTAGAGCGAAACTCGAATGAGCGCAAACTAATCTTACGAAAAAAACTACCGCGGGCGAATACCGTAGGGTTCTCACAAATATACGTGGTTATAAAATAAAGCTACGCCTCGATGCTTTACGGCAAATAGAAGGTACTTTTGCTGCTTGGTAAATGTTTATTGGCTGTCAGATTGTAAATAAGAAATGAGTAAAAGAGATTTTTTAACATTAAGCCGTTGCCGCGTTGGTCCTGGCTGTCATTTGTAGAAATTTGACAGTCGTTAGTTTAGTTTATTTATAAAAAAAAAATTACGTGTCAGGTCTAAAAAACACAATTTTTTTTAGAATTAGTCAGTGGCCAGAAAGTCTGACAACCAGACTTACCAAGGGGTACTAACTGGTTGTGGAGGTCAGATAGGCAGTCGCTCCATGTAAAATACTGGTATTCAGCTGCATCCGGTTAGACTGGAAGCCGATTCCAACATAGTTGGGAAAAGGCTAGCAGATGAAATGGGATTTTTTTTACACTATCTCGAGAGTATTTGCGAAGGAAGTGCAACTGCTGAGGTCGAGGTATACCTTGGCCTTGACAGTGCGAACTCCTGATCTTTATATTTGTGTCATTAAGGCTGATAATGGGTTGCTGCCATTGACAGGTCCGTCAAAATGGGAATGATCTTTATTTCCATAATTTTAAGGTTGTTGTTGGAGTGCGCTGTCAAAGGTAAAATGTGCTGCGGGACTGTTCGAAAGAGAGACCGCGGCCCTGGAACACAAAGGGCAAAGAAGGAACATGGATGGGTTTTAGTCAGTACAAGTCTGACACTCCCTTCCGCTCCGCCCAGAGCGGGGGGGGGGGGGGTATTTGATGATTTCACATCTTAAAAAAGAAAGGTAAAATGTATGTGAAAAGACTGTAGATGTCCAAAAAACATACCATTTTTTCCTTAAACCCCATTTCTCATTACAGAATAAATACAAGCAAACCCAGGAAGTTATTTAGAAACTACAATTTTGCTCGTTTTGGCCCAGACTCCGGTGAAATCAATGATTGTATCCCAAGGGTACGGGATTCAATTCCCGCGCCAGAGTATTGAGATCCGGGTTACATTCATTTTTTACCATTCGTTCATTCAACCGTTCATTCAATCAGGTTACTTCATGGTCTTTTAGTGGGTTTACTGAACTGGGTGAAACTGTGTATATGGAGGCAAAGTTAGTTTATTTATTACTAGCTTTTGCGCGCAGTTTCGATCGCGTTCGGTTCGGAAATTATTATTAATAAGGAAATTAACGTTTTAAATTTATTTATTTGAATCTCCAACAAAAGATACAGACACACAATATAGGTCACAGTTATACAAATGTTCTTTTAGGTGTGTTCCTTCAATTACAGGAGACCACAGCATGCGCATAAAACTAGGTGTTAACCACAGATATAGATTGACCTAGATAACGCGAGAGCAACTACTTCGCGTGCCATATTATTATGTAGCTTACGTACAAAAATCGTAAGTGGCCAATTTCGAACTCAGTCTGCATCGGAGCATAGCGCTAGTCGGACGTCAGTGGGCGTCATGGCGGGGGGTAGGACGAGGGGGGCGCCGTCCGCGGCGGCGTCTTTGAATCGGTTTGATTTTCCCATCACTAAATAGTGCTTGTGACGTCATAATAGGTAGTCAAAAAATGGCACGCTTGGTTTTCATACAGATCGTGATACTTGCGTTATCTAGGTTTATCTATATCTGTGGTGTTAACACATAAAATATAACACAATGAAAATATTACAAAAAACAAAATAAAAACCAGAGTAATTATTAAAAAGCATTTGATGACAAGAAAACTGAAGTAATAAAATTGTTTCACATACAAATTATAGTTATCACTCTACATTTATAGCAGTGGTCAAATCTAGCCTATGACACTCGGGGATAATGTAGCCCATTAGTGAAAGAATTCTCGGAATTGAATCAGTAGTTCCGAAGATTACAACTTCCTAACTTTTCCTTTACTTTTATTTTACAGATTGCCTCGTTGGTCTAGTGAGCGAAAGCGCGACTGCTGACCATAAGGTCCTGGGTTCGATTCCCTGGTCAGGCAAAGTGTTATTGGGTTTTTCCATCAGGAATTCCTCAGTAGCAGCCACAGAGTCTGGATTTGTGCCCGGATAATGGCAACAGGCTCGCCCCCTATTACATGGGACTTAAAATATAACTGGCTAAATGTGGTTGTAATATTAGGTACACCTCTGCCTAACCCTTCGGGGACAAGATTGCACAGAAAAAGCAGTAAATAGGTAACAATCTATAGTGGTATATAGTTTCTACATACTCTCATGGGAACATGCCCGACTACCTTTGTATGAAAAAGCAACTCTTCAATGGCAAACAAAACACTGCCTGCGACACAATCGCATATACAACAATAGGTCTGCCGAAAATCGAACTGAACAGCCAATTCTGAATCGCATTTAAGTTTTCGTCCGCCCAAGGAATTTTATTTATCTCCATACAATTTTTATAATGCACATCACTTCAGCCTTAACCACCAAGCAACAATGTCGATATTGGTTTACCTCAGGTGTTATTTTTGTGGTATACGGAACTTGCATAAAGAGAAAAATCCTGTATTGTCTGTATACACAAGATGGGCTTGTATCCGACTGGAGAAACGAAAAGTTATGTGTTTGTATTATTGAAACGTAAGTTTGTAGATCGAAAATAACTTATTATTTCTTGTGGAGTACACCACATTTACTGCAAATTTTGACTTTGACATTGTAAAACTGGCTGAACTGTACTGCTAAATCCATAATTAGGACGAGAAGAAAAAAAACAAAAACAACCGTGATTTAAAGAATACCAAAAACATTCAAAAAGGTTATAAATCAATTCGTGATCCAATGCAAACTGTACTCTAATCCCTGAAGTAAAGGTTCATAATCGTCAATTTTTGCAGTAACTGAAGTACTCTCTAGCAATTAAACTGCATTTCTGCCTATCCTTCTAAGGGTTCTTAAAGCGTGCTTTATAGGTGCCCTGTGACCTCGTTATTTGCAGCACACGTACGGTGTCCGAATGTTGTCCTTGGTCGGCCCGCAATGCGGCAGGCCACTTTAATATTTTAGTTATTCGTGACACATTGTCTCAAGGATCTTCCAGCTTATATCCTTGTTGGTCGTACGAAAGATTATGGTGGGGCGAATAAAAGGATGTAATAAATATGATATGTTTGGTTGTGTGTTCGGTTGTGAACTTGTGCCAAAATAATTTTGGGTGCTGGATAAATTATTAGCACTATATTACTTTATGCAGAAACTTCTAAGACTAGCTCTTACCCGCCGCGGCTTTGCTCTCTAGAATTTGGGTTTATTATTCCACAGGAACGTATTAATATAGCTAATGATACTCCAAACTCTTCATCTTTAATTAAGTACCAGGATCCTTCAAGGAGGTGAGTCTACCAGTCATATTGAACAACTTTCCCAAAAAAACTTATATTCGATTCATGAAAAAAAAACCGTCCAAGTGCGAGTTGAATTAGCGCACCGAGGGTTCCGTATAAACATGTAGGCATTTTGTTATTAAACTACATATTTACCGTTTCCAGATTTTTTACTTTACATTTGATGTAAGTCATTGCTCCTTGACAAATTTCATGATTCTAGATCAACGGGAAGTTCTCTTGTGAAATCGCAGAATATGCGACATAAACGGTCATATCTTTTGATCGCGTTGACTTACAAGTTTGATTTAACTGCTGCAAGGGGTAGCAGACTTGACTATTTAATATTAATTTCAGCTTGATACCTCCACGCGTTCCTGAGAAATAGGGTCTTGACAGACGGACAGACGGTGACAATACAACAAAGTGATCTTATAAGGATTCCTTTTTTTGCCGACTGAGGTACACCTTAAAATTATTAGTGTACGTCCCTCTAAGGACACCTTTCGGCGTTAAAAGCTGTCTGTCTTTCACGACCGTGTGTATCAAAACGCTACCGTTAAAAGTGCGAAGTAGATTGAATCGTGAGTACGAACACTAATCCTGCTAACTAGTTCGTAACTTAGTTACCGATGCGTGCTCATTAACGAATTTCCTTATTTAAGTTAGGGGATTCCTATTTCATTATGAGGCGTTTGTAAGGGCGGTGAACTTTTGTGTTTGTAATATTGAACAATATAAAGAAAACTTACAATAAATTAATACGTTTTTCAAATTCCGTGACTGTTGTGATTCGCTACAAAAAAAAATACTATAGTCTTAACGTACCATACGGGCTTTACAGCAAAAGAAAATGTCACCCTTCCACTCTCAGGTAAAGTTAATATGACAGACAGATGTTCTTCTTAATTCCGCGCTTGCCTAGGTTGGTCTGTGGATGGGTGACCACCCATTACATACCGAGTTTCCTCCGTGCCCCGGAAAGCACGTAAAGCTGTTGGTCCCGACTGTCACTTGCAGATCTTTGACAGTCGTTACAGGTAGTCAGGGGCTCGAAAGTCTGACAACCAGTCTTACCAATCGTATTACCCAGTACTAACTGTGTTGTAGAGGTCAGATAGGCAGTCGCTCTATGTGAAATACTGGTGTTCAGCTGCACCCGGTTATACTGGAAGCTGACCCCAACATAGTTGGGAAAAGGCTAGGCAGATGATGGTCTTAATTCTCTACAAACCTACCTAGTCCCAAAAAATCTGTCATGTATTCTGAATAAACGATTATCACAAGTTCACTCATTCGCCACATGCCCTATCACCTGCGAACTTGATGACCTTATGACTGCATTAGTGAGCAGAGTTTGTGTTGCTGAATTTTGGGCCATATTGGAACTTTTTACCGTTGATATCCCAAGAAGCATAATGATGGATCGTGTGATCTCAGGAAGTAGGCTGACGCTGCAGTCTGCCCTTGACTTTGACCTTTAGGTACTTTTACGACACGCACGTGTAGAGAAACCTTGTATTCTTTGCCTCAAATGTACACAAAAAACCTTTCATTCGCTAATAAAACTAATACATCAATGTTGCTATTTAGGTGTGTATAAGGGGTGCTACACACAGTTTTATTGTGACGGCACGGTTGGCGCAGTGGCTCAGCGATTGGGTGCTGCGCTGCGGGTCGCAGGTTCGATTCTCGCACGGAACAAATATTCGTATGGCCGACAGACAGTTGTTCCGGGTCTGGCTGTTTGTTTATGTCAGTTTAAATGTTTGTAAACGCACTCACGATACAGGAGAAATTCCTAGATTGGGCCAACGTTTAAAAAAAAAAAAAAAATTCGGTCGCCATGAACTACCACAGCCGAGTGCTAAAATCGAATATTATGTTCATGTAGGTGTACGTAATACGCCGTACTAACTGGGTTGTGGTGGTCAGATAGGAAGTCGCTCCATTTAAAATACTGATATTCAGCTGCATCCGGTTAGATTAGAAGCTGACCCCTACATAGTTGAGACAAGGCTAGGCAGAGGCAGATATACGGATTACGCCGAGCCGACTTGGAAATGATCTATCGAAGGTAAATGCCGATCGGTACTAGCTGAATGAACACCGAATATGTGTAACTAATAATTACTAGGCCGATGGGGCCGAAAAGTTCTGGAATGAAGACCGCGAACCGGAAGACGTTGCGTTGGAACGCCTCCCAATAGGTGGACCGATGACCTGGTGAAGGTTGCGGGAATCCGCTGGATGCGAGTCGCACGGGACCGGTCAATGTCAAGTGTCGCCACACTTTGGGATGAATAATTGTTTCCGATCGGCTTTGTTAGTCAACAAATACCACCAAATCTTATATGCACTCGAACACGGTGTGTTACACCCTCAAAATTGTAAATATCAATACAAAAGCCCTAAACTATCGCTCACTGCTCTACTCAACATAAAAGGTAAAGAAAACTTGTCAACACGGTCTAAAAAAACAAGCCGAGGTAAAGGCCAGGCGTTCCAACGCAGTATTTCCCAGCCATGGACCATTTAGCAGCAGGTAGGGTAGGCTTAAATGGCGTAGACGTAGGGCTGCCAAATCGAATTCTGGTAATGGACAAAATATTGTAATTTGGAAGGACAGAGTTATTGAAGCGAATTATAATTTTATTACGGGGGTTTGAGGGTATGGGATGATTTTTTGCTGTTTTTCCCGTGTGGTTGCTGGCAGCAATGATAGCTGTATGTTTGTGGGTTTCGTGTAAGCCGATTATGGGTTTGTAGGATAGGTTTACCAGTATCTCACAGCGATTGTACGATATGCTCGCTATTTTGGAATAAACCAGTGTCCGTCGAGTGTGAAGAAATGTTGTCATGGATGTTTCAATTACATAACACAGTACAGTTATTTATTACAGGTAAGGTATTTCTTCAAAAGAGTAACTTTGATGGAGTTTCTTACCAATTCATCTCCATAAGAGACTTTGGGAATGGGCAACAAGAATGAATTCTATTTACTTGAAATTTTTTACATTCAAAAGTGCCTAAAGAAATAAATGTTGACCATGACGAGTCCATTACTTTACCGTGTTGTCAACCCCCTTTGTCACTATTAGGCATTATCATCTTCAATCTATCGTCGTTTAAGCTCTAACAGCACGTAAGTCAAAAATAGCAACTTGTCAGAACTTGTAATTGTATTCACTTCAAATTAGATAGAGACGTTGTTTGTTTCTAATTGGCTCAACAAAGTTTAGCAAACGGCATCAAAAATCAAAACCGCCAAAAATTGACTTACATACGTGGTGTAACATCAACGACGCTATGCAACAAAAACTCATCTAGTGATGAGCCAGTTAGCAAGGTCCATAGCCTAACTGACGACCCGGGGTTTGCCTGCCATTATAAGACATTAAAACATAAACATCATGCCTGTAATCGCCGAAAAATTAGGCAGAGATGGACCTATAATACACCCACATTTCGCTAGTTATGTTAAAGACGTTAAAAACGCTCTTAAAGACACAACATTTACTTGGTAACCCTACAAACGTATCCCATTAAGTGGAATGAACGAATTTTATATATGCAGGCACCTTGAGGTGAGCAATCAATATTAAAGGGTCCTTTTGAGCAGTGTGCCGTCACGGAATTGTGTTTGGGAGAATTGAACTTGTGAAAAATGGTCTTTAACTTCGAGCCACCTGGTGAAATGTACTTAATGCTATTCATCGTGATGAAATACAGTTCTTATATAGGTTGTTTTTCCAAGTTTCCTTGTATGTATGTATGTGTTTTTTTATGTAGACACAGGGTAAGAATGAGCATTGAACACTACACTGGTGTTATGGCGCTCACGAGACATAACACCCGTCTGGTCGGCGGATCCTCCCTTTTCTATGGGGGATGAAGAACTTTATACCTAGTTGTTCTTCATATAAAACGAGAAGCCGACTCCAACTTAGTAAAAATGATAGGCAGATGATGATGACGATGAAGCTAGGTTTAAAACCATAATCCCGCCTGGAGCCTTATATACATAATATTACGACTACAACCCCCGAAGGGTTAGGCAGACGAGTACCTAATAATACACCCACATTTAAGTTATGTGTAAGTCCTATGTAATAGGGGGCGAGCCTGTTGCCATCAACCGGGCACAAATCCAGACTCCGTGGCTGCTACTGAGAAATTCCTTATGTAAACACCCAATAACACTTTGAGCGAACTGGGAATCGAACCCTCTTCATGATGCTCGGAAGTCCAACGAGGCAGTCCCCGGCTAAACTCGGTTTAGTTTCCATAAAACAAACGTAACGACTCTAAGTAATTTATTTAATACATGAACAAATTAGCCCCAAAAACAATCTAAGCTGCCTTCAAATTGAAACAAACAATAACTTAATAAGATACACTACGCCAATTGAATTTCGTTACAATTACAGAAAACAATATTACATGATTTCCATATAATAATATAAACAAGGGTAGTAATAGTTTGTTTGTCGTGACCTGACGCTATTAGGGACTCGAACTTGCCTCATAGCGCAACCTACTACCTACTTACGACGCGTTAATGAGTTTTACCTAATGTAAAAGGTAAATTTTAGCCGTGGTATCTTAATGGAAAAGGGTGGGAATGGTATTTTAGGTAATCATTTAACGGTTCAGGTTTTTGGGGGTATGGAGAACAGGGTGTAAAGTTCTTCATCCCCCATAGAAAAGGGGAGGATCGTCCGACCAGACAGGTGTTGTATCTGGTGGGGTACTGCTCGACAATTGTTGTTGGATTCTTTTATATATAAGTCGCGGATAACTATACTTGCGCGATGTAGGATTTAGATGTTTTTTGATGTTTAGGTCATCTTCTGTGTCATAGATGGCGCTGTAGTACTTTTTGTAGTGTCGCTACAGGTTTATGTGAAAGAGTTTGTACAGCGAAACATATCTACTTCCATTATATCTATTATCGTATTTAAGGTTTCGCCTCATCTAGTAGCATGGAATCGTATTTTTCTTTTTCTCTCGCTCGGAACCGTCCTTAGCTAGAGCGAGAAAAAGAGCGTGCTGGCCAGCGCACCGTCATTCAGTTAGGTGTCGCTGAGTGTTGGTGAAAACGGAAATAAGGCATTCGGTTAGGTGTCATTGAGTGTTAGTGAAAACGAATATTAGGCATACAGTAAGGTGTCACTGAGTGTTGGTGAAATCGGGAATAAGGCATTCGGTTAGGTGTCACTGTGTGTTGGTGAAAACGGGAATAAGGCATACTGTTAGGTGTCACTGAGTGTTAGTGAAAACGTGTATTAAACATTCAGTTAGGTGTCACTGAGTGTTGGTGAAATAAGTTATTTGGCATTCAGTTAGGTGTCACTAAGTGTTGGTGAAAACGTGTGTACGGCGTTCAGTTAGGTGTCACTGAGTGTTGGTGAAAACGGATTTTAGGCATTCAGTTAGGTATCACTAAGTGTTGGTGAAAACGGGCAAGGGAAGCACTCTTGCGATCTCGTGTTGTTCCGCTAGATGAGGCGCCACCCTTAAACTGAAGTTTGGCTTTGTAAGGCGTTGTCTCTGTCACTCAACTCGTTGTCTCTGACTTTTGAAGGCTCTATGTGTTATTAGGTCCGTGTGCTGGAACTTATCGTTTTTGTTCCCGTCTGAAGAGGAATCACTGAAATTACAGGAAAATGTCATTTTTCAACTTTGCTTCTTGGTGGTAGATGAGAATCAATTTTGTCTAGGTAACCGTTACCCACAAAGGAGTCGGAGGTGCTTTACATTGGATAGCATAAGACTTAAACAAACTGACATGCTATCAGTGATACCGATTACAGACATGTCAAAAATGACGTAAGACACCGAAAAGACACTAATGTCACTTCTGTTACAAGCCTAGAAAATGTAAAACGCTTATAAAGCGATCTAAAACGCTATCACTGGTCGCCCATGTGTCTGACATGGTACGTATGACGACCAATCAGGCTACACAAAACCAATTTTTACGGATCTCTTATTGTACGAGAAATCTATTCAAAGCGAGACCATGTTATACTGGAAATGTATAGCTTGATTTGTTGCTTTGTGTATCACCGCCGACAAAAAAATCGGATCGGTCAGCGAGAATATGGCATACTTACACCGATTATTCTGCACGTAATCATGTTCCCCGACTTTTGTCGGACCAACTTATCGGCCGTCTGAAAATCATCGTGTCTGTTCGAAACTAGGTCTCTGTTGAACTCATACACATACCCCACTGTCCCCACACTTGTGATAGTGTGTGTGTAAAAACAATATACCCCACATTAGACATTAATTCAAGCGGAAGTTATAAAAGGCGGCTAATAGCGTAACGGCGTTGATGTAGTGTTCGCGAGCGTGCAAACGGGTAATAACATGGACGACGGTATTTGGATTTTCAACTATTTGTGAAAATTGTAGCTTACTAGTAAGCTACAATAGCACTGAATATGACTGCACTGGTATTCTAGAATAGCACTGAGTCTTTTCAGAAACACGTAACCCGTAAGTAAATACATGGTGTAAGGGACAGCTCTCTGTAAACTGACAGGGTGCATTCAGCTCCTTATTTTGAATCATATTCCACCGCAATTTTTCTCAGAATGTTTTGCTTTTTTTAATCGTTTTTTCAGTTACTATTTCTTTATTACAATGTATAATTACATTCTCTGTACGCAATGGATGTTGAAATACTCTAACTTGTGTGGATCACTTCGGTTAAGATGCTACACGGGAACGACACTCGCCGAACTAGTTTTAACCGACTGCAGCGAAGTAAAAAAGAGAGGTGGAAGTTTGGAAGTCTGAACAGCCAAGCAGCTGATGTACCTCTTATTCTGTCTTCCTATAAAATATTAAACACACATAACACCACGCCGGTCATCCCCAAAGAGTTAGATTAGGAGAGGTAACCTAATAGTTCCCACATCTTGCCAGGTATGTTAGACCCTATCAACGATAACGATGCCCAACCTTGAACATCGATAAATGTATATGTTACGGCTAAAAGCCGAAGTAAGGTTACACCTAGTTCTAGCCGGCCAAACCTAGGTGCGGCCGATAACAGTTCTTTATCCTTTTTATTTCTAGGACACACCGAACAAAAGCATTAGGTTAGGTTAGAGCTGTGACCAAGCCGAGCGAGCGCAGCGAGCGGTGCCGCGGCAGCGGCCCGTGAGCGTTACATCCAAATTGGTCGCATGTTCTAACCGAAGATAAGTAGGATACATCTAAGTTTAACAGGCAGCACTTCGGCTATTTATTAGCCGTAACATATACACAAGTCATGTAACCCGCCCTTCAAACAAGTTCGCAAACTAACCCAGAAACATTATAATACATAACTATTGCTTTAAACAATAATCGTTACAGTTCCTAACAATTTATTGAACCGAGAAGACAAAGGCTTTCGCTACAAAAGCGTTGCGTGTGAAGAAAAACCAACTATAAATTAACATTTAATCATTTTCCCTCAGCATAAACAAAACAATTTTCCTTACAAATAACTGTTATTCTTGTATTCAAAAGTAGGTAATGGTATTCGTAGGGGCCACGCTATTCACATAAAATAGATTACGTTTTTTTTCTATTTGTAATCATGGGATTAATTTCTTTATTATTGCGGTAATGGCGTTGGGGTCGGGGCTTCATTAAGTGTGTTGTTTTTCTATAATTGGAGGAATTAATGGCTGAAAACTCTTAAGGTGGGTAACTGGGTACATTCATTTTTCATGGTCAGATATCTCAACCGAGGAACCGGTGGTCAACCGTGGAATACAATTGAAGTTTGGCTGTTTAAGTGTGGAATGATCTATAAAAGAAAATTGCTTTTCCATTGAATTTTTGATTCTAAGACATCGCTAAACAACAAAAATTATGATAGTAGTTTTTGTTAACATAACATAATTTGACGCCTGTAATCCCCGAAGATTTGGACAGAGCCTAATAGTACCTACACCCACATTTCTCATTCCCATTACAAAATACGGTCTTTTGTGATAATCCACTCCTTTGCAAATCCACATGTTTTAAGAGTGTCCCAGCTAGTTTTAGTTAAAAAAATCCCTGTCCAACAGCATAACGAAAACGATAAATAATCAAAACATAAAAAAACCTTACTCTGTAAATAAAAAATCTGTTTAACCTTACAATCAAACTAAAAAAATATCTAGCCTAGGTAGTTAACTGAAAATTGTGCTATTATTACTTTCAAAAAAGTCTAGTCACTCCCCGGTCTAATATTCTGAAATTCTGAAACTAGTGGTAATGGCCTGAACGCGTGTTTCTACTGATCACTGAAAATAATCCTTTCATTCTAATCAGGTAATTTCGTTTTTAGGGTCCCGTACCTCATTAGGAAAAAACGGAACCCTTATAGGATCACTCGCGTGTCTGTCTGTCCGTCTGTCACAGTCAATTTACTTCAAAACTACTGAAACGATTGAGTTCTAATTCAACAAGACATCAATATTTTTGTGTAGTACAGAGCGGTATTTCATACTTCCATTTAGTATATTGATTAATTAAGCAAAACAGCCCTGTTCTGTATGGTGTCCGGACGTAAAGAATAGCCCCATCCCATATCTTCCCGTGGGTGTCGTAAGAGGCGACTAAGGGACTTACCAGAGAATGGGCAGCAGCGTTCTCTGTGATTTTTTATAACAAACATACTGCGATCGCCAACCCGCCTGCCAAGCGTGGCGATTATGGCAAAACCCCCCTTGGGGAGGCCTATGTCCAGCAGTGGACGTCTTTCGGCTGAAATGATGAATGATGAAGCAAAACAGCAAAATTTGAGGTTGAATCACTAGAACCATGAGGTCCGAGTGCATACCTAGTCTTTAGGACTACCCCCAAGTGGTTGATCGACTTTTCACGTGACCAGAGGGCTGGCCTTTTATTGGCCAAAGAATCAACATTGCCATCCAACGTGGTGCTACTAACATTCTGGGCATTTCTCCTGTTGACAGCGATATGGACGAAATCTTGACGCCCTGTAATTCTTTTCTTGTAAAGATACTTGTACATATTTCCGTTATTATTTTAGATATATCTGTAGTTTGTAAATAATGGACATAGTAATGAATAAAAATTTACATGACAAAAAAAAACAGGAATATATTATACAGCTATTTTCGATGTAGCCAGAGGATAATTGGCTACATCGCAAATTCAGGATTAGACATTAGCCTGGAAAACCTAAAGAAAATGAAAATGTAAAATTTATCTCAATTCAAACAACAAAGAGATTACGATAATCCGTAATCGAACATTCTATCAAAGACTAATGAAGCAATAAAACTCACATTTCAATTTTCATACGTAATATGATTTATAACATGAAATAGATCTTTGAAAAACCTCGATGCTTTCATGAATCGTGTAACATCTCATTTGTCAAAAAACGGGCTTAAGGCAGATGTCACACTGTAAGTGATTAGCGAAAAGCGCGTTAGAGCTAGGTAATACAAACGAGTTGGCGGATTGGGAGCAACGAGTGCGTAGATTTAAAATCTGCATGGTTACTAATCTTTGTGGTCCTCATGTGACTTGACCATGATTATGCCTTCGGCTGTTTCTTCTCAGAGTAGATGGATGGGAAACAAATCAACTCACATAATTATTTATTTCGAACAACAAGGTTCATATCGGTTAGTGAATAAGTACTTAAGAACTACATAATATATTTGGTGAATAAGTTACATTCATTAAAATTAATTCTTCAAATTATAATTACATTATTACATAAATTTTATGTCTTTTTGTTTAAGTCAGCAACCTGATGTGATGACTTAGAATACGGCAGTCAAGTACACCACCTTCATGTAACTTTAAAAATGTTTTAATAATTAGACATGTTTCTTAAAATCAATTTTCAAAATAACAGCGAGTTTTTCTCGTTTACAGCTCCTTTGGCTGCAACAAACAAGTAAAGAGACATCTCGTCGGCAATGTGAACAGTCAACTATTGCCATATATATCTCTTTCACTCACACAGAACCTATTGCACGTTTCAAATAGTTGATAGCTATGTCCTTACTCGCTTACTCGCTTGCGGTGAGACAGAAGCCTTACGAGAAAGTAATAATGTATCAAATGTATTGAATAAACGGTATACAACGTGTCAGCCATTTTGAATAACGATTTTTTCCTTGTTATTTGGCTGAACAACGTATTAGCTGTGAATTTGTGTCAAAGGTTAAACTTCTGTTGTGAACTTGAATATAAATTAAGGTTATGTAATAAAAAAAAATATCAACCTGTCGATAAAATTCCACTACTATTTATAGATGCTACTTACATAACGTAACATCACGCTTGTTCCCAGACGGCTTAGGCAGAAGAGAGAGAGGACCAACATCGTTTTTTCTGTCACGTTTGAGCTCCATAGCGGCGAGCCTAAAGCCATCAATAGTGCCCACATCCAAATTCCAGGCTGCTATAGAGAAATTCCTGATAGAAAAACCCAATAACACCCGACCCGGGAATCGAACTCAGGACCTCGTGCTCAGTAGTCACGTTTGCGTCCACTAGACCAACGAGGCAGTTGTTTTTATTAACCACAGAACCACATAAATAATGCCGTTAATTACGGAGTTGTGTGATCGAAAAAAATATAACTATACATATTTAATTTGTGTCTTTACAACATAACAATACAATGTTATTTCATAATAGTGACTGTTATTCTGACGACTATTATATT
This sequence comes from Noctua fimbriata, assembly GCA_905163415.1. Lineage (NCBI taxonomy): Eukaryota > Metazoa > Arthropoda > Insecta > Lepidoptera > Noctuidae > Noctua > Noctua fimbriata. The sequence goes on from LR990929.1 coordinate 16,015,692, forward strand.
TTTGACTGATATAGAATTACAATTAATAATAATTGATTTATTTTTGTCTTCAGTCGTCACGATATACACAATTATTATTTGGGAATAGTGCACGCCAAGGTCAAATTATTCATAGTCGACAAAGTAGCAAAGGCTGATTGCCTTCCAAAAATTATGCGATACACTATATTAAGTAAGAAAAAAAAAGATATTTTTTTTGCCGCAGGGACACGACGTACATACCAAATGACAAAAAATAATAAACCTACAACGCATAACAAACCGATGTAAGACAATGAACTCGATCAACACATCTAAACCGTGTTCAAGAGCTGTCAGTATCATCATTGTTGTGGCACATTAAATCACTTTAGCTATACAACATTAGTTTTAGTATATGCGAAACCTGATACACGTGTCTAGTAGTTTTATGTAAAGAATCTACGTACAAAATTTCAAAATTGTATCATGAAAAATCACAAAGTTATAAGCTTGTTCTGTTACCTAGTTGTCCGCACAAAATCGTGGTCACCACGCAGCGCGCGCCTCCAGCGACGTCTTGAGCTCATTGAAAATAATAATTTGGCAGTAGGTACCTAAATTATTGCGATAGGTACTTAAAGTCGCTCGGTATCCAACTTTTAACTTTTTTAAATATTTTTGGGAAAAAATATAACATGGTTTAAAAATTATTGGAATCGATTCAGTTACTTATTCTGAACAAACTTTATTCAGGTTCGCATATACTAAAATAATGTTGTATAAGTCGCCCTAAACTGCGCAGGACGTTCACATAAGTATTGTAACTTGTACAAGCTTTTTTAAAGGAACCCTGAAGCATAGAATTGAATAGTATGCTTCACTGTCTTTACCGGTTTTATTTAAGACTAGCTGTGCCCTGCGACCTTCGTCCGCGTGAAATTATTATAAAAATATAACTTCCCTATGTGAATTGGATTTTGTTAACAATTTCAAAGTTTTATTTTTTTTGCACGGACCGCTAACTTTCTAAAATAAAAGTAGCCTAAGTTATGCCTTATAACATCAGTGATCTGCCAGTAGTAAGTCCCGTCAAAATTGGTCCAGGCGTTTTAGAGGTTAGCCGGAACAAACAGACAGACAGACAGAAAGACAGACAGACATAAATAAAAAATAAATAATTTCTTGTTATAATTACCGTAAATACTTTCATATGCATTCAGTAAAAAGCTGTTATTTGGCATTAAAATAAACACTTCAATTTATTTTAACAGAAAAAAAACAGCTTCTCCCGTGATCAAATTCACAACACATCATAATACAACCTCCCCAGCAAAGACATTCACAAAAAACGCATAAATAATAAATAAAATAGCTCTTTCTGTTCTCAATACATTATTATTTAATGTTTCATGTCAAGAGCAAATATCCTTTAAAAGGGTACTTTAGGCTTCATAAGAACAGTGTTGGGACAAGATACGGGTCCCTAAGGGTATCGATTGTCGAGCTGTCGACCTTCGTCGTTTGCCGAGATGAGAGACCAACATTTTGTGAGGTTTTTTTAGCGTGTCAAAGGGCTTAAACGTTTTTTTTACTGTAATAGAAAGCCAGGACATGTGGTGTAACGCGAATAGATAGAATAAGAAATGAGTAAGAGGGAGTCTGAAAGTGACACCGGTGTCTGAAAGATGTCACTAGGCATGGTAGAGGAATCTATACAAGTAAATAAAGTGGAAGTGTTTGTTTGTAATATCAAAATAACAGCTTTTTACTGCATGCATCTGAAAATAATTATATACGGCACTTAAAAACAAAAACATTTTTTTTCAGTTTTTGTCTGTCTGTTTGTTCCGACTAATCTCCGAAACGGCTGGACCGATTTTGACGGGATTTTTACTGGCAGATAGCTGATATTATAAGGTCTAACATAGAGTACTTTTATTTTAGAAAAATAAGGTTCAGTTCTATAAAATTAAAACCTTTGCATTGGTAACATAAAAACGATTCAAAAAGGGATGCAATATTTTTTATAATAATTTCACTCGAACCAAGGTCGCGGGCAACAGCTAGTGTAGAATATGTAGTGAGGAAAGTTTTAAGTATAAATGTGGACGGCTGTAAGAGTAGGGAAACGACTACCTTCGTAGTGTGGCTGGTAGCAACTGGATGAAAGTTGCCGAGAATCGAGTTAAGTGGCGTGCAATTGAAGAGGCCTATGTCCAGCAGTGGACTGTTGTAGGCTGATGATGATAAGAGTAGGGAAATACCAAATAAATGATGGATGGACTGTATTGAAGATGATATGGCAAGGGGTGACTACAGGGATGACGACTGATGGAGAAGTATGGAGGAAGAAGATATGCTGCGTCGACCCAAGTAAATGGGAATAAATGCATAAAACTGATGATGACGAATAGGTGACAACTTAGCTGTTTATACTCGTAGTAGGCGCAGCAGTATGAATACGGCCACTTACGAATACGAATTTACAATGCTCTCCAAACAGCGAATGGAAACATCGTGAGGAAACCGAGATTTACCAGATCAAATAAAAATAAGACGTGTGACATCAACCAAGTCACACTAGTCCTAACTTGTGGATTACGGTGAACATGTCTCACAGGACAGGAAGCCTGTGTCTCAGAAAACAAAATATTATTTGCTCACCATCACCTGCCTAGCCTCTTTCCAACTATGTTGGAGTAAGCAGCTGAACCAGTATTTTGCGGCAGCTGACTATCTGACCATTATAAGCTGGTTATTCTACAAGGTGTAAACGGACCCTTCACGAAGCCGTCAACCGAGCATTCTGAACATAAAATTAAGTAAGTCTACGCAAAAACTGATTGCTGGGAAACAATATATTATTATTTGTCACGTTTTACAGTAGGACTCCATGTAACGCACTCAAAACATTGTACTGATGGATGGATGGATGTATTTAGTAGTATTAAAAAAAACTTGAGAAAATGTTAAAACTTTGACCTCCAATATCTCCGAAGCTAGAAGTTAAAAGATAGGGTCCAGAACAAAAAAAAAATCGCAATGACGGGGAGAACAAGTGCCTTTTGGCTTCTTGAAGGCTATTTTTTCACCCATTATTGAGAGAACAATAACATGTAGGTATGTCAATTCGGAACCACCTTCTCTTCGACTTTAAAGTTACTTCCAACAGCAAATAATTTCTCTATACGTAGGAATTGCGCAAAATACAATAACAGGAACAGAAAATCTCTCGCTCGGAACAATTTTCTACCTCTCTCAGTAAATATAAAAGGTCTATTGAACTCCATCGTTCCGCAATGTGAACTTGATCCAATAATAGATCTATTGTTTTAAAAGTGTCTGTTCAATTAAGGGAATCACCTCCTAAAGGACTATACCGTTAATTGGTGGTATAATAAAATTAATAGCTAACCCCATTGTGTTTGTCTAAGGATTCAGTTGAGAAATGGGACCTTTAAGTTAAATGATTTTCGATTTGAAGTGAAATGTTCTGTGAATGCTAATGCTTGAGTTTTATTCTTGATTTATTCAACTAGGTAGGATTTCCAATTTTATATTTATCGTCTTTACCTGCGAACAGCTTACATAATCTTTAATTATATTAACAGAAATGTCTCGATAGCCTTGTATGGCAAAGATAATTGTGTTACTATACTGATACTGTGTTTCAATGATTTATGACAGGGTGCTGAGATGCGAATGTTTCATGGGCATGATAAATAAATTCATGGGTGCCGAGATGGGACTAAACCACGCAAGCCATATGCGGCACATTACGGGTTGGTAGATGTCTCATGTCTTCGAATTTTCGGTTCTAGGATATGCCAGTTTCTTCACGATGTTTTCCTTCACAGTTTCGAGAGCTGTGGTGACGAAGAAAATTACACAAGTATCGCGCCTGCCTGAGTTCGAACCCACGACACTAGAACTCGTAAATCGGGATTGTTACCACTTTGCCACTTTACTGCTCTCATAAGAAAGAAAGAAAGAAAGAAAATATATTTATTTACCGCAGGTACATGAAAGAAAGATTTAAGACTTCAGTTAACAAAACTGATAAAACATAGGCATGGTGTGCCTACATCTCTGATTTACCCCTCAGGAGATACCGATCTTTTATATTTATTTTTAATGATTTGTTCTCGTATCTCTTAAGTAGAGTAATTTGTGTACTGGAACTATAAAAGCAATACGACTCAGTGGACTTTCAATCTACTGTGTAATTTTACCTGCAGAAATTACAGGGCCGTATTCAGACTGCTGTTTGTTATTTTAACAGGCCTGTAATCGCTGACGTTCAGCAGAGACGTACCTTATAGTACACCCACATTTCTAAGTTCCAAGGAAAAGGGTGAGACTATTGCCATCAACCAGGTACACATGGCCGGCTACTGAGAGAGTCCTGATGGAAAAACCGAATAAAACTTTTGAATTTTGTTATTTAAATATTCTTAAGTAGTAACTTTCAAATAAGACATTTCCTAATCCATACAAATAAGATACTCGAGTATAGGTTTGGGTTGCATGTTGCGTTATAATTATTGAACCTTAAGCATAATGCAATTGTGCATATTTTAAGCATAATGTATTCTGCAGATTCTAGCATTACATCAGTGAGTGGGGAGTAATGCTAGGTAGCATTACAGTGCGCGACCTGTTACGATACTATTTGTAACACTCACTTGTTTCTGTTGGTTTTGAGCATTACCTTACAAAAAGGCGGTTCCAGTGAATGCAATCGCCTGTTATGTTGCACATTAACGTAACAGGTTATCATATCGAATGCTCAACATTGAACCCTGTACTTTTGACATTACAGGCGAATGCTCCGGTGAGGGAGCTCCTTTTACATCTTTATTAAAAACGTTTTTTCGTACTGCAATATCAAAATTATAATTATTTCACAAAACTGAGACCCGGATTCGTTTCCCGGGAGTAAATAGTGATTACAAAGCGCAAAGCTCGCTAAATCGCGCTACGTTGTTCCGGACTACTAATCATAAGCCTGTGAAAATACACGCTGAAATTATTCGTATACAAAGCCCTTTGAAATACTGCAGTTTGAAAATAACTAGCTTTGGCACGTGGCTTCGCTTGCTCGGAGTTCGGAATATATACTATGGGAACGTTCTACCGGGATAAAAAGTATCCCATATCCGAACTCCGGTCTTTCATTCTTTATTGTGTGCCGTGTGGTCAGTGCCTAACCTGGTGTCAGAGTTTTTCTGCCGCCCGTGGGCCTCTGACTTGTCGTTTACATGCCGTCGAAAAATGTGCGAAATTTCTTAGAAAACCGTTCAGAAACCTTAGTTGATAGGTAATCCTATTTACTGGATAGTGGTTTTCAGGTAGGCAGTCGCTCCATATAAAATACTGGTATGCAGCAGCATCCAGTTAGACTAGTAGCCGACCCCAACACAGTTGGGAAACTGGCGAGGCAGATGATTGTTTCGCCGTAGTTCATCGGCCGGTGCAGCATTATCTTCTTCTTCCATACTTCTCTGTTTCTCGTCATTTTAGTCTTCTCCTTCCTAGCCGTATAGGAGTGACGAAAGGATGCTTCACTCACTCCATTCATTGTTTCTTTGGTCTTCCTCTACTGTTATACCCATCCACCTCAAAATTTCCTCATTCTTCCGCATCACATAACCATTTCATTGCCTTAGATTTGTCCCTTTCACATAACATCACGCCTGTAATCCCCGCAGTGTTAGACAGAGGTGTACCTAATAGTACACCCACATTTAGCCATTTAATTTCATTTAAGTCCCATGTAATAGGGGGTGGCAAATTGCCATCAACCGGACCTAAATCCAGACTTCGTGGCTGCTTCTTTAAAATTCCTGATGATAAAACCTAATATTACTTTGCCCGACCTGAGAATCGAACCCAGGACCTCATGCTCAGTAGTCGCGCTTGCGACCACTAGTCCAACGAGGCAGTTTGTCCCTTTCATTGCATGAAATTCGATTTGATTATCACGATTGATTGGGACCGAATTTACATGTGTTTGGTATCAAAGCTGTTAGCGTGTATGAAGATATAAATAATCTGTTATTGCATTATTAGTGACAGAATTCTGGTATTAATGAAGCTAATTAAGCATTCAAATTAATTTCCATTCAGATCACGTTCAAAGGGCGTTTGATGTTAAAGAGCTCGATTTCCTTTTATTTTTCACTGTACAGGCTTCATTTTACTGAATGAAGTAGGGTAATATGTTAATTTCCTATGGATTTATTTATTTTTGTCAGGGTTTCCAGTAGGTACTGATTGACAAAATTCTAGAAAAGTAAACGAAGATGATATTTCACTGTTTTCGCTCCTGTTTTTTGTTGTGTACTTTTTAAGAGCTCCATATTTCGAAAGGCCTTTTTCAAGTCATGTATTATTATTTTTTTTTTAACTTTTATACCTAAATTTATTTGTATAAGTCAATATTATATACATTAATAAATTAAAATAAAGTCCAGTCTTTTGGGTACATAACCAGTTGACAGCGTTGAGGAGGAGTTTTTTGACGTCATTTTTTAAGTTTATTTTTAAGTTAGTTAGTTAATATAGGTTATTTTAATTTATTAATGTATGTAATATTTACTTCTGCAAATAAATTTAGTCATGTATTGAAACATACAATGCTTCTTGTTTTTATTTAGCCTGTATTGTTCCACTGCTGGGCAAATGCCTCCCCATAGCCTTCCACTACGTGGGGCTTTTTCAAGCCAATCTGTCACAATCGCCTCTAAGTCGTCACGCCAACGTTTTATAGGCCTAAATACACTGAATTACTTTAAATGCATTTATAATTATGGAAGTATAGACGTGTGCTTTGACCGTTTATAACATTATATTATCTTTTCTTTCGTTGTTTTTCTTTAAAATAAACGTTGCCCTATTAAACTTGCCCAGAAGGAGATGACGGGACCAACTCGATTCCTTTCACAAGGATTGGCGTATAACAGCATTAGATAGGGATAACTGGAAGGAGGGAAGGGAGGCCTTTGCCTTGCAGTGGGAAATAATAGTAATAAGACATTTACACTAGGAATTTCTCTTGTATCGTCACATACAAAAACAGCCAGACCAGGAACAACTATCTGTAAGCCATACAAATATTTGTTCCGTGCGGGAATCACTCAGTCAATCGTTTAGCCACTGCGCCAAACGTGCCGTCAAATAATAAACATGAGTCAAGTAATATAATATTACGCCTGCTATCCCTGAAAGTTTTTTCCTAGTACTTTCTTTTCTTATTTATATTTCCTTTATTCATATTTATTAATCATGTGATTCTCAAAGGATACCTCCCACACATCACGTTGATTTTTTCTGAGCTAACTTTGTGTTTATGTTAATACCTAATCACGTGTACTTAGTCCTGTGCCCACGCTTGATTAAACCCTAATGAATAAAACCACGCTTAGTTCAAGTTAGGTTTTGTAAAACCACCTACTGGGTCATACAGCTACCGAAAGTTAGTAATTACAGAACAAAGTTTTGCTGAAATTTTGTAAATGAAAAGTTATGTGTTATTTATTTTGTTGAAAATATTGAGTAGATTTATGGAATAGTGGAACAATACAGTATATCTATATTTATACATATTATAAATTAAAGTCGCTCTTCGTCTATCTGTGTGATGACGTTTTTGTTCTTAATTACTAGACAGATTTTGATGGGAATTCGTCATATTTTAGAGACTTTATTTTGAAAAATCTCGATGTTTTTTTAAATCGTTAAAATTATGCAAACCAGGGTTACTAGTTACTTCTAAAGTCAGAAAGTATTAAAATAATTAAATGCCAGGTGTATTTTTAATTGACGTTTTTTAATACTTTATGATAATATGAAATCTCAATGCATGAAATTTGCTCATTAAAATTGCATGAAAATAACGAACTTTGGACCACTACGTGATTATATAATGATGTGGCTTTATAACGCTTGTCCTATTAACTTTTTTGCCAAATAAATAATTTTCAGTAATTGTTAGTTGACATGTTCTACTTAGTTACATTTCAATTCCTTTTTTAAAACAAGTAACGGGTTACGGCAATAGTATGATACGCTAGTGGTCGTTGGTTCGAAGATCACAAGTATAAGTTTTCTTTAACTTGCTTATGCCCGCGGCTTCCCCCGCGTGAAGTTCGGTAACTGTCCCACAGGATCATACTACCAGGATAAAAGTATCTTATATGTTAATCCAGGCTATCAACCATCTATGTGCCAAATTTCATCCAAATCCGTTCGGTAGTTTTCGGGTGAAAGATCAACAAACATCCATCCATCCATCCATATCACAAACTTTCTCATTTATAATATTAGTAGGATAAATCGTAAAATGTATATTTTTTACTGTTATGCCTATTTGTTAGTTACCACATTCGCAATATGACGGTGTGGGTTTAAAATAAATCTATTTGTAACAGTTGAAAGTTACATCTACATGGTTTATATAAATGAATGACGTCTCCGCTATTTTCCTTTGGATTTCCTTTAAATGATAATATCCAATTAGCTCACTATTTGACAATTTGAAAATTTTATTATGAACTAAATCATACGTCTTCTACCGTCTTAATTGTTTATTTTACTGCTACTATACGTGGGCGGTGATGACTTAGAGGCGTCTAAGAGAGAGATTGGCGGAGAAAACTGTACAGAGAGAAGAGTGGAAGGTTATGAGGGAGACCTTTGCCCAGCAGTGGTACAATATAGGTTAAAAAAGTGCATTTTTTCCGAAGGGGCCGAATAAAGTAGCAATTTCTTTCAATGCTGAACATCTCATAATAACTTTGAACAGGATTGGCGTAATCATCAGTCAATTATGACGGCACGGTTGACGCAGTGGCTGAGCAATTGGCTGCTGCGCTGCGTGTTGCGGGTTCGATCCCCGCAAGGAACAATATTTGTATGATCTACAGGTACTTGTTCCGGGTCTGGCTGTTTGTGTATGTGAGTTTAAATGTTTGTAAACCCACCCACGATACAGGAGAAATTCCTAGTGTAGGGCAGTTTAAAAAAAAAAAAAAGAAAGAATGGTTATCGCTGACAAAACATCACTCTGCCGAAACCCTTAGGGCTTGTGACCAATATGCTGTTTGCAGAACTGTCCCGACTGGTGATGAATAGTGCGAAGTCAGCAAATTGGACCGTGCATAGTGCGGTTGAGTTCAATCTCGTATCACGGTCAGTCTCAGGTTGTCAGTTTGCATTTGTAGCACTAGTATAAGGATTTCGAGTAGAGACTACCGCATATTCAGACGCAAAGCATTTATTTGAATCAAACCGGCATTTTTGAATTGTCAAGAAGTCAGAAAGTTGATGCTATTTGCCCGTTCCAAAAAGATCTCTGTATGTTGAATTACGGATATGAAACCGCATGGACACTGTTTTAAATAAAGAATTACAATTAGTCGAATCGGATCGCACCCGCATCGCAAAACAGAAAAGCCTGCTGCGGTCACCTACATCTTTTACAAATGTTGTTTTGAACATTTATGTGTGAATATTTTTTTGTGACAGTATTTGTGATAACAAATAAATACGGATGCTGGAAAGGACAACAGCTCAACAAAAATTACCAGTTTATGGAAAAACAAGCTCGAAGAACCCTAGTCGTTACAGCCTTTCAATTCATTAAAATTTAAGTCTCTATTGTGGGACTTAAATTATTGTGAAATTAGAGACTCTTTTGGGTTACCTGTATATTGCAAGGAGCGACTGCCATCCGACCGACATACATCATTTACTAGGAAATATACGGTAGACTAATAGGCCCGGTCCGGTGAAGGAAAATATCGTTAGGAATCCTGCATGTCTTAGAAACATTCGAAGACGTGAGAAATTCGGGAATACGTAGTGGATTAGAGTCCTCTTAAAGGGAGGAGGCCTGTCTCACATAATCTTCAAACTATTAGGCCGTTTGCACTGACGTGACAATTGTAATGGCCGTTTGCCCTGACGTCATATGAGTTAACTCTTACTGTGAAATGCTTTTAAGTTAATCAAGGTCATTTGCACGAGGCGAGCGAATTACTAACGAATTTTACAAAAATTGAGAATATATAATTAGGTACAGTCTATTCCAAAAGTATCTGATGGGAATGTAAACGAACCCTGTTTAGGATAATCTCTATACAATCATTATCGTTCAGTAAAAGGAAACTGATGCATACATATGTTTATAATTATAAACATACTCATCTGTATACAGAATTTATTATTAAAAATATACTATGTACATTATATACAGACTACAAATAGAACTAAAATAATGATAAAAAGGAGACTAAAAGTAAGTACCTATTTACATAATACACAACGACGACAATAGGACACTTAGGCGTCAAAATACTCCTCCGCATCGCTGTCATCTGGAAACGTGAAATGTCATTTAGAATTAGACGGCTTAGTTATTACTTTATATCTCACTGTTTTTACAAACTATTTGTTGTTTGTAATTGAAAGATCGTCGAAAATAGAGATTACAAAATTAACCTCATTAGTAAAATGAAGATTATCTTTAAACATGATTAAAAAGAGAAACAGATAACTTTTAAGCGGCATTACAAAATAATTACAGCTACGTTTTCTGACACATTTATACGCATATTATATTTTTCTGGGTTCTAAGCTTAATTTGAGGGATAGTTTTTGTATGGTGAAATGTAGTAGTTGTCGTAGTACTTGAAAAAAACTGTGTCCTAAATACGGCCCTGGCAAAAATCCACGGTCCATTGAATACTTTATAAATCAAAGTCCTTTTATTTTATTGTTATTTATAGCAGTAATATATATATATTTTTGTTTTCTCGTATATAGAATAGTTATTTAGACCGTTAGCTCTAGTTTTGTACTTTTATTTAAGAGATTTAACGAGTGTTTATTAATAGTTGTCTGCGTTTTTAAACTTTTAAATGTTGATCATTAATTATAACTTGGTATTGTCTGTTCAAAAAATTGTGTGCCGTAGGTAATGACCCTTACATACGAGTGGTTGGCCGTGAGGTCGAACCCAGGCAACCACTTACATCGGCAACTCATTCGTTGGTATTCGGAAATCATCGTGGGGAAACAGACATGTCTTAGAAAAGAAAAAAGACGTGTGTCATCGACCAAACCTTATTAAAAATTGGTGGGTTACGAGCAATGGCCCCCTTTCTCTCACAGAGAGGGTACCTGTGCCTCAGCAATGGAAACATTAAAGCGCTAATTAACTTTGCAGCATATATTATTAAAATTGTATCAACTTCAAACAAAGCTGTAATTGTTCTGAAAACCGGTGTCCCGCCATCAATCCACAAGTTGCTACGGCGTAGTTAATCTACTACAGAGCGTAGGCAATCGACTACGACAGCTACAATCTCGTAGCAGACGACCCGCTCCTTAGATGTCGGCCGTCAAGTCATGATGCTCCAAATATTTGTATGAAGTCGACGTGTGTCGTGTGTTCAGTTGCGAAAATTAAATTAGAATAAACAATCATTTCACGTCTTCAAAAAGCGGTTTTGATTAATTCAACTGCACTTACCGTGTTTTTCTTTCATCAGATCTGCGTATATACGAAAAACATGAGCAACGCAATCCCATTAACTGCTTACGTAATTCAGTGCAGTGTTTCTATTCTAATTAAACGCATATTCCCGTTTGTACGGGCGACGAATGTAAACCCCATTTAGTATTAATGCGGCTGTTTCGTCGCGCCTTAATTACAAGCAAACTTGCTGGAAATTATTCAGTTTTTAATTATAATACTGGATCAAGGAAGTGACCGGGTGTGTTTTGGTGACTGTGTTGTGTTGCAGCTTTATGTTTGGTGGCTGGATGTTTGTTTCAATGTTAATCATCATCATCTGCCTAGCCTTTTCCCAACTATGTTAGGGTCGGCTTCCAGTCTAATCGGATGCAGCTGAATACCCGTGTTTTACATGGAGCGACTGCCTATCTGACCCCCCCAACCCAGTTAGTACTAGGTAAAACGATACCCCTTGGTAATACTGGTTGTCGGACTATTTGAGCCACTGACTACTGCAACGACTGTCAAAGATCTACAAATGACAGCCGGGACCAACGGCTTAACGTGCTTTCCGAGTCACGGAGGAAACTCGATATGTAATGGGTGGAAACCCATCCACAGACCAACCTAGGCAAGCACGGCTGAACCTAAAGATAGATCCGAGCGGCTGTTATTATTTAGCCACGAGCTCCTCCTACAACATAATGTTAACTACATAATGTAAATAAAAGTAGTTGCAAATCAACAAATTATCTCGCATTAGTATGAAACGGGGCTTTGCAATGGAGTTGTGTTTAAATGCATATTAGGTGGGTTTAATGAAGATATCTATCCTATATACTGAAAAAAAGAAGGCGACATTTTTAACCAAGCCAATACGAATCGTTGGTCTAGTGGTCTTGCGACCACTGCGACTTGCGCTTCTGATGAGCATGAGGTCGTGGGTTCGATTCATCTGGTATTTCTCAATAGCAGTTTGGAGTCAGAATTCGTGCCCGGCTAATGGCAATAGGCTCACCACTCATCACACACATCATCATCATACTACCTCTTTTTATTTTATCTTCGTACAGTTCTTCCAAAGGTGGCCTGGAAGATATCGCTATCAACGATAAGACCGCAGGGCACATTGCTCGCAGAACGGATGGCCGATGGGGCCGAAAAGTTCTGGAGTGGCGACCGCGAACCGGAAGACGCTGCTTGGGAAGGCCTCCCACTAGGTGGACCGATGACCTGGTGAAGGTTGCAGGGATCCGCTGGATGCGAATCGCACGGGACCGGTCAATGTGGCGACACTTGGGGGAGGCCTATGTCCAGCAGTGGACGTCTTTCGGCTGAAATGATGATAAGACCGCATTGTAACCATGAAATTAGCAATATTGTAAAATAGTTGTCTTTCAATTTTGGAGTACAATAATTCAATTCTAATCTATTGAGCATAGGACTTAAACACAATTGGCGAAATGTGGATTAACTAGGTAGGTGTACGTAAGAAATTACAGGCGTGGTGTTATGTTTCATGCTTTCATGGCGTTTTTTTTGGGCGGACGGAGCGGAGGGGAGTGTCAGACTTCTACTGACTAAAACACACCCATGTTCCTTCTTTGCCCTTTGTGTTCGTCTTCCAGGGCCACGGTATCTGTTTCGAAGAGTCCCGCAGCCATGTTTTCATGTCTTCAGTCAATACGTAGAAACAGTTTGGATGGAATTTTTCAGAATGGTGGTTTTTATATTCAGAAAACAAATGCAAGCGCGTTAAGCCGTTAGCAGAGTTAGCCGAGTGTAATCTCTTCAGTAAAAACTAAACAAACAACATAAAATGACGAACACAAACTTACTAACTACGTTTTTCAGCGGTTACCAGGGCAGTGCTAAAATTCTGTAGGCTTATAAAGAATTCTATTCACTTTGTACGAGAAAATTTCAGCAGTATACATACCTAGAGCGCCACGAAAAATCTGGAATGTGCTTTTTAGGGTGCATCGGATTTATAATTTAAGTCTGGATTCCCTAAATGGTAGTTTTTCTGGCAATGAGATTAGCGGGGTAAACTTTTCAATGGATTTTTAGACAGATATATTAGAAAGTTTTAGAAAGAATTAAACCGTTTTAAAAGGTGTTTTGAGACTCGTGAAAGTCCTCCTCGTGATTATCCCAATGTATTTGTGTCGGCGCAGCATGTCTTCTTCTTCCATACTTCTCTATTACTAGTCATCTCTGCAGTCATCTCCTTTCTAGCCATATCATCCTTCACACTGTCGTGAAAGTAATGAAATTTATTTCGGTAAGTACTTAGATCTTCTAAAACGTTACGACTCGTCATTTTTTTTTGCCAATATTAAACTGGATTCCGGTTGTATTTCCTAACTGACTGATACCTGAAGAGACAATATGGCCGGATTTTTCACGATGTTTTAATTCAACGTTTTAGAACCAGTGGTCAAATAGCACAATGTAAAGCGCCTGCTTGGGTTCAAACCCACGATCTTACAACTAAATTTTAATGTTGATAAGTGTTGTCTAATGAGTTACATTCTCGCACGTGCTCCTTTGCAGCAGTACGACACGGACAGTGTAGTCATACCGCGGGTCAGAGACTCCATCTGCACACCCGTATATGCACGGGTGTGCAGATGGAGTCTGAGCTGACGTTCCGCAAAACACATAGTGGAGGTGTGCGGTAGAACTTAAAAAAATCATGGTTTCATCATAAGACAGTGCAAGGATTTTACCGATACTGCTGCTGTTAAGGTTTTATATAATGCACTTGTCATCTAAAAACTAGTGCATTCATTTGGAATCTACATGAAGGAAAAAACAGCCTCTTAAGTCGTACCACTCGGCCACCATTGCTCCATTGCGTCGTGTTTTTCTGTAAACAAACTAAAATCTCCAAGAACATCGCACATATCAAAGACTTGTGTCATATGTGTCGCAAGTTCCAACATATATCATGCATGTATCTCTTTCGTTAGTTCCAAGGGAATACTCTCGCCTTTTTATTTCCTTCAGGGCATGCTACTGATTTCCTTCTAAGGAAATTGTATAAATTATTGCATGTGTAGAAGAATTGCTTTCGGTAGTAAATCTAAAGCTGTCGGAAAGAGAGATCGATAACTTTGGCTGTATTTCTTTTAAGAAAAGAATGAGAATTTTTATTATGGGATAGTACTTAAGCTTTTATCTGTACTTTAGAATTACTGTAATTCGCAACGACTGTCAAAGATCTACAAAATTACTGCTTTTTGAGAAACAATGTGTAATGGATGGTCACCCATCCACAATTCGACGTCGGCAAGCGTACTTTTATCGTAACTACCGAAGTAGTTTTTTTTAAATATATTTACTTAACTAACCAATTGTGTCTTTTCAGATTTCTGGATTGCAGAACGGAGAACGAACAAAAGAAAGGTAAAAAATACATATTTTATAAATAGTAAATAATTTGATCTTACATTCCTTTTTATACCTGTCATGGTTTCTAGCCATAATTTATCCAAATTATAGGACACAAAATAAAACTCGCGGGGATCGAACCCGCGGCCGCGAACTGGGCGGTAAAAAGCTCAGTTAATGCGCTAACCCAAACCAAACATTGTAGTATCCCATTCTTCGATGATAAATCGTTTAAGATCACAGGCAAACCAACAGTGTACGGTCAGCATCAAAAGTCTGTACATGTTACATGTTTGAATTTATAATGTACCTATCGACGTAAGTTGTTAGGTGTTTTGAAAGAAAAGAGCATTATGCGTCTCAGCGTCTGTCTGGCTTTGTTGCTGAAATGGACCTTTTTTTCGCAGCCACGAGGCACACTCCAATCTGTATTTTTTTTTTCTTATAAGTAAGTCTTTATTTTAAAATGTGCATGATTACTTGTGCCATTTTATTTCTTTTCTTTTCTTAACTTAACTTTTTTTTGTATGTATTGCGACTTTCACGAAGCATTTTAATATTTACGGTGTGTTCATAAACTTGTTCTGTTAACTGTACATCGAAACTTATCGCGGCACGTTTCGTGGCCAAACTCGTAAAGGGGCCGGTACCATTAGCAGATTTCACTTATATTACGAGTTTCTTTACAAAAGCCTGCAACTGAGAGCTTCTTAAGATAATCACTCTGAGCTTTGTGTAAAGTTTATTTTTGAGAAAATTCAGAGCTGCGCTACCCACTAAGTGCGCCACAAGAATGGGGTATTTAATCGCGTGATGAAGCGCCTTTGGTTTCATTAACGGTGTTCTAGAGTTTGTGAACGATTGTTTTTGGGTCGATATGTGATTATAATCGATGTGAAAGCTGCGATAAAAACACAGTTGGGATTAAAGAATGCATCGACTAAAGCACGGTGAACTTGTAGGCATGTCTACTAAGTTGACATCTTCAATTTGGACTGTTTAGTTTTTACTGTCATTGTCCTTATCTCTTGTAAAATTTAAGTTAAGTTCGTAAGCAAGGGCGCACAAACTTTTGAGACGAATGAATGAAAACATTAGTGGTTGGGTCACAACACCCGGTTTCCGTTTCACCCGGTCACACTCCATGCTGCGCTTCCAGTCTGTCACAAACCCCTCTTAGAGGTCATCGATGTCAGTTTATAAAGTACTTTTTCCTTACTCTAATATTTTACTTAATAAAAATAAATATTCAATTCATTCATTTACTTATAGACCATACACGGCAAGGTCTAGAAACATTATGTTTTTCTCAAGCGTTTCTTTTATAATGGAAGTGAGCGCTCATGAAGGATTTTTGATCATTCGTCTCATGAAAGTGTTGGATATAGGTTGAAAATAACGCATCAAGAAAAGAGATTCCAATGGACACGGTTTGTAAAATTATATAACAAGTAACATTTAATTAAAAGTATCAAAAAACCCGACTCCAAATTATATTATGTATTTACTCGTATACAACATTATTTTTAGTATATGCGAAACCTGAATATAGTTTGTTCAGAATAAGTAACTGAATCGATTCCAATAATTTTTGAACCATGTTATATTTTTTCCCAAAAATATTTAAAAAAGTTAAAAGTTACCGGAGGATACCGAGCGACTTTGAGTACCTATCGCAATAATTTAGGTACCTACTGCCAAATATTATTATCAATGAACTCAAGACGACGCTGGACGCGCGCGCTGCGTGGTGACCGCGTTTTTGTGCGGACAACTAGGTAACAGAACAAGCTTATAACTTTGTGATTTTTCATGATACAGTTTTGAAATTTTGTACATAGATTCTTTACATAAAATACTAGACACGTGTATCAGGTTTCGCATATACTAAAACTAATGTTGTATAAATTTGTAATCACCTTTTATTTTCCTTCATTTTGATACTGTACTCGATGGGTTTGGCTGAAGAAAAAATAAAATAATTAGCGACTTACAATATAGCGCCAAAAATCCACCATTTTTTTTTAAACATCTGTCTAAGGACCCTTGGGTTTTTGAGACGAATCTAATGATACTTTAGTCGTCGAAATCCATCCAGCCATTTGTATCATACGAGGTAATAAAGAAATTTACAGAAAACAAATAAAGAAACGTACAAGATACGCGCGAAAAACATAACCCTTCCTTGGCAGTCGGGTAAAAACACAGACCTGTAACGAGTGAAAATATATAGAATTAAACAGTTTGAAAACACGTAAGTCCGTAACGTTATAACACAATATGATAAAAATACGTCCATTCCTTTCCCCGGACTAAACAAATAATAGCCTAAGTAAATCTCCACTCCAGCGCCTTCATAATAGGCGCTTAAAATTCTAATTTAGTGTTGGAATACCCTCGCTAATTTGATACAATATGTGGATTACAAAACGTTGTAGCATGATAATGAGAATTTATGTAGTTCTAGTTTGTTGTGGATGTGAATAGAGAATAAACTCTTTAATGTATAGATGATTTATGAATACCAATTTATGACTGCCTCGTTGGTTTTGTGGTCGCAAGCGCGACTGCTGAGCATGAGGTCCTGGTTTCGATTCCCAGGGTAGGCAAAGTGCCCTAAAAAAATAAAAAAAAGGGTAGGCAAAGTGTTATTTAGTTTTTACGTCAGGAATTTCTTGGTAACCGCTACGGAGTCCAGATTTGTGCCCGTTAGATGGCAATTAGCTCGCCCCCTATTGCATGGGACTTAAACATAAATGATAAAATGTGGCTGTACACCTCTGCCTAACGACTTTCTCTCTCTGCCTAAGAGCATGCTTTCTTTCTCTGCCTAAGGAATTTCTTAGCAGCAGCATTTGTGCTCGTTTGATGGTAAATCACCTTTTGCATTGGACTTAAACATAACTACGAAAAGTTATGTGTTAAGTTAAATTAGCCACAAAGTAGCCTATAACATGGTTCGTAGAACAATTTCGAAGTACTCAAATAGTTAATTCCTACATTCACTAGAGCATACGACGCGTACAAAGTATAGTAAAAGCCAAGCAAAAATAAGCCTTAACTCTATTGATGAGAGGATTCTAAATGATAAAGGGGTACATTTAATGTTAAGTGACTTTTTATTTTATTTCTACACTGATTTAGAGTCTAATTTGCTTGAGCTAGTGTTTTTCAGACTCGACAAATACTGGAATAAACTTCAAAACAAAAGAAGTCCTCTTCTCCAGACACATTTTGTTAAATTATAAATGTAATAGTAGTATGTAAAGATGTCTGTAACGTGTGTATGAGCACGTATAAACCGATAAATTAATTTGAATAGAATTAACCACACAGATATTAAAGATTAAGAGGGCGCTAAGTAATTTTTCTAAGAGGCAAGAGAGACTACGGGCAGCACAGTTAGTGTGTAATAATTTTTAATTAAAATATTGTGAAAAACATCATCATCTTCATGTCCTTGTTCCATGTTATTTGAGGAAGGCGCAACACCTTTTTAGGGTTCCGTATCCGATAGGTAACCAACGGGACCCTATTACTAAGTCTCCGCTATCCGTCCATCCGTCCGTCTGTCTCTCAGCGTATCTCATGCACCGTAATAGGTAGACAGTTGAAATTTTCACAAAGTATGTATTTCTGTTGTCGCTATAACAACAAATAATAAAAATAAATTGAAGGGGGTTCCCCTACTACGATGATACGGAACCCTTCAGGCGAGAGTCCGCCGGCACTTGACCGATTTTTTTTCTTCCATTCTCCTCTGTCAACTGTCTCGCTATCATTTACTCATTTTTCTTTCATATCATTTCTCACACAATCCGTCAATCGTTTCCTTGGCCTTCCTCTGTCGTGGATAACATATACCCACATTAAAGACAAACAACCCTGAAGTGCGCTATTTCCTTTTTTATTGTTATTTACTTACATTTTTCCGCCCAGTTGCCTTTTCTCACTAAAATTATAATTCATATTAAAAACGTTTCCGTTTTTAATAAAATTCGCGTTTTCCACTAAAAATATTTTAGGTTGCTTTTCTTTACTTCGTCTTTGAAAAAATATGTATAACAACGCACAGCTCAGGGTTTTCGTCGGCACGCCAACCGGTTGCCAAGTACGGTTGGCAGAACAAACAAAAGTCACCGAAAAAGTCATAATTTTCAACAAAAGCGGAGCTAAACATTCCCATAGGTAAGTGTGGGATCTAACTTTTTGATTTATTCCTGAACTTTGGTTTTTACTCTATGGCGAAGAGCTTTGGGATACTATAGGTAGATATTTAAATATCACAAGAAATATAATAGAAAAAAAATGATGTCATAATGTCATTTTGTTACATGGCTTCACTGAGACATCATCATCTGCCTTTTCCAAACTATAGTGGGGTTGGCTTGCAGTCTTACCGGATGCAGTTGAATACCAGTATTTCACGAGCTTATCTGACCTCCACAATCCAGTCACTGAGTAATATGTTATGTTATGTTGTTCTTGTGGTTGTTGTTGTATGTATGTTGTTGGGTTGTCGGTTTTTCGGGCTCCTGACTACATGTAACGGCTGTCAATGGTCTTTGGCTAAGTGAGACCCTAAATGGTTATATTATCATAGACGGCCTCTACCGAATGCATAATTAAACATCTTTACTTTGACGTCTTCATCATCATGTTGACACTGGTGGGTACAGGCCTTCACTTTCTTCTGCCTTCTTTCCGTTTTGGTTCTTGACATGCATTTGAATAAATCTTTATTTTGTAATAGTTGCGACACCTCTTCAATTTCTCCTAATTGTTCAGTGAACATTGACATAATTTCATTACCGTACGAAAGAAAAAATCTTCGATCGCAAAACAAATATTCTAACAAACCAAATCGTATTTTGGTATTCTCGTTCGTTATCAAAAAGTTCTGATTTCTGTCCCTGAGCTGGTTTACAAATTGTTTTTAACTTTACTATGGTCTACAACTTATTCAAAGTTGAGTCGTGTAGGCGTTTATTTTGTTAGCTATTTATTTTGCTGGCCGTACCTCAATTTAATTATTCGGTGGCTTTTTTTATTTACGCTTTATTATTTTTGAATAGAAACGGATTGTGTACGGATAGTTCTTTACAAGTGGTGCACTACTGTTTATGCCTACCCTTAAAAGGAAAAGGCATGGGCGTATTTTTTTTAAATTTGGTGATGTCTCGGGCATCTAAATGATGCTCAATATTTATTGCAACTAAAAGATTCTGAATACAAGTGGTAACTGAATTCGTTTAGCAGATTACTGTTATCTTTTTAATTAAAATAAAGTATGGTATAGTTCGTGAAACAGTTGAGTTGTACCACTTGGGTTTAATTAAATAAGACCAACGACTGGGTAGATATTAATCTTATTTCAGATAATACTGTAGTATCTTGTCTCGAGAAAGTCAAGAAACAAAATTTATGTGTTTAATTTCAAACGCGTCTGTTTGTTACAAAAGATATAATATGAACATATTTTTTTTTCTTTAATACGTTTTAGGGTTCCCACACCACAGGGTGCCGTCTGTCACATGGCTGTTTCTTTTGAACCGTAATAGGTAGACACTTGAAATATTACTGAGTGCGTCTTATTATGGCCGCTTTAAAAATTAACAGGAGTTCATACAAGAAACGTTTTTGTTGTACTGAACCCTTCGTGTGTTAGTCCGACTCGCACTTGGCCAGTTCTTAACATTTTATCTACAAAAGCAAACTCAGAAGTTTTTATAAACAAAGCTACTACTTTTCTTTTAAATTAATAATTCCCGAGCTAAACCAACTAAAACAAATTAATTCCTCCACAATGATACCTCCAAGTCTTTATCCGCTAAGTCGATTATAATAAAAATGGGCAAAACAACGCGATAATATCCGGCAAAGCGGCTTTTTTTTTTATAAAAAAAAGACTGGTAGTATCGTACTTCAAACAAAAGTTGAACACAGCTGTGGTTGCGGCCTCAGGCTAAAGTTTTTCACAAGAACCGTGCTGTGGCGAGCCAGGCTGGCGATCGTTCCACGAATATTGCTGGATTAAAAATATGCGTAGTTTTTTTGTTTGTGCTGCAAGGCTCAATTCTTGGTCCGTCAGTTTTTGTAGTTTAAAACCGGTTTTTTGCAGTATTCTGAAAAAATTCAATGGTTTAATCATCCTTTTTCAGTCGCCAAGCAGCGTTGATGTGGTTTAGTTTACAAGGCACTATCTTATGCCCGCGGCTTCGCCCGCGTGTAGTTTGGTAATTTCCCACGGGATCGTTCTTCCAGGATAAAAATTCTATATGTTAATCCAGGTTATAAACTATCTGTGTGCCAATTTCCAATTAAATCTGTTCAGTAGTTTTTGTGTGAAAGAGTATCAAACATCCATACGTCCTCACAAACTTACGCATAAATAATATTATATTATTAGTAGGATAGTATAAGAGTAGCTCGTGGCTAAATAATAACAGCCGCTCGGGTCGATCTCAAGGTTAAGCCGCGCTTGCCTAGGTTGGTCCGTGGATGGGTGATCGCCCATTACATACAGAGTATCCTCCGTGCCTCGGAAAGTACGTTAAGCTGTTGGTCCCGGCTGTCATTTGTAGATCTTTGAGAGTCGTTACAGGTAGTCAGTGGCCCGAAAGTCTGACAACCAGTGTTACCAAGATGTATCGTATTACCCAGTAGTAATTGGGCTGTGGATGGTCAGATAGGCAGTCGCTCCATGTAAAATATTGGTATTCAGCTGCAGCCGGTTACACTGGACGCCAACCCCAACACATTGGGAAAAGGCTAGGCAGATGATGAGTAGGAAGTAGGATGTTACCGACCTCTAGTTTAAAAAAATGTTACAAGAAATATTGTCATTTTATCATTTGACCAATTGTCCGTAATTTCAATCACATGAGCTAACTTCCAAAAAGGTGAAAGAAAACCATCGTGAGTAAACCGGCATGATCTAGAACCAAAAGCTCGAAGACATGTGAACTCCACCGAGGCGCTCTGGACCCGCCTGGTGGATTATGGTCTATTCCCTGTTACAGGGAGGGGGTGTGTGTCCCAGCTTTCAGAACATTAAATACCAATTATGACCAAAGTGTGTGGTTGTCTGCTTTTCGAAAAAAAATAACTCTTTTCCCTCAATATACAAACACACAATACAACAAACAACAACACAATACAACAACACACAACAATACAACAACAACACAACAATACTACAACACACAACAACAACACAATACACACACAACACACACACAATACAACACAACACAACAACAACAACAATTACAATACAATTACGTATATGTTCCTATCTGTGTAATATCTGTAACAACTGTTGGACTGTTGGCTGTTGTTGGTTGTTGTTGTTGTTGTCTGTTTGTTGTGAACCTTAATTAAATAAATAAAATAAAATAAATATGTAGTAAGTGTATAAGTAGATGTTACGTTTGTTTTCTAACCAAAAACATGTGCCGCCGCTGTAATGTAGTCTTAAAAGATCATTATCTTAATTGTTATTGCAGTACTTAGTTTCTTAACAGATAAGAGGGTAGTTGATGATGTTGTTCTTACTCTTAATCTCTTGGTCGCCTTTTACGAAATCCACAGGCAAAGAGTGCTTCTTGCCTAGAACAGCTAGTTGACAAACTTTTTATTATAATGGAAAGCAGTTTCGACCTGACATCATGATGTTTCTCGCTATCGATAAATATAAGGAAAGTGAATCTCATCATAAAGCATTAGACAAAGTCTTTCTTTTTTTTCGTGTTGTTAGTGCCTAACCTGGTGTCAGAGTTTTTATGCCCCCCACGGGTCTCTGACTTGGCTTTACATGCCATCGAGAAATATCACTCAGGCATGCTGGTTTCCTCACGACGCCTTCCTTCACCGCAAGTGATAATTACACAATACGCACATGAATCCGAAAAATAAGAGGTGTCTTGGGTTCGAACTCGAGACCTAACCTTGACTTGGCTTGGCAGTCTGACGGACACACCACTAGGCTATCACTGGTATATTTACACATAGTGACAGAGAAACTGAGAGTGCATTAGACATAATTTGGAATATTTAACAACAACACAGACAATTTTTACAAAAAATTATGAAGCGGATTTCAAATTTCCTTCAAAATTCCAAGATGTTTTATGAATTTCCTTCGAGTTCCTTCAAAATGCGGTAGAACGGAGTGTTACGCAATTCCAGTGCTGGTCACTTCTGCACAAAATTCTCCAAAAGCATTATCATGATTAGTGGCCCCGTTATTCAAATACATTTGACCCAAGTTTACTGCCTAGTGCTTTCCAGGGATTATGTCCGAAACGCCTTAAGCTCGCTCCTCGAGTGACATTTGTGTCCAAGTTCCCCTGACACTGTAATCTGTCTGGTGCCTGTCTACCGTCTACCTAGATTAAGTTGTATGACCGAAAAGCTTTGCAGTAAAAGTATTAGATGAAATAAAATAGTAAACCTTTGTAATGGGATTAGATGTGCCATGGGAGTTGGCAAGCAAATGAATGACTGAAAAGAATTTTTTAGACAGAAAAAAAATGTAGATTGGATTTAGTAGGTAATTAGTTTTTAGATTTCGCTTTCATACCTAATTTAAATGTAGGCGTTGTAGAGTAAGAACCTCCAGGCTAGGCTTTATAATTGAAATGAAAGGTAGGTGGCCTCCAAATTATAACAAAATATGACTACTTAAAAGAACAACTTTTCGAAAACTGTCAGTTACAAATCGGACACAACAAAATTCATGTCTAAACTATCTCGGCAAAAGGCAAAAGAAATAAAGAATTAAACCAATTATTCTTACCACGAAGGCTTAAATTTTCAAGATGAAGAGAGCTCCAGTACTAATATTATTATTTAACATTCCGTAGCTGAAACTAAAGTTAGTATTGTCAAAATGAAAGCGAAACAATTTATTGCGACGGAAAACGTAAGTGTTCTGATCGCTGGCTTCAGACTAACAAAGGAAAATAAATCTTGTTGTGGTTCAGTTTTAAGTCGAAACTAAGCTGCCAAAAGATTATTGAACACTAGCTTTTTCCCGTGGCTTCGTCAGCGCCAGCTGCCAGGATAAAGAGAATCCTATGACCAGGTCATAACAGATTAGGACAGAACATAGCATAAACAAGGGTAGACCCTTGTCTACTCTGAATGTCATTGCAATCCGTTCAGCAGTTTAGGCGTGAAAATGTTACAGGCAAGAAGACAGACATATTCTCTTTCGCATTTTTAATATTGACCTAATATTTTTCCAGATGTGAGACCTGATATTGCAACTTTCATCGAAATCGTTAGGGCCGTTTTCGAGAACGTGTTTTCTGCAAATATTGCTCATTTAGTGGTATAGGCTATCTGTTTTGTCGTCATCCTGTAGACTATCTGGCGTGTTGCCATGGTCATATTGACTTGGAGGGATCGCGGTCCTGAGACTTTTGACTATGTTTTGTAATATATAATCGGCCTCTCAACATTATAATTAGGTCAGCATTGTTTAGCTTACATGATCATAATCAATCGATAAGTGTAGTATATTTTACAAAAATGCACGAAAGGATCTCTCAGTTAGAAATAAAGGTCAAATGATCCTGAAATGATTTACATATAAGTTTAATAAATATCTATGCATTATACATGAAACTTACGGAAGTCGAAACAAATGTTCTAAATGACGAAATAAATCGCATCAAAATCTTATGCATCGTTTAGAATGTCACACAAGCAGATACACTCGTACAAATCAAATTTAACTTATAATAAATACAAACATACAGAAACTCACACCCTTTTTCCCCTGGGGTAGGCAGAAAGCACAGAACGCGACCTGCAACGAACCTTACATACTCCTTTCGTCTAGTCCACGTTCATACGTCACACGCTACTACGCACCTGATCTTTCTGAAGAACAGATAAAGTCAGTGTAGGAAACTTCTTCTAAGTGATAGATTTCAGCTACAAAAATATACAAAAAAAGCAAGTTTCTCCAAACTTATCCCACACATATTACTGGCCTTCACATGAAACATAACTTGGCCCATATGTTCCCTTTTTACTACACAGTCTTTATGCAGATCTGTCCTTTGTGGAGGCCACAAAATTATGGCACAGACAAAACTTTTGTGGCGATGTTATCCTTTCTCCCTTCTGTATCACGTTAAATGTAGCCGTTTACCATATTCCGGCCAAGGACGGATTTAATGTCACTTGTGTCTTTGAGATAGTTGTTTTTTAGTTATTTCCCTTTTTTTTTTTTGCGTGTACAATAGTCTGTGTGTCATCTATGTCGATGGTCTTGATTCTTATTTGGATTTTTTCACTAATAGTTAACTTGTATAATCTGGCCAAATGGGGTATCCTCGATGCATCCCAAACAGATTGTCAGTGTGGAACGCCTCTGCAGGATATGCTCTACCTCCTGGCCTGCTCTCCTGCACAACCACTTGCACCTACCAAGATTTAATCGAAGCAAATGTTAGAGCTGTGCAGGTGACTACATACTGGTCTAACACCATTTGAGTTCGTCGACACGTAAAGAAGAAGAACTGAACTATGATATTTTCAAGACTTACAGATATGTTTGGGTCTAATAACAAAAAATCAGACCCGTAATCTTCGAAGTGTGAGACAGTGTTATACCTAGTTTGACGGCACGGCTGGCGCAGTGGCTGAGCAATTGGATGCTGCACTGCGTGTCGCGGGTTCGATCCCCGCACGGAACAAATATTTATAAGACCTACATGGAGTTGTTCCGGGTCTGGTTGATTATATAAATGTGATTTTAAATGTTTGTTAACGCGCCCACGATACAGGAGAAATTCTACACTGTTGGAACCTTGTTCCACATTAGAAATTTCTTCATGTATCGTGTGTTTATTCTTCATGTCTTGTAAACGGGGTGCAGGTTAAATTTTTAGCTTGTGAAGCCAATTTTCACTAACAGTATTCAACACTTAAGTGAATACCCAACATCTTAACACTCAGCTCAGTGAGAGTTCCAACAGTGTTACAGTGGCGAAGGTTCCATACAACTCGATTCCTACCGGATTCCTTTTGAAAAATGGCATAGTCTATAGACAAATAATATAATCACATTAATTAATTAATGTGATTCATTAATTTTGCACGCTTATTACTGTTAAGCAAAATCATATATGTTCTTTCTATTTTGAATTTTACCATCTTTTTATACCATGTTTTTAAGCAAATAAATATTATTCTATTCTATTCTATTCTACTCTAAAGATATGTACTCCGGTGTACCTCTTACTAAAATTGACCCTTCGCTACTTCAGTGAAATAATATTTAGGGTTTCATTAAGATATTACAGTCTAAAAAATGTTCTGTACAAAAGTCTGGATGACCTATTTAAGTAGTACCAACAATAAAATATATTTAGAGGACATTTCTTCTCAGAATTGTTTTATAAATAATCGCGATTTATTTCTATTCTGAAGAGAAAGGTAAATTACATTAGCTGAATCCTGTTGAGATTATGGTACTTTGTCAAGTTTAAAGGGAAGTTTTGTCAAGTTTTAAAAGGACAATTTTGTAGATGACTGCGTAGTTTCTTCTTGCTATTAATCTGAGATGCGACCTTTTGTGATTGATGACGTTCTTAAGTTGATGAAGTTGTAGTAGAGACAAAAGTGGATAAATCCTACTTAATATTATAAATGCGAAAGTTTGTGAGGATGGATGGATGGAAGTTTGTTACTCTTTCACGCAAAAACTACTGACCGGATTTTGATGAAATTTGGCACATAGATAGTTTAAAACCAGGATTGACGCATATTATGATACTTTTTATCTCGGTAGTACGACCCCGTGGGACAGTTACCGATCTCGACGCGGGCGAAGCCGGGGGCATAAGCTAGTAAATTATATGTTGTAAACATCTTTTTTTAAACTATTCTACTACTTAACATTCTAAACTGAGGGTAAGTAGGCAGAAGCACGAAACTCTGACAACCAGTCTTACCAAGAAGTATTGTGTATACCCAGTAACGGGTCTTTGAGGTCAGATATGCAGCTCCTTCATTTCACAAAAGAAGGGTTAGGCAAAGGTGTACCTAATAGTACAATCACATTTCGCCAGTTATGTTAAAGTCCCACGTAATAGAGGGCGAGCCTATTGCCATTAACTGGGCACAACTCCAGACTCTGATCTGGCTACTGAAAAAATCCTGATGGAAAAACCCAGTAACGCTTTACCCGACCCGGGAATCGAACCCAGTACCTCATACTCAGCAGGCGCGTTTGCGACCACTCGACCAACGAGGCAGTCCAAAAGTCCCATCATTTCAAATACTAGTATCTGAATACTGGTTTTTTTTTTTACTGTTTCTGGTTAGCCTAGAATATTTTTGGGCTAGGCTAGGTAGATGATGAATGTATTACTTAGTACTTAGTTTGTTTATTAGCTGAAACTACGATCATATAATTTATCGCAGTCACCCAATTTCATCTGTACCTTCTGACTCATTTTCAGCAATTAAAATACTGGCAGACTCATCGTCTACAGCACTCAAAAGAAACAATACAAAAGCGTTTCATAATCCACCTTCACCTAGCTCCAACATTTCACATTGCAAGATAATTAATTAGAACAATAATTATTTGAATTCGGTGCAGAAAACATTGCTTTGTTGGATGGAGTGCAAAGACGTGTCTCAGAAATCTGGCGGTTTCAAGATTGCAGTAAAGGTTAATGCACACGTATAAATACTGCACGGGATAGTATAGCCTCAACTTAATTCAGATCTAGCCTGTCACTTTGACGTCCTAAGCCAAGGCTCGTATCCCACAGGGGGTGCTCTTAGTGCGCTGTCGCTTATTTTATAAGTTTTTGGCCCCTGGCTGGAGGTTTTACACTCAAGATACCCACAGGATAGTCCGGCTAAGCAGAAGCTGGCCTCATAGATTGACCTGCGAGATGCCTAATAAAAATAAATAAAAATATCGGCTCAACTAGAGTCGTTCACGATTGTTTATTAATTCCCAAATACTCAATTGTGAACATAAGATGTAATTCCAAATGGTTAGGCTGAAACATAACTGGCGAAATGTGAGTAGTCAGTTAACTTTAACACATTTCACGAGTAACGTTTAAGTCCCATGTAATAGCCCCCTATTACATAAGGCAGACTTGGTGACTACTACTGAGAAATTCTTGTTGGATAATACTTTGCCCGACCAGGGAATCGAACCCAGGACCTGAAAATCAGCAGAAGCGCTTGCGACCACAAGACCGATGAGGAGGCAGTAGTAATGAACTACTGCCTCCCATATAACAAAAAAGGCCAGCAAAAAACCGAATGTATAATGGCTGTCTGCATAACTCAACACTACCATTAGCTTAAAAAGCTGCAGTTAGTAAAAATGATGTGTTGCCGATCCAGTGCAGAGCTTATAAGTGTGCTATGAGCTCAAGATGTAAAAGGCTTGTTTTCTATTTCTCACAAAACTTGCTGCATTGAGTTTGGAGTGCTCTCTTTGTGCAAAATGGAAATGTAAATCGCAACCGAGAAATCTTTTGTAAGTAAGATTTTTCTTTCTACAAAATGTACCCACAGTAATTATTTAGTACGATGAATCGAACAAAGAAACATGGTTCATGTACATTTGGTATAGGTATGAAAGGCCAAGTGAACTCGCAACCGACGTGCGTGTATAACCTTTTGTATGAATGTGGACGAGGCGACAGGAGTATGTTAGGATCGTAGCATGTGGCGTTCTGTAGTGTCTGCTTACTCTTATGCGAATAAGGCGTGAATTCATGGACATAATTGAATACGTGAATTGTACACATTATTTATAAATATACTACACATACATAGACATGTATGTGTACTGTAGGGAAATAATGAGTACGAGAAATTACCCTTGGGTTATAGTTTTTCATGGAACAACCCTTTTTCATATTATACTGTTTCATAGAACACAATATACGACATCTTTTTTTACACGCTTTTAATAGCTTCACATTTAACTATGTAACAAAAACTTAGAAGTAAATTTTGACCCACTTCCCGCTTTCCGATGGAGCTGAAACTTTTTGCACATGTTTAGTTTGGATGACAATGCATGGTTAGCTAAGTGACGTCATTATGAATCCACAGTGGCGGATATGGGTAGATATCAAATGAAAGGATTTGCTGAGGAGAAAAGATAAAATGACGTCATTCTAAAGCGTGTTTAATAGTTTTTTTTTTAAACCATATCTCCACGTTCCTGTAACAAGCTAGCTATCTTTTATTTCCGTCTCCAATAAATTAACTATTACTTCATTCTACGCCTACGAGAAACATAGTAGGAATTCTCTGAATTTTACAATACCTTACCCTTTGCCGTTCCTTTGTAAATTACACTCGCTGGTACGTCTTGAGGGAACAGATTAGGCTAGGTACTTATCTTTTGCTTAAGGTCTACCTGAGTCGTAGATTTAAGGTCCTATCTTGAGGACATTGAAGATTTTGTTATCTTTGAAAGGATGTTGATCCTTGACTTGAGTTGGTCGGAGGATCTTTGTAGGTTCGTCTTTGGTGCTTGTAATAAATTGCTTCAATGGGTCTGTTTTTACGGACGTGCGACGTTCTGTCAGAGAAATTTATTGACACTACTTGATTTTGCCGTATTATACGACTGATTAAGATCGATAGTCATCAGTGATTTGAGTATAATAAATATGAATGATGTAACCAAGATCCTGCAAAAATATTTTGCTGTCCCATTCTTCTCCATAGAGATCTTCGCTTTGGAATGGGCAACTACAGTACTCTCACAAGTTATTATGCCTTATGTCAGGGACTGTAGTGTCGCCTTCTTTGTTTTTCTGACATTCAAAAGTGCCTTTTATAGTCTAATTGAAATAAATGCTTTGAGTTTGAGTTTGAATTAAGTTTATAAGCATTTTGCTAAACTACCTGTTACTGGCTAGTTTTATGGCTAAAAAAAGGAACCAAGAGATGTCGACTAATAGAGAAGCATGGTAGTAGAAGACATGCTGAACCGATCAAATATTTGTTATGTGAATGATCTGTGGCTCGTACCGTATGCATAAAATTAAAGCACCGTCAAAGAGTAATAAATGTTCCATTTTCAAACGAATTCCTTTTCTGCATAACGGGCGCATATCACCTATACGTACTGTCATTTTCAATCAAAATGCTGACAGTGATGTAATCAAAAAGTTATTTGGCACTAATAAAATTTACCTAAAATGCTTAGCATAATATAACATCACACCTGTTATCACCAAAGGGTTAGGCATTGGTGTATCTAATAGATACACTCACATTTAGCTTGTGATGTTAAAGGGGGCGGACCAATTGCCATCGACCGTGCACAAATCCAGATGAAATTGGTTAACAAAATGTTTGTTCAGCGTTTCTGTATTCTTAGAAAGGATGACTTCCAACAAACGGCAACAGGCAAGGCATCGGATCGGAAAGGATACGAATGGATGCGACGACAGACTATCGCATCCGGCAGGATGTCGACGCATACGATCGGCTCCGTACCGTTGTTTGCGAACGTATTTGTTTCTGCGCCTAGTCAAATACATAGTTTCATTCCTTTCCATTTCCATCCGAAGTTCATGTAACCCCATTCAATAACAATTTCATGAAAAATTCATTCAATGGTTTTAAATGAACTTAGAGGGTTGTATTGATGATTTTAATTATTGTAATTCTGTAACTATATACGTGTTACTTGCGCGACTCATTTTTCATCAATATACAACCTGACACTGACCTGCCAATTGCAAAAAATTGCAAGAAAATTTGAATTTCGCGAGCCACCTTGACGCTTCCACCTTATAGTAGGATAACATAACGTTTATGGATGGATATTTGTTACTCTTTCACGCAAAAACCACGGACCGGATTTGGATGAAATTTGGCACACACATAGTTTATATCCTGTATTAACACATAGGACATTTTTTATCCCGATAGTACGAACCCGTGGAACTTTACCGAACACCACGCGGGCGAAACCGTGGGTGTCATCAGTTATCTATAAGGTATGATATTGAAATTCGAAATCATCGAAAAACCTTTGATTGAAAATATTTTCAGAACGACCACTTGACCGTACGCCGTGAATCAATCATGTTTAGGGTTCATTTCTAAATTTTTTAATTTAGAATTCAAGGAAACTTTCAAAGTTTTGATTTTATAATTATCTTGATTTTACCAGTTAATTCTGAAATTGTTTGACCCCCATCTTTGTATTAAGTCCTATACAAAGAACTGGTAATGAGATGGTCGTTTTTCGACTTTCACATAGACGGGGTCACAGGTACAGCTAGTTAAACAAAAATATATTTATCAAAACCAATCTTCCTCTATCATTAAACTTTCGGTTGTTAACGCCCCAAATATCAAACATTTACTCCACGCATACATTTTCATAAAAAATACATAAAGCCGAACAGCGCGTTTATTTATTTATTAAGGTGACCGCAAAAATCAACGGTATCCATCTTTGAATACCGCCGAATGACCCCTTAATATGGCGAGTGCGAATACATTTCCCATTGAAAGCGTGGAGAATCCAGACCCTTCGTGAAATCTACTAGATTTACTTGAAGTTGGTGGAAACTCCGTGAATGCTATAGTAATGCTGGCAGAGCGATTTAGATTGTAATCAAAGGAATAATACGACATTGAAGAAATGAGGAAAGCATTTGTTCGGAGAAAGAATTTACTGGTCTATGTTATTAAGGTTCTCAATGCAATTTCCACGATTGCTAATCTGATTTTGTAAATGTACGTTTCATAACGGTGAGTTTATTGAATAAGGAGGAAGCATAATTCGGAAAAGAAGTAGGCATTTATCGGAATAGAATGGTATAAAGTAATATCACGAAGAAAATGTCCAAGGATGACTTAATTGATCGTAGAGATTCAAAAAGACTTTGAAGGTAAAGTTTAAATTGTTATCAATTTGACTGTCTTCATAGCAATTAAAATATTTTTTACTTTTTTTTCCCAAATAACAGTAATCTAAAAGAATACGTAAATGAAAAGTCGCCCCAATTTATTAACCGTAGAAGTAGTTAGCCCATCTTCAAAGAGGACGTGTGAAACAAAGAAAATCCAGTAAATCACCGTCTATTAGAAAGAAACGTTCTTTAGAACCTTCATCAAGTGACTAATGATGTGAATACAATCAATTGCTATCCCAGAATCGATAGTAGTTAGAGAAAATAGGCCCTTTATTGAACCTTAATATAATTAACCCGAAGGATCGACAATTCAGAGGTAATTAATTGTAATAACGAGGGCAAAGGGAACTATCGAGATATAATGTAAATCGTTAATGAAGGACAATGCTATGATGATTATTATTGACTGTCGCTTTTGAGGGTATGTTGTCGTTATTTGGGGGATGAAACATAGAATATAAGAATCTCCTTTTTCGTGTGGTTAGTGCCTAACCTGGTGTCAGAGTTCCTTGACTTACCTGCAATTGTTTGACATTGAGATTAAATTGAATCTAGATTTTAAACAGTACTCGTAAACGTGTTTAAAATTACAGATATTTCTCATGACGATTTTTACAAGGCGTCCGTATCTTCTATTTAAGTTATCATATTAGTGGTATTATAAATGTGATTGTTTGTAAATGTATGCTCTATGGATTTGGAAGATATTGCCTGGAATAGGAAATAGGACCACACAGATTTACCCGCTTGCAAAAGATAATGTAAATCTATACTAATATTATAAAGAGGTAACATTTTTGTAAGTTTGTATGTAGGAGGTAATCTTCGGAACTACTTACCCGATTCCGATAATTCTCTCACTAACGAGAAGCTACATTATCCCCGAGTGTAATAGGCTGCATTTAAAACGTTCCCGTGCGTTAACTTCTATACATAACGGGGGCAAAGCCGCGAGCAAAAGCTGGTAAATAATAAAATAAATCGTCCTAAAAACGACCGACAAAAATATCAATTCAAACCACACAAAATAAAAATAAAAACCTGCTAACTCAAATCGCGCCACGGATCGCTTCTCCCAAATACCACAGCACCCGCAACTTACATATTCAGTAGGGATCCTGCAACGGTAAACTCGGGTAAATGAAATATGGTTTTAGGAGTTATAAGGGCCCCCACTTAAGGCTTGCGTTGCCCGAGGCGTTTCACCAAGTAGGGAACAATAATAGGCACTTAAGTAAGGCAGATCTATAAACAAAAGAACTTGGACTATTAGCTTGATGAAGTGAATTTGGGACTCTAAAGTGGATTTAGTACAAAGCCATATGTGTAAAATGATTAAGTTTGCTGTAATCAAGGTGGTTTGAGAAAAGGTGCTGATTGTTTATGTTGATGATGTCATTTTGTGGACCTTTGTCAGTATTAAAAGTTTGTCAGTGACAATCAGACTTGCCAAAGGTATCCAGGTTATGGAGGTCAAATAGGCAGTCATCATCATCATCATTTCAGCCCGGAATCACCCACTACAGGGTATAGGGTATCAGGGTATCTATTTAAATCGCGAGTTAATAGGCTTGTTTTGGGTTAGCTCGTTCCATCGTCGACCTTATCTCTGTCCTCAGGACTAGATTGAGGTCAACAGTAAGCTTGGTTCGTATCTTAGATTAAGTTATTATACTAGATATACAATGGTGATGATGCTTCGGTGAAGGAAAACATCGTGAGGAAACCAGCATGCCTGAGATATATTTCTCGACGCCATGTAAAGCCAAGTCAGAGGCCCATGGGCGGCTCAAAAAAACTCTAACACCTGGTTAGGCACTAACCACAATGTAAAGAAGAATAGTGATAACTAGTATTTTTCTTCATTGAGACCTAAACTATAAAACATACATATGATAACATGATGATGTCAATGATCAAACAAAAGTTCTTAAACAAAAAGAGCAAAGGTGAACCAACCAATCAAAAAACAATTTTAACATTTATTTTTTCTAACTAAACAACTGTTAACATATTTCATTTTAAAAATAAAACGGTCTATTTCAGTAATTGTATTTGACAGCGAACAATTTATCTTCAATTGAGTGACTCGCTATTGACAAGACTACAGACAATTTATGTCATACTATAAATTGACTCGGTTGAACGACTATTAAATAAACAATATTCAAAGAGAATACTAAGAAATTGGGTAAGTGATACACGGAGTGTATGCAAGAAAGCCCGACATAATCTTTTGAGAGTTTTTATTTGCTATTACAACATTGTTTTAGGTTTTAAGAAATTAAAATTATAATTTACACTAGCTGTTGGCAGCGACCTTCGTCCGCGTAAAATTTTATAGCCTATAACCTTCCTCGATAAATGGACTATCCAACACAAAATGATTTTTTCAAATCGAACCAGTAGTTCCTGAGATTAGCGCGTTCAAGCAAACAAACAAACAAACAAACTTTTCAGCTTTATAATATTAGTATAGATAACATAGCATAAAATCACGCCTGTTATCGCCGAAGGGTTAGGCAGAGGTGTAGTGTGTCTACTACTTAATGGTAGGTACACCCACTTTTCGCCAATTATGTTTAAGTTGCATGTAATAGTGGGGCAGCCTATTGCCATCAATCAGGCATAAATCCAGACTCCGAGGCTGCTACTGAGAAATTCGTGATGGATAAACCCAATAACAATTTGACTTGAATCGAACCCAGGACCTCTTGCTCAGCAGTCGCGCTGGCTACCACTAGACTAACGACGACGATTTACCTTTAACACAATATTAAAGAGATTTTGGAAACACATTTTATGGAATTAATTGATCAAGTCAATAGTGTCTCTCGGCGTTTGGACATATTTTCTTGCTCTTTGGCGGAATTCCAGAGGGTGGCACTTAGTATGTTGTCCACTGTCTAACTTATGCTTCTACCCAGACCCGTTACTTGGGACTGGACAATTAGCAATTTATGACTACTTTTGTTAGCTTGGGTCTTACCTTTTAAAACAAATGTATGTGTTAAGGAATAAAAAATAAATATGTTATTGCGTCTAAATGATAACGTTGAAGATTTGAAGATACTGATACTGATACTGCTAGCCTGCGTCATCCCACTGCTGGGCAAAGGCCTCTCCCCAGGACTTCCGGTTGCTACGATCCAGGGCTAATGTGGGCCACTGGTAAAAAATACTTAAGACATTATTATGTTCTTTAGGTGAAAACGTTAAAATATGAATTTACCTAACTCCTTCTAGAAATAAAAATAATTCAAAAAATATTAAAATTTAAGTGGCAGACAACATACAGCATTAATGCTTTAAGTGCGCCTAAGGTATTAAGTGCACCTTTGTACCTTTTTTGTGTGCAAAAAGTTTAAATAAATAAATAAACCATTTGATCTAAGCATGCAATTTTGCAAAAGACATCATTTTGTAACGAATTTGAACAACTGAGAGAAGTCTTTTGTAAATTCAGCAGTGAAATTTTCTTGGAGTCTTATAGCAGCACACGCGTCTAATTCCTAAGAAAAACGTGTCGGTGCTTCTGCTATACACCCTGTATACATACTTTATGTATTACTCACGCCTTTTTCCATGGGGGTAATCCTTCCTCCTCGTCCACGTTCATACATCTGGTCATATACGCATGACGCACGACCACACGCTGGTTGGGAGTACTACGCATACGACATTACTAAAATAACATAACATCACGCCTGTAATCCCCGAAGGGTTAGGCAGATGTGTACCTAATAGTACACCCACATTTCGCCAGTTTTTTTTAAGTCCCATGTAATAGGGGCGAGCCTATTTTCACCAACCGGCACAAATCCGGATTCCGTGGCTGCTACTGAGAAATTTCTGATGAAAAAACCCAATAACACGTTGCCCGACCCGGGTATCTAACCCAGGACCTCATGCTCAGCAGTCGCGCTTGCGAGCACTAGACCAACGAGGCAATAGTTCTAAATAAAACAGTATTAATTTATTACGTTCTTGTTCATATCGTTTGAACGTATTTAAGTAAAGCTTAATTGGTTTGAATTCAGTGTCGGTAGATTGTTTGTGTGATAATATTTGTTTGTTTATATTGTTTACCTTTATAATTTGCGTGTGAATGAGAAGCTGAAAATTTAAAACAACGCAAGAGACATTGACAGGGCTGTTGAAATATCAACTTTAGCCATTGAAATTAAGATTGCAAATCCTACTGAGCGGTATTACTTCCCTTTGTATAATGGTTAAAGGTGGCTTATGGACGATTATGGCCCTTTATTAACCGCTATTGGTTAATTAATTAAAAACTAAATACGTATTATCAGCAACAAGGCGACTCCTAATTATTGCTTTAATAAAAGCAGCGAAGTTTGATTTCGGCATTATAAATCAAAAGTCATTTATTTTCATTTGGTTACGAACCAGCGTTTTTTGAAAGACAAAAATTATAAAGGGTGTAACAAGACCCTTAACGAAGTCAAAAGGCACGTGTTCTCCCCGTCATTGCGATAATTTTTGTGTTCTTGACCATACCTGGGAACCTTCTAGTTACGGAGATATTAGGGTCAAAGTTCCAACGTTTTCACAACTTTTTTTTAAATACATGTTTTTAACGATTTTACTTTAAAACACCTCCACGACCCCCGTACAATTCAATGCATCCATCAGCACAATGTTTTGAGTGCGTAACATTAAAACGTGATTTTTCACCCCAAAACAAGTCGTTCCCCAGCAATAATTTGCGTAAAGTTACTTAGTTTGATGTACATAACGCTTGGTCAGGCTTCGTGAAGGGTCCGTTTACACCCTGTCTAAGAGAGTCTGGATTCCGTCAAAACGCCTCTCAAACTTAACCCTTTATCTATTGACCTCTTTTGCACAATATATCCTGTTTGAAGCTATGACCCTAATTAGCATTTAATCAAATTCTATAATTAGTAGAAGTAACAAGGAAACACGCAGTAACCTAGAAATTCATTGCTCAAATTATAATTATTTCAGTCGCAACTTAACCATAATTTTCAAGACAGTAAAATCATAATTAAAAAATAAACTAGAACAACCATCAAATGTACAACAACCGTTTGAAAAACGTATAAAATAATCAAATTAAGATTTGTATCTATGTACGGCAATTTTAAATTACTGAATAAACAATCATAAAACAACTCGTCCGTCTGTGAACATTAAAACTTGTGATAAAACAAAATGGCGGATAAATTAAAACCTTGTTTCATTTCGACAACATACAACTTATAATATTTAGAAGTGCTAGTGCCTAAATAATTAAATCCGCTCGGGTCGATGCTTAGGTTTAGCCGCGCTTGCCTTGGTTGATCCATGGATGGGTGACCACCCATTACTTACCTATTTTCTTCCGTGCCTCGGAAAACACGTTAAGCCGTTGGTCCCGGCTGTCATTTGTAGATCTGTGACAGTCGTTACAGATGGCTGACAGAGTGGCCCGAAAGTCTGACAACCAGTCTTACCAAGGGGTTATTACTCAGTACTAACTGGGTTGTGGAGGTCAGATAGGCAGTCGCTCCATGTCAAATTCTGGATGTCCAGCTGGACTGGAAGCGACCCCAATATCTGATGATCTGACAACTGAAATAAATGTGTGGCAATAGGCTTGCCCCCTATTACATGGGACTTAAACATAAGTGACGAAACGTGGGAGTGCTACAGGGACACCTCTACCTAACCTTGCGAGAATTACAGGCGTGATGTTATGTGAAGGTGAACTAAATGTCAAAACTGGAATAGGTTTATCCGTGTCCAACAAATTCTCTAATGACACAGAAATATATAAAACAAACGAATTTCAACATTATTTAAAGGTGGTAGTTGAGAAAGTGTTAAATTATTACCCTTAGCCAATTATCACCGCTTTCCCCTCCGACATTACTTATCAAAATAAGACTACAATTTGATGTTTTTAAACATTCAACGTTCTGTATGGTGTCCGGACGTAAAGAATAGCACCATCCCATATCTTCCCGTGGGTGTCGTAAGAGGCGACTAAGGGACTTACCAGAGAATGGGCAGCAGCGTTCTCTGTGTTTTATAACAACCATACTGCGATCGCCAACCCGCCTGCCAAGCGTGGCGATTATGGCAAAACCCCCCTTTCTTGGGGGAGGCCTATGTCCAGCAGTGGACGTCTTTCGGCTGAAATGATGAAACATTCACACATATTTACATAAACACACGCCAGTCGCATGGGGGTTAGACAGCAACTACAGAACACCACGATCCTTACATGTCCGCGTTCATACATCTGGTCATACACGAACACGCACCTGACCTCGTTTTTTAAATAGAAAAACATACGCAAACAAAGAAACAGTAAGAACGAAACAATGTTTAAAAAATCTCATCAACACACGTACTTTTGGGACTTTCTTTCACTCGAATAATTCCTTTCATTATAATTACAATCTTGGGGTGGATTTCGCGAATCTCTGGGGTGGGATAGACCCCCAGAATCCGGGTTTACTTTAAAAAGGTTCACACGACATGAGCTTACGCCCTGTTCACGACCTCACGTGATGCGATTTGCGTCAAGCGACTGGTTTCCCTCGCGTGAATACTGTTGGTCGCAAATCGCGTCGA
Organism: Noctua fimbriata; assembly: GCA_905163415.1. Taxonomy (NCBI): domain Eukaryota; kingdom Metazoa; phylum Arthropoda; class Insecta; order Lepidoptera; family Noctuidae; genus Noctua; species Noctua fimbriata. The sequence continues at coordinate 16,054,119 of LR990929.1, forward strand.
GGTTGTTCGTGTTATCCAAGCTATTTTTTTATTTCTTTTCTCCGTACTCGCTGTGGGTACACGTGTCGCTTGAGCGTGTGGCCACGAGCTAAGATTCTCCTCCTTCCACTCTCGAGGGACCATGATGAGTTGGGGAGCAATTACAAACCAAGATATGGAAATTAATCCAAATTAAAGATACCAGCACGTATAATTGCTTGGAGTCGTAAAAATTATAATGAAGAGTAAATTCGGTTAGATTTCACTTTAACGATGGCATTAATTTTGCTGACTAAGACCTTTTTTCCATCCCTGAAGTGGGCTTCCGTTAGGGGAATGGTTAAGTCATACTTATGTTTTTTATTCTCGCCTTGAGCCTTTTTCGGGGAAAATTAAGATTTATGGCCAGGTTTTCCGTTTAGGCCTTAACTTCTGTCTTATAAATGTGGAGGTACGACCTCGGTTTATTCTTCATCAGGTTGATAAGGAACTAGTGAAACAATCCCAACGTATATTGCTGCCGGTTGTCTTGAACTTAAGTGACAAGTTTCCGGCCCAGCATATTGATTCTCGCCGCTCCGCTCCCTCTAAGAATAACATCTCTCAGGAGGGTCGTAACAGCGGCCATTTGTATATTGATATCTGGAAAATCAGGCTTCCCTAAGGTTCACGTCGTCGGCGAAATGACGGTAAATCCGTGTAAAGCTCACTATTTCAAAGATAAAAGAAATGATCTTATAAGCTGAGTGGATCCTGTAGATACATTTGGAGAAGCCTTTAATGAAAAAGACGTAAGTAAAAGGAAATATAAAACAAAAAGGAAAGGTACTTCTAACCCGTTATTATTCAATAAAGCTTGCATGATTAAAGGCATTACGTACTTTTTGCATGTTGGCGAAAAATGTGTGGGATAAAATGCCGATAAAAATACCGTTTCTAAATATGACAAGGCCATTTTGCGCAGGGACTCTAAAATGGGCTGTTTCGTAACCGGGCCAAGGCTTCATCGTGTATTTGATGAATTGCCATACCATGTGCTGTCCTGCAAATCCCTCATACCATTTTTGGAGCATAAATCTGTGCCCTTCACCATGACTACAAGATCCCAACTCTTTATTCTACGATAATGCGGTCGTGAATATAAAACCCCTTTGTCTTTTATTTACAAAAAGACAGAGATGAAGATATGACATACGAATAAAGGAATCGTGGAATTTTGTCGGAACGATTCCATTTCAACTTTTTGTTAGGTTCGCAAAATGTAGGGTCCGTGATGAATACGTTTTTTGCAGATATCGTGTTTTTTTATCTGTAATACTGCGTTTTACGCCCACGTTGATGTTTTTAATATATTACATCACAGGTTTTGGTGACAGCAGGCATAACTTATACGCGTCTTTTTTCTATTTATTTAAAATCTTTTTCTGACGAGTTGATTGAACTTAAATGTATTATATGCTTTTTGATTTACAGCTCAAGATTTACATAATTTATTAAGTTTATGGTAGCTTAAAAATATGATTTCATTTGTCGCGCCTTTTATGTAATATTTCTTATCTAAGTTGACCTTTTATGACGTAACCTTCAAAGTGCGAAGTTACGGGTACTTATTTTTTATTATGTGACCTTTAATACCCCATGAAAAACACATAAAAGTCCGTCGCATTGAGTACTATTAGTAACTTTCGCGTGATAGAAATTGACAATGCAGGCAGCCGTTGATTTATTGGAACGGGTCCTATAATATAGGGTATTACGCCCAAGTGGCTTTTATAGTCTGATAATGGTTCGTAACAAGGTAACGTATAATGGAAAGTTGACAGAACATATGATTTCCTCATTTAGGTCTTTGTTAATACTTAGGACATCTATATTGTGAAATTGTTTGTGATGAGCGTTGGCAACTTTATTTGTGAGGAAATTACTTTAGTATAAGGAGCAATTTTCGAACTTTTTTCTTGTCAGTATTAATATCAATACTTAGCTGTAATATGTTACTTCGAGTTTATGGAAAAGTTTGGCTTTGTTAAGCGCCGTTTTTGTAGCTCATAACTTTATGGCAGTCTCATCTGGCGGCTGCGTCCTAACCGACACGATCGTGGCGCGAACGAACGGAACGACCCTTAGTGTACAAAAAAAAAAAAGTGACATTTATGATGATCGCGTATTCGCGCGACTGATAGCTTTGGACAGTCCGAGGGGTCAAGCTTGATGTGATAATATCTAAGCCTAAACTGTACTCTGATCAGATGCATATATTTTTGATTTTGATGTTTAAATTACCTCGCTCTCTCTCAAAAAGTAAGCAAACACGGATCCAAACTAAAACTGTGTTGTACGGGCTTTCCATGCTTAGGCCAACAAAGTTTCATACCATAGGTACTTTCCTATGTCCATATCAACACTAATTTCCAATAAAAAAATACAAAAAGTTTTATTCAAAAAATTTGTTACATCAATGGGTGGTCGTGTTTGGGGACTCTTTTTAAGCAATATTTGCCTGTGTTAAGAGACCCCGCTCTTCCATAGCATAATAATTACAGCAGTAACAAATATGTGGGTAATTAAACTTATACTTATACTTAATTACTTATTTCTATTATTATTATTTATTTTTATTTTAAAAAGGAAAAACAAGAGTTAAATAAAAAAAAAAAAACATAGTAACAGCAAAAACAAGAAAATAATGTAAAAGTGTGTGAGTGACGATTGCGAGTGTAAATGTGTGTGTGTGTGTGAGTGCGTGCGTGTGTGTGTGTGAGTGTGTGCGTGTGTGTGTGTGAGTGTGTGCGAGACAGACTTCAGCAAACACATTCAATGCCTTATTTCTGTCCAAAAAGGCTTCTGAAGGGTGAATAAACTCAAAAATATAATAATCACAAGCACAAAAGAGATTCAGATTAAATTCAGACAATTACGTCTGTTTCGCAATCAGAGAGCCGTTATCTCAAAGCGGGCCTCTTGGAAATTTGACATGCGTGAGTGGAATTAATTAAAATATTTTCTCTCTTTTGTAATGTTTCAAAATATGTTCATACTAGCTGTTGCACGCGGTTTCGCCCGCGTGATTTTCGGTAATAGTCCCACGGGTTTTTACTACCGGGATAAAAAGTATTATATATGTTAATGAAGGTTATAAACTATCTATGTGCTAAATTTCATCCAAATCCGTTCAGTAGTTATCGCGTGAAAGAGTAACAAACATCAATCCATCCATCCTCACAAACAGTCGCGTTTATAATATGAGTAAGAAGTAAGATATTTTGAACGACTGTCTGATTGGTCTAGTGGTCGCAAGCACCACACTGCTGAGCATGAGGTCCTGGGATTTCAGGACGGGCAAATGGTTTTCGGGGAGATCCTTGGTTGTCGGTCAAAGTGCTATTTGTTTTTCCAATAGGAATTCTCAGTACGAAGCCTGGATTTGTGCCCGGTTGATAGGCATAGTCCCTCCGTTTCATGGGAATTAGACATAACTGTCTTAATTAGAGAGTGCAACAGGTACCCATAAAACTACTGAGGCTTATGCCTATTTTCTGAAAGAGGCAGCAGACCATAATCAACTACTAAGACCCGTGAAGGTTAGTGGACCTGGAAGGGACACTGACGTGAAATTCGTTAGCACGTATTCAGTTCATCATTCTAAACTACACAGAAATTTTTCATCGGTAAATGAAAAAACAGCTGGCTCCTACATGGTCAAAATGTAAGTCATAAGTCATTTATTTCAGAACAACATACATTGTATAGAAATTTAGTAAAAAAAAAAAATAACAGTACCATGTGTTTCGTAATGTTAATTACTTTGCATACGATTTGTATAGAATCAAGTATATATAACTAAACAGACAGACGTGCTGCTGGGGAGTTTGTTCCACCACTTCTTCTTCCCAGCTAAAGCACTAGGAAGTGGTGACGGGCGGGCATTTTTGGGGGACTGTCTTATGTAACTTTGACGTTCGAAAAGTGCTGATTTTCAGCCTAGTTTGAATAAATGACTTTTGATTTTCATTTTGATTTTGATTAAAAGTAGTATGGAAGTATACCTCTGTCTTACTCTTCAGTGACTACAAACATGATGTTATGTTACTGCCTATCGCTTTAACGATCACACTTAATTTAAAACGCTTATCAGAATCAAAAAGAAATTCGCTGAAACATTTTTAATTATGTCCTTGGCCAAGGGTTATACCACATCAGCCATAGGTCATTAGCGGCAGCCCATAATGACTTAATTCCATATCAACTGTACGTCGATAACCGTCTCGTGCCCGTTATCGCCATCTTGAAAACCCGAGGTTTTCATAGCTTTATCGTAAAATGCAGACTTTATTTTCGTTCAAGCACTTTATATAGTTTATTTTAAGTAGGGCTAGCTTTTATACTGGGCGATAAGTTTTGGGTATAAAAGTAAATTGTAAATCCAGACTAATATTGTAAACGGGAAACTTTGAGTTGAATGTTTGTTGTGAAATAATGTTGAAAAGCTGAACGGATTTGGAAGAATTTTTGCTTATAAGTGCAAGTTCTCAGAGCCGTTGGTCCCGGCTGTCTTTTGTAGATCTTTGACAGTCGTTAGGTAGTCAGAGGCCCAAAAAGTTTGACAACCAGTCTTACCAAGGGGTATCGTATTACCCAGTACTAACTGGGTGGTGGAGGTCAGATAGGCAGTCGCTCCATGTAAAATACTGGTATTCAGCTGCATCCGGTTAGACTGGAAGCCGACCCCAATATAGTTGGGAAAAGGCTAGCCAGATGATGATGAAGTGCAAGTTCTCAGAAGCAGCCACATTGTGCCCGGTATTTTAAATTATGATACATAATTGGAAATAATATAACGCCTGTAATTCCCGAAGGGTTAGGCAGAGGTGTACCTAATAGTACACGGGGGTGATGGCACTAGGCTCGCCCCCTATTACATGGGACTTCAACATAACTGGTAAAATGTGGGAGACTGTGAGGTATACCTCTGCCTAACCTATTGGGGATTACGGGCGTGATTCAATGTTGTCCCATGTGATTTTAGAATTTTTACCCACCTGCACGCAAAATACGCGCTTTGACGTGGAGTTGCGGACACCAGCCCTTTATACAATACAATACAATACAATGTGATTTTAAACGGCGATCAATGGTTGATTCTTTTTTGCATGAGATTGATTCCTCTCCGATGAGTGAGTCGACTGTAGGATTATTATTTGGGATTAAAAGGCCAATTTCCGTTATTAAAATCGTTCAAAATCTATTCGCTTTCTCATCTCAGCGACAATCAAAGAAATTGAAGATTGTAAGTACATTAAATGTAAATGTCTTTGGCAACAATCAGTGTCAAAGTGGGTTAGTAAAACGTCAAAAACGAAGATTAAATTCGAGGCATTTTTATTAACATTTTCGATTTTAGAGTTACGCGAACTGCTCGTCTGAAATCATAGCTGTAAACAAATATTTATATCTGGATAACACACATGCATATGTACCATTGTACATACATGAGTACATACATAGTACATACATAAATATAATATATGTACATACATTCTTCTGAGGTTTCATTAAAGTTTCAATTAGTTTAAAAGCATCACTTGTTATTCTGTTCAGTTCCGTGTTTTAGTATAAATATTTATGGGATGACCAAACCTTGTTAATAGTTTTTTGTAAATGTTTTCAATATGTATTAGTTTATTACTGTACTTATTAGATTATTTTGTGTATTGTATCTATAGGCCTTCGATGCCTGAAAATAAAAGTGATTGATTGATTGATAACATTAATCAGGCAGTCTGCGTAAATATAGTGGAAAAACGCTATAAGTTAATGAAAACAATGAAAAACAAAACAAAACAATATGTTAAGCTTTTGCTCCTGACTGCGGTCGTTGTGCCCCAGTCAGGCACCACTGCTCTCAAAAAAGTGAAGGAAAACTTGAGAAAACCGGCATGTCCTAGAACAAAAAATTTGAAGACATGTGACCTTCAACCCGAAGTGGTGGCCCACTCCTCTCATAGAGTGGAAGTCTGTGTCGCGGCAATGGAAAAATTAAAGGATCATACTGATTCTGATACTATTAGCCTGCATCATCCCACAGTTGGGCAAAGGCCTCTCCCCATGACTTCCAGTACAAGCTCATAAGAGCAATAAATCACAATTTTTGCTACTTCATTGCGAAAATAATCCACCAAACCCTGATAAATTTATTTGCACGGACGTGTACTTACACTTAGTGACAAAAAAAATGCCACTCACTTAACTCGCTGCATGAAAATATAAACTCCATGAATACGTAACGAAGAATTTCCTCGCCTCCCTTCGCCCCTCTTTTGGCTCGGAAACATTTATTTTACCCCCAGAAATGGGTCAGGTGCCTAGGCTGATGTAAAATTATTTGCTTCCTGTAAAATGAAAGTGTTGTACCTGGTAAATTGTTTGGATAGCTTTATTCTTTCGGTCTTAAATCTGAGGTGTATACTGTCTCGCAAAAATGTCAGGTCATGTCTCACTATTGTCATTTCTGTTACTATCTGCCAAGTCATAGGTCTCGATTTCGAACCGTACACGCACCTCTGGTTTTTCGGATTCATGTGCATGCCACCAGCATGCCTGAGGGATATTTCTCGATGGCATGTAAAGGCAAGTCAGAGGCCCATGGGCGGCATAAAAATTCTGACACCAGGTAAGGCACTAACCACATGAAAAAGAAAGCAAGAAGATAGGTTTTCCAACACGTTGATTTTGTGACTGATCAACATAATTATCATAGACATGATGGCAATATACTATTTTAACATTTTGAGAAACTTTGTCTAACTTTGATGGGCTGTAAGTATCTCCGTTAAAATCTGGTTCAAAAATATGCTTAGTTTAAGTGAAAAACCGAAAAAAGTCAGAAAAAAATCAGGTTTTTATCCCCCCCTCCCCAAGTTAGCAAAGGGTCCTCGAGGTCGGAAACTAAGGATAGGCTTCCTAGTGTGGCCCCAAACAACCTGTTAAAGTTCCATTAACTTCAGAATACTTTCCAGATAAAAGTACATAACTGCTGGATTATAATAAAATAATGTACACAAAGTATGAAATAAGTGTAATAATAATATGCCTGCTGCATGAATTGGCGAGAATAAGAAAATATCAAAAAAAGTGGAAGGAATAGGCCTGTGTCCTGGATTGGAACAGCATAGGCTAACTAAAAAAACAAGTGCTGGTCCTGGTTCAAACCCTCATCTAAAGCCAAAAAAACGGGGCTATGACCACTGGGTCACCACTCCTACACATTTTATAATATAATTTGATAAAAAAGTCGTGCGTACCTGTCTAATGGATCCAGGAATACAAAGGGTCCAACATTTACGAGGCTGAAATCAGAATGCTCAATGTTGCGTCCGGAATATTAAAGTGTTTACGGGAGGTAACAAGAATTTCAACAGGCTCCATGATAAAAAATAAATTGCCTACCGAAAATATGACGTTGGTAACGTTTAGAGGAAAAATGTTATGACTATTGGAGTTATTTAAGCAGTATCATTATGACAGCATAATCACGAGCGCTTTCCTAGACCAAAAAGGGTTGTTTCATACACATTTCCACAAATATAGGAAATACTGCCTCTCTCAGAGAGGAATGATAATATTGTTCACTTACTGAACAACAGAAGACCAGACTCAAGATTTTCCAGCGAGCAATGGAGCGCAGCATAATAGGTGTTAAGCGGACAGATCGCGTAAAAAACATTACCGTGCGCTCCATTACTCAAGTAGCAGATGTTGGTGAAAAAACAGCCATGCTGAAGTGGACGTGGGCTGGCCACATAGCACGAATGCGCCCGGAGAGATGCGCAACGATCGTCACCCACTGGACGCCTGACGCAGGAAATCGCTGTCGAGGTAGACCGCGGCGAAGGTGGTGTGAAGGTCTGATCTCATTTGCGGAACGAACATGGCCAGAGATCGCACAGGTCAGAGAGGTTTGGAAGGAGAAAGGGGAGACCTTTGCCCAGCAATGGGACACTCAAAGAGCTATAAAATAAAATGTAGAAGAAACGCGAAAGATGGGTATGTGCTATACTTTGTTAGTTATGCTTAAGTCTCATGTAGTAAGGGTGAGTTTTAAAATAAACTAAAAAAAACCTCTAAAGACTCCCGAGTTACTACAGAGAACATTCCTTATGGAAGAGCCAAAACATTTAGCCCAACCTGGGAATCTATTCCAGGATTCCATGCGAAGCAGTAACGCTTGCGACCAATATACCGATGAGGCGGTCTAATACAACTGTGAGAAAAGGTAATAGGGGGCGATCATCATCATCATCATCATCATCTGCTTAGCCTTTTCCCAACTATATTGGGGTCGGCTTCCTGTGTAACCGGATTCAGCTGAATACCAGTATTTTACACGGAGCGACTGACTATCAGACTTCCACAACCCAGTTAGTACTGGGTAATACGATACCCCTTGGTATGACTGGTTGTTAGACTTTCTGGGCCACTGACTACTTAAAGACTGCAAAAAATGACAGCCGGGACCAACGGCTTAACGTGATTTTCGAGGCACGGAGTAAACTCGGTATGTGATGGGTGATCACCCATTCACGGACCAACCTAGGCAGCGGCAGCGCGGCTTAACCTAAAGATCCACTGCCTACCTAACGACTGTCAACAATCTACAAATGACAGCCGGGACCAACGGGTTAACGTGTCTTCCGAGGCACGGAGGAAACTCGGTATGTAATGGGCGGTCACCCATCCACAGACCGACCTAGGCAAGCACGGCTTAACCTAATAGGGGGCGATTTTAAGGCACAAATCCAATAACCCCTTGTCCAACTTAAATTAAACCTTGGACCTCGCACTCGGAAAGCCGCGCTTCCGATCGCAAGAAAAAAAAGCAGTCGAAAAATATGGAAATATGTGCAAAAAAAAAGATAGAATACTTCTCCGTCAACAAATCGTGTTACGTCAATACGTGAATAGTGTGATACGTTACATAAATTGTTCAAGTATTTCGCTAGATCAAGGTGTAAATAAATATATGTTTACATTTACATATTATTCTGCGAGGTGCGCATATTTGTCATTCCTCACGTGATGTGATTCTCCACTCGAAGGTAAGGCCAGAAGCTCAGGTGGATGTTAAAATAGCTTGTCATACGAATCATCTGTTTTTGTCACGAGGGCTACGAGTTATAAGTCATGGCGTGTTGTGTGCATGGCGTAAAGATTGGCTTGGTACCTGGGAAGACTATCTTGAGGACTATGGACCTAAAACGTGACCATAGTTACTCGAGAAGACACTCTGACTCCGTATATGCTTAACGGTTAACCACAGATCACTATTTAAATCTTGTCCAAGTCGAAAGCCTTCATAATCGTTCGACAGTTAAGTAGTAAAATCACTTATAATTAAACTGCCACAACAATGTACGTGATCGCTCACAATGGGCCTCATCAGAAGGCTTACAGTCACCCAAAGGGTAATGAAGAGGGCTGTGATCGGAGGTTCCTTGCGTGATCGAATCAGAAATGAAGCATCCGCAAGAGAACCAAGTTTACCGACGTAGCCCGCAGTATTGCCAAATTAAAGTGGCAGTGGGCAGGGCACATTGCTCGCAAAACGGATGGCCGATGAGGCCGAAAAGTTCTGGAGTGGCGACCGTGAACCGGAAGACGTTACGTTAGAAGGCCTCCCACTAGGTGGACCAATGACCTGGTGAAGGTTGCAGGGATCCGCCGGATGCGAGATGCACGGGACCGGTCAATGTGGCGACACTTGGGGGAGGTATATGTCCAGCAGTGGACGTCTTTCGGCTGAAATGATGATGATGATGATGAACAATGTTCAGTCCTATTTTAGTTTGACAATTGGTATCCAAGTAAAATCGTTACTCAATGATAAATTGAAAGGTGCTATTTTTGGAAAAAGATTGACTTTTTCCAAAAGTGTGACAGTGATGCCCATTACCCAAGACACGCTGGAAGTATAAATACAGTATTTTTATCACAGTCTTCTTTTTATGCACTCAGTTACGGAGTATTCGGACCTTCGTAACTGAGTACAAGAAAAAAAGAATAAATACCTGACAACAAATACCCAAGTACCTCTTTGACACGATATCCACCTCGTCAAATCTTCTAAAGATGCATAATAAAGCTGTACTTGAAAATGAACATCCTTGAGCCGAGGATCCTGATCAGGTTTCAGGGGTGACAAAAGGGATGGTTAAGCGATTTTGTCGGTACTTTGAGTATGAGCACTGGTGTTATAGGAGGGCCGCTGTCGAGATGAGTCACTCTGAGAGAGAACAATCAGATATTTCTTGCAAGGTGGAGATGAAATGGAAAACAAAAAAGTGTTGGTCCTGATGTAGGTACTTCCTTCCAGTGTGTGATGAGACTTTCTTATTACAATAGAAATAAATGCACGACGGATGCTCATAACATCTCACGTGTAATCCCCGAAGGGTAAGGCAGAGGTGTACCTAATAGTACACCCACATTTCGCCAGCTATGTTTAAATCCCACATAATAGGGGGCGAGCCTATTGCTAGCAACCGGTCACAAATCTAGACTCCGTGTTGCTACTGATTATTTCCTGATGAAAAAACCCAATAACACTTTGCCCGACTTGGGAATCGAACGCAGGACCTCATGCTCAGCAGTCACGCTTGCGACCACTAGACCAACGAGGCAGTACGGGATGCTCACCATTATTAAAGTGCCTATCATAATCTTACATCAAATAGAATCGGTGTTTATAAACCATATTGTATTGTATAACGGGCTGGTGTCCGCAACTCCACGTCAAAGCGCGTATTTTGCGTGCGGGTGGGAAATTTATTCGATCCATCCTAAATATTATATTCCTCATATTAAATACACATTTACAAACACACACCACATCTGCCTCTTCCTCTTCCCAACTATGTTAGAGTCGGCTTCTAGTCTTCGGGTCCGGAAGCAGTCATGTACCATGTTTTTTCATGCAGAGACTACCCATCAGACATTTACTACGCTGTTGTATTTGAGCAATACGATACTCCTCGGAAGGACTATTCGTGAGACTGTCGGGCTACCCGTAATGGCCGTCAAAGATTTACAAATGACAGCCGTGACCAATGTCTTGGCGTGTTTTCGAAATTTCGATACCAAATTGTAGTTTTTTGTTATTTATAAAAAAAACAGTTATTTCCTGCAAAACTGCAATACCTACACGATCAAAATGTATAAAACAGCTGTTTTTTTTTATAAATAAATAAATAACCGTTGTAGCATCGGTGGTTGACCAGCCACTATACAAGGTGGAAAGGATCCACCTTGTATAATGGCTGGTCATCCATTCACAGGCCGACCTATAGCAAAGTCATGCAAAACCTTAACTCAATCAAATCACAAAAAGCGGGTGGAAAATCGATCTCAAAATTCTATTTGTCTTCTCAAACCAAAAGAAACTATTTCCCACCCAGACTTGTCTTTCTGTCATTCTCGTCACTCATACCAGCTACTTAGTATGGCAGAACTAGCTTCCCTTTCGTCACACTTTTATACGAATGTGTTATCAACGTTGCGACGTAAACTTTATTGTTGCAAACTAGTTTCGCCTCTCTAGGTAAGGGGGCTTCAGGTAAAACTAGAAATCCACTGACATAAATATTGCGGAGGCACTCGGCTGTTTGAAATTGCAGAAATATAAAATTTATCTAACTGAAAACAGAGGTTTGTAAAAAATAAGTAAGTACACTTAATAAGTATGTAACATAACATCACGCCTGTAATCCCCGAAGGGTTAGGCAGAGGTTTTCCTAATAGTATGTACGAGTACATCCTCATTTCACCGGTTATGTTAAGTCCCATCTATTAGGGGCGAGCCTATTGCATCAACTGGGTACAACTCCAGACTCCGTGCTACTGAAACAATTCTAATGGTAAAACCCAATAACACTTTGCCCGACTGGGAATCGAACCCATGATCTCACGCTCAGCAGCCGCGCTTGCGACCTCTAGACCAACGAGCCAATCCAATCAAAAGGTTTGTTTATTAATTAATGTACTTTGGGCACAAAATATAGTACAACAATATAAAACTTAGATGCCAGGACGAGCCCTGTCTACGTTAACACTTTCATGCAAATATGTGACTAGAATGGCATCATAAAGTGTACAGCTTAAATTCTACTTTTTGCTTCTTTGCATAGTTTAAAGTACAGAGCGATATAACAGTAAAATGTAAAATAGGGCTGCGGGTTATAATTTCTTTTCGAGCAAAAATGTTTCGTAGAATAAATTAATTTTGTATTTCTGCTTTTTTAGTTTCTTTCGGTGAAGTGAATGAGGGTTTTCGTTGTTTTTATATGTAGGTTGTCATAATGTTTTGAAGACAGTTGTGCTGGCCGATTGTGGACCTTCTGCCGCCCTGTGATGTAATTTTTAGTCGAAAATCAGGTAATTGATAATTGAGGTAATGTAAGTTGCGTGTATTCATTGTTTATTGTTATTTACAATATATCACAATACAATATATTATAATATATTTTCATTTAGTGGTGCGGGTTATGTTAATTTATACAATCGTATCTTCACCCCACTATTTTTCCGAAGGGTTAGGCAGAGGTGTACCTAGAACACCCACATTTCATCATCACATGTAATAGGGGGCAACCCTATTGCCATCCACCGGGGTCACATCTAGACTCCAGGCTGCTACTGAAAAAATCCTTATCAGAAAACCCAAAAACACTTAGATTTGAAGCCAATGTATCGTAAGTTGTAATTTTTATCAAACCAAACGATATAATAATCATAAAATCTAACTCATCATCTGCCTAGCCTTTTCCCAACTATGTTGGGATCGGCTTACAGTTTAATCGGAAGCAGCTAAACACCAGTATTTTACATCTAGCTACTGGCTAGCTAACCTCCACGACCCAGTCAGTACTGGGTAATACGATACTCCTTGGTAAGACTGGTTGGCCGACTTTTGGGCCACTGACTACCTGTAACGACTGTCAAAGATCTTGAGAGATCAATGGCTTAACGTGCTTTTCGAGGCACAGAGGAAACTCGTAATGCGTGCTCACCCATCCATTGACCAACCTAGGCAAGCGCGGCTTAATCCAAAGATCGACCCGAGTGGTTATTATTATTAAACAAAATAAACTCCTCATAAATTCTAACTAAATCCTATAAAAGAATCCCCCTAAACTTTTAAAATCAAAATAAGATTTCTCTTGCACTCGTAAATATAATTCGATTGAAGTAAAAGCCAGACATATTTCAGTAGTACACACTGAAATATTAAATTCGTCGTTTGGCTCTACGCCGAATGAATTTGAAATTTTAGCTAAAAATCCGCAACAAATCTTTTGATATTCAGTTAAGTGACCAAGAAAGAAATAATCGCGAGTTCTTGGGAATTTCGGATATGTTTTGCGGTACGGATTTTCCTATAAACGCACTGGTGGTTTTAAACGCTGTGGTCGCTGGAAAAGTATAAACGCTGAGAAAGGCGGTAAGCCGATTTGGTGGAAACTTGTGTTGAGTACAGTGTGAAGATCTCGAAGATGGTGATGAGAAAAGTGAACTGTATTACTTGCTGGTACAAACTGATTTTAATAATCAAGAAAACCGACATGTGTGCAAAGCGGTGGCCAGGAGAGCAGTGTCGTCTGTATATGCGCGAGTGCGCGACGCCCGTCGCCCGCGCAGCCCGCGGCCGTCGCTTGCGCTGCACCCGCCGCTCTTCGCACCACACCGCCTGGCTCAGCAGCTCACACGTGCTGCCTGCAGCACCCGAAAATGTCGCGGTTCGATTCTTGACATTGAATTTTCCATACATACTAGTGTGTTGGTTAAAAAAATTCATGGATAGTAGATGGATCGTTATCGAATTGTAGCAATTCCAACTACCACTTCACTGGATTTCTTTCGAACGTGAACTTACCTGAGATTTGTTGCATATTTGTTAAGTATGTACAATTGTTTTTTTTTTATTATAAGCGTCCCAGTACTGGGCAAAGGCCTCCCTCCATTATTTCTACATAGCCATACATAAAGAGGTCTAATAAATCTCCCCAGCTACGCCTGAGCCTTCCACGACGTCGAGTTCTGTCCTTCAGACCAGGTACAAGTAGTTATGATGTTTAAAGCCATCATAATTCCAGAGCAAGAAAGAGATAGGACTATATGTTACCGAGAGCGCCATCCCTTTTTCTTTCTGAAGTCATGATTCTTCAAAAATTGTTCCGGTGCAAGAAAGACACCGCTGTACCGTAATAAAAGAATATAACTAAGACTGGTTTATTCCATTCTGAGGAAGAATTCTGTGCCTGCAATATAGCAACAATAAAAATAAAAACAGAAAATTCAGCTTTAAAGTCACTGCAATGGTACTGTTTATGACTCGAAAATCGCGTGCCTTAGTTTTACGGTAGTTGTTAGCAGTTATAGTTTTAGTTTTTATTACTTTCAAACAACGTGACGTGAACATTAAAAATACAGTTTTACTAGACCTAAATGAATATTTTATGAGTTATTTCGTTATTTATTGCTGCATTGTAGCTTGGGCTAACTGCAGCAACGTATTTTAACGTTGTTAAATTGTGCTTGCAATTTGTTGTTATTAGCCCATTTTTTTAAGCATCATTTATGATAGATTTGGCTGATATGACTGTAACGCGACGTCCTAAACTAAGCGATCGTCACGTTGATTTTGTTCGGCAAACCCGAACGCATGGCTCGAACAATGGCGCCTTCAAGTTTTTCGAAACAAATGAGTGACATACAAACGTCATGATCGCGTACTCGCTCGTCCGATCGCTTTTGATAGGACTTGTGGTGAACTGCGGTTGACTTAGTTTTATTTTAATAGGTTTTCAGGGTAGGTGCACATCGAGCTATGCATTTCCAGCATAAGATGGCCTCGCTTCGTATAAATTTCCCGTACGATGAGAGATCCGCTTATACTGGTTTTGTATAGGTTGATGTGTAGCGATGTGTACCAAATAAATCGTCAGAATTCCGTGACGTTTTTCAAGCCCAGTGCGTAACCATCCACTTCAGAGGGTTTCTTTAATCCGCTTCGTGGCAAAATAAAAAGCTCTACCTTGTCTCTTTTTATTCTTCTGTAATTTGTACATTTCACGCTTCAGTGACTTCAACTGCTTGAAATTCGACTTAGGAGATGTTTTTCTGTTTCTCGAAAAATTCTCATTTATAATTTAATTATTTATTTTTGAATGATCGACCTAGTATTAATTTGTAATCTGATTGTCAGTTCAGAAGAATAATTTGGTGTTACGGTTAATGGGTTATGTGTGTGTGTGTGTGTGTGTGTGTGTGTATGTTTGTTACTCCTTCACACTGAAACGGCTGGACAGATTTGGATGAAATTAGTGCACAGATAGATTACATACATTACATCACGCCTGTAATGCCCGACGGGTTAGCAGAGGTGTACCTAATAGTAGAACCACATTTCGCCAGTTATGTTTAAGTCCCACGTAATAGGGGGGGATTTGCGCCTGATTGATGGCAATATGCTCGATATTTTTTTTTCTTTTTGAGTATGGTAAATCATCAAATGACCCCCCGGCTCTGGGCGGAGCGGAAGGGAGTGTCAGACTTATACTGACTAAAACCCATCCATGTTCCTTCTTTGCCCTTTGTGTTCCAGGGCCGCGGTATCTCTTTCGAACAGTCCCGCAGCCCTGGCAGAAATTTAGGTTTTAAGTTTATAACTCTACTTGAAATACCTGTATAACCCGTTTACGATTCAATGCAGCCACCGGCACAATATTTTGAGTGCGTTACATTGATTTTGACTGTAAAACGTGATATTGCACCCCAAAAAAATGTTGTTTCCCAGCAATATTTTTTGCGTAGGGTAGTAACCCTAAGCCAAGCATTCTGTACATCAAACTTTAGGTATAGTTTGATGTACAGAATGCTTGGCTGACGGCTTCGTGAAGGGTCCGTTTACACCCTGTATTTCTTAAGTGTGTGTGAGTGTGGCAGTCAAAATAAGCATTAAACATTGTGTCATTATAAAGAGTATTTTATACATTTCAAATAATAAACCGGAAGTGTTTAACAGTAAATTAACATACACAAATAAAATAGTAACACAAGATATCGCTTTATTCGCTACAATACTGGTGTCTGGTTAAAATTCTTCGCAAGACTGAATCGAATGGGGGAAACTAGAAACAAATCGATGTTGCATCCGTTCAATCTGCTGCTGCCAGTGTAATATTGCTGTACCTTTTCCTTGTATAGACAGATTTCTACAAGTTATTTATGTATTTGAGATAAACTGTATGAGTTTTGAAAAAGTATTAACACGTTTTCTTCACTACATAGTATAAAACAAAGTCGCTTTCTCTGTCCCTATGTCCCTTTGTATGCTTAAATCTTTGAAACTACGCAACGGATTTTGATGCGGTTTAATAGATAGAGTGATTCAAGAGGAAGGTTTATATGTATATATTGCACCTGTGCGAAGCCGGGGCGGGTCGCTAGTTCTCTATAAAAGATTGTCCGTTACGCAACTTTGATTTTAACTTTGAGTTTATTTTATAAACTTTGAATACAGTTATTTAAGATGTTTTTTACAAACGGGACATGTTGCATGAATTTTCGCTTATAAAGGGTGTAAAAAGACCCTTAACGAAGCCGAAAGGCACTTGTTCTCCCTATCATTGCGATATTTTTTTTTTTTAACGGACCATACGTAGAACTTCTAGTTACGGAGATATTGGAGGTCAAAGTTTAAATTTTTTCAAAAGTCTTTTTTTAAATACCACTTTTTAAGGTTTTAAGTTTACTTTAATTATCTCCATGACCCCTTAACTATTCAAAGCAGCTATCAGCACCAAGTTTTGAGTGCGTTACATTGATTTTTACCGTAAAACGTGATTTTTCACCCAAAAAAAAGTCGTTTCCCAGCAATAATTTTTGCGTAGGGTGACTTAGTTTGATGAACATTATGCTTGGTTTACGGCTACGTGAAGGGTTCGTTTACACCCTGTATATATATACTCATATATAAACCGCCTTTTCCCTTCAGGCAGGAACTATACCAACTAACCTTGCATACTCCTTTTGTTCCGACCACGTTCATACATCTGGTCATACACGTACACCAGTTGCGAGTACTACGAACCTATTTCTGAAGAACATCACTAATAAGGCTTTCAACATATAAGTTATAAATAAGTAGCTTTTGCCCTCGGTTTCGCTTGCGTTAATTTAGAATTTCAAAATCAATTCGGTTTGTACTCTGCTTGTAATAATATAATTCAATCATGATTCGAAAGACACGTGGCGCCATCTATTATCACAAAGACGTTATTGTTGTTTTCCTCGGGAACAGTACTTTTTTTCGGTATGAAAGGTACCCTATGTCCGTTTCTGTATATGCAAAATTTCAGGATGATCGGTTCTGTGGTTTAGACGTGAAACGGTAACAAACAAACTTACTTTCGCATTAAGTTACGATTTTCTATCAACGGCAAACCTTTGTGTGTACCCTGTATATCTACCATATACAGGGTGAATATCTCATACAAATAGGAATAGATCTTTTCTGTTAGCCTGAAGGTATTCTGACATTTACCAGTATCTTGCGTCCAAAATAGAAGATGTTATCACCCCTCACGGCTTCGCAGATGTTTTGAACAAGTTTCGCGTGGGCGCCCTTTGATTGCGAACAAACTTCCCCGAATTCGCTAGTATAGATATTCGTACGATATGTTTTTGTTATTATATTTATAAACAAAAAACATTGTGGCTTATGTTGTACGCCACTTTGAACTCTGTTATAAGCAGTTTGACTGGAAACTGGTACGGATAATTTGCAGACTGGCTTGGCCTTGGAAACTGACCGATATTTCAGATAATATTTGTATAGTGTCCGTGTCCTGATACGGGACTCTTCCGGAGCAGCATCCGCAATTTGTCCGTACCGGTGTGACAAAACTTTTAGGCTGTAAACGCAATGACAGGTGGCTTGCTTAGCGCTTAGACCTTAGGGGCTCGCTATAATAATTACCAAGTCATTCACCCATAGGTGAGCTCGTCCCTCCACGGGGCATCCTCCAGGTGTTGATTCGACTACCGCTCGGGAGCGAATTTATTGTGAATTATTTTTACTCATCTTTTTTTAAATATTTCTTTTGCGGTACGGGCTTAAACGAAGAGCTTACGAAGGTGAAAAACACAAAAGAACAGAAAAAGCACTCATAAAATGATGTGTTCAAAAAGTATAGTCCACAATATCAAAATTCCAAAACGAATTTCTTATAAGAAGTATCCATTAGATAATGTTATAGATAGTTGTTTTGTGAATCACTACATAGTATAAAACAAAGTCGCTTCCCGCTGTCTGTCTGTTTCTATGTATACTTAGATCTTTAAAACAACGGATTTTCATGCGGTTTTCAGTAATAGATAGAGTGATTCAAGAGGAAGGTTTATATTTATATATATTGCACCCGTGCGAAGCCGGGGCCGGTCGCTAGTTATTCATAAAATGGTATCAAGAGAACGGGGTACTGTCAATTCATTTTAACACTATGCAATATTTTAATAACACTAAAATAAAAACATCAATTCACCGTATTCACTCGCTTTTCCAAAGCACATCTTAGCACATAATCAGAAAAAAATACTGAACGAACATCGAGGTTCCGAAGAGCCAGCGAGTTGCTATACAAATATTTTTATTTGTATCTCTGAAAACTTTTCAAAGGAAGTACTCATTATGTAAACACGCCTCCCTGAATCCACTTCCAGGAGTTTCCAAGAAATCCTGGAGCAACAGAATACAAAGAAATTAAAGTTCAACATTTTTAAAGTTAATTTAATTTGCTTTCGATGTAATGTTGAGCTTGTATCGAGTTGGACGGAATTGTGTTGTGTTTGTTTGAATCGAATTGTGCACGGTTCATTGACGTAGTTTTATTTTATAAGAAAGGGGTCCTACAAAAGAGATTCCACGATCCAGCCACAAATAATATTCCCACTGCTAAGAGTTTGCTGGGAGTAAGCCATTATCTACCACGCGTGTCACGTGCAGGTGTTTGAATCTAGGACATACCGGTTTCCTCTCAATGTTTGCCTTCACCGCTTAGTGCCTAGGTAATGAACTACCTGTGCACCGCATTATGCACTTAAAAAAAAACGAACGCGTGTAAACGTGCGTATTCTAACGTGTTCGCGTGGACTGGGAGGCATGCGAGGAGGCACCTATACGGACTTATAAGTGCGTCAAAGCTTGTACAAGTCACGCGTGAAACAAGAGGCGCGAGGGTACGCGCGTACACGCGCTTCCATATACGAGCTTATACGCGCCGATAATACGCTGATCTGAAACCTAAAAAAAGTGTAAGAGAAATACAGACCGACAGACAAACAGAGTTAATTTCATTTGTAATATTAGCATGGATAGGATACAGCCACCCCCTTCCACCAATCGTCTACCTATATCCTAGTAAAAGAATTTAAACGTAAAAACATTTCAAAGCAAGTAAACGCTCCGTGCTTTGCAACGTTGCTTACCAATCTGCAATTAAAGTTAAGTGAGAGAAGCGAGGTATTAACTAAACCCATTTATTAGTTCAGCGGTCTCTTGTAAAGGAGACCTGTTGATATATTTGTATTTGGTAACTATAAACTTATATTAAATAAACTTGGTCCCACAATACAATATTTGGCGAGATTCGTCCCTTACAACCCTGTGTTCTAAGCAAATTGCGATACTTGTTTGTGACAAACTTTGTGAAAGTCATATCGAATAACCTCACGCCTGTATCTACCCGAAGGGTTAGGCAGAGATATATCAATTTTTTTTTTAGTCTCTCATCTGTCCCACTACTGGGCAAAGGTCTCCCCTTTCTCCATCCTAACCTCTCTATCTTTTGCGATAACTGGTGCATCGAACGATGATGAGATGGAAATCGAACCCAGGACCTCATGCTCAGCAGTCGCGCTTCACCGACGAGGCAGTGAACATATCAACAGAATATAGTCACGTTGCGCCAAGAAAACAGTTCACAACTTGGCCTCAAACCGTTTCAATAAAAATCCGATAGATTAGGATTATCTAGGACATCGAAACTGAAACGAAATCTCTGTGGATGGTAGATAAATGCATTTTCCCTGCACTTGTATCTACAATCCACTGCAAAACGAATATCGATAAACTAAATTGTTTTCGAGCGATAGCGTTCACACTTTTGGCAGAAAGCTGAATCCGAACACAATTTGTTAGTAGGTATTACTGTTTCAGAATAGCTTGATAGATAAAACATCAAAAAACAGCTCGTGGCTCGTGGTGGGTTAAGCAGCTCTTGCCATGATTGATCCGTGGATGGATGACCATCCATTACATGCAGAGTTTCCTCTGTGCCACGGAAAGCACATTAAACAGATCAACTGTTTAATGTGCCGGCTGTCATTTGTAGAATTTTGACATTCGTTACAGGTCAGTGGTCTGAAGTATCTATGTGACCACAACATAGTTGGGTATAGGCAGATGAAATTGGGGTCGGATACCAGTCTATCTGGATGCAGCCCAAGACCATTAATTTACATTAAACGACTGTGTATTTGACCTCTACAACTC
This sequence comes from Noctua fimbriata, assembly GCA_905163415.1. Classification (NCBI taxonomy): domain Eukaryota; kingdom Metazoa; phylum Arthropoda; class Insecta; order Lepidoptera; family Noctuidae; genus Noctua; species Noctua fimbriata. Next base: position 16,074,703 of record LR990929.1, read on the forward strand.
TACTGGGTTAAGGCTGGATGTCAGACTTTCAGGCTTCAGTAGAACTTACATGTAGTTAAAAGCCCATAAAAGTTTCAAGTACATCTTTTACTGTTCAAACAACCGTATGACAAATAGCTTGCTTGCTTAGCCAAAAGATAATCATGACTGATATCAAATCTATACTAATATTATAAAGAGGTATTAGTTTGTAAGTTTGTATGTACGGGGTAGTCTTCTGAACTAATGATTCAATTCTAAATGTCACTGCTAGAAAGATACATTAGTCGTGGGTGCGACGATAAATTATATTAATATCATTCATTTATTAGCCGAGCTATCAACATTTTTGCGGACGAAGTCGCGGGCGAAGTGCTAGTGAGAGATAAAATCATAATAACCAAGATTTTTTTCGTCTTTTTATAATATTTAAATCGTAATTGGGCCTGTTTTCAGTGAATTTCGAAAATGATTAACTATCATTTTCCAAATTCTCTGAAAACAGGCCCCTTTTTTAAATTAACATTATTTGAATGGTACACAATAATTTCGCTCTTCGCTGCTGCCCAGTTTTTTAGCTGGGAAGTAAACAAGCCCCAAAACTCCTAGCAGTTTTCAGCCTTGAAATACTATTTGCTTAATGCAAAAAGTATTTAAATTCCTAAACCTCATTATCACAGAAATTGGTCCAAAAGAAATTCCAGTACTTCAAAAAAAAAAAACAAAATGTCACTTAACTAAGCGTGATTAATCCAAGAAACAAGATTAAGACGTACGCTGAAGACCTGTCTTTAGTATAAAGCTCTGGTTAAACCGAGGCAAATCCCGCTCGGGACGCGGGAAGAAATTCAGTCGCGGTTGTGTCAATTGCATGGAGGTTCAAACTTGAGAGAATAGTCACGTCACTTTTTATACGAGCGCTGTTGAGTCCTCCGTACAACGCTGGAGATACGCCTCAGTTGGAACAGTCGTTAAAGTTGTGGTCAAACCGGACAGGGGACTTGCTGCGGGTAAATATTTCAGTGAACTATCTGTCCGGTATTCAGCCGCATCCAGTTGCACTGGAAAACAACCCGAACATCATCATCTGCCTAGCCTTTTCCCAACTATGTTAGGGTCGGCTTCCAGTCTAACCGGATGTAGCTGAATACCAGTATTTTACATGGAGCGACTACCTATCAGACCTCCACAACCCAGTTGGTACTAGGTAATACGATACTCCTAGATAAGACTGGTTGTCAGACTTTTTGGGCCACTGACTACCTGTAACGACTGTCAAAGATCTACAAGTGACAGCCGGGATCAACGGCTTAACGTGCTTTCCGAGGCACAGAAGAAACTCGGTATGTAATGGGTTACCCTAAAGATCGATCCGAGCGGCTGTTAATATTAAGCCACGAAAACAACCCGAACAAAGTTGGGTAAATCAAAATCAAAATATTTTATCGAAAAAAGGTGCACGGTTCAGGTTGGTCGGTTCCTATGGAGAAGAACCGGCAAGGAACTCCATGGTTACTCTTTTAAAATTATTTGGTTTTACAATATTATTATGTACAGCATTAGTACTCAAGTATGGGGGACAGCGTAGGCCCGACAGTAAGGCTGAGGCCAAACGAGCGTAATTTTTTGAGGTGTAAGTAGCGTAAAATGAGTCGCGGAATTTACGCTGTATTCGGTTTCATATTAAAGTTCTTTTTTTGCGTCGCCGTGTGGTACAAACAGGACTTTAGCATGACCGAATGCAGTGTAAATTCCGCGACTCATTTTACGCGACTCACAGCTCAAAAAATTACGCTCGTTTGGCCAAAGCCTAAGTCGTTGTTTACTACACAAAAAACGTAAAACAGGATAAAAAGTTAACAAGCATCTAGGAATCTACAAAGCCTACAATGTTCACACATTCACAAAAGAAGAGCCTATGCAGATGATGACGATCTGTCAAATTCTAGTGACCGAGGTCGGGCCCGCTCTCCAGTCCGTGTGGTGTGACCGCACCTTAAGACGGCAAGGCAAAAAAGGTTTCTGACAAAGATTAGTTATGCAGAAGGGACAGAGGACAAGGATTATGTAAAGTGGGTGGGATGAAACTAAACCTTTGTATTATGTGAAGGAAAACGGCTACAGCCGTAAGTTAAGGCTTGCGAGCTGTGACTTCATCCGTGCATCCCCAGCATGAGCTATTTATTCGCAGGGACTGTTAAAATGATCCCTGGACACTTCAAACAATACACACAATTAATGTGAAAATAAGAAGCTACCTAGGAATTTATATACTACATAACATCACGCCTGTAATCCCTGAAGGGTTAGGCAGAGGTATACCTAATAGTACACCCACATTTCACCAGTTATGTTTAAGTCCCATGTAATAAAGGGCGAGCCTATTACCACCAACCGGGCACAAATCCAGACTCCGTGGCTGCTACTGAGAAATTCTTGATAGAAATACCCGATACCAATTTGTTCGACCCGGGAATCGAACCCGATTGCGACCACTAGACCAATGAGGCAGAACTTTTTTAAAGTTCTCTAATTAATATGTTAATTTTCTAAGTAAGACGTCTTGACCAAGATTATTATTTTTTTCATCCTACCATTATATGCATATAACACAAGAAATTCTTGAACAAAATGACATGCTTCTAGTCTCAGCCGTTTAGTTTATGCATTGTATTTCAGTAAATGAATAAACCTAGCTTGCTTTGTTCCACTCCTAAGCAAAGTCCTGCCTCCACGTCTTCCAAGTAGATTTTAATACAAAAAATACCTTGTATTTCTTACTCCGCAAAATGCTTGAAACATATCTTAACTCAAGTTTCCTAAAACAAACATTTTGGCTCTTCTATTTCAATTCCCCAGTTACTCTTTATATAAAGGGGGTTACAGTAATAAAACATTCATGGGTTATGACTACTCATCATTTTGTGACGTCATTTTGTCTTGTGAACACTGAACCAATGTGTCTTAGAGACGAGGGGAGACATACATTTTCCATTTTTATGGAGTTGTCTATGTCTCATTTTGCTTGTTTTTGAAAGGGGTTGCCTTTAGGGGCGGTTTGAGCGCCTATTGTGAATCGTAGTATATGTTAGAGTGTATATTTTTCTCAATCGCTCCACGCTCCACCTGTGGATTTCGTTAGAGCTTCAAAGGATTTGCTGAACGATAACAAATGAGCGAATAACAATAGAAAGCGATCGCTCAATACCGGTGATGATAATGGAGACTTTTTTTAATACTTATATTACGCTGGAAAAAGTATGTGAGTTTTCATTTGCACGAACTTGTACTATCAGAATGAATTTTGCATACCTCTCAAGTATGTTAAAGGAAAACACCTTGAGGAAGCCGTGTTTAATTCAATTTCTGTATTAACCAACACGCAGTGACCAAGCAACGATGATGTTAGGATTTTCAACATTCACTATTTAACATAACCTAACATCAGGCCTGTAACCCCCGAAGGGCTAAGGGTAAGGCAAAGGTGTAACTAATAGTACACCCACATTTTGTTTTTTTTTCAAGTACTGTGAGAGGGATTCATGACAGAGTACCTGACTCATTTTTATTTTTTTATATTTATCTGTTTTTTATTTTTGTTTATGTTTAGTAGTGCTTTAGTTACTGTAATTGGTTTTAAACCGTTGTAATTAAATAAAATAAATAAATTTTGCCAGTTATGTTTAAGTCCAATGTAATTGGGGGCGAGCCCATCGCCATCAACTGGATACAAATCCAGACTCCGTGGCTGCTACTATGAAATTCTTGATGAAAAAACCCAGTAACGCTTTTCCAGGCCCGGCAACCGAATCCCGGACCCGTTCGTTGTTGTATGTCAGTTAAATATTAATGTTTATTATCCAAACAAACGTTTCGAGATAATTTATCAACATGATGGTGAAAAATGCAGGAAAATCCCTTCCGTAGAATAAAAGAACAACACGGGTTTATAGTTAAACTCGAAAAACAACTTTAAATTATGCACATTTATTTTGTAGATATAAAGTAGGACACTCAACATAGATGACCTCAGAAACTTGCAATTCCTTTTAAAATGACATCATATTTCAATGTTGAAAAGCAGGGGTTGGCAGCGTGCACGCACTGCATACTAACAGCTTCAAGACGTATAAGGTCGCAATCTTAACAACGTATTCTTGGCACCGCTTCAGCTGACTGAACAAAATATACGATTTCATGAAATTTAAAGATGGCGTCTATTACATAAAAGCATAGTAATGCGTGGTACTAATATAGTGAATGTCGGGAATGAAAGAGAGAACAAATAAAATATATTTATTTGGCACAAGCCACAAGTGCACATAGTATGAGAAAATAATATAAGTAAAAGAAAATAAAAAAAATAAAAACTTGAATCTAAACAAAAATAAAATAATGTGACGCTGTATCTCACGGCTGCACCAAATAGGCACAGTTCAGCAGAATGCCGGACAACTAGTGCCTGACGCTGAATGACGCGTTCAACGAATTGAAAATGGAACATGTCATGGCTGTAATTTTAGTAAATTAAAACATAATATTACGCATGCTTATCGTCAAAGGGCGAGGAAATGGTATACCAATAAAACACCCACATTTCGCCAGTTATGTTTTACCTCTTGCTCAGCAGTAAAAAATGAAAAAGTATTTATTAAACTCACACAGGACAATAAATAAAAAATAAAATTTGAAAAATAAAATTTGAAAAATAAACAACGGAAACAAAATTAAAACTAAAAAACTAACAAAAATAAGGTTAAAACTTTTTTTTGTTTTGCCCTGTGCGAGACTTATAAATACTTTTTCTTTCTTTCTTGACACCTCTGCCGAACTCTACGGTGATTATATGCGTGATATTATGTAATAAATAAAAAATAATAAAATCTTTATTGACAAGTTCTTGATCAAACATTAGTGACGCCCTGGCTAAAAAGGCTAAAAAGGTACTATAAAACTTAATAATAAAAAAAAAATAGTACTAGGAGTCCCGGTATCACAAGAGCCAGTAAGTCACAATGAAAGTTACAAGTTCTACCTAAACTAAGTAGCAACGACAAATAATCCCTCATTAAAATAGTGTTTCAGCTCCCCCGTACATCATCTCCCCTGAAAACTCAGACAATGAAGTAACAAAAGCCCTGAATGCAGAATGATAAGTCCTCAGTATTTCCAACGTTTTCTCGGCACTAACTTAGTTTCGGCTTAAGCAACGAGATCTTTCAGAAAGTTGGGTACAATTGTTAGTTACGTACTGTGTTCCTGTGATATTTCTTGACGTCCTTTGTTTCAGTCTAGTCAGAGTATAATTATTTTACACTAGCGGCCCGTCCCGGCTTCGCACGGGGGGACGTTTTTTTAAATATAGCCTATGTTATTCTGGGATAATGTAGCATTCTAATGGTGAAAGAATTTTTGAAATTGTTCCAGTAGTTTTTGAGTTTATTCGTTACAAAGATACAAATCTTTCCTCTTTGTGATATTATTATAGTATAGATTTCAAAGTTGATATCTCAGAAAACGCCATTTAAAAATTGTTAGTGATGTGACTTCTTCCGTTGGTAGAGTGGTCGCAAGCGCGACTGCTGAGCATGAGGTACTGGGTTAGATTCCCAGGTCGGGCAAATCAGGCGGTTCATCAGGAATTTCCCAGTAGCAGCCACGGAGTCTGGATTTGTGTCCGTTTGATGGCAATAAGCTCGCCTCTATTACATGGGTCTTAAAACATACTATTAAGTACACCTCTGCTTAACCCTCCGGGGATTAAAGGCATGATATTTTGTCATGTAGTGATGTTTTCAAGGGAGTAGATTACTTCTGGTCCACCCTGATCACCTTGGCCGTAGGGCCAGTCTAGCCGTATGCAGTCAACCCCAACATAGCTAGGTAAATGGTAGCATTTACCTAGCTATGTTGGGGTTGACTGCATACGGCTAGACTGGAAGCCGACCCCAACATACTTGGGAAGAGGCTAGGCAGATGATGTTGTTGGGGTTAGCTTCTAATGTAACCAGATCTAGTTGAATTGAAACATGAAAACCGGAAACAATACTTTCTATGTAGGTCTGTACTGCCTATCTGGCCTAAACCCAGCTAGATCAGGATAGATAGAGGATAGAGGCAGCTCATGGTCTTCTTTCTTTCTCGTGTGGTTGGTGCCTAACCTGGTGTGAGAGTTTTTATGCCAGCCATGGGCCTCTAACTTGGCTTTACATGCCGCTGAGAAATACCTCTCAGGCATGCTTGGTTTGGTTTCTTCACGAAATTTTCCTTCCCCGAAGCAAGTGCAATTCAATACGAACTTGAACTTGTACTGTCACTTAAGAGATATCTTCCGTGATTGTTTTGAGCTCCCGATATTTCGGCGCTGTTGCAAGCGCCATGATCGCGGGTTGACTGGAGAATGCGGGTGGACAACCCGCGATCATGGCGCTTGCAACAGCGCCGAAATATCGGGAGCTCAAAATAATAAACAGTCACGGAAGATATCCCGTAAGTGACTGTACAAGTTTAGTTGTAAACCGTGAAAGCTTAAAACAGTGTTTGAATACGAACTTGAATTAGAATAATCAGAGGTTCGTGGCTTGGGTTCGAACTCGAGACCTATGACTTGGCAGACCGACGGCGACGGTCACCCCACTAGGCTATCATTGTTAAGCTTGCCCATGCTAATACAAGTTGTCAGACTTTCGTTTCTCCTTTCATGGAAGACTCACCACTTTTGCTTGAAAGTGAGCAAAAAATTACAAAATGTGGAAAATGCGGGGTATTCCTCAAAGCGCATTTTTTTTAAAACGCAACCAACTAAGGGCAACTAAATTATTCCTCGAACCGCAACCATTAGTTGCGCTCACAAATTCAAATTAAAAATATTATACGTTTATTCCTCAAAGCGCAACCATGATAAAAAATTGAGAGGGGTACGATGGATTCATTATTTTTATTTCAATCATGGTTGCGCTTTGAGGAATACCCCTTATTATAGACAAAACAACCATATCCTAACAAGCTTACCTCACATCCGATGTCAAGTAAGTACAAAAACCCAGATCATTCGGAAACAAAACAACCTCACAAATTACCTATAAAGCACCCTTGAAAAAACATATATTTTTATTCAATACTAGCTGTGCCCGCGGCTTCGCTCACGTGAGCACATATTCTTTTGTCATTCTCAAAGTTTATGAACGTAAGCAAAATATAAATGCAACTCATGATCTATCCTAGGCCCCAACAGTTAATATCCTTAACAATTTAAAAAATAATCTTTCAGCTCTGAGAGCTCAATCAACCGATGGAAAAAATGTGATGGACACAAACGATGGAAACAAAATTAAGAATTTGCAAAAACAATTGCAATGCAAAACATGCAATTGAAAAATACTGCAAACGCTTGAATTTAATGTATTTAGCAATAGAACCAGAAAGACTATGCGCTTCGAGAATCTTCATGTTTCCGAATTAACACGAACATCGCTATAAAGCTTCTAAGTTTGGTTTTTCAAGGCATTGTAGTGCATTCATTCCGCACTTTTAGGATTTTAGTCGTCTAATTGTAATATTCTAACAAAGGTGATACATAAGGGACCACCCATAAATTACGTCATACGAATTTTATGATTTTTTCACCGGATGGAGGGGTCAAAAAATCCGTCCTTATCAGAAGATCATTTTTGTGAGACTCCGGCCTCCCAAGTGTGACGTCACATATTTTGCAATATTACACGCTGCCCGCCGATATAGTGGGAAATATTTCTTTAATAAGTTTTTCGTTAATAGTTCAAATTTCGTGTTTTAAAACTTAGCAATATTAGTTTTTTAAATGTGACGTCACCAAATTTAGGACCCCTTCCACCCATTGTCACACAATGTCACACTTTTTTGTCACCCCCCACCTCTTTAACGTATGACGTAATTAAATTATGTCATAAATTTTATGGCTGGCCCCTAACAGACACGCACTTCCATGGTAGCAGCAGCTAACTGTGACTTCCTGGAGTATCTAAAGTGTACCTACACCTGCGATTTAGAGGACTTACTGTCAAAATCTCTACTGAAACCGCGATTAACGTAGCCACCTGGGTGCTAATAATGTGATAAATCATCGATACAAAAGAAGAAGAAGAACATGGGAATTATATTAGATCTAATATTTCCGAAGATAGACCATGATTGCCGAAGCGGATACTTTTCCAAGGACTCTGATGAACGGTCAAAAAAAAAAGTTGAAGCGTAGACGCAAGTATTACGCAGATCGATGTAACAAAAAATACGGAATCCGCACAATGTGAACATGATCATTATCTACTAAATTATTATTATTCGAAGTCATTTCGGTAGGCACATATAAAAATACGAAATCCTGAAAGTCCTGTTTAAAAAATAGTTTCGTTTGAATATTAATTCAAACGAAACTATTTTATTTAGTTTGTGTGCGGGCAACATTGGAAAAAGGTGCTCTGGTTGAATTTGACAACGTCATTGTCTTAATTTGGTATTGTCCCCATAAAGTTTTTTATTTTGTGGGATATTGTTTATCTACCTATTATCTAAAAACTAATCTTATTTAATACATCATTTCACTGGTCACCATTAAATATAGTAAAATCCAAATAATAGTAATTTTATTATTTAAATAAACTTCAGGTTGAGTTGCTGTAAATTGCTGCAAATAAAATGATATATCTAAGCCGGAGAGGTGATCAGTACCTCAGGACCTTCCTACTTCAGACACCTTTCTCTATTTAAGATTGTGCATATACCAGTGCCTGTTACTTCTGATGTTGAATTAAATAAAGATTTATGATTATGATTAATTTTTTAATACCTATCTACCGACGCCTAATATATAATAATAGCTTTCTCGTATTGCTATTTTTTTTATTATTTAATTGCCTCGGAAACGAAAATTGAAAATATTTTTTTTTATTTAATTTAATAATGTTATATTCTCAGCCTTTCCATCATGTCCTACTTTTTACATAAAATGAATGGTCACCTTATTATAAATAGACTAAATTAGCGTTAACCTCTCTTTTGGTGGCAATTTTTTAATGCAAGTAAGAATTGCAGTTGTACACACGGCGGCACATGAAGCTGTAAAATTCCAGTATAAATTGACCTCGCTTTGTATAGATTTCTATACAATGAGAGATCCGCATAAACTGGTTTTTTAAAGCTTGACTGGCCGTCGCGTACTTTTTACTTCCGTGCAAAGAGTAAAGACAAAAGGAAAAATAAAACAAAATTAGTTTTCAGCCATTCCGAGTGACTACACTACGACTAAAACCTATTTACGTAAATTACTTTTATCATAGAAATCGCGTATGAGGTTACTAACAAAATTTTAAAAGTTAATATCTTTTGCGTCTGTTGGTCGATTTTGATGAAATAAACGCTAAATAATACCCACAACAATGCTTCTTATTTTGTAATATTTAGATTTTGAATACAATGAGGGGTTTTTACGTGATGCGCGCACAAACGAACAGACAAACCGACAAACCGACAAACCGACAAACCGACAAACAGATAAAAATTTAAAAAAAGATATTTTTACTTTCTATTACTTATTTCTCGCACTTTCCAGTGACTTTTTTGCAAAAATCTGTAATGTACAGACACGGAAAGTCTACGATTTTATTATATGTATAGATATTTAGATTTTGAATACAATGAGGGGTTTTTACGTGATGCGCGCACAAACGAACAGACAAACCGACAAACCGACAAACCGACAAACCGACAAACAGATAAAAATTTAAAAAAAGATATTTTTACTTTCTATTACTTATTTCTCGCACTTTCCAGTGACTTTTTTGCAAAAATCTGTAATGTACAGACACGGAAAGTCTACGATTTTATTATATGTATAGATTTGCTCAAGCCCGCGGCGACATTGTAACGGATATCAAATTAGAAAAAAACGAACACGTTTGGAAAAGGTACCGTTTTATTTGTACAGAAAACATTTTATGCGGCATATTAAAAATGTCGCGAGTACTTATGGGAAAAGGTGTATCACATGGTTGGTATTCTTTCGTTCTGTTGCTTGGTTTGTTTTCTTAGAATTGAGGATATCTAATAAAATACAAGTAGGTACAGTACCTACTTGTATTATATTAATTATCGTTGGTGTAGTGGTCGTTGGTGTGGTAGTCTATATAATACAAGTAGGTACAGTACCTACTTGTATTATATTAATTATCGTTGGTGTAGTAGTCATAAGCGGGACTGCTGTGCATGAGGTCCGGGGTTCGATGCTCAGGTCGGACAAAGTGTTACTGGGTCGTTCCATCAGAAATTTGTTAGTAGCAGCCACGGAGTCTGGTTTTCTGCCCGGTTGATAGCAATAGGCCCACCCCCTATTACATGGCAATTAAAACATAACTGGTGAAATAGGGGTGTACTATTAGGTACAGGTGTACCTGCACGCCTGTTATCCCTGAAAGGTTAAGCCAGAAGTGTACCTATAGTACAGTCACGAGCACCAATATGTAAACACTTAACAATTTTTTAAAGTGTTTTCTCCTACTGTTCTGATTGGAAAGTGTATACACATTGGTGCTAAAGTCACGCTTTACACCGACATTTCCTCTGCTTTATCTTTCGGGATTACATACGCGATGTAAGTACCTATCAACACTCACAACTTGAAGTTTCCTAATAAAGGCACAATTACTACACAGTTATTAGAAGCCTCCAACTACTGGTACAGCCGGATGACAGTTATCGTGGATCAAGTTGAATAGTGTAATGATAGAAATGCCTGAGTCCAGGAGTAGACTGCTTTGGGCCCTTATCTTCAAGTCCCAAAACCCGCAGACATACTTCTGAAAACTCATGACAAAGTACGTCAATTTTTCTGCATGACCTTTTCTGAAATACTGGTGCTCAGCTACGTCTGGTCAGACTGGAAACCATGTGGTTGGCTTCCAGTCTATAAGTATTTGTATGTAGAATAATTAAATAGAGTGTAAATTCCTCAACTCATCTTTTATCCATACATAACAAAATCCTCCCTTACACAGTCCTCCCAAATCATAAATCACTCGTAAAATTACCAAAACAATGAGACAGAACACCTTTTCTTTTCTCGACCATAGACCACAGGAAATGACCGTGCAGATCCAAAGAGAAAGTGTGACGTAATTTGTAATCTTCAGCCGGCATCTATTGTCTCTGGACCCAAAGTCCCAACATTACGAATTCAGGAGGGGCGAGGTCAGTACCAAATGATTACGGTCCTTGTTTACGGTACCGAATAAATAAAAACATATTTTTTTGGGCCTTTGAAGCATTTTAATGTTGACATACGTATCCGTGTTACTGGAAGCGCCTGAGGTGGGTCGTATTTTGTGTGCGGATTTGCTTTTTATTATTTTTTAAGTCTGTGTTGATACTGGGTAATAAAAAACCGCAATTTGTGGTTGGTTCTTGGGAGTTCGCTCCATGTAAAATATAGGTATTCAGCTGCGTCCGGTTAGACTGGAAGCCTACTTCAACATAGTTGAGAAAAGGCTAGGCAGATGAATATGCTGACAATTTGCAAAAAAAGATTCCCTCTACATCATCATTCTCTTACCCCTTTCCATTTGGAGTCGGCGCAGCACGGCTTCTTCTTCCATACTTCTCTGTTACTCGTCATCTCATCAGACACCTCCTTTCGTGCCACATCATCCTTCACATAGTCCATCCATCGTTTCTGGCCTTCCTCTACTCTTATCCACTCCACAGTTATACTCAAAATTTTTCTCACGATATTTTCCTTATTCCTCCGCATCACATCCCATACCACGACAACCGATTACCACACAAGTTTCTCCACTACATCCCACAAATATCATTGGTGCATTAACAGGGCATCTACAAGACGTTCCGTATGTATGAATTATGTAGAACAAAGATTTTAAACTATCATGGTCACTAGCATTATCATTAAACAAAAAACAGACACACACACACCACGCACACACAACACACATCGACACATTTTTGTTAAACAGTAAACATGGTAAATATTCCGTTTCTAGTGTTAATGATAATGTAGAACATCATTCACAGTCAGGTATACCTGTAATACTACCGGTAACAAAGGTATACCTACCAGCTCTAGAGGTATACCTGTGATCCGCACTGAAACGTAACGAGTGATTTAAATTTCATGAGTTGCTTTGAGTCGGCCATTGTACGTTAATGTAATTTGTGTTGCTGTTCGATATGGATGTGTGGTGTTTTTAATGTGTTCAACCTGAATCTTGAGTTGGTTTATAGTTTTACAAAATGAGTTTCCAGGGGACTTTCGGGGTAAAGTAGTGATAGCCGTGGTCAATCGGCAGATGGGTGACCATATAGGATTGTATCTTGTCTTGGAGGTTTTTTTTCTTACGTGTCGATTTTCATTAGTGAAAACTTTTGAAGGTCAAGTCGGTTGTGATAGCTTTTATTGTATAGGTTTGATTTCAATAGCCTCATCAAACACATGATTGTAGACTGAAATGTCGACCTAGTTCAAGTTTTTATTTATTTCATAAACAAAGATTTGTGTAAGAAATCCCAATTCTTAGTTAAGCTCGCCGTTGAACATAAGCTATACGTATATTGCAATTTGTGTTTATATTTTTTAGTTTTGTGTGCAATAAAGAATAAGAATTTGTGTCGAAACATAAAGTATACAAAAAATACTAAGATATATAACTAGCAACAAAAATAGTCGGTAGGAAACGGATAACATTTATTTTCTTTCATTGGGATTTAAAATTTTGAAAATCAGTCTTATACAGGTCAAAGGGCGTAACCCATAAAACTAAATAAATAAAATCGAATAATTTATCTCTATCAATTTGTATTATTAAGCCCTTGGCGGAAGGCCGCAATGGTCTCGATTCCCGCAATGGACTGCACGCAAAAACATACATAATTGCCATTTTCCGTAAGTCGTATATAAAAATGTAATCCCTGTGATAGCCACCAAACAGAAACATAAGAAGGATTACTCTCTTCAGTGGATCACTTTATTTATATATTTAAAATAGGAACGCTGACAGTACATACAATAAAAGTAATATGGGTTCTCATTTAAATCCCACAGGTGGTCACAAGTGTACACAACATTTTCGTAAGTCAATAAAGCATTGCAAAGTTATAGGTTTTTTTTTTTAGTCTAGCATAATATAAGTAATTAACTTTATAAACATAATATAGAAACATAACATAAATTTAGACAGGTAAAGTAAAGTTTTCCTTTAGTCAGCTTGTTTCGAAGGCAGACATTTGTAGTACACCAATATTACACCTACTGTGTTCGAGAACTATGTTAAATGTCGTTTGGAAAGATTTTTTCACTTACTTTTCATCATGCCTGTAATCCCCAAAGGATTAGGTAGAGGTGTATTAGTACACTCAAATTTTCCACACTCCATGACTACTAGTAAGAATTCCTGATGGAAAAACCCAATAATACATTGCCCGACTTGGGAATCGAACCCAGGACCTCATGCTCGGCAGTCGCGCTTGCTACCACTCGACCAACGAGGCAGTCACTTAATAATACATAATATTAGCAGTACATTAAGGCACATTTTTGACAGATTTGCAGAACTGTTAACGCTTTTTGGAAACCAAATGCAAACCTGATTGATTTTTAAAAACACGTACTTATATTGAAATGGAGGAATCATCTCAACAAAAGAAAAAAGTTCAAGGACCGACCAAATAGGGTCAATACTCGTTATTTCTCCGTATGAAATCTTTGCCCATTAGGACCACTTTAAAAGCTATGTTATAAACCTTCTGCCTCACTTTTACAACATGGCGGCCACAACGACCCATAGATTAAAAGGTTTAATCGTTCAACCCTCGGACTGACGCTCGAGTAAGCCTAACGGATCGTATTGACACATCCCAATTGTTCGCCGAACAGGCTTCAATGGCAGTCTACGATTTAAAACATTATTTTGAAAAGTATCTATATAAGGTTTATCTTTTCATACACGAAATATTTTAAGAGAACTTCTATAAGTCGTAAAGTCGCCATAACAACGAAAAAAAAAATTATGTGAGTGTTTTTTTTTACGAAATTATTATAATTCTAAATTTTTTTGAGACTTTTTGCATAAAACCCCATATTCTAACAATGACAGTAGGTAAATACGACGTAGTAAACTAGCGTAATGGATGTTTAAAATAAGGAGCCAGTATTTATTTTGTGGGGCAAGTAATTTTAAATTATTTATTTTTTATAAAAAAATATACTCAGATAAAAAAAAATCCCTTGAAGTGGCTTCGTTATAGCCGTTAGATGATTCTCTGAAAATATTTCGTGTATGAATAGTTAGAGCTTATAACTACCTATCACTAAATTATATTATCTCATCATCTGAGTTTATTTTAAATCGTTATTAATAAGGTTCTATTAATACATTTAAATAGACAAGGAGTTATAATTAATTAACCTTTATTCAAAGATATTATCTTCTTCAGCAGTATTATAAAGGAACAGGAATTATTTAGTAGCGAACCTCCTACTTATTTTACGGAGATGTGTTGTGATTTATTTAATTATTTAGCTTTATTTATCCCTTACATTTAGTGTGTATCTAACAGTGGAGAAGGTTCTATACAACTCGATTGCTACCGGATTCGCTTTGAAAAATGGCAAAGTCAGTGTTCTATAGACAAATAAGATAATCACATTAAATATATGTACTCCGGCTTACCTCTTTCAAAAATTGACCCTTCGCTACTGGTATCTAATATCTAATTTGTTGTGTACTTATTCATTTATTTATTTGTTAGTGTTTGAACTAAAAATAAGATAGTCTTATTTTCTTATTTCTTAGTCTTTAGTCTTATTTTTATCATTACTTTAGTTCTTTTTAGTCTGTTCCATAAAATAAGATTAGTATTGTTATGTGTAAGGGCCGCCTTTAGCGGTGAAAGCCTCCTCCAAACTGTTCCAACTGACTCTGTCTTTTGCCTCTCTGGGCCATAAGTTTCCAATTGTTTATACGATGTCGTCACTCCATCTTTTAAATAGTCTACCCTTCCTTCTTTATTTGCTCATTGGCTACCAATTTGTGACCATCTTTCATCCGTAACTCTCTGAATATGGCCTGACCATTTCCATTTCAGTGTCAGAACCAGTTTGAACACATCTCTTGCCTTTTTTTTTCCTTATCAGTGAACTTTTGACTCTGTCTTTCAATCTGATATTCATGCTAATCCGTTCTGTTCCTCGTTGACAGCTTCTTATTTTACTTAAGAAGGATTTTTTGAGAGGCCAGGTTTGGTAAGTAAGAACCGGTGTTAGGCAAAGGGTAATAGCTATTAATAAAATTAAATAAGAAGTGAAAGGGAAGGGGGAGACGCTTGCCCAGGACAGACTTACAAAAAAAAAATGGTGTGATGACGTATTTTTCAGGACGAGTGCTATTTTCAAAAATATTTCTCACAATTCCTTTAGGAAATTTTCTTAAAAAGGAAAAACATCTCAAACACCGTTACCTATTTCTTCCATTATGCTGGTTTTCGGCCCAAAACAAAGTTAATAAGTTAATAATAATCACCTGCCTAGCCTTTTCCCAACTACGTTGGGGTCGGCTTCCAGTCTAACCGGATGCAGCTGAATACCAGTATTTCAC
This sequence comes from Noctua fimbriata, assembly GCA_905163415.1. NCBI lineage: Eukaryota > Metazoa > Arthropoda > Insecta > Lepidoptera > Noctuidae > Noctua > Noctua fimbriata. Next base: position 16,090,320 of record LR990929.1, read on the forward strand.
ATGGAGCGACTGCCTATCAGACCTCCATAACCCAGTTAGTACTAAGTAATATGATACCCCTTGGTAAGACTGGTTGGACTATCAAAGATCTACAAATGACAGCCGGGAGAAACGGCTTAACGTGCTTTCTGAGGTACGGAGGAATATCGGTATGTAATGGGTGGTCACCGATCCACAGACTAACCTAGGCAAGCGCGGCTTAACGAGCCACGAGCTCCTCTAAAAGTTCAAAAGACTACAATACCTACTGTTATTACAGAGTTGGATAAACACACATTACAGATCCACCTTTTTTTTCTCTAAACCTCTTTTGATATCCAAAAACAATCTCTTAACTACACACTCATCTTCATAAAACATAAAAACCAACATTACTTTATATAAAAAAAGATAATAAATGTATATTCCATTGAGTGGTCATAAAGGAAAATTAAGTTTCTCAGACGGATACCTGAGCCACAAAATGTTGGCGACCCCGAAATACCTTCGGCCCGATTTATTTTTTTATGTGAATGTTGCCAGAGAAAAAAATAAACGCTAAGCACTGGAGAGGTCAATTTATATCGTACACTTTATTAAGGAGAGGATTTTGTATAAATCGGTGGTATTTTTTCGAATGGACACTGAATACTGGGTCTTTCAATGTCCCCTAATAAAAGGGATTTTCTGTATGGGGCAAGTTATGAACTGGGACATGATAGATGTCGTCTTCTTTGTAACGTGAAACTTAACGTTAACAGTCTTCCTGACTGATTTTGGTCACAGTGACTAATTTTAGCAGAGAGTAGCCATCATAGTGATAGATATTACAATGCACAAGTGTGTGGGCAGATCGGGCTAGATACACCCTCTCTTCCCCCAATTGCATAGTCCGCTGGGACGGTAATTCAACATGGCTGGAGAGAGATCAGGCGTAAGATTAACAGCTTTTCGAGGTATGTGGGATTGGGGTATGATACCACTAACTTCCAATCTCCATGACTGAGAAATTCCTAATGGTAAACCCAATAGCCTTAGCCCGATCTGGGAATCGAAACCAGGACCCCACACTCCGAAGCAGAGGCGTATTTATATACGCATGTTTACATTTATCATCATCAGCCTTTTCCCAAATATGTTGGTGTCGACTTCCAATCTAACCAATATATTGCATGGAACGACTGCCTATCTGACCTCCACAACACAGTTAGTACTGGGTAACCCCTTGGTAAGGCTGGTTGTCAGACTTTCGGGCCACTGACTAACTGTAACGTCTGCATGTTTAGATTGTCAGATCATTGGAGCCAAACAGTATAATAGTCAAATTGGACCCAAATCAGACTTAATCGCTTCATTCCATATTCTGGACCACATCACAAAGTCTCAATCCGAATAAACAGCGTAATGGCAAATTTGCCGTGTACGGGCTCCGGTTAAACGTACCTCTAGCTTTTCTCGCCTCCCATTTTCGAACACTTTGATGTCCAAATTGTTGGCAAATTTTTTGACAAGCCACCCTTTGTGAATCCGATAACAATTTATTATGTAAATAAGGAGTTTCGCAATTATATTTTTGGGATTTTTTGTCAAAGTGATCACTGCCCCAGTGATTTGGACCAAAAAGAGTCAGATTGGACTGTGAAAAAATGTTTTTAAGGTAACCGTCCTCGGTTCAAAGAGTTGGACGCGTTTTAATGAAATCATTAGAGTAGTAAAGAGTTTTAGAAAGGGTTTTCGCAAACGATCCATTTATTATCGTTTTTTAAAGCTTTTGCTAGGTGGTTAGCTGTGATTTACAAAACTTTTTAAAGAGGATTCACCAATTTGGATGTACTAGCTCGCACAAAACACGTACTTATTCTTTCACTGTCTAATTGGTCGTGAAAACTGAGATATTTATTTGCTCAATCAAGCCATTAGAGAAAATTTCATCCTCAATTTAATCTCCTTTATGGGAAAGTATTTCCGTCTGTCAGTTACATTTTCAACGAATTTCGATGAAATTATTAGTTTGATTTGTACATACCTACCAATGGCTAAAGCTAAACCATAAAATGTGTTGTTTTCTCGTTAGTACATTCCCGTGGGATAATTTACGACCTCCACACGTGAAAAGTTGCTGATAAAAGCTAGTTTCGAAATTAATAATATTTGAACAGAGCAATTTTCTCGACCCTTCTTCAAAGGAAAGCTAAACAAATCATCAAATATGTATACTTTATCTACGTAATGTCTACCACAAGTACGACCGACCCCTAACGGTACCCTGTCCCTAATTAATACATTAACATAATTAGTTGTGAGTGAGACAACAACAATAGTATCTACCTAATAGCCCAAACCGATAGTTAATACGTAACATGGAATTTTCGATAATAGTTCACACATGTTTGTGTCTCACGGTAAGGATAATTATAAATACATTCAATTCGTAGTGTTTTGAATAAATTATATTTCGAATATTGCTATGTATTTACAGTGATTTATATTTAGAGAAAAGCTATGATACTTAAATCATAGTCTGCTGACAATTTAAATGCGAGGTCACTGACGGTCTATCACTTTTCATCCTTAGGTATGCTCAGTATTAAGTTTGACAAATGGCCGAACCTTCATGGTCAAGTTGTCAAAAACTCAGTGTTGTAATGGTAACAAAAGTGGGTTACTAGACAATCAATGTGTTTTCGTTTTATTTGGTGATCTAGTTGTAATATGTACCCTATATCTTCATATATTTAAAGACACTGACGGGACTGTGTCTATTGATGGCAAACATTTGGCCCAACATTCAGCTAAGGACTGTGTGAAGGATGATATGGCTAGAAAGAGGTGACTGTAGAGATGACCACTATTACCATGATTTATCGAACCGAAAACATAGTGATAACGGCACGAGACAAACATTGTGAGGAAACTAGCATGTCCAAATTTGAAGACAACCACGAGGTGAATTACTGCACTCTCCCTTTCACAGAGAGGGGGCCTGTGGTATGTCCCAGCTGTCGGAACACAATGTTCTCACTGCAGGGACACAGCAAATATACTATTTTATACTAAGCGCAAGAGAATAATGATTAGACAACATAATAACAATGGCGGGATATCGCCAGACGGTTGGTCGACTCTTCACGTGACCAGAGGGCTGGCCTTTTTTTAACAAAAAATCTGCATTGCCATCCATCACAGCAATGCTGCCAGCCTTCTGGGCACGTTTCCCGTTAACAGCGAAACGGATGAATTTCCTGACGTCCTGTAAACAAAAAAAATATTTAAATACTTAGCACAAATATTCTTCTCTTAATAATTCATGTAGCAACAAAATTTATGGATACTCCAAGCGAGTTCGAATGTTCTGGCTCAATTCCAAGACTCGACATAGTTAACTAGGTTTTAGGATTTTGAAATTATTCATCATTGATTCCGTTTAAATTGCTAAGGGAGTTCCTTCGCGGGATATTGAATGCCTTGAGGAAAACTCCTTGGCAGGCAATTTGTTGAACGTATTTTCGTAATTTTCGGCTTACATTTTGTTGAATCGTGTGTGTGTTCTGTTTTGATCTTATAAAGGAGTGTTTTTTTTTAAGAGTGTCGTTACTGTTAGTCAGTAGCGCGAAAGTCTGACAACCAGACTTACCAAAGGTTATCGTATTAGCTAGTACTAACTGGGTTGTGGAGGTCAGATGGGCAGTCGCTCCAATAAAACAAACTGGTATTCAGCTGCATCCGACTAGGCTGGAAGCCGACCCCAACATAGTTGGGAAAAGGCTAGGCTAGGAAAGGATTAAAGATGAGGTTACTTTTTTTCTGGGGATTCTATTTTATGTTTATCCGTAGGATAATAGTCTCTAGGGATTTTTGACTTATGTTTTTAGTCCTCCAGTATGTAGGTAAGTAGGTCTTGGTCGTATCCAAAGCTTTACCTACAATAACTCATGATAGCGTGCATAACTCAAACATCACACCTGTAATAATACCCCAGGGTTAGGCAGAGGTCTATCTACCTATAGTAGGTACACCCACATTTCGCCAGTTATGTTAAGTCCCATGAATTAAAGCGAGCCTATTGTCACCAACCGGGTACGAAACAGGCTGCAGATTGCAACTGAGAAATTTCTGAGGAAAAATCCCAACATCATTCATCATAAAGTAAATTCAAAAACAGCATAATTATAAAAAGTCTTTTTCAAGTTCTTTTGACTCTCTTCACCCGACCCCTCAACTTCTCTGAGACCCGAGGGACCACTGAGGGGTCACTGGGGGTCTGCCACTTTTCACCCTTATGACCTAAGTAATAAGGTTGAAAAGTGGTCGACCTTAGTGAACTCAGAATTACTTACAAAATCACTATGAAGTGAGTAGTGGAGGCTAATTATAACAGCCGCTCGGGTCGATCTTCAGGTTTAGCCGCGCTTGCCTAGGTTGGTCCGAGGATCGGCGACCACACATTACAAACCGAGTTTCCTCCGTGCCTCGGAAAGCACGTTAAGCTGTTGGTCCCGGGTGTTAATTGTAGATCTTTGACAGTCGTTAAGTAGTCAGTGGCCCGAAAATCTGACAACTAGTGTTACCAAGGGGTATCGTATTACTCAGGACTAACTGGGTTGTGGAGGTCAGATAGGCAGTCGTGCGTAACTCATATTCAGCTGCATCCGCATACACTGGAAGCTGACCCCAACATAGTTGGGAAAAGGCTGGGCAGATGATGAGTTACATCTCAGTCGAAATAAGGCGTGAATAACACATTCTTAAATACAAATACAAGGGAAAATAAATATAAAGGGTTTCTCATATAAAAACAGCAACGCGACGTTATGGAGTCGTCACACAGAACAGACATTATAATCCTTTGAATACGAAATGATATCAACTAAACGTATTTCCTTAACATCGAATGTACGCACTACACCTAGCAAGTTGTAGATATCCAGTATAACTTGATCTCTGATTGTGTGGACATTTTATACAATGCTAGATCAGATTAAATTAGTCGTTATCAACCTAGACATCCAGTATATCTTGACCTGGTATTATGCGGAGAGCATATACAATGCCAGGTCAGGTGATACTGGACTGTCTAAAAATGCCGTCGTATGTACGAAAAAATGTTCTTTTTATATGTCCTCTCTCATTATTTTTCAATTCGATTCTTGAGAGAACGACAAACGTCGGGTATCAATGTAGACTCGTAAAATTTGATACATTCTCGTCGAGAACGACGTTTCGGGCCAAAAGCGACGTTTCGGGCCAAATGCGACGTTTCAGGCCAATGTAGACAGTTTAGTCTTCGATCGTGAACTGAATAATGTTTCAGGCGATCACTCTTATGTGCTTTGGGCTTTCGATTATGTATGACATACTTATTTTAAGAGAAATTGTGTCACGTAAGCTGGGAGGCGTTTTTAGACTGATAGAATGAATTAAATACTTTTTAGCACATTTTACTATGGACTAGCTGTACCCGCGACTTCGTCTGCGTGGATTTAGATTTATCTCATAAAACGCAACATGACTTTGTCTGTTTGTTAGTACGACAATTACCTTTTAATACCATTGTTTTACTGTTTGTTGATTGGGCAGGTTATTAACTTGATTCAAACTCAAACTCAAAGCATTTTTTTCAAATAGACCCTTTTGAGGCAGTTTTGAATAATTCAAAATAAGCTACATACAGTCCAGCCACGGGCATCATAACGAATGGACGTCGTCGCAGTTGCCCATTCCAAAGCATGAAACTGCATGGTCACTCAACTTTTCAAATCAAGGTAGATTTAATTTTGTTATGAATTTTGATGTGATTTTTACCATCAGATTTTATATGTAGATTTTATTCCAAAAATTTCAACTGTATAATTTGCAAAAGTTTACAACATAATAAAGAAATCTCGTTGTTTCATTACGGGGTAAAACGCGTGCGAAGCATGGGCAGATCGCTAAGTCTTCTTCTTTCTCGTTTCCTCATGACTGAGGGTTGTGACCACATGAAGACGTTACTTTCTCCACCAACGCTCTCCATGCTGGACGGTTTTCGGCCATGCGGACAGATACCTGGAAATTCCCTCTGCAGACTTCCTTCACCACATCTGTCCATCGGGTTGGTGATCTTCCACGGACTCTTTTTCCTTCCACGTTATTTCCTTCTTGGATTACAGGCGTAATTTTATCTAATTGGAACTGTGATTCATATTTTAGACAATCACAAAAGTCTCAAATCATTGATGAATATCACAACTCCCAAATTACACAAAAAGCAACATCAACTGTAATGACAAAAAAAAAAAAAACATTTCATTCAGATGTCATTTTACATCCATATAAATTGTTAGTAAACATGAACTTAAAAACTATGTTATTAAAACATGTAAGTTTGATAGATGATTCATAAACGGGCAATACAATTTTTTTGACATTCAGGAGACTGTTTGAGCTGCCCCGGACCCTCTGCAGCAGCGACGCGGCACGCTTACTTCTGATAGCTAAGAAGCCATCAGTGCACATCAGCAAACATTCCCGACGCACTACAGAAGCGTGGCAGCCCCAGCAGCATCCTGAATGCATTGTTATATTGAACTCGTAGAGCATTGATGGCTTTCCGCGTACAGTTTGTCCAGAGGAAGCACGTTTGAGAGAATGATGAATTGTGTAAATCATGAAAATCTTGATCTATTAATTCAATTCAGTTCATTTATTTCAATCACAAAGACCCATAATTTGGTAGTTGGTACACTTAAAAATAACGTTAGTTATTAAATAATCAGAGACAAATAATACACTCCACACAAATCTATTAATACGCTCCACACAATACTATTAATAACGTTTGCTTTCTAAGAATAGTACTGTTTCCGATGATTAAAACATACCTCATATAGGTACAATAGACCTATACCAATACTACCCATTTACCCAAAATAAACCCATATTGCAGAAAGCAAATATCAATTTATGAACCACCTCAATAACTCCCAATATTGTTTCTAAAATGAGACCTATGATTTGTATATAATGAACTGTTTTCATAAACTTCTAGTACCAATCAGAGCTAAGTAAATAAACTTTCTTACTTGTAATAATATGTTCAACTTCATTGCTTCTATATTATTTAATATACTTCCAATTGTTCAGCAATAATTCAAACTGTTTAAATGTTATTCTGTTTGACCTAAATTGAATTTTATTAACCTACTTTGAAATAATTCTGTTAGAAAACTAAAGTAACCCGCTTTAGGATTCAAATACGCCCCTGAATATAAAAAAAACACGTTAGGTTTGGACCTAACTTGAAAATAATTAAAAAAATAAAAATTCAGTTAAATACTTTATATTTACACTACTAGCTGTTGCCCGCAACTTCGTTCGCGTGGAAATGTTGATGTAAGTGTGTGAGAAAAAAAGATACTTAACCTATGTCCAGCCCCATCTATCAAATTTCATTACGATGCGATCAGCTGATTAGTCGTGATAAGGTCACAAACATTCAGACAAACTTTAGCATTTATAATATTAAGGGCATTACATGGCTCAAATCCCAAAAACAGCGTATGTTCAAAGAAATTTGTTGATGAATCCCTTCGTGGTTTTCCGTCTAAAAAAAGTATGTTATAGTTAAGTTTCATCATCTGCCTAGCCTTTTCCCAACTATGTTGGGGTCGGCTTCCAGTCTAACCGGATTCAGCTGAATACCAGTATTTTACATGGAGCGACTGTTATAGTTAAGTTTATCACAAATAAATTGTATTGTTTAAAATTTTAATAAACCTTCTCAATTTTTTTTGGTTAATCGTAGAAAATAGGTCCTTTTTCAACCTTAATTGTAAATTATCTCTGTAACGGCTGAATAGATCGGCATGAATTTTGTAACAACAAATACGTAATGATATACTTAACAATCTGTATTGTTCTTTTCTGTTATTTCTTTTAATATTTTTAAATAATAAATAAAAACCGAAATTTTGCGAAATGTGCGGGGCAAGTCAACAAAAACCAGTACAGGGATCAAATCATCAAGGTCATCGAGCAATGTAATGCCCTTAAGTATGGAATACATACTTCGTACACTATTATACTTTTGGACATAAGCGTCGTGTATGTAAAGTAAAAAATATTTATTAATGTTATTGGCTTCTAACTTCATTGTGCGTATAATCAAATCAGAACGGTCATCTTTGGCAGTTCTGTATGAATGAAATTGTAATAACATTGCGAATTGTCGTAGGCTGCAAAGCTTAACATTTATTATCTCGAAAGAACATAATATTTTGCTAGCAGATCAAAATAATATCAAAAACTATAATCTTTTACACAGACAAGCAGCGTAACTATACAGAACAATAATTGAATTATAATTCAGCGACGATTTCATAACTATCCCAAACTTTAATTCTCGAAATAACTCATACATCCACAATTGACGCCAAGGTCATACAATTAATTTTAACCAGTTAAATGTCCATACACGCCTCTATAAATGCCCCAACATACCCAGGTACTGGGTTGTAAGCGAGGTTTTCCGTCGGCTACGGTATACCGCAAGTCCCAACTATTCGGGCAGCCACCCCACCCGGGTGTGTAGCAGTTAGATTATGTTTTTAAGTGATTTCGCAAACTTTCTAGTCCCGAAGTTGCTTGAGTGATTAATTAATCAACTGTGTGTTAAACGGGAACGTTATTAATCTTTGATTAAGGCTGAGTTTGAAGCATGTTGATGAAGCTCTTTGCTTATTTGAGAGTAAAAACTGTGTAAGCTAAACAGCTTACAGAGTTTTTTGAATTGAAAGAGAAATTAGAAAGTGTAGCATCATGCTAGTAATTACTTTTATAAACCAAAGGTTAAACGGTTCGTAGTGTGTTTATTCATTATTCTACGTTCAGTAAATTGATTGTATGGTTCAGTATACCATATTTCTATAATTATATCGGACATGAAAAATCGTCGAATTAAAGTATTTTTAGGACAATGTCAGATATTGAAATTCGGCACGTGTATCGTTATGACCATAATAATTATGTTTCTTCTGAACCGTTTATTTGGGCGTGCCTATAGAGTAAACTGTTTTTTTTTTATATTTGAAAACAGTTGTCACGACTACAGTGACGTTGTGAAAGGCAGCGGGATAAGGTAGCAGGTGAAATGTACACTAAGGCTGCGTTTTCACCAGAGATGAGCGAGGATGCGTAGCGAGCATCCTCGCTCATCTCTCGCTAAGCATCCTCGCTCATCTCTGGTGGAAACGCAGCCTTAAACCGGTGCGGACAGAAAAATTCTAATACCTACTCGACCCAAACTATGGGACTGCTGATTATATTTTTTCGAGATTACCATGTTGATCTCATGGCGAAAGTTGTTCAGTTTTATGGTCTAAAACTTAGCCTAAAATATGACCAAACCTTTCTGTTACATGCTGTATTGAAGTATTTGTCTAAGTCCAAGTTTTTCATAATCTAAACTGAAATATTCTTACAAGGAACTTGAACCACGTAAACCAAAATCCAATTTAAAAAAGGAAAACATATTTATTTCTTCTTTTTTTTTAAATAATCTTCCTACATATACAAACGCGCGTTGCATCTAGAAAGCTCCACATATATTAATGTAACTACGTGCCGGGAACACAATACTTGTTCCTCTCTATCTAAATTACTAAGAACTCGACACGCCTTCCGGGCTCTCTGTCATTACCGCATTTCATTACGAAGTCGACACAATGAGACTGTATCAAGGTAGCAAGTTGATGAGGAATACCTACTTGGCGGAAGGTTAGTTGAGCCCGTGGCTCTGCCTAGGAAGGTTTTCTTTTTAAATTCGTAATAAAAAAATAAGTTGGGTTAAAAAAAGTTGTAAGTAATAACTCAGATGGGACTTCTTCGACGAAACAGTATTCCAATTTCTTATCACAATCGAATGATTTTGATAAAATACGTAATTCATCCAGCCATGTGTGTTGAAAGATTCGTAAGCTCGACTAAGTAATGATTTCTTTTAAAATTGTCCATTTAAAGGAAATTGTCATTGTATAAGGGACATAATTATGTTACTCAATTACTCAGCAGAGTGTGAGTTATAAGATATGTCCACAATGTTATTCAAATGTTTGTATGTATAATTTTAGAGATTAAAAACCTCGTAATGACATACATACTAAAAATTCGCGTAGAATAATAATTATGAATGCAGATTCAAAATCGATTAGTAATTTCACGATTTTTCCGATTTTGTAATTCAACTACAACATTTCTATGAAATAATTTATGCTGTAGGTATAAAGGTAACCCTTTCAAGGATAAGTGAGGGCCCGAACTGTGAGGCATCCCTAAAGTTACTTTGAATATACAGGGTGTTTTTTTGAGAAGGGATTGCAGTCTCAAAATAGATACAGACATAAGGAAGTGTGGTTTTAAGAAAGGCATAAGATTGAAGATGGAAGATAAGATATTGCATTTTTCTGTCAATCTAATTTGGAGATATGTTGGTATATCTATAACAGTATTGTACCTTTTATAGGAATCTCAAGTTTGACAAGTGTGTTGGTAGATGTTTTAGTTATTTTATTTAAAGAACTTCAACTTAGAGTTGGCTGACAAACTATATCAGCACCTGTTTAAATACGTCTGTCCCCTATTCACGTCCTAATAGCTGAACCGGTTTAGATGAAAGTTTCCAGACATAGCAGAAATTTATCCTGGATGATGTTCCGGTGATAAAACGATAATTTTAGACCTTCACGCGACGAAGAACTGATGCAGACTGTGCAGGCTGAAGATAGTTTTCTATGTTGTAGTTCAACCAGAAAGAGAAAAATACACCCTAAGTATTTATCATTATGACTAAAAACGGGATATTTACCATGTTAACTGTTTCTTTTGAGTTCCCGATATGATCGTGGCGCTTGCAACAGCGCCGAAATAATGAAAAATAATGTTAGTAACCACGTCAGTTTAAAAACTACGTATCTATATTTTTATTATAAGCCTATATTGTCCCACTGCAGGGCAAAGGCCTCCCTACCCTCCTTCCACATTTCGCGATCTAGTGCGATTTTAGGCCAATCCTTTGCGAAAGAGTCCAGCTCATTCCGCTATCTCCTTCCGGGCCTGCCACATTGTCGTTTCCTGCTATTTGGTATTCACTGAGTTGTAATTTTTGCCCATTGCTCCTCCGACATGCGGCAGACGTGGCCAGCCCAGTTCCACTTCAACCTAGCAGCTGTTAGGCCAGCATCAGCTATTTGAGTTTTGGAGCGAAGTATGGAGTTTCTGAAGCGGTCCGTAAGTTTGACACCCAGTTTACTTCGCCCCATAGCTCGTTGGCAGACCCCAAGTGCTACTTCTCCCTTCTGACGTTCTGTAAGCAACCACGTTTGCGCTCCATAGGTGAGGGTGCCTACATACAAAATCCAACATACAATCACAGTCATACAGATATACACAGCCCGTCGAACAAAGCTCACGCACATACACCTTATTATTTTTATTAAATTCCTTCTCGAGTTCAACGAATTACACGTCAGGCCAAAATAAACTGCGCGCTGTTAACATTATAATTTGAAGGATAAAGTGTTGTAATGCTGAAAATCTTGGCTTAAACGTGTATTCCGCTCACGAAGTGTGTTGGCCGGATGTGTACTGTTACTAAGGGTTATATTCGTGTGTATTTTTACTAAGCTTTTAATTTAGTTAAGTACTTAGGATGTATTATGAGTTTGTGGTACGATTTTATTTGTTACATGTATTTTTTTCTCTAAGAAAGCAGTATTAAGTTAAAATGCGGAAAGATGAAAAATACTTTCATGACTTATGAACCCATAAAAGAAAAATCCCACATTTGAATCAAAAATTAATATAAGATCAAGGAAATACGAATAATACGATTCAATTAATTGATGCTCATCGTACTTTTATTGCTTCATAAAAAGTATAACCAATTTATTCAGGGCTTACGGAGTGATATTATAATATTTTTATCCATCTGCCCAAGTATCAACTAGAATGGTAAGGGTCAGAAACCCTCTTAAGAGTTAATTTCTCTGCAACCAAGAAATCGCGGAAAAAAAACACATTTCTGTTCACATGACTCGACAACATGTAGAGAACACCTGTTTATTTTTGATGCCTAGGTTTTTATCTCACAGAAGCTGCTCATATTATCCAGCATGTACTACAAAGGTGTGGTTTGTGGTTTAAGAGTGATTTACAGACGCCAACACATCAAGCTACCACAAGCTGTCAAATTCCTTTAATAGATTTTCAGCTTTATCGCTAAATCATTAGGGTCAATGTTGATTGGGAAAATTTGACAGTTGCGGGTAGAATGATGTGCTAGCGTCTGTACAGAACTACAGACCATCACACTGAACCACTTATTCTATGAGAATGACGTATCGCGAAAAAATAATTAAATTCCATACAAAATTAACGCTAATGTAAATAAAAATCTATAGATAAAATATAACATTCTTAATACAAATAATATCATCATAATTCATATTGTTTCCTTCATATCACCTCTTACCCTTCGAGAAAAGAGTGATGTTTATGATGATGACCAATAATGTAATTATTATAAATTTGTTCGGTTTCTGAAAAGACTGCACCGATTTTGACAGGACTTTTACTGGCAGATAACTAATGGTAATGTTATAAGGAGTAACTTCGGCTATAATTTTAGAAAACGGATTAGAGTTCCGTGCAAAAAACTGGACTGTCTAGAAGCTTTACCGAAAAATTACATTAAAATTAAATTAAATACCGAAAAATAAACATAATATTTCAGAACAAAATTATTCCTTAAAATATCTATTAAACTGGAGCAACGCTGTTTGTCTAAAAAAAAACAAGCATAAATGCTCTGCTACCTGTGCAAAACCGGGGCAGGGTGCTAGTTAACACATAAAATTCAATTATATTATTATGCCATACCCGTCACTCTTAACGGGTGGGCAGAGCTCCAAGGCCCACAGTGTTGGCGCTCCAGACAGCGTGTAGCACTAAATGTTTGAAGACAATAACCGGCTGTAACATGTTGCAAGTCGTTTACGACCAATAACCAGTGCTATCACGTCCCGGGATATAGTTACGAGTACATAATGGCGCCTTTTCTGCCTCTTGCGGTTTTTCCGTGGAAAAACGATTTTTATGTAGATGGTTTTTGAGCCTACTGAGTTGCTTTTAATGTTAATATTATTGAACATACATTAGCATAAACAGATTAGTTTAAAAATATGTTTGAAGTTGACAGGGATACTTCGCTGTGAAAGCATGTTTTGTACTTTTTAGAGGGCAAACTATATATTTCCGTCTTTTTTTAGTAAATTCAGTGCTGTATGGAAGTGCTGCGTGTTGTTTTAGTACAGTGCTCATAAAAATCAACTGTCGAACTGTTAGTACTTCACAAGATTTATACAGCAGGTTAGTGGGGAAAAGGAAAGGGCGGCAAGTAGACACCTTGAGAATAGCTCTTTGAGCTCTTTCAATGGACAATAACAGAGTTTTACTCGTCCCACCCCATGATGTAATACAGTAAGTCAGAATTGACTGACAAAGAGCAAAATATACTTGTCTAAGAATTTTAGGATCTGTAATAAATCGTAGCTTTTATAACTTCCATATGTTGTTTGAAGGAAAGTGTTTCATCTATTATAATACCCAGGTATTTTATCAGTTTTCTTAATATTGGGACACTTACACTGGCTATCTGCGGGAGTTGGACAACAATGATCATGCAACGCTGAAGGGATATTCGATATATGATTATCGATTAATATAATTTGTCTTCCCTGCATTTAGTGTTAGTGAGTTATTTTGAAGCCATTTATTTACAATATTAAATCCGTGTTGCGCAAAATTGTAGACTTCATTTTCTGAGTCAGCCGAAAAAGTAAAACAGTGTCGTCAGCGTAAGTTATAATAGTGCCATGCTCTAGCTTTAGATTGCAAAGGTCATTTATGTAGATCAAAAACAGAGTGGGCCCTAGAATACTTCCTTGGGGAACACCAAAAAATGTGTTTTTTTGAACAGAGCTGAGAACATCGCCAATTTTTACGCACTGGGAACGATCTTCTAAATAACTTTTTAATAGTTTCAGCTGGGTGCCTCTTACACCCATGATCTCTAGCTTGCGCAACAGAATTGGAATGGAAACTGTGTCAAAAGCTTTGGCAAGGTCCAGGAAAATTCCTACTGTGTGGTTACCCTTGTCAAGTTCTTGCGCTAGATAGTCAGTCAGATGATGTACCGCATCGGCAGTTGAAACTTTAGGTCTAAATCCAGATGGAGAGAATCGATTTATCTTCTAAATATTTCAACAACCTTTTGTTTATTATTTTCTCCAATATTTTTGACATAGAAGGTAGTAAATAAATAGGTCTATAATTTGTCACTTGCTCTTTGCTGCCTGATTTATAGACAGGGACAATTACAGCTTTTTTAAGACATTATTACTTAGACAGGAAACGGGATATTTACCATGTTTACTATTGTTGTCGAGTTCCCGATATTTCGGCGCTGTTGCAAGCACCATGATCACGGATAAAGCCAGTCAGTTCAGTTTATCCGTGATCATGGTGCTTGCAACAGCGCCGAAATATCGGGAACTCGACAACAATAGTAAACATGGTAAATATCCCGTTTCCTGTCTAAGTAATAATGTTAGTGACCATGATAGCTTAAAATCTTTTTTAAGACACTCTGGAAAATGACCTGAAGATAAACAAATGCGGAAAATATAAGTCAGTGGTGGTACCAAAATATCCTTGAATTTTTTAATAATTTTATTCGATATGTTGTCCCAGCCAACTGCACAGTCTTCTTTCAACGTCATTATTATACTTTCTACCTCAGTCTCGTCAGTATCTAGCAGCGCGAAGGATGTTAAAGCGGAGTTAGATGTCAAAGGAGTGCTCATTAGGTGATTGCTTACCCACATTAACAAAGAAATTATTTGCTATGGTAGCGGATTCCACTGGTGACGAGTGTGCTTGTAATAAACTTGAAGATGACTCATACTGTTTTGCGTTATAAGTTGCGTCTTTAATATATTTCTTTAATATGTATATTTAATGAGTGGTCGTCACATCATTTGATTTATGCTCATGATCAATTACCCCAAACCCACATTTCTCAAGAAGGGTTAGCTGATTGGTGGTTTTGATATTTGTGTTGGAAATTTAAGATACGCAAGTCAAATAGTAATGTTTTTGAACACGGTGTTTAATGTAGAAAGAAGCACATCTATACGAATAAAAAAAAATAAAGTGTCTGTTTGTAATTTCAAAATAACATCTTTTTACTGACTGTGAAAAGATAATGTATACGGACTTAATTTTTGTCTGTCTGTCACTCTGTTTATTCATCATCATCATCATCATTTCAGCCGAAAGACGTCCACTGCTGGACATAGGCCTCCCCCAAGTGTCGCCACATTGACCGGTTTGTTCGGTTTCTGAAATTTTTGACAGGACTTGTACTGGCAGGTAACTAATGTTATAATAATAAATGTTATAAGGAGTAACTTAGGCTATAATTTTAGAAAATTATTACATTATATAGGATTACAGTTCCGTAAAAAGAAATTAAAACCCATGAAATTGTTAATTAAATCCGATTCAAACGGGGAATAATATAATACATACTTACTACTAATACGAATATAACACACGCGGACAAAGGTCGCGGGCAGCAGCTAGTGTTTAATATAAAGGCACAGCGTTCATAATAATTTAGCAATACTTGAGCCTTCTAGAAGCGGGCTTAGCCCCGCTGGGGGACCACAACAGACGGGTATCGTAAATACGACAGGGCAATGATGAAAGAGATCCCATTACTTATTCGTATTCTTGAGCAAGTTGATTAAGTTCCAAGATTAATTTGATGGTTTTCGGAATAAACCCATTAAATGTTAATTATTCGCTTTGATTTACTTTAATGATCGTATTATGTTCCTGGTACTGAATTTCTTAACTTAATCTCCGGGCAAGTTGATAGGAAACAAGTTATTAGGGTTTTGTATTTAAACCTTGTTTGGATCTGTGGTTTGGGGATTTTCGAACGAAATTAAAGTTTTTTTTGACAGTATTGTAGAAATAACTCTACCTTTATTAATTTAAATAAGTGATTCAGTATTATTATTTACACTAGAAACGGGATATTTACCATGTTTACTGTTTTCTTTGAGTTCCCGATATTTCGGCGCTGTTGCAAGCACCATGATCACACGAAACTCACTGTGTCCGCTGGCGAACTTTTATTTGTCTCTCCTTTCGTGTGTCGGGAACAGAATCGAGTTGCGAGTGACAGTGGCAGCGGTACTGAGTGCAAAAAACGTACAAGAAAGAGGGTAGACCGATTTGTCTGCTGATAAACACCCACCCGCAATAACTTCAGTTTATGTGCTTGCAACAGCGCCGAAATATCGGGAACTCAAAACAATCAGAGAACATGGTAAATATCCCGTTTCTAGTGTAAATAATAATGTTAGTGACCATGATAGTTTAAAAGTAATTCAGTGGCTACGCGTACGAAATTCTCAGTAAATAGCCAAATGGTTTCAGTTTCAGTAATAAATTTCCCCTTTATGAATCAGAAGGCTTACATTTTTTTTTAACCCGTATTGTCTCACTCCTGGTCAAAGGCCTACCGATATTCCTTCCACTTCTGATGGTGTGTTTCTTCTCGCCAATTTGGGAGGAAGTCATCCAAGGCGTCCCGCCATCTTATCCTCGGTTTGCCACAACCCCGTGTAACTGTCCAGACATGGCCCCAGTCAGTCGGTCAGTCGGTCAGGGCTCCAGTCTAGCGATATTCGTGCCCACAGACACCACACTATACTAACTAACTAGCTATAACTTCTATTTTCTATGAGATGTGTAAGGAGATTTTTATCTTCTTTACATACGTATTACATGCCACTCCCCAAATAATTTAATATCTATACTTATATTAATTAATATTATAAAGCTGAAGAGTTTGTTTGTTTGCTTGAACGCGCTAATCTCAGGAACTACTGGTTCGAATTGAAAAATTCTTTTAGTGTTGGATAGTCCATTTATTGAGGAAGGCTATAGGCTATATAACATCACGCTACTACCAATAGGAGCCGAGCAAAAAGAAAACAAGTCAGAAGCGGCGGGTGAAACCGCGGAGCACAGCTAGTTTTATTATAACACGGGAGCAGCTATGTTAAATGGATTGGTAGAATAAAAAATGATATAGGGTTGTTAGTGTTTTTCGATGTAAATAATAACCATAAAATGAATTCTGGTTCTTTTGAATGTAACTCATTGTTATGGTGTGAATTCATGGTAGTTATATGGCAGTTTATATGGTTTACTTCCTATTTCTGTGTATTACGTCAAACAAAGTTCGACGCGTCATGCCATCATCATTTGTGATCGTCATGGTGAATTTCGTATGGACATCGATTTGAAACGACAAGCAACACCTATTCAACTATTTATTTCGAGAGTAAATATAAATATATATACGCTTAAATAACGTCGACCTAAACCTAATATGACGTAAGGTAAAAATTTTGGATATCCAACGATTTTTTTCCAATTTAGGTGGTTGTGATCTGAAAGTATTATATCTAACGAAACGGTAAAAATTAAAGAAAATAAAATAATATTTTACGGAATCAAACGGTTTTTACCGAATCCTGGACAATTACGACTTACACCATTATATAATTAGGTCGACGATATGTTAGATATATAGAACAGGTTTATTTCTATCATTCACACCACTTAAAACATTATCAAACAAAACCCATTATTCTTGATTCCATTCGCTCCATTACCGTAGATAATACTCTTTTCCTAAGTAAATAATAAATGCAATCAAAAACATGTTTATAGTTAGTTACCCGAGGGGAGCGTTTGGGGAAACAAGCTAAATTGTATTTGTAAGGGAAACACTTTATCTTGAGAGTGAACAGACTTCTCACCATCATATTTTATTAATCCCTTGCCTGATGTAAATGCTCCCCTTTATAAGTAAGGACTTGTCCGTTTGTGAGCGGAGAGCGGGTGAAATAGATCGTTTTCAAATAAATATATGTTGAGTTTGCCTTTAACAATTTTTTGTAAAGACAATAACTCTTAAATTTTATGTCAATAAGTATCAGTCATAGCAAGCATAAGCAGTATCAGCCTACAATGTTCCCATTGCTGGGACACAGGCCTCCTCTCTATGAGAGGGAGTGGGCTATAATCCACTTCACGGGCCCAGTACGGGTTATAAGTAGATGTCACATGTCTTCGAATTTTTGGTTCCAGGACATTCCAGTTTCCTCACAATCAGTAAAGGAGTCAAGTATCAGGAATAATCACTATTCCTCTGCTCTTATCTCTATTTATTTGGGGTCGGCACGGCATGTCTTCTTCTTCCATATCGCCTTATTACAAAACGACTAAAACTACAACCTAAACGCATTATTAGTGTTGTAAGCAAGCCTTATGTGTGACTTAAAAAGTCACGCCATGTTATGCTTAAGGAAATTTTACTATTTATTGCTGCTTATACACTTTTTACATTACATTTTAACTAAAAAAAAGTCTTTAAGTCTGCGCTCTCAACGTTGCTTTTGCCTGCGGCTTCGCTCGGGAGTTATGGTCGTAAATTTATCCCACGGAACGTTTTAAATACAGCCTGTGACACTCGGGAATTATGTAGTATCCTATTATTGAAAGAATGTTCGGAATCAGATCTGCAGTGTCGAAGATTACCCTCTACATCGAAACTTACAAACGTACAAACTTTACATTTTTATAAATTAGTGTAAATAACGTAAAATACAACCATCACGCATTTACATCCACGCTCTCGATGTAACGTGTCTTTACAGTCGGTGGTTTTGAATTTAAAAAATAAAATTAACTGTGTCAGGTTTCTTGCTCGCATGTGCATATTTTTGCACGAAATAAAATAAAATGTGACCCGAAGGAATTACGAAAGTCTCATTACAGGCCGAGTTTTTAATGACACATAAAAACATCAGTATTTAACACAATTTCGATGTTTTTTCTTAAGCTTTTTATTTATTTTTCGTAAATTAATAGTCATTCTAACTTCGATTTCCCATTTTTGCATGTATAGTGATAGTAAGTTCATCACTTGGATAAAATGTTAGCAGCTAGGAAGAAGGAGGAAGAGAAGGAGGAGGAGAGCTAGTCGTTAAATAATAACAGCCGCTCGGATCGATCTTCAGGTTAAGCAGCGCTAGCCTAGGTTGATCCGTGGATGGGTGACAACAAATTACATACCGAGCCTCGTCCGTGCCTCGTTGGCCCCAAAGTCTGACAACCAGTCATACCAAGGGGTATCGTATCACCTAGTACTAACTGGGCTGTGGAGGTCAGATAGGTTATCGCTCTATGTAAAATACTGGTATTCAGCTGCATCCGGTTAGACTGAAAGCCGACCCCAACATAGTTGGGAAAAGGCTAGGCAGATGATGATGAGTTAGATGCGCTGGAGTGTATGGTTGTTCTCGTAATTGCATTACCGCTTTTATTTATTTATTTATTTTAGTACATGGAGGACTTTTGACAAAAATGCAGAAAATTGCAATTAGACTTGGGTCAAACTGTTTAACAGCCAACAAAATAATAGATCTTGTCATTCTATGGCGTGCTAGTGACATTTCAACCTGAGCATGATAAAGTAATTACGAAATCGACGATACATTTTCAGTTTAGTCATTCGTGGAGGTTATTTAACTATGCCAAAGTTGGCTGAATATTCATGTTTCAACGGTCTGACTCACTGATTCGCCAAGCTATGCCTATTCGAATATGAAAATAGGTAAGCGATATCCAGAAATAAATCCCCGTCAATACCCGCTGTCTGATTTATATTTTTTAATGGAAAACTAAAGTTAATATCGTCTGGGCGTTATTTTTTGTGCTATTAAGGATGATTTCCACCAAACGCTTCGCATCACATCGGATCGAAACGGATTTTACAATCTTTAAACAATATTAAATCGTGTACACAGTATTTAAAGTTTATATTACCAAGCCGCGCATAACAGCTTGACCGCTGGCATCTTCCGCGACACGCAATCGTAGCCGTAAGTATGCCGCGACGCACGATCGGTTCCGTTCGACTGTAGTCGTATCCGATCGGATCTTATATCATCATTCCAAAATTTTCTTTTCCTCTTCTGTGTTTAATGATTGTTTTCTTCTTCATCTAATGCAATACCTAACAATAAAACTTCAAACATTTCCAAAAATTAGACCACGTCAATATGGTAGGAATGAAACTATTTGACTAGGCACAGAAATGGATACGTTCGCAAGCGACGGTACGGAGTCGTTCGTATGCGTCAACATCCTGCCGAACACGATCGGCTGTCGCCACATCCGTTCGTATCCTTTCCGATCCGATGCGATGCGAGCCGTTTGGTGGAAATCATCCTTTACTCGTAAAGGGTTGCTTGATGAGATTCAAAAGCAATCAGACTTGGTACATATGTACTTATTTGATAAGTTATTACTTTTTGACTTATAAGTACTAACTGGCAAAGTGATATTGAGTTTTTCCATCAGGAATTTCTCAGTAAAGAAAAGTAAAGTAAAGTAAAATTTATTTGCATAGATTGCAGGTACATAAAATAAGATGTCACAATAAGATGGGTGAGCCTTGTACAATCTACCTTATACTAGGCATGCAAACATTAATGAGGTTGTTAACTACATACATTGAAAATTAAATTAAATAATGGTTAAAGTTAAACACAACAGCAGCACAGTACACAGAAGCAGCCACGTAGTCTGGATTTGCGCCCGGTTGATGTCAATAGACTCGCCCTCTGTAACATGGGACTTATACTCAACTGGCGAAATGTTAGTGTAGCATTAGGTACACCTCTGCCTCTGCTACCCGAAACTGTAAAATTTTCCCAATCAACCTTCAACCTAATGCTTTAAAGTTGAAAATCTATTGCAGAAATTTGACAGATTGTAGTAGTTTGATGTACTAAAGTAAAATTCGTCTTCGAAAAATCTTTTTTAATTTATTTTTCTTTTTCATTCTATCGTAATATCTTATTGATGTAGACGATCCAGGTTATTTGTAGGTTATATCGTTATTATTAGTTTATTGGTATTTGTTAGCTGTCTGATATATTTATTGACTGACATGAAATTAATTAAATCTTCATTTTTGTTACAGATTCAGAGAAATTCGTGAACGTGCACAAGAGTAAGTTTTCAGAAACATTCAATTTCATTTTAAATATTTATTTTATCAAATCAAAATCAAATCATATTTATTTCTGTAAATTGGTTTACAAAACTCTTTTACATGTCACAACATGTTGTTTTTTAAAACTAGATGGGGCCGGTGTTTCGTACCTGACTACTCTGAGAAGAAACATCCGAAACAAACTCAGAGGTCACAGTCTCTTTTAAAGTCCAGACATTGCTCAAGTCATATGAGGACCATGTAGATTAATGTCCGAGATGGTATTTTGAAGAAATAACCACACAGATTTGAGTGGACCTGTCCAGACAGTGCAAGCATTTGTCAGTGATCGTGTAGCTCGACTCGCAATCCAAGGAGCTCAACGACACGACGAACAATACCAAAGAAAGGACTTTTGGGTAGGCCGCATAAAGTACTCAAACTGCCAGACAATCGTGAAACTAACTTAACTAAAAAATTAAAATAATAATAATAGTATGACCCACGTAGTCCTCATATTCACAGTAATAAACAAAAAAAAATATATATATGTAGGATCAGGAGTGCCGAGGGGTATTTCGTCAGGGTTTGGAGTTCCCATTTTATTGGGACAAACAAGACTGTATAAGCAATTACAGTGTTTTTATTACAGTAATTAATTAACACGCAATAAAATAACACACAATAAAATAATGATACACAATTCAAGATGATACACAATAAAATAATGGCAATAAAAAGATAATGCAGGTAAAAAAGTAACAATACAGTTTAGGCGAACAGACTTTTTAAGGTCACAGTTCGTACAGTGGTCAAGCCACCCAAATGCAAAGTGTATCGCTCGCTATCAGCAAGTTAAATACAGCTATGCGAATATACAGCAGCGCTGTACCAAGTAAACCGACAGTTTTGTCGGGAGCAGGGGAGCTCTTTAATGAGTCGAATCCAAAGACCGACTGACGAGCTTACCGGGTGCACGCTCTTTTATAGGACGATGCCCCCACTTTGTAACCCCTCCACGACAACTCTGTCCGTTGACGCACTGCGGTACGTCACGTGTCTACTTTGATACAAAATGTGCTAAATCTAATAAGACTTACATTATAAAGTAATCAAATAATACAAGAATAATTGTCGGAAATAAACAATGGTGAATTTACAAAGTAAATCATTTTAAAATAAAAGCAACATGTCATTAATTGTTTTGAACAAGACTATCGGTCACACTTATCGAAATAAGTTGCCAAAAATCATTTAGTGGAACTTAATAAATTATGTTTCGATTTATTAGACAATAATTGATAGTTAAAATCAATTAAAATAAGAAATTCAATTCTTAACAAAATTTGGTGACTACCCACAATTTTTAATTGACAACCAACTCCGACATATATATATAATACGACACTTGAAAAAGTAAAATAAAGTCAAGAAAAAAAAAAAAAAAATAATAATAATAATGGCAAAAAAAATGAAAACCAAATAAAATGGCAACCCCGTATGTCAAGCATCGGTCAAAATTTCATCATCATTCTTATTTTAATATAAATATTAGTTTTGATTCAAACATCTTTATAATAGTTCTTTAATAGTCTTTTATAAACACGCAAATATTAGAAAATTGGAATAAAAGCAGAAAGAAAACCAAAAAGTGAAAATATAAAAAAACTGTTACCAATCAACAATGACGTCTGTCAACGTCGCGGCGTCATCAATACGAAAAATGGAAAATAATATTTAATGAGATGTTATAACGAAACGATGACCAAATGATAACGAGAGCTGCCTCCCGACGCGCACGCCTACCACCTCCGGACCAGTCGCTCAGCTCCGCCTCGCCGCCGCCGGAATCCAGCCCCATCGTGAGTGCTGTGACACCGGCAGTGGCAGTTGCGTCGAACTCGAGCGACGAGTATTTCTCTCCGCCGACGTCACCAACATCTGTACGTCGGCAGGGGAGAGGCCGGCCACCGAGAAGCTTGGGACTTAGGGGCCATCCGACCCCGAGCCGGGTCCCCGCTGCCGGTGGTTGTGTGCAGCGCATGAGATGGACTCATTCCATTAACGAGAACGTCATGCGCGCATACTACGGTTCTACAGAGGGGGGAACTAACCTCACTGCGTACCGTGTTGGGATGCTGTCTCTGTTTCAGGTACTTGAACCAACCATCAACGTCTCGGCCCAACGACTGTCGGATCAGGTGCGGGTTATCCAACGCAATCACATGTTGGACGACGCCGTACTTGATAGGCTGCGCTCAGAGGTACTGAGCAACCGTATTGTCTTTACTCCGGCACAAACCGTGGTGCAAGCGTCAGTTATTGACGCAACCCCGCCGCGGTTCAACCCAGCTGTTGTAGAGGAAGATGATAGGGTTGCTGTGGTAAGTAGCCAGTGCAACGACCGATTGAGGAGCGCTTTGGAAGATGCGCTTCGCGAGTATCGTTCTACTCCTACCGAACTTAGACCCCGATTACCACGGTTACCCATGCATAATAAAAATAGGGCACTGGTGTGTGCCTTGGACTCGCAACTCAAGAATTTATTCGAGAGCAGCGAGAACCTCGTTGATACACACTCGATCCTGTACTGTGGGGCTGTTGCGGCATGTCGTTTAGCTAATGTCAAGTTTCCAAATTGTGACGTAGCTACTCGACCAAAACCAGCCGTACCAGCCTGGCAGCGCAGGATCGAGTGCCGCATCGACGGGGCCAGGGTACTCATCGGCAAACTACACTGCTTCAGGGAGGGCAATACACGACCACGTGTGATGCGTTTTGTGAGGCGGGCATTCTCGGGGACTGGAATCAGTCCTCAAGAATACATGTCCCGTGTCACAGAGCGCATCGACTTCCTGAAGCAGAAAGTTTATGCATGGGCGAACCGTATTCGGAGGTATAAGCGGCGGGTTGATCGATACTCACAGAATCGCATGTTCCAGAGCGATGAGAGGTGGGTATACAGAGCTTGGGAGCGACCTGACCAGAATATGACAGACGTGTGCCGCCCGGATGATGCTGCTACGAGTTCTTTCTGGCGCAGCATCTGGTCGGTACCCGTCTGTCATACTGAGGCTGACTGGATGCGTGATGTCGAGCAAGTGTGTGAACCTATCCCAGAAATGGAGCCAATTTTGATAACACCTTTAGATGTAGCCAGAGCAGTTCGTCCGTTACCGAATTGGAAATCACCGGGACCGGACGGACTGCACAACTTCTGGCTCAAATGGCTTAGTAGTTCACACACTTGCCTGGCATCCCAATTCCAGTCATCCTTAGAGTCTGGGTCCCTACCGCAGTTTTTAACAACAGGCGTTACCCACCTGCTCCATAAGTCAGGAAGTCCCGCGGAACCCAAAAATTATAGACCGATCACGTGTTTGTCTACGGTCTATAAACTTCTTACATCCATTTTGAGAGCTAAAATTAATACACACATTGACAAAAACTCCATTATGTCTGCCTCTCAAAATGGATGTAGGAATGGGTCTCGCGGCACTAAGGAGCTACTCCTCATCGACATGGCCATTAGCCAACAGGTTCGTCGATCCCGTAAGGATCTGTCTACATGCTGGATAGATTATAAGAAGGCCTACGACTCGGTGCCACATACATGGCTCATGAGGGTGCTGGAGTTGTACAAGATAGATGCAACTCTACGCGCCTTCCTTGAGTCGTGTATGGGGCAATGGAGGACGGTCCTTCGATATCCAGGATGTCGGCAGATCCAAGGGAACGATGAGCCTGTATGGATTAAACGGGGAATATTCCAGGGCGACAGTCTGAGCCCCCTTTGGTTCTGTCTAGCCCTGAATCCTCTGAGCACATTGCTGGAGGATTCTGGTCTAGGCTACCGGTTGAGGAGAGGTGGTCAGGTCATATCTCACCTTCTTTACATGGATGATCTGAAACTCTTTGCCCCCAACAAATTGCGACTGATGGAGCTACTGAAAGTAACTGAAACTTTCAGTAGCGCCATCAGGATGGAATTTGGTGTGGACAAATGTGCAGTCATGTATGTAAAGCAAGGGGTGATTATGGAATCCGAGGGAATTCAGTTCTCGGATTCCATACACCTGAGAACCCT
Organism: Noctua fimbriata; assembly: GCA_905163415.1. Classification (NCBI taxonomy): domain Eukaryota; kingdom Metazoa; phylum Arthropoda; class Insecta; order Lepidoptera; family Noctuidae; genus Noctua; species Noctua fimbriata. The sequence goes on from LR990929.1 coordinate 16,115,567, forward strand.
TTCCTCAACCGAAAGCTATAAGTATTTGGGTATGTCGGAAGCGTTAGGCATTAACGTAACTGACATGAAGCAATCGTTGAAGGAGCGCTTCTTTGGACGCCTGAACAAGGTATTACATAGCCTTCTTTCAGGCGGAAACAAGGTGCGCGCCTTCAACGGTTGGGTCATGCCGGTTTTAATGTACTCTTTCGGCGTACTCAAATGGACTCAGACCGAACTCGATGCCCTGGATAGGAGAGTTCGTACACTGCTTACCGCAAACCGGATGCATCACCCACGATCATCGGTGATGAGGCTGTACATACCGCGGAAGTGCGGGGGTCGAGGGTTTTTAAACGCGAAGTCCCTTCACAACCGCGAGATGTGCAGTCTCAGAGAATATTTTTTTAAAGTCGAGGTGGGTATGCACCGAGATGTGGTTGCAGTGGACAAGGGACTCACCCCGCTGTCCATGGCTAAAGAGAACTGGCGCAAACCTGAAGTACTTACTACCGATGACCGCAAGGAAGTATGGCAAGGCAAGGAGCTTCACGGGCGCTTCTACCGAGCTCTTCATGGGCCCGATGTAGATTTTCTAGCGTCCGTGTCCTGGTTACGTTTCGGCGATCTCTTTGGAGAAACTGAAGGTTTTGTCTGTGCGATTATGGACGAAGTTATGTTGACGAACAACTATCGGAAATATATTATGAAGGACGGGACGGTTGACGTGTGTCGGGCATGCCACCGTCCGGGTGAGTCCATCAGACATATTATTTCTGGTTGTTCTCGTTTGGCTAACGGCGAGTACTTGCACAGGCACAACCAAGTAGCCAGGATAATTCACCAGCAACTTGCCTTGAAATATAAACTTGTGGAATCTGAGGTACCGTACTACAAGTATGTGCCCGACCCAGTTCTCGAGAAAGACCATGTCACGCTGTACTGGGATCAGTCTATCATTACTGACAGGACTATTGTCGCCAATAAGCCTGACATAGTAGTGATAGACCGATCAGCGCGCCGCGTAATGATAGTCGATGTTACCATCCCGCATGACGAGAACCTCGTGAAAGCTGAGAAAGAGAAACAAATAAAATATCTCGACTTGGCACACGAGGTTGTCGACATGTGGAATGTGAACTCGGCTATCATTGTGCCGATCGTCGTGACGGCCAATGGCCTTATAGCCAAGAGCCTCGATGACCATCTTTCGAAGCTCTCCTTAGGCGGTTGGATCAAGGGCCTGATTCAGAAGGCAGTACTCCTCGATACGGCTCGTATAGTGAGGAGGTTCTTGTCTCTGGAGCCCTAACCACCGGTAGCTTGGACCCTGCTCCCGCTACCGGCGGACCACTATTTTTTATATTTTTAAATGTTTTTTTTATATAGTTTTTGTTAAGAAATATTTAAAAATGTAATAAGTGTGTTAGAAAATAAATAAAGGAAATAATAATACCACAGGTACTTGAAAAAGTAAATAATGTCAACTAAATCGAACAATAATTAATAAAAATAAAAAATGTCAAACAGTAATAAAAATAAAATAAAATGGGTACAATTCAGTTTAATATCGATTTCAATTGGAGCAGTTCAATCCCAAGCCTTTTTGTCCTCGATATAATCCTTAACAGAATAGAAGGCTTTCTGGCAAAGTTTACGTTTTATAAAAATTTTGAATTTATTAAGGCTTGTTCATGTATGTGGCCTGGAAGTTTATTATAAAAGCGTATACATTGGCATCTAAATGATCCACCTATTTTCTTGAGCCTTGTTGTGGGTACAATAAATTGATGTTTATTCCTTGTATTATATTGTGAATATCAGAATATTTCTTAAACCGCTTTATATTTTTGTGAGCATACAAAAGGTTTTCATATATGTATTGAGAAGGAACAGTCATTACATTAATCTCCTTAAACTCTTCTCTGAGAGAGTGTCTCGGACTCAACTTATAAATTGATCGAACGGCCCTTTTCTGCAAAACAAAGATGGTCTGAATATCGGCGGCATTCCCCCATAACAGAATGCCGTACGACATTACGCTATGAAAATAGCTGAAGTAAACTAATCGAGCTGTCTCTACATCGGTTAAATTACGAATTTTTCTAACTGCGTATGCTGCGGAGCTCAGTTTCTTAGACAATTTATCTATATGTGTATATACCTCTTACCAGAGAATGGGCAGCAGCGTTCTCTGTGTTTTATAACACCATACTGCGATCGCCAACCCGCCTGCCAAGCGTGGCGATTATGGCAAAACCCCCCCTTCTTGGGGGAGGCCTATGTCCAGCAGTGGACGTCTTTCGGCTGAAATGATGATGATGATGATGTATATACCTCTGAAGTCTGAAATAAAGTAAATCATATTTATTTTTGTAAATTGGTTTTACAAAACACTTTTACACCTCACATCATGTTATGTTTTAAAACTAGATGGCACCGGTGTTTCGTACCTGACTACTCTGAGAAGAAACATCCGAAACGAACTCAGAGGTCACAGTCTCTTTTAAAGTCCAGACATTGCTCAAGTCATATGAGGACCATGCAGATTAGTGTATGAGATGGTCTTTTGAAGAAAGAACCACACAGATTTAAGTGGACATATCCAGTCAGTGCAAGCATTTGTCAGTTATCGTGTAGCACGACTCATAACCCAAAGAGCTCAACGATATGACGAACAATACCAAAGAAGGGACATTTGGGTATGCCGCATAAAGTACTCAAACTGCCAGACAATCGTGAAACTAACTAAACAAAATCGTAATAAAAAATAATAATATGACCCCCATAATCCCCATATTCACAGTACTAAACAAAAATAATAATAATAATAGGAGTTTCCTGTCTCTAGAGCCCTAACCACCGGTAGCTTGGACCCTGCTCTCGACACCGGCGGACTACTATTTTTTATATTTAAAAATATACATATGATATTTATATTCTTTTTACATATTAAAAAAAAAACATAAAAGTTTTTTTTTTAATATTTAAAAATATGTAAAATATGTATGAAAATGGAATAAAGGAAATAATAATACGACGCTTGAAAAATAAGAGTATGAGTTTTAACAGTCAAAACATAAGTTTTTTTACATCCCTTAACGTAAGCAAATTATAATAAATCCTACCAAGAGCACTTGGAGGTACCTCAACTGTTTAATGTCAAGGTTTTACTTGGAATCATGCTCATAAAATTAAAGAAACAATTTTTATTGACCCTAAGAATACCTAGTCAGTTTATTATTTCTTCAATTGCCTCCTTCAGGTAGGAATAAACTTAGGAAATTGCTTTCTGTCAGAACAAATATACTGAAATTAGTTATGAGGTTTCTTAAGGGACTTGTTTTTTTCAAGTACCGAGTCTTAGAAACGATTGGGGTTTATATTCCTTCAATTATTGTAAGAGAGATAAAGAAATGAATGATAATTTGGTTTGTAATGGAATATTCAATTAAAGTACTAGTATTGCCCACGGCTTCGCCCACGTGGAGATCCAAAGTTATTGAGCTGGAACGGGCAACCACGATAAAAATTAGAATATTAGAATAATTCATTTAAAAAGTATTACAAAAAGCGTACATTTAGGCGCAGTAGTATTATTTCTCATACAATGAGAAGAAGAGTGCAGAGAGAGGGAACAGATTTTTAGAACCCAAAAACGTTGCATAAGATCTATGTTAAATCTGAAAACTACAGACAGCTGTGTACCTGTGTTTAAGTCGCTGAAAGTACTGACCTTGCCATCACTGTACATTTTAGAGGTCGCAATTTTTGTTAAAACTAATTTAGTTTCCATCACTAGCCGATATTAGAATGCGGTCAGGTCCAATGAGACTACAATATAAAAACTTATTACATACAGGCAATTACAGAACAGCACTAATAAGGAAAAATATTATGTCGATGGGACCTATCATTTACAATAAAATTCCGCACAGTTTCAAAGAACACCCTATTCGAACATTTAAATCTAAGCTTACTGCATTATTATTGGATAAATGTTATTATTGTATCAATGACTTTTTAAATGATAAAAAAATTTGACAATAAAATTTGTAAATGACATTATGTTTGTAAAATAATATTTCACTTAATTATAATTCCAAGATAATGAAATTCATTTTATTGACAAGATTTATTTATGTGCAATTGACTATTTGATGATTATTATTATTTCCTTTTTTTATGTTTGTTAGTGTTAATTAGAATGACATGTTAGTTGTTAATTTATTATAATATTGTATGTAATCTATTAGTTTCTATGAATTTGCATGCCGTAAGGTAGAATGTAGCGGTAACCTTCAGCTATTTGTATCATCTTAAACTTGTACCTACATTGATAGCAAATAAATAAATCTGAATGGTATAATTAGTACTTATAAGAAAACTACAACTAAAATATGTTCAACAGATGCAAGTTATGATAGTACAATTCAAATGTTTTAGATTTATTTAAACCTATGCTTCAGGCCATCACTTTACATAGTACAATTTAATAATAAACAAAAAAAAAAAAGAAAAAAAAAAAAGAAACATTAAATATTGAAAAAAAAAGAAATAAGAAAAACAAGAGAAATAAAGAAGAAAAAATAATGAAAAGAAATAAAAGAAGAAAAGAAATATATTAAAAAAAAGAAAGAAAGAAGAAAAAAAATTTTTAAATTATTTTATTTATTTAATTTAATTAAGACAGTAAAATTATAAAATAAAATTAATCTATTAACAACTATAAGTATAATCAAATTGGTACAAAAGAAAAACACTTACAACTAGCTTAAGTAAATATGTACAAATAGATACGAGGGTATCTAGAAAAGGATATCCTATGTCCTTACCTAAGTCATGTGCCTCCATCACTTATGGCCTGCCTGAGTATTTCATCGAAATTCGTTCAGCCATTGCCTTGAAAAGTTGACAAACAGTCACCATCTGTGATTTTTACTACATAGTACAAAGCTCATACTATATCGTCTACTATAAAAAGGATAAGTACTTACTTGTTTAATTATTGATTTATTTATCCAAATATTATTTAAATTGTACATTCTTTGTGGTGCAAGCGTTAGTCTGACTAAACATCCACGTTTTTACGCCTATCAAAACAGAATTATCCGGTATTGTTCTTCGGGTTGAGTCTAAGCGAGTCGAGAATGCGCGGACGAATTTTACTTATTATCAGCCTATAAAGTACCCACTGTTGGGATGAAAGCTTTGGAGTGGGCTAAAAACAAAGATAGAAACGATGCTCGCCCGGCTCGCTCGCTCGCTCGCTAGCTGGCGGTGTGGCCTGCAGTTTAAATGGTTCCATGTCCGTGTTTACATATTTTTGGGACCGTACGTGTATTATATTATTGATACAGCACTATCTATGTAATTACACATATAGTAATGCATTTACTGTGTGGTATTATGGAAATGATACACCACAGACTACCGCCAGACAAATGTTGTCTAGAAAAAATATCATTGTGACACCCTCTATAAAATATCTACTTTTTATAGCCGTCTTTTGTATTTTAAATAAAAAGAGTATTTTATCTAACTCCTCATCATTATCTGCCTAGCCTGTTCCCAACTATGTAGGGGTCGGTTTCCAGTCTAACTGGATGCAGCTGAATACCAGTATTTTACGTGGAGCGACTGCCTACCTGACCTCCACAACCCAGTTAGTACTGGGTAATACGATACCCCTTGGTAAAACTCTAAGTATTCCATCTAACTATCTATCTATTCTTAAATAGCTATATCATTAAACTAGACTGTTAGGATATGAACAAACACAACCGAGATAACTAGGCAATAGAAGGTGTTGCCAGAATAATTGGCTCAGCCTAATAGCGGCACGCCTTTGTTGATCGGCTGGTCTTAATTAACAGGTTTTTCATCCGCTAATTACTGCAGGGTTAGGTTAGACTGATAAGTTTAATGTATAAAAATGTATATTTAGCGCCATGCTTGGTAACCAATTTAGGAAATATTTTGTGGTAATTTTAGATAAAACAAAAAACACTCGTTTGCGTTTTAATTTCTTCGAAATGTCACTGGTGGTAAAGATCGTGGGTTAGCTGAGGAGAAGAAGTGGCGGATCTCCCCAGCCTCAGCAGCCATCCACAGAGCGACCTCGGCAAGCATAGCTTACCATTCGATCGAACAGTGTGGCTAAATAATAACAGCAACTTTAACGCTCATCAATGTAAATAAATTGTTTCCATCACGACAAAATTTTCGCACCATTAAAATCAACAGACAATGCTTCAAAAATGATTTAATTCTCGTCAGCTTGCGAGTTCCAATAGACAGCGAAGTTCAACTGTCTGTGAGCGCTGCCAAACGTGACAGTGGCCTGACGTCACAACATGATAGAGACATTCACGATTTATTGATCTGTGTTGGAGCGAGCAGAATGTGAGGGTATTTCAAGGTATTTGAATGTGTGGACTTGCTAAATTAATTGTTTTGATAATCCGACAAATCAATGACAGTCGATTTAATCGGCTCAGCAGAATAAGCCGTACGGAATAGCAAGCATACATACATAAATACTAGTACGTGATTATACAGGGTGTAAACGGACCCTTCACGAATCCGTCAACCAAGCAATCTGTACATCAAACTAAGTAACCCTACGCAAAAATTATTGCTGGGAAACGACTAAGTTTTTTGGGGTGAAAAGTCACATTTTGCGGTAAAACTTAATGTAACGCACTCAAAACATTGTGCTGATGGATGCATTGAATAGCAAACGGGTCATGGAGGTATTTAAAGTAATACTTACAAGTACTACCTTATAAGTTAGTATTTCAAAAAAATACTTGTGAAAAAGTTGGAATTATGACCTCCAATATCTCCGTAACTAGGTATGGTCCAGGACGAAAAAATTATCGCAATGACAGGGAGAACAAGTGCCTTTCGGATTCGTTAAGAATACTACATTCACTACGGTCGGTTCCAAAAAAAAAACATAGCGCACAGCTGTAGGACACACTGACAAAATGGCCGCCACTATTTCTTAATGTTAATCTACACTGGAGGAAAACCACTAAACTAGCCCTTGATTTAGGCACTAAACTAGACAAAGTATCACTAGTAGCCATTCCACGCAAGCTGTGGGAGTCAGTCCATAATAATAGCCAATTTTAGTATTAATAAAATATATCTGTTCGCGTTAGTTCAGAAAATATTATGAAGCTTGCGAAAGCTAGTAAAATTTGTAGATAAATCTCAGTTAAACTTAGTTTAGCTAGAGATGTTTCGTATTTCGAGAGTTAGGGTGTAGCTGTAGTGCATAAATACTGTTTTAGTAAAGTTGTGGATTAGAATAGTTGCATTACAAGTTAAGCCGTTGGTCCCGGGTGTCATTTGTAGATCTTTGTCAGTTGTTAGGTAGTCAGTGGTCCAGTCTGACAACCAGTCTTACCAGGGGTATCGTATTACCCAGTATTATCTGGGTTGTGGAGGTAAGATAGGCAGTCGCTCCATATAAAATACTGGTATTCAGCTGCATCCGGTTAGACTGGAAGCCGACCCCATCATAGTTAGGAAAAGGTTAGGCAGATGATGGTAGCAGTCATGTTTAACTCATACTCATTTGACTGGCCTGTTGGTCTAGTGGTCAGTGACTCTGACTGCTATGCCGGAGGTCGTGGGTTCGATTCCCACCCAGGACAAATGTTTGTGTGATGAGCATGATCATTTGTTCTGTGTCAGGGTGTAATTTATCTATATATGTATGTATTTAGAAATATATAAGTATGTTTATCAGTTGTCTAGTACTCATAACACAAGCTCTGCTTAGCTTGAGACTAGACGGCGTTGTGTGATAGTTGTGGAATATTATTATATTATTATATTATTATTATATTATACACACTTAAATTGCAACGATTGCCATTACCCAGCTATGAGGGCCGTCTTCCAGTGTGATACTTAGCTGCGTCCAGTTAGTTTGCAGCTGAATGCTTACCAGTATTTTAGTGAGCAACTATCAGATTCGATATGTTATGGTCACCCATCCACGGAGCGACAGCGGCAAGAGGCTTTTAGTATTTTATTAAAATCTACCCACACTCACACTATCAATAAATATATCGTCACCCATCGCGTAGATGCAACAGCACAAGTATTTCAGAATCCTTTCTCATAACATAACTTACATGACATAACATCACGCCTGTAATCCCCAAAGGGTTGGGCAGAGGTGTACCTAATAGTACCACCCACATTTTGCCAGTTATGCTTACGTCCCATGTAATAGGAGGCGAGCCTATTCAGACACACAACTCCAGACTCAGTGCCTGCTACTAAGAAATTCCTGTTGTAGTATTTTAAAAATCTCAAACTTTTAAAAAAATACAATAATTACCGTGACTATATTTAAGTCCCATTTAATAAGGGCAAGCCTATTGCGTTGAACCAAGGCTAACTCCAAGCTGCTACTGAAAAACTGAGGGAGTTACCAAACACTTTACCTAACCCGGGAATCGAACCCAGGACCTTACACTCAGCATTCGCGCTTGCGACCACTCGACCAATGAGGCTGTCACTCCTTTCTCCTACAACCGAAAATACCAGCTCTCTTTCAGAAAAACCTCCAGCCAAAGTTACTCAAACAAGATTCATTCTAACTATTCAATCTTAAATTCAGGTTCGGAGCTCACCAGGCACCAGATAGGTATGACGCAGCGTATATTCTGCTTAATAAACTATTTACGAGGTCTTGTGGTATACGCTAGAATAACGTAGCTGAGATTTATAAGATACGAACTATAATTAATGCTGTTTAGTATTGTACAGGGTAAAGTGAGTTAGCGACACTGCACAAATGTGATGGAAATAGATATCTAATGAATTATCAAACGAAACGACCGGTGACCGTTAGTTATTTGTAGTACCATCATCATTTTCTTGCCCTTATCCCAATTCATTTAGGATCGGTGCAGCATGTCTTCTTCCATACAGCAGCATGTCTTCTTCAATTACTCGTCATCTCTTCAGACACCTCCTTTTGTGCCATATCATCATTCACTCAGTCCATCCATCGTTTCTTTTGTCTTCTTCTACTCTTATAGCCATCAACATTAATACTCAAAACTTTCCTAATGTAATTTTCCTCATTCCTCCGTATCACAAGCCCATACCACGATAACCGATTACCACACAACTTTTCAGTCACCGGCACCACTTCCAGACTTCCTCTTGTGAGATGAGCTACCCATAATCTTATAAAAACCCATTAGAAGTCGTTGTGGAAATACGAAACGCAATATCTTCTTATATTTAAAAATCTCGTGTCACGGTGTTTGTGGTCGCACTTCTCCGAAACTGCTCGACCGAATTTTTATGATTTTTTTTATGTATATTTGGTACGTATGAGAACAGGTCGTAAAGTATATTTCACACCGCTAGGTTGTCAAATTCTAAATTATCGCGAGCGAAGCCGCGCACAAAAGCTAATATTCCAATATATTTTTCCCCTTTTTCATCGTCATCATCGCTAATAGAATGTAATTCCTAGTGTCTCAGGTGAGTTGCCACGTTGTTAGCCAAACAATCACACAATAGTCAAAACGTTTAATATTTTCATAAAAGATAATCCTAACTTAGAAATAACTTAAACCGCCTTTATTAAGCTTAACAAAGGTAAGTTGCGAAAGCTCGTCAAAGTCTGTTTAATATGGTTAGACCTTGGTAATACACTTCAGTGACTTAATTGAAGAACAAAAGAGTTATATTATTTTTATAGCAGGTGTTGTAAGTTTTGGGGTAATATTGTTTTTTTAATTTTATTAAAAAGATAAAAGAGAATACTTTGGTTTTGAAGTTTTTCAAAGACTATGAAGTGCTTTTTTGTCAGTTACCAATAAAGAAATGATTTTCAAACGAAACAAATAATAAATAATAATAAACACATTTTATTGATCCAATAACTTCACAAAAGAGCTTAACAAACTAGAATTATAGGTACTTACTAAATCCGTGATCAAAATCTTATGTATAAAAAGACACTTTCTTATATTGTTTTTCTTGAAACAAGTCAAGAAAAGAAATAAAAGAAAAAGGTCACTAATTTGACTTTTCTTTTGTTAGGTGCCTTTTCATTGTTTTAAAACCAAACAATGTAATTGTTGCAACTGAAAGCCTTCATTTATTTCTTTGCTTCACTTACTTATTAATTACACAAATTCATGATTTGATGATATCTTTGATACAAAATCGAGATTATTTACATACTTATTATTTTAAATGTAGACTGCCTCGTTGGTCAAGTAGTCGCAAGCGCGACTGCTGAGCATGAGGTCCTGGATTCGATTCCCGGCTCGGGCAAAGCGTTATTGGGTTTTACCATCAGAAATTTCCCAGTAGCAGCACGGAGTCTGGATTTGTATCCGGTTGGTGGCAATAGGCTCGCCCCAGATTACATGGGCGTTAAACATAACTGGCGAAATGTGGGTGTACTATAATTGTGTATACCTCTGCCAAACACTTCGGAGATTACAAGCGTGATGATACGTTATGCAAATTCAAAATATTTTATTTCTTATAAACCTACTTGCGCACTTATAAAATGTCAAAGGTTGGCGCTCAGTTCGGATTGGTCATTTCCTATGTAGAAAAACCAATAAGAAATACATCCACATGGTATTTAAAATTATTAGGTACCGTACTAGTGACCCGCCCCGGCTTCAAACGGGTGCAATATATACAAATAAACCTTCCTCTTGAATCTATTAAAAAAAACCGCATCAAAATCCGTTGCGTTGTTTTAAAGATCTAAGCATACAATAGGGACAGACAGACAGCGGGAAGCGACTTTGTTTTATACTGTAGTGATTTTTATCAAATCAAATGAATTTATTATATTATGTCAATAAAGGTAGTTTAATTATAAATGACTGGTCGACACTTCACGTGACCAGAGGGCTGGCTCTTTCTTTGGCCGAAGAATTAGCATTGCTATTCAGCGTGGCAATGTTGCCAGTCTTCTGGGCACGTTCCTAGATGACAGCGATGCGGAGAAATACTTTGACGCCTAAGTGTCCTATTGTCGTCGTTGTTTAGATGTTTATATTTTCTTACTTTTAGTCTTATTTTTATCATTACTTTAGTTCTTTATATAAATGTTACATAATAAAGTGATTACAATAGTAAGCGATTATAAATAAAATAAGTTCATAATTGCAGTGCATGTTATGGGAATAAACCGCCTCGGCGAGCCGTCACTCCGGTGCCCAATTTTCTGAACAGCAAGCGAAAATAATTCCAACTTTGCATTTTTATACGCAAATTATCAGCCTATAAATTTTATAATTATAATTTATATTTTGGGCATAAAATTGTTTTAAAATGTTGTTTGATATTATAAAGATGTTTTTTTTTTAAAGAACGAATTCAATTACATTTAAAGTTCAAGAATGAGAGGCCATCAAAAGTAGTCTTTAAAATGTGATGTCTCATGTCTCAGTGTTGACTGTTGCCTTAAATCAAAATGACATGATTGTGAAATTTGACTCTTAAAAATAGATTTAATTTCTTTTTCATGTTGTCCTATCTCATCATCATCATCTTTTATTTATTATATCATCATCTAGCCTTTTCCCAACTATGTTGGGTTCGGCTTTCAGTTTAACTGGATGCAGCTGAATACGACTGCCTATTTGACCCACACCACCAACCCAGTTTGTACTAAGTAATACGATACCCTTTAGTAAGACTGGTTGTCAGAAACTTAAAATGAGTGGTAACCCATCCACGGACCAACCTAAGTAAACACGGCTTAACTTAAAGATCGACCCGAGTGGCTATTATTATTTACCCACGAGCACCTCATGTTTTCCTATATATCGTAAGTTTATCAAAATGTCTTTAGAAAACCTGATTTAAGCACTACGCCATTTTTATTTTGTACCTTAGTTTTAGCGTACCGCAGTGGCCTGTTAGTAATGTGTTAGAATATCAACACGTTCACACATTTACAAATTTCCTTGCCACTTTTGGTGCTACATCTTTCATGTAAAAACTTTGTGAAACATGTCTCACACAAAAAATAAGCACTTATAAAGAATGTAGGTTTCAAGATATAGATCATCACGCATTACTTGTTTTTTTTCCAAAACCAGGTTTTATAACATTTTTGGTTGCATGTTTTTACACAGAAAGCACGTTAAGTCGTTGGTCCCGGTTTTCATTTGTATGTATCTTTGACAGTCGTTACGTAGTCAGTGGCCCCAAAAGTCTGACAACCAGTGTTACCAAGGGGTACCGTATTTCCCAGTATTAACTGGGTTGTGGAGGTCGGATAGGAATTTGCTCCGTGTAAAATACTGGTATTCAGCTGCATCCGGTTAGACTGGAAGCCGACCCCAACATAGAACTTGGGAAAAGGCTAGGCGTTGTTTTTACAAAGTTTAAAAGTTTATTGACCATTCAAAAAATCATAGGAAACTCATTTCTTTTTCCTGAGAGGTTTCGTTCTTCTTTTTAGCGTGTCCATAGCAAAGAGTTCAAATGTTATGTTTAGCCCAAAATCAGCCACACGAATCCCGCTCACTGAAGCAGTAAGCAGACTATCAAGTGCGCAGGTGATAGGGCGTGCGGTGCAAGAAGGAGGTTGCGTTGAAACTAGATTACGCTACCAGTTACACTTTTAATTGGTTTTTTTTTCACAACATTTTTTTTGTCACTTTCACACGGTAAAATAACAAGTGATTAACTAATTGACAGCCTATACGAAGTAAACTTATACATTTCTAAAGCCAATCTAAATTCATGTGCCTACACAAGCTGCCACAATAAATGGCAAGTTTGGTCGCAGCGTACAAAATTTACGTGGTTGCTCCAGTGGCCGGATTGGATGCTAAAAAATCCACGTGGCTGCGCTAAATTTTTTTGCTTACCTGTACAGTTTTATATTTTTTTGTTTTAAGCCCTGAAGTGGGACGGTATTCTTTCGTTGAAACATTTGTAACTGTGTGGAGTTTCAATGTGTTAGGATATTGTGGAAGACTATAGACAGTTTGGTATATTTATATGTAGTGCTTACAAACAGACAAAATATTTCCATATTTTTAGAACATTTGCATGTAATGTCAGTCTCATATCATCGGCTTAGCCTTTTCCCTTTTATGTTGGCGTCGGCTTCCAGTCTACCGGGTGCTGCTGAATACCAGTATTTAACATGGAGCGACTGCCTATCTGACTTCAACAACCAAGTACTGAGTAAGACTGGGGGTATCGATACCCCTGGGAAAGACTGGTTGTCAGACTTTCGGGTCAGTGAAATTCTGTAACGCCTGTCAAAGATCTACAAATGACAGATGAGATCAAAATGCTTTTTGAGGCATTAAAGAAACTCATATGTTGATGGTCACCCATCCTAGATTGAGACTGCTATACGCCTTTATGTTGAAGTCCCATGTAATAGGGGCGAACCCATTGGGATCATCTTAGGCTGACTCCGAGCTGCTTCTGAAAAACTGATGTAGAAACAAAGTAATAGTTTGCCTGACCTTGGAATCGAACGCTGGACTTCATGTTCACCAGTAGCGCCTGCGACCACTTCACCAATAAGGCAGTCTGTCAAAACTTCATACAAAATTCATAATAAGTAATTTCATTTCAGCTTAGGCGGTAAAACCCGAGCACTAACTAAACTGTATAAGAATAGTTTTACTGAGAAGGCTTTTGTTTGTGTCGTAAGCCTCCAGGTGAAGAATTAAGCTTTGATACATAATAAAACATTTGGTTACGTCATACATAGTAGGTCATGTTCCATTTCAGGCTGCGGGGAATATTATAAGCGTGAAATTAAGTAAATTTGCAATGGTTTTTATGGCTAATCTATTTATAACAGCGTGCACCAGTAAGGTATGGTCATAATTAAGGGTGCGGTAGGAGTGTTAATCTAGTGGTGTGACCGTCGGACTGCCAAGTCATAGGTTTCGAGTTCGAACCCAAAACTCGCACCTCTGATTTTTCGGATTCATGTGCGTATTGTACAATTATCACTTGCTTCGGTGAAGGAAAACATTGTGAGGAAACCAGCATGCCTGAGAGATATTTCTTGACGGCATCTAAAGTCAAGTCAGAGGCCCATGGGCGGCATAAAAACTCTGACAGCGGGTTAGGTACTAACTACACGATAAAGAAGAAGGGTGTGGTATTGACTATCAAACTGAACCACCTATTCCACGGGACCAGCATCGAAATCGCGGAATAAAAGTCAGCTGTCCCATCCATTTGGGTCGAGTAGGTATTGAAATTTGTATGGGACAGGATTATTGTTTCACGACTACGATGTTGGTCCTATGAAGAAAGTTGTTCACTGAACACATCCATTCTAGTGCAACTGTACATGCTGGTTTATATTCGCGTTAAACCAGACAAGTGAACGTTTAGCTTTGACCTTCGATGTTGAATGACAGACAGAAATGAACAGCAACTGAAGCGTCGGATTTCGGTTTTAGTTATATAGCTAGTTCAGTTCTAGTAGCAAAGTATGTTTCAAAACGTCAGTCCAAAAGTGACAGACTTACATTGTGAAGTGTCACGTAGCCATGGGTGTCAGGGGTTCGCGTTAACTAATGCAAATGTGAATCAGCTTATAATGATGTAAGTATAAACATGCTAATATCGTCAATGGGTAATCATTATGACACCTAAAAATTGAATGAAGTAGTATTTCTCGTCGAGAGTAGGTAAGTTGGCCCTCTGGTATTGTAAGTTCTGTATCTTTTCTGAACCTTCCAACAAGGTTCACAATAATAAATTTCCTTCACTGTCGTCTTGTTGATATTTTTCTTTTCAATACAAATCAGCATCCTAAAATTTACATCCACTAAATATTCGTGGAATGTAATCCTGAGTTCCAGAGAAAAACGTAAAAATAAAATAAAGTATTTTTCGTTCATCGAAAATACCAGACTAATATTTGTTAAAAAATACAGGGACGCATTCTACGAAATAGTTTTTATGCACGCAAGGAATATTATTAACCGTTTGATGTATAGTAGTTTTTCTACGAAAAATTCTGGGGCTTTTTTAGTGTGGGTCTTTATCGGTTTTTGACGTGAGGGATATATCATTTTTGTAAACGGGGTTGTTTAGGTGTAGATCATCTGTTCTGTATACTCCGTTATTTAGTTTCTTTGTCGGGTCACAAGTTATTGACAATTTAATAAAATAGAATTACCATGAAGATTATGTCAGATTTTTTCGCGAGGAAAGTTTTGAGTATGAATGTGCATGGGTATAAGAGTAGAGAAAGACCAATGAAACGTTGGATGGACTGTGTGAAGGATGATATGGCACGAAAAGATGTGTCTGTTGAGTTGACGAGTAATAGAGAAGTATGGAAGAAGAAGACATGCTGCGCCAAATGAATTGGGATAAGGGCAAGAGAATGATGATGAATGATTATGTCTGATGAGATGTCAGCAACCACGAAGGAGTCCGCATGGGCCGATGCCTGCCAGGACTGCGGGACTGTTCGAAAGAGATACCGCGGCCCTGGAACACAAAGGGCAAAGAAGGAACATGGATGGGTTTTAGTCAGTACAAGTCTGACACTCCCTTCCGCTCCGCTCAGAGCGTCATTTGATGATTTCCCACTCTAAAAAAAAAAAAAAGTTCAATTATGAAACTACGTACTAAATGTAAGTTAATTTTAGGACTGTTTTTGTTTTATCCTTCCACGATGCACAGGTCTTGAAATATTAATCAAGCGTTGTTCGGTGGCGCATTTTGTTGTAGTAGAAGCGTTGATCTACTTATCACGCATGACAAAATAACCCCCACTATTTATGTTATGATCGTGTTTTTATGTGACACTTATTTTTCTTACCTTATCGCTAGTTTTATAGGCTAGATCAGGCAAATAGTGAATAGTTGAACATTAAATAACATTACGCTTGCAATCCCTGTAGGGTTAGATAGAGATTTTTCACCCCAAAAAAGTTTTCCCAGCAATAATTTTTGCGTAGACTTATTTAGTTTGATGTTCAGAATGCTTGGTTGCCGGCTTCGTGAATTGCCCGTTTATACCTTGCATAGTTTCTGCCTACCCCTATGGAAAACGGCATTGTGTTCCGTAGGAACCTATGTGTAATATTGTGATTAAACGTGTTGTCGGATCATGCCCACACCTATTCCCCCTTTCTATAAGCATGACATCATAACCTCCCCCCCCAAAAAAAACACGTGCAAGTCAACGTATATTTCCCCCATGTTATTTCTTCGACAGTAACGACCTCATTCGTCCCTGCGCACATGGTGTGGCCCTATGCAATAAATCCGTGTTAGGCGTCACGTGACCCCAATTTTTCACCTCGTAAAATGTAAAGCTAGTCGCAATTGTATTTGGACATGAAAAAAGGGTAATTTTTAGTTTTTGATTAATAGTTTTTTTTTTTATTGTGGCTGAAAATCTCTTTATACTTTATCTTGACAGGCTCTTGTCAACGCCTTCCCTCTTGACCTATTAAATTCTTTTTTTTTTCTTTACAATTTTCATTCATACGACATTTTCAGTTCCTCAAATTTATTTGTATAGTAGCCGCGACATTCGTTAGCGTGAAATTATTATAAAAATATTACTTCCCTATTTAATCGAATTTTGTTACCAATTTCAGGGTTTTATTTTTTTGCACGGAACTCTAATTCTTATTCTAAAATAAAAGTGGTATATGTTAAGCCTTATATAAATCAGCTATCTGACAGTAAAAGTCCCGTCAAAATCGGTGTAGCCGTTTCGGAGATAATCCGGAACAAACAGACAGATAGAAAAAAATTGTAAAAAATGTGTTTTTATTTTAAGTTTCGAATATATTTTCACATGCATTCATTAAAAAGCTGTTATTTTGACATTACAAACAGACACTTCCATTTTATTTATTTGTATATTTTTCCAAAGCTATACAAAATAAATGTATAATAATAATATTGTCCATTAATATTGTCCCATATTAATGCAGCGTGCCTGAAATCTGAATGAATGTCGCCATCTTGTTTTTTTTTTTAATATTTATATTTAGAAAATATTTATTAACAGTGCCTCCTGTCAACGTCATTCTAGCGCCAAATCCATGTAGCACTGAAACTGTATTTTTCATATATCCATACCTTGAAAGTCAAGCTATCAAAGTTATGACTAAATAGTACGACCAGTCTAAGTTTCCTTAACCAAAAATATCTTTCCCGAAAAAAAAAAACCAACACACATTTTCTCATCTATTTTTAATTCCCTACAAGATGGTCCAATATACCTGAAAAAAAAACTAACGTAGGCATAATATGGACTAAGTAAAAAGGGTTGGATTACCTCAGCCAAGGTGAGCTCGGAAAACTTGATTTAGGCCGCATCTGTTCCTGAGATTTCATTGTTTTTGGGGTTCCGTGAACGTATGGCAAAAACAGGTCGGTAGTTTTGAGATTTTTACCAAAAGGAATAATTAGTCTTATTATTTCGTGCGAAATATTAAAACAAAAAGTAAGTCATCCATTTAAAATAGTGATCAGCAATGAATTCACCTTATTTTAAATTATCACTATCTTTAAACTAAAATAGATTTACATTAAACAATCAATTAATACGAAAAGGTTCAATCGAAACTTCGTTATCTGCGGAACTAAAAGTGCCTCTCCAACAGACAATTGACCGGTTTTTTCTCTCTTAATAGAATTGCAATACAATTTGTCGGTCTATTTATCCGGATCCAGTTGTTTATGTAACGGATAATCCGGAAAATGGATAGAACTAGATTTAGCCAGATTTATCTGGATAGATCCGGTAGCACGTAATAGGATTAAGACTAGAGTTTGACCTTATAATCAGATTTGAGAGGATTAATGTCTACTTTGGAAATGTTGCTGACTCCTGTTCCCTTTTTTCAGATGTTGAGAACAAATAGTTTCTTATTTGATCGTGAAGACATAGGTTCTCGAAACAGACGTAGGTGATATCTATTTTGGGACAAAATGCCTTTGGTTAGGCTTTCGTAATATCTGTCAACAAAAATCGGTTGTATCACCGTTTGGTCTGACGCAATTTATGTCTGCCTATTTTTGGAAATTGCCTGCGCACAGAGCTATATTCTTGCGAGTATTAAGTTCTATGTTTGATAAAGTCAAACAAGCTCTGCTGGAGAACATGAGGTTTCTGTCGTCGATTATAATTTGGTTTTTAAATCTGGAATTACCCAGCGGCAGTCCTTAGTCTGGGTGTCGGTCCGGTTGATGGCAGTTATGTTTAAGTCCCATGTAATAGGGGGCGAGCCTTTTGTCATCAACCGGGCACAAATCCAGACTTCGTGGCTGCTACTGAGAAATTCCTGATGGAAAAGCCCAATATCACTTTGCTCGACGTAGGAATCGAACCCATTACCCCATGCATCATAAATTAAGGTAATTAAACGTAACTGTAGAAATATGCATGAGCTACAAGTACAGTCACCAGCGTATCAAGTTACCACAAACTGTCAAATTTTCTCATTTTATTTTGTACTTAACGATCAACATTATATGGTTTAAAATCATTTGGTGAAATTTGACAGTTTGTGGTAACTTGATGTGCTGGCGACTGTACATCTCTGACATGCTACGAGGAAATGCATTCACGATTTTTTTTATTATGTTTCTTAATCATTTCAATAATTAAGCTTTAAAATCAGATGGATTGATGAATCATTCCAGTGGTAAAGCTATTTCAGTGTCTACAAACGTTCTTAGGTCTTACGACATATTATCTTCAGGTCATTGCACCCGTGTAGGTAAACATAGACATCACAAGATACAATATAAGATTTTAAACTATCACATTATTATTTAGACTGGAAACGGGATATTTACCATGTTTACAAGATACATACTGTGTAGGTAGCTTCATAGGTATATACATACATATGGAATGCCGCTCGCGTCTGTTACAACAATGCGAGCCTTTGTCCTGTTCTCGACTAATTTGCTTTGAGAAATATCTTCAGAGTCCTCGGATCTGGTAATGTAGCTTTACTTATTTGCACTGATCAAAAATGGTACCTCATTTGAGATAGCATAATAGACAGCGGCCTATAATATTCCCACTGCTGGGTCACAAGTCATCTTTTAGTGGGAGTGGGAAGTAATAAGGGTTTGTGGATGTCGCAACACAATCATGTCTTCGTTTTTTTTTATTCCAGTACTTATACAGATTACCTATCACTTCAAGTTATTGACTACCTTTTTTTTTCAAAATGACATTATCCAAGGTTTTTGACTTATACCAGATCTTGACTGTAACCCAAAGATTTTTACATTACCCAAAGTTTTGGACATTACTGACACCAAAGAAATTATGGTTATCCATCATTTCTTTGCTGTCAGTAATGTCCTTTTTACCGTTCTGCCCTCAGTGGACAGGTGTGATGAAATTCCACTTGATTGAACCTACATATATCTTAATACTACTAGACCCAGATTCCCTAATTTTAGAGTACTCCTAAAAATGAATAAAAATAACATTAAGGGCATTACATTGCTCGATGACCTTGATGATTTGATCCCTGTACTGGTTTTTGTTGACTTGCCCCGCACATTTCGCAAAATTTCGGTTTTTATTTATTATTTAAAATTATTAAAAGAAATAACAGAAAAAAAACAATACAGATTGTTAAGTATATCATTACGTATTTGTTGTTACAAAATTCATGCCGATCTATTCAACCGTTACAGAGATAATTTACAATTAAGGTTGAAAAAGGACCTATTTTCTACGATTAACCAAAAAAAATTGAGAAGGTTTATTAAAATTTTAAACAATACAATTTATTTGGGATGAACTTAACTATAACATACTTTTTTACACGGAAAACGCACGAAGGGATTCATCAACAATTTTCTTTGAACATACGCTGTTTTTGGGATTTGAGCCATGTAATGCCCTTAAAACAACTTTTCATGGATCTCCTGTGTCCCGTTTGGGAACAGCATTTTCACTTTTAAACTACGTAGCCGTGAACCATTTTTGGACGGGTCATTACAAATTCTTTCATCCCCATAATCCACTTTAAAAAAGAAACGTGATCCATGGAGTTTCGAAACATCGCAAAATACGTTGTCTCTTCCACTATATAACATTTAGTGGTGATAAACCTTTGACCCCAAAACTTTAGGGTCAAAATAGGGAATTTTCCGAGCCGTGTTGGGGAGATTGACCGATTTTGGGAGACCCAAACGACTATTGAGATTTTAAGTTTGTTAGACTTTGTTCTGTTCCGGTTACGGTTTTCGTATGCTCAGGTAGAATGGGGTTTTCCTATTGTTATTGGACCCAATAATCATTAATTTATCTCTTTAAATTAAGGGTCCTTCTGAAATAATTCGTTCGCGAAAACTAATTCTGTGATAAGGCGGGCACACAGGTCATCAAGAAATAGACAATTTTAGACAAAAATTGTAATCTTTTTGTTTATAAATTCTATTTTTGAACACAAGACTTTTGGTTTGGGATAAGTCCGCGTATCACTGGCCAGTTTCCCTCACTCGTCAGTTTTTTTTATTCGACATTTTCGTTGATTAGTCAGTTTCGCTGATAGGACAGTTGTATGAATTCGTCAATTGCAATGCGTCCATAATTTGCCAGTTTTTTCAATTCGTCAACTAAGTACACTCGAGGAAAAATATAATAAATAATGAATGTGGATAATTAAATCTGCTGTAAGGAACCCTTGTCCCAATTTAAATCAAAGTTCAACTAGTATTTTTAAAGTTAATTACATTTTAAAAGATGGATTTCGATTTAGTTTCCTATTTGTATCCTCTCCTTATCATTAAGCACGTCCAAAAGTATTTTTTTCGAATCGCTTTTTTTAAATTGTTGTTTTATTTTAAAATCTATGAATAAATTTCCTACCGACTGTACTTCAACTGACGAATTGAATAAACCGCCTAGTGAGAGAAACTGACCAGAGTCACGAGCACCAGTATGTACACTTTCCTAAATTTAAAATCAATTTTCGCAAGAATTAACGATTGCAACTTGGTGCCCTGTTCTTTTTCATAAAAATACGAGTTCCAGAATACTATGTTCGTAACAACATGAATTTTTAATCAGAACAGTAGGAGAAAAACACTTTTAAAAGTTGTTTAGTGTTTACACATTGGTGCTCGTGACTGTACGCGGACTCCTTAGGAAAAACCTCATTAGTTATGAACACTAGAAACGGGATATTTACCATGTTTACTGATTGTTTTGTGTTCCCGATGTTTCGGCGCTGTTGCAAGCACCATGATCACGGATAAACTGAAATTATTGCGGGTGGTTGTTTATGAGCAGACAAATCGGTCTACCCTCTCAAATCTCATTTTTCAATTAAATATTCTCGATATAGACCATGAGAGATTGAAATTGCTATTATGGGCACTGGAAAACCGCTTACAACAAGATCTTTAGGTTCCTACTTTAAAGACTATCTTCTCCACACAGACCTAGGCCGTAAAACCACTTTATTAAGGCAATAAAAACCAGATTCATTCGTACACAGTACCACAAATTTCCACATAAAGTACCATCAGACTGATTCCTAAGGGGTCCGGTAGTAGTTGTCCGTCGAATATAGTATCGTATATACTGAAGGATATCATTATGGTGCGACATTGTATGACATGTGGCGGGCGTTTGGCTTGCCAGTAGCGTGCGCTAGATGTGGGTATGGTTGACAAAATAGGCACAGTAAAATATAATTACAATTTTCAGTCACCTAAAGATTAAACCCAGCTTAGTAAATACAGGAACAGTTATAGTAAAATAATGAAAACATTGCGAGCTATTGGTAACATACAAAAATATATTTTCTTGTAATTGTTGTTATATCAGTTCATACTGTCCCATCGCTGGGCATAAGCCTTCTTACATTCTTTCCATTGCTGTTGGCTGTTAAGGACCCATTTCGCATGAAGGCGTCTAGTTCGTTTCGCCATCTTGGCCTGCATCTTTCACGGCATCGCGATTTATGTTTTGATGATGCCAATTTTGGTCGTGTAGGATCTGAATTTCGACATACTTGGCCTGTCATTTTTATTTTGTTAGCTTGTGCTGTCCCACTGCTGGGCAAAGGTCTCCCCGCATTCCTTCCATATCGCTCGGTGGTGTGCCTTTTCACGCCATTTGTGAGGCAGCCAGCCAAGGCGTCTCGCCATTTTCGCCTAGGTCTGCCGCGACCCCGTTTTGCTGTCTCAAAATAAATTTCAACAAAATAAATCACTACTTTATGGGTCAAAAAATAAATATTTAAAAGAATGTAGGAATGCGATTGTACCTAATTTCAATAGCATGCACTACACAGACATTTAAACGCGATAACGAAAACGCATGATATCATGATAAAAATCCATCCTTATTACGAATCACGCGACTCGCTTGAAAACACAATAAATCAACTCTTTGCCGTGTAACTGATTTCTACAAAATCCATTTTGTTTTAAATAGCATAAGGGTTAAGCAGAGGTGTACCTAATAGTACACCCACATTTCGCCAGTTATGTTTAAGTGCCATGTAATAGGGGCGAGCCTAGTGCCATCAACCAGGCACAAATCAAGACTTCGTGGCTGCTACTGAGATATTCCTGAAGGAAAAAGTCAATGACACTTTTCCCGAGCTGGGAATCGAACCCAGGACCTCATGCTCAGCAGCCACGCTTGCGACCACTAGAGCAACGAGGCAGTTTGTTATAAATGTTTTAAGAAAATTAATGTGAAGGCCTGGAGAAGGTGACATTTATTCTATCAGCCATATGGGATTGACACAAGCAACCGAAAAGCCTATATCACAATTGTTTCGGCTTTAGTAGCAAATATCTCATCAAGCATTGAGTTAGGGAAAAAAAAGTGTTTTAAGAAACTCGGTATAATTTTTCAAGAGCTTTCGATAGTCACCACACATTTACAGTTAGCTACGAAACCCTAACAAATAATCTTAATACGAGTATTAACGAATAAAATACGTCTAAGCTAAGTCTAACATTATTTCAGTCGAAAGACGTCCACTGCTGGACATAGGCCTTCTCCAAAGGGAGGGTTTTGCCATAATCGCCACGCTTAGCAGGCTGGTTGGCGATCGCAGTACCGTTGTATAAAAGCAAAGAGAACGCTGCTGCCCATTCTCTGGTAAGTCCCTTAGTCGCGTCTTACGACACCCACGAGAAGATATGGGATAGTGCTATTCTTTACTTCCGACACCGTACAGCACTGTATACAGAGTGTAAAATAATAAACGCAAGACTTCTCGTGTGGTCTCTCAGACCATAAATCTAATCAGCTTTTGTTCTATGACTTTTGGAAAATCATAACTTTTTTTTTAGTTTTACCATACATGTTGATCAGCGGATCGCGTCAATTCCTATAGAAAATCCAATTATTTTTTTGCAAATTTCTAGAACTTGTAGAACAAAAGTTGTTCAGTTTCATGGTCTGAGAGACCACACGGGAGTTATTGCATTTATTATGTTACACCTTGTATACTGACAGAGTATTCTAATTCAATGAGACAAGAACAAATAAATTGTTTTAAATTAATCTTATATCAGATCTTCAGAATAAAAATGTCTTCATTATATTCACAATATAGTTCTAAGTGAGATGTCTTAAATGCTAAGTCAGTTTTATACTAGAATATTCCTAAGGTCTCGCATAGACCAGCGATTTATTTATAAGCCTAGAAAAATAAAAAATATCTAAGGCATAATCCTAGACAGTTTTATGCAAAAATGTCAGTTTGTAGTCTGATATTAATCCTTCAGGTCTTATATTAAAAGATTATTCACAACGTTGCTTAAAAACGTCGTACTTAACTTGGGTAGATACTTAAGTGAGTTAAGAGCTATATTTTGTTAAACCATAAACTATTTTGCAATGCTGAAATATGTCATAACTATCGTTACTATTTCCTTTGGCTTTGTCTCTGGTTTAGTTAAAAAGTTAAAAACTGTTACGGTTAGCCTGTTTCATCCCACTGCTGGGTAAAGGCCTCTCGCCATGACTTCCAAATTCTTCGATCCGTGGGCCACTGGGTGTTGGTTTTGTCCTGCTGGTCCCGCCATCTCCTGCGAGATCTACCGCGTCGCCTTCTGACTGTGTCAGGGCTCCACATCGTGGTATTTTTGGCCCACAGCTCGTCGGACGTACGGCAGACATGGCCAGCCCAAAAAGTTAAATGAATCCTGAAAAAAACCAAAATGAAAAATAATTGTGCGGACTCTATTGCAAATGTCAGATTTTTTTTATTTCCGGATAGTAACCCTAATAATTCACTATTCCAGAATAGCGCTAATCGTGTCAGTGATTTTTGTGAAAGACTAATCAAAATAACTCAACTGTCAAATTCAAAATTGTCAATCCAATCTACGTTCAGAATTTTCCGATGTGCGCGCAATTTTCGACATCAAAGCCGACAGTAGTTCAACAAAAAATTGCCCGTGTAGCCCGACCCTTTTGCCAATTAAGTTTAATAGGCCTGTTTTGGGCCTGGGTTCACCACAATAGTTCGATTGGGGGGATTTAGAACCGCAAACTTTCGATCGGGACCTCGTAGGGTTAATGTCATTGTGTGATGATAATTTTGACCACAATTTTATTCAGTATTATCGTGATAATTATGGCAGTAAGCTCGTTCCCTATTACATGGGACTTAAACATAACTGGCGAAATGTGTGTGTACTATTAGGTACTGCCCAACTCTTCGGGGATTACAAGGCGTGATGTTATGATGATGTTATTTTTTATTGTATTATCATTTTTTTATCGTTTTTAACTGCGTTACGCTCGTGTGGAATTATAGAGAATAAAAGTTCGATTCGATATTTGAAAAACGTCGATGTTGACATTGATGTTAACATCGATTCAAAAGTATCGATGTACGATAATTATCGAAAAGACAACATGAATACAAAAAAAAAACAATAAAAAAAACAAAAAAAACACTAAAAAAAAAACAAAAACAAAAAAACACCGATGAAAACATCGATGATTTAAAAGGTAAAATAACAAAAATAAAAAAATAATATTATTTTTTAAATGTAATTAATACATCAACTATTATTATGGTGTAAATTGGAGACGAATAAACGTAGCCAATTAAAAGTTTCTATCGCATATGATACATATCCGTAACAAGTTACCAATGATAAACATGTTTGCGAGAACTTGTCGGTTTAACAGAATTTCGAAGCAAATTAAAAGTTACGCAAATTAACAGAACAAGGTAATTGAACAATTGCTGTAAATAAATAACAAAATATTTACTATAGCTTAACTTAACAAACCAACATACAACAAGCGACAGCCATTTAGTAACGATCCCTAATAAAAAAAAAAACATTTATTTACTCACAAAAAAAATGGAGTTTTTCTATCCATGCATGCATTCAAAAAACCGTTAAACGCATTCCGAATCAGTTTTAACAGCTACAAACCGGTTCGAACCAGTTTTGTTACTATCCGTTTTGCTATCCGTACAGGGTATAAAGGAAGCATGACCGGATATCGCCTCTACATCATACAGCCACTCGATGCTAACGTTCGGCGTTTTTGGGGTTTTCTCTCTTCATATGTATCTTTTTGAATATCTAAGGGATTTTAGTTTATCCCTGTTTTGTCGTAGGGTGCTTTGGGAGCGATGAAAAAGGTTACGGGGCCGGGGGTGGTTTTTCGAAGATACATTTTAGACTTTCGCAACTTTTGTGATAATCCGTCTGTAGGTCGAAACGTAGAAAAATTTACTTAACATTATGATCATTCTCTTGCCATTATCCCAATTCATTTGGCTGACCTCAAGCCCAAGCCGACCCCCTCGCCTCGTGCTGAACATCAGGGCTCTGTAGAAGCACGCTGTGGTGTGGGCAGACTTGTAAGTAAGTGGCGTGATGTCACCATCGGCGTACTTGCGATTCATTTTATGTCCATACTAACGTCATCATTCTCTTGCCCTGATCTCAATTTATTTGAGGTCAGCGCAGCATGTCTTCTTCTTCCATACTTCTCTCTTACTCGTCATCTCATCAGACACCTCCTTTCTTGCCATATCATTCTTTACATAGTCCATCCATCGTTTCTTTGGTCTCCCTCTACTCATTTACCCATCTACATTCATACTCAAAACTTTCCTCACGACATTTTACTTAACATTAATTATGACATAATGTACATAATATGGTGGGCACCATATTTCGGCAAAAAATTATTAACAGATATTATTATATAATCTGTTATTATTAGTATTTAAACTGACATGGTCACTAACACTCTCATTAAGACTGAAAACGGTATATTTACCATTAGTTTTGAGTTCCCGATATTTCGGCACTGTTGCAAGCACCATGATCATGGATAAACGGTTATTTTTACTTGTAACTTTTTTTATTTATCGCAAGTTAATCTGTAACAGAAATAGCTCAATAACACGATTTCAGTATTTAAGAAGCTTATTACAATTAGCTTGCTTTTAAGTTGTATTTTTGAGATGTGAAATATTTTTTTTCGTAATCTTAAATGGATATAATCCCTTAATATTTTTTCGACGGTTATTAAATTATCATTTTTTCTTTAATCGATTAATACGTAATAATAATGGCTTAATATCCAATATCCTCGACCAACAACTAAGGAGGCTCTCGCTGGGCAGCTGAATCATAGGCTTCATTCAGGAAGCAGTACTTCTGGCAACGGCGCGTATTGTTAGGAGGTTCCTCTCTCAAGAGCCCTGACCACCGGTAGCTCGGACCCTGTTCCCGATCCCTGTGGGCTACTATTTTCTATATTTTTAAATGTTTTTTTTTTTAAATATATTTTCTGTTAATAAAAAAACTTAAAATGTAAATAATATGCTAAAGAAATGAAGAAAATAAACGATTCATAATCATAATCTTTTTCGACAATTATTAAATTATTCTTTTTTTTAATCGTTCGAGACGTAATGTGTGCCTAGTACAAAAACTGTGTAGGAGACCAATAGTTACTTTAATAACAGTAGTAGGTATTTAGTTACCTAATAATAGTGTTAGGTAGGTATTACATAACACACAATAGACTACCTAAAACAAAATTACTGAAACCTATTTCCAAAACACGATAGCATCACAATATATTGGAACAACTAAAACTTGTGCGAACCCAATTATAACATAATACAACAATAATAAGAGATCTTTTCGATAAAACTAATAAATCATCAACTGTTAATACAACATAACATCATGCTTTTAATTCCCGTAGGGTTAGGCAGCCTATATTACATCCACATTTTGCCAGGTATGTTTCAATTCCATGGGGGCGAGCCTATTGCCATCAACCGGGTTCAATTCCAAGCTATTTTAGTTTTTTTATTATTTCCTTTATTCGTTTTTCTAACACATTATTTACATTTTTAAATATTTCTTAAAAAAAAAAACATATAAAAACATTTAAAAATATAAAAAATAGTGGTCCGCCGGTATCGGGAGCAGGGTCCAAGCTACCGGTGGTTAGGGCTCCAGAGACAGGAACCTCCTCACAATGCGAGCCGTATCGAGGAGTACTGCCTTCTGAATCAGGCCCTTGATCCAACTGCTTAAGGAGAGCCTCGAAAGATGGTCGTCGAGGCTCTTGGCTATAAGGCCATTGACCGTCACGACGATCGGCACAATGATAGCCGAGTTCACATTCCACATGTCGACAACCTCGTGTGCCAAGTCGAGATATTTTATTTGTTTCTATTTCTTAGCTTTCACGAGGTTGGTTCTCGTCATGCGGGATGGTAACATCGACTATCATTACGCGGCGCGCTGATCGGTATATCACTACTATGTCAGGCTTAATGGCGACAATAGTCCTATCAGTAATGATAGACAAGTTAATCGGTTAGTTTTTTTATTATTATTTTCTTCGTTATTTTTTTTGTCCTTTTAATTCTTTTCTTTTGATACGTGTTCATTTTACTAGCTAAAGCGCGCGGCTTCGCCTGCGTGGGTTATGTATTTGTACCACGGGATCGTACTACAGGGATAAAATTGTTTTAGTTGATAATCCAGGTTATAAACAATCTTTGTACCAAATTTCATCCAAATCCGTTCAGTAGTTTTTGAGTGAAAGAGTAAAAAACATCCTCACAAACTTTCACATTTATATACAGTAGTATAAATAGTAGTAAGATTATTAAAATCTATATTTACTTGCAAATTGTTTTAATACAATATTAACTAGCCGCAAATAACCATCCAATTAACTGTTGAGTTAATGGTAATAATATGTTTGCAGTTACAGTGTGCATTTAGCTGTAATAGAATCAAGATAGGTTTAACTAGTATATGTACTTACCTATTAAGTCTAGACTGAATGGAAGGAGCTATTATCGTAGTTATGAAGTTCGATTCTAGGGATCTAATAAAGGCCTCTCACCTATTACATTACTATCTTCTTCTTCTCGAATCATATCATATCATATCATATTTGCATGCCATTGTTATAAGGCAAACGTGATGATCTGTTTTTTTAACTTACTTTAACATCTCTTGCATGCTGACAATTTGTTGTTGTATGTATTGTACATGTTTGTGCAAATAAATAAATGATTAATGATTAATCGAGGGTAGAAACATTTTAGATAAGATGAGTCCAGTTTTTGGGTCCAAAGAGGCTGTGGCATGAAATTTGTCAAGACATTACTATAATCAGCCTATCATGTCCCCACTTTTAGGATACTTTCCAACATCTGCACCTCTTAGGTATTATCATCAGCCTAGCCTTTTCCCAACTATGGTGGGTTTGGCGTCCAGTCAAACCGGATGCAGCGGAATACCAGTATTTTACATGGAGCGACTGCCTATCGGACCTCCACAACCCAGTTAGTACTGGGTAATACGATACCCCTTGATAAGACTGGTTGTCAGACTTTTGGGCCACTGACTACCTGTAACGACTGTCAAAGATGTAGAAATTTACAGTCGGGACCAACGGCTTACCTAAAAGTAAAACAGCGAATGGTCGATGTCACATGTTTTCGGGTTTTTGCCCAACTACGGCGGGTATTCGGTAATATCCCACGGGATCTATGTGTTAATCCAGGTTATAAACTATCTGTGTGCCAAATTTCATCCGAATATGGTCAGTATTTTTTTGCGTGAAAGAGTAACAAACATCCATCCATTCATCCATACTCACAAACTTTCGCATTTATGATTTTAGTAGGAAGTATTATGGTCTGTAGTTAGGCTAAGGCTCAAGATACGTAGTCATAAATATCAAATAATTTATTCTTTGACTGTAGTCAGAATTGAAGTTCAATTAAATTAAGACTAACTTTGCTTTTTGGCTGTCACCCTACACGATTGCCTTTGGGTTTATATTTAAGGTAACTTAGAAATAGTCTACCTACGGTATAACGACCCGTCCACTTGGAAACACTTCCAAAAGTTTACTTATCATTAATGTACTAACATTAAAATTCAAAGCAATACTCTTTTTTGTTCACCAAACTAAAAAAAAATACTCAATTTAAAAGAAACAAATTTGTTATTTCCAAGGTGTTTGAACCCCCATATAATTTATTAAATGCTATCAACTACTAAATTCGTGTACATATCTTAATTTAAATCTAAAATTTAAACAATTAATCAGTAGTCGTAATAGTCTTTGTGAACAAGGCAGAATTTTATTACGTTGCAACACAATTTTTATAGTTTTAATAAAACATAGTGTTGCAAGTAAGGTGCGGTTTCAGAATAACAAATTTTGCTTTTCTCTAAAGCTGATATTAGACGTTTCATTGGAGTGTAAGGTTCACTCGAGTGACACTTCCCTTCCATTTCGTATTTTGATCTCATTTTTTATTTGTTTTAGCACTAATAATTTTTATATTTTATGTATTTTTTTTTTAAATTTTAGACGTGATTAGTGACTAAAATAGTAGCGATACCGTTTTTCTTTATATTATATTTCGTAAGCTAAGCGAAAGGATTTTACTGTTGTATTCGATATCTAGAGCCACTCGTTTAATTATTGTTTTTTTCTTTCGTTATCACTTATTTTTGTGAATGTAATCTGTAATTGGCGACTGTGTAAGTACAAACACTGTTTTAAGCTTTCACGGTTTACAACTAAACTTGTACTGTCACTTACGGGATATCTTATCTTATCTTTCTTCTTTGTTGTGTAAGTACAAGACTGTAAAACCTATGTACACTTAAGATACATAATATGTTGTACACAGAAGCTGTTGGTGAACCTATATTAATTATTGTATTGTATTGTATAACGGGCTGGTGTCCGCAACTCCACGTCAAAGCGCGTATTTTGCGTGCGGGTGGGAACCTATATTAATAAATAAATAAATAAATTTAATTGTTTCATTCCATTTTCACACGACACCGACAAAATTACAAAGGAATACATTATCTGCGCCTTTCATTTCATTTTTGACTAGGTTTTGCACGCGGCTTCGCTTGCGTTATAGTCGGAAATTATCCCACGGAAACATTTTAGGTATGATACTTGAGGATTTTGTAGGTTTCCATTAAATAATTTTCGGAATCAGATAAGTATTTCCGAAGATTATCTCCTTCATCCAAACTTAAACACTTGATCTGTTTATGTATTGGTTCGGTAGGCGAGTTATAAGATCCAGTGTCAAAATGTAACATGGTTAGAGCGGTTTACTAATGAATAAATTTTCACTTTAGGTTCATTTTACGTTCAGACATTTCACTTCGAGTGAAAATGGACAGAAAGTAAAGTGTCTTATATCGGTTTTGAGTCTCGAATGTTCGCTGGAAAATTTCGAAGTACATTGGCGTGTAACGGAAAACTAAAGAAATCCCTGAGGTGAGCTTGTGACGTATATTTACGTCTGTTCGCGGTGCTCTGAATCCGAGGCAATGCAGCAGGAAATCAATGTTGACGGTTCGAATACTAATCGGGCAGAGTGCTTATATTTATATACTAGCGAAGCGACCGACCTTAGCTTCCCACGAGTTTTACGATTTCACAAAACATCGAGAAGTGACCGGACACTGCTTCGCACGATTTCAGTGATTTTTGTTAAATCACTAAAGATTTTTTTTTTTATAATAACGTAAGTTTAATTTGTTGTACACGAAACCTTCTGGAATAAATCATCGAAATTCGTTGTGCAGTTTCGAAGAAAAACGCAGTCACACAGGCAGACTAGAAAAACTTTAATTTGTTATTTAGTCCGTCTCCGGACTCAAGTACGAAGATGTAACTCCAACGATAAGTGGGGCTACCTCAATGAAACCGCAGCGGAGTGTGGTTGTGGAGCTGAGTCGCAAACTATGCTCCACTTCCTATCCTGCCCTATTAGCCCAAAAACATGTAGCCCAAGTGACCTCTGCGCTGCCACCGCCGGTGGTTTTCGTGTGATTAATGCCTAACCTGTTAAAAAAAAATATTATAGATATTTGCTGAAGGTCATACAGGTCTACGCCCCGACCTCGGCACACCCCGACGACGAAGTGGAGACTATGTATGAGGATATTTCTAAAGCCCTGCATGGTTTCAAAACTCACTTCACCGTTGTCATGGGGGACTTCAACGCGAAACTGGGCAAAAGAGACGGGGATGAGCTGCAGGTGGGGCAATTTGGGTTTGGACGTCGGAACCACCGGGGTCACCAACTGGCTAGTTTTATGGAGAAGGAGGGCCTCTATATGATGAACTCCTTCTTCAAAAAGCGCGAGCACAGGAAGTGGACCTGGCAGGGTCCCGATGGTGCAACTAAAAATGAGATTGACTTCATCATGTCAACCAAGAAGCAAATGTTCAATGATGTCTCTGTGATCAATTCGGTGAAAACCTGGAGCGATCACCGCATGGTAAGAGGCACATTGAACATCAATATAAAGCTTGAAAGGTCTCGACTGATGAAGTCTACGCTCCGTCCAGCACAGATCTAGATCCAAAACCCCGAGAGCTTTCAGCTTGAACTCCAGAATCGTTTCGAGTGCCTAGGAAGCTCAGTGGACGAATACAACGATGGGTTCGTGGAAACTGTCCATACGACTGGGTCTAAGTTTTTCAAGACACGTCGTGCACACAACAAAAGACTCTCTGATCATACTCTCGAGCTCATGAAGGAGCGGCGTGAGATGATCCTGCAGTCTTCAGACGAGGCGTGGAAATACCGGCAGCTCAATAGACGGATCTCTAAATCCTTGAAGAGCGACCTCCGCCGCTTTAATACCGAGCGTATTAAAGACGCTATTGAGCGGAATAAAGGCTCCAAGGTTTTTTCAAAAGATCTGGCTATTGGGCAGAGCCAGCTCACGAAACTGAAGACCGACGATGGCAGGATCGTATCCGCCAAACCAGAGCTGCTGAGGGAGATCGAAAGTTTTTATGGGCAGTTGTACACTTCAATCAGTAATCCCGTTGCAACTCTAGCTAACGACCCAAGAGCTAGACTGACCCGACACTATACCGAAGACATTCCGGATGTCAGCCTGTACGAGATTAGGATGGCTCTTAAACAGCTTAAAAACAACAAGGCACCGGGTGATGACGGAATTACGGCCGAACTCCTGAAGGCGGGTGGAAAACCGGTACTTAAGGCCCTTCAGAAGCTGTTTGATTCCGTCATACTCGAGGGGAAAACGCCGCAGGCATGGTGCAGGGGTGTGGTGGTCCGGCGCGATCTCATGGTGACATGGAGAGAGCGACTGTCGCAACCCCGTGCAGGGCACGCCATCATAGTGGCGATAAGTCCCCTCTTTGAGGAGTGCCTAGAGAGGCGCCACGGCGCCCTCACCTTCCGCCTGACGCAGGTCCTCACCGGGCACGGTTGTTTCGGGAGGTTCCTGCACCGAATCGGGCGGGAGGAAACGCCCGGGTGTTTCCATTGTGAGGATCGTCCGGAGGACACGGTGCAACACACTGTGGAGGCCTGCCCCGCTTGGGCGGAGCAGCGCCGTGTCCTCGTAGAGGCGATTGGCGGCGGCGACCTCTCGCGCCCGGCCCTGGTTCAAGCCATGGTCCGGAGCGAGAGGGAATGGGAAGCCGTCACCTCCTTCTGCGAAGCAGTCATGCTAGTGAAGGAGGTGGCGGAACGTGAGAGGGAAAGAGCCCCACGTCCCAGCCGCCGCGGGAGACGCCCTGGGCGTCGGGGGTCACGTGGTGGCCCCCGTCCACCGTAAGCGCGGGCCTGTGGACGGCGAGTTATGGGCTAGCTCGCCGTCCGGCCGTCTTATGACGACAAGCCGTGTCGACGGCGCGTTCGTGTTCCACGCGCGCCTCAAAGAGATGTCAGCAACCACGTAGGGGTCCGCACGGGCCGATGCCTGCCAGGGCTGCGGGACTGTTCGAAAGAGATACCGCGGCCCTGGAACACAAAGGGCAAAGAAGGAACATGGATGGGTTTTAGTCAGTACAAGTCTGACACTCCCTTCCGCTCCGCCCAGAGCGGGGGGGGGTCATTTGATGATTTCCCATCCTAAAAAAAAAAAAAAAGGGGTGTGGTGGTACTCTTCTTCAAAAAGGGTGACAATGCCCGGCTGAAGAACTATAGGCCCATCTCACTTCTAAGCCATGTCTACAAGTTGTTCTCAAGAGTCATCACGAATCGTCTCGCGCGCAGGTTTGACGATTTTCAGCCTCCTGAACAAGCCGGTTTCCGAAAAGGCTTTAGCACCGTAGACCACATACATACGCTGCGGCAGGTTATACAGAAGACCGAAGAGTATAACCTGCCTCTCTGCTTAGCGTTCGTGGACTACGAGAAAGCCTTCGATTCGATCGACACTTGGGCTGTACTGCAGTCTCTCCAACGGTGCCAAATCGACTATCGGTACATCGAGGTGTTGAAGTGTTTGTACAAAAACGCCACCATGTCAGTCCGACTTCAGGACCAGACCTCGGAACCTATTCTTCTGCAGCGAGGTGTGAGACAGGGAGACGTCATATCTCCGAAACTGTTGCTGTACTGGAGGATATCTTCAAGGTTCTGGGCTGGAGAGGGCTAGGCATCAACGTCAATGGCGAGTACATCTCTCACCTTCGATTTGCCGACGATATAGTAGTCATGGCTGAGACCATGGAGGACCTCAGTACAATGCTCGATGACCTTAGTAGAGCTTCCGAAAGAGTGGGTCTTAAAATGAACATGGACAAAACCAAAATCATTTTGAATAAACATGTAACACCCACTCCTATCAAGATTGGAGACTCTACACTCGAATTGGAAGACGATTATGTCTACCTTGGACAAACGATCCAGTTAGGTAGGTCTAACTTCGAGAAAGAGTTCAATCGTCGAATCCGACTCGGCTGGGCAGCGTTCGGGAAGTTGCGTGGTATCTTCTCGTCCAACTTACCGCAGTGTCTCAAGACGAACGTCTATGACCAGTGCGTGTTGCCAGTGATTACATACGGGACCGAAACATGGTCGCTCACAATGGGCCTTATCAGAAGGCTTAAAGTCACCCAAAGGGCAATGGAGAGGGCTATGCTCGGAGTTTCTTTGCGTGATAAAATCAGAAATGAGGACAGCCGCAAGAGAACCAAGGTAACCGACGTAGCCCGAAGAATAGCCAAACTGAAGTGGCAATGGGCAGGGCACATTGCTCGCAGAACGGATGGCCGATGGGGCCGAAAAGTTCTGGAGTGGCGACCGCGAACCGGAAGACGCTGCGTTGGAAGGCCTCCCACTAGGTGGACCGATGACCTGGTGAAGGCTGCAGGGATCCGCTGGATGCGAGTCGCACGGGACCGGTCATTGTGGCGACACTTGGGGGAGGCCTATGTCCAGCAGTGGACGTCTTTCGGCTGAAATGATGATGATGAATGATGATAAAAAAAACCGGCCAAGTGCGAGTCGTATAACACCAAAAAATATAATAAAAATATTTTGAAGGCTCATTCATATGTTGCATTGTATTACATTCAGAATACATCTAACTACCAAGTTTCAACTGTGTTGTTGTAATAGTTTCGGAATAAAGTGGTTGTGACATACGGACAGACAGACATGACGAATCTATAAGGGTTCTGTTTTTTGCCATTCGACTACGGAACCCTAAAAATAGATAAATATAATAAAAGAAAACAATAATTATTGGCAGGTATAACTTCAATTTTCAGTGAACACTTGTTTAATGGTCAACATTCTTTTGATATTCTCTTCCGTTTTTCTGCGTAGTATATTTAGTAGTAAATTAATTATAATAGTTACAAATTCGTCGTACATGACCCGCACTTTACGCTTGCTCTCCTACCCGGGTGCACTCGTTTTATTTATTACTGCGCGGTATACCGACGACTCTTAATGTTGCCTGGTCACGAATTGAGTTATACAAGTTGTGATATTTTTCTTTGCCGACAACACTGATGGGTTTTCTTTTCTTTATGGTAATCAATAAGAGACATGTTTCGGGTTTTAATGTTGAGGAATATTGATGGAGATATTTTGTGCTTCGTATAATATGAATAATGTGATCGTCGTAGTTGATTTGTTTATTATGATTACTATGGGCTCAAATAGACTGGAAGTCGACCCCTGAAAAAGTTGGAAAAAAGTTTGCAAGATGACGATGATGATGATGGACTAAAATAAACCAGCCAGTCAGTAGGTCAAAAATAAGGCACGTGGCAGACCCTGGCGGACTTCACGGGACGATCTTCACTCTAATCCCAGAGTTTTGCCACAGTCAGTCTTATAAGTAAGTATGGTGTAATTAAGAAGGATAGATTGAGTAATGATATTTGATAAGACGTTGCGGTTTAAAAGACGTAGTATGCTTTGATAGTTTACTCGTGGCACGAGGACGAGCGAAAGGCAAAAAACTAGATATTTACGTGGCAACAAGACCCTTCTTGGCGTTACCCAACACTCATAGACCTTGCCGATGATTTCTTCAGAAAGGGCAAGGGCGAATTATTCGCAGCCGGCGTGCGTGTATAACTAGATGTATGAACGTGGTCAAAGCAAAAAGACCATGCAAGGATCGTAGCAGGTGGCCCTCTGTTGTTTCTGTTAAGTTGCTAAAATGTAACCATTCATTAAAGCAATCTCTAACAGAGGGCTGCCTCGTTGGTCTAGTGGTCGCAATCACGACTACTGAGCATGAGGTCCTGGGTTCGATTCCCGGGTCGGGCAAATTGTTATTAGATTTTTCCATCAGGAATTTCTCATTAACAGTCACGGAGTCTGGATTTGTGCCCGGTTAATGGCAATAGGCTCGCCCCCTATTACATGGAAATTAAACATTACTGGCGGAGTGTGGCTGCCTAACCCTTCGGGGATTACAGGCGTGATGTTATGATATGTTCTAACAGAGGGCCTTTATTAATACAACAAAGCTGGACTTCACTCATTTCTCGCTCACTTTTATACTTCGACCTTGAGTAAGGTCAGGGTCAAGGGCACAAACAAAGTTAGTACAATAAAGAGCATGTGTTCAGGGCATTTAGAGGTTGTTAAAAGTTATTTTAATTGCGTGTCGCATGATTTTTTAATAAAAAATGCTTGAAAGTTTTATTGTGGCAATAAAATGCTAGAAAATAGAGTTTAGATTTCGTTTTTGTTTATATTTGAAAGTACAAAACAGTGAGGAGGGATAAAAATGGTAATTTTAATGTTATTTGTGTTAGATTGTGACTTTTCAAGATTAAATTAATATTTTTCAAAGCCATGTTTTATTTGGCTACTAGTCGGTTACGTCTGCCAACGTGCAATAGATCGCAGCACACTAGGCGTCAAACTAACCGACCGCGTGTGCAACATCACACTGCACTTCAAAACACAATTTACTGACGTTGCTTATAAAACCGCTAAGCTGAAATGGGCCTGGACTTTCCACGTCTGCCGCATGCCCTGTGCTGTGGGCCGCATGTGCTGTGGGCCAACACAGCCCCTTACACACAAATATGGCACCCACATCGGAAAATTCTGAACGTAGATTGGATTGACAATTTTGAATTTGACAGTTGAGTTATTTTGATTAGTCTTTCACAAAAATCACTGACACGATTAGCGCTATTCGCGAATAGTGAATTATTAGGGTTACTATCCGGAAATAAAAAAAATCTGACATTTGCAATAGAGTCCGCACAATTATTTTTCATTTTAACTTTTTGGGCTGGCCATGTCTGCCGTATGCCCGAGCTGTCGGCCAAAATAACCACAATGTGGAGACCTGACACAGCCAGTAGGCCTTACGGTCGACCTCGTAGAAGATAGCAGGACGAGCTGGACAAGACCAGCGACCAGTGGTCTACCAATGTAGTTGTTTGTTGAAACAACTGGAAGTCATGGGGAGAGGTCTTAGCCCAGCAGTGGGATCACGCAGGCTAACAGTATCAGTATCAGTCGGTTAGGACCAAATAACTAAATGAGGAAGACGTGCACTAAAACGCCTCATCAGTAACGGTAATCCATGCTGACTGGCTAATCTCTTTATCACAACATAAGATATGGCGGCATTCGTCATGGCCTACATAACAAGAAGAAATACGAAACTGGCGACACGCTTTTTGAATATGAGATTAAGAGCCAGAGACAGCTTGAGAACCGTTTTCCGCTTATTTTTAACCAACTTCAAAAAAAAAGAAAGTTATTGCCTAATACAATTGTCTCCATGCCAACAATATCAGAAGAGCTAACGCCAAAGTCAAAATACGTATTACCTAATCATAATTAGTAAGTAAGGTACGCACTTTCGCACGTAAGCGTAATAATAAAAATTATTTTTAAAACTCAGTTTGGAGATCCACTTCAGTTTTCAGCCAACCATGATAGTTTCAAAAGGTTCTCTTAAAAAGTAATTTGATGTTACTGTGAATTATTTGTACAAGACATTTTACGTTGTAGGTTTTTAAATACGTTAATACTATTCTAGTTATAGTTGTGGATTTAATGAAGGTACATTCAGGGAAATTGATTGATAATGGAAATTGACACCTAACAGTAATTTCTGTGTTACAAGCCATTTTGATACAACCAGTTTAAGTTCATTTTTTTTTTAACTTTGCCCCATAATACATACAGGAGAAAAAGCTCCTATATTGTGGGT
Source organism: Noctua fimbriata (assembly GCA_905163415.1). NCBI lineage: Eukaryota > Metazoa > Arthropoda > Insecta > Lepidoptera > Noctuidae > Noctua > Noctua fimbriata. The sequence goes on from LR990929.1 coordinate 16,153,562, forward strand.
GTGTTTACAAACATTGAAACTCATATACACAAACAGCCAGACCCGGAACGTCTACCTGTAGGCCATACAAATATTTGTTTATGTCATCGAAACCGCGACACGTAGCGCCGCATCCAATCGCTCAGCCACTGGGCCAAGGTCAACTTATTACCTTGACTTTAGTAAAGTCTAGAGGTCAAAAAATACACTGACGTTTAGGTCATTAATTATGTTATTATTTCTTTTCCATTGTATTATCATGGTCGTCCGTTTCACTAGATAATACAGTATAATTATTTTGATCGAACAAAATGGCGGTCATTTGTATGATTAAACTGATTTTATTGTTAGTAAAAATCCGCCGACTTTTTCTTAATTTTACTTTTGAAGATTTCTCAAAGGATAACCCTAAAAACACAATCACTAGACCAACAAGTTAAAATCTGCATCTGCTTCCTAAATATGTTTGGGGTCGGCTTCCCATCTAACTGGATGCAGTTAAACATCAGTATTTCACATGGTGCGACTGTCTATCTGACCTCCTCAACCTAGTTAGTACTGGGTAATACGATACCCCTGGGTAAGACTGGTTGTCAGACTTTCAGGCAGTAACGACTGTCAAAGATCTACAGACAACCGGGACTAACGGCTTAACGTGCTTTCCGAGACACGGAGGAAACTCGGTTTGGTATGGGTGGTCCCCACAGACCAGCCTAGGCAAGCGCAAAGCTTAATATCAGTATTTCACATGGAGCGAATGCCTGTCTGATCTTCATAATCCACTGGCAACAAAGACTTTTAAAATTATGATAAAACAAAATGTCTTGGATATTTTCATCCTCTTGACCGCATCCCAATTTATTTGGGGTCGGCGCAGCATATCTTCTTCTTCCATACTTCTCTATTACTCGTCATCTCAGCAGTCACCTCATTTCTTGCTATATCATCCTTCACACAATCCATCCATCGTTTCTTGGGTCTACTCCTACTCGTATCCCCATTCATATTCAATTTTTCTTGGTTTGAAAAGGGAAGACTACTTTGAAGATGACCTGTCATCCAACCCTTAATTGGACTTCTTTGCTGATGGATGGAAGAATGTAGGCAGTCTATAAGAAGACAGAGAAATAAGATTCACTTAATTTGTGATAATGACTAATGCTTTACTAAATATCATGTCATCATCATTCCTCTGCTCTTATCCTAATTTATTCGGGCTCAGCGCGGAACGTCTTCTTCTTCCATGCTTCTCTATTACTCGTCATCTCTGTAGTCACCCCCTTTCTAGCCATATTATCCTTCACATAGTCACCCATCGTTTCTTTGGTCTTCCTCTATTCATATCATGTACTAAATAGATAAATACAGTCCGTCCAGTGTTTGAAAATGTCTTAGTTATTATGTCTTTAGTAACTCTTTTGGCTCACAGTACAATATAAGTTGTAGCGAAATAAACGATACGTGGCAGTAGCGTGAAATAAATAGCACTGAAGTAATAGCATTGTTTGTTGCTAGTATTAGATGTTGGGACCACTACGGCGCCATAAGATGGTACATTTTAGTTACTTATAATATTTCGTGTATTAAAAATAACGTAAATATTCGTTTATTTATAAATGATGTTGTAAAAAGATAGCAAGTTCAGCTAGATTTCCACGTCCAACTGAATACATTTAAGATTTTTGTGTTTTTATGGGAGTTCACCTTGGCTCAGTAAATACCTAAAAATAACCTTTAATGACAAAAATTATACCCGATGATGTAAGAGTTATGATCTCCCATACAAACTTACACCTGAACCATGAAAATTCAATCCCTAAAGGGGTCAAATAGGCCCCTTTAGGGGTTGAATTTTCAAAAATCCTTACTTTGAGGTCATCGCATTATGTTAAGGACTCTTCTAAAGAAATATTAAAACTTTCTAGCACGTTGGCTGTCAGTGAATTTAAGGTCTTTTATTAAGTATATAATGGATGTATTGTGTGTGGAATGATATGAAAATAAAAGGAGTTCAAATTCAAATTGAAATTCAAAATATTTTATTGTGGCCCATATGTTAGTTACAGGTCTAAAAAATAAATTAAAGTTCCAATGTGTCCTGCCTAATAGGCATACAATAATTATGTAGTGGCATTACATTTAAAATTATTTTACATCTCAAATTTGGTTATTATAAATGTCAAAATATCAATATACAGTCAAATTAATACATGGTCAACAATTCAATCAATGATTCAAGAAATCTTGGATCGTGTAGTATGCTTTTTCAATTAAAAATTTACGCAGTTTATTTTTAAATATACCAGAGAAACCAGAGAAACCAGAGAAACCAGACCAGAGAATGGGCAGCAGCGTTCTCTGAGTTTTATAACAACCATACTGCGATTGCCAACCCGCCTGCCAAGCGTGGCGATTATGGCAAAACACCCCTTCTTGGGGGAGGCCTATGTCCAGCAGTGGACGTCTTTCGGCTGAAATGATGATGATGATGATTTTTAAATATTGGAAGTTCCTTAGTGCTCAGAATGTCAATAGGTATATTGTTGTATATTTTTGATGCCATGCCAAAGAAGCTTTTGTTAAAAAGAGCCGTTTTATGTGGTACATTAGAAATTTTTAACTTATATCTTCTCGATTTGAGTTTATCAAATAGATTTTCATTTGTTTTTATAAATACGGCTACATCATAAATGTAAATTGTAGGAAAGGTCAAAATTTTATATTCTTTGGAAATGATAGCTTGATGGTTGACAGAAGAGAACGGAAGAAAAATACGAGTTGCGCCGACCCCAAGTAACATGGGACAAGGGCAGGAAGATGATTAAGTAAATAATCATTTCGTAATGTAAAACATTTTTTTTTTAAATCAACCACGCGCATTTAACAATTCGAGGCTTCATTTCGACGAACTTAATGAAAAACGTATGTCCTCTCCTTAATAATACATTTAATCCTGAAAAAAAGATTAAACCTTTCATACAAATACACGCATTATCGCACAAAGACCTTTGTGCCCCTTCTCCACAAGGCTATAAATAAATCCTAATTCCTAAATTGGCTTATGTAGGCATAATTCTTGGCTAAGAATAGTCCCTTCACGTGGGTGACTTTGATATTTGACAATAGATCAAACTATCAAAAGGATTGACTAAGGGTTGTGAAAGACATTTGTAATTATTTGTCACTAGTTTTTGCCCGCGGCTTCGCTCTCGTTAATTTAGAATTTGACAATTAAATTCTTAACACACTACTAAAGTTTCTACAGAATAATATAATTCAATCATGATTCGAAAGACACGTGGCGCCATCTATTATTATAAGAACGTTGTTGTAGCTTTCCTCGGGAACAAATTTTTTTTCCGGATGAAAAGTACCCTTTGTCTATTTCTATACACATGACAACATATTTGCAAAATTTTAGGATGATCAGTGAAAAGCTAACAAACGAACAAACTTAATTTCGCATTTATAAAATTAGCTAGGAAGGATTAAATTTAGTAAAAAATGTATAAAGAATATTCTAATCCAGGTATTTCACTGGTATATCATAAACTTTATCTCCTATAACTTCAAAAGCATGCCTTTTTATTAGCTTTATGAACCAACTGCCGATTTTATGTAAACGTAATGAAAACCAGCGCAATTTATCTTATTTGAGATTTTCGCCTGAATAATGAGCAATAATTACTGTCTACTCTCTTTAGTTACAATATTTAGAAAAAAAGACAACCCCCTCAGTGTTGAAAAGGGGTATTAAACTTGATATCAGAAAATCAGAAATCAACCCCGACGAAGTCGCGGGCGAACCGCTAGTTAACTATAAAACTTACCCCCAACAAATAAAACAACAAAAGCCTCCTCCATCAGATACACTGATACAGGCTATAAGCAAGCTTTTGTACCAGCCTTGGACAAAAGGCGTCCGTAAAAGTTGGGCAAGCCACCCTGTATATTACGTGTTCTCCGGACACCTGCATAGCAAAATTTCAATTTATTTTACGACCTGCCTCGGACAAGGATAGCCGGTGTGGCCAAAATGAAGAACTACACAGCCTACGTACTATGGTTATTGTTTGGGCCGCATTTGAGCAGTTTTTTTTTCGGTATTCAGCATGCTGGTCAATTCTTTTGTCGGCGATAAAAGGTGTCGGGGGTGAAAAGGGGTGTTTTTTTTGTTGTAAATACTGAATGTGATGTAAAGGGGTGTTTTTTTTGTTGTAAATACTGAATGTGATGTAAAGGGGAGTTAATAAACTATGGTAGGCTTTTGAAAACTCCACACGTAGCTATAAAAAAACATACTAATATTATAAACTAGCTTATGCCCCCGGCTTCGCCCGCATGGAGTTCGGTAATTGTCCCACTGGATCGTACTACCAGGATGTAATGTATCCTATGTGTTAATCCAGGTTATAAACTGTCTGTGTGCTAAATTTCATCCAAATCCGTTCAGTGGTTTTTGCGTGAAAGAGTAACAAACATCCATCCATCCATCCTCACAAACTTTCGCATTTATAATATTAATAAGATTCGAAAGTAGTCCTGTGACGCCTTCACAGCTATGCGAACTCCGATGAGATTTGGCACACAGGTTGACGATGACTCAGGTTAGGATATAGGTACCTTTTATCCCAGCAGTATCTTTCTGTAGGATAACGTCGAAATCAACTCATCAACTTTGGCCCATAGATAAATACCTTACAGACTAACATTAACATAAATATTATTAAAATACAATTTTTGTTAGTACTACTTTTTTTTTTTTTCGGATGTGAAGTCATCAAATGCCCGACCTCCCCTCCCCCCGCCCCCCGCTCTGGGCTGAGCGGAAAGGACAGACTTCTACTGACTAAAACCCATCCATGTTCCTTCTTTGCCCTTTGTGTTCCAGGGCCGCGGTATCTCTTTCGAACAGTCTCGCAGCCCTGGCAGATGTTAGTAACACTTCACTTGTGCACTATGTCGCGTGCATGTGGCTCTTGCCCGTAGAAGCGACGGAACACCACGCCTTGCGGCCAAAAGTCCACTCTCGCATAACTTATATTGATTTAGAAGTGCGGTGTCTCAAGAGGGAAGTTGAACAACAATCTTTGACAAAATATTTTTGCTCTTATATTTCAGTAAACATTATATTTTTCTGAGACGATTACTAAGATACGAAATAAACATTTTCCTCGTCCATTGTGTACTGCCCTCTTATTCGTCGACAGATTTTGTAAGACGAGCTTTAGGAAAAGATATCGGGTGGCTTAAAAAATAATGGGAAAATGTCGCGAAACTTTCATAAAACATAACACGCTTGTATTCGAACGGAGTTGGCGGATGTTTAAGTAAATTGATATTTCATCAGTTCCAGATAGAGTTCAACCTTTTGATAGTAAAACCTTTTGATAGAAGTTAATAAAATTACATAACTTTTATAACATCACGCCTGTAATCTCCGATGGGATAGGCAGAAGTGTACCCATTAGTTCACATTCATTTCACCAGTAAGTTTAAGTCCCATGTAATAGGGGGCGATCCTATTACCATCAACCGGCACAAAATCCAAACTCCGTGGCTGCTACTGAGAAATTCCCGACGAAAAAACCTAAAACCAATTTGACCGACCTGGGAATCGAGCCCAGGACCTCATGCTCAGGTGTCGCTCTTGCGACCGCTTTTCCAACAAGTAATCTTGAACATATAAATATATAAGCAACTCTATCCGTCGGTCTGTCTATCTGTCATGTTTTACGACGCGATTTGGTACAGGGATAGATCATGACCAGCGGGTTTGTTGATAGGATATTTTTTTCCCGATAGCAAGTTTTCGTGGGATAAATCCCAACCTCATACGAGTAAAACCACGGTCAGAAGCTAGTATGTATCTACCACTTAGTTTAATATAACCTCCTCTTAGTTTACCTTCACTACAGTATAAAACAAAGTCGCTTCCCGCTGTCTGTCTGTCCCTATGTATGCTTAGATCTTTAAAACTACGCAACGGTTTTTGATGCGGTTTTCAGTAATAGATAGAGTGATTTAAGAGGAAGGTTTATACATGTCGGATCTGGTCATTAGTACGGACATAAAATGAATTGGAAAGCGCGCCAGTGTGCAGTGGTGACATCACGCGACTTACTAACCAGTCTACCAACCACACGGTGTGCTTGTACGGAGCCCTGATGCCCAACTCGAGGGAGGACGACATTCAGTGTCGGATCGGAATTGAGACGTCTTGGAACTGTACCCGATTCATTGTGACCCGTGTTATTGTGTTAAGTTGTTATCTCAAGTAATTCGTTAGTTTTGCTAGAAACAGTTTATCGCAACCAGTGTGTTTTCATAGCACGAAACCCATGGTCTGCCCACTACGAGCCTAACGGAATAAATCCTGACATATACGACATATATATATATTGCACCCGTGCGAAGCCGGGACGGATCGCTAGTTAAACAATAAACATCAGGAGACCCTTAATAAGTAATAACCTTGTTAGAAGACTATACAAAGATTCTCAGTATTTAACATTTACATAAAACAAGATTAAAACCTTTTTAATATCAAAAGGCCTCCAGTTGTCCAATGTTCTTGTCAAGCCTCATTAAAAAGGGCTTTAAGTACAAAGTAAGACAATATTTAAACAAGGACTTATCCTTTCTGAAATAAGGTCATTTTACTCTTGTATTGAATTAAAGTAAATAATAACTGAGTACAGAAGCTCGTGGCTAAAAAACAACTGCCATACGGGTCTATGTTCAAGTTTAAGTATCACTTGCCGAGGCCGATCCGTTGATGGGTGACCATTCATTACATACCCCTTCATGCCTTGGATCCCCCACGTTAATCGGTCGTGGCTGTAATTTGTAGATCGTTGACACTCAAGGGTAGCCAGAAGCCCGAAAGTCTGTCCACCAGTCTTACCAAGGGGTATCACAGATAACTGCGCTGTGGAGGTTAGATTGGCAGTCGCGCCATGTAAAGACATGACATGACATGACATGATGTGTGTATTTAGCTTCATCTGGTTAGTCTGGAAGCCGACCCAAACATAGTTCGGAAAAGGCTAGGTGGATGATAAATAACTGTGTACGTTTTTCTTTCTCGCTCGTCCCATCATAGACCTCATCTATCGCTTTCCATCAGGCGTGATCGAGGTCAAGAGCAGGCCCACTTTGTACTAAAACAAAAAGTTAGTGCCTAACCTGGTGTGTCAGAATGTTTATGCCACCCAAGGGCCTCTGACTTGGCTTTACATGCCGTCGATAAATATCTCTCAGGCATGCTGGTTTCCTCACGATATTTTCCGTCACCGAAGCAATGGATAATTATACAATACGCACATGAATCCGAAAAGTCAGAGATGCATGTTAGAACTGGCGACGTATGATTTTTTGGCCGTCTTATGACGACAGGCCGTGTCGACGGCGCGTTCGTGTTCCACGCGCGCCTCAAAGAGATGTCAGCAACAAGGAAGGGGTCCGCAAGGGCAGATGCCTGCCGGGACTGCGGGACAGTTCACAAGAGATGCTGCGGAACTCAAAGCGCAAAGAAGGAACATGGGTGGGTTTTAGTCAGTGCAAGTCTGACACTCCCTTCCACTCCACCCAGAGCGGGAGGGGGGTCATTTGATGATTTCCCACCCTAAAAAAAAAAACACGTATGAGTTGACATTGTTCACACTAGGCTGTCACTGCTTATTGTGTACACTGTACAGTTTTTATAAAATGATCTTTTACGAGAACAGTTAAGAAATGAAATATTACATATTGTGACATTGTTTAATAGTTTCCGATTCGCGCTTTGAAACGGGGATGTTTGAGTGCACTCCTCACTTGAACGAAGCTTAGAGTCTCCTAGAGGAGGAGGTATTATTTACTCGCGAGATATATTTTTGTAAGAAATAGGATTGTCTTGTCCGTCTATTTCATTTAAAATTACTTTTGATAGCAATAATTGTGATCAACCATCCATAGACCAACCTAGGCAAGCGCGGCTTAACCTGAAGATTGATCCGAGCGTCCTTATTATTTAGCCACGAGCTCCTTAGCCTATTGTAAGTACATTAAATGACTTTATTTGTATCTCATTCTTCAACATACAAAAAAACAGTCAAAAATGACAAAACAAACATTTTAAAGGCTGTCATCAAAAGTATATATTATCTCATCCGAATGGTTTCCATTACTGGGGAGCACACTTTAGTATAATGAAGGGAATCAAAGGGAATAGAGTCGTTCAGCCGCGAAATGAGACGGCATCCAGAAATGACAGACGTTTTAGATGATGCCTTTCGACATTTTTGTTGTGAATACAGAGGGATGGGCTTGGTGTCAAGCCTGTTGGGGTTCTTGTTGGGCCTTACATACAAAAACACACACGTTACACCCCTAAGTCTGGATCCGTGACTGATTTTTGGGAATAGTCTCACCCCCGTTTAATAAGGTGTAAAGGATTCTGCTCACTACACTGTACCATATCATGAGCGTGCTATGAATGTATCAGGCATAAAAATATTCTTCGTATTAAAAAGTACGAGACTATGCCCAATTACCGACCAACACCTACGCGTGCCATGCACGTAGCGTATCGGCACCGGCAAGCGATTTTGACAGAACGGTCTAGTGGACATAGTCTCATGCTTTTCAATAAAAAAAATATTGGGTTTAACTGCACGTGATGACCGTTCTAAACCCATTGAAAACGGGTATAATATGCTGTTATACGTTCTAGCGGACAGACTCCTTTAACATAACTACAGAAATGTGGATGTGCTAGCAGATACGCCTCTGCCAAACCCTTCACGGATTACAGGGGTGATGCTAATGTTATAATTACAAAAACGAGATAAAAAGTATTTCTTTTATTCTCTCCGCAGTAGCGTGTAGACGCGTGTAGTCCGTGGCATATAATGCTCAATAGACCACGTCAATAGCCCTCCTCCCCCCTTCCCTTAGGGAGGAGGGGGGGGTTTTTACTATTGACGTGGTCTATTCATGCTGTGTGACCGCGCCACATTACCATCGATTAAAATTGTATTCATCATTCCACCCCATAATATCAGCAGAATGATATCCACAAAGACTTCCCCAAGAGTCGTCACGTCAATTGCTCCTGCCCCTATCCCCCGGACTTAACCAGGTCATCAAAATTATACTATCGTCCGTCATTTTCGATTACTGCTTAATAATCCCCTCTGTATCCACATAAGTGCTACCAACACAGATTCAAACCTAATAGTCAGTCCAGACAACAATTAAGTTACTCCCAACATGCTAGCCCAATTTCCCGTCCCTATTTCAAGCCCGTCAATACGACACGTAATTCGTGATGAGCTTAGCTAGGGTCGCTTTACACAGCACGATCTTTTATTCATAATGTATACGTCACGGGACGCGACGACGTCCCTGAGGGTCTGTCGATTGTCTCGTTAGATCAGTTACACGTTAGATTGGAGGATGGAGGAGTTTGCTCTGGTTTGGCGTTGGGAGATGTTTTAGGGGACATTCGATCGATCGTTTCAGAAAGTCTAGCTTTCTTCTAGAAAAATTGTTAACTAAAAGTCTGTGTGAGGAGATCTATCTCCTCACACAGACTTGTGCGAATATATCATTTTTTTTGTATTGTGTACCATTCGCACCCTATTATATGAGACTCAAATATGAGTACTTCCTCGTTGGTCTAGTGTTCGCAATCGCGACTGCTGAGCATAAAGTCCTGGGTTCGATTCCCGGGTTGGGCAATATTTTATTAGATTTTTTCATCAGGAATTTCTCAGTAGCAGCCACGGAGTTTGGATTTGTGCCTGGTTAATGGCAGTAAACTCGCTACAAGTTAGTCTAATGTAATACATTAGACTTAAACATAAATAAGGTAAGTTAAGTAATTATGTATTTCAATTGGGATTTAATGCCTTTATGAATAAATAAATAATAATGATAATAATAACTGGCGAAATGTGGGTGTATTCCTCTGATGGAACCTCTGGTGGAGGTGCACCTCTGCCTAACCCTTCGGGGATTACAGGCCTGATGTCATGTTATGTTCTATAAAACATAATTCTACGAAAAGTACGAGTAATAGTTCACAAAAACACCTAAACAAAAATAAATACAAAGCTCCGTCTTATATTCCCGATAATTTCCGCTATTTTCTAGCTGTTTACCGGTCCTATCCGGTATGAAGCGGTTTGAACTGGTTTAGCGACGGCGTGGATATCAGGATAAATCCGGTTCTGCGGTGTATTCAACGGTCGAGAGGCAATAAACGTTAACCCTTTGTTGAATAGTAAATACGAATACGGTGTTTTATCCAGTTTATGTATGTGAGGGTTTTTTTGTAAGGTTTATTTTCTGTGTTATTGCGAGCGTTGCGTGCGTGGTCGGAGATTAACTATTTATACTAAAGAAAAGTAAAGGGGAGGAAAAAATAAACACTGTAGAGGTTGGTTTGAGTCAAGATACTCAGACTTGCAGAGAGAGAGATTTGTGAATAAAACCAAATGAGTAAAAATTGAGGATTTACTTAATATTTGAAGAAAAACGAAAAGAAAAGACCTTATATTTAAAAAGTTAAACATACAAATAAATTTATAGATTTAAATCAAGCTATAAAAAAAACGGTGTGGTGCAATAAAGAAACTCACAAACATACATGAACCCTGAAAACACACATTTTTAGGTAGTTCGGTAAAAAAATCAACTCGTTTTGTTATCCAACTAAAATTTCAATACACGTAAAGACGTTATTCGCGATTGTATTTTCAGGTTATTAGACAACAAATAAGTAAAAGAACAGAAATGATAATTTAAGAAAGATTCTTGCTGTCTTCCTTGATAAAATCAGAAACTTTTTCACCGATCATAACTACAGGACCGTTGGTGTTCCCTCTTGTGATAACAGGCATGATACTGGCATCGGCTACTCTGAGCCGCTGTACGCCAATCACTCTCAGCCTGCTATCAACAACACTGCCCATTGCACAAGTCCCAACATAATTACTGATACCAGAAAACATGCATGAAGCATAGCATCTCCAATACTCATCGCTGCCTTTTTCAAATTCATTGCAACCTCCCGACGGGTCAACCATTTCTGCATCAACACTTCTGAAATGTGTTGTGTTGACAACAGGAATAAAGTCTTTGATATATTCCACCAGGTCGTCAAGATCAGCCTCGTTAGACAAATACCCAGATTTAATCACTGGGGGATCCATGGGGTTCGAACTCCTTAGAGTAACTTCACCTCTAGATTTTGGGCGTAAATTGATAATTTCATTAAACAAACCCATTCTTCCCATCATTGATACAAATGTTTTGTCACATACATCGTAACTCAGCCTATAACCGAAGGAACAAAAAAATAAAATCATTCTTGAATGTGCCGAAAACGATACCGTTTCATAGTCTGGATACTTCTGACTTTTGTCTAGTGCTGTAAATCCAAGCGTAGGAGCACCTGGGAGGATGTTAGGATTTATAGGTACGGGATCACTTTTTTCCATTGCATGAAGAATAACAACTCCAGTGTGGTCTTGTAAATTCTTTCCTACTGGTAGATCTGATAGAACATTAATGTTTTCGCATTCCAAATCTTCTTTAGGCCCGATTCCTGACAGTAAAAGTAGCTTAGCAGAGTTAAATGCACCAGCAGAAACGATGACTTCTTTAGATGCTTTAATATTTATAGTATCGCCATTTTCTAAGACTGCTTGTACTCCTATGGCATTTTTGTTTTCATCAAAATTTACTTTTGTGACTAAAGTATTTTTCAGCACATGAAGGTTTTTACGATCTTTAGCTGATCTTATAAAGGTAAAAGCACTGCTCTGTCGACCACCAGTCCCTAAGTACAAAAATGGTTTGGAATAGCCAAGTGAAGTACCTGGATCATTAACAATATCGTTACCAAGCTCCTTGAAGCTTCGTAAAATATGATCTAGCTGTTCTCGTGATTCTTTTGTCAGTCCTACTAGTCCATCGATGCCATGATTTTTCAAATCTTCTGACTTGAGGAAGTCTGTGTCTTCGATTCTCTCACTTTTCTTAAAGTACGGAAGCACGTTCTCCCATTTCCAAATAGGATCTTTAGTTATGTTTGCCCAATCGTCGTAATCCGTGGGATGCCCTCTCGTGTAGAGCATATAGTTGAGATTGCTGGTACCTCCTAACATCTTGCCCAAGCTTGGTTCAAAGTATGGCTTTTGATGGCATTTTTTTGTAAACTCATCGTTTTCTGTTGTGTAGTTCCAGTCATAACGAGATCTTTTTAGAAATAAAGTGTACCCTGGTACCTGTAAAAGAAATGAATATAACAGATCAACGTAGATTAAAAGGTTAGTCATATCTTTGAAAACTTCTCTTGGTATGTCTGTACGTAATTACAATGCCGGAGAGAACAAGTGCCTTTCGGTTTCGTTAAGATTCTTTTAACACCCATTATACATCTACAACATATTGATATTCTGAGAACTTACAACGCTTTCCACGGGAGCATCTCCACCCGCTTCAATAAGGAGAACGTGGACATTTTCATCTTCTGTTAGTCTGTTTGCTACCACGCTACCGGCTGTTCCTCCACCCACTACTATGTAGTCATAACGGGCTACATCTGAAACATTGGGTAAACATGTAATTACTCTTGTTGGTGTAATCTTTCGGTTTGTTCACCAACGCATTTATATGAGCATGACAACTTCAAACTAACCTTGAATGATTGTTTGATGGGGCATCATCCAGGCTGTGAACTGCAGCAGAGCCAGGTATCTTAGGCCTGTCTGGACAGTCTTGATTATGTCAACAACACTTGCAGAATACATGGCTGCAGTCAGACCTTTAAAAGAGAGAAAAAATTATATAGTCAGCCTTTGATGAACTCACTTCCGGGACACGAGTTCCCTCTCTATGGGAGAGAGTGCGCCGTAATCTACTACGCGGGACCAGTGAGGGTCGACAGATATCACGTGCCATAGAATTTTTAGTTCTTAGATATGCCAGTTTCCTCACGACGTTTTCCTTGACTGTTTTGAGAGCAGTGGCGATAAAATAAATTACACAAACTACCTGAGTTCGAGTCAATGGCTGGGTTACCACTAGTCCATCACATTTTATAAAATAAAGTTAAAAATTACTTTGTCATGTAAGCAAGTGAATTTATGAGTTCCAATCCGAACTATCAAAAGTGTTTGAATGGCTCGTAATTCACATTTACAATGTATTTAAATGTTGAGATTTTTTTTTGTATTTTCTAAAATCCGATATAAGTATATTTTACGGAATACTCTACAAATCTATTAATTATTTACTAGATTCTTATTTACACGTTAGTTGTCACCGTCTGCGTCTTGGACCAAAATAATGGATAATCCTTTTCGTCGGTGGCTTTTGTGCCTCTCTACTACATTTATATCAATTGTTTAATTTTACGCCAAAAGTTATAGGATGATGTTTTTGAGAGTAGTTTGGAATTTTCGGTATATAACTTTGCGTTATTTATTTCATCACCACTGTCATCTAAACGGAGAAGAAAATCATGAGAAAATCGGCTTGTTCTAAAATAAAAAAAAATCGAAGAAATATGACATCCACCAACCCGCACTGGGCCCATCTTGGTGTATAATTGATCACTCACAGAGAAACTTGCGTTCCAGCGGTAAGTAAGTTCCCAATCTAGTATTGTACATCATCATCAGTCATCTGGGTGCATTCCTTAGATTATCTTGGTATATCTTCCATAGCATTAATTGGTTTTGTAGCGACACTACAAAAAGTACTACAGCGCCATCTATGATACAAATGAAGAACTAACATCAAAATTCTAAATCGCGCTATTAAAGTTATCCACGACTTAAGACCATAAAGAAAAACCCGACAAAACTGTCGAGCAGTAGCCCACTAGACACAACGCCTGTCTGCTTGGAGGATCCTCCCTTTTCTAAGGGGGGTGAAGAACTTTACAACCTGTTCTTCATGACCCTATAGTTTTTTGGGATCTCACGGAGAGAAGCTGATTGTATTGTGTTATTGGTGTTCTGGCAAAGAACTCATCATCATCTGCCTAGCCTTTTCAAAACTAAATTGGGGTCGACCTTCCAGGCTAACCGGATGCAGCTGAATACCAGTATTTTACATGGAGCGACTGCCTATCTGACCTCCACAACCCAGTTAGTACTGGGTAATACGATACCCCTTGGTAAGACTGGTTGTCAGACTTTTTGGGCCACTGACTACCTAACGACCGTCAAAGATCTACACGTGACACCCGGAACCAACGTCTTAACGTGCTTTCCGAGGCACGGAGGAAACTCGGTATGTACTGGGTGGACACTCATCCACAGACCAACCTAGGCAAGCACGGCTTAACCCTTAAGATCGACCCGAGCGGCTGTTTTTATTTAGCTACGAGCACCCCACAATCTCTTCTTGTAAAGAAGTATTTACCTAATATTGAGGTGTAGAATTTCATGTTATTTTACTTGGGTATACAAGACAAACATGCTGTATAATTTATGACGTATATCAGAAACATTTTCTCATGCAATTGTTTTACAATGGCACATTATAATCAATTTTCATTTTATCGAATAATATGATCTAGCGCAAAACATAATAATTGTTTCTAACAAATTGTGTTAACATTATGTTAATTTTTAAAACCACACAATGACATTGCTTAAGGTCCTTTGAAATCTTTCTTTGCAATTGATGTTATTCGCACTTAATTATTTACTTTATTCCAATGTAAATTAAGTTGGTTTCAGAACGACAAGTGCTAATTACTAATCATACAAAATATTTGAAGTTGCAGCGCAAACTGAACTTAATACGTTGGTGTTAACGTTACTTATTCAATTAATACAGATTTGTTTCAGGGTTTGAAAACGAGGTCGCGAATATTACGTTTTCTTTGTTTTTTTTTTTATTTTGTCTAATTTCGTAAGTATTTATTTTGATTTATTTCATAATTAAAGTAAAAATATAAAAAGGCAACTGTGTTAGAACTGCCAATTGCGTCATGTTCAGCGCACATAAATATATTGTCTTTCTTTTTTTCCAACTGTATAATAATTATAATATCAAAAACAATTCAAATATCTAAATCTGGCTCGAGGTTGTCAACATGTGGGACGTGAGTACAGCAGTCATTGTGCCGATAGTCGTGTCAGCCAATGGCTTAATAGCCAATAGCCTCGACCAACATCTGAGGAGGCTCTCGCTTGGCAGCTGGATCAAGGGCTTGATTCAGAAAGCAGTACTTCTGGACACGGCGCGTATCGTTAGGAGGTTCCTCTCTCAAGAAACCTGACATCCGGTAGCTCGGACCCTGTTCCCGATGCCGGTGGGCTACTATGTTTTATATTTTTAAATGTTTTTTTTTTAAGTTACTTTGTATAAAATATTATAAAATGTAAATTATATGTGTAAATACGAATAAAGGAAATAATATCAACATTAACTACTAACAATAATAAGCAGAATAAGGACTAGCCGCAACGGTATTTTGAAAACCCTAGCTGAACAGCACGATGCACCAATGTTGAGACACGCTGTCCGGTTGCTCGTGCGGTAGGGGTGAAAAATAATTTTATGTGTACTTAATTAATAAATACTAACATGTAGTGGATAAATTTGTTTGTGTACTAACCAGTGGCCCAATGTTGTCAAATTAAATAAATATTACTATAAACTGATTTACATGGTTCCGTACAAAAATCCTAATCCTAACTTAATATTATAAATGAACAATTTTACGTTGTTAGGTGTACATTACTGTTCCCGAGCAAAACAACAATAACGTTCTTATGATAATAGATGGCGGTCTTTCGAATCATGATTGAATTTTACATTATTTTTTATATATGCGAAACCTGAATATAGTTTGTTCGACTAAGTAACTGAATCGATTCCAATAATTTTTAACCCATGTTATATTTTTTCCCAAAAATATTTAAAAAAGTTAAAAGTTGGACACCGAGCGCAATAACTTAGGTACCTACTGCCAAATTATTATTACCAATGAGCTTAAGACGACGCTGGAAGCGCGCGCTGCGTGGAGACCACGATTTTGTGCGGACAACTAGATAACAGAACAAGCTTATAACTTTGTGATTTTTCATGATACAGTTTTGAAATTTTGTACATAGATTCTTTACATAAAAATACTAGACACGTGTATCAGGTTTCTCATATACTAAAACTAATGTTGTATTATTGTAGAAACTTTAGTTGTGTGTTAAGAGTTTAATTGACGAATTCTAAATTAACGCGAGCGAAACCGCGGGCATAAGTTAGTGGTTTATAAAAAAACCTTTATGGCGATTTGTTTTGTCTGTCTGTTACTGCTGCTTACTTAAGCCGTCGATGTTATTGTGAGGGTGATACGTATTATAATTATAATTCTCCAGTTAAAACTGTAAAAATACCTTACTAACTATGCTTTGTCGTAAAAAAAATAAACTGTTCGTAGCATTGAAATAAAATGCCTTAAAAAAGAAATTATGTTCTGAATACGTGATAACCATTTTAGCGTCGGTATTCCTTCCACCGTGTATAATCATGGCTAGTGTGACAACCTTAAAATTCGACCAGAATTTTTTTATACACGCTATTTACGGTGACTAGTATTAGTGACCGATACTTAAACACGTGATTGTACTCTTAATAACAAACAACTTTCCCAAAGAATATTTTTTTTATTTATACTCATTCACTTTAATCACATTAACACGACATACGACACGTGGCGGCCGGCCTGTGGTGCGTATGCGCCGCTTACGGATTGGGCTTGCGAGCAGCGTGGGTCCTCGGCCTACCCACTGTAGCACGGTACCATAGTAATGAGACAGAACGGCATGACAGGCGCGTGCGCAAGAAATTCATACGGCTACTGTGTTATTGTGATCAAAGCGAATAAGTACAAAATCACGTGTTTAAGTATCGGTCACTAATTACCAGTCACCCTATAAAAGGTGTAAATAGACCCTTAACGAAGCCGGCATTTGTTCTCCCCGTCTTTGCGATCACTTTTTTGTTCTGGACCATAACTGGGAACCTTCTAGTTACGGACATATTGGGGATCAAAGTTCCAGCTTTTTCACAATTTTTTTTAAAATTCAATTTTTTAACGTTATAACTTAACTTTAAATACCTCAACGAATCCCGTACTATTCAATGCACCATCAGCACAATGTTTTCAGTACGTTACATTGAGTTTTACCGTAAAACATGATTTTCACAGCCAAAATAAAAGTCGTTTCCCAGTAATCTTTTTAGCGTAGGGTTACTTAGTTTGATGTACCGAATGCTTGGCTGACGGCATCGTGAAGGGTCCGTTTACACCTTGTATACTTACCACATGAGTGCAATTAATATTTGTATTTAACAACTGAGGCTACTAAAACCGTAAACAAATAAAACTATCATGATGAATTATCACTATTACTGTATTCATCAGTCCGCAATCGTATTTAAGGTCTCTCATATTAGAAGACCCTTAACTTTAGAGCATCACCACCAGAAACAGTAGCTTAAGGCACTCCGCATACGGAGCTGTTTTGATCTCCGAGTTGCGACAGCAGGCAACTTGGCATTAGCAGTACTTGACGATTTTCATACAATTTTGAGAAAGCTCAAACATAGAAACCTTCGTTACGAATTTTGGTGATCGACAATAATTTTATAAAGAAAGAAAATAGTAATTAATCTTTTAGTTAATCGTTTCTGACCTAAGATTGTGTTTTTTGAGAGAAGTTGTGTCTTGGAATAAGTGGTTCAACTATGATAGCGGCCTTACTTTCGTGTATGTTACAGATCCAAATACCTACAACTATAGTTGCTGCGTCTGCGGAGAGCCTAAATAAACACGTTCTGAATGAGTGCGTATTCGGTACAGCGTAGTGAATGAGTGAGTAAGTGTGCGTGTGCAAATGAGTTGTTGACACAAGTGGTTTGTCTACGCAAGTTGAGCAAATTACTGTTCTAGTTTACAGTCGGTAGTATATGCTTATCTTTGAGCTATTTCCGTAGGCCGGAGGATAGCATAACGGGAAGTAATTTGGATTCAGTTGACTTTGTCTTTCTTAGAGTATGGCCTTGTGGTAATGGCCCCGGCTTACAAGTCGTGAATTCTAACCCACGCAAGTACTATCATACTTTATTTTATCAGCACTGCTCTCAAAACGTCCTAGAACCAAAACACATTTGACATTTATCAATCACCGCTTGGCTCCGGAGGTGAGGCCTGTTTCCCAGCTGTGGGAGCGCTGTGTCTCAGCAGTAATTAACAATACCGTAGTACGTTCCGAATCTACATTGTTGTGGCACCTTCATCATTCATTATCATCATCATATCAGCCGAAAGACGTCCGCTGCTGCATATATATGCCTCTCCCAAATGTCGCCACATTGACCGGTCCCGTGCGATTCGCATCCAGTGGATCTCCGCAACTTTCACCAGGTCATCGGTCCACCTAGTGGGAGACCTTCCAACGCAACGTCTTCCGGTTCGCGGTCACCACTCCAGTACTTTTCGGTCGCATCGGCCATCCGTTCTGCGAGCAATTTGTCCTGCCCACTGCCACTTAAGTTTGCCAATTCTTCGGGTAACCTTGGTTCTCTTGCGGATGTCCTGACCTTCCACTCTTCATGATATTAGGGTTTCTGAAGAGTCTGCTTGTCTTTTGGGCTTGCCGTATTGTTGGCCCCTAGGCACGCCACTGCAACAGGATGAAGATTGCTGCTTATTTAAATCGTTTTTATTAAACACTCTTGAGCATAAGTAGTAGTATATTTTCCTGTTGTAAGGCATAAACCTAAATTCTTTTTATTTGAGAGGTTCAAATATGAAGAATAAACATTCTTAGATACGTTAATCGCTCATTCTTAATTTTACGATTTACCAAGAACTTTCTAGATTGTAGACAGACCGGAGCTATTATATATAGCCGTTAGAATCATCCCTTTTTCGGACCGACTTTCTAGATTTACCTAGATCAAAACCTGCAAATCCTTGTTTCATAGATACGAAAATTTAATCCGGTTAGCAATTAAAACATAACACAGACATTAGCAATTATTAAGTATTCTACATTTATTATGAGCTCCCAATTAAGTGCAATGGGGTTATAAGTCTCTGAGGAGAGATCCCATTAAAATCACTGCTTTTAGTAATGATATGTATAATTAAGGTTGGGTTCTGTATAACAGTCGGTTTTCGTATTTTATCGTCGGTTATTTGAATGTAACGTTTGATCTTTTATGTATGTTTGCTTTGGTTAACTGATAGGGAAAATGTAGGATACGTTTTTAGGGTTCTGTAGTCAATTAGCAACAATAAAAGTCTTATAATTTTTTAATGATGGCCTCGTTGGTCTAATGGTCGCAAGCGCGACTGCTGAGCAAGAGGACCTGGGTTCGATTCCCAGGTCGGGCGAAATATTGTTAGGTTTTTCTATTAGGAATATCTCAGTAGCAGTCATAAACAAAAATAATTTGATGTTTCTAAGCGCCTTTGCTATTTTAAATGAATGTTTTTTTTTCACTTGTATATTTTCGTCTGCTATCTCAGAAAAACGTTACCTTTCATATTTATACATTTACTACATTTAAACTTATTATCGCAGTCAATAAAATCAATATTGTCTACGCGTAAAACTCAAACTCAAAGCATTTATTTCAATTAGACCATAACAGGCACTAAGCGAAAAAAAAAAAAAAACTAAAACATAAAAAACCAAAAAAAGAAGAAAAATACTACGGAACTCTTCACTGATAAATGGTTCAATACTGCCTTGGTCGGTTTTGATAATGTAATTCGTTGGCAAATAGAACAGTACATTTGATGAGAAATTATAATGCCCACTGCCAAAACCCCGAGGGGTTTGCTAATGTGTTGCCAGTTCATAAACAAAGCGGTATGTCTGATATGTCTGTTGTTTTACCTGAAATCCATGGTCTTCAATATCGGAATAGTGTTTCATGGATAAAGGAGTATGGTCGAAGTTTAAAACTATTGAACTTCATTTTGTAATATTGTTTAAAAAAAAAAAAAATCTTTATTGCCATAAAAACAGGGTACAGAAAAATGTGAGACCCTGGCTCCAGAGCTAGGTTAGAGTACCTGTATTTCAGGAGCCAGTGACTTCTTCCATTTAGATAACAATAGGGCAAGTTTTATGCAGCAAAAAGTAACAAAATTATTTCACCTAAAATTAAGCGTAATAAGTTAACATTAAACATTAAAACATTTAATTACGCATTAATATTAAAATTAGAAAAAATAGACTAAAACCAAGTTAAAGAATCTTTTTAAATCAAAAACAAAATTGAATAAAATCAGGATTGAAACATTAAAAATTCAGTTAAAAACAACATTAATTTTAAAATAAACATTGTAGTAAAATAAAATAACTATAACTACTACTACTAACTCACTCAACCACTACTCAACTCTACTCTCTACTCTCTCTCTCTCTCTACTATTAACTTTCTCATAATTACATGATTTACTATACAGACATAAAGTAATAATAAAAATATGTACATGTATCAAAAGCCAAAAAGAAATAAAGGGCGTCAAAAAGTTCGACCGCATAGCTGTCAACGAGGAATGTACCCAAAAGGCTGGCAGCATTATTATTACGTTATATGGTTATAAATATGTTGTGTCGGATATGTCAGGATTTACTCCGTTAGGCTTGTACATCATGTGGGCAGACGATAGGTTTCGCGTTATGAAAACACACTGGGTGCGATACCCTGTTTCTTGCAAAACTGACGAATTACTTGAGATTACAACTAAACACACGGGGCAAATCGTTTACAGTTCCAAGACGCCTCAGCTCCGCCGCGATCAGACATTGAATGATGCCCTCGCCTCGAGCTCAACATCAAGGCTCTGTAGAAGCACGCTGTGGTGTGGGTAGACTTGTAAGTAAGTCGCGTGATGTCACCAGCGGCGTTCTTGTGATTCATTTTGTGTCCATACTAACGTCATTATTCTCTTGCCCTGATCTCAATTTATTTGAGGTCGGTGCAGCATGTCTTCTTCTTCCATACTTCTCTATTACTCTTCATCTCATCAGACACCTCCTTTCTTGGCATATCATTCTTCACACAGTCCATCTATCGTTTCTTTGGTCTTCCTCTACTCTTATACCCCTCCACATTAATACTCAAAACTTTCCTTATTACTAACAACTATTACGTAAAATTGTGCAACTATAACTAGAAGGGACAAAACTACAGGAAGTTAGGTTAGGTTACGTGACAATATCGTGTCTTTTTTTCTCTAACAGAACAGGTTTGGCAAAAGTATTATGTACCAGTAATACACCCCGCATTTCACCAGTGATGTTTCAGTAACATATTGTAACAAGAGGCGGTTCTACTGCCATTAAAAAAGAAAGTCCTATTAAAAAAAACTGACTACAAAATCGAGTCGCACGGGACCAGTCAATGTGCCGACACTTGGGGGAGGCCTGTGTCCAGCAGTGGACGTCTTTCGGCTGAAATGATGATGATGATAAATACAACATCAAAGCATTTATTTCAAGTAGGTCAGTTACAGGCACTTTGGAATTGTCGAAACAAAGACAAAAATAAAATGAAACACACAGTTTGTTTAACCTGGGAATTTCACCCAGGACCCTCATGCTCAGCAGTAGCAACCACTAGACTAACGAGAAAGGCACCAAATGAAGTTTTCATTTCCATGTACGAAAGCAACGAAATAAAAACTTTTGTTGGAGTTGATAACAAAAACAGCACAATATTTACTACACCGTATATCTTCCAAAAAAACGTAAGAAAGGCTGAATTTCCTCTTTAGAACTCGGTAGCCGCTTTGTACAATTCATTAAACGCGAGAATTATTACCATATATTATACTCGACGCGGCTAAAATTCAAACGTTATACATAAAAAAAATGAACGTAAAGTGGGTTTTAGTCGGAAATTTGCATGCCTGCTTTGGTGTTTGGTCCAAAGTTTGCAGCGAAGCGAATTCAGACTTCAAAGCAAGAGTGAACATGCATCTTCTGAGCACGCTCGTCCCATCATAGACCTCATCTATCGCTTTCCATCAGGCGTGATTGAGGTCAAGAGCAGGTCCAGATTGAAATAAAAAAAAAAATATTAAAAGTTTTGCTAAAACAGGAACTTGCGTTTCAAATTTTATTTGAGTACAAATTCTTTGGCAGTCCTTCAAATAATAAGTGTAAAATTACCCTTAACGAAGTCGAAGGGTATTAAAAATTGTTTTTCCCATCATTGCTATATTTTTTTTGTCCAACAAGTTTCAACTTTTTCACAACGTTCTTTTAAAATACAAGTTTTTAATTTAATAACTTTTCTTAAAAATGTGTGTAATTCATTTCATCATCTGCTCTTAAAACGGAGAAGGAAAACACAGTGAGGAAACCGACATGTCCTAGAATAAAATATTCGATATTTGTGACATCTATGAACTCGCACTGGGCCCGCGTTGTGGATTGTAAGCCATTCCCTCTCATAGAGAGGAGGCCTGTGTCCCAGCAGTGGGAACATTATAGGCTGATTACGGGGATGAACTAGTCTAGATTTGTTCTTAGTTAGTAAAAATATGCAAGGGATTATAACAGACGAAATAATAGATCTAAGTATTAAACACTTATGCCTAACCCTTTCGGCTTTCGGACCAATTTTGGCATTTAAATTTTCACACTTAACCCCGCTTTTATCTTTTAACTTCCACTGTTCCTCATACACAGTTAGTGTAAGTTATTACTCGTAATTTACCGTAACAATTCTGCATATGACCCGCAACTGTGAGCCTTTAAATAATGTCAAAAACATACAATTTATATTAAATTTAATAACTTTTGAAAACTACGAAATGAATTGAAGTAGTAAGCTATTTTGGGAGGGAATTGTACAGGTTGAAATAGTGTTGAAATTGCCAGCATTTCGGTGCCAAAAAATTTTATACAATTTCTGTGCGATTGTCGGGCATAAAAGGTTGAATAAACACGTTTGTCGTGTCTCTAAAGCGAATTTGCATTTGAATAGGTGGTTAAAAGTTTTATTGAAGTATTAACACTAATACTTTCAAGTAACATGTCAAAATTTTGAAAGATGCCAAAATAAAACAAGGCTGTGTTCGCAACATTGCTTCTGGAGCGCAATATTATGTGGATGACTGCGAAGAAACTGACATCAACAGCTCATATTGCTGGCTGTCAGTTTCATATTGGTGAGGTTCCTGCAGTGGCGGCACCAGAGGCTTTATAACGACGAAGTACAACTGCAGCGGTCTCTTGGGCTTTCAGATTTTGGATAGTTCACTATCATCATACTCACTATCATTGATTGTTATTTTCTTCTACCTACCTTTATAATTCTTAGCGTTTCGATAGCAAAAAGTTCAAATATGTTTAGCCCAAAACTCAGCCCGAACCGCGCTCACTGATGTAGTAAATAAATCAACAAGACCGCAGGTGCAGGCATGAGGGGCAAGATGGAAGGTGGGCCATTGTTTGTGTGGAGACGCCGCATACGCACTTGAGGTCTGAGCCGTCCATGAACCCCCATCTGCAGCAGAGATTGTCTTTGCTCCGGCCGACTTGGGTTCGAAGTCTGTTTAGAGATTTCCAAGTCGGTCATGGCAACTCGTGTCCAGGTGGAAGGTTTTCTGATGGATCGTTGACGTTGTCAGAGGCTTTAAACAGCTCCCATCAGAGATTGAATCTTGCTGTGGAGGCGTTGAAATAGACTGGGCTAGGTGGGCCCACGCACCCAACAAAAACCTTAACGACTTTGATGACCTTATCGTAAAATAAATAATAAACTAGTTGATTATAGTTGTCTCGAATTTATTGAAAGTAAAATCCTAAAAATGTTTATTAAATTTTCCTTTGCCTTATAATGGGTGTAATAAAATAATATCCTTAACAAAGCCGAAAAGCATTTGTTCTTCCAACTTTATCACAAGTTTTTTTTTTTGTAATACATATTTCTAATGTTACAATGTTAGTTTAAATACCTCGACGACCCCCTTGCGTTACATTGACTCCTTCCACAAAACGTGATTTTTCACCCCAAAAAAAAAGTCGTCTCCCAACAATAATTTTTGCGTAGAGTTACTTAGTTTGATGTACATAATACTTGGTTGACGGTTCCGTTTACCAGCTTTTATGTTTGGCGTGAGATAATACTACTTTTACATTTTGTCAAACTTCTTTTCGGCTGGGTCAAAGTCCAATAAAATTATTCCTTAATTTTTAATGTACCTAAATACGTAGTAGGCAGTAGCTAAGTGGGCGATATTGAGGCACGTGGAGGTATTTTAGCATATTTTCCTTATGTTATAATCGGTTAAAACGAAACACTTTTTTTAGGTTGTTGTTATTATTTCATTTGCCGGTTATGCCCGAGGCGACCCATGATTTGCTAGCTGAGTAAGTAATTGTTTAGGCGCGTTGCTATGGTGATTTCGACCTGTTATGAAAGATTTTTGAGTAAAGGGAGATTAGTTACTTTGGAAATGCATTAAAAATATGGTTCTTGAAGCTCAGACCAAATAAAAAACCAAGACACAGCGCTGACAACAGTGACGTGACGTGACGTGTGTGTCGTGGTTTTGTAAACATGTGTGCACTTATTGAGCGTAGTTTTGAGCGTAGTTTAGTTGTAGTTTGATGTTAATGTGTGCGTGTGAGCATGTATGCACTGAGCGAGGCGTAGTTTTGCGCATGCTTCACTGTATTGTTCGCAGCACTAAGTCTTGGAGTTTTTATTTGGTTTGAGTCTTGAAGGGATATGAATTTGCAGATTAAAGACCGATTTTTGTTGCTAGTTTGAAACTGCGGGCCTAAACAAGTTGCAATCGCTTTCAAAATGTTTGGATTGCCATCATCATCAGCCTGTCTTTTCCCAACTATATTGGGGTCGGCTTCCAGTCTAACCGGATGCAGCTGAATGCCAATATTTTACATGGAGCGACTTTCTATCTGACCTCCACAACTCAGTTAGTGCTGAGTAATACAATAGGCCCTTGGTAAGACTGGTTGTCAGACTTTTGGGAAACTGACTACCTGTATCCAAAGATCTTCAAATGACAGCCAGGACCAACAGCTTAGAGTGGTTCTATGGCATGCCGGTTTCTTCGCAACGTTTTCTTGCAGCGTTTTTTGAGCAGTGGTGATGAAATAAATTACGTGTCGAACCACGACCACAGGACCCGTAACACTCATGAAATGAATAACCTTGATCGGTTTACCAAATAGATATAACATTTTCGTGGTTTTAATATGTCCTTTTATTCTGTAAAATAGGTTTTATTAAATTATTAGGTAGTCGGGCCAGTCAGTAACCAAATTTTGTTTTTTTTTAACATGTGCGATTTTTATTACAAAGGGCCAAAAATACTTCAAAGGGCTCCTCAGATAAAGTAGACATTTTTTATCAAATTTACGAAAGCTGTTCAAAATGTCTGGTTTCAAAGGTTTTTAGTTCTGTTTACTAAAAAAAGGGATTAAAGAAAACATAAATCCTTTTCGCTTAAATA
This sequence comes from Noctua fimbriata, assembly GCA_905163415.1. Lineage (NCBI taxonomy): Eukaryota > Metazoa > Arthropoda > Insecta > Lepidoptera > Noctuidae > Noctua > Noctua fimbriata. The sequence continues at coordinate 16,179,066 of LR990929.1, forward strand.
TTTTATTTAAGACCAGCACTAAAAATCTGCCTCGTTTGTCTGCTGAACATGAGGTTTTGAGTACGATACCCAGCTAGGGCAAAGTGTTATTGGGATATATCCATGAAAAAAAATTCAGTAGTAACCCAAAGTCTGAATCTGTGACCGGTTGGTGGTAATAGGCTCGCCCCTTTTAAAACCCCGACATAAACATAGTTTTAGTTTCCTTTCATTCATTCTTTAAGAAAATTTATTTTTTGTCAGCGACAAAAAATAAATTCGCCGACTTGTTATAACATTTCTCAATCTGTCATTCGAAATTATTTTAAAGCCTATCCCAATAAAACAACTTATTATTAAAAAATGTAATATGGCAGCTCACAGGCTCGACTCTAAACAGCTGATACAGTAGCCATTGTTGCCGTTTGTTGCGTGATATTAATATTGTAGGAATCTGAAACTATACAACGATTGCCACGGGGTAATTAGTGAATGGACTGACAGGGATTGACTGTGTGCAAGATTGCGTAGACAGCACATTTTGGTATCTACTTAAACTTACCCGTTACTTTTAAATCAATTGTTACTTCAAAATGGTTGCAGAAGTTAACGTATGACGGAACTGAAAATTTTATTAAAATTGTATTCTAAATTATAAAACTAACTTATACGGTATTTTAACTGTGCTATAAGTATATTATAAGTTATTGTGTAACAACTTGTATGACTGATAATTCCATTAGTTTGCCAATCATTTGAATGAACATTGGCTCCTAAAACACTGGATTTTAGCTTAGTCTAGGAGGCAGAAGTACGCATTTTAATATGTCTTCACTGTACAACTTTATTCACTGTGTGTTATGTAAGTTTTTTTATTTAAAAAAATTACAGATTTTGAGTGTAATCTTCTAAAGATACAAAAGTTCCTCTTATCTTGAAGAGACCATCTGAGGATTATACAAATTACCTTCCCGAGGGAAAGGGTTAAAGGGCAATTCATTCTTTGTAAATAACGATTCAAAATAAATGAATTAATAATATATTTTAAGCATGCTTAGATGGTTTGGTAATTTTCAGAGAATAAGTAAAAAAAAAAAACAAAAGCTAGAGGGGACGCCCTACAAAGACATGACCTTACTAAAGATATTCTTCAGGAAGATCTGATGCATAGTATCCCAACCGGCGAGCGTATAATCCGGACAAAGCCAGATATAAGAACTTGGACGAGGCGAAATGAACATGTAACGATCATAGCACATGGCATTTTGTAGTCACTGCCTACCTACGTCCTCTATGGGGAAAAAGGTATTAGTTTATGTCTGTATCTAAATAAAAAACTACTAAAAATACCCCTTCGGCGTATGATACCATGACAGCTGTCAGCCATATTGCGGCGTGTCTCCACAGACAATGGCCCATCTTCCATCTTGCGCTGCATGCCCTAACACCTGCGCACTTGACGATCTTATGACTGCTACAGCGAGCGGAGTTCGCATAGCTGAATTTTGGGCCAAATATATTTAACTAAAAATTTGCCATCGACACGCTAAGAAGAAGAAGCTGTCAGCCGTCCAAAGATAAAAATTAGTTACCACATTAAAAATGTAGGTATTAATAACAAAACTCACTAAACATTCCATACTCTCCCTACTCAATGTCCGGCATTGTAATTTCGGAAATAATGGAAACCGCAGCATGTGGCGGCCTAACTAAAAGAGTAATTAACGCTAAAATTCGCCGTCCTAAATAAATTGATAGTGTTTTGGTATCCAGTGTAATTAGGAAGAATCAATTTACATGGAATTGGGTCGCTGTACTATTTGTTATTAGTCCCTGTGGCGAAATATGTTATCATATTCTTGTTTTATTTGGGTCGGTTATAGATGATAATATATAAATATTAGCTGGAGATACTTCGTGAAAAAGTAGCCTGTGGCTAACAGCTGCACTGGTCAATTGAAAGTTAAGCTTTTAATCTCTTGGCAAGCTAGGTTGGTCTGTGGATGGGTGACCATCCATTAATTCAACATCATTCACAATCGTCATTCAATCAATTTAATTCAAAAGTCAGTCAATTCATCATTCATTTTTTTTTCATTTTTTTCATTTCATCATTTATTTTCAATATGTTTGAGACCCTTCCGTGCCTTTCTAGGAAGTTAAGCCATTGATTCTGGCTACCATTTGTAGGTCTTTTACAGTCGTCACAGGTATTCGTCACAGAAATTCGAATGCCTGACCACCAACTTTATCAAGGGGTGCCGTGATACGCAGTTACTGGGTTGTGCAGGTCAGATAGGCAGTAGCTCCATGTAAAATACTGGTATTCAGCTGTATCCGGTTAGACTAGAAACCTCAACATAGTTGGAAAAAGGCTAGGCAAATAATAAACTTTTGAATAAAACTAAGTCTCTGTGTACTTGGAAGGTGGTGCTCATTCGTAACCTCCTATATTCATATTGGTGTGTCAGTTATCAAAAGAAATATCTAATTAATCGGAGATTCCGACTTATTTTTATGCCATTATGTATAGTTACGAGCACCAATATGTAAACACTTAACAACTTTTAAAAGTGTTCTGATTAAAATGTCATGTTGTTACGAACATGGTATTCTGGAACTCATATTTTTATGAAAAAGATCCTATCTCCAAGTTACAATCGTTATTTCTTGCGAAAATTTGCTTTTAAATTTAGTAAGATTTTCAACCAATGACACTGCTTGGTACAAACTATGCTAGCGCCATTAGATTTTTTTTAGATTTGATGTTTTTAATTATTTTTTAATGATTAATTGATTGATTAGATTTACAGTTGAATTCCCCATTAGGAGAATACCAAAATATCCAAATCTAGAATTAATATGTCAATTCAGGCATTCCGTTACAACTGCGCCAGCAGACTCCCTTTCTTTTCAACCATCTAAGTAATAGGAATCGGTCCTAAAACACCCAATTCGTCCCAATCCATCAACTCGGTCCCACTCATCTCTTAAGCTGCCAAACCCAAGACTATGGGCTATCGACAAAATGGCCGTTAACCCAGTTATGGCGCCGTTCGTACGAGGCTTTTATTTCTTTCCTTTGACTGATTAACTAAGCCAACTGTTACACGGTCTTTCAATTAAGTAATCGATTAGTTTAAACGGTCGCCGTCGGTTTTATACGTTTTTGTTTAAGTGTAGCTTTGATTGAAAGTTCTAGTAGGATTGTGACTTTTATTTATAGAAATTAAATATCACTCCCGTTTTCGCCACATTCCGCCAGTTAAATTCTATGGAATACAATTCGATCATACAGGGTGTAAACAAACCCTTCACATAGCCGTCAACCAAGCATTCTGTACATCAAACTAAGTAACTTTACGCAAAAATTGTTGCTGGGAAACGACTTTTTTTTTGGGGTGAAATATCAAGTTTTACGGTAGGCCTCGATGGAAAGCACTCAAAGAATTGTGCTGATGGATGGATTGAATGGTACGTGGGTCGTGGAGCTGTGTAAAGTAAAAATCTTATATTAAAAACATGTATTTAAAAAAAAAACTTGTGAAAAAGTTGAAACTTTGAACCCCAATATCTCCGTAACTAGAAAGTTTTCAGGTATGGTCTAGAACAAAAAAATGATCTCAATGACGGGAAGAACAAGACAGTGCCTTTCGGTTTCGTCAAGGGTACTTTTACTCCCCACACAAAAGAAATATCGCAAAGGTGGGGAGAACAAGTGCGTTTCGGCTATGTTAAAGATCTATTTACACAGTTTATAGCCATTCGTCGTCATTAAACGTATACAGTACATCATACTGAACCCCCCCACATACCAGCTGTTTTTTTTAAAATAACCGATGAAAGATTTCTATGTGGCCGGCTCAGAATGGTGTACTGACTACGTGGTAACCGTTTTCGCGTCCGTGTCCCTTCCACCCCGTGTAAGTATAGATGATATGGCTAGAAAGGGGGTTGAGTACGGAGACAACGACAATAGAGAAGTGCAAAGAAGGAAGACAGGAGAATGATGATGATGTTGCTGATGTGAATAATTCTCATGCTTCCCCTACAAAAGATCCCGCGTGGTGGATTATAGCCCATTCCCGCGTGGTGGATTATAGCCCATTCCCGCGTGGTGGATTATAGCCCATTCCCGCGTGGTGGATTATAGCCCATTCCCGCGTGGTGGATTATAGCCCATTCCCGCGTGGTGGATTATAGCCCATTCCCGCGTGGTGGATTATAGCCCATTCCCGCGTGGTGGATTGTAGCCCATTCCCGCGTGGTGGATTATAGCCCATTCCCGCGTGGTGGATTATAGCCCATTCCCGCGTGGTGGGTTATAGCCCATTCCCGCGTGGTGGATTATAGCCCATTCCCGCGTGGTGGGTTATAGCCCATTCCCGCGTGGTGGATTGTAGCCCATTCCCGCGTGGTGGATTGTGGCCCATTCCTGCGTGGTGGATGATAGCCCATTCCCGCGTGGTGGGTTATAGCCCATTCCCGCGTGGTGGATTATAGCCCATTCCCGCGTGGTGGATTATAGCCCATTCCCGCGTGGTGGGTTATAGCCCATTCCCGCGTGGTGGGTTATAGCCCATTCCCGCGTGGTGGGTTATAGCCCATTCCCGCGTGGTGGATTGTAGCCCATTCCCGCGTGGTGGATTGTGGCCCATTCCTGCGTGGTGGATTATAGTCCATTCCCGCGTGGTGGGTTATAGCCCATTCCCGCGTGGTGGATTATAGCCCATTCCCGTGTGGTGGGTTATAGCCCATTCCCGCGTGGTGGATTATAGCCCATTCCCGCGTGGTGGGTTATAGCCCATTCCCGCGTGGTGGATTATAGCCCATTCCCGCGTGGTGGATTATAGCCCATTCCCGCGTGGTGGGTTATAGCCCATTCCCGCGTGGTGGATTGTAGCCCATTCCCGCGTGGTGGGTTATAGCCCATTCCCGCGTGGTGGATTGTAGCCCATTCCCGCGTGGTGGATTATAGCCCATTCCCGCGTGGTGGATTGTAGCCCATTCCCGCGTGGTGGGTTATAGCCCATTCCCGCGTGGTGGATTGTAGCCCATTCCCGCGTGGTGGGTTATAGCCCATTCCCGCGTGGTGGATTGTAGCCCATTCCCGCGTGGTGGATTATAGCCCATTCCCGCGTGGTGGATTGTAGCCCATTCCCGCGTGGTGGATTATAGCCCATTCCCGCGTGGTGGATTATAGCCCATTCCCGCGTGGTGGGTTATAGCCCATTCCCGCGTGGTGGATTATAGCCCATTCCCGCGTGGTGGATTATAGCCCATTCCCGCGTGGTGGATTATAGCCCATTCCCGCGTGGTGGATTGTAGCCCATTCCCGCGTGGTGGGTTATAGCCCATTCCCGCGTGGTGGATTGTAGCCCATTCCCGCGTGGTGGATTGTAGCCCATTCCCGCGTGGTGGATTATAGCCCATTCCCGCGTGGTGGATTATAGCCCATTCCCGCGTGGTGGATTATAGCCCATTCCCGCGTGGTGGATTATAGCCCATTCCCGCGTGGTGGATTATAGCCCATTCCCGCGTGGTGGATTGTAGCCCATTCTTGCGTGGTGGATTATAGCCCATTCCCTCTCATAGAGAGGAAGCCTGCGTCCCAGCAGTGGGAACATTAATAGGCTGATTATACTATGTTATGCTTATGCCCTACAAAAGATAACATACAAGTTCCTCGGTTCACCTAACATTAAAGAGGTCGACAGTACAATTTGCAATGATACCAGTTAGGGAAACAGTTTAGTAAGTAATTAAAAGTTACAATAGTATCCCTCGACTCGATGTGTTACGGAATTGCAGTTTGGCCTGGAGAATGGGGCGAACTATTGGAGCGAGGTATCAAGTATAATAATTCATGTAATTGGGATTAACTTGGGAATGGTCATAGTTTTTGGTATTGCCATCTTTTTTCGTCTTATGCTATTAATTATTAAGCCCGCTTGGTGGATACTGGCCAGCTCCTTCTTACAGAAAAGAGGATTAAATACCGGCAGTGGGAGGGAACATTATAGTTCTTTCGCGAACCCGCGCCATCTTCTACCAGTTTGGATGGATTACGTTACGCAAGTAGAACTATTTCAAATTAACTCAAACTCACCATTTAAAAGGTCCTTTATAAAACCTGAACTTAAAAGGTTAAAAGTCGCTCAATTGTATTTAAAGAAAAACATCTGTAACAGCAAAAGGTCCACTTGACATAAATTCTAGAACGCTCCACAAGCATGCTTGATCTCCACTTAACCAAAGTGGCTTGGAACAAAAGAATTTATTTAAAACAATTGCAAACACAAGAAAAAATACACTTGTATTCTATGTTGAAATCCGTTTCCAACTTATAGTATTTTCAATAAATTATTGTGGAAATTAAGTGGATTTCAGAATGACAACGATTGTAAAAGTCTCAAGACTGTTTGAGTTTGCCATGGGATCTGGAGGCGACAGTCCTCGCGCGCCTTCACGAATGGCGCGCGGAGGCACTACGTCGGGGGGAAACTCCGCTGCCGCGGCAAATCGCCGCTCAGCGGACAGACCTCCGGCGCGATCTCATGGTGACATGGAGAGAGCGACTGTCGCAACCCCGTGCAGGGCACGCCACCATAGTGGCGATAAGTCCCCTCTTTGAGGAGTGGCTAGAGAGGCGCCACGGCGCCCTCATCTTCCGCCTGACGCAGGTCCTCACCGGACACGGTTGTTTCGGGAGGTTACTGCACCGAATCGGGCGGGAGGAAACGCCCGGGTGTTTCCATTGTGAGGATCGTCTGGAGGACATGGTGCAGCACACTGTGGAGGTCTGACCCGCTTGGGCGGAGCAGCGCCGTGTCCTCGTAGAGGCGATTGGCGGCGGCGACCTCTCGAGCCCGGCCCTGGTTCAAGCCATGGTCCGGAGCGAGAGGGAATGGGAAGCCGTCACCTCCTTCTGCGAAGCAGTCATGCTAGTTAATGAGGTGGCGGGACGAGAGAGGGAAAGAGCCTCACGTCCCAGCCACCGCGGGAGACGCCCTGGGCGTCGGGGGTCACGTGGTGGCCCCCGGGCCACCGTAGGCGCGGGCCTGTGTACGGCGAGTTATGGGCTAGCTCGCCGTCCGGCCGTCTTATGACGACAGGCCGTGTCGACGGCGCGTTCGTGTTCCACGCGCGCCTCAAAGAGATGTCAGCAACCACGTAGGGGTCCGCACGGGCCGATGCCTGCCAGGGCTGCGGGACTGTTCTAAAGAGATACCGCGGCCCTGGAACACAAAAGGCAAAGAAGGAACACGGATGGGTTTTAGTCAGTACAAGTCTGACACTCCCTTCCGCTCCGCCCAGAGCGGGAGGGTCATTGTAGTATAAACTGAACTTTGTGCAGGGGTAGTAAAGTAATTTTTCAAAAATGGTACACACATGTTTACAGGTACCGCAATCCTGCCGCAATGCAATTACGATCAGAAACCTGTGGTATTTCAACCGATCTTATTGAACAAGCGCGGTAAAAGATATGAGCTCGCACATATTTTATATCACAAGAACTAGCTTGTTACTTTTATATAAGACTTTTTTACAGTAACAAGAACATAGTCTATATTTGCGCCTGGTTGAAGGTAATAGGCTCGCTATACCTCACGAGATAATAAATGTGACCTGTGATAAATGGATACCTCTACGTAACCCATAAAGACGACATGGGTATCAACGCTGGACAGTATAGTCGGGCCTGGATGAATTTGAACGTGTCTTTGTAGGTAGTTTAGATATCGAATTGAAATTAACAAAGTGGAGGATCTAAAATAAATATTTGTTCAAAAGCTGAGACGTTATTTCACTTTTGTTAGTTTGTTTGTACGATTTAAAATGAACTAAAGCTAAAGCTATTCAGCAAGAGCAACTTCGTTTTCTCCGAATCTGGCTGTAATTTAATCGTTGATTACATTGGTACTTCCTTCCCGTTCCCAAACTTATATTTCGTGTTTCTGGATTTGGGGAAAAAATGTTTTTTTAATTAATTATATGTGAAAATGCTCCTTAAAAACACTACCCAATTTGCAAGTATAAAAAATAGCGTAGTAGCTCCAACCCTGTTACAAAACAATTTTGCATGAACATGTTTTACCCAAGACTCAATTTTGCCTGAAAATGAGAACCGTTATTAGTTCTAACACATTTTTGGGCGAGTAAACTACTTTGATTTCATTAGGCTCTGTTGGGCGCCAGTAACGGTCTATTGACGCCCAACATGGGACAGAAGCTAGGGAGTTTTAAATTCAATTTGTGACCCCGAATAATATGTAGTAGACCTTTAAAATGTTGACGTAAAGCTTAGTATATCAAAGATGTTTAATTTGTGTGTATGGATGAATTTATAATGATGATAGTGTTTAATAATATTAATTATGGTGTTTGAAAACCATTTAAACTCTACTTACTCCAATTTCAGATATTTATTTTTCAACTTTAAAACATCTATTACAAAAAAGACCCTTACTTTTCTACGTATTTTTAAAACCCACAAAAAAGGAGTGTCAAAACCAAACAAACAATTAAGCGATACATTTCATTTGTTAAAATACCGATAAATTGTAACAGGCCAAAAACCAGTTAATCCGCTGAACTGTCGAGCGCTCCATTCGGAGGGTAGTCGCAATTTTAAACGGATCGACGGCCCAGAAAATTAATATCAAGTTGGCAGTAAAAACATCCGGTTGTCAAGTGATCCTTCTTAGCATTCATGAGAAATGCTTTGTATAATGTTTCCGGAACAACTGTAGGGAGGAATGGAAACTAAATGTGGTTTGAGGGTAGTTTCTAGTTATAGACAAAGCGATCGTACGTAATTGTCTGGAGAAAGTTATGATTCAGGAGTTGAGTTTGCTTCTGACTGCAACTGGAGAGCATTTGTTTTGTGAAAGTGCATCTGCACCTTTGCTGGACCTGTTGAGTGTTTAGAACTTCAAAGTATGGAGTGTGTTTTGTTAAAGTATCGAAGTGTTCAGTAGATAAACAACAGGGGTGTTATTTTAACAAGTTTCTGATTTCCCTCATACTTTTCACGTAACAGAAAAGCTATGTTTGATCTTGTCAGTGAACATTATTGTAACCGTACTCTTTGTCTCTCAAAATGCTTACGATATGCAAAGCAATTTCACTAATAACATTTACGTATTTTTCTCCTGTTTGCCAAAAGCCTGTCCCGCGAAAATAATTTAAAAACATTGTTCGCTATTACCGAACCTATTTGAGCATGTTTTTTGGTACTTTGTATCCAAAAGCGGCTGTTATTAGGGATTTTGTCGCCCAATAACGATCTCATAAAGGATCGTATCTATTTGCTAACCGTATTGAATCTGTTTCGCGTTCAACAAGAAATTGTTGAATGTTTTTCTAGATATTGTCAGATCTAAATATTGTATGTAGATCATGTTTGCTTTTCTTGCGTAAATGTGTTTAAAAAGTTGTCAGCGTCAAAAGCCATGCTTTATTGTACTGTTTCTGTAAAAAATAAGAATTTGAAAGAATTATTTTGTGAATTATAAATTGTAGCATTTGGCATTTTGTAGTTTTAGTCTACTCCTATGAAGAAAAGGCGTAAGATTATATTTGTATTACATGCCTCGTGGTTTTAGCATGTGACTAAAAGAGTGATGAACATAAATATTGATGGATGGAGATGAAGACGAAGAGCGGAATGCTAAGAAAGAAAAAGGAGTAAATGATAGCGTGACTGTTGACAGAGGAGAATGGAAGAAAAAAACGTGTTGCGGCCAGGAAGATGATGATGACGTCACATGTCTCGTGATTTCAGTACTGCCGTTATTATAAACGAATAAAACTGAAATGTTATATCAGATACTTTACCTATTCATATTAAATGGAATAGAAGGTATATAACAGATAGTATTCCGTAGAAAACTGTCTTTTATAAAGGAATTGAAAGGTTTCTTCGTATTCCATTGAACACGGCGCAATGTACTCTAACAGCGGAGACGAGTATTCTGTTTTCACGGAAAAGGATAGTGTGCTTGCCTTCATTAAGAGAATGTATTTCTTCTTGATTATTATTAATTTTAAATTCTCAACTACGTAAAGCGGTTTTCTGTAGTTTTTACCCGCGGCTTCGCATCCGTCGTAAAGGAAGCTCGCACGATGCTCCCATGTAAATTTTATTGTATAAAATATTTTATTTTTTTCATTATAGTTTTTTATTTATTTTATTTTGTTTTTTTTTTATTTTTTTTTCCTGTATAATTTGCAATTTTACTTAATCGTCTATATGGATGGATGATCTGCTAACATTTTCTTGTTAATTTATAAAATTGATACCTAACAAAAAAAAAAAAAAAAATTACTTTACTTTCGAAAGTCGGTAACTTTGTTTCTTTCATTGAATTTATTGCCACCGACTATCGAAAGCAATGTTTTTTTGGAATTCAGTATTTTTTTTTGTATAAACCTGCATGTTGGTCGTTTCCTACAACCAAAGGTTTTTAAAGAGTAACAATGGAGTTTCTTGCCGGTTCTTGAACTGGCAAGAAACTCTACTGTTACTATTCAAAAATCTTTGGTTATGACAATGTTTTCATGTAATAGTTATCATACTTAAGTATGAGAGGAAAGCGTAAGCCTGGGAAAAAGTGGGTACTAACATAAACGTAGAACAAGATAGTTGGTCTTAACGCGATGCAACTAAATACCAATATTTTACTTAAAGCGACTCATAAACTACCTCTATGCAAAAACTGACGATCCCTTGTTCTGTTGCTGCATAAAACGACAAACAAACACACTTTATCATTTTTGTGTAGACAGTACAAAAAATTCTCCGAAGAAAATATACTTTGAAAGTATTGGCAGCCGATTAAGCCGTATCGTTCATGTACAAAGCACATTATAATAAATATCTTGTATCTGATATGAATACAAGTATTATCGTTCCTATTATTCATACGAAAAATAGCTTTGAAAGGAAATACAAGATGAGATAGGATGATGTGGAAACTTGATTTGCTTAAGCATGTACGGTGAAGGAAAATTTATTGTTCATCAAATTATCACACTACTTCGTTTTGACATGTTATAGTTTTTTCTTACAACTAAATATCAAAGAAACTTGTACTGTCACTTACGGGATATCTTCCGTGATTGTTCATTGTTTTGAACGCCGAAATATCGGGAGCTCAAAACAATGAACAATCACGGAAGATATCCCGTAAGTGACAGTACAAGTTTAGTTGTAAACCGTGAAAGCTTAAAACAGTGTTTAAATATCAAAGAATAACAGGTGGGTCTTACTTCGAAACGTGAGTGTGTTGTAGAGGAAAGTGGTGATATTTGGATCACAGTCGTCCATTGAGGGGACAGAGGAATGAGGGAACACAACCAACTATATGGACAGACGATCTCATTAAAGTTGCAGGAAAAAACTCGACAGCCCTGACTCAAAACCGCCAAAAGTGGAGGATTTGGAAGAGAGCTACACTCAGGATTGGGTGACCAAAGGTTGAAAAAGAGAGAGAAAGAGAGAGAGAGAAGAGAGAGATAATCTTTTGACACTTTCTCAGTCACCACCTACAATTATTGTTTAAATTCATTGGTTTTATGGACACAAAATTGGTTGGACACTAATAAATCAATGCATGCATGGAAAAGCATGAGTTTATTAAAGTGTATATTCTCACAAAAACATCTAGAATCTGTTCCTTACCTAAAACTTGCCTCAGGCAGACACCACAGAACCCCACGTGCTACGGTCCTTACATACTCCTTTTGCCTCGTCCACGTTCACACATCTGGTTATTCACGCACGCCGGTTGCGAGTACTACGCACCTGACCTTTCTGAAGAAAATTATCAATAAGGTCAGTGTATGTCCTTCTAGGGCATCCACTCCCGGTGAACACAACATCACGCCTGTAATCCCCGAAGGGTAAGGCAGATTTGTACCTACTAGTACACCCACATTTTGTCTGTTATTTTTTAAGTCCCATGTGATAGCCTGTTGCCATCAAACGGGCACAGATCCAGACTCTGAGGCTGTTACTGAGATATTCCTTATGTAAAAATCCAATAACACTTTTCCCGACGCGGGAATTGAACCCAGGGCCTCATGTTCAGCGGTCGCGCTTACGACCACTCGCCCAACGAGGCAGCCACTCACATCTGCCTTGTAAATATCTTTTGTTTAACCATCGAAGAATAGGTACTCTTGATTTTTTGTCACAACATTTTCTTTTAAATCGCAACGTCATCGACACCATCGGCTACTGTTATCAGTCCTCGCTTAAAACATTCTGTCCTACCTACCCTTACACGTAGCCCAAAGATAACCTCTACAATTTATCACACCGCGATATCCAGACAGAATCGCCGCTCTAAGATTAATACCCCAAATTTGCTCTAATTAAAACGGAGTTCCTTCCAACAAAAGCTAGGGTAGCCACAATTTATGCCGGCCGAGTGGACCGGGAAATTAATCTGGTTGGGTGTAAACAACCGCAGATGCGTCTGCTCTACTGGCTGCAAGCGTTCGGCAAAAAGTGCAGTGAATGGATTTTGGGCAGCATTTGTGAGTTAGGAATGTAGGGTAATTTATATTTTATAAAGCTGCCGAATTGATTGGCGGATTCCGACAGTGACTATGTGTGATTATTTTGTGCTTCTATAAAATCAAATCAATCGAAATTACCTTTTTGTATGAGCTTCACATCCAAATTAAAAACAAGTATCAAATGTGTATTTGCTTGTTTAACTTGATCCATAATGGTCTCTAAGAGTTGAATCCATCGTGTTTTAGAGTTCCGTACCCGAAGAGTAACCAACGGGACCCTATTACTAAGCCTTTGCTGTCCGTCCGTCTATATGTCAGCGGGCTGTATCTCATGATCCGTAATAGGTAGACAGATTACAAATTTTCACAGAAGGTGTACTATAATGTACCCCTGCTACAATGGCACGGAACCCTGCATGCGCGAGTCCGACTCGCACTTGGCCGGTTTTTAAAAGCATTAGGTTACAAACAAAAAAATGGAGCAAATCAGACTTTACTATTTGAAACAAGCGTAAAAGAAACAAAAAGTGCGAATAATCTAATTTATTGAACGAATGCGAAACTCAACGATTTTAAAATACCTAATATTGTATCTTTACATGCGTTTATCACTACCCTCATTTATTTTTAACCCCACAGCGAACACGCTTTCTATCTAGAAATAAATTAGTGACTGTCAGCGTTGGTAATTAAGCACCGAACGTATCCACGCCACGACTGAGACGTGCCACGCCGCCGTGACACCGCCGTATCGTGTTTCTAATGGCGTACAAGGTCGGCGAACACTAACAAACTATAGTAGAATAAATATTTGTTATTCATTTTAAGGTAAAGGTTAAAGGTGAAATTGTTGTTTAAAAACGTGGCTGGGTAAATTTTTATTGTTATAATAGAATTTCACGCCGGTCTTCCATCTAAGGATTAGGTAGACTTATACAGGGTGTAAACGGACCCTTCACGAAGCCGTCTACCAAGCAATCTGTACATCAAACTACGCAAAAATTATTGCTGGGAAATGAATTTTTTTTTAGGGTTGAAAAATTACGTTTTACGCTACGAGTCAATGTAACAAAACACAAAACATTGTGCTGATGGATGCTTTGTAGTAGTACGGGGATCGTGGAGGTATTTAAAATAAAGTTATACCATTAAAAACTTGTATTAAAAATAAAACTTTTGAAAAAGTCGGAACTTTAACCCCCAATATCTCCGTAACTATAAGGTTCCCAGGTATAGTCTAGAACAAAAAAATGATCGCAATGACGAGGAGAACAAGTGCCTTTCGGCTTCGTTAAGTCTACTTTTACACCCTTTATAGTAAAGCCGTCGATGAGTTGAAGTTCCATATTATATTGGGCGAGTCTACTGAAAATTTGTCCTCAACCAGGACGGTTGGCGCACTGACTGAGCAATTGACAGCAGCGCTACGTATCGCGGGTTCGATTACCGCACGAAAAAAATATTTGTATTGGCTATAGGTAGGTAGTCTTTCCGAGTCTGGTTGTCTCTGGTTTTTTTTTTTATTTCGCCTTTTCTGACCCACTGCTGGGCAAAGGCCTGGGATCATTGATATTCCAACACTCCCAGTGTTTTGCCTTCTCCAGCCAATCAGTCAAGAACGAGTCCAAATTGTCACGCCAGCGTTTAATTTTCGTTTGTTTCGTGAAACGCGCCCACGATACTGGAGAAATTTCTAGTGCCAAAGTTAAAAAAAAAAGCAGGGACTTTTTTGCTACTTAGATTTACTTCATGGAAAATACAAATGATATTATATAGCAAATTGTTGCAGATAAATTCGGACAATTGTCGTAATTTAAGTACTTCAAGCACAATAGCTATCTCTTTCTGTATCATACGTTCCGTATTATCTATCGTAACAACAGCAGTCGTAACAACGCAACGATATTTGAACGGTAGTAGAGTATCTTTATAATATCATTGGAAAATACCAACTAGGGAATTGAACCCACGGTTATCAGTCGAAACACTAGACTAACGACAGGACTTAGACAAGTCGCAATGAGTTTGAAAACGTTTTTTAATTCGACAACGTCTTTCAACAGGATTGACATTAAACTTATGTCAATCTGGACTTTACATAATGATTATAACTGATTGACCGTCATTCTATCTAGGCCCTAAGACACTCATGTATCCATGTTTGTTATCCATGATAACTGCAAAACTAACAAAAAATTTAATAAATCCGCTGTATCCGAAAACAATTACAACCGAAGTAATATTAAAACCACATTGGCGATGAACGATGAGTCACAAGGAGATAAAACCACAATATTCAATGTCCCAGTGACACTGTCAGAGGGAATGCCCCGGTAATTGCATTACCCGTTCTGCGGGTAAGTGATAAATATTCAACTACCCTACATTTCGAATTTTAACACAGTTGTGCGTGAGCCAAGGCTTGTACATGGATATGTATTATGCATACATCGTTCTCTGTCTACTTAATTCTTTGCCGGTCTCTAGAACACTTCTTGATGTCGGAGAAGGCACGCTTACGGTGCGATATTTTCTTTTTTAGGGTCCCGTACCTTAAAAGGAAAAAGGAACCCTTATAGATTCACTATGTTGTACGTCTGTCCATCTCAATACCCTTTTTCTCAGCAACGCGTGGAGGTATCAAGCTGAAATTAATATTAAATACTCAAATCTACTACCCCTTGGAGCAGTGAAAAAAACAAAGTTGTTATTCAAACCGATCAAAAGATATGACCGTTTATGTCGCATATTTTGCGATTTCACAAGGAAATCAAAACCTATAGGGTACTTCCCGTTGACCTAGAATCTTGAAATTTGGCACGAAGCAATGTCTTTCAGCACAATGTAAACGAAAAAAAAACCGTGAATATGTAGTTTAATAACAAAATAACTAAAAACTTATACAGAACCCTCGGTGCACGAGTCCTACTCGCACTTGGCCTGTTTTTTCCATTTTACTCTTGCATTAGGCAAGGTTACGAGTTTTCACTTACAAAGTTAGCGTGAGAAAAGTCGGTGAGATCTGGTCGTAAGTTGTGCGATTTGAAGAGAAAACAATTGAGCACCGCCTGCACTTGTCGCGATTTAGGTAAGCCACGTTTTCACACTCGGTTCTCTTACATTATTTTACCTCTGCATGCTGCAACCCAATATCAACCTTATTGCATCGGTTAATAAAGATCACTATGATTTTGACAGTTATGAAAATTGAGGGTTAAAATAACTGTGAATTATAAACGTATACCACCAATGCTGATGTTGATCTGTCAAGCCGGTACGGATAAATTGCGGGCTGGCTGTGGTCACTGATAACTTGCAGCAATAACTGAACAATAACAGAACATTTAAACGTTAGTTTTATTATTTTTGCTGTGTCCTACAGGGTCCGTAATTGTCCCATAGCTTTAAGCCCATTGTAAGATCTTTAAACAAAAGATTATGTTATGCAAATCATCATCCTCTGCCCAGCCTTTTCACAACTATCTTGGGGTCGGCTTTCAGTCTAACCAGGATGTTGAATACCAGTGTTTTACATGGTGCTATTGCCTATCTGACCTCCACAACCCAGTTAGTACTGGGTAATACGAATATGTTATGCAAATAAATATTTGAATATCAAGATACTTTAGTAATATTTGTATGCTGAGGTGTCCGTGTCCATGTCCATCGCCGTGTCCGCAATTTGTCCTTACTGGTATGGCCGAACTTTGACTTAATCGATGGTTGTTCTTTTCCTAACAGTTTAAACTCAAACACAGATGTGTTATCGAACCATTAAATAAAGCCTAGCCTACACACACAAATATAAATACAAATTGTATTGGGGAAATCGAAATGAAAAATAAATACCAAAATGCCAACATTGTCAACAGTTGCTACCATTTTGTTACCGCAAGCGGAATTGCGAACACATCATGATGTTGCCAAAAACTTATGATTAGTACTAAAACAGTATTCAAAACTCCATCTGACATGCGTACATTGAGTTAAAAGTTATAAAACTACATACATTATACAGTGACATGTTGTTACCCTGTCTAGTTGTGCTACAGGGACCTAATTCGTTCCGTTTTTATGACTCCACGTGGAAAGTGTGCCGCCACTTTATAAAGGCTTCAGAGATCATATTCTTTTAGTTATTTTTTGACGCTCTTTTAATTGCTTCACCTGTAAGTAACTAACTGTGTCAAAAATCTTAGAAGTTGAAATGACGGACATTTTAAATCCAATATGGCGGACAACCAAAGATGGCGGACTAGTTATTTTTTATGCATTCACATGATATGGGTATCAAAAATGAAAGGGTTTGCTGAGTAGAATACAAGAAATAAAATGTAATCACTCTAAAGCGTGTTTTTTAGTTTTTTAAACTATTATATTATTTGTCTCTTAGGGCCTCTCGTTTGGCCTCACCAAACAAGCGTAATTTTTTGAACTGTGAGTCGCGTAAAATGAGTCGCGGAATTTACGCTGCATTCGGTTTCATACTAAAGTCCTGTTTGTACCACACGGCGACACACAATAAGTTCTCTGCTGACTCACGGGCATTATTTCAACCAAATTAGCGCTCGGGGTGAGGGACGGGAGCGAGGCAAGCGTCAGTTAGTTACAGAATGCGCGAGAGTCGACTGAAGTTACGTCGTACGTACGTATCCTAACCGAATATCAGTTGAACGTAAATTGCGGTACTCAAAATACGCGACTCGCAGCTCAAATAATTACGCTCGTTTGGCCTCACACTTATACTACTGAGCGAAAAGCTGATTCCACATCTTATATTATGTGAAACTAAATCTCTCTGCTTGTTACCTTCTCACTCCATAACGACATCGGATTTCGATGAATACAC
This sequence comes from Noctua fimbriata, assembly GCA_905163415.1. Classification (NCBI taxonomy): domain Eukaryota; kingdom Metazoa; phylum Arthropoda; class Insecta; order Lepidoptera; family Noctuidae; genus Noctua; species Noctua fimbriata. The sequence continues at coordinate 16,196,422 of LR990929.1, forward strand.
ACAAAGTCAGACGACGACCTAGACAGGGTATTTTTTTAGTACATACACCACACAGGCGAAACTTTTAAATAGCAAACTCTGGGATATTCCAAAAACTTATCCAAATTGTGTAAATCAAACTATTTGAATCTTGGACAAACACTTATCAAAATGGGTACTTAAACTTCAGCAACAAAGCCTCTTCAGTATTATCGGACCACTTAACATAGTTATCTAATACCTACACCCATTACCAAGCTATTACCGGCAGGTGTATAAGCAGAGATGTAGTCCATGAATCTGCCGTAATCTTCGCACAAGTTAGCGTCCACGAGGTAGTAATAATCCCCTGTTAGACGGTCTAGTGTTGCCATACGGAATATTGTAGCACTAACGTCCTTATGGAGATTCGCTCGTGTTCTATTAATACTTAGTAGTTTATGCACGCGGCTTTGCCTACGTGGAGTTCGGTAATTGTTCCACGGGACCGTACTACCGGGATAAAAAGTATTATTATGTGTTATTTATTTAAACAAATAAATAACACATAATAATACTTCAAGCATAAAGTACAGAAGCGGACTTAATGCTATAGGCATTTTCTACCTGTCAACCTTTCGGTGATGCAGAGCACAACAGTGGTAGGTGTATATCTGAAAATAATTTTAATTAATACTAAGATGAGTTAAAAAGATATAAAATACTATATATTTATTAAATCAAAATACTAAAAAGTGTACAGTGTTAAGGGCGTTTATACAGAAAGTGGGCAACGCGACGTCGCAAATAGCTGTCAAATATTTCGCTGTTTTGATTAATTTGGCAATATTACTGTATGGAAATAAGAAATATGGCTAACTAGTGAACTAAAATATTGATTATAAAATGCAATAATTAATATCGTAGCACCGAATATTCAGTTTTAGATGTAAAAAAAGTATTTGGAAACTTTCCAAATGCCTTTTTTAAACCTACAACGGTTACAACATCAAATTCAGTATTTTAATAAAATTGCAATTCATTATTAATATTCTAGTTCATTAGTTAGCCATATTTCTTACTTCCATACAGTAATATTGCCAAATTAATTAAAACAGATAAATATTTGACAGCTATTTGCGACGTTGCCAACTTTTTGGATGAACGCTTTTAAAGCAGGTTATAAAATTCATGATGGAAAAACCTAATAACACCATGCCCGACTCGGGAATCGAACCCAGGACCTAATGTTCAGTAGTCGCGATTGCGACCACAACACCAACAAGGGGGCTACAAATATTATAAAGTGTTAACCTGTCAATATACCACTTAAGTATAGTATTATATAGGTATCCACACCTTCTTTTTAAGCACGATTCCCATTCACTCTAAGTTCTGACACTTCTAGTGCTTCACAAAGCCTCATACGCATGAATTAGCGATTTACTAGCACAAAGGAAAAAGAGATTTATTAAAAGAGTATGTTCATTTGTTTTCACACTTCTTTACTTGAATTATATTTAGTTAAATAATAACAGCCGCTCCGATCGATCTTTAGGTTAAGCTGTGCTTGATTAGGTTGGTCTGTGGATGGGTGACCACCCATTACAATAATGCATTCAGGGCGTTGATGGGGCTGCCACGCTACTGTAGTGCATCAGGGATGTTTGCGGCAGCCCAGGTTGATGGCTTCCATGCTATACTGCGCAAAAGAATTGGCTCCCTGATGCGCCGCGTGCGGGGCAGTCCCAACAGCCTCCTGAGGGTAGTGGCAGAACGACTGGATGCCGACTGTCCTATTATGAGGCACTGGACGAGGGTTCACATTACCTGTGAAACCTCGTCGGGTGCCCACAGGTTTTAATTGTTGTTGTTTTTATTTATTTTTTATATTGTACTAACATAGTTTATAAGTTTGATTGTTACTAACCTAATATGGACCTACTACAGTCTGAAATAAATGATTTTTATTTATTTATTTATTTATTACATACCGAGTTTCCTAAGTGCCTCGGAAAGCATGTTAAACCGTTGGTCCCGGCTGTCATTTGTAGATCTTTGAAAGTCGTTACGGGTAGTCAGTGGCCCAAAAAGTCTGACAACCAGTCTTACCAAGGGGTAACGTATTAACTTGTACTAACTGGGTTGTGGAGGTCAGATAGGCAGTTGCTCCATGTAAAATACTGGTATTCAGCTGCATCCGCTTAGACTGGAAGCTGACCCTAACTTTGTTAGGAAAAGGCTAGGCAGGTGATGATGATACAGGTGTAACTCTAAAAGAGCAATATCTCTTTCTTAGTCCATAAAACAGGACAACTTTCTCTAAGGAACAAGGATCGAATAAAAAATTAGACTCTTCATGCTTTCAGCCGTTCCGACAATTTGTAGGTATGGGAAGTCCAAATGTATTTTTTTCTACACCTCTTATTTAAAGCGCATAAAAAGTACCTACAGGGTGTAAATGGACCCTTCACTAAGCCGTCAACCAAGCATTCTGTACATCAAACTAAGTAAAAAATTTTGCTGGGAAACGATTTTTTTTTTTGGGGTGAAATATCAACACTCAAAACGTTGTGCTGATGGATTCATTGAACAGTAAACGGGTCATGGAGGTATTTAAAGAAAAGTTATAATCTTGAAAACTAGTATTAAAAAAAAAACTTGGGAAAAGTTGGAACTTTGATCCCCAATATCTCCGTAACTAGAAGGTTCCCAGGTATGGTCCAGAAAAAAAAAGATCGCTATGACGGGGAGAGTAAGTGCCTTCCGGCTTCGTTAAGGGTCTATTTACACACTTTATATGAAGTTGCAGCAAAGTTGAATTGTAAGACCGAAATTCACTCGAAGTTTAAGTTATGTATTTGGCTTTTTGTGGGATACCCTCGTCTAAAGGGTTTGGTTTAGCGGATTAGGGCTTACGGCTTTAGTCTAACAGTCTTAGCCTTTGTCTAAAGCAGACAAGAACGTTAGATCAAAATTGAGGTTAGAATAATCTCTAAGGGAAAATCAACTATCACTGTTATTAACTTATTTCTAACTAGCTGTTGCCCGCGACTTCGTTCGCGTGGAAATTTTGTTGTGTAATAATACTGACATAATCCAATGTTGCTCACCTCTTTAAGCAAGTGATAATATATAGCCTAACATTTGAAGAAACCTATTACGGATATTTGTGCAAAATTTGAACAGGATCTATGCAGTAGTTTTTGCGCCAAGTCGGAACATAGATTTTAACGATTTTATTATATGTAGAGAAGAGAAGAGACTAAACGTTGCTCGCGAACTTCGTCCACGAGAAATTATTTTAAAAATATTACTTTCGCTATTTGAATCGGATTTTGTTTACAATTTCAAAGGTTTAATTTTTTTTACGGAACTCTAATCATTTTTTTAAATAAAAGTAGCCTACGTTACTCCTTATAACATCAGCTATTTGCCAGTTAAAGTTTAGAACAAACAGACAAACAGATAGACCGACAGACAGACAAAAATGTATAAAATATATTTTGTTAGAAGTACCGTATATACTTTCATATGCATTCAATAAAAAGCTGATATTTTGAAATTAAAAACAGACACTTCAATTTTATTTATTTGTTTGTACATATGTAGTGTAGATGACATAAATAAGAAAACTAGGTTCGACTGCTTGAAATGATATTTGAGGTTGAAACAATCTGCATGTGTTAAGAATGGTCACTCATCTTAATTGACCTAAGCCAGCGCAGCTTAACCTCACCAACAAAATAAAAAAAATTGAATTGGACCAATACTTTAGCGATTTCTAAATAGCCACGAGCTCCTTCGTAATCTACTCAGTAATAGCCCTCATTAAATATTTCTTTGTAGACTAAAAAGTACCTACTTCACAAGACCCCAGTTTTACTCTTAATCAAAATTCATAACCGCTTCCTATTGGAATTCTCTAGATTTCTGCTGACACAGCGGAAAATGACAAGAATGACCGTTGAGAATGTTCTTTAAATGTTAAAACTTTTTAAGATTCGAATCGCCGTTATGATCTGGAGGTTCCTTTTTTAAAAAGGAAGCTTTTGACTAATCTATTGAAAATTGTTCCTTAATGTTACCATCACACTATTTTTCTCAGGGGACCAGCACATTCGTGAAATTTAGTTTTTTTATGAAAAGATTTTATTTTAATGCCCTTGGTAGGTATAATTGTCACTCCTTGAGGCATTTTAAATGCATCAGAAATATGTAAGGATCGAAATTAAAGGTTTTTTTTTCCTTGTAGGAGCCTGCCTTTATTCCATTTTTTTGGTGTCGACGCAGCATGTCTTTTTCTTCCGTATTCTTCTTTGCCAAAGTAGTTTCAACCTTAGTGAAGTTTAAAACAGAGAACAGAGAGTTTAGGTCAAAACTGGTCAAATAATCAAGGTTGACTGTAAGGCACTTTATTCAATTGCAAATAAACTCCACATTGAACATATCCCAAGAGAGACTTTATCAAGAATCAGTCATTTCTCGTTTCGCCTCGCTCTGTTAGTTTTCGTCGAGTAGAACGTATTACTTTGTCTTAGTTACAAGTTACTTGTGTTAACTTTGGGAACATACCTATTAAGTTTTCGTGTATATGTACCGCCATCAGCGAAAGGGTCTGAAGACTTCAATATTGAGCTCGTGGTTAAATAATAACAGCCCACGAGTCGATGTTCAAGGTCATAATGTAGTGCATGCTGTGCTTTTCTGTAACTGATGAGTAGCTTAGACTTAAGTTTGCAATGTACAAATTATAATGTAACAGTGTGTTTACAAATCAATTACATTTTTAAATATTCCTTGGAAAAAACAAAATGAAAAAAATGTAGCCCACCGGTATCGGGAACAGGGTCCAAGCCACCGGCGGTCTGGATTCCAGAGAGAGAAACTTTCTAACAATACGAGCCGTGTCCAGGAGTACCGATTTCTGAATCAAGCCCTTGATCCAGCTGCCTAACGAGAGCCTCCTCAGGTATTGGTCGAGGCTCTTGGCAATTAAGCCATGGGCTGATACGACTATCGGCACAATGATCGCTGAGTCTACATCCCACATGTCGACAACCTCGCGAGCCAAGTCAAGATACTTGATTTGCTTATCTTTCTCGGCTTTTTCTGATTGTTGGGAAGCCTAATAATAAATAAATAATTTAAGCTGCGCTTGCCAAGGTTACTGGTCAGTGAGCATCCATTGCATACCAAATTTCCTATATTTGTAGATGCAGCTGAAAACCAGTATTTTACATGGAGTGACTGCCTATCTGACCTCCAGTTAGCACTAGCTACTGGGTAATACGATGATACCCCTTGGTAAGACTAGTTCTCTGACTTTTGAACCACTGTATGTAATTTCAAAGATCTAAAAATGACACCCGGGACCAATGGCTTAACGTGCTTTCCTTGACACGGAGAAAACTCGGTATGTAATGGGTGGTCACATATTCACGGACCAACCTAGGCAAGCGCGGTTTAACCCAAAGATCAACCCGAGCGGCTGTTATTATTTAGCCTCGAGTTATAATCTTGAAATAAAACCATAAACAGTCATCATAACCGTTCCAATTTCTTGCCGCCACAGATAAAGTAGCGTTAGCTGGTAATGGACCGGATTTCTCAATATGGCGACCGGAAATTGGCTCTGCAGCGGTTATTAGGCCAAACAGGAAGCGACGATTTCGGAAGGATTGGGCCGTAAACGATTATTTCGTTTGTGTAATAGTTCTGTTATGGTAGTTATTTGTTTAGTTGAGCAAATACGTTATTAGTTATTATTTCTGTCTAATAAGTTGCTTCGTGATTCGATTATATTGAACAGTAATAAAAGATAACTTAAACTTAGATAAAAGACATCTTTGGTGGCAATGTAGGTATTAACAGTAAACCTGTGTCAAATTAAGCACACTATGTGGGTATTACAGCTCAACATACATTTGATATGCTCCTGTAGCAAGTTAATGCCTAACCAATCGTTTATCGTTTAAAATTAAAGTTCGCGAGTACATTCAGAAAAAGCTGGCAGTTTCGTCACAACGTTAATGCTTTCTTCATTGTTTGTCTTTTTATTTTAGGATATCCGTGTAAATTTCTATTTACATATATATAATATATTGATATATATTTATAGTATTTTGATATATCGTTATAGTATTTTATATATCCTTGTAGTTTATCTTAGCAATAAATTAAATTTTTGCAGATATATTTACACCTACCACTGTTTGTCTCTGCATCACCCAAAGGTTGACTGGTAGAAAATGCCTATGGCATTAAGTCCGCCTCTGTACTTTGTGCTTGAAGTGTTAATAAATAAATAAATGGCATTTTTTTGTGAGTAAGCGTCAACATAAAATGCGTGCATAACGACATTGTTCTCCTTTATGATATTATTATAATATACTGTATATTACAGCGAAGTTTGAAATGCCATTTTTTCCTATTGTATATCGAAAGGTTTAGCAAAAACTAATATCAGCCTGTTATAACATAGATTTTTAAATCAAAGAACTTTGTTCTAAGTTCTTTACTTTAAAAAGCAACACTAACTCACTTCGAGTATAATTAAAGTATTAAATCCAGTCTTAAGACTGCTTTTATTTGTTTTCAAGAGGTCATTGAACAGTTTTTACGCCATTTTTTTTTCATTATAAAACAATACGTTTGCTGACGTCAAAACCATTAAGTGTTTATTAATATTTTTCCAAACAAATATTAATATGAATGGTTCGTCAATGCATTGTTTTATACTTTTTGTGTAGTCCTGCTTATAAGTAAATTATCATTTAACAACTTTTGTGGATGAATATGGTGGTCAAATTTATTAAGAAATATAATGTTTAAACTTTTTGTCATAATACGCTAAGATTATTTGGTAGAGATAGAGAGATCATCATCGGTCGGCGCAGCATGTCTTCTTCTTCCATACTTCTATATTACTCGTCTTCTCAGACACCTCCTTTCTTGCCATATCATCCTTTACACAGTTCATCCATCGTTTCTTTGGTCTTCCTCTACTCTTAAACACATCCACATTCATGTTCAGAACTTTCCTCACAACATTTTCCTCATTCCTCCGCATCATAAGCCCATACCGCGGCAACCGATTACCACACATACTTTAATATTTAAATTTATACAAATAATCAAAACAACAGCTTACGATACCTAGATTAATTTGTAATGCATATCGTGGGAAAATCTGCTATACAATGCTACAAAAAAAAACTCGAAAATTATGAAGAAAAGTGTCATTCTATTGTTTATAGACTAATCTGTATGACGTCACTCTACCGAATGTTATTTAAATTAGTCTAGTAGTTTCTTGAATGTCAAATAAGCGTACTCACTTTTCGATACAAACATTAATACATTTGTCTATTAATGTTTGTATGGAAAAGTGAAGTTTCTTGAATGTCAGCGCACTCACTTTTCCATACAAATATTAATACACAAACACACGCCTTTTTCCTCTGGAAGTTAGCAAAACTACAAAAAGTAGTTTTTTATTTTATTTTATATGTTGCCCCACCGCGGCACCTTAGGAATTTCCCCTGTATCGTGGGTGCGTTTACAAACATTTAAACTCACATACACAAACAGCCAGACCCGGAACAATTACCTGTAAGTCATAGAAATATTTGTTCCGTGTGGGGATTTGAACCTACGACACGCAGCGTAACAGCCAATCGCTCAGTCACTGCGCCAACCGTGCCGTCAAAATAGTACAGTGGCTAAATAATTACAGCCGCTCGGGTCGATCTTTAGGTTAAGCCGTGCTGGCCTAGGTTGGTCTGTGGATGGGTGACCGCCCATTACACACCGAGTTTACTCCGTGCCTCGGAAAGCACGTTAAGCCGTTGGTCCCGGCCGTCATTTGTAGATCTTTGACAGTCGTTAGGTAGTCAGAGGCCCAAAAAGTCTGACAACCAGTCTTACCAAGGTGTATCGTATTACCTAGTACTAACTGGGTTGTGGAGGTCAGATAGGCAGTCGTTCCATGTAAAGTACTGGTATTCAGTTGCATCCGGTTAGACTGGAAGCCGACCCTAATATAGTTGGGAAAAGGCTAAGCCGATGATGATGACTTCTTTTGCTTCGTCTACGTCTATACATGAGGTCATAAATGCACGCTGATTGCGAGTACTACGCACCCGAGCTTTCTGCATAACTTCGTTAATACGGGGTCGAAGGGACACCGACGCTACAACGGTTATCACGTATTCAGTACAACACTCTGAAACCGACAAAGAAATTTTTCATCGCTGTTCCATACATGTTGACCGTGTAGGTATTGCAGTTTTGTAGGAAACAGCTGTTTTTTTTTTTAAACCGACGAAAAAATTCTGTTTTCAGAGTGATGTGTATGATATTTTTTTTAAATTCTATTTAAAAAAAGAAACACTATTATAAAAAACTAAACCACTCCTCAGAATTAATGTAAAACACGAAAATAACCGCGATTTATTAAATTTACACATTCGTTAAACTCGAAGTTTATTAAACAAATTATTTACCAGAGCAGCATTACGTAATTAATTGGTATTCGATTTATCAACCGTAATTAAGTATTGGATTTACGTTAAATTAACCGATGCGCTTTGTTTATTGTTTTATTTTTGTTAAAGCTTTCAATTGTTGCATCGATGGATCACAGTTAATTAGTTTTCTCAGTAAGATGGGGTATTCAATTCTCGTTAATTAAAGTACCAAGCCTGGAAACCCCGAAGGGTTGGGCAGAGGTATACCTAAAAGTAAACCTACATATCACCAGTTTTGTTTAAGTCCCATGAAATAGAGAGCGAGCGGATTGCCATTATCCCGGTAAAATTTCAGACTCCGTGGCTGATACTGAGAAAATCCTGAATCCTGAATCCTGATGGAAAAAGTCAATAACACTTATTCCGTCCTGGAAAGCGAATCTGGACTTGCGACAGATAAAACACCGAGGCAATGGTAATATAGTATTGGATTTGCTTTAAATTAACCGATGCACTTTGTTCATTGGTCAATTTTTACCCGATTGCGCCGAAGCTCAAAAGGAGGGTTATGTGTTTGTTGTTAAAACTTCGTATCGCTAGTTAGTTGGGTCGGTGATGCATCATTGTTAGTGAGTTTTCTCTGTACGATGGTATAGTTTTTTAGCTGTCTAGTTGACTTTATATAAGTGAGAGGAAAGAGTTCTTCAGAATTCAATTATTAAATAAAAGAGTACTTAAATCATTGAAAAAAAGTAAGACAACGACTATGCATGTTTACGTAAATATTCGCCTGTTTTACTTAGAACTTATAAAAATATATTCGTGTATGAATTTTAAATGTAGGTACAATGATTTCCACGAAATGTTGCTTGTTAAAATATTGAGATTTCGTTTATGAATCTTATTTATTCTTTATTACCTTCTTAATTCAAATTTATTAATATTACATACATAAATGTCTGTTAATAATTGTAATTAGCGTACTAATTACTTTTATCTCATTTCAGGTGACTCCTGAAGCAGAAATATACCGAAGTAAGTGGGAATCCAATTAGTACGAATTTATCTTAAGTAGATTTTATCAATAGGTTGCCAATAACGTTTATTCGCCAATTTACTTTATTGGCGCCCAAATGGGACTCTCTGGGAACTCATTACTATAAGTATTTTATGTGACGTTTTGTGACCGCAGAGTTCTCGAATGTTCATGAATATTTAATGAATATCGGAATTTCTTTAATTTATATCAGCATTTACAGATTTTAATATTGCAGCTGAAAGTAAAAATACAGGACGTGATTAATTGGAAATGCATTATCAGGTAGTTTTTTCACGCCTTCCCTGCCTTTGAGGAGAAATTTAGTCACACTGGCGTATGCGAAAAGAAAAAAAACAACTTAAAACACTTCATCCATTCAGCATTTATTAAAAGGCCACGGATGCTTGCAACGAAATAGAACGTGACTTTTCAAACACGCCGCCGGTCAGAAGCCAAAACCATCAATCCCTTACAAACAGGGAAATATTCACGAAAATCCCAGCACGGAACGAAAAAAAAACTAGCAAAAATGTCACACGAAATATCAGGGAAAAATCAGGCGCTGTCGTATGAATAGTTCTTCAGCCTGCCAAAGTGTCATTGAAAACGACTGAGGGTAGTTGAACGGAAAAGTGAACTTTGGGAAGTTGAGGATAGGGTTGGTTTTCGTTTGGTGATGGCAACTAATTATCGCGAGCGTCTGGCTTGAAAGAAAGAAGTGGAAGAAGCCAGTGAAATCATGCGCGACGATAACCTATAATTATAAGGAGACGATTAACGGAGGGCTTCTTTAGTGATGCGACACTGATTTTGTCGATTTCATTTAATTAACGTACGACATTATTGACGGAGAAGGTTTGAAAATAATAAGGGTATTTCCGCGAGATTTTTAAAGGTTATCATTTGATATCATCACTTACATTTGTGAAAAAAAACTTGAATCTTTTTGAGTTCTCTATAATAAGTTCAATTAAAAAGATTTATTTCAGATAAAAAGTCCATAAGCAAGGCGAGGTTGTTAATAACAAGATTTTTTCTTATAATGTCAGTTATTAAAAGGAAGAAACTTGACACACCGTCTACCCCTTGCACAGTAGGCTCATTGGTCTCGCAAAACATGGAGTTCAGTGAACCTACTGAGCAGAACAGTATCGGTTCTCTCGCCAATCATCTTTAGGATGCTTTCGGGCTCCCCTGTACCCATCGCACCACTGGCGCAACTTTTTTATACTTAAGATAATAAAGCTGACCGTGGCCCTGGAACACAAAGGGCAAAGAAGGAACATGGATGGGTTTTAGTCAGTAGAAGTCTGATACTCGCTTCCGCTCCGCCTAGAGAAGGGGGGAAGGGGGGGGGGGGGTATTTGATGATTTCCCTCATGGAAAAAAAAAGTGCCTATTTAATTAGAGTTTTCTCTGCTTCCGTCATTACAAAGATTTTACTACCATTAAGACAGTAATTAAATTAGATAATCATTTAAATCACTTTCTTCTAGACAGTTTCTGATCTCAATTGAAAACCATCTTTTTTTCTTAGAATCACAACAAAATCTATCGATACTAAAATCTAAAGTAACGTGTGCACTCTCGTCGTTCCACAGTCCGCGCCAACCACTGACGAAGACTTGTTACGTCCATTAATACTACTCGTACCAGTTGTGGACAAGCTATTCATCCCGGATATTGATTTGTATGATCTGTAATTAAGTTTATTATAGGGTCTATAATAGTATTAAGAATGTAATTATTATTTCTGAATACAAAATTGTTTTTTTTATTTGTTCAGGTGTGTTTAAACGTCAAACAAAACGGGGGTAGAACAAGAGAACATTTCTTGAAAATTTTCATTCATTTAAGTATGAATAGATCGACAAATGTTGTATGCCTGCTTAAACAATCGAAATTAGGTGGATTAGAGGTAGAATGTGCATTCGCTCGTTTCATCAGAGCATATCTAAACCGACATTAACGAGCCTATTTTAAAAAGCCATCGTTGCATGCCAAATGCCATGCATCTTGACCGGATTACACAATCACTTTTTCTTTTGTAGGACGTTGAGTATTCATACATAACATAACATCACGCCTGTAATCCCCGAAGGGTTAGGCAGAGGTGTACCTAATATTACACCTACATTTCCCCAGTTATGTTTGAGTCCCATGTAATAGGAGGCGAGCCCATCAACCGAGCACAAATCCAGACTCCATGCTTGCTTGAAATTCCTGTTGGAAAAACCCAATAACACTTTGCCTGACCCGGGAATCAAACCCAGGACCTCATTCTCAACAGTCGTGCTTGCGACCACTTGACCAACGAGGCAGTCTATAGTTGAATATTCGTCAAAAATAAATACAAATGATCATTTTGACGTCAAAAACAGTAACCAAAACTTATCCATGCTCAAACCAATAGTTCCAAACAATTAATCTCCATACATCGAAATCGGATATCGTATTTCAAAACAACAAATATCGGAACAACGTTAGACTCTGAGAAACAACAAATTAATTTCAACTGGCAAGTCCGTAGATATTCGGGAAGCCGCAGAGGCGAATAAAGCACGAATGCAAGAAAGACAACCGGTCGGGATGAAGTTCGGAAGTCGATTGGCACGGCTGTTAGAAATTCTTAGAAGGAGGGTAGTCTGCATCGTTAGAGTTATTAGTTGTATTTGGCAATAGATTGTGGCTATTGTGGGTAGATTCGATTTTTTTTTATTGTTATTTGGTGGAGAGAGGTGCTCGAGGCTAAATAAAAAGAGCCACCTAAGCCGATTTTCAGCCGTGCTTGCCTAGGTTGGTCCGTGGCTGCGTGACCACCCATTACATACCGAGATTCCTCCGTGCCTTAGAAAACACGTTAAAAAGGCTCGGCTGTCATTTGTAGATCTTTCTAGTGACCCGAAAGTTAGACAAACAGTCTTATCAAGGGGTAACGTATTACACAGAACTAACTGGATTGTGGCGGTCAGATAGGCAGTCGCTTCATGTAAAATACTGGTATTCAGCTGCATCCGGTTACATGAGAAGCCGACCTCAGCTGGGAAAAGATTAGACAGATGATGATTTTAAATATCTGTACTTTTTGCAACGGGTTAACGTGCTTTCCGAGGCACGGAAGAAACGCGGTACGTAATGCAAATAAAGTAACAAATAATTATGAAAACTTTACCATGAAACATATATGTTTCAGGTCATTTATAATTAAATGATGATAACGTGTGATTGCTTTATTTGTAGTTAATGTAATTTGTTTCATAATTATTTTTCTTGCTATCATTTTCAGTGTTTTCAATTTGTTTGATGATTTTTGTTAATTAAGGAATTATCATTACAAAGATAATTATTTACTCTTAATAAAAATGTTTAATTGTTAAACGTAAAGTTAACCAATTATTATTATTATTTGTGTGCATTGAATTACATGTTTATTAATAATGGATTTATACTACTATCACGATATAATCATACGTAATTATAACGTTCAGTCAGAGAAATAATTAAACATATTTACACAATACGCCAATTTGCCATGTTGTAGTCACTTCATATAACTGTCAAAAAATGACAGTTGAATGACAGATATGATTTGAATATACGGACTATTAATATTGTAGTCAATTTACCGAACAAATAATTCCCCAGACTTTACTTTCACTCGCCTAATTTAATATTCCAATCACTTACCCATTGATATTTACTTCTATACTTACAAAGTAACATACAATGTAGTTAGTAATTAATTATAGTTACCTTTAAATGAAGGGTTGAACTGGGGCATAAATTGTTAGCGGCCCCAGCATGGGCGCCAGTAAACCTAATTGCCGCCCAACTGGGACTTGCGTTACAAGTGAAATCATTAATCATAGTATAACATTACATTTGAATTACTTGAGGCAACAAACCTTGACAATGGTTGGCCTGGTTGTGGTTCTTTTATATGTCGTTTTGGCATCAGACATTAAACGTTCGCATTCTGTTGTACATATTTTTCCCGTAGATACGCCTAGCAGGTTTCCTTAGTTAATAGTTTTTGACATTTTATTATCAGGTTGAAATAAAATGTGAAAGACACACATAAGCAAATAAATGGTTTCTGTATTACTTTTGATACAGAAACCATTTATTTGCTTATGTGTGTCTTTAAGGTAGTTAACGTTCCCAAACAACATTTACCTACTTTTACTTGTGATACGGCAAAATGTGGGTAGATAAAATTAATGACGTGTTTTTATTAAATTCGTAATTCACGCTGACTAAAATTATCGTGTCAATCACAACTGTCGAGTTCATAAATGAAGAAAAAAATAATCACAATTAAAATAATAAAACTTATAGATCACTCACGAATACAATGTCACAGAAGGACCCCAGTTACAACCAATATATCAAACTTCAGACATGTTCAATCTCAAATTAATGTAATCTGGTAACTGATAACATTATACAACATCAATTATGACTAAATGCTAAGATTGAGGATATACGATAACATACTTACCTTATGTTATCTCTCGATGTATTACATGAATCTGTCTATATACTACCTGCTTAGTACACGAGGGAAAAGCAAACAGCATTAGTTAGGAAATTCGGAGCAAGTCTGAAATCAGATCCAAAGGTAATCTTCTAGAGTGTTCTTTAAAGCAAAGTAAGGTTTTTGGAATATCTGGGAATAGAAAGGGTATAAAAGGTAATGATATCTTGCGATTTGTGTTAGTACTATGCAGGTGCAAATTGTGGCAATTTTCTCGCAGAAACCATTATTTTTAAGGGCTATTATTTATTCTCAGTAGTAGATAGTTACGGGTATGGTCTCTGGGTGTAGACAAAAAAAAATCAAATAGTTGTGAAAAAAAGAAGAAATGAATCGTTCTGAAATCCACTCTTGCCAAAAGAGAATCGTGTTACCCAGTAATAATTGGGTTGTGGATATCGAGTAGGCAACTCATCATCTGTCTAGCCTTTTCCCAACTATGTTGGTGTCAGCTTCCAGTCTTACCGGATTCAGCTGAATACCAGTATTTTACATCGAGTGACTGCCTATCTGACCTCCACAACCCAGTTAGTACTGGATAATACGATACCCCTTGCTAAGACTGGTTGTCAGACTTTCGGATAGGCAATTTTTCCATGTAAAATACTGGTATTCAGCTGGTAAAATACTGGTTTGACTGGAAGCCGACCCCAACATAGTTGAGAATATGCTAGGCAGATAATCAAGTTGGATCGCTCCGAAATTGCCTATAGAACATTAGTTTTAGTATATGCGAAACCTGAAACATGTGTCTAATATTTTTTTGTAAAGACTAGACACATTTTTTTGTAAGTACTATGTACAGAATTTCAAAACTGTATCATGAAAAATCACAAAGTTATAAGCTTGTTCTGTTACCTGGTTGTCCGCACAAAAACATGGTCACCACTCGGCGTAGCCGCGCGCGCCCCTCCAGCGTCGTCTTGAGATCATTGATTATAATAATTGGCAGTAGGTACCTAAATGATTGCGATAGGTATTTAGTGTCGCTCGGTGTCCAATTTGTAACCTTTTTTAAATATTTTTGGGACAAAATATAACATGGTTAAAAATGATTGGAATCGATTCAGTTACTTATTCTGAACAAACTATATTCAGGTTTGGCATATACTAAAAATAATATTGTATATTAATTCCTGCAGAACTGCACACCACAGCTGTTTTCTAAAAAACAGTCTAAAACAAAATCGAGGACTCCCCAAAGACATTGTAATTACGAACGAACTAATTAATGCATCTAACAGCGAGAACTGTCGCATGCGCTGTTCGACTGACATCGCCCGAGTTTCACTAACTAAGCTAGTTACGATATCATTCCTATTCAGTGGTTTTGTTATTTGTGATTTGTAAAAGAGTTCTGTTTTTATAAAATGAATTAGGACTTTCTCTTTGTTTTGTATCGTTGCATTCAATATGGATTTGTTACTTGTGTAGTATGTGAATGCAGCTAGCATTCACAGGCAGAAATGACGTTTTAATACTCTTATAGTGCCGATAATCAGTATAGGTATTACTGCGCTCACTGGTGGTCGACCATTTTTGAACCTTATGACTTAGGCGTAAGGGAGAAAAGTGGTTAACCGTCAGTGAGCGCGGTACTACATGAATGCTAAATAAATATTTATTTTGTTATCAGGACTTACCTAGCGTCTTCCTTCGCCTTCGCCTTCGCGAAACGCCTTTCAGAATCTTTGTTCGGTCAGAAATATTGTATGCTAACATTTCGTGTAAACTAATTTGAAATGCCGAGCACGAACACTGAATCTAGTTGGCCTAGAATCTGAATGGTTTTTAACCGGAACTATCTAAAATTCTGAATAAATTACTCTGACCTCTCTAGATATTGGAATAGTCTTATAATCGTAGAATTATAGAAAAATGCCTATTCAATTTATTTTCTCCGAAAACATTGATCTGTACATCTAATTGGCCAACTGAGTGCAAAACGAATTAGAAAATTCACGGCCAGTATACCAATATCAAGGTTAACACAGGGTACGCATTAAGACCAAGTTTATTGAGGGTCTAAAAACGTTTTTGTATGTAGTGCATAGTTAACTAGCTACCTATCCGGCTCGAAGGACCAATGTTAACTCTGGATGGAATAAAAGAATGGGTTGTCTTAATTAAGGCTTGGTATATTGCCGTTTAATCTTACAAAATTAAGAATTATTTTTGCCACTTAAAGGAAAAATAGTTTTTAGTCGTTACGAGGACCAATAATTGTTTTGTCTTTGAAGTAATAATCTGATTAGAGGGGAATTTCCTCCATAGTATTGATGTCTGAAAAGCATTATGACCTTTCTGGGGAGAACATGGCGGCAGCGATTTTTATCAGTTTTTTTAAATGTTGATGATGATAGGTGCGAAAATCCTCTGTCTGTTTGATATATTTTTGAATAATAACAGCTTAACAGATACCGATGAAATTTGGCACACAAGAAGTAAACCTCGACATGGGTTTTTTTACCCCGATGGTATGATGACGTGGGGTTATTTCTGAACTGAAAGCAGGTGAAGCCGCACGAAAAAATCAGTCAGTCATGTAAATCGATACACGGGTCTTTAATTATCGAGTTATTACAGCAGTAAATACTTAAGTTGTTAATATTCTTCGAAGATAATTGGAGTATAATCTCTTTTACTAACTGACTTCAAAGAGGAAGGAGCTTTTCGAACTTTTCGATTCGACTGTACGTCAATAAAATTAATATATGGTGACTGGTAATTAGTGACCGATACATAAACTCATGATTGTACTCATGATAACAAACAACTTTCCCAAAGAAACATTTTTTTGTACTCATTCACTATATGAAATTCGCGCGCGCGCGCTTTGACCTATCAGCTGCGTGACGCCGTTTTGTCTCATTACTATCGTGCCGTAAAGCAGTCGGTAGGCAGAGCACCAACGCGGCTCGTGCGCGCGCGATTTTAACATTTTTTTGTCTGTCTGTTTGTCCTGACTAATCTCCGAAACGGCTGGACCGGTTTTCACGCAGCTTTTACTGGCAGAGAGCTGTTGTAATAAGGAGTAACTTAGGCTACTATTATGTTGGCAAAAATAATTAGGGTTCCGTATAAAAAAAAAAATGAAAACCCTTGAAATTGTTGATTCTAGGGTAGTAATATTTTTTTAATAATTTCACTCGAACGAAGATCGCGGGCAACAGCTAGTTGTGTAAATATAAGTGAACGATAGAAGCTTTGCTCAGATCCAACAATTGTTCAATTCGATATTCAGAGCGTGGTCCACTGGGCTCTGTCCAAGTTATTAGTTTAGCAACTTTAACGTCATTGGTTGCAGCCGGAACTTCGGTTAAGACATATTGCTTTTACAGTTCAACAAGGAGTTTCGCTTTGGAACGTAACGAGGTTTCTGAACGGATGGTTATATTAAGCTTACTAATCGCAGCTTATTGGAATTCCTTTGAAACGATTCTTGATGTAGTTACACTTTTAAATTGTAAGTCAGTCGTGAGGAAAGTAAACTTTGAAATTGATGAAGATTTATTATGAGCATTAATTACTTGCTTATGCCCGCGGGTTCATTCGCATGGATCGTAGGCACTTCTGGGAAAAAAGTAGCCTATATGCTATTCCAGACTACCAAAGGCCAAAGGTCTTACCAAAGGGTATCGTATTACCCAGTACCAACTGGGTTGTGGAGGTCAGATATGCAATCGCTCCATGTAAAATACTGGTAAGCTGACTCCGGTTAGACTGGAAGCCGACCTCAACATAGTTGGGAAAAGGCTAAGCTGATGATGATGATGCAATTCCAGACTATTATCCATCTCTGTACCGAATTTCATCCAGATCCGTTCAGCCGTTCTGACATTCATTCATCCATCCAAATTTTCTCACTTATGATATTAGTAAGATACTAGTTAATTTGTATTGATAAAAGTTAATAGGGTAGTCTGATGTTTTAAATAGCACACAACCATCTACCGCGCTACAAGAATCTTTTGACTCATGAATGATGATGGGGGGATCTGGCAAACATATTTTTGAGAAATTTCTTTGGACAAACAAGCTGACAGAGTTAGTTCTTCTAATCACGTTCAGTTTCATAGCCAAAATCACTGTTCTAGGTGACATTTGCTATCTAAGGCTTGCGAAAGTCACTTTTATTTTATAAAAGTTTTCACAGTCGCCGAGAGCCGTCAGTGAACTATTTTAATAAACCTCACATCAGAAGGGTGGCTAGCAAATGTTTACAATTCATTGCGACGCCATCAGATAAAGGGACGGGCAGACGACAAAGGGGTCTTCTAGGAGAGCTATTTTTTACTTTGAGGAATTGAACAAAAATACTTTAAAATATATACAGTAACTAGACTTTATGTAGACTCACAAAAATCAACTGAATATCATCTATCTAGCCTAACTAAATTGGAGTCGACTACTAACCTAACTGATGCAATTGAATACCAGTATTTTACATGGAGCGCCTTTTTTGATACTCTTTGGTAAGACTGATCGTCAGATTTTAGGCTTCCGACAAACTTAAATATAAAAACGTAAACTTACAGGAACTGATGAACGCTGTTGAAGGCGCCAAAAGAGTTGCCAAGTTCAGAGGCGACTGATTAATTTTTAACTCTAAGGAGACTATAATTAACGCTTTGAAGAAGAGCAGAATAGTCCTAATAATGATTTTTTGAAACATCAAAATCCAAAATCAAGTGTAAGTTGTAATTCACAAACGGTTTCAACAGTACCAGCTCACAAGTACAATGTCGTCACATCCATACATTCTCTCCAACCAACCATACACGATACGTTAGTCTGTTAATATTTACGCAGAGTCCACAGAGGGGAACTTAGAACAACAAGAGAGACGACTCGTTTATTTTGCAAACACGTCATCTCTGCCAGCCGCATCTTCACGGCTGTACGCTCTGGGGTATACAGTGATGTTAGGTGTAGTTAATTGGCATGTGTCGACAATCATACTTGAAGACATGAGTTTTGAGTATGAATATTGTATAACTATTATTGAAGTAACTGTCTCTGTTTACAGTGTGAACTATTTTAGCTCGTGATGTTTCACTATGACAAAAGTCCAAGATGGTGGCTATGAAAATTCAGTATTCAAATTAACATAATTTAGACTCTTATGTTTAAATCTCTTATATTGCTATCGTTCGCGCACAAATCTAAAAAAACTGAGATAATTCCTGATGAAAAAAAATCTAATAACACATTGCCCGCCCCGGAAATCGAACCCAGGTCCTTATATTCAGCAGTATTTTCGACCACTAGAACATCGAAGCAGTTATAATTAAAATTATTCATCTACCTATGTATTTTGTTTACATAGTGAAAATATTATGTTGATTTCATGTTTAGTTACTTATTACTTTCGTCTGTATACGTAGGCGAAGATAATGATTTCTATAGCATTGTAGTAGTTTCAATATTGATAAAGTTTCATAAGCACTAAACAAAGTTTTGTTTATCATGAATATGTGAATGTGGAGTTGATGAATTTGTGTATGTATAGCCTTCATCTTCTCTAGTTTTGGTTCTTACTGTGTGAGTATATCTCATGCCTTAGTAAAAATGTGAGCCTGTTAGTAAGGTGGTACATGGCAGTGATGGTCTAGTTGTGTGACCGTCGGACTGCCAAGTCATGGGTCTCGAGTTCGAACCCAAGACACGCACCTCTGATTTTTCGGATTATGTGCGTATCGTATTATCTTTATTGGATCACTTGCTTCGGTGAAGGAAAACATCGTGAGGAAACCAGCATGCCTGAGAGATATTTCTCGACGGCATGTAAAGTCAAGTCAGAGGCCCATGGGCGGCGTAAATACTCTGACACCAGGTTAGGCACTAACCACACGATAAAGGAAGTAAGGTTGTGGGTGGGCTGACAATCTTGAAAGAATGGCCAATTGACAATCGCTTCGTCTTTCTTCGACAACTTCAACAGAATTGCCACAAATACACTTTTCGGTCAATCTAATACATTTTACATTTTTCTATCATCATTTTCGTTGATAAAATATCATTTTGTCTAGCTTTGAAGATAAATATTGGTTGTAACTCACAGGCATTCATAAAATTTAGATATAATTTTACATATGCAAAACAGGGAGCTTTTAATAAAAAAGGAAGTACACGAAGTGACTCCATTTTTCACAGAACAACGAGACGAAACTGCTGTTTGGGAGTATCCATTAAAAGTAGGGGGTTAGGTCAAAACTGGGCGCAAAACTCCCCCCCAAAAAAACTAAACATAAACTGGAATTTTGTAGAGCAAGCTTCGGCTGGATGTGATAAAATTTTATCACTTTATATTTTGCGTACTTTTTTGGCGATATTTTTCTGATGTTAAGTATATCACTGATGTACTTAACCTTTCAGGGAGTACCAACGTGACGTTATTACTAAGCCTTCGCTGTCCGTCCGTCCGTTCATCCATGTGTCTGTCGGCAGGCTTATATCTCATGATACGTAATAGGTAGACAGTTGAAATTTTCACATATAGGGGGCTCCCCTTCTACGATGGTACGGAACCCTTCATGCGCTAATCCGACTCGCACTTGGCCGGTTAGTTTTTACTGCTTAGCAGTACCATTGTGTTCTGCTTCCAAGGGTATGGGTGCTGGTGTATACTAAACTTTATTTTGGGATATTTAAGATACTGTGAGTACAATCTAGGTGGCAAAGAGCTAAAAGGTTTTAGTTCAACTTTATTATGGGTTTAACCTCCTTACTTCTTCTTTGAGTCGCTGTCATTACAATATTTTAATTTTTTTGTCCAAAATTTATCCTCATCACACAGCGTCATCAGTGGCTGCGCAAAGGTTATTTTTTAAGGCATCATCATTCATCATTTCAGCCGAAAGACGTCCACTGCTAAACATAGGCCTCCCCCAAGTGTTGCCACATTGACCGGTCCCGTGAGACTCGCATCCAGCAGATCCCTGCAACCTTCACCAGGTCATCGATCCACCTAGTGGGAGGCCTTCCAACGCAGCGTCTTCCGGTTCGCGGTCGCCACTCCAGAACTTTTCGGCCTCATCGGCCATCCGTTCTGCGAGCAAAGGCATATGTTAAGAAAAAGCTCCTCACTAATACAAATTAACTGCAATAAAGAGAGGATTCTATTCTCTATGTTTCTAAAACCTTTTGTCCTACAGTGTGACAACAAAAACAAAACAATCCCAGTTACAACTATTACATAGACTGAAAAGAAGTCCATTTCACGAAACAAACGGTCCGTAGTACCGCCGTCCATCCGTACTAACCAGCAAATATTTCAGAGGACCTGGCATGAACATACGACGGAAACGTAACGTAAATAAGAACGATATTTGAATCGAAAATACAACTATCCTAGATCATTTTGTTTTTTTTTTTTTTGTGGCGGGCACAATTATCTTATCATCGATTTATATAAAATCTTTAAAACTAAGTGGTTTTAAAGTGTGGAACGAGTATTTTTTTTAAATAAATCGTTTGATTTGGCTTTACGTTTACTCCACGCCTTGTTTTACTGCTTTGCCAGGAGTTGTGCCCGGTTAATGGCAATCGGCTCGCCCCCTTTCGGAAATTACAGGCATGATGACGTTATGATGATCCGTGCGTTCAAGCTCAAAGCAATTATTTCAAATAGACCAGTAGCAGGCTCTTATATTGTTCGGGAGGTTCCTGCACCGAATCGGGCGGGCGGAAACGCCCGGGTGTTTCCATTGTGAGGATCGTCCGGAGGACACGGTGCAGCACACTGTGGAGGTCTGCCCCGCTTGGGCGGAGCAGCGCCGTGTCCTCGTAGAGGCGATTGGCGGCGGCGACCTCTCGCGCCTGGCCCTGGTTCAAGCCATGGTCCGGAGCGAGAGGGAATGGGAAGCCGTCACCTCCTTCTGCGAAGCAGTCATGCTAGTGAAGGAGGTGGCGGAACGTGAGAGGGAAAGAGCCTCACGTCCCAGCCGCCGCGGGAGACGCCCTGGGCGTCGGGGGTCACGTGGTGGCCCCCGGCCACCGTAGGCGCGGGCCTGTGGACGGCGAGTTATGGGCTAGCTCACCGTCCGGCCGTCTTATGACGACAGGCCGTGTCGACGGCGCGTTCGTGTTCCACGCGCGCCTCAAAGAGATGTCAGCAACCACGTAGGGGTCCGCACGGGCCGATGCCTGCCAGGGCTGCGGGACTGTTCGAAAGAGATACCGCGGCCCTGGAACATAAAGGGCAAAGAAGGAACATGGATGGGTTTTAGTCAGTACAAGTCTGACACTCCCTTCCGCTCCGCCCCGAGCGGGGGGGTCATTTGATGATTTCCCATCCTAAAAAAAAAAAAAAAAAAAGGCTCTTATATTGTCCAAAATAAAAAGATGCTGCAGTCCAGCCACTTTTGTTCTCATACTGTGAAAGGCTTGTAGAATCGCTTTCCAAAGCGAACATATCTATGGAGAAGAATGGACTAGAAACTCCATGAATACTCTTTTAAATCTAAAAATACTGTTACAAAACCTTAGTAGTGTTCGTACTAGGCTTACTGTACCGCATCCTGCTTGTGTATAGCCTTGGTCTAAAACCCAGCGCATATATTCCGTAGCAAAGCCTTGCTGGCCGGCTGCAGGCTATAACTTATGTTTATCTGAACCAACTGTTGGTCTGTTGGTACCTTTTCAATTGTTAACTGTTTTTGTTTAAAGTTGCAAGGTAATTATGAGGTGGGAATGTTTTCTTTTAGTTTTATCTGGCTGTAGCCTAAGTTTCTAACAAAAGGAAAGTGTAGTGTGATAACAATTGTATTCGTAAATAAAGAATTTACTTTTGCTGGTACAGATTTGTTGCATTTTATAACATAATCACGCCTGTAATCTCCGAAGGGTTAGGCAGAGGTGTACCTAATACCTACACAATAACTAATACCTACAGGGGGCGAGCCCATTGCTGTCAACCGGTCGTAAATCCAGACCACGTGGCTGCTGCTGAGAAATTCCTGATAGAAAAACCCAATAATACTTTGCCCGACAAATGGTAGACCCTCACTGAACTCAAGAGTACCTACGAAACATTTATTTTCGAAGTATGTTCTTTCTACCACACTATAATGTATTCGTACTAAACTACAATTATTTTATGTAAAAACTATAAAACGACAACAGAATGACCCAATTACGTAAATGATATCATATTGTTCTGTGGTTATAGGAATCGTGGTAATTACTGGTGAAATAGTAATTAATTAGTGGTTTATATGTCAAGCCATATAACAGTTAATATTGTAGTCGGTTAGTAACTGAACTGCAGGTTATTGTCGTGGTGTTAAACTGTGTTCAATAGTTTCGGAAGTCTTACAAATATTATTATTGACTAGCTTACCCACGGGGAGTTCGATAATAGTCCCACGAGATCATACTACCGGGATAAAAAGTATCCTATTTGTTAATCCAGGTTATAAGTTATCTGTGTGCTAAATTTCATCCAAATCCGTTAAGTAGTTTTTGCGTGAAAGAGTAACAAACATCCATCCATACATCCTCACAAACTTTCGCATTTTATTAGTAGAATGTTGTATGACGAAATTTGCTCTCTTTTACTGTCTGTATATTTATTTAGTGAAAATCGCAAAAGGGCTCGTGGCTAAATAATAATAACAGCCGCATGGGGGGATCGAAGTATGACATAAGCTTGTTACCCGTAGCGACTGTCAAAAATAATAACAGCCGAGACCGACGGAATAACTTGCTTTCCGCGACACGGAGGAATCTCGGTATGTAATGGGTTGTCACCCTTCTAGAAAGAAAGAAAGAAAGAAAACATATTTATTTGGCACATGCCACAAGTACACACAACAAACAAATAAAAATAACTTAAATTTACACAATAAAAAAGTTAAAACTAAACAAAAATAAAAAAGAGATTGATTGATTGAGTGATTGTATCACGACTGCGACAATTTCAGCAAACTGCCGAGCAGCTAGTGCCCGACGCTGGTTTTCAACTGGACCTGAGATGGTGATGTGACGGACATAAAACTGTTTTATTTCTAATTAGGTAAGTGTAGGTATGCATGAAAAGGTACTTAAATAGAACTAATCTGTGTATAGTAATAATAACAAATAAAAATACGTAGGTACTTAGGAAAAATAAAAAAAAAAACAAGAAGAGTGCAAGACAAAACAAAAAACCTAAATAAATTAAACGGACGCATATCTATACTAATATTATAAAGCTGACGAGTTTGTTTGTTTGTTTGTTTGCTTGCTTGAACGCGCTAATCTCACAAACTACTGGTCCGAATTGAAAAATTCTTTTAGTGTTGGATAGCCCATTTTTTGAGGAAGGCTATAGGCTATATAACATCACGCTACGGCTAATAGGAGCGGAGCATTTATGAAAAATCCCAGCGCAAGCGACGTTGCGCGGGTCAGCTAGGAGAAACATAAACCTGTTTCGCACGGACCGTCTATCTACAGACCGGCTAACCCGAAGATTGATCCGAGCGGCTGTTATTATTTAGCCAGGAGCTCCTATATATTTTTATATGTATGTGTACACAGGTTAAGCAAATAGTTTTGTACCAACAACAAAATATGTTGAGTGACAGAGAATTTTGTCAGTGTTGGGTCTCGTGACCGATTTCCGTGCCGATCAAATATTTGTCTAGTAGATACTTGTTCCGGGTTTCGATGTTTGTATACAGGGTGGAAGGGACACCGAGGCGAAAACGGTTATCACCACAGATATAGATAGACCTAGATAACGCGAGAGCAACTACTTCGCGTGCCTAGCTTACGTACAAAAATCGTAAGTGGCCAATTTCGCGCTCAGTCTGCATCGGAGCATAGCGCTAGTCGGACGTCAGTGGGCGTCATGGCGGAGGGTAGGACGAGGGGGCGCCGTACGCGGCGGCGTCTTTGAATCGGTTTGATTTTCCCATCACTAAATAGTGCTTGTGACGTCATAATAGGTAGTCAAAAAATGACACGCTTGGTTTTCATACAGATCGTGATACTTGCGTTATCTAGGTCTATCTATATCTGTGATTATCACGTATTCAGTACATCATTCTGAGCCAGAAAAATTTTAGCCGGAGAAATTTTTCATTGGTAATTTAAAAAAAAAAACAAGTCGGTCTAGCCGACTCGGAAATTTGCCGCCGTGACAAGTGGACAAACAAATAATGAAAAAAAAAATTTTTTTTTGTTATTTAGTAATGTTTTTTTTTTTTATTTACCAATGAAAAATTTCTACAAAAGTCGGTCAATATGTATGGAACAGCTGATGTACTGAATACGTGGTAACCGTGTATGTAACGTTGTGTGTTGGTAAACAAAGCTACAGTACTAAAAAGTTTTAGTGGTTTGAGGAAGGTCGTAGGAAAGGTGTTTTTTAGGTAAAAACATGTAAACCTTTTATTTTTTCTGTGAAGCGGTTCGTTAGTTGGCTACAGGCAAAACATAGTGAGCTCTCATAACATCACGCCTGTAATCAGAGTTGTTGGTCGAGTCAAGCGCGACTGCTGCGCATGAGGTCCTGGGTTCGGTCCCGGGTCGGGCAGTGTTATTGGGTTTTTCCATTAAGATTTTTTTAATTTTCTGAGTGCTCATAGCCTGTTTAAGGAAATTTCGAAACGCCTAGTTGACGCTTCCCGTGACCCAAGGGCTGGCTTTTACTTTGGCCAAAGGCTAAGTGTTGCCATACAACGTGGCAACGCCGCCAGTCTCTTGGGCACATTACCAGCTAACAGCGTTGAGGAGGAGTTTTTTGATGCCCTTTTATAGTTTGTTGTTAGTTTATTTATTTTAGGTCATTTCATAGTTTTTAATTAATAATGTATTTATTTAGTTTACTCTACTTAATTAAGTAGCAGCCACAAGTCTGGATTTGTGGCCGACTGATGGCTATAGGCTCGCCCCCTTATTACACGGCACTTAAAACACAACTGGCGAAATGTGGGTGTACTATAAGGTACACCTCTTCCCAACCCTGCAGGGACTACAGGCGTGATGTTATGTTATTATATTATTTCTTAAACACTTACCAAGAATTGATTATTATTTTTAAAGCATGAATAATCTATCAAAGCATATTTACACTTTAAATCTATCTAACGAAACTAATTAAATTTAAACTAAGTTCCCTTTGAAGCTTTTAAAAATACATACTCTTTAAACACATACAATAACCAACCTTATTTTCTGAAGTCTAAGGCAAAAGATAGAAATGTGAGTAAAATATTTCCAATCCACAAGTGAAGTGAAGATATCTTCAGCATTTTAAATTGGCTTATCCAATTACTGGTTGCAAGGAATATTGTTTTAAAATTCTAGATAATATCGTTTAATTTTCAACCTTAAACAGTTTGCTTTAGGGTTGTAATTTAATAATAAACTGAGTAGATTTTGTGGCTTCTTTCATGTGTACGTTATTAAAGCTAAGATTGCCTCAATGTTGTATAATAAATATCAAGATAACAGGATGGTAAATACGAATAACAAACTTGAAAAAAACTACATAACATAAACATCACGCCTGTAATCTCCTAAGGGTTAGGCAGAGGTATACCCACATTTCGCCAGTTATGTATTAGTCCCATGTAATAGGAGGCAAGCTTATTGCCATAAACCGGGCACAAATCCAGACTCCGTGGCTGATACTGAAAAATTCCTGATAGAAAAACGTTATTGAGTTTTTCTATCAGGACTTTGCCAAACCTGGGAATCAAACCCAGGACCTGATTCTCAGCAGTCGTGTTTGGGATCATAACCAGCCTATAAGGATCCCACTACTGGGACACAGGCTTTCTCTCTCTGAGAGGCACTGGGTCGTAGCCCAATTGGGCCCAGTAAGGGTTGGGATGCCACATTGCTGCCATTTTTGGTTATAGGACATGCTAATTTTCTCACGATGTCTTCCTTCACCTTTTGAGAGCAGTCATCATCATTCTCCTGCTCTTATCCCAATTCATTTGGGGTCGGCGCAGCATGTCTTCTTCTTCCATACTTCTCTATTACTCGTCATCTCAGCAGTCACTTCCTTCCTAGCCATATCATCCTTCACACAGTCCATCCATCGTTTCTTTGGTCTTCCTCTACTCTTATAGCCATCTACATTCATACACAACATTTTCCTCATTTCTCCGCAACATATGAGATCATTCATACCATCGTTTTGAGCGCAGTGGTGATGTTATAAATTACACTTACTAAGTAAATTTCGTGTTCCAATCTTGCTTTTATATCTAGCCTACCGTGTCCCGAAATTGCTCGTTCTGCCTCCACAGTCGTAGGAACCACAGACGATAGGGAGTTACGTGCAAACTGATGGAGTTCGCCTCCGGCTTCATACAAATTCATTTCTTTGTAATGAGCACCTCCATTCCGATTCATTTCGCGCGCAACCGCGCAACTATGATACACACGGATTATGCTGCCCAGCTCAATCTCGCAATGTCGAGAGGTCTCGTTCAAAAATTGTACAAGACTGAGTCTCGTAAAATATGAACGAGTACTCGCGAGATCTCGAGAAACGAAATTGCATTCCCTAGTTTGAACCTACGATCTACAAGGCCCATATCTCATACGACAGACCTGTTCACCACTCCCATAACACTGTTGAGCAACAGCTGGCTTTATAAAGAACGTTACAACAATGTTATTATTTAACGAAACAAAATAATAACATTCAAGTAAATTAAACATATTTATTAAAAGCTGTCCATTGTGAAGTAATTAACAGCCATGTCTACGAAACAGCGTCTGTTATTGAAATCTGTTAATCGGACGAAAATATCTTTTGGCGAAAACAAACGAAACGTTTTCAATTAAAAT
The DNA here is from genome assembly GCA_905163415.1 of Noctua fimbriata. Classification (NCBI taxonomy): domain Eukaryota; kingdom Metazoa; phylum Arthropoda; class Insecta; order Lepidoptera; family Noctuidae; genus Noctua; species Noctua fimbriata. Next base: position 16,224,224 of record LR990929.1, read on the forward strand.
ATCAATTAATTGACGTGACCAGTAATAACAAGATAACATTTTGTTTGATCTTCAATTTAAATGGACCTTTTTAATTTGTTTAAACATGAGGAAATTAATCCGTCTGCTTGTTTTGTATGTTTCCTCACTAAACTATTAGACCGTTTTTTAGATTCCAGCTTGTTAACTAAATTACTTAAGGGCATTACATGGCTCAATTCCCAAAAACAGCGTATGCTCAAAGAAATTTGTTGATGAATCCCTTCGTGCGTTTTCCGTGTAAAAAAAGTATGTTATAGTTAAGTTAATCACAAATAAATTGTATTGTTTAAAATTTTAATAAACCTTCTCAAGTTTTTTTGGTTAATCGTAGAAAATAGGTCCTTTTTCAACCTTAATTGTAAATTATCTCTGTAACGGCTGAATAGATCGGCATGAATTTTGTAACAACAAATACGTAATGATATACTTAACAATCTGTATTGTTTTTTTTCTGTTATTTCTTTTAATATTTTTAAATAATAAATAAAAACCGAAATTTTGCGAAATGTGCGCAGTACAGGGATCAAATCATCAAGGTCATCGAGCAATGTAATGCCCTTAACGTAACAAAACATCACGCCTGTAATCCCCGAAGGGTTAGGCAGAGGTTTACCTAATAGTACACCCACATTTCGCCAGTTATGCCAAAGTCCCATGTCTACTGCGAAACTTCTGATGCAAAAACTCAATGACAATTTTCCCGACCCGAGAATCGAACCCAGGACCTCAGGCTCAGCAGTCGTGCTTGCGGCCACTAGACCAACGAGGCAAAACTGACTAAATGAAGTTCAGTTTTATCATAATAACCTATTTGGAGGAAGATCCAGTGACCTATAGACCTGCGTCATTTTATAAAAGCTGATACTTTATCTGTAGAAGTACCTTACTATACATCATCATCATCATCATCATTTCAGCCGAAAGACGTCCACTGCTGGACATAGGCCTCCCCCAAGTGTCGCCACATTGACCGGTCCCGTGCGACTCGCATCCAGCGGATCCCTGCAACCTTCACCAGGTCATCGGTCATTACTATACGTAAGAACAATATTGGAAATTATGAAAAGTCGGTCGTGGTGGCTTTGACAGATATCAGGTATCAAAGGTGTGCTATAAATAGCTGCTCAGTTAGCACAGCATGATTTTTTGATATTACTTAAAAGCTAGTATGGTGTTTCACCAACTCCACTGCCAAACACTTTGTGTGGTGGAAAACTTGCGCCAGACACCTTTAAAGTATGTTAAATTGCAGCAATTGCAACGCCTTCAAAGATCTATCTTCACCTTCGGAAGTATTGTGTTGATTTTTAGTATTGCAAGTCGTCATTATTTATTCCCCAAGAACTTGAAATAAACACAATCTATCCTAAATCCAAATTACATACGTAGAAACTTCTCTCGATTAAAAACTGAATTCCACATAAACATTCCGCTCACATTTAGACCTGAGTCATAACTGAGACCAAAACATTTTCACTTCAAAACATTTCAAAATAATATAAAACTGAAACTGTGTTATAGCACATTTGATATACAGTAGAACAACTACGAACTAATCGATACTCGCCTCTACATAACCTTTAAGTTTTTAAATAATTTTCAACATGATTATCAGCAGTCTTGTTGCACCCTCCGCTCTGGTTGTTGGGCTGCCAACATTACTTCCGCCATCACGTAGTAACTATTCCATTCCTCCGCTCCACCAGCCATTACTATGACTAGCCAAGAGTCCCGCTCAGCCGCTGCCGGAGAAACCTAAGTCCGACGTCGGATCTCTGAGTTTCAGACTTAATCTTCCAATGAAATGTCTAACATGGCATGACGAAGTCTACAACCGCGAGCGACCATGATTCGCCCTATATGTCATGAGTGTTAAAAAGGTGGATCTAATCATTGTAACAAACAACAGTGTGTTGCTTCAGGATACAAAGGTTGGTTAACAGTTACTCACCTTTTCATTACAGTGATTACGAAAGAAATAGTCTCGTTGAATTACTGTTCCATACTTCCACAGTGACAGTGTTAGTAATAATCACGAAACAGGTTTGAAACATTTGGCGTGTGAATCGCAGATAGCATCTAGATTAAAAGCACTTGTGGTGGTACTTTGTAGCGTAGGTACAAGTACCACGAGTGCGACTAGAGGTACTCTGCTGCAGTTTTGTTTAGATAAGGATCTGTTTTTAACAGAACTTGAAATAGACTTGTAGGTACGTGAGCTTTTTGGAATGATATTTCGTGATTTGTTAGTTTGATATTTTGTTTGGAATATTTTGTTGCTATGCTACTGAACATAGATGTACTAAGGTTTGAAAAGTGGTTTTGTTTTATTGGCAAAGTTTTTCTGTAGATATAATGGGAAACAACATTGCACAAAAAAATGCATTAGAGCAATTTACGGACTTCGACCTGACAAATCCTGTAGACCGATATTTAAAAGGCTTGGCTTGGTACCACTACCGTCTCTTTATATATACGAAACATGTATGTTTGTGAGTAAGCATGAAGAATTATTTAATAATGCAAATGATTTAAACTGACGTGACCCCCACATGCTAGTTCTGGATATCCTTCCCAGACTAGCTAAATATAATAAAAGTTGTATTTCTATGTGTGTACATATATATTTTAAGATACCAAATAATCTCAAGACGCTAAATATGAGACTATTTAAAAATAAACTGCATGAATGGTTGTGTAGTCATAGTTTTTATAGCGTTAAAGACTTCTTTGACAATAAATGTTAAATATTCTCTTAAAAATTTTGCACGCTTATTACTGTTAAGCAAAAACATGTATGCTCTTTCGTTTTTGTATTTTACTATCTTTTTATACCATGTTTTTAAGCAAATAAATATTATTCTATTCTATTCATAATTAGGTATAGATAGGCAACTGTGAGCTTCAAGGTTCAGTGCAACCAGTACGGACGAATTGCGAATGTGAGTCTGGACACCGGACATGTCCTTACAAATACTCTGAAGTATCCGTCAGGGTCCAGTGTCCACAGCGGGTCTGCAAATTTGTCCGTACTAGTTTGATTTGTACCTTAAACGGGTGCAATTGACTAAATAAGCTTTAACATAAACTTTGGATTTTTCAGAAAATAGAACCGTGGTCGCTACTGATTTGCTTTGTGCATTCATGCATAGTGCCTTGCGGCTAAACTAAAAAAAAATATAATAATAATTCGGCGAGACGATTTGGACGCGTACCGCGAGGGCTGGCCCGAGGAGGCGCGGGAAAAGAGTACATGGAAGGAATTGGGGGAGGCCTTTGCCCAGCAGTGGGACAGTACAGGCTAAATAAAAAAATAAAAATAAAAATTCGGTGCCGGAAAATTTATGAAATAAAATACTGTGGAAAACCGCTGTATGTTTTACATCGTTCATAAATAATAATTTTCATGTGGTATTTTCTTGTGGTACGTAAGGTGGGACGCCTTCAGGCTCGGTGGAGTGACGATCTACGCAGGGTGGCTGGTAGCAACTGGATGAGAATTACTAAAAATCGAGTTGAATAGCGTGCGATTGAGGAGATGATGTGGTATATTAACATGGGACAAAATAAAGTTGCTTTTCGTGTCTTTCTGCGTGACAACTTCACAACGAATTTGAATACGATTTTCAACATCACTAAAAAAATTAAATCCGAAAGTTTCTTGTGTATTTATAAAAATAAATAAAATTGAAGTGTCTGTTTGAAATTTCAAAATAACAGCTCTTTACTAAATGCATCATTGTGATGGTATATACGGTATTTATAACAACAAAACATATTTTTTTTAATTTCGCCTTTTTGTCTCTCTGTCTATCTGTTTGTTCCGGGTAATCTCCGAAACGGCTGGACCGATTTTGACGGGACTTTTACTGGCAGATAGCTGTTGTTATAAGGAGTATTTTAAGCTTATTTCAGAATTAAGAAAAACCCCTTGAAATTGTTAACAAAATTCGATTCAAAAAGGGAAGTAATATTTTTACCTTAATTTCACGCGGACGGAGGTCACGGGCAACAGCTCGTGATAAATAATTAATATTAAACTTCCACTTAATAAATTCTATGTGTTGTAAAGTCATTAAAACTGTGAGAAATAGGGTTAGTTAGCTACTTACTTACCTATAACAAACTCAACATGCTACCTTATTAAAAACAAACTTCAAAATCAATAAACTTCCTGAAAACTCCAGAAAATCTGTAAACAAGACTCGAAGGAAACTCTTACGTCATACTGATGACGTCACTTCGTAATTAACGTATTTGTTAGTTATTCTACCAACTTGTTGTAACACGTACAAGTTTCTAACCAACGCGTGTTTCAGGGCAAAATTATTATGAATTTGCTGCGGGTGTTCTACTTTATAGCTAAGTTTAAGTTCTGAAGTATCTGTACAATGTTTTGCTGATGTAACTTCGTATGTTCAATGTTCGATGTACTAAGTTGTTTAAGCAAAGGCCAGCTACACGCATCTTGCCGCAGAAAATGCGAAGAAAACAAATTAAATAAGTTTTTTAGAGAACCCTACATACCACGAGTAACCATGCGTGGCAAGTCGTGCGGTCTCAAGATGGAAACAGGCGAAAAGTCAAATTTATTTATTTAATTATAAAGAAAACTTACAGACTAATAACAATCTTAAATATCATACATAAGTAGGCACATGATGCAAGTTGCGTCGCAAATTGCTCTTCAAAAAATCTACTTCCGCTGATAAGATGAGACGTGAGTCGTATCGGCGGAGGACGTGAACGGGGCCTGGTTTTTGACTACCCTAAAGGCATGAGTTTATGTATGTATGTATGTCCTAGCAATAGGCTCATACTGTTTTAACGTCGAGAGTTGAAATTCCACCAGCGCAATAAAATTTAGGCACTCATTTACGTGTTGCCTAATGTCAGTGAATATGGTATGTTACACTGAGCATTGCAAATATTGGGAATATTTGCAATGCTCAGTGTAACATATACAGGATGTTACGAACCGACTCACCTACAGCGCAATGCAGTATCTCTGCGGTCTGTCGTTTCGGTAATGCGCACCACCCCTTAACTTACAATTTCCGCTAATGCAGTAAAATATCGTTCATTTGCTATTTAATTTTCTTCGAAAGAAACTTGGAACTATTTCTGTACGATTTTCTTGGTTTTCGCGAATACTATTAGGATATGAATGTTGTTTCTTTTAAACACACTGTGTTGCTTCAATCATATTATTATCAAAATTTATGAATTCATCATTTAAAGACTTTTTTTTAGGATGAGAAATCATCAAATGACCCCTCGCTCTGGGCGGAGCGGAAGGGAGTGTCAGACTTGTACTGACTAAAACCCATCCATGTTCCTTCTTTGCCTTTTGTGTTCCAGGGCGGTATCTCTTTCGAACAGTCTCGCAGCCCTGGATCATTTAAAGACTAAAGACACCGTATGTTGCCTACTACCTATATGTTGTGAAACATAAAATTGGTCAAAAATGTTGCTTATTTCACTGCCATGTTCTTGAAACTAAAGACTACCAAAGCCTTTTGAAGGCCACATAGTCAGCGGGGCTGTAGTACTATCCGGGACAAACTCTATAATGTGGAGATTTTAAACATTTAAAACTCAGTGAATAAATAGTTTCGTCCAAGGAGAACCTTCCACCAAGTCACCTTTTTGCTAAAACGAGTCTTTTACCTTTTTTTAACACTCAAAAAGTTACTTCCGCCACCTAACCATGTTCTCCTCTTAAAATATTATACCAACAAGCCAAAATCTTCTACCGCAGCTTTATAACTTAAATACCGCAACCCATCCACTTTATAAAGGGATCTTGAAAGCTAAGGCACCGGTCCCACCGCTGGCAAGGAAGCGACTAGCGATCGACTATTTTCTCGCTCAAGAAACGTACAAAGGATTTTAGATCTTGAGTCAGTAAATGACAAACAGCATTTTTTTATTTTTTAATAGCCAGTACTGTCCTACTGCTGGGCAAAAGCCTCCCCCAATTCCTTCCATCTGCTCTTTTACCGTGCCTCCTCGAATCAGCCCTCACGGTACGCGTCCAGAACGTCTCGCCACAACTTTCCCTGGCCGGGCTCAGCAGGACCGTGCGTCTTCCGGCATCCATCGTGTGGAAACTTTTACCCAGCGGTCATCATGCATGCGTATGATGTGACCCGCCCAATTCCATTTCAGCCTAGCAGCTTTCTTGCCAACGTCCACTATGCCCTATGTGGTGTGGTGTTTCGAGCCCTGTATTGTCTTTTGACACCCAGAATGCTGCGTTCCATTGCCCTTTGGGAAACTCCAAGGTGGAACTTCTGAGCCTCGGTGAGTGACCAGGTGTGATCACCGTAGGTTAGGACGCATAGCACCGTATAAGCATACCATAAACAATCTCTGTTAGAAGGAATGTGAATTTAACCCCCCACGCGAGCCCATGAGCTGGTAGATGTCACATGTCTCTTAATTTTTGTTGGTTCTAGAACATGCCAGTTTCGTCGCGATGTTTCTTAAGAGCGTTTACAAGAGCATTTTTAGAAACAGAAATTTCCACAACTTTTTTTTAAAAAGACATTTCGAAATTGATCTCTATAAACTTTTTAGACCTTTGTTTTTTGGTTATGCTTATGAACTTTCATTTGAGTCGGTTCAGTCATTTCGAAAAAAAAAGACTTGAAAATTTGTATGAAATGCCCGTAAGTCGTAAACGCTCCTAAAACTTACAAATCATATCTCAGGAACGTTACCACTGGCCCACTACTGTCCGTTCATATATAAATTAATAATTGACCGTTGATTGTTTTTAGTTGCTAGTTCTATTCGCTACTCGCTTATCGTTTGCGGTGGGGCAGGGCCTTACGGGAACTAATGGGAAGTAATAGTCAGTGATTGCACTGACAAGGGACTGATCCAATCAGCTTTGAGCAAAACTGCGGTATAAGTACTGATTTCTTGTGATGGGTAGTTTGTTAGAGGTTTTATGTAATAGTAGAAAGTACATAGAGGTGTGTCATGGGTTCGGTCTCAGGCAAGTCATAGGTCTCGAGTTCGAACCTAAGACACATACCTCTGATGTTTCGGATACACTTGCTTCGGTGAAGGAAAACATCGTGAGGAAACCAGCATGCCTAAGAGATATTTCTCGACGGCATGTAAAGCCAATTCAGAGGCAAATGGGGGGCTAAAAAGTCTGGTACGAAGTAAGGCACTTACCACACGATAAAGAAGAAGAAGTCTTTATTGTAGGTAATTTACATCATCACCAGTGCTCTCAAATGGCGAAGAAAAACATCATGCGAAAACCGGTATGTATAAATTCATGCAAAAAAATATTGAAGACTTGTTACATCTACCCGCACTAGGCCAGCGTGGTAGAATATGGCTCTCTATCTCTCACAGAAAGGAGCCTGTCTCCATTTATAGGCTGAATATGTACGGTGCATAGACCATTAGGCCCGAATTAAATCGCTATGCCTAGCAAAATTGTTATGGTTATTTTGCTAAGCCAATTTAGACCTAATTTCAAAACAAGGTGCACAAATTCCTGCCATAGTTCCCATGAAACACTGGTTCAATTACATTAGACTGCAGTGTTGCTACGGCGTAGACACACTACGGCGTAGCGTGGTAATTGTGTCAAGGCTACGCATGCTCGTAGCTGATAACCAAACCGCTACGTGCTACGAAATGTTTGTAACTTTTTTTAACACATTGAATGTGGTTTTCAGTGGTGTTTTTTACCCTTGTAAAAGAGTAAAAAAGTATTTTTTGTAATTTTCTATTACGAAGAGAAAATTACTTAAAACACTTTTGTATATTCTGCTCACCAACCTAACCAATCCCACGCAGTATTAAAATACCGTATACCTTAGTACCGCTGTACCCTCATTTAATATACGTAGGCCCACCACACCGATCGCTGTTAACCGATCTATGTCTATTCCCGTCGAAGCTACCGGATCACAGTGCATTATTAACCATCTTTAATATCGTGTGCTGTTCCAAAGCTAGAACAGGTATTTTTAGACGAGTATCAATAAATAACAGGCCGTTTGTGATTTTTTGTGGAGAATGGATAAGTGTTGGAGATATTTTTAGTAAGGTTTGAAAAACATGTTATTTTTTGGGTCTAGCCCTCCACACTTTGCTCAACCACTGCTATTCTTGACATCCTAAAGCGCCGAGGTACATGCATTCCGAAACGATATCTATCATAAGTAGCTTACTCCTCCGCCAACTTTCTCCATGCCACCAACATCGTAATAGCGAAAAAATAATCAGCTGTCTTATACAAAGTTCAATACCTACTCGACGCAAAAGTATGGCGATTTAGTTGTTTATTTTGATAAGTCTGTTAAACACTGTTTTAAACATTCACGGTTAATAACTAAACTTACACTGTCACTTAAGGGATATCTTCCGTGACTATCAATTATTCTGAACTCCCGATATTTCGACGCTGTTGCAAGCGCAATGATCGCGGCGATCCGTCGGTTGTCCCAGGTGTTACATATGATCACACCTTTCAGAAACGCGGTTTTTTAATGCGGCCTTACAGTAATGGGTTACTTCAAGATTTCCAGGATTCAAATGTTTTTTCTTCCCACGAGAGCACATTATCTAATCCAGCTTAGAGCAAAATAAGATACCAAGATAAGACAGCTTAAATAAACAATGAGTCTATACAAAATACGTTAAAACTTCGCGATCGTACTCCTAGTAACAGTTCCTAGTACGCGGTTTCATATACAAATCACTGTTACAAATACTAGTGATTTTTTGTACAAAAAATATATTCCTAGATTTTTTTTAGTCAAACTATGTTAGTCAGCCAGTTTGCTAACCTAGCCTCGAAGCTCAGTTTTTGTATAAAACGCAAGCTTGTTGTTTTAAGCTGTTATTTTGGGGTCGAAAATTGTGGTTTTTACTCGCCTACTGTTAAATTGGATGGTTGTGATTTTAGCAATTTAGACAAGCGTATAGTTTTATTAATGAACTCTCCAACGCGGGGTTTTTCGAAAGTTGCTAAAATAGTTTGGAAAGTAATAGTTGGTCGATGTTTTATAAACTACATACAAAATAAAATGCTACATTGTTGGTCCAGTGGTCGTAAGCGCAACTGCTGAGCATGAGTTCCTGGGTTCGATTCCCGGGTCAGGCAAAGTGTTATTGGGTTTTCCACAAGGAATTTCTCGGTAGCAGTCACGGAGTCTGAATTTGCGCCCAGTTGATGGCAATAGGCTCGCCCCCTATTACATGGGACTTAAACATAACTGGCGAAGTGTGGGTGTACTATAAGGTACACCTCTGCCTAACCCTTCGGGGATTGCAGGCGTGATGTTATGACGAGTGTTCAGAGCCTTTTGGGTGTGCCTTGCGGCTGCAGTGCTTCAGGCATGTTCGTGTAGGCGCGCACGGAGTGTTTCCGTGCGACCATGCGCAAGCGCTGCGTGTCTCTTGTGCGCAAAGTGCGGGCCAGCTCTAATACTGTTCTGAGGAAACACGAAAGAGACACGGTTTGAATATTAGCTAAAAGTGTCTACTGGACAATTCCTGATGAAAACACCCAATAACACTTTGTACGACCTGGGAATCGAACCCAGAACCTCATGATCAGCTATCGCGCTTCCTAACACTAACTAACTAATGATGTTTATTCACAAATGGTGCATAACTATATTAATGCACTCTCAATGGCCCGTTTAACAGAACAATGCTCGATCAATTTAATTGACATCGTGAGCTTCCAATTAATAAATTCTCATAATTCGCATTAGCGAAGTTTTAATCCAATTAAAGTTTCTCTCTGTGAATTAAATACAAACATGATAACGTGATTAACTGACGATGTTATGTCAGTACGGAAATTAATACAGGGTGTAAACGGACCCTTCACGAAGCCGTCAACCAAGCATTCTGTACATCAAACTAAGTAACTCTACGCAAAAAGTATTGCTGGGAAACGACTTTTATTTGGGGTGAAAAATCTCGTTTTACGGTAGGACTCAAGGTAACCAACAACCACTTAAAACATTGTGCTGATGGATGCATTGGATAATACGGAGGCCGTGGACGTATTTAAAGTAAAGTTATAACATTAAAAACATGCATTAAAAAAAAAACTTGTCAAAAAGTCGGAACTTTGACCCCCAATGACCCCGTAACTAGATAGTGTAGAACAAAAAAAAATCACAACGACAGGGAAAACAAGTGCCTTCCGGCTTCGTTAAGGGTAGTTTTACACCCTTTATGCATATCTTGTACATATTTTGGGACGAACGGACTTCGAATTCTATGAACTAATATTTTAAAAATTATATTGTCGCAACAAAGTATATTTTATGAGGAGCTCGTGGGTAAATAATAACAGCCGCACGGGTCGATCCCTAAAGTAAAGCAGTGCTTGCCTAGGTCGATCAGTGGACGGGTGACCATCATTACATACCGAGTTTCCTCAGTGCTTCGAAAAGCACGTTAAGCCGTTGGTCCCGGCTGTCATTTGTAGATCTTTGATAGTCGCTACGAGTAGTCAGATGCCCAAAACTCTGACAACCAGTCTTACCAAGGAGTATCGTATTTTCTAGTTACTGGGTTGTAGAGGTCAGATAGGCAGTCGCTCCATGTAAAATACTGGTAGTTAGCTGCATCCGGTTAGACTGGAAGCCTACCCCAACGTAGTTGGGAAAAGGCTAGGCAGATGAGTGGCAATAGGCTCGTCTCCTGTTTCATAGGACTTAAGATTAAATCTCGGTGCACAATAGGTACACTTCTGCCTACCACCATTCAGAGAAACAAATAATAAAATAAAGTTTATTTGGAAAAACTTAAGTTAAACAGGTTACTCAGGAAAAACGAATATAGCTGCAAAAGTAAAATACAGTGGCGCAGCTATCCACGCCCAATACAATATATACAATTATACAGGATAGACAATATAAGGTCTAACTATTCATACACGAAATATTTTCAGAGAATCATCTAACGGGTATAACGAAGCCTTTTCAAGGAATTTTTGTTTTTATCTGAGTATATTTTTTTAATAAAAATAAATAATTTAAAATTACTTAACCCACAAAATAAATACTGGCTCCTTATTTTTAAACAACCATTTGCTAGTTTACTACGTCGAATTTACCTACTGTCATTGTTAGAATATGGGAGTAAAGTTTTTATGCAAAGAGTCTCAATTTTTTTTTTGAAATTATAATAATTTCGTAAAAAAAAACACTCAGATAACTTTTTTTTTCGTTGCTATGGCGACTTTACGACTTATAGAAGTTAAGTTAAGTTAAGATATACCTTATATAGACATTGTTCTAGACTAACCCAAAAGAAGTTAAATTATAAAGGGACTGAAAATATTACAAAAAAAATGTTGTGTGTTTGAAGAGTGGAGGTGGGGATGAGGTGTGTTATGGTCTGTGTGTGAGTGTGTACCGCGTTTATGACACCATAAGTTGCTCAGTCTCATCATAGGACAAGCACTTAAGCCAGTTGGTCACTTTTCTCTTCAGTACTCTCCTAGTCATAGGGTATATAGAGTTTAGAGCTGGTGTGAGTGAAGTGGCGACTGACAAACGCTAACCTTTTTTCTTAGGATGGGATGTCATCAAATGACTGGGGTCATTTGATGACATCCCATCCTAAGAAAAAAGGCTCTCACGTTCTGCCACCTCCTTCACTAGCATGACTGCTTCGCAGAAGGAGGTGACGGCTTCCCATTCCCTCTCGCTCCGGACCATGGCTTGAACCAGGGCCAGGCGCGAGAGGTCGCCGCCGCCAATCGCCTCTACGAGGACACGGCGCTGCTCCGCCCAAGCGGGGCAGACGTCCACAGTGTGCTGCACCGTGTCCTCCGGACATGCCTGCCAGGGCTGCGGGACTGTTCATCCATGTTCTGTACTGGGCTGGGGAAAGAGATACCGCGGCCCTGGAACATAAAGGGCAAAGAAGGAACATGGATGGGTTTTAGTCAGTACAAGTCTGACACTCTCTTCCGCTCCGCCCAGAGCGGGGGGGTCATTTGATGATTTCCCATCCTTAAAAAACGGCCTGTCGTCATTAGCCCAGGGCGTCTCCCGCGGCGGCTGGGACGTGAGGCTCTTTCCCTCATCCAACAGACAGACTCGGCCGGCACGACGATGGTTCTTTGTAAGGGACTGAGGGTCGTAAGGGAGAAGTAGGTGTTTCCTAAGAACTGTTTGCATCACGAACATCTGTCTCACTGAGACTACTTTGTTACCTGCTCTATTAACATTGGTACAAACGCCATATTATGTATGTTTGTGATCTGACATCCAAAGAACAATGTTTGTGTCAGTTTACCTCTTACGTACAAGCCTTAATCTGACAGTTATCAAAAGAAATCAACTTATCCATTACTTGTAAGTTGGCACTACCGGCTGTCAAATAAGATTGTGTCCGGAGAAGTTGTGCCGACTGCCAGTCATGCCAACATAACAGAAAAATGTAAGCGACGGAAAATAATGTAAGTATTTAGGTTAACATTTTTATCCATTTTCGCGGGTTAGGAAAAGTAAAACTTATTTGTTTGAGATTTAGATATAATTTTGACATTTTATCCGAATGCTGGTATGTTTTTCAGGTTTATGTCTGCATCAAGGTTTTACAAGGAATGATCGATGGGTCAATTCATCTAAAATGTAGTAGCCTTTTTTTTAAAAAAAAAAAACGCCTTTATTTTCAGGAAGATGTTTAAGTACGCAATTTTGCGGGTTTTCGCCATATTTTTAATAAGGTGTTAATGACCAGTCAGACCAGTTATTTTTTTATGATAAAATGAGAAAAGATGGCATAGCTTTTTACTAGGGAAACGTTGAGAAAAATTCAGACATCTATACATAGCATAATAATCAGCCTATAATGTTCCCACTGCTGGGACACAGGCCTCCTCTCTATGAGAGGGAATGGCTATAATCCACCACGCGGGCCCAGTGCGGGTTGGTCACATCTATACAAATAAATACAATTGAAGCGTCTGTTTGTGATTTTTTACTCATTGCATATGAAAATACGGTAAATAAAAAAAAAAATTGTCTCTCTGTGTGTCTGTTTGTTCCGGCAAATCTCCGAAACGGCTAGACTGATTTTGACGGGACTTTTACGGCAGATAGCTGATGTTATAAGAAGAAAATAAAAAGGATTAGCGTTTCGTGCAAATTAACCCTTGAAATCGTTAACAAAATCGGATTCATATAAGTAACAATTTTATTATAATTTCACGCGGATGATGGCCGCCCGCAATAGCTAGTAAATAAATATAAACTCAAAGGGAATATGTTTTTTATTTAAAGGTTGGGTTATCTAAACTGAATACTGTGGATAAATATTGACCGAATTTGATTAAATTTTATGTTACACGCGCCATAAACCTTTATTTGCCAATTTTATTGGGTCCGATTGTGAACTATTGTTTGATTTGCATATTTTTACCAATTTGTACCGTGTTACGTGGGACGAATATCACACGTGGAATTGCTAGATTAAACATCTATGTTTTGATTGCAATATAGATGAGCTGCAAAAACGACGTAGGTTAGATTTAAAGCCATGGTCTGGATTTGTGCCCGGTTGATGGCAATAGGCTCGCCTCCTATAACATGGGACTTAAACATAACTGGCGAAATGTGGCTGTACACCTCTGCCTAACCCTTCGGGGGTTACAGGTTATGTTAGATTTAAATACGACACATCATACATTAAAGGGCTGAGGGCCCGGTACACTACGTTCAGATAGACACATATAGTATAGATAAAAGAAACCTAGATTTTGAGAAAAATCGTAGACAAAGTGACACTCAGTCACATTCTTGTTGTTTTTTTGTTGTTAATGTATTATCGTCCTATTCTTTTAATTTATTTGCAAACACGGTAAAAGGATTATAATACCAGCCTGAATAGGACATATGCAAAATTTAACAACAATTTTGCATAACCTATTACCAAAGAAACGATGGATGGACTGTGTGCAGGATGATATAGAAAGAAAGGAGGTGACTGCTGAGATGACGAGTAATAGAGAAGGATGGAGGAAGAAAACATGCTGCACCGACCCCAGATGAATTGGGATAAGGGCAGGAGTATGATGATGATGAACCTGCCTGAACAGTTAACCATATAAAAATAAAATCTCATTACATTCCCAGTAATATCAAAATCCTTTAACAAAACAGATCAAATGAAAATGTAAAACAAACAAATGGTTTTCAAATATCAATATGCTCAATAATTTGTAGGGATTGCGGCGAAATTAATACATTTACCATTAGCAATATTAACATTTGGTCAATTAACGCCTTTGGAAAATAAATAGGGTTTCTGCTAAATCGTTTGACACGAATTACATGCGATAGCCTGAAAATTATGTTTGTTTGATATAAGCATTAAATTAATTTTGGTGTTTTAGCTGTGAATATAATCAAAGGATTATTAGCAGTGTATTTATTTATTTTATGTACGGAAAACAAACAATTGTACAATAAACAGGGTGTAAACGGATCCTTCACGAAGCCGTCAACCAAGCTTTATGTACATTAAACTAAGTAACTTTACGCAATAATTATTGCTGTGAAACGACTTTTTATTTGGGTAAAAAAACACGTTTTACGGTAGGATTTAATGTAACGCACTTAAAACGTTGTGCTGATGGATGCTTTGAATAGTACGGAAGTAAAAATCTTACATTAAAAACATATTTAAAAAAAAAACTTGTGAAAAAGTTAGAACTTTGACCCCCAATATTTCCGTAACTAGAAGGTTCCCAGGTACGGTCTTGAACAAAAAAAAAACGCAATAACGGGTAGAAAAGTACCTTTCGGCTTCGTTAAGGGTCTTGTTACACACTTTATGTTACAGTAAATATATTAGAAGTAGGCTAAGGTACAATTCACGATGTTTCCACATAATACTTAGGTTAAAGATACAGGGTAGACACAGTATTTTAAATGAAAATAACGTAAATAATAAGACAAAAGATGCCCGCTACCTGAACGCGCCCCAAAAGGGGATAGCCCTAAGGCTAGTCCGGGGGTACCGCACGATCTCCGGTGAGGCGGCGAGCCTCCTTGCCGGATTGCAGCCATGGGATCTGGAGGCGATAGTCCTCGCGCGCCTTCACGAATGGCGCGCGGAGGCACTACGTCGGGGGGAAACTCCGCTGTCGCGGCAAATCGCCGCTCAGGTCGCACTGTCGCAACCCCGTGCAGGGCACGCCACCATAGTGGCGATAAGTCCCCTCTTTGAGGAGTGGCTAGAGAGGCGCCACGGCGCCCTCACCTTCCGCCTGACGCAGGTCCTCACCGGACACGGTTGTTTCGGGAGGTTCCTGCACCGAATCGGGCGGGTGGAAACGCCCGGGTGTTTCCATTGTGAGGATCGTCCGGAGGACACGGTGCAGCACACTGTGGAGGTCTGCCCCGCTTGGGCGGAGCAGCACCGTGTCCTCGTAGTGGCGATCGGCGGCGGCGACCTCTCGCGCCCGGCCCTGGTTCAAGCCATGGTCCGGAGCGAGAGGGAATGGGAAGCCGTCACCTCCTTCTGCGAAGCAGTCATGCTGGTGAAGGAGGTGGCGGAACGTGAGAGGGAAAGAGCCTCACGTCCCAGCCGCCGCGGGAGACGCCCTGGGCGTCGGGGGTCACGTGGTGGCCCCCGGCCACCGTAGGCGCGGGCCTGTGGATGGCGAGTTATGGGCTAGCTCGCCGTCCAGCCGTCTTATGACGACAGGCCGTGTCGACGGCGCGTACGTGTTCCACGCGCGCCTCAAAGAGATGTCAGCAACCACGTAGGGGTCCGCACGGGCCGATGCCTGCCAGGGCTGCGGGACTGATCGAAAGAGATACCGCGGCCCTTGAACACAAAGGGCAAAGAAGGAACATGGATGGGTTTTAGTCAGTACAAGTCTGACACTCCCTTCCGCTCTGCCCAGAGCGGGGGGGGTCATTTGATGATTTCCCATACCAAAAAAAAAAAAAAAGGGTAGACACAGTATTTTAAATGAAAATAACGTAAATAATAAGACAAAAAAAATTATAATAAAATAACAACAGGAAGAGATAAAAAGCAAATTTACATTACTTATCTTATGACTAAAAGTACCTACTATACAGGGTGACTGGTAATTAGTGACCGATACTTAAACACGTGATTGTACTCATGATAACAAACAACTTTCCCAAAGAAACATTTTTTTTAATAGTCATTCACTTTTATCACAAAATGAAGATAATTTTAAACTGTTTAATAATAAAAAAGTATTTAATAGTCTTTTATCAGGCGGCAATAAGGTACGTGCCTTCAACGGTTGGGTCATGCCGGTTCTGATGTACTCTTTCGGCATACTTAAATGGACTCAAACAGAACTAGACGCCCTGGATAGGAGGGTCCGTACATTGTTGACGGCATATCGAATGCATCACCCGCGTTCTTCTGTTATGAGACTGTATATCCCGCGGAAGTGTGGGGGTCGAGGCTTTTTAAACGCTAAGACTCTCCACAATCGCGAGATATGCAGTCTCAGGGAATATTTCCTTGAAACCGACGTGGGGATGCATCGAGATGTGGTCGCAATGGACAAGGGCCTCACCCCGCTTTCCTTGGCTAAAGAGAACTGGCGCAAACCCTTAGTGCTTGACACTAACGACCGCATGGAGGTATGGCAGAGTAAAGAGCTTCACGGACGCTTTTTCCGGGCCCTGCATGGGCCCGATGTAGACCTATCAGCGTCCGTAGCCTGGCTACGTTCCGGGGATCTCTTCGGAGAAACCGAAGGTTTTGTCTGTGCAATTATGGATGAAGTTATGATGACGAATAACTACCGGAAATTTATTGTGAAGGACGGTACGGTTGACATATGTCGGGCATGCCACCGTCCAGGCGAATCAATCCGTCACATTATCTCCGGGTGTTCACGTCTGGCTAACGGAGAGTACTTGCATAGACACAACCTTGTAGCCAGGATTATCCATCAGCAACTTGCTCTAAAATACAACCTTGTGGAATCGGAAGTGCCGTACTATAAGTATGTGCCCGACCCAGTTCTCGAAAATGGCAGTATCACATTGTACTGGGATCAATCCATCATCACTGACAGGAATATTGTAGCCAATAAGCCTGATATAGTGGTGGTGGATCGATCAGAGCGGCGCACAATGATTGTTGACATAACGGTCCCGCATGATGAGAACCTCGTGAAAGCCGAGAAAGATAAGAAAATCAAGTATCTTGACTTGGCTCGCGAGGTTGTCGACATGTGGGATGTGGACTCAGCGATCATTGTGCCGATAGTCGTATCAGCCCATGGCTTAATTGCCAAGAGCCTCGACCAATACCTGAGGAGGCTCTCGTTAGGCAGCTGGATCAAGGGCTTGATTCAGAAAGCGGTACTTTTGGACACGGCTCGTATTGTTAGGAGGTTCCTCTCTCTGGAGCCCTGACCGCCGGTAGCTTGGACCCTGTTCCCGATACCGGTGGGCTACAATTTTTTATATTTTTAAATGTTTTTTATATATATTATTTTTAAGGAATATTTAAAAATGTAAACTAATTTGTAAAAATTTAAATAAAGGAAATAAGTTACATGCCTCAATCTTTAGCCCAATTAATTATAAATTCCCTTTCACATTTACATTTTAATGTACAATTTTCGCATAAAGATCAGAAATCGTTAAGCAAAGCAAAATGCATTAGAGGGCAGATAACAAAATAATTTAATGTAAAACATACCAAGAACGAGGATTAAGGTCAAGGAAACAAATCTTGTTGTTTCATAAATTTTCAATTTCATACGCAGTGGTAGGTACTTGGCTTCGCCGAGTCTGTGAGTGGTTTAAGTGAAAGGGCTAAGCGATAGAAGCTAAAACTAGACATTCGTAAATAATAACAAGTAGCTTTTGCCCGCGGCTTCGCTCACGTTAATTTAGAATTTGAAAATCAATTCGGGTTGTACTCTGCTTGTAATAATATAATTCAATCATGATTCAAAAGACACGTGGCGCCATCTATTATCATGAGAACGTTATTGTTGTTTTCCTCGGGAGCAGTACTTTTTTTCGGGATGAAAGGTTCTGTACACCTGACAAAGTATATGTGAAATTTCAGGATGATCGGTTCAGTGGTTTAGGCGTGAAAAGGTAACAAAGAAACAAACAAAGTTGCTTTCGTATTTATAATAATATTTTTCAAAGTGAACCCTGTTAGGCGCTTTTTATTCTAATACCGTTCGTTGTATACAACATTAAATTACTTTTTGCGAGAGGCCTTAGATCTCCTTAATTCGGCCCTGTCGCAAAATCCGTTTTTAGCGATCGTCTACTTACTATAAACTACCTCACTGCCAAATATCAAGCATGTAGCAGAAAAAGTTAAGGACTTTCATCCAAACTTGCAAGAGCCCTTATACCTCCTTAATCCGGCCCTATCGAAAATCCATTCTTAGCGGACGTCTACTAACTATAAACTACCTCCCTGCCAAATTTCATCTTTATACGTCTAGCGGTTTTCGATATTTCGTAATGAGTGATATGAATAGATTTCTTATATTTGAGTGCCTCTCTTTCAGTGCCAAATTATTAGTGCTAAGAGTAAAGACAAAAGGAAAAATAAAACAAAACTACTTTTCAGCTATTCCGACTACACTACGACTACTAAAACCTATTTACGTAAATTATTAATGTTATCATATAAATCGCGTATAAGGTAACAAAATTTTAAAAATTAATATCTTTTGTGGCTATTGGTCGATTTTGATGAAATAAACGCTAAATAATACCCACAAAAATGCTTCTTATTTTGAAATATTTCGATTTTGAATACAATGAGGGGTTTTTACGTGATGCGCGCACAAACGAGCAGACAAACCGACACACAGACAAAAATTAAAAAAAATATTTTTTTACTTTCTATTACTTATTTCTCGCACCTTTCAGTGATTTTTTTCCAAAAATCTGTAATGTACAGACACGGAAAGTCTACGATTTTATTATATGTATAGGTATTATTAGTATGGTGTATGGATTGTTGTCACATATCAGCTAGCACACACCAATAATAAAAATGAAGAGAATGGGTAGAAGAACCTGGATAAATCATGAATGAATAATGGGTTCGGCTCCTAAACTAACCCAAAAAACAAAAATAATTGAGATTAAAATGATCGACTGAATTGTTACTAACTTGATGAGTAAAGAAATTATGAAATAAAGTCGCCTCAATTCGTGTGAACGAAAACGTTTACATTTTATATCTATCAGCACGTAAATAGTTAATTATTTGACCAACTAAACCTGTATTAATCTATTTTTCTGTTAATAAACCGTCTCTGTAACATTATCAAAAAATTTGATTCAATTTTTTTATATGATTATTGTGATACTCAAATAGGGAGTCAAAACTGTCTAGCCTAAATACAGATTGCTCTGCTAGGAGAGCAGCGATTCACCCAGCAATTGGTTGTACCTACAACATGTTAATGCACATACTTTGCAAAATACTTTGTAAGTCCCTCATGTACTAAAAAACTTTTATGTACCTTAATAAACTTATCACATTTTATTTTTCGTATGACCTTCTTAATAATATTTTCAATAAAATCTTCATCAAGAAACTCATATCTCATGACTTGCACCGCAAATCCATCAGGAATAAAGTGGCCACAACAGGCACGATACTACAATATAGGCGAGGTATTTCGCCAACATTCTCCCACCTGACATCACGGCATAAATTCCAAAACTACCAATAACGTATTCCTTTATAAATTCCATAAAACTTCGCCGGTATGCTTGAGATTTGATATTAATACAACTTGGTTGTATGTATGCTCGAAATTTGATTTGGCTTTGATTTTATTGCATGTTTCTTGCAAATAATCAAACTTGAAACTGTTCGGAAGTATGTAGCAGTGGCGAAGGTTCTAAACAACTGGATTCCTACCGGCTTCCCTTAGAAAAATGTCACAGTCAGTATTCTACAGACAAATAATATAATCACATTTAAGATATGAACTGCGGTTTACCTCTTACAAAATTGACCCTTCGCTACTAGTATGTAGTATTATATACTTTTCGAATATCATCATCATCTGCCTAGCCTTTTCCCAACTATGTTAGGGTCGGCTTCCAGTTTAACCTGATGCAGCTGAATACCAGTATTTTTTTTTACATTTTTATTTAATGAACTTTTAAAAACACAGTGAGTTTTTTTGCGGCATTTTATCTGGCTTTTATTACTTGCGCATTTTTTTGCCAATGTAAGTATCGTATAGCATTGACGGGAACCCGATCCCAACATAGTTGGGAAATGGCTAGGCAGATGATGTAAATATCGGATAGTACTTTTGTTTCAATTTAAACAACAATCACAAAAATTATCAGCCCTGAGTGTCGATAAAGTCCTCAAAATCAATCAACATTAGGGGCGAAACGAAGATATCTAATAAAAAAATCGTTCTAGTTTACTTCGCGCGTTCGTTGCTTCCTGGAGAAAAAATATATTAGTTCAATTACACGAATGTTTCCTCACGATGTGTTTTTCCCCCACCACAGACCACATCCTCTGGGATAAACTTGATTTGAATTTATGCTCCATGTTAGTCGAAATCTTTTACCCCCACTACAATATTCAAGCTCGTAACCTGATAATTAGAATAACGTTAATCACCACAAACTAAGACATAAGAGTTCACAAGTGAGCGTATCCTGGCTGTTTGCACTACCAAGACACATAAAATTTAATCAGATCGTGGCTCTTCATATCAGGGCCGGCTTAGAGGCGCCCAGTACGCTCTGAGTCGCATAAAGTTGTATTAAATTAGAATAAAACACATCGGGTGGCCGCACCTAACATAGAAAAGGACGTTTTCTTTTGACATTGGACAGGGAAAGTAAAGTAGAATCAGTTTCATTTATTTCAATGTCAATATATACATCTAAATAAAATTGAGGTGTTTGTTTGTAATTGCAAAATAACAGCTTTTTACTGAATGCATATGAAAATATATACGGCACTTCAACAAAAACACATTTTTAAAAGTTTTTGTCTGTCTGTCTGTTTGTTCCGGATTTTGTTAACATTTCCAAGGCTTTATTTTTTTTTTTAAATAAAAATAGCATAAATTACTCATTATAACATCAGCTATCTGCCAGTAAAAGTCCAGTAAAAATCGGTCCAGCCGTTTCTGAGATTAGTCGGAACAAATATACAGGCAGACAGACAAACAAATATTTTTTGTTAGAAGTACCTTATATACTTTTATATGCATTCAGTAAAAAGCTGTTATTTTGAAATAAGAAACTGTCATTTCCATTTTAATTATTTGTTTAGATAGTTTGCAGTGTACAAGTGAGATAGGATCAAAATTCTAGGTCACTTTCAACGATATCGGATGATTAATAGAGGCTAGAAAGTCTGATAATATAGCTCAGATAACCGTCCCGATATTAAATATTCTGTGAAGGGATTTTAATTACCGAAGTTAGTTATTAAATAAATTAGTTTGTCTAAGTTTCGTATATCTTAATTGATCGCTGTAGTATAATTTTATAAATATTAATAACTATTTAAATTAATTTAAATCAGAATTTTATTGAAAAGTTTGTTAAGAAAATCTGTGTGAAAGTTGTCTTATCTTGATATGGATTTTGAGAATTTTTACTTTTCAAATAGTCATTAATCTTACTTTTGAAGATTATTTTAGCTAGGAATACAGTTCATCAAGGCATCACCCGCATGTCATCATCATCAACAGCCTACAGCACTACTGGACCTGATCAACCAGCTGCTACCAGCCAAACTGCCGAGATCGTTGCTCCACCTAACCTGAGGAGGACCCACCATACCTTTCGCAATCTCTTCTCAAGAACGTGTACCTCAATGGTCATCGGTTTAACGGCTAATATGGCCGGTCCATTGCTGCATTTACACTATCGTTTACGATAGCTAAATTAGTGTCCATGGCCTCCATTCGACCGGCCGATTTATTATTCTCTTCTTCATCATCATCAATAAGCCTGGAATCACCCACTGCTAGTTAAATACCTCTCCTTTCTTCTACCACACTTCCCGGTTCTCTGCGTCTCTCATTTTTGACGATATCGTCAACCCACCGAGCTTTAGCACGGTCCTGGTTTCTTTGGCGTAACCTTAGCCAACACTCTGTCCAAGCCTTGCTCCATCGGCCTTCTCCGATCCTAGCCAGATGTTCTGCCAAGTCCACTTCAGCTGCATTATTCTCTTGCCCTTACCCAATTTATTTGAAGCATATCTTCTTGTTCCATACTTCCCTATTATTCGTAATTTCAGCAACCACTCCCTTTCTAGCCATTTCATCTTTTCCACATTTAAATTGACAATATTTGTAACATAACCATTTACCTTTATCCTTTACTTCATTAGTCTAATGTTCGCAAACGCGACTGCTGAGCATGAGGTCCTGGGTTTGATTCCCGGGTCGCGAAGAATGTTATTGGGTTTTTCCATCAATAACTTCTCAGTAACAGCCACGGAGTCTAGATTTGTGCCCGGTTGATGGCAATAGGTTCGCCCCCGGTGTTTAGGGACTTAAACATAACTGGCGAAATGTAGGTATACTATTATGTACACCTTTGCCTAACCCTTCGGGGATTACAGGCATGATGCTATGTAAATCTTTTACCAAAATTTTACCCCAGTATAAAAATACGGTAAAATACACAAACCACCGGTCTTTGCCTCAGAATATCGCAGCCGATATTCGGTTCCCCGTAACCGCCGCCTCGACAGCTGACAACGATTGACAGCGAGTCGATTTCTCAATTTACCGATTGAAGCAATCGTTTTACTGCTTTATGTTTCGTTGAAATACACCCCTGGGTTTTAGATTTTGTAAAGATATCAATAAAGTGACAGAATTTTGGTACAGTGGCCTTGATTTCGTCTAATCATCTCTTAGCTCTCAAGGCTTATCTTTAGTTTCTAAATCGATTTAAAGAAGTGTCCGTAAAATTTATTGTCCATTCTTCTCCATGGGGGTATACGTTTTGGAACGGGCAACTTCAAATTTCTGACTGAGTAACTTCTTGAAAATTAAAAAGTTCCTTATTTATTTCAAAACAACCAAATAAATGGTTTAATTAAAAAAAAGCTTTGACATTTTAGATTTAATAAAAAATAATAAAATTGCTATCTTTATCTTACGAATAAAACTAGGAAAATACATAAGATAATTGAAGCTCATTAATTTGAATCAACTTAACTCTGCGAACGACAGATTACACCTCAGAATATGCTAATTAAATATTATGTGTGTAAGTTACACACAAATTTGATGATTAATTAATAACTTTACCTAGTTTAACAACTCTTGGGTACGCACGTAACTTCTGTCCCTTGTTTCTGAGAAGTTTGTTGAGTCGTTTCTTCATCTAAATTGAATTTACATTATTTTGATTTTATTTTGAACGTGGTCAAAGAATGATTGAACCAAGGGTTATCATACGCTTCAAATAACTATACTTTTACCGGGGCTCTAAATAATTTAGAACGAAATAAAATCAAATTAAAAACGAATTTGATTTTCTTGCTGCCTCGATGGTTTAGCGCTGCTGCAGAGCGCGAGGTCTTGAGTTCAATTCACAGGTCGGGCAAAGTATTATTAAGTATTTCCATCAGGAATTTGTACCCAGCTGATGGCAGTAGGCTCGCCTCTTATTACATGGGACTTAAACATAACTGGCGAAAGGGTATACTATAATTGGGTACACCTCTGCTTAACCTTTCGGAATTATAAACTAATTACTTATTTTGGTTTTACATAGGACAACCCGGTTTCCTGGCGATGTTTTCCTTCACCGTTTTGAGAGCAGTGCATGGTAATATAATAAATTAAACAAAGTAAATAATGCACCTGCTTGGGTTCGAACCTTATACCAACAATTGGTAAGCCAAAACAACTGGACCGCCACTGCTCCCGTACTGGTGCAGTCTAAGTACACCGTTGCCTATCAAACAGGCGTGATGTTATGCTATGCCATAGTCAGCCTTATATAAACAAAAGCCTGGAACTTCTGCCAATCACCTGCCACCCACGATCAGGCGACAATTCAATTCAGGTCACGCGCAAGCAAGTTGATCTCGTTCCATTATCGGGCCTACGGGGAAATCGGTGGCAGGTACATAAACAACTCAATCGAGTATTGTTCGCCCGGTTGGGGATCAATTTTTGGTTAGAGTTGTTACAGTGATGATTTGGAAGAATTCGTAGAAGCTGTCCAAACTTTTCTTTGTCCACATACCTACCTATTGTTGGGTAAGACTAAAAATGTATAAAAAACTTGGATAAACTGAATAACAATGTGGGCCATTGTTTTAACAAAGTCAAAGTCAAAACATTAATTGCAAACTAAGTGTACAATGTGGTTTTATGTTATGTTAGTACTTCAAAAATTCAAATTCAAAATTGTTTATTTCTTTACAAAATTAGAACAATTAGTTTGTGATTGGAGCCTTCTTTTAAGCAAACAATGCCTGTATTAGAAGACTCCGCTCTTCCATAACAAAAACAAGAAAAATAATAATAACATCATTAACATAGGTAAGTAGACAAGATTGGCATAAGTACTTATGACTTAAGAGCCTTTTACAAGCATTGCAAATTTATCATTCGCCTGCCCTTAACATCCTAAATTAGCATGAATTAAACATTATTATTGCTTAATTATTTTGTTTTATATTATTACAATTATATAGAAAAAATATAGTTATAACACTGTTTTAAGCTTTCACGGTTTACAACTAAACTTGTACTGTCACTTACGGGATGCAACAGCGCCGAAATATCGGGAGCTCAAAATAATGAACAATCAGGGAAGATATCCCGTAAGTGACAGTACAAGTTTAATTATAGTTATGTCAAAATTTTCGCTTTTCAACTTAACAATTTAACAACGCTTTCATCACCTAAACTCATAGCATGAAATATTACAAAAAATAACCACTATTTATGTGAGAAAAAGAAAGCAAGAAATATGGAAAGTGATCAACGGTATCCTAGTAGTAACCACCTGTTTCTCCTAACATCCTTCATCCCCTGGGAGGTTTTATTTATGACCTGGAGCTTTCGTCGCTTTGTTCTCCTTTAAAGATGGCAGTAATACATGATAGAGGCTAAAACCTACGTGACAGACAGTCAAAAACGCGTTCTTATCTCTTAAGTTCGTATCCTTAAAATGAGATTGAATTAATCATACTAAAAAGTTTATGAGGATGCATGGGTGTCTGAATGTTTGTTGTTCTTTCACGCAAAAACAACTGACCGGATTTGGATGAAATTTAGCACACAGATAGTTTATAACCTTTATTAACAACATATAGGATACTTTTTATCCCGGTAGTACGATCCCGTGGTACAATTACCGAACTCGACGCGGGCGAAATCGCGGCCATAAGCTAGTATGTCCATACAGTCAAGTGAGGAAAATTAATTGTTAAGCGAATTCACTACAAACTGAAATATTTTGTTTATGCATAGTAATCACACCTATTGTTTAACAAAACTAAAACTTGAATTATGGAAGAACTGTACTTGAAATATTTTTTTTTCTAAATGGCATCTCGCAGGTCAGCCTAAGAGGCTGTCGCTGCTCAACCGGTACTTAGAATATTTTTTTTTTTTTTTTCTAAATGGCATCTCGCAGGTCAGCCTAAGAGGCTGTCGCTGCTCAACCGGTCTATCCTGTGGGTGCCTTGAGTGTAAGGCCTCCAGCCAGGGCGGTACTTAGAATAAATCATGCGTGAGCTCTTATGAAATTGGCGGACAGGTAAAGATAGCTTGCTTTTTAATCGAGCAACGCCATCTATCGAGCCATGAGGAACTAACTTTACTTAAACAACTACCATATGGCGCGAAAGAGAGAACTTTTATGCTCAGCAGTGGGTGGAACAAGGCTGCCAATGCTGATGATGATGGTGAAAACTGTAATTTATTGACAGTTAAACGAAACAGCTATATCACGGTAAATTATTGACAAAGGGTGTCTATTTGCTTAGTTATTCAATTTCCAAAATGATGCAAAAATACATATATTTTATTTTGTCATTATTAATGTTATAAAATACTTAGCTCCTTACATAAAATGAATTTCTGCTGCGAAACAAAAACCACATTACATTACAATATCAATAAAAGATCTTTCTCTAAGTTTAAATAGATCGTGCCTTTGAAACAAAATTAATAAAAAAACAAATATTTCATCCAGCGTCGGTAAAGTATTATAACCGTTCTTACTGTCTACTATGAGACGTACAGAGAATGAAGTGTTCTAATCTTAGACACACACACACACTCACGAAGATACACCCGCAGCCTTCGAAAATTAGTGGGCAAAAGAGCACTAGTGAATTCCCGTCGGCTCGGCTCTAATTAAATGGCAAAAATCGACTCGAGCCGGCTTGACCTAGTTGCGGGACAATTGAGTAGACGAGAAATGGTTGGGCCAGCTCGCCGGAGTGGGGGTGTGTGTTGGGAGATGTAGCGGGTGTGTTAGCTTATATGGCAAGCTGTTGCCTGAGACCTTCGTTTGCGTAAAATTATTATAAAAATATAACTTCCCTATTTCTATCGGATTTAGTTAACAATTTCAAGGGTTTACATATTTTGCACGGAACCCTTTTCATTTTTCTAAGCCCAAGTTATACCTAACTACTTATAACTTCAGCTATCTGCCGGTCCCGTCCCAATCAGTCCAGCCGTTTCGGAACAAACAGACAGACCGACAGACAGACAAAAACTAAAAAAAAAAATTGTTATATGTACCGACTTTCATATGCATTCAGTAAAAAGCCGTTATTTTGAAATTATAAACATACAAGATTTTAAACTATCATGGTCACTAACATTATTATTTAGATTGGAAACGGGATATTTACCATGTTTACTGTTTATCCGTGATCATGGTGCTTGCAACAGCGCCGAAATATCGGGAACTCAAAAGAAACAGTAAACATGGTAAATATCCCGTTTCCAATCTATATAATAATTACAAACATACACTTTAGTTTTATTTATTTTTAGCATAGATAAAAATTGGTCAAGACGGAGAAATGTTGCGTCATTTCTAAGATTCTTCAGAAACACCTTGAGTGATCTTAGATTTTGTTGAAGTCTAAACACTAATACCACACAAAATAAGCAACCACTATAAAGTGATAAACTTAAATCGTGATGAAACTTTAATCGTGTTAATGTAACGTTTAATTTAAAAATAAACCTATTTAGCCACCGTAGCCGTTCTTGCTACGATACTACGGTTACAGCTACGGCGTAGTACGCAATGTGCTACGAACATTATATTGTTCTCCCTGAAGCGATCATTGTGAACTATCGTTGTGTTATAAATTCAAATCCATAATATATTTTTTTCAATGTTCATGATTTATTCGTGTCCTTCTACCCATTCTTTTCATTATTATTATTGGTGTGTGCTAGCTGACAAATGAAAATAATTAAATATAATTAATTCTTTGTTTATATTTACTTACTAGAATTCAACAAACAGATGTGTTGCTGTGTTGCTGAGTTTGTTCCAATGCTTCTTCCCAGCTAAAACACTAGGAAGTGGCGAAAGGTGAACTTTGACGTTCAATAAGTGCTGAATCAGCTTAATTTGAATAAATGACTTTTGATTTTGTGTAAAATTTCCTATCATTGATCAGCGACCTAAATAAGTATTACATGATGTTTGTGACTTGTCTGAAAGTAGCGCCGGATGACTGAAAAGTTGTGTGGTAATCGATTGTCGTGGTATGCACATGTGATGCGGAGGAATAAGGATAATGTCGTGAGGAAAGTTTTGAGTATGAATGTGGATGGGTATAAGAGTAAAGGAAGACTAAAGAAACGATGAACGGATTGTGTAAAGGATGGCAAGAAAGGAGGTGTCTGATGAGATGACGAGTAATAGAGAAGTTTGAAAGACGAAGACATGCTGCGCCGACCCCAAATGAATTGGGACAAGGGCAAGAGAATAATGATGATCAGTGATCGAACTAAGTATTCCATGGTGTTTGTGACTTGCCAAGTCTCTAAGACTCTTAATTTACTGACTATTGCAAGATCCAATGTGAACGTACCCTATTGATCACATAATTTTTAGGCCAAAATCCAACTGTCGTTTCTAAACAAATCCGCTTTACGTCTACACTTAAAGCACACACTAAAGTGAAACGTGCAGTTGTAGGCAATCTGTAACACGTAGTAATTAGCCAGATTTTCATACCTTGTTGCAGCAGCTAAAATTATGCCCAACCTCCTTTAAATTTATAAGCCTTACTGCGTACGAATTTCATTTATTTAAATTTTTGAACGTGTTCTAGAAAATTATAATTACTTAGTATTTAATTTTTGTTCTGAAAAACTTTGCGTGGGATGGCCTCTGCCTAAGAGTAACGTTTTTGTAACGTAAAGATTGGCTTAATATTTAATTTCTTTTCGTGTAATTTTATATCTAGCTTTACAGCTGTTAGTAGTTGTCTACAGGCTGATGATTTATTTGATTGTAATATCATACTAGTGTCCGTGGGGTATCGTATTACTCAGTACTAACTGGGTTGTGGAGGTCAGATACGTTTGTCGCTCCATGTAAAATACTGGTATTCTGCTGTTTCCGGTTAGACTAGAAGCCGACCTCAGCGTGCTTGGGAAAACCTTGGGCTAGGCAGATGATGCAACAAAATAAAGTCAGGTTTTATGACGCACTAGACACCCTCATAATCAATAGAGTTGATGTATCTGTGCTCTGCTGTTTTCCTCGCAGGACATACAGCGACTCCGGTTTTATGGTCTCTATGTTTTTTAAAGCGTGAACAAGTCGCGTACTTTGGCGTGCCAGTTTTCTTCGCGCATTCGGACATCATATGACCTTCTTCCCCACACTGACCACACGTAGAATTGATCTCTCTGCAAGATTTTGCTGCATGGCCGTACTGCTGGCATTTATAACACCTCGTTACTAATGTGAAATCCCTCACGGGGCAGGACCACCAATTTATGAAAATTCTGGATTGAGGGATTAGGGCTTTACGTATCTTGGCTGAAACTTCAATTACGTAATTGTAGGTCGCAGTATCTCTTTTACCAGATTTGTGGCTTAATTTTACAGCGGTCAAGAAAGATTCCAAGGTCATCTCAGACATCTTGTCGGCTACATTTTGTTAAAAAATGCAATTGAATACCTCAATTTCAGCCAAGGACGTCGGCACACCTACAATTACGATCCGGGGTTTGCGCTTGTTGGGTTCGTCGGCGGTAAGTCCAGATGTAGAGAGCTGCACCGCGTTCTTTAGTTTATTAGCGTCATCTTTCGTCTCGGTACTGATAATTACGCCTCCATTTTTTAATTTGCGGACACCACGTACGTGCAGCTTCATTTGCTCGGGTCGTATGATTTTTGTGGAGCTTAAGTGATTAGGTCGAATGAAATTATTGGATCCCCTTTTCACCATATCGGCAAAATAAGTATTTTCCATAGAACTAGAGTCCTGTATCGTCTGCTTTAGCTCCGACATTTGTTCCGTCAGGTTGCGGTGTTGTTTAAGGGTACCGATTACGTTTTCGGCATGAATGGATTTTTGCTTCAGCGACTGATATAGGACTGCCATCTGCGAGGTACCAGATCCTATTTTATGGCAAAGGTTAGAAATTTTAATTTTCTGCTCCGAGTTTCATGTAGGTGCTGCTCGATGGTCGTCATCCATTTTTGGATCTCAGGTGTTGAAACAATAACACCCGTCGCCGTCTGGGGGGCTGGGTTTTGCGACGGGCTATGCGACGGCGAGGCGGACGATTGGACTGGCCCCCTTGGATTACAAGGGCTGTTTTCCAGTTTGTTATTTTTAAAAGTTCACTATTTCTTGTACATTATTCACTAAATTACACACTAAGAATTATGAAAGTAATACATTAAAGTAGGTTACAAAATATTTATGTTTTGCTAGCGAGCATGTCTGAACGCTGCAAGTGCAAAGACGATCAAAACTCGATCAAAAACGGCAGTAAACCCGCCAAGTTATATTAAAACTGAGCGCACCAAAGAGATGTCTTTTGCGATGTAACTGCCCATTGCAAGTTTACTTGTATTATTATATTATCTTTTGATTGAAATATTACATAACATCACGCCTGTAATCCCCGAAGAGTTATGGAAAGGTGTGACTAATAGTACACCCACATTTCGAAAGTTATGTTTGCCTTCAACCGGGCAGAAATCTAGACTCCGTGGCTGCTTCTGAGAAATTCGCAATAACTCTTTGCCTGACCCGGGAATCGAACTCAGGACCTCATCCTCAGCATTCGCGCTTGCGACCACTCGACCAACGAGACAGTCGAGGAGTTAAAATAGTGTATAATGAAAATGCGTCGTTAGACTATTGCTTGCTTTATAAACACGAGGCTTAACACTGAGAGCTGAAGTTCCAACAGCTCATTAATATTTAGGTGTCGCGTTACTATTCAGGCAAAAATATGACAATACTATGCTTGTCTAGAGGAGCTCGGGGATAAGTAATATCAGCCGGTCGTGTCAGGTTAAGCCGCGCTTGCCTAGGATGTCCGTGGATGGGTGACCACCAATTAATTATCGAGTTTCCTCCGTGACTCAGAGTCGTTGGTTGTGAATTGTAGATCTTTGACAGTTGTTAGGTAGTCAGTGGCCCCAAAGGCTGACAAACAGTCTTACCAAGGGGATATCGTACTACCCAATATTAACTGAGTGGAGGTCACATAGGCCGTCGCTCCATGTAAAATACTAGTATTCAACTGCATTCGGTTAGACTGGAAGCCGACCCCAACATAGTTGGGAGAAGGCTAGGCAGATGATGACTTTGCGTGTTCATCTAGTCCTCTGGGTAACACAAGCGTGATTTATTTATTTAACAATTTATGTACACACTAAATATTTAAAAGAAGAAAGGAGCTGAAAATAGAAAAGTGATGCTTTTTAAAAAAAATATATCTTCCAGGACACCTGCGAAAGTAGATACTAAAAAAGAGATGTAGACATAGTGTAAAAGAAGAAGAGAAAATGGAAAACATAAAGCAGATAACTATTTTCAATACAATATGTAATATAATTTTGCAAAGATCCGAAATAAAACGCCTTTCTTTTTCTTTTTTCATAAATAAAAGCCATTATTTTCGTTTTCAAAAACGGCAGTAAACCCGCCAAGTTCTATTAAAACTTAGCTCACCAACCAACAAACTATTTACCTTATTCATTAAAATATAAATTCATGAAAACTCTGAAAACTGAAAGTTTAGTTCGCCTGAAAGATTTATAGTTAGTTAGCTGCCTCTGTTTATTTTTCAGGTTTATCTTTTAAAATGCTTTTAACCTAAGCTTCACTTTCAAAGTTTTTGGCCCTTTTTTTAATATAAGATGCGAGGTAAGGCTTCGGTAGAAAATCTTCTTTAAAAGAAGAACTAGTTCAACCATGAAGGAGCGTCACTATTGTCCACGACCTCAGGCGTTGCAACTTGCGTAATGGTAAGGGCAAACGACTAGAGGACAATCAATCAAATCAATAAAAGGATTTTTTTTTTGCCTGACCCGTTCACGTTGCCGTTGTAACTTGTTTCGTCCGAGTGAGTACCGTCGCATCGCAAAACGTGACGGGATGTTTCGTGGTGTGCTCTTAACAAGTTATTTATTTTCTCTATAATCGTTGTCGTAAATTGCGTGTCACTTGAGTGTGTATTTCGTGGCTAAGAGAATA
This sequence comes from Noctua fimbriata, assembly GCA_905163415.1. Classification (NCBI taxonomy): domain Eukaryota; kingdom Metazoa; phylum Arthropoda; class Insecta; order Lepidoptera; family Noctuidae; genus Noctua; species Noctua fimbriata. The sequence goes on from LR990929.1 coordinate 16,255,982, forward strand.
TACTGTCAAATGCGCGTAAATATCAAGAAACATTCAAAGTTATGATGAAAACGGCAACAAACTCTGTGGCCTAATGTGGCAAAACAATGTGGTCACAAAAACAGACACAAACAGCAACTTTAATTTAAAATATAGATACAGAAGTCGATACATGTAAGTTCTTTCAAAAAGCGAAGAAAATAACCAACAACAGAAGTCGCTGTCAACTCTTATTTATTTAACTAAATTACTCAAAAGGACAATTCTTTACTTAATTTTAATTGCCGAGAAAAGAAAGTGAATCGACCATCCGACGCTTCGGCGGACATGCCTGAGGAAGCAGGAACAGTTCCGAAGTTCCGCGAACAGTACCGTACTAGATTCGAGACTTGGAACTTACTGCTTTAAATCCAGTGTACTAGCGAAGTTGGTACTTCAGTTCCTGCCATAAGTATTTCTTTGGAGTTGAATATCCATTCAGTAGTATGTAAGACGAGGTTTTTCACTGGAATATGCGCTTGGAATGAAAAAAGAACATGGAGTATTAAAGCTGTGAACAAACAAAAGCTCAACTATACAAAACAAAATGTGTAAATACGTTCCGATACGGGTTTCATTTATTTAAACAACTTTTACTAAAAAAAGCACTTTTGCATTTGACCCAAAAATTTAACAATACAGAATTTCAAGTTTCAGCACAAAACTATATCGTGTAAATCCGGTAAAAGCGTTAAAACCACAGAATTCAAAAGAATATTTCTATTATCCTGGCATTTTCGTTCTGGTCATAATCGCGTTGAAAAAAAACTATGCAAACGAGAACGGTGTGAAACAAAGAACGTAAACCTACGTAGGAAACGATCGTAGTGACGTTTAAGTTCTATTGTTTGAACGTGAACGTTATAAGGTCAACACACACATATAAACACTGGCAACGGTATCACATCACCTCTACGGCTTTTCGTCAACCAGATGTCAACGCAAGTCAAGCAAGACTCGTGTGCTTCATCTGTTTTCGTACGGCCTTTGGCAAGTCGCGCCTTGGTTAGGGCCAGACTCCACCGACGCAGGGACGAGACGAGAGTAGAAAAATAAATAAAATAAAATAGTGTAGTACACCACTAATAGAATTTCGTTATTCACACTTCTCGACTCCGCTTAGCTTTAGGGGAAATGGTTGAACAGAGAGGAGAGGAGATGTCTCGTAATTCTTTAGGCCGGCCTCTGCACTCGGCGGTCAAGCGCACAGCGGAGACAACAAGAGACGTAAGCGGCGTGCGATGAGCCGTGTGATGTGAGCTGCGTGTTTTACTGTAGTTGCTGACGTAAAACATGTCCCTCGAGTTTGTAGCTCATTGTCTATAGGCAAGCACGTAACGTAATCGGAAGTACGAGCACGCTTTATAAACGTAACATAAATACGCCGATTTTATTTTAAAATTCTCGTTTCACATAAATATTTTAAAATTTTCAAGAATTTATTCATATGTATGGATAACACTGATTGTGCTTGTTGCAAACAATTTAACTAAATTTCGATTAAAAAATCGACGTATGCAATGCGATTCCTTTACGAACTTACGATGTTTATAAGTATGTGTATGGAGTTGAACTAAATTAATCCTGAACGATTCGAATTGAGGCGATGCAGAGCTTATGAGTGTGCATTGACCTTTAGGTTGCGTAATGGAACCCGGCCTTAAGAGAAAGAAAATATTCATGATTATGACTGTTTGAGGTTTTTCTCACGTACTTATTTCGAGATTGGGTAATAGTTTTGGACTCAAACGAAGTTTATATCCAGGGGCTAATCAAGTTGGCTAGAGAGGCGCCACGGCGCCCTCACCTTCCGCCTGACGCAGGTCCTCACCGGACACGGTTGTTTCGGGAGGTTCCTGCACCGAATCGGGCGGGTGGAAACGCCCGGGTGTTTCCATTGTGAGGATCGTCCGGAGGACACGGTGCAGCACACTGTGGAGGTCTGCCCCGCTTGGGCGGAGCAGCGCCGTGTCCTCGTAGTGGCGATCGGCGGCGGCGACCTCTCGCGCCCGGCCCTGGTTCAAGCCATGGTCCGGAGCGAGAGGGAATGGGAAGCCGTCACCTCCTTCTGCGAAGCAGTCATGCTGGTGAAGGAGGTGGCGGAACGTGAGAGGGAAAGAGCCTCACGTCCCAGCCGCCGCGGGAGACGCCCTGGGCGTCGGGGGTCACGTGGTGGCCCCCGGCCACCGTAGGCGCGGGCCTGTGGATGGCGAGTTATGGGCTAGCTCGCCGTCCAGCCGTCTTATGACGACAGGCCGTGTCGACGGCGCGTTCGTGTTCCACGCGCGCCTCAAAGAGATGTCAGCAACCACGTAGGGGTCCGCACGGGCCGATGCCTGCCAGGGCTGCGGGACTGTTCGAAAGAGATACCGCGGCCCTGGAACACAAAGGGCAAAGAAGGAACATGGATGGGTTTTAGTCAGTACAAGTCTGACACTCCCTCCCGCTCTGCCCAGAGCGGGGGGGGTCATTTGATGATTTCCCATCCCAAAAAAAAAAAAAAAAAAAAAAAAAAAAAAAAAAAAAAAAAAAAAAAAAAAAAAGGGGCTAATCAAGTGGCCACATCAAAACTCGGGTCTTAAGACTTTCTTTATATCCTAAACTCCAAACTACTTCTTGTACAGTTTTATAAGATAACATTAAAAATGCTGAGGAGACGATGGATGGATTGTGGGAGGATTGATATGAAAGAGGAAAAAGGACTAAATGATAGCGTGACGGTTGACAGAGGAGAATGGAAGAAAAAAACGTGTTGCGCCGACCCCAAGTAACATGGGACATGGTCAGGAAGACAATGATGATGATGTTTAAAAATACTGGAGTATAAAATAAAACGTCAAAAATTAGATTTGTTTAGAAGATACAATCCTAGACAGACTATAAAAAATAATAACATTAAGCCCATAACAATTCCCTTTTATATTTAGAACCTGTTTAAAGATAACAAAATCAGCATTTTTCTTATACTACAAAAAGATGTAGCTGCATTGACACTTTCGTCCTAACCAAAGCGATCAAGTCGTCAGATCGGTCGCGCAAATATAGGATGGTCTCGTTCATACGTCACCAATTTCTCTTTGGGCGCAAACGTGCGTTAGGGTTCGCGGAACAAACTGAATGCAACGGTCATGTGTAGCGCGACGACCGCTTTGGTGTGGACGCGATCGACGTCTCCTGAAATAAAAAGGAACGAAACTGATGTCACTTTTCCACTAAAACTATCAGACAAAAATGACCAAGAAATAAAAACCCAACAGATATTGACTCTCCGCCATTAACCGCACTGTTTTCAAAATAATAACGTTTATAGACAATAATACGATCTAACCAAGATCTAGGCAACGGTTAGAACTTACGCGAGGACCGTTCAAACGTCTCAGTGAATGTAGTTTCAATTGGGTAGTTGACATCATTAAACAATAATTCCAAGACACAAATGCTCTAAAAAATTACTTTATTTTAGACCTGAAAACCCGATTAATTTTCAATTAATTGCAAAATTAGATTTTTAGTTGCTTTGAAATCAATAAATAGTTGAGTCTTTGAGTTGATTAAATAGTGACGTCATAGCGTGCTATTTCCATTCAAAATATAAGGGGTAATCACGTTTTGACAGCTCTTAAAAAGTATGTCAGTTGATTGGTCTGTTAACTACCCTATTTGTAGTGGCTCTATATTTTATCGCGTGTTTGTATACAGCGTGGAAGGGAAACCGATGCACAAACGGTAACGGACTCAGTACATCCTGAACCCCGGGCATAGAATTTTTTAATCGGTCATCATCATCATCTGCCTAGCCTTGTCCCTATGTTGGGGTTGGCTTCCAGTCTAACCGGAATTTAATTTAATTTTTCCTACAAAAGTGCAATACGTACACGGAAAAGTATTTGTTTTTATTTAAATTACCCATGCAAAATTTCTATGGATGGGGGGGTTTAGAATGATGTATTGAATACGTGCTGGTAACTGTTTGTGCGTCGGTGTCCCATCCACCATTTATACGAACACAGACGATGTTTGTTGAAGCGCATACTTTTTCTGGGTGATTTATACTTTGACTCTGCCCTTCCTCTTGTAAGAAAATAGAAACGCAACTGATTTAACTTTTCTTTTTTACTTCTTAATAAAATTCTCAAACAAAAAATTACTAAGAAAAACAAACCCAACAGATATTGACTCTCCGCCATTACCCGCACTGTTTTCACAATAATAACGTTTATAGACAATAAAACGATCTAGATAGATCCAGGCGACGGTTAGAACTTAACTTTCATTCTGCGCGAGGACAGTGCAAACGGCTCAGTGAAATGGCGAAGCAATATAGGGGGTGGCTCCAAAACTAGCGGGACACAGCTTATGGAAATTTAATTTGGTATTGGAATTTGTGAAGTTTATTTTCCAGCTGTACTGTGGGAAAAACGAAAACTTTAAAGAGATTCGGATTTTAAGTAACCTAAATATAAACTAAATAAACATAAATATAAACTGTGTTTTGGAGGGAAAATAAGAATGACAGGAGTAAAATTTGCTTGTGAAGTGTTAACAAAAATAAGTTTATATTTTTTTAAATAATCCTTATTTCCTACATTTCTGCTGATACCTCCATGTTTTAAAGGAGATGGAAAACAGTGGGCCCAAATGTAATAAGTTGAGATATGGTCTAAAAAATTAGTCATATTTTCTTATTTTAAAATAACAAAAATCAGCTCATTTCTCAATCTGGAAGCGGAGAAAAATGAGAAAGATGGTTTTTGTGACATTATCGATTTAATTAATCAATTACAAAATAACAAAAAGAAAACCTTTGCACTAAGTAATTAGTTAAAAGTAATTAAATGCACTATAATATACTTGTATACAATATAGTGAATTTAATGACAGTTATATTAATAAAGAGAATGTCAATTAATAACTGAAAAACCAAAACGATTATCGATTTCGAATCGATTAAAATCAATCATATTTTTCATGACTGCATTGACAGCTGACTGACATTGACACTTGTCGATTGTTTCTGCTCCAGTCTCCACTGATTTCGTGTTTTCCGATGCGTTTTGAGTGCTTTCCCGATTTTTTCTTTTTATTTTCAACGACCACTGCTTTGTTTATTACGGATTCCGACCATGCCGACCTTGTACGACACTTGCTTCCACACTGGACACCGAAGATCGCTCAGACGTTAGACTTGGAATTGTTTTTTGGATTTTGCCACCGGCTTGAATTGGATATTGTTGAAACTATGGATCGCTGTGTGAATTGTGGAATTGCAACTAATCACTGCAATACCATAGGCCGACGATCCTTGGACGATGAAACAATTCTATCAGTGATTCGGCAGTGGCCTGCTCCTAACTCAACCACCAATCATCTAACCGACTACCTGACAGGTTTAAAATATTTTTAATTATAATGACATTTTAATAATAATAGAAGACGAATAAACTATGTACCTACTACATGAAATTTTTTTTTTTTATTCTGAACGCCTTTTCAAAAAAACCATTCCTGTTATCGATTTGTGGCTTCAAGTCATTTATATTTATTCATAATATGACTTTTCAAAGATTCTCCACTAAATATAATAGACATTAGTGCTTTAAAAACTTAGTAATCAGCTCTTGTATAGAGATTGTAACATAACCTCACTTTTACTAAACCTCTAATAACTCGGCTCTCAGATTGTCAAAACTTACAGAATTTTCAGCGAAGGACTGATAAGTCTGAATCTCAAATTCATACCATTTTCATCTTGTTACATTCAGGCCCAACAATGTATGAAATCGTTTCCGTCTCCTTTAACGGTGTCTTACTAAACGGACTTGTTCTTCATCTTGTAAATAGTGATATTAGTTTAGTTGGAGAACCGTATCATCGACACAGATAGACCAGTTCTAGTGGTAAACAACCTATACACCTTTGGCACTGTCCTTCTGAAGCAAAGAAGATTCTTAATTACTCAAAATCCTTTACATAGTTGTAATTGCCGAGAAAAGAAACCGGCTCGAGCATTCGACGCTTCGGCGGACAAGACCGAAGAAGCACGACCTATTCCGAAGTTACACGAATAAAACCGAACTAGATTCCAGACTTAGAACTCTGTTATTACAGACTGCTTTCAATGCAGTGTACTAGCGATAACGGTTCAACTTTGATTTAAGATGTTTTACATAATTCTACGGGTTCGGGCAACAACACAATTAAGAATTTATTAATTTAAGTGAGAAAATGGTTTAATTGAGCGAAGTGTGACTATACGTGCCGTCAAACGAAGTAATCGCTGTCTGCCTGGCCCCGCATATAAAGGGGTAAATACTCATGTATTTGTTCACGTACACGACCGTATGGTCTTAGTATTGCTGGGGTCACAGCAAATACTTTTCCGATACATTTAACCCTCTAAGCTGGTAGTTTTGTACGCTGATTCGTTCGTGTTATACACTGATTTAGCGGAAGGATTTGTAGGGCTAAGTCTTTTTAGGGTTGATAAGCCTAGGAGCTATATTGCAGCATTTGAACTTGACCTTACGAATATGAAAGAATAAGGAAAAATTATTTTGTTCTGCGAAAAACTTTTTCTTACATATAGCTCAAATTTTATATAAGTTATTACCAGATTTTCCAATAATGTAAAACTTGTTTGCAACAACAATTTATGTGGTATACTACAACTAAAAAACCTGTCTACTTAATAAAAATGTAGCCATGTTATAATCACGAATCGATTCACACCTCTTTCATCAAAATCGGATGAATAGTTTAGGCGCTGCGGAGGAACATACGTAAATACAAACAGACATATACACATACATACGTAGACTGCTAAAATCACAACCCTTCCTTTTGGCTTCGCCGTAGTCAAAATTATTAAATAGAAATTGTGCCTTTAATCCTAGCACCCACTTAAAGCACAGCTTATGCTATAAAATCAACTTAAGTATGTTCCTGCTTGCAACTAAGTACAGTAGAATGTTATGACAGCACACAAACTTCACGGACGACGCCATGTTTGTGCACCCTGGCCTAGTAAAAGTCATTATGTATGTGCTATGGGGGTTTCACTTCAAAATGTTGAATAATATAACACCTATTCAGTTACATTAAGTTTAAAAACAGTTTTTATTCTTTTAGTGTCCATTTCTATGTCAATTTACTGACAGATATAAGCTACACTTCAATAACTTATTATTATGCTTCCTGACTAAAAATTAAAAAGAAAAGAAAGAACATACATTTATATGGCATGCCACAAGTGCACACAGTATAAAACAAAAATAATATTTGAAAAAAAAAAACTTAAAACTAAACAAAAAATTTACACCGTGTGTGTGCCTCACGGCTGCACCAAATAGATCCAGTTCAGCAAAATATGGTAACTATAAGTGCCTGACGCTGGTTTTCAACTGGACCTGATTTAGAGAGGTTACGGATCTAAAACAGTTTTATATGGTGGTGAAAAGGTATTTAAATATGCATGATAGGTGTGAACAAAAAAATAAATGAACATACAATAAATGATTAGTAAATAAAGTACGAAATAATAAATATCGTGAAAGTACAAAACAAATAACGTTAACTATTGTAGTCCTTTCAGAATGAAACAGTCTGCCCCTACACCGTACCATACCATGACTGCGCTATGAACGTACCAGGCGTGGAAATAAACATGACACGAACTACTATGCCCCCTAAAACGTATCAACAGCAGTTCATAACGGGCTTAGAACGGTCATCATACGCGGTTATAACCTATATTCTTTGTATTGAAAAGTATGAGAATATGCCCCACTAGAGGTTTCCGTCACCGTTGCGTGCCATGCACGGAGCGTAAACAATTGCCGGGAATCCAAGAATACAGGGTGTAAATGGATCCTTCACCAAGCCGTCAACCAAGCATTATGTACATCAAACTATAACTTTACGCAAAAATTATTGCTGGGAAACGACTTTTTTTTTGGGGTTAAAAATCACGTTTTACGGTAGGACTCAAAGTAACGCACTCGAAACATTGTACTGATGGATGGATAGAATATTATCGGGGTCGTAGAGGTGTTTAAAGTAAAGTTCTTACATTAAAAAAAAGTATTCAAAAAAAAAATTTGCAACTTTGGAAAGTTGGAATCCAATATCTTCTTAACTAGAAGGTACCCGGGTGTAGTAAAAAAAAAAAATCGCAATGACGGGGAGAACAAGTGCCTTTCGGCTTCGTTAACGGTCTTGTTACACCCTTTTTTTCGCGGGTGCCGCATGTACGTGCATGGCACGTGACAGTGTTGGTCTGTGACAGAATAGTCTAGAGGGCATAGTCTCAAACTTTTCAATGCCTGCTACCAAGGGTTTAAAAACCTGATCCTTTAACCTACCACATCCAACTTTACATAAAACATTTAAACTATCAATTTCACCACACCGCTTAGGATTATCCTCTCTCAAAACAATTAAACTTGGTGCCAACATAATGCACCTAATTCGACACGTATTCAGTATAGAATCGTACGTGTCGTGTGTTAGTTCGTACGTGATTTGTACGAGTACCCCACGTGATCCGTACGTGACCTCGTCGCGTCCCAGTTGCGTTGACGTGTGGTATCGCGCGATGTTGCGCGTAATATACATATTATTCTAGTGCAATTGTTTGAAAGATAGTTCCGATAATGATGCACGTAAGTGTAACCGCTTGGCCACGGTGTGTTGAAAAGCGACTGCGGATAAAACACAAGAGGGAAACTGCTTAGAGCCATGCCATGCATCACCGCGTCGTGAAGGTTTTCAGACAAATAAAACAAGTGTTTTCCTCCGAATTTGCCACGTACACAACATTTTATGAAAACTTCATTACCGATTCCGAGTGTTTTCGAGAAATTTTAAAATGCTTTTATCTGTGTTAATTGTAAACCAACGTTACTTCACTTAGTTCGGAAGATTTCTAAGTATACATAGATTTTTCTAGGTTTAAATTTTGCGAGAGGTTTAAATTTAACCTAGTTTAAAGTTACCTTTAAACTAGGTTAGACCTCCTGTAGTAAGTAAAGATCATAGCAGGTGGCGTAACGTAATTTCTGCCTACCTCCATGGGAAAAAGGCGTGGGTTTATGTATGTTATTTTCTCTCAAAAATAACATCCAAGCCTGTTAATCATCAATAATGAATGACACACGTCGAAAACAACGTGCAAATAGAAATCATCATCAATCAATGCTCCCTCTATGATTATGCAATGTATGTTCTGCACACAAGGCTCCTGGGTCATAGACTAGTGGACTCCAATAGAGGAGAAACTCCATACAGTAGAGGGTTCGTTGCTGAAGGCCCGGTTTTCACCAAAGCGCGGAGAGTCGCGATGAGGATTTTAACCAATGTGATTGGTCGATTCACGCGTGTCGTCTCTCTGCTCCGTTCCTCTCCAATTGTATGAAAACCAAATTCGTACAGGTTGATTGATGGTAAAGTTACTGAGGATGGGTGACCAATTGATCATTAATTACATATCGAGATCCCTCCGTGCCTCAAAATCCACGTTAGGGCGTTGGTCCTGTCTGTTATTTATAGATCTTTGACAATCGTTACGGGCAGTCAGAAACCCGAAAATGTCACTATCAATCTTACCAAGGATTATCATCTTACGCAGTTACTTAGTTGAGGAGGTCAGATAGGCAGCTGCCCATGTAATATACTGGTATTCAGCTGCATCCTGTCAGACAGGCTAGGTAGATGATGAGAGGCTAAAATGCATACAATCGGGCTGCGATAAGTGAAGTAAAACAAGCTATTTGGTGTACAGGCAAAAATTAACTACCAGATTCATTTTTGTTGTGTGCTTTTTATATTTATGACATACTTAAACAAGTGAAGTAAAAGAAATTTCTGTCTCCTTAGTCTAGTGGTTGCATGTTTTACTGCGGAACATGAGGTGTTGAGTTTTATTTCCAGATTGGGAGTTTTGTAAAGGTTATAATCGGGAACTCCGTATCCGCTCAGAGTCTAGATCAATGACTGGATGATTATTACATGGAACTGAGGTAATTATTACTTGCGGAATGTGGATGAACTAAAGGGTCTGCCTAGGTATTCGGGAAAAATAGGCGTAATGATGTCGTATAAAAGAAATGACTACTCAGCACACTCACAACCTAAACACTCGTGAACATTGTGGGCCTCATAGATTCCTAGATGCTTGTTAAGTTTTAATCTTGTTTTACGTTTTTTGTGTAGTAAGCAACGACTTATTGTCGGGTGTACGGTGTCTCCCATACTTAAGTTCTAATGTTGAAATAAAAAAAAAAACCAGAACTATTTTGTTATTGAATGGGCCTGTTCTTGACCTCGAACACGCCTGATGGAAAGCGATGGATGAGGTATATTGTGGCAATTTAAAAGAGTGACCATATAGTTTCTTGCCGGTTCTTCTTCATAAGAAACGACCAACCGGAATTGTGCACCTTTTCTCGGCGGTTTATGAGTACCTATGTAGGAAATAAAATATTTTAATTATGATTTTGACAACGTTATTCAAAAATACTAGTTAGCTTGTTCACCAAATGTCTTGTTTGAGTGTACAACACCGTCGCTGGGTGGCCTAACTAACCTAAGCCCAAACTAGCTGTCATTTAGGCAACCTTACTGCCTCGTCGAACCCATGCCGTTCCGAATCACAGGTGATTCAGAGCTTTTGGATAACGAAACGAACCGATATGGAAATATTTCCACAGTAAAATAGATACAGAGAGAAAAATAGAAAATAGAGAGAGTAGGATAAAATCCTACTATACAGGGTGGAAGCGGCATCGACGTGTTACGGACGAACGGTTACCACGCAGCTTGTATCCAGGATAACGGTTAGAACCACAGATATAGATAGACCTAGATAACGCGAGAGCAACTACGTCGCGTGCCATATTATTATGTAGCTTACGTACAAAAATCGTAAGTGGCCAATTTCGAACTCAGTCTGCATCGGAGCATAGCGCTAGTCGGACGTCAGTGGGCGTCATGGCGGGGGGTAGGACGAGGGGGGCGCCGTCCGCGGCGGCGTCTTTGAATCGATTTGATTTTCCCATCACTAAATAGTGCTTGTGACGTCATAATAGGTAGTCAAAAAATGGCACGCTTGGTTTTCATACAGATCGTGATACTTGCGTTATCTAGGTCTATCTATATCTGTGGTTAGAACGCACTACCGTTCACTACATCATTCCGAACATAGATTCATCGCTAAGTTAAAAAAAACTGCTGCTTCATACATTTTTTGTAGGTATTACACTTTTGTAGGAAACAGCTGTTTTTTTTTCTGAAATTGATATAGAAAATTTCTTATCATTTGTCCACAGAGCATCATATATAATACTACATTTGTCATTTTTAATCAAAGAACAGAATCCAAGCTACTAAAAAAAATTTAGTTGTATAAAATTCATGCTTTCTCTTGATAAGGGCATGCAGAAACTAAAAAATACTACATTTTTTTTGCATAAAATGTCCTCCGCAACGTGGTCCGGAATCTTGATTTGTAACCAATTGATGGCAATAGGCTCGCCCATAATGGTACACACGGCTGCACATGAAGCTGTACATTTCCAATATAACTTGGCATCGCTTTGAAGATTTCCTATACAATGAGAGATCCGCATAAACTGGTTATGTATAGCCTGATGGGCCGTCGTGCGTATTTTAAATATCTGCAGAAATAAGGCTGTACTATAATACTGTAGACGGTAATAAAAAGGCACACCTCTCCTTGCAAAACAGACGTGATGTTACGATTGTACTTATACATAATCCTCGTTCAATTCAGACTGACTTCAATGACCCCATATTCCTCTCATTTTTGTTTAACAAACAAAACATATTGTGCAAAGAAAGAGCTTTCATTCTCCCATCGGTGGATGTAATAGCAGGATTGACTGCTTTATTGAGATCCCTGGCTCCGCTTGTCAATATCATCTGACATCCCCGGCCCCCATATACATATAATGCGGGGTATTGTGCTCCCCATACGTTTTTGTTTCAAGGGATATTGGGGATTTGAGGATAAAGAATTTTATTTTTTACTGGTTTTATTTTGGTGTAAAACATGTTTGTGGATATTATGTTTTATGTGAAATGTGTTATTCAGATTACCAGCGGTAACGGTTTTTTTTTCATATTTATTTTTAATCAATTGAAAACTATCATCAAAATATTTTTTATCCAGTAGAAGATTCTTTTTGGTGTTTTTTTTTTTCTCAATTTTAGGCAAAGGCTAGTTCATTTTAGAGCTATAAGTATTTAGTAGTTTTTGACATAAACTTAATAGTAGTAATTAATGGATTCAGTACGATCTAAACTTGATATCAACATCATATTTCATTAAAATTGATGGTCAAATGTTTACCTATCACAAAATATTATAGAGAAGTTTATAATAACATAAAACTAGAAGCAAAATATAACTTGTCATAGATACTCTTATCAGATATACTTTTCATCTCAGTAAAAAGTATAATTAATCTGATAAGATGGCATTAAAGCCCACCCACGCCAAGTAAGCCATTTATAAAACATGTGCATTTCATGAACAATATTCCAACTTGCTGTGCAAATCTATATCTGCAAATAAATAAAATTGTTGTGTCTGTTTGTAATGTCAAAATAACAGTTTTTTACTGAATGCATATGAAAGTATGTGAGGAGCTCGTGGCTAAATAATAACAGCCGCTCGGGTCGATCTTTAGATTAAGCCGTGCCTGCCTAGGTTGTTCTGTGGATGGATGACCAACCATTACATACCGAGTTTCCTCCGTGCCTCGGAAAGTACGTTAAGCCGTTGGTCCCGGCTGTCATCTGTAGATCTTTGACAGTCGTTAGGTAGTCTGTGGCCCAAAAAGTCTGACAACCAGTCTTACCAAGGGGTATCGTATTACCAAGTACTAACTGGGTTGTGTAGGTCAGATAGGCAGTAGCTCCATGTAAAATACAAGTATTTTCATAAACTTGCTGAATACAAGTATTCAGCTGCTTCCGGTTAGACTGAAAGCCGGCAGATGATGACACATGAAAGTATGTACGGTACTTACAAATTATAAAAAAAAAATGTCTGTCTGTGTGTTTGTCCCGGCTAATCTAGGCAAGCGCAGCTTAACCTGAAGATCGACCCGAGCGGCTATTATTATTTAGCCACGAGCTCCTCACACATGAGACATTCTAGCTACTTATCGGTGATTTTAGTTTGTAACTGTGTCCTACAAATAATGAAACAAAATGTCGTCACGTCTTCAATGGAGAATCGACTCACTGCTTTCTAAAGCAAATTGAAACAAATTCCTTAAAGAAAATTACAGTAGTCTGAAGAAAACAGTTTGGAGAAAAATTTTGGCAGGTCTTTATCCCTAAGGCCTCGGTCTCGAAGTCAGCGATTGTGGGACGGGGGCGCCTCGACGCGGGGAGCGGCGCGGCAACGCACCGCTAGACTAGTGCGCATCGCTCGTACGCCGCTCCCCGCGCCGCTGCCTTCGAGGCCAGTTCCATATAGATCTATGCATTTAAATTGAGCAGAATGTTTTACATTGTGCTGATGGATACATTGAATAGTAGGTACAAGGGTCATGAAGATATTTTAAGCAAATTTCCCATCCTCCATCCATCCTTCAATATCTCCATAACTAGAATGTTCCCAGGTATGGTCGCCAGGTTGGGAGAACCCTTTCAGCTTAGTTAAGGATCTTTTTACAGCTTTCAAAATTGATCGCTGATTGTTCACACCGCCATCACCAGTGAGATTTCTGCCAAACAAACAACACGTTTTTAGTCGATAGCTCTACTCGTTTCTCGCTAACCGCGGGCGGTAGGACAGATGCCCAATTCCTTGAAAAGTAGATTATAATGAAATGTCGAAGTTTTCAAATGGGAAGGAACTGAAACATCTTACTGGGAAATGTATAGATGGTTGGAATTGCCGTATTTACAAAATGAAAGCGCTTGAAGCCTTAGCTGGCTGACTGGAGGCCTTACGCTCAAAGCACCCACGGATAGTCCGGTTAAGCAGAAGCCAGCTTTATAGGTTTCCATGCGAGATGCCAATTAGAAAAAAAAAAACAAAGATATTTTAGGACATTGAAATGACTGGCACAAAACAGAACACATTCAAATTATAACAACACACATTTATGACAATCAAAGTGACATTGACTATGATAATATTATAAGGTTGAAATCATTTCAGCCGAAAGACGTCCACTGCTGGACATAGGCCTCCCCAAGGGGGGTTTTGCCATAATCGCCACGCTTGGCAGGCGGGTTGGCGATCGCAGTATGTTTGTTATAAAAATCACAGAGAACGCTGCTGCCCATTCTCTGGTAAGTCCCTTAGTCGCCTCTTACGACACCCACGGGAAGATATGGGATGGTGCTATTCTTTACGTCCGGACACCATACAGAACTCCGGACACCATACAGAACAAAGTTTAGTTAAGGTTGAAAACATAAAACAAATCTATACTTGTAAGGTTCCCTTGATTTGTGTAATAAAACCATCCCTCGTTTGGATCAGCGGATTACTTGCTTGATAACAAGAAAAGTCAAACGTCAAAAATTTTCAATTCCTAGAAAAAATATTGCTGAATCTTAGTTTAAACTAAGCTATGTGCAGGGTTTTTGATCACCCTCTATATATCCTAAAAATAAACTAGAACTCAGGACTAATCCCGCGAAACACATCACCATGGTATCCCTCTCGGAACCAGTGATACCGTTGATTGAAAATGATCCATATTGCTGCGCGGCACGCAAGACTGAATATCGCTTGAATTCGATCAACCGCCTAGAGTAATCGTTAGCGGTGCGTATTATTGTATTCAATAATCATGTACGTAGATATTAATATTACAATTGGTGTGTGAAATGTTGATATTCAGTCAGATATGACTGGTTGATGTGAATTTTGCACTATGACTATTGTGGATATGGAATCGTAAGTCAACTGAATTGAATAGTTTACTTTTTAATATTAGTTAAGTCTGTTGAACATATACTGTCACGGGATAACTTCCGTGATTGTCCGGTATTTTGTGCTCCCGATATTTCGACGCTGTTGCAAGCGCCATGATCGTGGGTTGAAGACACACGGAAGATATCCCGTATGTGACAGTATAAGTTTAGTTTTAAACCGTGAAAGCTTAAAACTGTGTTAATGTCTGTTGGTTTCGATATATTATATTTTATTTATTTTAACCTTATGTAAAAGAATTGAGGCCTTTGCCCAGCAGTGGGACATACAAGACTAAAAAAACAAAAATAATTTAAAAAATAACAACAGTACGAGTCAATGCAGGGTATAGAAGCTACGTCTCCAAGCTCGTTTCGTGAATGGGCGACGTTCCATTAAATGACGATACCCGTTTGTGTCTCGGAAAAGACATAGGTCCCGGGTGTCATTTATAAATCTTTGACAGTCGTTACTCGAAGTCAGAAGCAAGAAAGTTTTACAACCAGTCTTATCAAGTAGGGATAGTCTAGGGGGGTGTCCGTCGCACTACCAAGTCATTGGTCTCTAGTTCGAAACCCAGACACGCCTCGACAACCACGACCTCTGATTTTTCAGATTCATGTGCTAGTCGAGTGCAATTAGGCAATAAGGTGGAACGAAGTTTACAGTGGTCGGATTTTCATGGGACTTTTTTTATTGAGCATATAAAAAAAAAATTTCGCTGCTTTCGACTTTTTTTTTTAAATTTCCTTTAGAATATTTTTTTTTCGTTTAAGAATAACTTCAAATTCGACGAATTCATATTGTGGCGTAGTAGTATGATCTCCGTGCATCCATTAAACGCCAATTTGGTTGTGTTTTTGTTCATTGTTGTCGATGTAATGCATATTTCAAGTATTTTTTGATTTTTTTTTCCTATTTTCTTCAACTATTTCTAAAATATCGAATTTTAAAACTATGTTTTTTTTTTAAATTGGCTAATGATGTTTTTTTACAGACAACTGGACGTAAAAATATTCAAGAAAACCACATTCATTCGCAAATGTCGAAAAATCGTATATGTTAATGAAAGCAATTTTTTTCCGAAATGTTTGTATGAAACTCAATGTGTAAATTATTGTCCAAATCCTCATTTTATTAGCTATCTAATGAGGTATAATAACTAGAAAAATATTTAAGGATACTTGTTAAACATAAGTACTGCTGAAAAAGTAAAATATGAAAAAAGGCCTATATTGCTCTCGAGTATTTTTTGTCTAATTGCACTCGGCTATGCGTATTGTATAATTATCACTTGCTTCGGTGAAGGAAAACATCGTGAGGGAACCAGAGACCTATCCTAAACCTATCCTAACCGAGAAATATCTCTCTTAAGCCAAATCAGAGGCCCATGGGCGGCATAAAAACTCTGACACCAGGTTAGGTACTAACCACACGATAAAGAAGAAAGATCAAGTAGTGTCGTGACATCCATTAAGCAATGGCTCCATGCAAAAAACAAATATTCAGGAATATGCAGATCCACTTACACTGGAAGCCGACTCCATTTTAGTTGGGAAATACAGTTTTTTATTTCCTCTATTAGGACCTCAGACTACAGGCCAGCGCTGGTCTCCGAGCGAAGACCAGCACTATTAGCCTTTCGTTCGACTACCCTACAGGTATATATTATTTAAAATGCCCACTCACATTACCAACTGAACTCCGCTAGCGTATTCTCTAATGATGATTACCTCTTCAACTCAAAATAATACTGTAGATCGTTTATTCGGGTTCTCTCTAATTTCGACCTTTATAAATTTTGAATTTCTCCTAATATCCTACATCCTCGACATTAGGTAAACGTAATCGGTCCTAATGTTGTTCCAAGAAAACGCTTGATCCGTAAATGTTTTAAAATAAAATCCATTAAATTTTAAATGATAACTGCTCTGTACCGAAAACAGACTTTACACACGACTGTATTCGCAAAAGGAGCTAAGAAGGCAGATTGGCAGGGATTATAGTACTTCAACACTTCGAAGACTAGCTCCTATTGCCATACGCTGGAGGTAATTTACTGAGAATTTGGAACCTATTGGAGAAAGCCAGTAGACCTTTGTCTTACGTTGGGATGAAACCTCCAAAAAGACATGAGGTTCAAGAGATAGTAGATAGGTTTTTAGGCATTCTAGTGGCACCTGCCGTAGGTATTCTTCCAGCAAGTTTCCCAAAAAGTAAAAGCCAAGCTCAAAAGCTAAGGACAAACAGAGAAGTTCCACAAAGATGAACAACGTCCTATGCTTCCAGATTTATTGTGTGAACCGCCAGTCTGCGGAATTTACTGCCGGTTTCTTCTTCTTCTATTTCTTTATCATTATAATCTAGATCTCTTCAAAGTTCGAGTGAGTCAGTTTCTTCTAGGCAAGCGTGCTCCACCGCGTCACCAGGCGAGTAGCGGCCAAACGCAAGCCTGTTCAGTATAAAAAAGTAAGAAAAGTAGGGACGTATGGCTGAACCCTCTGCGTTCTATTACGTGAAACTTCCGCCTTCCTTAACTTTGGTAGATACCTCGGAGACCCCAAAACCCATTAAGAAATTTGAGTACAAAGGGATTCTTGACAATCGTCATTATGTCGCGAAATGGCACAGTTCTCACTATAGAAATAATTTGAATTTCTTGGTCCTTTCCAACTTTGTTAGTTTTGTGTTCGTTCTGGGCTGGAATATACGGGAGGTTGATTGGAGAAGGCGCGTTTCTACGGTCATCATTATCTGATCATCTTCTTGCTTTTTATTCCATTCTTCTCTGTCGAACCTATAGGTATTACATAGGTACAGCCACGAGCACCGATTTGTATTAAATTTTTCCTCAATTTTTAAAAGCAATTTTCGCGAGACATTACGATTGTAACTTGGAGATAGGATCTTTTTCATAAAAAAATGAGTTCCAAAATATTGTCTTCATAACAACATACAATTTTAATCAAAACAGTAGGAGAAAAACACTTTTAAAAGTTGTTAAGTGGTTACATATTGGTGCTCGTGTACTATGAACTGGCTAAAAACATGTCTGTGAAAAATACACAAACAAAATAATGGTAATAGGATCAGATACACTACAGTAATGTAAGTACACTATTTCACAGTTAGGTCCCATGCACGACCTCGGGTAATGCGAATTGTGTCAAGCAACACGCGCGTGGGTAACTTGTCGCATGCTCTTAGCAATATATTTCATTTGTTTCCTCCACAGTCACAACACACGTGGAAATATGTGCAAAAATGCCCTAACCGTAAAGTGAAAACTGAGTCTATAATAAGTTTAAAATCATTCAAAACGAGGAACTTTTATTGAATATTTTTCTCGATTTTCACTGCTGCATTTTTTACAAATATTTCGCGTTTTTCACTCTATTGCATACTGAAATACCATCTGTTGCACCGCTGTGGGCATTTACTATTTATAGGAAGCTATAGTAGTTGTGAGCGATGCATAGTATACACGGAAAATGTTCTGCTTGTTTTTCATTGCACTACAGGTTGACGGTCTGACACTTTTCACCCTTATGCTCTAAGTAATAAGTCAGTGAACTATGTCGTTCGTCATAACACTCTGAATGCTTCGTTTCGGTTGTAAATTACTACCTCATCGGTTAAGTGTTCGCTAGTGCAACTGCTGAGCATGGAGTCCAGGGTTTGATCTCCTGAGCAAAATAAATAAATATGTTTATTTCTCATCACAAACGGGACAGTGAACAGGATTTATTTAATCTAATAAACAAGATAAACATTTGCGAGAGACTGGTGTCCGTAATAGGCATACAATAGCTGTGTTACGGGTCACCAGGCCCCCCAAGACTTACAGGGTTCAAAATCACATATTATCGGTGATAACGTTGATGCAAAAGTTAAAATAGTATTGAACTGATAATAAGCCACCGAAAACTTTATGTTATTATGATTTCCTTTATTTATTTTCCTACATACTAATTACATTTTTAAATATTTCTTAACAAAAACCATATAAAAAAACATTTAAAAATATAAAAAATAGTAGCCCACCGGTATCGGGAACAGGGTCCAAGCTACCGGCGGTCAGGGCTCCAGAGAGAGGAACCTCTTAACAATACGAGCCGTGTCTAGGAGTACCGCTTTCTGAATCAAGCCCTTGATCCAGCTGCCTAACGTTATTATTATTATTAATCAGACTACAAAGAGGTCCACTGTGTTAACTCTGTGTTAATAACAATATAAGAGCCTATGTTAGTACCTAAGGTGATGTATTCAAAGAAACATCACGGCGTAATGCTTTAGAGTTATTCAATGGAATTTACTTTAAAACATAGAGAATTATCATATCAAAGTTTACTCAAAGTAGTTTTAAAGTTAATTCATTTATTTTGTTAAAAAAGGAGTAAATTCGTTTTGGCACATACGTCGTTTTTTCCGAGCGCACGCACATTATAGCCATCTCTTTTTTTTTGCGTTTCAAAAATAATTGCATCACTTTCGCTCGCTCTATAATTTATTTTTGAGGTAGTGCCTCTATAACTAGAACAGATCGGGTGAGATTTGCACGCTAGCCAGCTATTTATGTCTATTAAAAACGCTTTGAAACGTCTTACATAAAAAAAAAATAGGTAAAGAAACACACAAATGATTTCTATTAAAATTACTTCCCGTATATTCCCCACCCCGTTCGTGAAACTAAGTAAAATGGGGGACGTCTTTGCACTATTAGTTGAAAGCGAGAGACATTTAAACCAATTTGTTGGCATCTTTCATCCTTAGTTGTCTCTTGGCTTCGACAACTCTTTGCTACCGTCAACTATTTCTTCATTATAATTCTGTTTCTGTTGCTTGAAATAATGTGTTTAGTTCGCTTTTGCCAAAGAAAATCTATGTTTATTTATTTTGAAGGAAAGGACCTTTTGACCTAAGAAATGACGACTGACGGAGTGCAGGCTAGAAAAAAACAACATAACATCACACAACCCACATTTCGCCAGTGTAAGGAGCGGTCTTTTTGCCATCAACCGGGCACAAACCCAGACTCCTGCCTCTGAGAAAATCCTAACGGAAAAACCCGATAACATTTTACCCGATTATGGAATTTAAACCTCATACCGCAGTAGCAGGTTTTCGACCAGACCGATGAAGCAATAAAAAAAATGTATGTGTCGGACTTGTTCCACTACAAGTAAAAAGACAACGAGAATTTGGTTACCAAGCTTGTATGCTACATGTTAAATATTGATTAGGATTCACATGGTTTGTATCCAAAACCAAGGGGCAAGTTGCAATCGCTTTCAAATTCCTTCAAAAACTTTCAGCACGATTGACATAAACTGTTTTTAAAAACCTTATTTAACTTGAAATGTTTGTTTTTTTTGTTTAGATAAAATCTTACAATTCAATTTTGAAACAGTTATCCCCGACCGATTGAGCTGACATTTTGCATACACGTTTATTTTGGATGACAATGCAAGCTAAGTGACGTCATTCTAAATCCAAAATGGCGGAGTCCCAAAGATGGCGGACTAGTTATTTTTTTTGCGTCCTCATGATATGGTTATCAATTAAAATGGTTTGCTGAGAAGATACTGATACTGATACTGCATTACCCCAGGGCTGTGCAAAGGCTTCTTCCCATGACGTCCAGTTGTTTCGATCCAAGGCCAATGTTGACCATTGGTCGCTGGTCTTGCCCAGATCTTCCGCCATCTTCTAAGAGGTCTGCGGCGACGCCTTCGGGCTGAGAAGAACACGAAAAAAAAAGTTGAAGTCACACCTGTATTAAAAGGTTGTTTTAAAATATATTTTGTTTACTATGCTTGTTTAACTATTCCGTCATCGATATCGATGACAAAAAGTCACTTCGTTTAAGTCTGTAGGTCTATAATCTACGCCTCTAGTTTTACCTAATAATATTTCTATCGATCTCTCGTTAAGTTTGAAACTGGCATTCCTACACTTTAGTCTTATCTCAAAGATCAAAAGCGTAATCTCCATAACTCAAAAAGTTTTCAAGTAAAATTGCTTTCAGTCCAAAGAATTCGAACGGTATTAAATCAAAATTGCTCGATTGGTAGACAAAGCTATCCTTTCTTTGGTATAGGCATGAGTTGGGACTCATTTAGCAATGGTTATAAAAACTATAATTCAGAATTAGAGACGTAATTCTCATGTTTTGGAACCACAAAGCCAGTCTGAGTCTGAATTTGTGCCCGGTTGATGGCAATAGGAGCGCCTCCTATTACATGGGACTTAAACATAACTGTCGAAATGTGGGTTTACTTTTAGGTACACTTCTGCCTAACGCTTCGGGGATTATGTTATGCATTATGTTATCTAAAATTCTAAATTCATATTCAGCATTATTTTTAGTATATGCGAAACCTGAATATAGTTTGTTCAGAATAAGTAACTGAATCGATTCCAATAATTTTTAAACCATGTTATATTTTGTTGCAAAAATATTTAAAAAAAGTTACAAGTTGGACACCGAGCGAAACTCAGTACCTATCGCAATCATTTATACTGCCAAATTATTATTATCAATGAGCTCAAGACAACGCAGGACGCGCGCGCGGCGGCGCCGTGTGGTGACCAAGTTTTTGTGCGGACAACCAGGTAACAGAACAAGCTTATAACTTTGTGATTTTTCATGATACAGTTTTGAAATTTTGTACATAGATTCTTTACATAAAAATACTAGACACAGTTTCGCTTTACTAAAACTAATGTTTTATAGATTCGTACTCCGTTATTTTATATCAAAGATATGCCTCATACCTCGTACCAGTAACTACTGATATGTCTCTTTTATTTTTCTCCATAGTTTCTATGAACGATGGTAGATTCCGGACTTCAATATGCTTTGAAGTTGTGAACGAAAGGTTGGCTGCGAGTTCTGCGCACAATATTGTGTTTGAAGAATGCAATTGAAAGCAGCAGTAGTAAAATGAAACGGAGGATAGGAATATCGACTTTATTGTAAGGAACGGTTAGGATATGCGGATATGAAGACTTATCGTCACGTTTCCGCGAAAATCATTAGAAAACAAGCCGAGTTCTCGATGGGATGTCTTTTTCTTTTCAATAAAAATATTGCCCCTCACTATGAATTTCTCCTGTGTTGTGGGTGCAGTTATAAATATTTAAAACTCACTTACACAAACAGCCAGACCCGGAACAACTACCTATGGACCATACAAATATTTGTTCCGTGCGGGAATCGAAGACGCGACACGCAGCGCAGCAGCCAATGCTCAGCCACTGCGCCAACCGTATCTTCAAATTACCCTAGATAAACTACCCTTCAAACTTTCCACCAGTAACTGGGTCAAAGGATACCTCTTGGTAAGACTGGTTGTCAGACTTTCAGGCTACTGACTACCTGTAACGACTATAAAAAATCTACAAATGACAGCCGTGACCTATAGATTTTCTCACCGTATTTTTTGAGGCACGGTGGAGCCTCGATATGTGGTAGTCACCTTTCCACGGATCGACCTCGGCAAGCGTAGCTTAATTTTTCAATAAACAATTGCCAACCTGCCTATCTTACTTAAGCGTAAGCTCGTCGACATGTGTATCTTGCCTATCCTAACTTATGGCGCCCAGACTTGGTCTTTGACGGAGGCTCAGAAGTCCAGACTCAAGGTTTTCCAAAGAACGATGGAGTGTAGCGTTCGAAATATCAAGCTCACCGATCGAATGCGCAACACCACAATAAGCTCCAAGACAGGCATCGCCAATGTTGGCGATAAGTCGGCGAGGTTAAAACGGGACTGGGTAGGTCACATTTCCAGGATGGGTCAGGACAGATGGGCTAGAATCGTCTCTCAGTGGGTGCCTGAAGTCGGTCGTCGTCACCGAGGCAGGCTCAAGAAACACTGGCGTGACGATTTAGACTCGTTCGTGATTGATTGGCCAGAGAAGGCAAAACACCGAGAGAGGCCTTTGCCCAGCAGTGGGACAGAACAGGCTAAACAAAAAAAAATGCCAAGAAGGACGTATACAAATATTTCACTCAGTACTAGTTGGTACATGTGTGGTGGTACATTCCACATTCCCGTCGCACTCGTCGTATTTCACACGCCATCGATCCTTGAATACAAACCTATAAATAAATCTAGAAATGGCTCGTATAAATAATGTTTTGAGTGCTACTCGCATGAAATGAGAAGTGTGATAGAAAAAATTTCGCTTCCACTCCGCCTTTTCGTATAAAAACCGAGAATTCACGAGCTGTATCGAGATCTTGGGTGTGTTTCTCAAATTTTCTAGGAACCTCCTGCAGTATTTTGTTTGCCGTGTTAAGTAGATCTTCTTACCTATAGAATTTGTTACTTGCGAATAATGTGCATTCAACCTTGAAAGATTCCTTTTTTTGATTTGAGTTTGATGTAGGTAACTAAAGAAAAGTAAACTAAAGAAAATACTGTCCAGTATTTCTTTTAGTAAAGTAAAGAATTTAACAAATATTAAAAAGGTACTTCAGATTAGTTGAGCTTCATTTTTTTATCAAAAACGTTTTAAAACTTTAGGGATTCAATTACTTCTAAACAGTGTAATAATTTTCTTTCTATTGAAACAACTCACTCTTCATTTTAAAATTTGACCTACATATTTTTCTATTGACATCACTACTGAAAACGGCAACGTGCTGTAAGAAAACTTCATACAAAGTGAGAAAATCTTGTTTCTTTCTCGATGAATGACCAGAGGAGTTCACTCGACATCTTAAAATTATGTAGGCCATTGCCACCGCACCGATAGCATAATAAAACCACGAAACAAACTTCCATAAAAGTTGTCATCCAACCAAACCGCTTCAGGGTTCACGATTCAAAAGTTTGAGAAACTCTGAGTATGCAGTACCTTTTATTGAAACACATTATGTTCCAACGAAGGCCTCAGTACTTCCTCGTTACCCGGAAGGTAGGGGAATATTTGAAAAAAGTTTATTAACATTTTGGGAAACACTGGCGCTGGTGAATGGGAATTGGGTCATAGTTACCGTACAGACTAAATTGAATTTTGGTGAGCGCGAATTTTGAGGTTCTTAGACAAAGGTTGCCGGCTTTTGGGGTGGTTGTGGAGGTAATGCTTTTGAAGTTTTGTTTGGTATGGAATGTGGGAAAATACCACTTGCCAGTAGAAGGAACCGTTTAGTTTGGGCGATGTAAAACGACTTACTTACGGCACGTTACTTTATGTAATTTATTTCATCCCACTGCTCTCAAACCGGTTAGTGAAACTGGCATATCCTATTTCAAAGACAAATGTGACGTTTATGGATGCAAACAAGGTGCGTGGTAGATTACAGCCCACCCCCTCTAATAATGAACTAATTGTGGGGATATCTGTGACCCAGCTGTCATATTATAGTCATTTTATATTTTGTTTGAAGTGAGAGTACCATTACGCTTAGTTTTCAAGGCGTATCAATAGCTGAGTAGTTTTTAATTATTACAACTATCACTATTGGTAACTATTACTTAACTAACGTCAAAATTACATGTTTGTCCTCCAAGACGCCCGTCCTTGGCAACTTCCTAGCGGTTTAGTTGAAATGGAGACGGTGAACATCATCAAACACACACTGCCTAAATATTACTTGTTTTAAAACACTTTTTAGTAGAGGAGCTCGTGGCTAAATAATAACAGCCGCTCGGGTCGATCTTCGGGTTTGAAGCCGCGCTTGCTTAAGTTGGTCCGTGGATGGGTGACCACCCATTACATACCGAGTTTCCTCTGTGCCTGGCTGTCATTTCTAGATCTTTGACAGTCGTTAAAAATGCAGTCAGTGGCCCGAAAGTCTGACAACCAGTTTTACCAAGAGGTATCGTATTACCCAGTACTATCTGGGTTGTGGAGGTCAGATAGGCAGTCGCTCCATGTCAAATACTGATATTCAGCTGCATCCGGTTAGACTGGACAACATTGTTGGAAAAAAAGGCAGATGAAAACACGTTTTAGTGGATACAACAAAGACATTCTAACTAACCATACCACGGAAAATCCACGACCTCATAATAGAAAAATACACCGCAAACAAAAGAAGCATATTTACAAACAACTAACCGGGCTCAATGTGCCCGAAATAACCACAAAGTATACTTAATGCTGTTGGCTGGAATAGGTCACGATTTGCTGCCTCATCGCCTATTAGCGTCAATCAACATAGAAAAGGAAATTGGTAATGGAATACTTACTAGAAGCCTTTTGTATGCCGTGTTTAAAAAAGTTAAGTGTAGCCACTCTTTTTTTAGTAAGCCACTTTGTATTAAAAAAATAATGTTAGAAAGAAACCCGGAGTTTGCTTTTGCGGCAGGTTTATGGTGATAGGCTCGCACCTAATTACATAGGAGTTAAACTTAACTGGCAAAATGACAGTATAGCTGCTGACGGCTCTTCCTAACCTTTCGTAGATTACAGGTTTGATGAAGATGGTTTAAGAAATAGTGTTAGCCGCTTTACTTTCCGTTAATTCACTTGTTTGCGACAATAATGACATAACTCGAAAAATAAAAAATACAGGCAGCGTTTTTTTTAAGCTAGACTAAAAATATTTTCATTATATTGGCAATTTTAATTTTGGATAGAAACCTTTTATCAAATGATGAAATGTTATTTTACGTTTATCGTTCCTTACTTTCGTTAATTTTATATTCAACTACAAATATCATCGAAAAATCTAAATTTTTGAGTTATGTCAGCCTTGTCGCAACTGAACGAAATAATTTTCTAAAAACGTTGAACAAACCAAATACCAACCAATACTTCGAAAATATCACCAACCCCGACCAAGCCGTGGGAACATAATAGGTGATATAAAAAAACCTTTTTCTTTCTTTCAGAGTAAAATACGTGACTGATACCTGTACTAAATACCTACTTACTTCAGGGTAGAAAGGTTAATGAGTCCATCCTGTGAGTACCCAATAAGTAAACATAACGGCCGCCATTCCCTTCTTAATTATATTTTCTAAAACATTCACCCGTAATTAGAAATAACGATCGCAAATGATGCGTCAGTTTCCATCAACGTCATAAACATGGACAAAGCCCCGTTTACAGCCTAGAGTGATGCGACTTGAGACGCGACTGCTTCAAGTGACACACGCTTGTTATCCGCGTCTGACTTGTGAGTAACCGTCGCGTGTCAGTGTAAAAAATGTGCAGTCAAACCGTTAGAAACGGATAGATTGCTGATTGGATTACGGTCACCGGATTTCCAAAACAATATGCTGAAGTATTTGCGAAGGACGGATGTTTTGGGGGACTGTGTCTTGTAATTTTTATAAGCTTAATTTGAATAAATTAATTGTCATAGTCCGGTGTCCGCAGACAAACCGGAGTCGGGTCCGTTCGGTTTGAGTGAACCGTAAGTCGCGTCACGAGGACTTGTAGCATGCTCCAAACAATTTTTTTTAAACTCATTTCAACTCAATTATTTTTTTTCCTTTTTTTCGGCAGTAGCTACCGCAAGACGCATGTCGCTTGAGCGTGTAGGTCGTGGCTAAGCGGCTAAACAAAATGGCGTCCCATAACATTGAATTGATATTCCATTTTCGAAATTACAACGGACTCTCCGAGTTTTGTACAATATTATGAAACAAGTACCTTGTCGCACATTTTGATTAGGAGTCAACGAAGCGTTACTCGATGGAGAATTAATTAATTTCAATGATTATAATTAATTTTAAAAGAGTACTTTATGGATGAGTCTTATGATTAAGTTTTCGAACGAAATTCTGTGAAATTAGATGAGGAAAAACAGTGATTATATTGTTTATTAAAACATTTTGGGGACGTAATTTCATTGTTTATTGTATTTTAATAAAGCAATTTTCAGAATTGACACTTTATATTACCGGGAAAGATAAATATACAAATACGATGTTTATGAATCGTTTTTATTGCGATTTATTATTAAAAGATCATTTTATAAAGTAGTCTGTCGGATACTGAAATATGTATGAGATTCTATGTAAAGAAGTACCATTGACGTCCGTATTTTGTAAAATGCTATAAAGTGGAAAAGCTGTCTTGATTTATTAAAAGAATATGATAATTTTTACTTATTTGTGTACTTATATTTAAAAGAATAGGTGAATGATGAAACATGAATAATAATTAATTAATTTCTTATGAAATAAGCAGTACCTTTGTGCTTTTGTATTTATATAATAAATTGGAGTTTCTTGCCCATTCTGCTCCATAGAGATCTACGCTTTTGAATGAGCAACTACAGTACTTTCTCAAGTTATTATGCTTTGTGACTGTGACTGTAGCTTCGCTTTTTTTTGGCATTCAAAAGTGCCTGTGATGGTCTAATTGAAATAAATGCTTTGAGTTTGAGTTTGATTAACTTAAAAAGTTGTGTGGTAATCGGTTATCGTGGTAAGGATATTTGATGTGGAGAAATGAGGAAAATGTAGTGAGGAAAATCTTGAGTATGAATGTAGATGGCTATAAGAGTAGAGGAAGACCAAAGGAACGATGGATGGACAGTGTGATATGGCTAGAAAGGGGGTGGCTGCGGAGATGTCTAGTAATAGAGAAGTATGGAAGAAGAAGACCTGCTGCGCCGAGCACAAATAAGTTGGGATAAGGGCAGGAGAATGATGATAAATAAATATATAGTTCTCTTACTTTCTCTCACACTGTCATCAACATTTCGTTTTCATTTCTCCTTCTGCTGGTATCAAATACCTTTGTACTTCAATTTTATATTATTATGTATTTGAATTTTCAACAAGTTTTACGATTTTAAACTTCTCAATTTGTACTAAAAGTTCTTGGCATGTGTTATTAGAATGTTTAATGTTATTCCCAAGTTTCGACTTTGATAACATAGCTAGACTTGTGAACAAATAGCTGTTAAGTCCTATAAAACTTGTGTTCCATTGAATATATTTTCAAAGACACGTGACCTTGATAGTTTGCATAATGTATGATATGTTACCACTGCTGGGACACAGGCCTCCTCTTAGTACGTTGGAGTGGGCTTAGTTCGGTGGATGTCACATGTCTTCGATTTTATGGTGCTAGGACAAGACGGTTTCCTCACGATGATTTCGTTCAGCCTCGTTGGTCGAGTGGTCGTAAGCGCGACTGCTGAGCATGAGGTCCTGGGTTCGATTCCCAGGTCGAGCAAAGTGTTCTTGGAGTTATCCAGCAGGATTTTTTTACTAGCAACCACTGAGTCTGGATTCATACCCGGTTGCTGGCAATAGGCTCGTCTCCTATTATATGGGACTTAAACATAACTGGCGAAATGTGGGTCTAATATTACGTACGCTTCTGCCTTACCCTTCGAAGATTTCTATAACCGTTTTGAAAGCAGTGATGGTGTAATTAATTAGACAAAGTAATGCGCCTGCCTTGGTTTGAATGAGATGACGGCTAATAAGGGAATTTAAGCTAAGGTAACTTATGACCGAATTAGTGGCATGGCGGGTATTCTCAGCAGGGACAAGCCATTACCGCAGTAGATGCAGACAGAGATGCAGTCTGTCTTTCCTGGATCTCATAGCCCGAGGACGGCAATTCAACACAACCGGAGAGAAATCCGGCACGGGGTTATCACACTGTCAACCTCAACACTACACTCATAATCATCATCTACCTAGCCTTTTCCCAACTATGTTGGGGTCGGCTTCCAGTCTAACCGGTTGCAGATGAATACCTGCATTTTACAAGGAGCGACTGCCTATCTGACCTCCACAACCTAGTTAGTACTGGGTAATACGATACCCCTTGGTAAGACTGGTTGTCAGACTTTCGGGCCACTGACTAACTGTAACGACTGTCAAAGATCTACAAATGACAACCGGAACCAACGGCTTAACGTTATTTCCGAGGCATGGAGGAAACTCGGTCTGTAATGCGCGGTCCAACGGACCAACCTAAGCACGCGCAGCTTAACCGTTAGATCGATCCGAGTGGCGGTTATTATTTAGCCACGAGCTCCTCCAACCTGCCAACTTCTACACTCCGGGCTAACAATGTGTGGCAGAATAAGCCATGCTGCTCCAATTGAAGAGTAGATAAGTTCATCATCATCATTATTTCAGCCAAAAGACGTCCACTGCTGGACATAGGCCTCTCCCAAGTGTCGCCACATTGACCGGTCCCGTGCGACTCGCATCCAGCGGATCCCTGCAACCTTCACCAGGTCATCGGTCCACCTAGTGGGAGGCCTTCCAACGCAACATCTTCCGGTTCGCGGTCGCCACGAATCGGTATGATAAGTTAAAGAAACTTAAAAGCAAAACACATATGATATTCTAGTCCCTCTCTGAAATCACATTCACACATAAAACACCTATTCATATTGCATGTGTGACTTCAAAATCCAGGGTTGTCACTTTATCGCACAGAATATTCAAACAAGGCTGTTCACAGAACCAAGGTGGAGTAATAAACAAACTTTTTGTTGTGGCCATAAAAACAGAAACATTTTAGGGTTGAACGCCGAAGAAACGCTCGATTGCTTTTTATCAAGATTGTTGCGAAACTATTGGACTTTTGTCGGTTAGTCTCGGCACTGAAAATTGTTATAGAGAAAAGAATTTTTCCGGAGTTTTGTTTTTAAACAAAGGCAAGGCATTGGTAAAAGTTTAATTGTGCTCTCGCGGGCTCTTTGATCGGGATGAAGTCGGTTTGGATGAACGGCTCCGCAAAATTGTTTTTTAGTTTATTTTTCCTTTTTTTGGTCGTGTTTATTTGTTGTTGGCGTTCATTTTGTGCTGAATTGTGAAATTGGTGTTGTAAAAATGTAAGTAAATTAAGTTGTTTCGGTAAAAAGAATAAACACTTACCTACGTTTTTCATTGATATGTTTACAGAATAGACTTCAAGCAATATCGTCATTAGGGGTAGCTTTGAAGATGAATTGAATAGTTAGAAGATACATACGAGTAGGTCAGCCAAATGTCGTGAGGAAAGGATGATATGACAAGAAAGGAGGTGTCTAATGAGATGACGAGTAATAGAGAACTATGGAAGAAGCAACGGCAGAAGAATGATGATAGATAGTGCGTAGTACTCGCAATCGGGTTGCGTATGTAACCAGTTACCAGATGCATGTACGTGGATGGAGCAAGACTGTAAGCAAGGATTGCTGCAGGTACAGGGGCAGTAAGATGTTGCAGGTGACGTGCTGTAGTTTCTGGAATGGGCATGGTTTATGTATTATGTTCCACGAATTATGAGAATTTAGTTAAGCCGTTGGTCCCGGCTGTCATTTGTAGATTTGACAGTCGGTACAGGTAGTCAGTGGCCCGAAAGTGTGATAACCAGTCTTACGAAGGGGTATCGTATGACCCAATACTAACTGGGTTGTGGAGGTCAGACAGGCAGTCGCTCCATGTTACATACTGGCATTCACCTGCATCCGGTTAGACTGGAAGCCAACCGCAACTAAGTTGGGAAAAGGCTAGGCAGATGATGAATTATGAGAATTAAGTCATGATTCACTTGAGAAATATGTTTAGTATAACTGTTCGAATTATGCCTGTTATGAATTCAGGAGATTTAATAAGCACCCGTTACCCATTGTTCTGTATGGTGTCCGGACGTAAAGAATAGCACCATCCCATATCTTCCCGTGGGTGTCGTAAGAGGCGACTAAGGGACTTACCAGAGAATGGGCAGCAGCGTTCTCTGTGATTTTTATAACAAACATACTGCGATCGCCAACCCGCCTGCCAAGCGTGGCGATTATGGCAAAACCCCCCCTTGGGGAGGCCTATGTCCAGCAGTGGACGTCTTTCGGCTGAAATGATGATGAATGATGATGAATAAGCACCCGGAGAGCCTAGTAGTTACAAGTAAAGCGTATTACTACAATTAATGTGAACAGGATTACTTGAAATTAGCTTTTTGGCTTATATCAATCTACGACTGCCTCGTTGTTTTAGTGGTCGCAAGCGGAACTGCTGAGCACGAGGTCATGGTTTCGATTCCCGGGTCGGGCTACGTGTTATAGGGTTTTTTCATCAGGAATTTCTCAACAGCAGCCATAGAGTCTGGATTCGTGCCAAGTTGATGGCAATGGTCTCACCCCCTATTACATGGAA
Source organism: Noctua fimbriata (assembly GCA_905163415.1). Taxonomy (NCBI): domain Eukaryota; kingdom Metazoa; phylum Arthropoda; class Insecta; order Lepidoptera; family Noctuidae; genus Noctua; species Noctua fimbriata. The sequence continues at coordinate 16,287,035 of LR990929.1, forward strand.
CTTGAACATAACTGGCGAAATGTGGAGGTACTTAGGTTCATCTCTGCCTAACCCTTCGGGGATTACAAGGCGTGATGTTATATCAATCAGTACATTTTTGACTTTCCCAAATTCGTTATCTATACTAATATTATAAAGCTGAAGAGTTTGTTTGTTTGTTTGTTTGCTTGAACGCACTAATCTCAGGAACTACTGGTTCGATTTGAAAAATTATTTTAGTGTTGGATAGCCCATTTATCGAGGAAGGTTATAGGCTATAAAATTTTACGCGGACGAAGGTCGCGGGCAACAGCTAGTCTCAAATAAAAAGAATGTCATTTTGTTTAGGCCCGCTGTATTTGTCTCTCATATTAATTGAGTGTAAAGCCACGTCTAATTTCCGTGTATTCTCAGTTAGGAATGAGTTTCCTTATGTCATCTCAAGGGAGTCGTAACTTGTTACTAAGATATAACTCCAGAATGAGTAATAGCTGCGTCTACCTATGTTGTACATAATGTAGAAGGTAATTACATTCTCTATAAAGGCGTATTCGTTAGGATGGTAATGAACCTCATTTTCGCACCTAGTCGCTACATAAATAGTATAAAACAAAATCGCTTTCCGCTGTCTTTCTGTCCCTATGTATGCTTAGATCTTTAAAACTGCGCAACGGATTTTGATGCGGTTTTTTTAATAGATAGAGTGATTCAAGAGGAAGGTTTATATGTATATATTGCACCCGTGCGAAGCCGGGGCGGGTCGCTAGTTCAAAACAAAACGTAACTGCCTCGTTGGTCTAGTGGTTACAAGTGCGACTGATGAGCATGAGGTCTTGGGTTCGATTCCCAGGTCGGGCAATGTGTTATTGGGTTTTTCCATTAGGAATTTCTCAGTAGCAGCCACGGAGTTTGTATTTGTGCCCGGTTGATGGCATTAGGCTCGCCATCTATTACATGTGACTTAAACATAACTGGCGAGTTGTGGGTGTACTATTTGGTACACCTCTGCCTAATCCTTCGGAGATTACAGGCGTGCTGTTATGTATGAATGTTCAAAACATAATTAGTACGGTTAGTAAAGAAAGTTTGTTATGACCTTGAATCTTATCGCACCTACATAGCTTTTTCCCAACTATATTGGGGTCGGTTTCCAGTCTATTAAGATGGAATTGATTAACAGTATTTTACAAAAGGCGGCTGCCTATTTGCCTATTGGGTCGGGAGGAGCTCGTGGCTAAATAATAACAGCTGAACAGGTCGTTCTTCAAGGCCTAGTTTGGTTCGCGGATGGGTAACCATCATAACATACCGAGTTTCCTCCATGCTTCTAAAGAACGTTTAACTGTTGGTCCCGGCTGTCAATTGTAGATCTTTCACATTCTTTACGAGTAGTCAGAAGCCGATAGTCTGACATCCAGTCTTACCAAGGGGTAGCGTATTACCCAGTTGCTGCATTGTGGAGGTCAGACAGGCAGTCGCTTCATGAAAATACTGGTACTTTAGGTTAGACTGGAAGCCGACTCCAACATTTTTGATTTTGGGAAATCATAGGGATCTACAAATCTGCCTCTGGATCAACGGCTTCACGTGCATGTTGAAGCACGGAGGAAACTCGGTATGCAATGGATAGTACCCATCCACCACGGATCGACGCACAATAGTAATCCTATATTTCGCCAGTTATGTGTAAGTCCCATGTAATAGGGGGCGACCCTATTGCCATCAACCGGACAAATATCCAGGCTCCATGGGTACTACTGAGAAATTCCTGATGGAAAAACCTAACAATACTTACCCCGACCTGGTAACCTTACCCAGGACCTCATTCTCAGCAGTCGCGCTTGCGACCACTAGACCAACGATCATGATCTGCCTAGCTTTTTCTCAACTATGTTGGAGTCGGCTTCCAGTCTACCAGGATGCAGCTGATTACCAGTATTTGAAATGGAGCGACTGCCTTTCTCATCTCCACAACCCAGTTAGTACAGGGTAATACGATACCTATTTGGTAAGACTGGTTGTCAGACTTTCGAGCCACTGACTACCTTCAGTAACGACTGTCAAAGAACTAGATCAACGATGTTTCAATTTATATATCACACTAGCTGTTGCCCGCGACCTTAATTCGCATGAAATGATTATGAAAAATATTACATCCCTTTTCGAATCGAATTGGTTACGAATATCAAGGTTTTTAATTTTTTCGGACAAAAGTAGCCTTAGTAACTCTTTATGACATCAGTTATCTGCCAGTAAAAGTCCCATCAAAATCGGTCCAGACGTTTCAGAGATTAGTTGTTTGAATCTGATTTTGTTAACAATTTCAATGGTTTTAATTTTTTTGCCCGTAACCCTAACTATTTTTCTAAAATAAAATTAGCCTATATTTGCCTGTGTTGTTGTTGTCGTTGTCCGGTAAAAGTTCCGTCAAAATTGGTCGAGCCGTTTTAGTGATTTGCCGGAACAAATAGACAGACAGGGAAAAATGTGTTTTTGTTATAAGCGCCGTTTATATTTCCATTAGGCATTCCGTTAAAAAGCTGTTGTTTTGATATTACAAACAGACACTTCAATTTCATTTATTTGTATAGATTATAATTTATTCACTGTAATGTAAAACTTTCTTAATAAGACCAACAAAGTTGATTACTCGGGCTTAAGTAGCCAATAAATTTTGTTTCGTGTGCCTCAGCGTTTATGTTACCTTTTGTTAGGTATTTTTATGTTCATTGTTGATGTTGGAACGTAGATTTTTTACCTCAATTGTTATGCTAAAATAATGTTTTCAGTTTTGTAGTATGACTTTTTGATTATGAGCCTGGAGTGTGGATGTTAATGCTTAAGACGTGGTGATAACAGGTGATGTAGAGATCTCATTGAATGGTTACCGGGAGACGGTAGAAGCAGTGTTGGTAGGCCAGCAGCCAGATGCGTGTAAGACATTCAGACGATCGCTGGTAGGACCTGGTTAAGACTCACTCAGACCAGAGAAGAATGGCACAAAAGAGAGGAGCTTAAACTCGGGAGTCGATACAACAAGACGGCGAACGATAATGATGATGAATGGGATTATGGCATTTAAACAAACACCTGAGTGCTCGTATTCAGGTTAAGCTGCGCTTGCCTAGGTTGGTCCATGGATGAGTGACCACCCATTACATACTGAGTTTCTTCCGTGCGTCGGAAAGCACGTTAACCCGTTGGTCCCGGGTGTCATTTGTAGATCTTTGATAGTCGTTACAAGTAGTTAGTGGCCCGTAAGTATAACAACCAGTCTTACCACAGGGTATCCTATTACCCAGTACTAACTGGATTGTGGAGGTCTGGTAGGCAGTCGCTCCATGTAAAATACTGATATTCAGCTGCATTCGGTTAGACTGGAAGCCGACCCCAAAATATTTGGGAAATGGCTAGGCAGATGGTGAAGCTATGGGGAAGTAAATCCGCGAACCCATATGGTATCTGTCACTAACCATCATCATCATCATTTCAGCCGAAAGACGTCCACTGCTGGACATAGGCCTCCCCCAAGAAGGGGGGTTTTGCCATAATCGCCACGCTTGGCAGGCGGGTTGGCGATCGTAGTATGGTTGTTATAAAACACAGAGAACGCTGCTGCCCATTCTCTGTCACTAATGTTTGTTACAAAATATTATGTTCATGAAACTTTTGTACATTTCCCATTCCCAGTGTTTTGAAAACCGTCGGTTTGTACGTGTAAGCGTTTGTCATCCAGTTTGTGTCTAGGTTCCATTTAGTACTCGATGTACAAAGTTTGATATTAGAGTAACGTAGGTACATCGAAATATACACTGAAAGTATGAAAAAAACCATTTTACAAAAAAAATTACCGACTTCCAATAAAAAAACGCTAAACAGTGGAAAATAACTTTACTTCCGGAGGTTGGTGACTTTTATTCGTTTCATTCACTTTTTGCCACCGAGTTCCGGAAGACGAGGAATCACGTAAATCGGACTAGTCATCACGAAGTTATGAGGTAAAAAAAAAAAAAAAATAACAGCCGAATTGCCTCCTTTTTAGAAGTCGGTAAAAAACAGTTCACAAGATACAAACATTTGAATGTTTCTATAGATCTTCAAAGTATACAGGGTATAAGGGACAGCCCTCCACAAACTGATGGGGTGAATTCAGTATATCAAACTAAGATGACCGGTACAAGAAATTATTTCAGGAATGTTAGAGAAATCAAATAAATTTGATTTGTTTTATTTCCTCATACGCAATTTATCGTTACCGTGGCAAAACGCACGTAGCGAACGGCAAGCGCGACGACGAGTTCGATGAACTCTGTAGCTAGGCAGGAAGTGAACAGCTGATTTCACGCGTCGTTCGTTAGATTATTTCAACATCCATTGTTGGATTTTTTATTTTAGCCGTATTATTTACATAAATGGAGTGCTGCGTACAGGGAATGTAATTTAACATTGAAATAAAGGAAGAGTAATTGAAAAAATAATTAAAAAACGAAATCCGGAGAAAAATTCCGGTGGAATGTGATTCTAAATAAAGAGCTTAATGCACCCTCAGTCAGTTTGTGGAGGGCTGTCCCTGACACCCTGTATAGATATGATGTTAGATCAATATTTTGTTGTCCTACTTACGACACATAGTGTAAGTTGATACTCAAAACATTTTGCCGCTACCTACGTTTTTTGACATATTTTTCTTACATTCAACAAATCCAATTTATAAAAGGTTATCTTCTGAAACTTTATACTCCAGACTAGACAACATTTCGTAAAAGAGGCAACAGTATAAATGGCAGAATAACATTAGTTTAGAGAAAAAATTTCGCGTCGAAACATATACATTACGCTAGCAATTTTTTGTAGGCTAAAAAATGTTGATTACGAAAGAGACTAGGGCGTCTGTTTCAAGGAACTATGTTACATAACTGACTTATGCCTGTTTGCAATACAATTTTCCCTCCCACCAAAGAAATACAGACGTTCAGTTAGAAACAGCGAATTCTTGTGATACATCTTGTACATTCTCAAAGTATGATATTATTTGCTAGATAATTTAACTTTGTCATATGCGGATGTGATTTTTTTATTTATTCATATAATATATACAACATTATTTTTAGTATATGCGAAACCTGAATATAGTTTGTTCAGTATAAGTAACTGAATCGATTCCAATAATTTTTAAACCATGTTATAGTATACCCAAAAATATTTAAAAAAGTTAAAAGTTGGACACCGAGCGACTTTGAGTACCTATCGCAATAATTTAGGTACCTAGTGCCAAATTATTATTACCAATGAGCTCAAGACGACGCTGGAGGCGCGCGCTGCGTGGTGACCACATTTTTGTGCGGACAACTAGGTAACAGAATAAACTTATAACTTTGTGATTTTTCATGATACAGTTTTGAAATTTTGTACATAGATTCTTTACATAAAAATACTAGACACGTGTATCAGGTTTCACATATACTAAAACTAATGTTGTATATATTGTGTTGAATATATACACATGCAATTTGTAAAATAATAATGATAGTGATAGTGAAATTCGAATAGTTTCAAATATAACGTCCAACAGTTTTAAATTTAATGTCAAACAGTTCTAAATACAATGTGATGAAAAAAATCGGATATAACAGTGTAAAGGACAAGAAAAGTCCCCCTAGAAAGACATAGACATAGACAATATTGGTGATGTTCTTCAGAAAAGTCAGGTGCGTAGTTCTCGCAATTATTGGCGTGAATTAATATGATCAGATATTTAAACATGGACGATGCAAAAGGAGAAAGTAAGAATCGAAGCAGTGATAGCCTAGTGGTGTGACCGTCGGACTACCAAATCATAGGTCTCAAGTTCGAACCCAAGACACGCACCTCTGATTTTTCGGATTCATGTGCGTATTGTAGAATTATCACTTGCTTCGGTGATGAAACATCGTTAGGAAACTAGCATGCCTGAGAGATATTTCTCGACTGTATGTAAGTCAGTCAGAGTAGCGGTGGCCCAGTGAGCAGCGGTGGCCCAGTGAGCAGCGGTGGCCCAGTGAGCAGCGGTGGCCCAGTGGTGGCGGTCCCGACTTACGAGCAGTAAGTCGTGGGTTCGAACCCCGGCAGGCGCATTACTTTGTGTAATTTATTTTCATCACCACTGCTCTCAAAACGGTGAAGGAAAACATCGTGAGGAAACCGGCATGTCCTAGAATCAAAAATTCGAAGACATGTGACATCTACCAACCCGCACTGGGCCCGCGTGGTGGATTATAGCCCATTCCCTCTCATTGTGAGGAGGCCTGTGTCCCAGCAGTGGGAACATTATAGGCTGATTATGATGTAAAGTCAAGTCAGAGGCCCATGGGCGGCATAAAAACTCTGACACCAGGTTAAACACTAATCACACGGTAAAGAAGATGAAGTAGGAGGAGGCTTTCTGTAGTTTCTGCCTAACTACATGAAAAAACTGGCATGAATATACATACGTGTATTAACATCTGTAAAAAAAACTGTGTCCATTAATTTTCCCTTACTTTGCCGCTCCTCCAATGTGAGAACATCCGAACTCTGTCACAAACGCACTGCTTGCATACTAATGGCACAACTCTGCCTATACGAGGGATGAATAACGAGCGCAAACTTCATTCATTATGCCTGAACACATTGAGAAATGTCCGGGGTCGGCGGCTTTTGAGAATTTCTGGGAGCATATTTTCTTGGGTGCCTTGTCCAAGAGTAACATATATTATGAAGTATAATCTGCTTTATCATTAACACTGAAAATTAATATTGACCATGTTTACTTTTTGCTTTGAGCTTCCGATATTTCGGCGCTGTTGCAAGCACCATGATCACGGGTAAACTATTTAGACAAGTTATTGCGGGTGGGTGTTTATGAGCAGGCAAATCGGTCTACTTTTTTCCTTTTTTTTCGAGGTTAGTGACCATGTCAGTTTAAAACTTAAGATATGTTTTGTTAGAGAAACAGTTCATTGGTCGGAAATCATCAATTGTTTAACCATCTTTCTTACAAAAGAAAAAAAAAATAAAAAACCATTATGCAATAGTTTGTGAGGATGGATGGATGGATGTTTGTTTGTTACTCTTTCACTTAAAAACTACTGAACGGATTTGGATGAAATTTAGCACACATTGTTTATAACCTGGATTAACACGTAGGATACTTTTTATCTCGGTTGTTAGATCCCGTAGGATAATTACTACAAAGCCGCAGGTATAAGCTAGTGTTAAACATAACATCAATCCTGTTATCCCCGAAGAGTTAGGCAGAAGCATACCCCATATTACCCCCATGTAAAAGAGGGTGAGCATAATAAACTTTTAATGAGAGCCTGAACTGAATAACAAGTGCAGTTTAAACTTGCACCGTTCATTATATTGTAACACATCACCACCTGCATAGGGTCCGCACCTCGCAGTTTTTACAAAGTTTTTTAACAATGGAGGTAGAAGAAAATTATAATATGTTTATAATGAATAAAGTTTTATTTGATTTTCCTGAAAAAGAGACATGATTTAACTGTGGTGATGAGTGTTTTTTATTTTATCTTATTTTTTATTTATTTTAATGTTATCTTATTTAAATTTCATATTTTGATTTTAATATCAATTTTAATTTATTATATTTTTAATATTAGATACTGATTCTAATGTAAATGTATTTTTTAAATTCTGATGTTGATTTCAATGTTAATTTATTTTAATTTAAATCGGACTGTATGAATCAACTTATTTGTAATAAATGAATTTGATTTACTTATTGCCTTGTTCACGACTTCATGCGATGTAATTTGCGTCAAGAACCATGGAGTTGTTTCATGGCACAAGTATTTATGCGGTTACTCGTGGCAAGGCCTATTCACACGGCGTATTGTTTCGGTGTAGATGACCCGCATTTAACAGACTTTACTAGACTTTACTTTCTAATCTCACCTTGTCCCTTCTTTTCACTCCAATAACGCTTCTTTCCATTCCATTTTGGCAAACTTGAATTCTTTTGAGTTCTTTTGAGTATACAAAACCCTGAAATGGAGATGGACTGGACACATGCTAAGGGCATAGAGAAGTGAACGAGACTAGTAACAGAATGGTACCCGCGTGATAGTCAGAGGAGCAAAGGTAGACAAACTAAACGTTGGGAAGACGACATGAAAAAGATTTCTGGTCCAGAATGGACACGTATGGCAAAAGACAGCAAAATGGAAAGCATTAGAGGAGGCCTTTGTCGAAAGACAAGCTGAAACAGACAAACCGGCTGCCGAAAAATAATATGTTTAATTTAGGAAGTAAAATTGTTTAGAGTTAAGGAAATGTAAAAATTAAGTTCAGCAATAAAGGCTTATTTTATTTTTATTTTTATTTTATAAACGAGATTTAGCCGCAGCCAGTAAACCTAAGCAAACCTCCAAAAATTAATTGGCGTGGAAATAGCGCCTTCGTGAAACGCGCGTCAAAATAAAAAAAAAAATCAAAATATTTTATTTTACATAGGCCTAGATGGGCACTTATAAAACGTCGAAAAAAAGGTGCACGGTTCGGGTTGGTCGTTTCCTATGGAGAAGAACCGGCAAGAAACTCCATGGTTACTCTTTTCAAATCATTTGGTGTTACGTTAATATCATGGATACAGCATTTGTACTTAAGTACAAAATAATACACCGTATGTACGCGCAGATGCGGCGACGCAAACGCGATGCGAATGCGCTTTATTACACACGTATCGCTACGTACGTGCATTTGAATCGATACAAACGCAACAATCTGCTTTTACGGCGCCGTGAAACGTGCATCGTCGACGCGTATAAAATACGCCGTGTGAATACGCGCTAAGCAATTTCTTTCATGTGTTGCTCCATAGTTTCTAACACTACACACGCGTGTTACGCGTGGTTTTGATGATTTCCGTGTAGCTCCTGGCTATGTTATGAACATTGCCATTATCCAGTCGAATCTATAAGACACACACTATTTTTTATTTTATCAATAAAAAAAGTAATCGCAAAATAACCGTTCCCCATGCCTCCTTTATTTATTTTTTGTTTAAATAGATACTTGCCGCACTTACAGTTTACAGCACAACAGACTAACTAACTAAACTACTATAACTAAAAAATCATCATCATCTCATCTGCCTAGCTATTTCTCAACTATGTTGAGATGGGCTTCCAGTCTAACCGGATGCAGCTGAATATCAGTATTTTACATGGTGCCCATAAACGGCGTGAAAACGTTTACCATATTTTCAGTACATCATTCTTAGTCCCCTTACATATTAATTTTTCATCGGTTCATCATCATCATCATCATTTCAGCCGAAAGACGTCCACTGCTGGACATAGGCCTCCCCCAAGTGTCGCCACATTGACCGGTCCCGTGCGACTCGCATCCAGCGGATCCCTGCAGCCTTCACCAGGTCGTCGGTCCACCTAGTGGGAGGCCTTCCAACGCAGCGTCTTCCGGTTCGCGGTCGCCACTCCAGAACTTTTCGGCCCCATCGGCCATCCGTTCTGAGAGCAATGTGCCCTGCCCACTGCCACTTCAGTTTGGCTATTCTTCGAGCTACGTCGGTTACCTTGGTTCTCTTGCGGATGTCCTCATTTCTGATTTTATCACGCAAAGAAACTCCGAGCATAGCCCTCTCCATTGCCCTTTGGGTGACTTTAAGCCTTCTGATTAGGCCCATTGTGAGCGACCATGTTTCGGTCCCGTAAGTAATCACACGTCGGTTATTAAAATAAAATTCAGAGATTCCTTACACGATCAAACCGTGTAGGTATTGCACTTTTGTAGGATACAGCTGTTTTTTTTAATAACCGATTTTTATTTTTTTATTTTGGGGGCTCACCATGATGTACCGAAGGCGTGGTAACTGTTTTCGCGTCGGTGTCCCTTCCACCCTGTATTAACTGAATTATCAACTCGGCGTCAAAAGTTGCTTCGACAAAAGCCCAAGAGAATCGCATGATTTTTCAGGTGACCCGATTCCGGAAAAAACATGCCGCCATATTAAAGTTTATTATTGTCGAAATGGTTTTCCGTTAATAATATCTATCTGTACATTTCGAATGGTACCTATGGGCTTAACAGCAATATTGATAATTTAAATGCTTCCAATATTTCTTTACTAAGTATACTTTATGGGGACGGAACGTACCTATACATTTTCGCATCATAGTGAAAATGGAGTGTAATGAAAATGGAGTGTAATGTAATTACAAACATATTTTGTAATGTAATTAAATTATCAAACCTCTGCGTTGTGTGAACCCAGCTTTCCAGACAAGAGCCATTACCTTCATAATATAACATCACGCCTTTTAATCCCTCAAGGGTTAGGCAGAGGTGCACATAACAGTACTCCCACATATCGCCAGTTTAAAGTCCCTTGTAAAATAAGAAGTGAGCCTTTTGCTATCCTATAACCGGGCACAAATCCAGAATCCGTGGCTGCTACTGAAAAATTCCTGATGGAAAAACCCAATAACACTTTGCCGGACCTGAGAATCGAACCCAGGTCCTCATGCTCAGCTGTCCACTAAACCAACGAGGGACTCATTATTTACATCTGTCTTATATAACCTTTTCACAGCTGTGATGGAGTCGGCTTCCAGTCTTACCGGATGCAGCAGAATACCAGTAATTTACATGAAGGAACTGCCTATCTGACACCCGTAACCCAGATAATCTAACAGGATAAACCAGCGTTTGGAATCAGTTAGCTGAACTGGGCCTACTTTGGCGCAGCCGGAAGACACTATTATCTTTTTTTTTTGTCTAGATTTAAGTTTTTTCATTTCATTTTTGTTGTGTGTCATGTGCCAAATAAATATGTTTTCTTTTGTTCTTTCTCATACGAGTTAGTAAGACTGGCTGTCAGACTTTCGGGCTGCCAAAACCATTAAGAAAGTAATAAAAAAAATACATTATTTCCCCAAAAAAGTTTCCAAAACTTCTCCCTTTCGCTCTGTAGGGACTACAGGAAACCACAGCCCAGGGAGAAGGCCTTAACCTAGGGAGCAGGTAGAAAAAAAGGTTAGAAAAAAGGGTAATATAAACTTTGTCCCCAGTTTTAATTCTGATCCCTTTTGTCAGAGTATTTTTGAAATTAGGTAGTACATTCATACTTTTGTTAAACACGACTTAATTTACGAAGACTCGAGTTATGGTCTAAGTTAGAATAATGTTTTTTTTTAAGTATTCTTCTTTCAATTGTTTAGAGGAAGGAAGGCTTTGGACCAAGGTTTTTTTTTCTTCATGCCCAACGAGCTGTGGGCCAAAATAACCACGTTTTGTAGCCCTGACACAGCCAGAAGGCGACGCGGTACACCTTGCAGGAGATGGCGGGACGAGCTGGACAAAACTAACGACCAGTGATTCACTTTGGCACTGGATCGAAGAATTTGGAAGTCATGGAGAGAGGCCTTTGCCCAGCAGTGGGATGACACAGGCTAACAGTAGCCGCTTGGGTCGAATTTTTATGTTAAGCCGTCCTTGCCGAAGTTGGTCCGTGGATGGGTAACTAACTACCCATTACATACCGAGTTTCCTCCGTGCCTTGAAAAGCACGTTAAGCCGTTGGTTCCGGCTGTCATTTGTAAATTTTTAACAGTCGTTACAGGTAGTCAGTGGCCTACATTGTATCATTATCTTTCTGCCATCCATCCATCGTTTCCTTGGTCTTCCTCTCCTTCTCCATCCGTAAACATTTATATTCGTCACTCTTTTGGTCACATGCGATTCGTCCCTCCTCATCACATGTCCATACCAAGCGAGTCGATTCGCTTTAAACTTTTCTGTAACTGGCGCAACTTTTAAACTTCCTCTAATATACTCTCCGAAAACCTACATTTGCCCAGTCTAAACAATAAATTGTCTGCAGCCTGTGAGTGAATAACCTAAAAATTAAATTAAGGTTTCTACTGTGGGTGCTTATTTCATATGTGTAGTAGAAAAGAGCGTTGACCTGCAGGCTGACCGCGACAAGCAGCTTAACCCCACACTGCAATGTTGCATGTAACTTTGTCATTAACCAACATAAGTAAACTTCCATTCAAAATTCTTCATGAAAAAAAATCTTTTACGACAAAACAGTGCCAAGCTGCTCCGTCTCATAATTATATTGAAACAATTCTGCAATTACACTGGCAACCCTGAGCTTATGAGGTACCCGTCCCACCGTTAACGATTAGCGGGAAGCGAGTGGAGTTAGCAACTAGAAACGAGTAAGCAAGTGTCTAGGGTCTAGTTCGGGTGATTTTGGCATCGGGCATCGGGCATCGGCAGTGCGCTAGTGCGATGGGCGATTACTCGAGCCTAGTCACTTGCTTGTATGCGTATGTCAATGAACCATGCAAGTCTCTTAGCAAGTGTTCTGCTCACCACGCAAAAGTCGCCAAGCGAGTTTTCTCTCTGATAGCTCTTGTCACTGCGACAAAGTACAGAGAGAGTTCTCGTCTGCAGTATGAACGGTCATTGATCAGCTATATTATCATCTAAGTCTCTCTTTTACTGTCATGGGACCTACATCTTTACTGGGGAGTTTGTTCCGCCACTTCTTAACAGCTAAAACATTTGGAAGTGGCGAAGAGAGGGCGTTTTGGGGACTTTCTCTTGTTAAAAAAACTCGCCAAGTGCGAGTTGAACTCGCTCGCCGAGGGTTCCGTATAAACTAGTTAGGTATTTGTTATTAAACTACATGTTTACGGTTTTCAGATTTTTTCCTTTGCGTGCTGTAAGATATTGCATAATCAGCCAATTAATGTTCCCACTGCTGGGGCGCAGTTCTCCTCTCTATGAGAGGGAATGGGCTATAATCCACCACGCTGGCCCAGTGCGTGTTGGTAGATGTCACATGTCTTCAAATTTTTGGTTCTAGGACATGCCGGTTTCCTCACGATGTTTTCCTTTACCGTTTTGAGAGCAGTGGTGATGAAATAAATTACACAAAGTAATACGCCTGGCTGGGTTCGAACTCACGACTTACTGCTCGTAAGTCGGGGCCTCCACTACTGAGCCACCGCTGCTCTCCAAGATATTGCTTCTTGCCAAATTACATGATTCTAGGTCAGCAGTAAGTACCCTATGTTTTGACTCCCTTGTGAAATCGCCAAGTATGCGACATGAATGGTCCTATCTTTTGATCGCGTTGACTTACAAGTTTAATTTTTTTCACTGTTCCATCCAAGGGATATCAAACCTGAGTATTTGGTATTAAAAACAGTAAAACCTTTTCCCCATCACAGTACAATTGTATTGTATTGTATAACGGGCCGGTGTCCGCAGCTCCACGTCAAAGCAAGTATTTTGCGTGCAAAGTATTTGGTATTAATTTCAGTTTGATACCTCCACGCATTCCTGAGAAAAAGATTCGGAAGGTCTTGACAGACCGACAGACGGACGGACAACAAAGCGATCCTAGAAGGGTTTTACCGGCTGAGGTACGGAACCCTAAAAATGCTGATAAACAGTTTGGTTTGAATGAATAACCTTTGTATTTGAGCTTGATCTCTTCTGCGTACTTCTTGGTCTCTTCATAAGCAAGAAAATGCCGTGTCGACGGCGCGTTCATGTTCAACGCGCGCCTCAAAGAGATATCAGCAACCACGTAGGGGTCCGCATGGGCCGATGCCTGCCAGGGCTGCGGGACTGTTCGAAAGAGATACCGCGGCCCTGGAACACGAAGCGCAAAGAAGGGAACATGGTTGGGTTTTAGTCAGTACAAATCTGACACTCCCCTCCGGTCCGCCCAGAGCGGGGGGGGGGGCGTCATTTGATGATTTACCATCATAAAAAAAAAAGCGAGAAATTAGTCGAGTAGCTAATCGCTCGCTCGTCGGCGACGGGACTAGTGCCTCTGGGGAAGTAAGGTCATTGTTTCTTCTGCCCGTTACCCTCCGGTTTTGTTATGCAAAATAATGAATTCGTCAGCCCAATGGGCTGGCTGCATTATACAATGAAATATCACACTTTGCATTTAGGTGTGGCTTGTAGTTGGAGCTATGCGAATGGATTACGGGGATATAATATACAAGGTTACATAACATTACGCCTGTAATCTCTGATGGGTTTGGCAGAGATATAGTCTATAGTACCTACACCTAGCCAGTAGTAATAGAGGGTGAACCTAATACCATTGACTGGGCACAAAGCTAATTTCCGCGGTTGTTACTGAGAAATTACTGAGACCTGGGCATCGAATCCAGGACCTCATGCTTAGCAGACGTGCTTGCAATCACTAGACCAACGAGGCAGTTGAATATACAAGATTAAATTAAATTAACGGGCAAGATAAGTTTCGAAAATTTATTTTTACCATCTATAAAGATATCATGAATTTAAGAATTAATGTGAAATTTAAAAAAATAGAAAGCTTAAACAGTGATTTAGTGTCTTAAGAGTAGATCAGAAAAATGCATATTATAATTTAAAATATGCCAAACGTTGCTTAAAAAATACAACATTATTTTTAGTATATGCAAAACCTGATACACGTGTCTAGTATTTTTATGTAAAGAATCTATGTACAAAATTTCAAAACTGTATCATGAAAAATCACAAAGTTATAAGCTTGTTCTGTTACCTAGTTGTCCGCACAAAAACGCGGTCACCACACACCGCGCGCCTCCAGCGTCGTCTTGAGCTCATTGATAATAATAATTTGGCAGTAGGTACCTAAATTATTGCGATAGGTACTCAAAGTAGCTCGGTATCCAACTTTTAACTTTTTTAAATATTTTTGGGAAAAAATATGACATGGTTTAAAAATTATTGAAATCGATTCAGTTACTTATTCTGAACAAACTATATTCTGGTTTCGCATATACTAAAAACAATGTTGTATATCTAGCAACAACACATTTAGTGAAAGTTCAATAAAAGGTCTAAGCTCTAAAATTCACTCAAGCTTGACCATTTTCTATACTTTAATCCGGTCGAAGAAGAAGCGACATAACAAAGTTCCCAGCACCCAACAAATTATGTATATTTATGTATGTTCGAGTAGTTTCAAAAGAAACAAAATAAAATTACTAGTTCTTCGTCCAAGAATAAAAAGTCCTCGAATTTAAAGTCGAGTAAGAATTTAGTTTCGGAACTAGATCCCATCAAGAAAAGTACTTAAGTAAGTGAGTTCTTAGTTCCTTTTTAAAACTGCTCAAACTGAAAACATATATTCAGACACTATGAAATTTTGACACGTTAAGGAACTTACTGGTGAAAGCGTCGGGGTAGCCCAAAAAATTCAAACATTTTTTACGATTTTTCAATTTGCCGGTCAGTATCAGGCCGTATGTTAGATAAATGATTTGCAGCCATAACACGCATTTATTTCATCATCATCATCATTTCAGCCGAAAGACGTCCACTGCTGTACATAGGCCGCCCCCAAGTGTCGCCACATTGCCCGGTCCCGTGCGACTCGCATCCAGCGAATTCCCGCAACCTTCATCATGTTTCGGTCCCGTATGTAATCACTAGCAAAATACACTGGTCATAGACTTTCGTCTTGAGACACTGCGGTAAGTTGGACGAGAAGATACCACGCAACTTCCCGAACGCTGCCCAGCCGAGTCGGATTCGACTATTGACCTCTTTGTCGAAGTAGACCTACCTAACTGGACCGTTTGTCCCAGGTAAATATAATCGTCTACAACTTTGAGTGTCTAATCTTGATAAGAGTGGGCGTTACATGGGCATTCAACATGACTTTGGTTTGTCCATGTTCATTTTAAGACCCACTCTTTCGGAAGCTCTACTGAGGTCATCGAGCATTGTACTGAGGTCCTCCATGGTCTCTGCCATGACCACTATATCGTCGACAATACAACCCTCTTACATCATTTACTCCCATTGAATGACTTTTTCATGAAATAGTAGGGTTGATTATATTCATTGTTCTAAGTTGTCAAGAAAACTATAAAAAACTAAAAATTCTCAGCTTTTATAAAAAAATAATATCCATCCAAAATAGCAGAGCAAGCTCCGTGCCAATTTTGACATGAAATGTTTTTTATTTACATAATTTAAAAATGACTCACTAAGTTTTAGTTATTTCTTATTTCATCCTTTATTTAAACACTAAAATGGCCCAAAAATATCTATCGCTCCATCAGACAGCACAGCCTTTATGCAGAGGAAGTTCATTAATTCTCGGTAGTCTATTTTGGACGGGCCGAATAGAAACCTCAGCGGGGGCCAAATAACGAATGTTTTCTTAAAGAATATTAAGAAAGTATAATAATAATTGCCTTCTGCTTATCCGAGGTTTCAACTTAATGCTTTAAAGATTAACTTTCCTATTCATTTTGACATTAATTAACTAAAACTTTTCCTTGACAACGGGGCGAGGAAATTTTTTTGCTATCACTTTTGCCAACATCAAAGGTAATTTTTAAAAGGAGTGATTACAAAAATCTTCTCTGTTTATTGATAAAAAAAAAATATGGCGAGAAAGGAGATGTCTGATTAGATGACGAGTAATAGAGAAGTATGGAAGAAGAAGACATGCTGCGCCGACCCCAAATGAATTGGGATAAGGGCAAGAAAATGATGATATTGATTAAGAAAAAAATATTATATGTTCTTTTTATGTCTATGATGACAAGTCACTTACAAAAAAGACAAGAACTTGTGTTTTAATTCATTCATTTAGTCATTTTCATTCACTATACAAACCATTGTTATGAAACCTATTCCTAGAACTACTACTAAAGACGTTATGACATCCACTTATCTGTTTTAGGTATGATGGATTACAGCCCACTCCTTAAAGAAAGAAGGTCCATGTCTCAGCAGTGGGAACATTGTAATTATGTACATTGGCTTATATATTACTAATCATTAATGAATTATTAAGCTCTAGCTAGACAGAAGCTAACAAAACTAAATTATCAGTATCAACCTGATATTTTTTATATTTCGCTACAAAAAAAAATCATGTTTTATATTTAAACAATTACACAATTTTTATACATTCGAACGAACTCTTATTATTTGAGCACGCGTTTCAAGAGTCACTCAACCTCATTGATTCCACTTTGCCACACTTGTGTTCAATTGTAACCGGTGCACAATGCAATTGTAACGCTGCAATGTTCCAAATCATTGTATTGATTACAATGTATTGAAATGAAATTGAGTGCTCTCTCATTGTAGCTCAATTGACTATGAAAATGTTGTTCAAAAATCCGTTTTTCCAATTAAAAGTGGTCGGATTTAAAACAGTAACAAAAAACGAAATAATTAGGTAGGAACATATACCTATTGTGTTATTTGGTGACTGGTCACTGCCAATTAGGACGTCTTAAATACAACAGGCATTGCAGGTGTGCTGCCAACTCAAATAATGCTTAAAATGTATCAGGTAGTTTTAATTAAAACGCAACACAACTCGCTAGAAATTTGGCATTACGCCCGCGGCCCACGGGATCCCATAATTGTCCCACGGGATCGTGCTACCGGGATAAAAATTATCCTATATATTAATCTAGGTTATAAACTATCTCTGTGTTTTCATAGAAATCCGTGCAAAAGCTTTTTCGTGAAAGTGGAACAAACATCCATCCATCCTGACAAAATTTCGCAATTATACTCGTAATAGTAGTAACATAAGATAAGATGGAGATATGGAGAGCAGCGGTGGCCCAGTGGTGGCGGTCCCGACTTACGAGCAGTAAGTCGTAGGTTCGAACCCCCGGCAGGCGCATTACTTTGTGTAATTTATTTCATCACCACTGCTCTCAAAACGGTGAAGGAAAACATCGTGAGGAAACCGGCATGTCCTAGAACCAAAAATTCGAAGACATGTGACATCTACCAACCCGCACTGGGCCCGCGTGGTGGATTATAGCCCATTCCCTCTCATAGAGAGGAGGCCTGTGTCCCAGCAGTGGGAACATTATAGGCTGATTATGAAGATAAGACTAACATCATTTCATAACAAAACATCACTCCTGTATACCTCAAGACTAGGGCTAGGTAAAAATATAATAAAAAGCTATATTTATGATTATTGTACTAGGCAAACATAGGAGCTCGTGGCTAAGTAATAACAGCCGCCAGCCGTACAGGGGGGTTACTATGACGTCTTAAAGCAGGAGTGATTCCAGTGTGGGAAAGAGACAGAGCTATACAGGTCGTCTAGCGCCATCTCTTTCCCACACTGGAATTACTCCTGCTTTAAGACGTCATGGTAGGCCCCCTGATGACGCCGCGCTTGCCTAGGTTGACCCGTGGCCGTGAACATTATTACATACAGAGTTTCATCCGTGCCTCGGAAAGCCGTTGGTCCTGGCTGTCATTTGTAGATCTTTGACTGTCGTTACAGGTAGTCAGTGGCAAATCTAGCAACCAGCCTTACCAAGGGGTACCAGTACTAACTGGGTTGTGGAAGTCAGTCGCTCTTAAGATACTGACATTCAGCTACCCCCAACATAGTTGGGAAAAGGCTAGGCAGATGACGTGATAGCACGTACCTTCACTTGGCAATAACGTTAACTCCTGTTATAGTAAAACTAGATTTTACCCGCGACTTCCCTCGCGTTAATTTAGAATTTACTCTAGTTGTAATAATTCAATCATGATTCGAAAGACACGTGGCGCCATCTATTATCATAAGAACGCTATTGTTGTTTTCCTCGGGAACAGTATTTTTTTTCGGGATGAAAGGTACCCTATGTCCGTTTCTGTACACCTCACAAAATATATGCAACATTTCAGAATGATCGGTTCAGTGGTTTAGGAGTGAAAGGTAACAAACAAACTTTCTTTCGTATTTATAATATTAGTATGGATATGAATTTGTGCTCATATCTATGATATATTTTCCACAATACTCACGAAACAAAACAATCTGCACAAAAGTACAAAACTTCCTTTAAGAAAACAATAAACAGCGAAGTGGAAGTAACCCAGTAACTGAATATTCCATTTTACTGGGCGATCGCTTTCAGTACCCTACTTCTGACTGACTGCATCCAACGAAATAAGTTTCAGTTGGAATATGACGAGGCGTTTTGGGAAAGCAAACTTGAAACTACGTAGAATCTTTGGATTTACACCTTGCAATATATTTTATGCGACACACTGTGTAAATGATGATATGGCTAGAAAGGAGGTGTCTGATGAGATGACGAGTAATAGAGGAGTATGGAAGAAAAGACTTGCTGCGCCCCAAATGAATTGGTATAAGGGCTGGAGATTGATGATGACGATACTCCTTATCTAAACAGTAATGGTTAGCTTAGTTTTATTAACGACTAGCGACCAGCCCTTGTTTCGCACAGCGCGACCTATCCGGTCCAAAACTATATCTAATGTAGCCTATATTTTAAGTTAAGTATCTAGCAGTAGATTGGTGAAAACTGCGTTCAAATCCATGCAGTAGTTTGCCGTGATGCGCGTACAATCATACAGACAGAAAGACAAAAAATCTTAAAACTGTTGTTTTGGCTTCTGTTGCTCTAATTAAGACCCCCCTATGTGTGTGCCTTATGTCTTCAATGTACAGACATTCGGCATTGCATGCTGAATTTTAGTAAGCGGAATATGTAGAACTTAAATATCTTTAACACCTCAATGTACAATATTTCACTCAAATAAAGAATATAGAAAGTGTGTGTGTGTGTGTGTGTGTGTTGTGTTGTGTTGTATGGTATTCCGATGTGTGATGAGGTTAACAACGTGGGTTTTTATTGGAGAATTTTGCTTAAGTTTGTAGTGTTTTTTTTAGTTTCTTACACACAACTTATTTGTCATTTTATTCTCAGCCAGTTAGGGAAGCTTTGCTTGGCTATTATTGTAATAATAAAATATGAAAGCTAGGTTAATGCAGAAAAATAGATGGCAGATGAACTATCCCTATACTTAATGAAGAAAAATATAATTGCATTGATGACTATGGTAAGAATTTACGGAACGGCTGTTTATTTTTTAAATAACCAGTTTATTTTAACCCTGGTACCTACTCTGGTGGATGTCATCCTAACTCTTTGGATAATAAACTTACCCTGACACTAACGGGATAATATTATCTTCCGTGATTTTCAATTATTTTGAGCTCTCGATATTTCGACGCTGTTGCATCGCCATGATCGTAGGATGACTGGAGAATGCGGGTGGATGGTAAATAAATTCTTAGGTGAAGACAAGTCTGTCAACCCTCTTTCTGGTCATTAAATACAGGCGTAAAGTTAAGCCAGTTCACAAAACTTTGTCCCAGTGTGTCACAAACATAAAGTTGTCCAACATATCGCTATGTAAATGTCATTGCACTGAGTTTAGTCACAAAATGATGTTTGTGCACAGCTTTGGCGTGTCTAGCTAGAATGTGTCCGTTTTCATATTTCTCGTGCAGACCTTTTAATCTGGGAGATTAAAAGTGATACAGGGAGGATGGGTGATGGATGTTTGGATGTCGAATGTGTTTCTCTTGTTATCACATAACATAACATCACGCGTGTAATCCCCGAAGGGTTAGGCAGAGGTGTACCTAATAGTAGACCCACATTTTGTCAGTTGTGTTTTAAGTTCCATGTAATAGGGGGCGATTGATCGGATTACAGTTATTGGAAGCCGACCCCAACATAATTGGGAAAAAGTAGGCAGATGACAGTGCTTTAAAAGAGTAGGGCATACAAGTAGTCCACATTTCTTTAATCCTTATTCTTTAAACGAGAAAGGAAGAAAGAATAATATTTATTTTTCGCATACAAAATGACAAAAAAATAATAACAATAAACTATAAATACAAGGTGTAAACGGAATTTTCACGAAGCCGCCAACCAAGCACTCTGTACATCAAACTAAGTAACTCTACCCAACCAAGCACTCTGTACATCAAACTAAGTAACTCTACGCAAAAAAATATTGCTGGAAAACGACTTTTATTTTTGGTGGGAAATAATAATAATAATTAATTAATTTAATTCCTCTGATCAGCGCGCCGCGTAATGATAGTCGATGTTACCATCCCGCATGACGAGAACCTCGTGAAAGCTGAGAAAGAGAAACAAATAAAATATCTCGACTTGGCACACGAGGTTGTCGACATGCGGAATGTGAACTCGGCTATCATTGTGCCGATCGTCGTGACGGCCAATGGCCTTATAGCCAAGAGCCTCGACGACCATCTTTCGAGGCTCTCCTTAGGCGGTTGGATCAAGGGCTTGATTCAGAAGGCAGTACTCCTCGATACGGCTCGTATTGTGAGGAGGTTCCTGTCTCTGGAGCCCTAACCACCGGTAGCTTGGACCCTGCTCCCGCTACCGGCGGACTACTATTTTTTTATATTTTTAAATGTTTTTTTTATATGGTTTTTGTTAAAAAATATTTAAAAATGTAATTAGTATGTAAAAAAATAAATAAAGGACATAATAATAATAAATCATTTATTTGCTAAAAACATGGTATAAAAGATGAAAAAATCATGCTTTGAATAGTAAACAGGTCATGGAGGTATTTGAAGTAAAGTTATAACCTTAAAAAGTAGTGTTAAAAAAAAATAGAGTTAAAACTTTGACCTTCAATATTTTCGTAACTAGAAGGTTCACAGGTATGGTCCAGAACAAAAAAAATATCGCAATGACGGGGAGAACAAGAGCCTTTCGGCTTCTTTAAGGGTCTTGTTACACCCACACACTTTAGATCTCAGAAGAATACCTATATTACCAGCATGCTTGGCAGCCAGTCCGCTGTTTATTTATTCATTGCACTCCACCTTTTACGTAAAGCTTACTCTCTATGGGTACTACAGCAAACTTCATGCTCTCAACTGTTATTGGCTAACAGTACAATGGTTTAGGAGAATACATCCAATCTCTTAATTCCTTATTCTTTACATTACCCAGTACCAGCGGCGAAGGTTTCATAAAACTCGATTCCTACCGGATTCTCTTGGCACAGTCAGTATTCTATAGACAAATAATATAATCGCATTAAAGATATGTACTCCGGCTTACATCATAGCCAACCCCCCTAAGCCCAGCCCAGCCCAGCCCAGCCCTGTCTAGCCTTTTCCCAACTATGTTGGGGTCGGCTTCCAGTGTAACCGGATGCAGCTGAATACCAGTATTTTACATGGAGCAACTGCCTATCTGATCTCCACAACCCAGTTAGTACTGGGTAATACGATACTCCTAGGTAAGACTGGTTTTCAGACTTATTGGGCCACTGTAACGACTGTCAAAGATCTACAAATGACAGCCGGAACCAACGGCTTAACGTGATTTCTGAGGCACGGAGGAAACTCGGTATGTAATGGGTGGTCACCCATCCACAGACCAACCTAGGCAAGCACGGCTTCACCTAAAGATCGACCCGAGCGGCTGTTATTATTTAGCCACGATCTCCTCGTACTCCGGCTTACTTCTTATAAAAATTTACCCTTCGCTACTGCCCAGTACGGAGAAAATTCTCGTTTTTTCTTCACCCACACCCTTCCGACACAAAACTATAAACAATACACTATTTACGGTAACACAAGTAGGACAGATACCACACAAGGTTGCTCACCGCAAGGTCGTTACCTGATAACGGGTGTCGGGTGAAGGTATGCGATACTATTCCTTACGATACCCGACCTCTGTGGCTTCTCCACCTTGAGTCTAAGAACCCTTCGTTCGATGTTAGTTTTTCTTGTATCTTCAGGATTGTGTAGTGTCAGTATTGTTAAATAATATTGGTGAAGTACAATTTTTTGAGGTGAGTGGAATAACCCAATTATTATAACTCTTAAACATAATCTGCCTAGCCTTTTCCATAACTATGTTAGGCTCAGCTTCCAGTCTAACTGGATGCAGCTGAATACGAGTTTGTCACCTATCTATCTTACCTCCACAACCCATTTAGTACTGGGCAATACGTTACCCCTTGGTAAGACTAGTTGTCTGCCTTTCGAGCCACTAGAAAGATCTACAACGGCTTAACGTATTTTGTAAGGCACGGAAGAAAAGAGTTTCTTTTAGGGGTCGGTCCATGGATGTGTGACTATCTAGGAAATACAGAGGTATTTCCTAGATAGTCACACATCCATGGACCGACCTCGTCAATTGCAGCTTAACCTTCAATCGAACCATGCGGCTGTTCATTTTTAGACCCTTTTTACTTACATAATATATCATCACGCGTGCGATCCCCGAAGGCACGAAGGGGTAGCCAGAGGTGTATCTAATAGTACTCCCACATTTCGCCAGTTATGTTTAAGTCCCATGTAATAGGGGGCGAGCCTATTGCCAGACTAAAAAATTCCTGATGGAAAATACAATAACACTTAACCCGACCCGGGAATCGAACCCAGGACCTCATGCTACACTACACTAAACTACTCTTTTATTACTAAAAAAATACCAACTTTTTAAATTCAGCAATAGGTTTACCTTTATTAAAAAAGTAGGACGATCAAAAACATATTTTCTTTTACCCTGAAAAAGAAAAAACACACTAGCAAACAAAACTAAAAGATAATAATATCTTTTTCGCATCGTTAAAATACAAAAGTCGGGCACACAAAACATCAAAAGAAAATGTATTCCAACCACTTTGTTGGCCAACACCTACGGCCTGGCCACGAGCTACGCGATCCAACAACACGCGTCTTGCGACAAGAATCGAATCGAAGTAAATATGAGGATACTTATTGTTTATATGTAATTTAACCTTTATGTACCTATGTATATGTATTTATCCCGGGCATATGATGCGGAGGAATGAGGAAAATGTTGTGAGGAGAGTTTTGAATATGAATGTGGATAAGAGTAGAGGAAGACCAAAGAAACGATGGATAGACAATGTAAAGGATGATATGGCAAGAAAGGAGGTGTCTGATGAGATGAGGAGTAATACAGAACTATGGAAGAAGGAGACATGCTGCGCCGACCCTAAATGAACTGGGATAAGAGCAAGAGAATGATCATGTATATGTTAGATACATCTTCTTTATCCATCCTATCTTCTATCTACCCATATTATGCAAATAATGATTTGACATGTGACAGCGACGAAAAGAAATGAAAGAATTTACTTGCAGTCTATCCGCAGATTAAAATGACTTTGTGTCATTGTAAAAATTACAATGATCTTTATTCTTGCGTTGCGGCTTGTAAGGCTTTTGATAGTCTGCCAAATTAATAACTATATTAATTCTGCTTTAACAAGGTTGCTGTTGTTTTGGTCCTGTCAGAGTTTAAATAACTGTTAAAGGACTGTGGAGCATGCCACGAGTCTCTGCCGCGCGATATGCAGAGCGACGATACTCACGCGGTGGAAATAAATGAAGCACGCGCGGGTCGCTTGACGCAAGCCGCGTCGTAAGTCACCTGAGGGCTCATTAACGGAAACGCAGTGCGTCGGGGTCGCGTGCGGCGTGACGAGTAGCGACGCGTTGTACGTTTTTTTTTATCGTTTACGGAGAGGCGTCGCGTGCACCAGCATACGCTATCCCACGCGAAAACACAAACATATGGCAAAGTACGATGTTGTTTACGAAGACGCTGGTCGTGACGCGGCTCGTGTGACGCCGCGAATTCCGTCGCGGGTATCGCTACCTTTCACAGGCCGCTTATTCGTGAACGGAATAAAAAGGAACAGGCTGGCCGCAACGCTGCCACGTGCGTCGCTGTAATGTAACGCTGCATTTCAAGCAAACGGGCGTAAAATCGCTTCTCCGTAAACGCTCTCATATATCGCCATAAATGTTTCACACACTGCAAAACGCGACGCACGACGCGCCGCGTCTCCGTAAATGAGCCCTGAGGTCGTGACCGGGGCATTAGACGTTTGATCCGAACTTGAGTATACTGTGACTCTACAAAGAAACCCGACCCTTTGAAATACCTAATTATGTGTGAATTTAAAATATTCAGTTGTTAGAATTTGGAAGTGGGTTGCGACTATAATATTCAGTTGTTAGAATTTGGAAGTGGGTTGCGACTATAATGGAGTTTACGGTTAAGTGTCTCACTATGAAATATTATATGACATCACCTTTGCATTCTCTGAAGGGGTGGGCAGGAATGTTCTCATTCGTTAAGTAGTTAAAGTAAGCAAACTTGAAGGCAAAATGTAATTATATCACTGATAACGATGATGTATCAAATGTATTGGATTGGTAGAAGGTAGCCTTGTCAGGTCATCATCAGCCTAGCGCTTTCCTGACTATGTTGGGGTTGGCTTCAAGTCTAACCGGATGTAGCTGAATACCAGTATTTTACATGCAGCGACTGCCCATCTGACCTCCACAATCCAGTTAGTACTGGGTAATACAATACTCTTTGGTAAAACTGGTTCTCAGACTTTCGGGCCACTGACTACCTAACGACTGTCAAAGATCTACAAATGACAATCAGGACCAACGACTTAACGTGCTTTTTCAGGCACGAAGGAAACTCAGTATATAATGGGTGGTCACCCATCCATGGACCAACCTAGGCAAGCGTGGCTTAACCTGAAGGTCGATCCGTTGTAATTAGGCCACGAGCTCCTCTGATACTGTGGCTTTTTTATGTCTACGTACTACTAACTAGCACTATTATTATTTCCTTTATTTATTTTTTAACTCACTAATTACATTTTTAAATATTTCTTAACAAAAACCATATAAAAAAAAAACATTTAAAAATATAAAAAATAGTAGCCCACCGGTATCGGGAACAGGGTCCAAGCTACCGGCGGTCAGGGCTCCAGAGAGAGGATCCTCCTAACAATACGAGCCGTGTCTAGGAGTACCGCTTTCTGAATCAAGCCCTTGATCCAGCTGCCTAACGAGAGCCTCCTCAGGTATTGGTCGAGGCTCTTGGCAATTAAGCCATGGGCTGATACGACTATCGGCACAATGATCGCTGAGTCCACATCCCACATGTCGACAACCTCGCGAGCCAAGTCAAGATACTTGATTTTCTTATCTTTCTCGGCTTTCACGAGGTTCTCATCATGCGGGACCGTTATGTCAACAATCATTGTGCGCCGCTCTGATCGATCCACCACCACTATATCAGGCTTATTGGCTACAATAGTCCTGTCAGTGATGATGGATTGATCCCAGTACAATGTGATACTGCCATTTTCGAGAACTGGGTCGGGCACATACTTATAGTACGGCACTTCCGATTCCACAAGGTTGTATTTTAGAGCAAGTTGCTGATGGATAATCCTGGCTACAAGGTTGTGTCTATGCAAGTACTCTCCGTTAGCCAGACGAGAACACCCGGAGATAATGTGACGGATTGATTCGCCTGGACGGTGGCATGCCCGACATATGTCAACCGTACCGTCCTTCACAATAAATCTCCGGTAGTTATTCGTCATCATAACTTCATCCATAATTGCACAGACAAAACCTTCGGTTTCTCCGAAGAGGTCCCCGGAACGTAGCCAGGCTACGGACGCTGATAGGTCTACATCAGGCCCATGCAGGGCCCGGAAAAAGCGTCCGTGAAGCTCTTTACTCTGCCATACCTCCATGCGGTCGTTAGTGTCAAGCACTAAGGGTTTGCGCCAGTTCTCTTTAGCCAAGGAAAGCGGGGAGAGGCCCTTGTCCACTGCGACCACATCTCGATGCATCCCCACGTCGGTTTCAAGGAAATATTCCCTGAGACTGCATATCTCGCGATTGTGGAGAGTCTTAGCGTTTAAAAAGCCTCGACCCCCACACTTCCGCGGGATATACAGTCTCATAACAGAAGAACGCGGGTGATGCATTCGATATGCCGTCAACAATGTACGGACCCTCCTATCTAGGGCGTCTAGTTCTGTTTGAGTCCATTTGAGTATGCCGAAAGAGTACATCAGAACCGGCATGACCCAACCGTTGAAGGCACGTACCTTATTGCCGCCTGATAAAAGACTATTAAATACTTTTTTCAGGCGGCCAAAGAAGCGCTCCTTCAACGATTGCTTCATGTCAGCAACATTGATGCCCAGCGCTTCTGACATACCCAAATACTTATAGGTTTCGGTTGCTGAGAGGGATCTAAGATTTATGGAATCCGAGAGCTGGGTTCCCACAGATTCCACAATTTCCCCTCGCTTTACATGCATGACCGCACATTTGTCCACACCAAATTCCATCCTGATGGCGCTACTGAAAGTTTCAGTTACCTTCAGTAGCTCCATCAGTTGCAAATCGTTGGGGGCAAAGAGTTTCAGGTCATCCATGTAAAGGAGGTGAGATATAACTTGACCACCTCTCCTCAACCGATAGCCTAGACCTGAATCCTCCAGCAGCGTGCTAAGAGGATTCAAGGCTAAGCAGAACCAAAGTGGACTCAAACTATCGCCCTGAAATATACCTCGCTCTATCCTTATCGGCTCGCTATTCCTCTGGATTTGCCAACATCCTGGATAGCGAAGGACTGTCCTCCATTGCCCCATACATGACATCAGGAAGGTGCGCAGAGTTGCATCAACTTTATACAACTCTAGCACCCTCATGAGCCATGTATGTGGCACCGAGTCATAGGCCTTCTTATAGTCTATCCAACATGTCGAAAGATCGCTTCGGGAACGGCGAACCTGTTGACTAATGGCCATATCAATGAGGAGTAGCTCCTTAGTACCGCGGGACCCGTTCCTACATCCATTTTGAGAAGCGGACATGATAGAATTGTCATCAATGTGTTTGTTAATTTTAGCTCTCAAAATGGATGTAAGAACTTTATAGACCGTCGGAAGACAGGTAATCGGTCTATAATTTTTGGGCTCCGCAGTACTACCCGATTTATGGAGCAGGTGGGTTATACCTGTTGTCAGAAACTCTGGCAGCGACCCTGACTCTAAGGCTGACTGGAACAGGATCGCCAGGCGAGCGTGCGACCTTGTGAACCATTTAATCCAAAAGTTGTGCAGTCCATCCGGCCCTGGAGATTTCCAGTTAGGCAACGGACGGACTGCACGAACTACGTCTTGGGGGCTGATAGTGATTGCCCCCATTTCTGGTACTAGATCGCACGCTCGCTCGACCCCCTGAGTCCATTCACCCTCGGTATGGCTAACAGGCACCGACCAGATGCTGCGCCAGAACGAACACATGGCATCATCATCCGGTAGGCGCGTGTCAGCCACACCTTGGTCCGGTCGCTCCCAAGCCCTGTATACCCACCTTTCATCTCTTTGAAAAGTGCGATTCTGAGTGTATCGGTCCACCCGCCGTTTATACCTACGAATACGGTTTGCCCATGCATACACTTTCTGCTTCAGGAAGTCGATGCGCTCTGTGATACGGGACATGTAGTCTCGAGGACTGATATCAGTCCCCGAGAACGCCCGCCTCACAAAACGCATCACTCTAGGACGAGTATTGCCCTCCCTGAAGCAGATCAGTTTGCCGATGAGTGCTCTGGCCCCACCAATACGTCGTTCAATCCTGTACTGCCATGGCGGTACGGCTGGTTTAGGTCGTGTAGCTCTGTCATCAGAAAATTTGACATGAGCTACACGACATGCCGCTACAGCCGCACAATACAGGATTGAGTGAGCATCGGTGAGGTCTTCGCAGTTATCAAAATAGTTTGACAACTGCGAATCCAGAACAGCCACCAGCGCCCTATTTTTGTTATGCATGGGCAAACGAGGTATGCGTGGTCTAAGGTCGGGTTGCATGAACCGATATTCTCGAATCGCACCCTCCAAAGCACTCCTCATTTCCTCATTGCACTGGGTACTTACATTAGTAACTATGTCATTACTCACGTCGTTATCGCGATTTGGTATTATTGTAGACTGTGGTGGAACCACAGCCTGCGGCGGCGGCGTGGCAATGACATGGCTACTCTGCATTTCAGTCCGCAAGCGATCAAGTACGGTGTCATCCAACATACGATTACGCTGGATGACTCGCACCTGATCCGATAGTCGTTGTGCCGACACGTTGACAGCTGGCTCAAGCACCTGAAACAGAGAGAGCATCTGAACACGGTACGCGGTCAGGTTGTTTCCTCCCTCTGTAGCCCCATAGTATGCGCGCATGACATTTGCATTGATGGATTGCGTCCATCGCATGCGCTGCACACTCCCACCGGGAGCTGGGACCCTATCAGAGGCCGGTGGGCCTCGAGGTCCTAAACCGTCCGGCGGCCGGCGTCCTCCCCGTCGACGAACAGGTGGTGGCGTCGTGGGCGGAGAGAAATACTCGTCGCTCGAGCTCGACGCAACTGCCACGGCCGGTGTCACAGCACTCACGACGGGGCTGGATTTCGGCGGCGGCGAGGCGGAGCTGAGCGACGGGTCCGGAGGCGATAGGCGTGCGCGTTTTGCTGCTGCTCTGGTCAACATCTTCATTTACATCTTCATCGTCTTGATTTTATTGGTTTTTCAATTTTATGTATGTCATTATGTGTCGTATGACATGACATACGTCATTATTGTTCTTGTTTTTTTCTTTACTATTATTATTATTGCTGTTATTATTTAGCCACGAGCTCCTCAATATCTCATATCCTTATCCTTATGTCCACGTTAAGTCGTTGTAAAAATACGAGATACTAAAAAACAATTGTAACTTGTCATATCTCATAAAATAACAAAACTTAGTCTATGAGATTACTTGACAAGAGTTTTAACACAAGATTAAATTGAATAAATCTTTTGGAAACAAACGTCCAGACCTCTACACTAATAGTTTCGAATGAAAATCCAAACTGTGTCCAAAAATACTTGTACACTTGCCAAAACCGTTATTTACCAAGACCAGAGAGTTTTAGCCGGCGAGCCTTTTAGCCATCAAATTATTTCGTGGTTCATTTAACTTTCTACATTTACAAGTTGCAAGCCCTGTTATCATAATCGCAGAGGGAACTCTCCTCTGAAACAAAACACAATTTCATTTTGTTCGGAACAAATGAATATCACGACAACTAAACATGAGGTGCAAGACTTGCTGTTGCAGTCCAATTAAAATTGTCAGTTTCGGTGCCAAATCTGCCAAAGCTCGATAGCTAGATTGCATAATGAAGGTACAGTTAAACCTAAAAATCAATGCGCTTCAGTAATTTTCGAGTTCCCAAATTAGCATGAAAATATGTAATTCACTTTTTTCATGACAGCTCACAGAATAAGTAAGCTGAAGTGACACTAGCCCGGCCATATTAGCAGTAGTGCCGATGACCGTTGGGGTAGACGTGTTCTTGAGTGGAGACGGCGAATCTGCAAGCGTAAGGTGGGACGCCCTCAGGCTGGGTGGAACGACGATCTTGGCATGGTGGCTGGTAGCAACTGGATGAGAGTTGCTGAGAATCGAGTTGAGTGGCGTGCGATTAAAGAGGCCTATGTCCTGCAGTGGATTGTTGTAGGCTGATGATGATATTGTTGATTTGCATACAGAAAGCAACCATTATTTTAGTGACGCAACTAAGCACATATTTTATTGACAACAAAATAAAATGCAAAACGAAGAAATAAACACACTCGTAGTTACAACCCATTCGTAACCTAAAGCTCTCACAGGCTCTAAAATAGGAATTCCTAGTGTTCGTAAAGCCTAAAAAAACTAAAAAGTCCCAAGTCATTGGGTCATAAATATCCCAAACTGCTTTGCGAGTCTTTAAATAAATCTACCGAGTGACATTTAACCCACTGTTTCTCGCTCCTGGACAAATATTGCGTCCTAATAGACATTTTGAATTGCTTTTTAATCTTTAAAATAGCTGTTGCAAATTGAGGGTAAACTTTCTGTTTGTTGTTTTGGAAAAAAAGGCTATTGGGATTTGTACTAGTTGATCCATCGGGGGAATAAATGGAACTGTTTTTCAACTGAAAAAGAGGAGCTCGTGGCTAAATAATAACAGCCGCGAGCCGCTCGGGTCGATCTTCAGGCTAAACCGCGCTTGCTTAGACTGGTCCGTGTATGGGTGACCGCCCATTACATACCGATTTATTATTATTCTTCGAGATATGTGTGAGTGTGTGAGTAGATGTGTGAGTGTGTAAGTATGTGTGTGAGTGTGTGAGTATGTGAGTGTGCGTAATTGTGAATGTATGTGAATGTGTGAGCAGGTTTGTGTGTGTATAATAAGTGTGCCAACATGTACGTGCCACCACACTTCCACTAGCCCTACAGCATATAAACTGTTGCACTCATCACATCATCTGCTTAGCCTGGAGGTGATGCTGACCCGGTGCAGTGTTTAATCATTATTAAACACAGCACACGTTTAAACACTGCACCGGGACAGTATCACCTCATCAGCTCGTCGTCAAACCAACGTAAGCTTGTAACCGGATCTGCTCGACACCTTCGAAGCATAGCCTGGGCGCCGGCGTCGTTCTGCATACGGTAGGAAAAGCATGAGCTTACAGTTGGCCCAGTACTGCTTGGTAATGTTCTTCAATATGTTTTCCGTCACCTTTTCAAGAGTAACGTAACATATCATCACGCCTGTTATCCCCGAAGGGTTGGCTAGAAGGGTAAGTACCTCATAGTACACCCACATTTTGCCGGCTATGCTTTTAAGTCCCATGTAATAGCGGGCGAGCCTATTACCACAAATTAAGACTCTAGCTCTTGACTGTAGTTATTGAGAAATTACTGATGAAAAAACCCAATAACACTTTGACCGACCCGGGAATAGAATCCAGGACCTCATGCTCAACAGTCGCGCTTGCGACCTCTAGACCACGCCCCAGTCGTTTTAAGAATAGTTGTGATGAAAAAGAAAACACAAAGTAATGCGCCTTGCTCTGGCAACACCACCCGTCTTCTTTTTCATCACCACTCGGCCACCACGTCCCTGTAATGTAAGTCATGATAATTTAATCAAATGAATGGAATAAACGCAAAGTCTATAAAAATTCAAGTACAAATTACTATGTAATTAGGGCAGTAAATAAGCATAAATTACAGGGAACGTGTAATGAGCTACCAATCCGTACTACATTAATTATTACTGATCGGTTTTGTGAATGTTCTGGCATCCGTTATTCCACACAATAGAATCGTAAATCGAGTATCAAATTGAAAGTGTAAATGCTTTAGTGCTTCGGTTTATTTCACGATACTTTGGCCTTTGTAGATTTATTTTAAAAAAAATGTTGCTGCACACTAGGATTTCTCCTGCATCGTGGGTTCACGAGAGAGACATTTAAACTCACATACACAAACAGCCAGACCCGGATCAACTACCTGTAGGCCATACAAATATTAATTCTGAGCGGGGATCGAACCTGCGACACGCAGCGCAGCAGCCAATCGCTCATCCACTGCGTCAACCGTGCCGTGAAATATGACGATAATAAAAAGAATGTCGAGCATAGGTCCATCCTAGATAAAATTGTCTTTATTGGTAGCCATTGTTTTATCCGACTGCTGGGTAAGACTCGCTATCCTGTGCAATGTTAGGCCACGATTGCCACGCAAACAAGAATCATTTCGTTATAGCACGGTCGACATCGACGGCGATGTCCTCCGTCAGTGTTCAGTGATCGACGATCTTTGCCCATCTCTCCAGGTGCAGTCGTGCGATGTGGTCACCCCAATCCTACTGCAGCCTAAAATTTTACAAAATACAATTACTTTGTAGTTTTGTTGTGAAGGAGATAGTTATTCAGTTCATTAACTCCTCATAAAATTAATAATATGGCACTCTTTCGAATCTTCAACAATTTAGTTTATTGTATGTCATAAATAAGTTTTTTATAAAATTTGCAATTTTTTTTTGTTCTATTTTTATTTAATTTAGTTGCATTGCTTTATCCTGCGATTCTATTAAATACTTTTTCTTTCTTTATTTATTTATATTATTTTATTGAATTACATGTAAAAAGCTAATTGCTAATTCCAGAAATAAATCATGGTGAATTTCGTTATGGAAAACCTCAATAAAAAATAACTACATAGCTACAAAAATATTACGAAACCCACAAATGCTCCAATCCCAGGAAAAGCCGCAATTTAAAAAGTAACAGAAAAAAAATAAAAAAATCCCTTTTCGTGTTACCAATTCATTCTTTTTGCTGTAAAAACAAAGTGTCCGAAAAGCCCGGACACTTCTGGGGTCACTATAAATCACGGGACCAACCCGGGATTCGAACCCGCAATAAATATTTCAGCTGACAATTACTTGGGTAAGTGTACTTAAACATCCAACGCTTAAAGTATATTGATGAGGCTAACCAACTTTAATGAAAGGTGGGTAGTGTGTTCTCACAAATTGAATAAATCTTTGTGTACCCACATAAAGATTTTTATTTATTAACTTTTTATTTTTACTGAAAACCAAGCTTTACAGCTTTGTCTACAATAATAACGATTTGTCTGACCTCAAAACAGAAGAATTTTGAATAAAGAATTACAAAATTTAAAAAAAATCGGCCAAATGCAAATCGGGCTTGCACACACAGGGTTCCGTAGCACCAAACAACATAATAATTCTTAACGCTCATTTCTATGAATGTCAATTTACACTAAACAGCAAAACTAAATTTGTTTTTCATAATATGTTAAGGTAAAGTAA
Source organism: Noctua fimbriata (assembly GCA_905163415.1). Lineage (NCBI taxonomy): Eukaryota > Metazoa > Arthropoda > Insecta > Lepidoptera > Noctuidae > Noctua > Noctua fimbriata. The sequence goes on from LR990929.1 coordinate 16,320,454, forward strand.
CAAAGTTACTACTGCACTTTCACAAAAACATCCCATATCTCAAAAGCTAAGCATCAAAACTTATTCTAACCAGTTTTTCTTGAAAAGTTATTTTTACGTTCTACAACCGCACGCAAAATACGCGCTTTGATGTGGAGTTGTGGATACCAGCCCGTTATACAATACAATACAATACGTTCTACAAACCTAAAATTTTTTGAGAATTTTCTCTAATTTCCAAAGTAAGCGAAGGAAAATCGGGCACAATTTTTACAGCTTTTGAAGCATCTATGTCATCAGCCACTGACTTAAGAAAATAAGTGTTTTATTAACCTCGATATCCTTGAAAAAAGGATTCCTCAGTAATAACTAAACTTAAACTTATCACAAATTCCTAGAAATGAAAACCAATGAAGAAAATTGGATCATAAAGTACTACATACAATAAATTTATTAAGCTCGCGATTGCTTTGTGCGTAACATCCAAGAAAAGGTTTTTTAGCGTCGTTACGGACCCCCAATTACACTTTAGTTTTATGAGTTCCGCACGATATTACGCATGTTATTTGTTACTCACATACAATTCGTTCAATGAATTGAAATAAATGTAACGATTGTTTCGGGCACTTTAGTTACAAGTTCTATTATGGTATTGTTTTCTTATTGAAAAGGCTCAAAGGCTTGGTTGATTCCTTTCTTGCCATAACATCCTTCACACAGTCCAACAGTCTTTGGTCTTCCTCTACTCTTATACCTTTCCACTTTCATAATCGAAACTTTCCTCATTTCTCCGCTTCACATGCTCTTGCCAAACCAACAGATTACCACACAACTTTTCAGTCACCGGCGCCACTTTCTGACCACCTCGTATGTACTCATTTCTTATTTTATCCAATCACGTAACACCAAACATCCGCCTTAGCATTCTTTTTTTAGCCTTTAATTCATCCCACACACGACACACAATAATATTTTAATGAGCAGTTTTATTGCATTTATGGTTTAACATCTAATTTCTAAATAGACAACTGTTTTGTTCCTTGTGTGAATCAAAGGGCGCGATTCGAAGTGCAAAAACCACAATTGCTCTGCCGCAAGCGATGCACCAATCAAGCCGTTTCGTTTTTGTTATAAAGAGTTTTTTTTTTTCCACTCAATTACGAAAATATTCAAGTAAAACAGTCTCCTTGAATATTTTGATTTCGTTCCTGGGATTGTAAATAAGAATGTGAGTCCTCATAATATCCGTACCAATTTGACTGATCCATCAGAATATTTATTCCGAAAGGTTTAAAATATTTGTGTGGTACATCAATATTTTACAAGATACGAACAGCGATTTCAATATCATTAACACTTAAAACGTAATATCTACTATGCTTACTTTTGTCTTGATGTTTGATTTGTCTGTTAATAAACACTGGCCCGCAATAACTTAAGTTTATCCGAGATCATGGTCTTGCAACAGTGTCGATATATCGTGACAAAACAAATAGTAAACGTGATAAATATCACGTTTTTAGTGTTAATGATAATGTGACCATGTCTGTTTGAAAACGTATACAGCTATTTCAATGTTTTGTCCAGGCGTGGGGCTGTGAAACAAAGGTGTGTCCACTAACCAAATATAAAACAAACTATAATTAAGTCATGAAACTGTAATTATGTACTTCTTCCGCATTACCAAAGCCTGCTATCAAGGTCGGCTTTCCTTTACTTGCGAGTTGCCGCATGGGTCAAGGTAATTAAATTAATGGTTTTAGTCTTAACTCTAAGGGTCTGCGGACCAACCATAGATGTAGAGAATACTAGAAGTGATGCGGAAGTTGTCATAAATATTCTTGTAAGTACATCAGAGGAACCTTGAGCAGAAACACACGTTGGTGAAATCGACTTATATTTTTGTTGTGAAAATTGTCGATTATGGCAGCGCATGATGTAACGCACTATGAACATTGTGCTAATGGGTGCGTACCTCGGTACAAAAGACACCGGAATGTTCAAAGTTCAGTAAAATAATTTAAATACAGAGTCAGTTAAAAAAAATTAACTTCGTGTCGACAAAACCCGTTTCACAGATCAACAAAAGAAATCTGTCATTTTGTCGATTCTTCCGTCAACAAAGACTGTTTCTACGGTAGTCATGCTACGCGTGTAGGTATGGCCCAGAGCAAAACATAACAAAATAATTACGGACCTTTCGGCTCCGTTATGTACATCTTCGTTTTAACACTTGTTGTGACTTGTGTTTCATCTTTCGGCTATGTCAATTTAAGTCATCGCATCGCCTTGAAGAATTTAGTCTTACCAAGAGGTATCGTATTACCAGTACTAACTAGGTGGTGGAGATCAGATAGAAACGCTCCATGTGAAATACTGGTATTCAGCTGCATCCGGTTAGACTGGAAGCCGACCCCAACGTAGTTCGGAAAAGGCAAGCAGGTGATGATGCCTTGAAGAATTTAGAAAAACATGAAGTGGCAGAATCAGTTGAATCAATATTGTGCAAAGCGCCACTCGTCTACTCAATATCTACTTTTCTATACTAAAGTCTTGTCTTATCCGCCTACTCTACAGTGTAGAAGTGACAACGACGCGAAAACGGTTACCACGTATTCTGTACATCATTCTGGCCACATAGAAAATTTTCATCGGTAATTTAAAAAAAATCTGCTGTTTCATACATTTTGACCGTGTAGGTATATTGCACTTTTGAAGGATTTTTATTTTAAAGCTGATTTTTTTTAAATAACTGATGAAAATTTTCTGTGTGGGGGGCTCAGAATGATGTAATGAATACATGGTACCCGTTTCCGCGTCGATGTCCCTTCCACCCCGTATATCCTTGTCCGATCCCATAGTTAAAACTATCAAAGCCAGTTTGACGGCCCTTTAAGTAATATATCATATGGGTTCTATTTATTCATAGGTGCGCAAACGGCATCCGGGTCTACCCATTATTTATCCGGGATAAGCAAGGATGAAGGTCGCCAGGTCAACCTAGCGTAGGACAGGTTTATCCCGATTTGGACGTGCGAAATCGTTTGTGATTTTTTAGACCTAAGTTTCGGCCTAGATTCTGACAGGACATGTCGTAATGAGGGCTATATTTCTTTTTGTCTTAAGTAAGAGAGAAGTAAGTGTGATGTTTGTGTTAAGGGCATTACATGGCTCAAATCCCAATAACAGCGTATGTTCAAAGAAATTTGTTGATGAATCCGAAAATGTTTTCCGTGTAAAAAAAGTATGTTATAGTTAAGTTCATCACAAATAAATTGTATTGTTTAAAATTTTAATAAACCTTCTCAATTTTTTTTGGTTAATCGTAGAAAATAGGTCCTTTTTCAACCTTAATTGTAAATTATCTCTGTAACGGCTGAATAGATCGGCATGAATTTTGAAACAACAAATACGTAATGATATACTTAACAATCTGTATTGCTTTTTTCTGTTATTTCTTTTAATATTTTTAAATAATAAATAAAAACCGAAATTTTGCGAAATGTGCGGGGCAAGTCAACAAAAACCAGTACAGGGATCAAATCAGCAAGGTCATCGAGCAATGTAATGCCCTTAAGATGGTTTCTTGTATTCAGTCTTAGTTAATCTAAGGGAGCCATCTTATGTACGGTCAGTGAAAGTATCGTTATGTTTGTGCTACATTTCACGCAAATACGTTCGATATTTTCGTATTTTGTTTGTTTTGTGAGATTTCGGGCTTTATCTAGTGTCAATTGCTTTACTGCCTCGTTGATCGACATGTTGAGCATGAGGTTCTAGGTTCGATTCCCGTGTTAGACAAAGACAATGTTATTGAGATTATCCTTTAGAAATTTCTTAGTTACAGCTACGAAGTCTGGTTTCATGTCAACAGGCTCGCGCCCTATTACATAGGACTTAACCACAACTGGCGAAATTTGGACACCCGGAGAGAAGAGTACACACTTCTAGGTACACTTCTGTCCAACCCTTCGGAGATTATAAGCGTGTTGGTAAGTGTCAATCGCTTCCAATGTATTTCTTATTTCTATTACAACTTTAAACGGGATTGACAAAATATTTACGGTAATTGAAATGTCAATGCCATACAATAATTTTGATGTCGATTCTTTAGATTAGAATAATATTTATTTCTGAGTATATGGTACATTAAGATCTTAATATTAAACAGTTTCACATACAATACCGTTGCCGGTGTAGAAATTTTAAAATTTTTTCACAGCCTTTTCAAGGACATTTCTAAACGTTTAGTTGACTCTTCCCGTGACCCAAGGGCTGGCTTTTACCTTGGCCAAAGGCTTAGCGTTGCCATACAACGTGGCAACGACGCCAGTCTTTTGGGTACATTACCAGTTGACTACGTTGAGGAAGAGTTTTTTGACGCCATTTTTTAAGTTTATTTTTAAGTTAGTTACTTAATATAGGTTATTTTAATTTATTAATGTATATAATATTAAAATTAATATTTATCTTATGTCACTGTTAATCTTAGAAACTTCTTTTGCCTGATGTTTAGTGGATAAAGGAATCTTTGTAAATTATCTTTTGTTTTAAATTAAATGTTTCTGTCACCGAAATTAAATATTCTTGTTTAGTAATCCCACCAATGACGCTATTATGATGCTTTTAGCGATAAGACCGCCCTTTGTGTCATCCTATGTGTAAATATTTTCTTTAACGAAGGTATGGTATGGTAACATTGTATGGTGTACATAATAAAAAAATATTCTATGACAATGTAACAATTTCTGATACTAACCTACGATGACACGATAACGGTGACCGTACCATTATGTTAAAAACTCATAATAAAGGTAAACACTAATCTTTGATATTAGCGTTGTCATCCAAATGAATGGAAGCCTTCATTTCCTCGCCCAGACATGTGATTAAACAAATCCCCCCCATAAAGGAACTGCCCGTTAAACAAAATGGGCCCGAAAAATAACGGGCCGTACCATAAACGGGCTGGTACCATACCGGCCTTTGAATAACACATTACCGATAATGTTACCCAAAACACTTAGCAGGTTTTAAAGGCACCGAAATTAAAAGCATTTTGTATTGAATTAAGATGCCTTTTAGCGACGTCCTAACATAATACGGGGATAATTAATTCATAATCTATTTATGGAGACATAACGTCAATTTAAAATAGATGTTTTATAGACGTTTTCGTAATAACTAATTAAGTTAATTAATTAATTTTGCTAGGATCACTATTCCTGGTCCTTCATCAGTCCATTTTGTGGGAAGGGCTTCCAACGCTTCGCTTTCCGACACGTGCCTTTCTGCATGCAATGTTATGTGGCCAAGTGACCACATCGGGCAATTCTTTGGGCTATGTCGGTTGCCTTAATTCTCCTGTGAATTACTTCATTTCTGATTGGATCGCGCTGGGAAACTCGGCGTTCTCCCAACTCTTTTGTTGTTATTATTACTATACACAGATTAGTTCTATTTAAGTATCTATTCATGCATACCTACACTTACCTAATTAGAAACAAAACTGTTTTATGTCCGTCACATCACCATCCCAGGTCCAGTTGAAAACCAGCGTCGGGCACTAGCTGCTCGGCAGTTTGCTGAACTGGGCCTATTTGGCGCAGCCGTGAGACGCACAATATTATCTCTTTTTATTTTTTTTATTTTTGTTTAGTTGTAACTTTTTTATTGTGTAAATTTAAATTATTTTTATTTGTTTGTTGTGTGTACTTGTGGCATGTGCCAAATAAATATGTTTTCTTTCTTTCTTTCTCTTTCTTTTGAGCTCAGTAAAGGCCATGACAGTCCTCTGGGTACGAGAAGGAGAAGACCGTTGGACATTGTCCTTACGACATTTTCCTTTACCGTCTTGAGAGCAGTGGTGATGAAATAATTTAAAGAAAGTTCAGTGCCTATTTTTGAGTTTTTATTATACACTTCAGTATGTTATTTTTCTTACTTACCATCATCATTCCCTTGCCCTTATCCCAATTCATTTGGGGTCGGCGCAGCATGTCTTATTCTTCCATACTTCTCTATTACTCGTCATCTGATCAGACACCTCCTTTCGTGCCATATCATCCTTCACACAGTCCATCCATCGTTTCTTTGGTCTTTCGCTGCTCTTATACCCATCCACATTCGCATTCATACTCAAAACTTTCGTTATGACATTTTCCTCATTTTTCTTACTTCATCATCTGCCTTTTCCCAACTATTTTGGGGTCGGCTTCCAGTCTAACCGGATGCAGCTAAATACTAGTTCTTTACGTGGAGCGACTGCCTATCTGACGTCCACAACGCAGTTAGTTTTGATACCCTTTGGTAAGACTGTTTGTCAGACTTTCGGGTCACTAACTACCTAGTAACGACTGTCAAAGATCTACAAATGATAGCCGGCACCAACGGCTTAACGGGCTTTTCGAGGCACGGAGGAAACTCGGTATGTAATGGGTGGTCACCTATCCACGGACCAACCTAGTCCAGCGCAGCTTAACTTAGAGATCGACCCGAGCGGCAGTTATTATTTAGCCACGAGCTCCTCCTTAATTTTTCTTACTTACCGTATAAAAATATTAGCCAGTGAAAGGACACTATACTATCCAAAGGGTGTAAAAAGACCCTTAACGAAGCCGAAAGGCACTTGTTCTCCCCGTCATTGCGATATTTTTTTTGTTTTAGACCATACCTGAGAACCTTCTAGTTACGGAGATATGGGGGTTCAAAATTTCGCTTCTTTTACAAGTTTTTTTTTAAATACATATTTTTAATGTAAGATTTTACTAAAAACACCTCCATGACCTCTATACTATTCAATCCATCCATCAGCAGAATGTTTTGAGTGCGTTACATTGAGTTCTACCGTAAAATGTGATTTTTCAGCCCAAAAAAAAAGTTTAGGTAGATAATGCTTGGTTGTCGGCTTCGTGAAGGGTCCGTTTACGCCCTGTATTTGTAACGACGGATAATCCCGTCTTAAAAACTAACTCACTCCTTAAATGAACTATCAGCTCGTCCTTCTGAAACATCCACCTCCACAATATAAATTAAACTCTGTTTAACTGTAAATCCTCAAAAACCCTCGACTCAATTTATATCAGTTAGCAGTTATTACTGTAAGCCGGGATTACGTTCTCTAACGCCCCATTAAATGGGGAAACCGAACTAAGCGAGCCTTAAGACTGCCTTGTTCTGGGGTAAGCACAGATTAAGGTAACAGGAGTTTTCGTCTTTGTAGGTTTGTTTTTTGAAAAGAGTGGTTTTTATATCGGTATTTGGTATGTTATTGATATTTTTCTGAAACATAACAGCTTGAATGAAATCCTTGAAGGTGTAGGCCGAGCTGTGCCTAAAGTACGCATAATTTGGTGGTTTAGTTTGAGTCCTATTAATGGTACAGGCTACGGGATCATATTTGATTAGCTAGCGAAACTGTGCAGACGTGATGAGCATCGATAACAAAACAAGACAAAACAAATTATTTTTTCGTTTGTCTTTGTTTGTGGTCAATGACCCTAAGTAGTTCTGATGCAAGAAATACTTGTTTAAAAAGTCGGCCAATTTCGGTTACTTTGATCTATTACTTGTACACACAGATTTTCTCTTACAGATTTCGGATCCCAACACGCAAGGAAACTATAACTATAGACATCTCATTTCCGGGGTTCAATTCCAAGGTCGGGCAAAGTGGTATTGGGTATTTTCCACCATGAATTTCTCAGTAGCAGCCACGGAGCCTGAAGTTGTGCCCGGTTGATGGCAATAGGCTCGCCCCTTATAACATGGGATTTAAACATAACTGGCGAAATGTGGGTGTACTATCTATCTGTACACCTCTGCCCATCGGGGATTCCAGGCGTTATGTTGTGTTATGTTTCCATTTCGGGTGAATTTGAAAGAATAAATACCCCGCTACTCCTTAATTCTAATAAAATAACCAAAATATGCTATCCATCCTAAAATATCTTTCTAGAAAGACCTTTCTAATACGAACCCATAAAAGGTAGCCCGTAATATGTAGGAGATCGAGCAACTTCCTAGCTAAATATATACCAATGAAAATATCAGTCGCTGGGTATCATTTTGCCTCCAGGTTTATATACTGAAGGCTGCTTATACCACGTAAGCTGGAGTTTAAGAGGCAAGAGGAATAGTTTTCTAACGTTATTTTTATATAAAAGTGTTAGTTTTAGATGGTAAGAGGTTTATATTAAAAGTAATAGGACATTTGTCTGTAGGTGTAAAATTTGAACTATCAAAATCCTTTCTTTATAATGCCGTTGCCGCGACTGCTACTAAGAAATTCCTGATGGAAGAACCCAATAACAATTTTACCAACCCAGGAATCGAATCCAGGACCTCATGTTCAGCAGTCACGTTAGCGACCACTAGACCAACGGGGCAGTCCATATGAGGCGTATAGTTTTAGTAAATACTTAATAAGCATGCAAAATACTTAAACGTTGCGCTATCTTTAGTTAGCGGTAGCCTAGGTTTTGCTACATCCATGATACTAAATGTTGCGACTTCGATAAGTAATTTATTTTATTTATTTATTGGAAACTGGAAGCTTTTTATTAATATGACATTTTAAGTGAAATTTCACCTCACTATAAATGAACAGCTCAATGCAGTTGCGACAAAGTAACTTACACTGAACATTGACAGCGAGATGATGACAATTATCTCTTAAGCCAATAACAGAGTTTCACGGCATTGACAAAACTAGGTTAACTAGAAAGTGGCTAAAAGAAAAAAGAAAGAAATTAATACAGTGCAAAGTAATGTGGGACTGTTGACACATTGTTTAAAAATCTTAGTCAAAATATTTAAGTGATAAGATTTTTAAACAGTGAGTCAACAATCCCACATTAATTAGATAACAAAACATCACGCCTGTTTCTCCAACGTCTAAGGCAGAGGTGTCCCTTCAGTACTCCTTCATTTTGTCGATATATTTAAGTCCCATATTGTAGAACGCATTTTAGGCATTAGCATTAACCATGCCAAAACTCTCCTTAGGAATTCCAGACCAAAAAACCTAATAACAATCATCATCATCATCATCATCATCATTTCAGCCGAAAGACGTCCACTGCTGGACATAGGCCTCCCCCATGTGTCGCCACATGGGCCTTATCAGAAGGCTTAAAGTCACCCAAAGGGCAATGGAGAGGGCTATGCTCGGAGTTTCCTTGCGTGATCGAATCAGAAATGAGGACATCCGCAAGAGAACCAAGGTAACCGACGTAGCCCGAAGAATAGCCAAACTGAAGTGGCAGTGGGCAGGGCACATTGCTCACAGAACGGATGGCCGATGGGGCCAAAAAGTTCTGGAGTGGCGACTGCGAACCGGAAGACGCTGCGTTGGAAGGCCTCCCACTAGGTGGACCGATGACCTGGTAATAACAATAACCGAACCTAATCATTTTCCGACATGGAAATCAAACTCAGGATGTTATGCTCGGCAGTAGTGTTTGCGACCAATTTAGCATGTACACGGTGTAAGGGACAGCCCTCCGCAAAATGACAGGGTGCATTTATCTCCATTTTACCAACAAAATTTTATTTTTTTGTTATTCCTTTATTTTAATACGTTCTCTGTACGCATCACTCTATTTATGTAAATAATACGGCTAAAATCAAAAACCTAACAATGTATGTTGAAATACTCAAACAAACGAAGAGTGAAATAAGCTGTTCACTTCCTGCCTAGCACAGAGTTCATAGAACTCGTCGTCGCGCTTGCCGTTCGCTACGTGCGTTTTGCCACGGTAGCGACACATTGCATATGAGGAAATAAAACAAATCAAATTTTGGAGTCCCATAACATTCCTGAAATAATTTCTTGTACCGGTCATCTTAGTATGATATACTGAATTCACCCCATCAGTCTGCGGAGGGCTGTCCCTTACACTCTGTAAAATATTTCCCACCCGGTAAAGGCAGCCTATAAATGTGACATCAAAGCAAACTATTTCCTGTCACGAAGCCACAGGATAAAAACCAGAAATTAATAGCACCGTTTTGTTAAGAAGTTTTTAACAAAACGCTGGTTAAAATGACAGTTGAACCCGTAAGCCGTAACCAGCAGCAATAAAAGATATAATTTAGCAGGAAGCCATCAGAATGCCTGTCAAAGCAAAAGTTGGTGGAATCCCGGCCATCGTGCCGTGTCGACGCGAAATTACAATGACTACTAAAATGAAACAGCCCCACAGTTTTACAAGCACAGATATTTATTTTAGTACTGGATGTGGCTTTGTGTAGACAGCTGGTATAAATAATGAGAGAGCACGCAGTGGCTGGGTTTTGTTTCGTGTGGCTAATTACTTACAGAATAATTTTCATGACCGTAGATTATGGCTTGCAAAGTTTTCCTAGAAAAAAAAAATGTTCTTACTATTTTGTGGGATGGTAACTTCATCCTGTCTCCGGACTGAAGTAGGAAGATGTAACATCAACCTCGTTAAGTGGGGTTACCGCAATGAAGGGCTGCCCAACTAGAATGGGACTGGACAGGTCATGTCCGCCGACAAACTGTGGGCCAAAATAACAGGAAACTGGTGCCCTGACACTGAGGCGGGGTCACGGCAGGCCACGAAGGAGATGGCGGGACGAAGGAAAAAAAAATCTTGGACGCTACCGGTTGTGCTTCATTCTTTGTACGAGAAGAGAGAGAGAGAGAGAGAGTTGTTGTTGTTGTTGTTTGTTGTTGTTGTTGTTGTGGGTTGTTTTGTTGTTGTTGTTTGTTGTGTTGTGTTGTTGTTGTAGTTGAGTTTCTCTGAAATCTCTACCGGACGCAGGACAATTAAATAACATCACGCTGACTTTCACCGAAGGGTTAGGTACAGATGTAGGTTCCTATAACACCCTGCCAAGGCTGCGGGACTGTTCGAAAGAGATACCGCGGCCTTGAAACACAAAGGGCAAAGAAGGAACATGGATGGGTTTTAGTCAGTACAAGTCTGACACTACCTTCCGCTCCGTGCTCCGCTTCCCAGTTATGTTTTAGCGGCCATTCTATTTACATCAAGCGCGCAGTGAGTCAGACTCCTGGTACACAGTACTTTCATAAGTTATTATGCCTTGTGTCTGTGACCGTAGCTTCGCCTCCTTTGTTTTTCTGACATTCAAAAATGCCTGTTATAGTCTAATTGTAATAAATGCTTTGAGTTTGAGTACCTACTGCGAAATTTGTAATAAAAATACCTAATGACACTTTCCCAGACTTCAAAAACATTCAAATATGTAAGAGCGATAGACGGGATATGACGAAGAAAATCGTAATCCAATACTTGTTACTACGTAGTCACAAATCGGTGTGCCTCTATAGTGTCATACGCCCGCTTGACTGGTAGCATTCATGTGTTGTGTGTGTGTGTGTGTGTCAAAATCGAAAATGTTCGGGGTCAAAATTTTTGTATCAAAATATTTTCAATGTCCGCTCTATAAGTCTTTTAAATCTTCTTGCCTGACTTAGTTGTTGAACTTAGTACGTCATGCTTAAAAACAGCGAGCCAATCACGGGAACTAAACCAGCCAATATTACTATCAGCTTACAAAAAAATCCAAAAATCCATTTCCATTGCCCCGTCCAGCGCCCCTACATCCGTAAAACGTTCACAATTTTCGCTTTGTGTGACTGCGACAAAGGCGACCACTATCTATTGTTGAATTTTTAACAGCCTTCAGCCGCTTTAGCCTGTATTGTATGGCTTTTTGTGTGAAACGTTATAATCCTACAATTCTTCCTAATCTGGATTAAAATTAACTTGTGACTTACATGTTTTTTGGAAGTACGAAGGGTTTCTTGATTTGATGAAAGAATAACAACACGCCTGTAATCCCAGAAGCGTTAGGCAGAGGTATACCTAAAAGAACACCCATATTTGATGATGACTTAAGCACTGTATTCATAAAATATTCAAGAACCCGAAAATATAGGTATTAAGTTATCCCTATGTATAAGAGCTCTCAAAACTGATAATAGACGAGAAAAGGGCTTTTAGTACATAGGTATATAGTACATACATATTCTTCTGTATTTCATTGTTGAAAGTTTCAGATAAGGGCTCTTAATGTAGACAGAGATACTTTACGCCTTTGAATGTTCAAGTACCCTGGATTCATTTACATCTTGTAACTGGAATAGGTTTCAAAGTTTATTGCCCTATTAATCCTTTGTAACGAATATTGTAATTGCGAAAATAACTTCACGCCTCTTATTACATTGGACTTTAACATAACGCGTGAAATGTGGGTGTACTACACAGAGTGATTCTGTGAACTGGGAGAGTATGGGGAAATTCGAATCTTTAGCTTTTTTTTCATGAAAACAATTTTGGCACACCTCATTTTATATTCATAATTATTCGTATCGTTATTTGGTTAAGGTTATTTTTTTGGTTAAGTGCGAGTTGTTCATAAAAATGAGTCAAGCTAAAAAGTATGTAAAAATGGTCAATTTCACTTCAATACAAATTGTATGAAAAAATGTTTTGTATTAGACCCACTTCACTGTCCCGATTTTCCTTCCGATGCAATGAAATAGTCCGTATAAGAAACAGAGTTGAACACACTGAAAATTCTTTACTGGTGGCTGTGCTGGTGGCGCTCTGGGCGGAGCGGAAGGGAGTGTCAGACTTCTACTGACTAAAACCCATCCATGTTCCTTCTTTGCCCTTTGTGTTCCAGGGACGCGGTATTTCTTTCGAACAGTCCCGCAGCCCTGGCAGGCATCGGCCCATGCGGACCCCTACATTGTTGCTGAGATCTCTTTGAGGCGCGCGTGGAACACGAACGCGCCGTCGAAACTGCCTGTCGTCATAAGACGGTCGGACGGCGAGCTAGCCCATAACTCGCCATCCACAGGCCCGCGCCTACGGTGGCCGGGAGCCACCACGTGACCCCCGACGCCCGGGGCGTATGGTATTGGGACTTTATGTGCTAGTTAGAAGAGCTCGTGGCTAAATAATAACAGCCAATCGGGTCGACCTTCAGGTTAAGCCGCGTTTGCCTGCGTATTCTGAAAATAACAAAGTTTTGTCAAGGACTGCTAGTAGCACAGTTAAAAATATGAGTTTAGGAAAAAAACATTATAGCAATTTATTAAAATGAGATTTTACATTGTTTCAGATATGACGAAATCGAGTCAACTTATGAAACTGGATTGCAGATCATAATATTATTTGGTAAGTATTCAAACAACGGAAGATTTATAATATCCTCACAACCAAGTTTTGGCCACGGCGGTCAATCTCAATGGAGATTAGTCAAATGCGCCACAGATATTATAGTGTACGAGTGTGTTTGCAAATACAAGTGTATTCTCTGTACCTTAACACATCATCATCTGCGTATCTTTTCCCAACTATTTTAGAGTCGGTGCTGCTGAATACCAGTATTTTGAATGGAGCGACTGCCTATCTGACCTCCACAACCCAGTTAGTACTAAGTAATTACGATAGGTACCCCTTTGTAATACTGGTTGTCAGACTTTCGGGCCACTGACTAACGACTGTCAAAGATCTACAATTGACAGCCGGGACTAACAGCTTAACGTGCTTTCCGAGATATGCAGAGAACTCGGTATGTATTGGGTCACCCATCCACGGACCGACCTAGGCAAACATTGCTTTGTTTCGGGAGGTTCCTGCACCGAATCGGGCGGGAGGAAACGCCCGGGTGTTTCCATTGTGAGGATCGTCCGGAGGACACGGTGCAGCACACTGTGGAGGCCTGCCCCGCTTGGGCAGAGCAGCGCCGTGTCCTCGTAGAGGCGATTGGCGGCGGCGACCTCTCGCGCCCGGCCCTGGTTCAAGCCATGGTCCGGAGCGAGAAGGAATGGGAAGCCGTCACCTCCTTCTGCGAAGCAGTCATGCTAGTGAAGGAGGTGGCGGGACGCGAGAGGGAAAGAGCCTCACGTCCCAGCCGCCGCGGGAGACGCACTGGGCGTCAGGGGGTCTCGTGGTGACCCCCGGCCACCGTAGGCGCGGGCCTGTGGACGGCGAGTTATGGGCTAGCTCGCCGTCAGGCCGTCTTATGACGACAGGCCGTGTCGACGGCGCGTTTGTGTTCCACGCGCGCCTCAAAGAGATGTCAGCAACCACGTAGGGATCCGCACGGGCCGATGCGTGCCAGGGCTGCGGGACTGTTCGAAAGAGATACCGCGGCCCTGGAACACAAAGGGCAAAGAAGGAACATGGATGGGTTTCAGTCAGTACAAGTCTGACACTCCCTTCCGCTCCGCCCAGAGCGGGGGGGGTCATTTGATGATTTCCCATCCAAAAAAAAAAAAAACAAAAGGCAAACATGGCTTAACCTGAAGATCGACCCGAGCGGCTGTTATTATTAAGCCACGAGCGCCTCGCTCTCTGTATCTTTACTATCAATGGACAATATGGGTTGGCAATCTGACACGACGGGGAAGAAATGAAGTCAAGGACCAATGGCGACACGTGCTCTCCAAGGAACGAAGATGTCACAACATCAGCTTCCAAAATCCGAGCTATTAACCGCCAAGACGCGATATCAAGTGTCCCATCGTTTGTGGGACAACACCACATTTACACTCCAGGGCAAAGTCGTCTATGAATCTCAACCTGTTCAGGTTTTCCTTACTTCGGCCAACCTGTGTCCGGAGTCTAGATATTTAAATACTTCCAGGTCAGCCATTGCAGCTCAAGTCCAGGTTTTAGTATCATCGTAGTATTTTTACCCGAGTGTGGCAAAACCCAAAGGAAAGGTATTCTTAGAAGTCATTCCGATTTAATTTCGTCGATACGCAAATTTCATCTCCATGATTGGTTGCCGTTATTGGTAATCAAATGGCAAACTGTTAACTTCGAATTTCACAATAAAACTAATCAAGATTTCAGAAACAAGGACTTTGCAAGGATTTAAATCATTCGATTCCTGTTTTCTAGACAATGACATTTGAATAGTATTGACTTATGTAGTGTGACTACTTTAAGAGTTCAGTTCAAGGTGGCGTTGCTTGTCAAGAAAATTTGCATCGATATGTCAAACTTGGTACATTTATTTTAGTTCTGTGTTTTCCTACCTGTACAGATAAATTGGTTTGATGTACTGAAGATCGTATCTATACTTTTTTTTTGGATGTTTGTTTGACCGTCTTCTTCAAGGGAAATACTTTCTCGCGCAAACTAAGTTGGATGAGTGTTATCTAACGGCTTAAATCTATATTTAATAACCCAATGACAACTGCTGCTAGCTTAGGATTTGACAATAAGATTAATTAAGACTTCAGAACTAGGGTTAAGTATTTTCCCTAAATTCAACACATATACATATATCAAGATTTTGAAGTATTATTAGATCCCATTCAAGAGTAAATCATACAGACTTACTCTTGAATGGGATCTAATAATACTTCAAACTCCCAATTTATCAGTTCGAAACTATTTTCATAAGCCGGTTCATCAACCTTTCCCCGAAGTGTCACAGAATTTCGCGACGAACCAAGCAGTTAGTATTGCCAGTGTCAAAATAGTATTACTTAAATGACGTTGATTGATGTTGGCAACACAGTTGGTGGGAGTATTCCATTTGTAACTGTTGTTGTACTTTGAAAGCTGCTGTTCTAGGAGTTGTTGCTAATAAGCCAAAAATAAAGTGTAAATACATTTTCATGAAGCGAAATTCCTGGAATTTGTTAGAAGCATTTTCAACTGTTAATTCCAGCCAGTAATTGTTTTGAAGTCAGAGCAAAAACCTCATGCTACAAAGAGACGGAACGAGCATTCACTGTTTGTTAGATTTCAGACATCTAAGCTTTCGCTCAGTGTTTCTTTGTAGGATAAAATCAGAAATGAATTTATCTGGAAAAAAACGGGAGTTAGTTGTTAGCTTGAAGAGTTAGTAAGCTGTAGTGGCAGCAGGCTGTCTATGGTTTTTGAAGGAACAATGCCCGACGTCGCAATCTTGTACTAGAACGAAGTCGGCGTATCCGCGTATTTTTTTACCTAATTATATAAATTTTAGCCTTAGACTGCATGACGTACGAAATATTTATTTCAAGTTGTTAGATTTTGTCCCATTGTTTTGTTTTTATTGTTTATATTAGGGGTTTAAGTATGAAACAGCCGATTTATATGGACGATTTCGTGAAAAATTATATTTCCATACTAACATGGAAACGTCTGATCCGATTATGATGCAAGCTGTGCTGCACTGCGTATCTTAAATTATCAAAACACAGTCAATGACAAAAATACAGACATCCGTTTCAGTGTGCCGTCAGTTTTACTTGAAGTAGTAAAACTGACGGCACACTGAAACGGATGTTTTGACACACTACCCTATGAGGTAATATGCAACTACTGGTACGGTTTTTAAACTCTAAAAGGTACGTAGTTTAACAATGAATCCAATAAAAATAGAATTAGGAAAAAGATAACTTTACGTCAAAGTTACAAATAGAACAAAATGTGAGAAAAAATCTACTATTTCATAGTTAAAGACCATTGATTCATTTTGAACGCCTTAAAGGCAGAATGTTCAAGGATTCTCTAAACATTTTAACACCTTATTAAGGGTAGCGTGTGACAAGATATGAAAGATGGAGAACAAGGTGTTATGGAGCAGCGTAGAAGAAGTCTATCTCCAGCAGTGGGACAACTTAATAGAAGCCTATTTTCAATTGTTCAACTGTAAACTACGATAGGCTGAAAAGATTGAAGTCTTTTGACATGACTTTAAGAAAACTTTTTACTGAATCTCGGACAAGACAGCTCAGATTTTAATGAGAGGTGGTCGGATCGCCTTGGACAATATCTCACTTGAACATCAAATCACGATGTCTGTATACCCATACAAGTGGGTAGGCAGCACTCAAAGTCCCATGTTTCAGTAAGTGATGAATAATATGGCTTGGCAGTGATGGATGACGGATAATTGAACTGTTACCAATTTGATCCGAGTGTTGTATGTTTTTGTGTTATTTTGAGCTAGCTGCTGTATAATTTTTAAGATTGCTTTTATAAGGTTGAGCCTAAATAGAAATTGTTTTGGAAAACGATTAATCACCTATTTTTAGCGTGTCCAAACACGCACCACTAAGCTATTTATTCCTTGGTCAAATACAAACAGATATTGTCCAATGAAAGAGTTCAAAGATTTTTTTTCTCTCTTTTTTGTCAATGGTTCCTACGCTTCTTGATATTCATCGTTAAGCCTGATATTTTTCACTGCTGTGAATAGGTTTCATTTTCTTTCAGCCATACTTCAAGTTCAAGTGTGTCCCACATCGACAAGGTTTAGACAAAGTGACATTCTTTCAGCGAAAAGTACATACATAAAGTACTAAAAAATTATATCATTCCTATTGAGAATCGTCGTAGAAATACAATGAATTATATAAATGAATGTGTGTATAATGTTGTCCTATTTAAACCAAAGGTTGACAGGTAGAGAACGCCTTGTGGCATTAAGTCCGCGTATGTACCACTCTTGTACATGTAGTTTAAATAAATACGAATCACTGTGGTAGCGGTTGGCACTTGTAGGCCCTATAGATATGACCTAGACCCGCATCTAATTTTCTAGACTAAGTAAATGATACGGTTCAGTTCAGAGTATGTGGTGGTAGGCTGGTGGCGTTCCGTTGTTGCTACCAAATCCTATGGAAACCCACGTGAATTTATTTAACAGTTTATGTACAAACTAAATACAGAAAAGAAGAAAGGAACAGAAAATAGTACAAAGGTGATGCTTATTTCTAAAGCAATCTCTTCCAGCATACCTGCGAAAGGAGATACTAAAAAGACGTAGACAGAAGATGTAGACATAGTGTGTAAAAGAAGAAGAGAAAATGGAATAAATAAAACACAAAGCAGAACTATTTATGTATGTGTTAGATATGAAAGAGAGAGACATGATAACGATGGATGAACTGTGTGAAGGATGATATGGCTAGAAAGGAGATGACTTCTGAGATGACGAGTAATAGAGAAGTATGGGAGAAGAATACATGCTGCGCTGAAATAAATTGGTACAAGGGCAGGAGAATAATGATGACGATGTTAAGAAAAAGAGACAAGTCCTCAAATTCTCTTTCTTTGCGTGTCGATGGACTCAAATAATCCACCATTATATAGCCTCCTGCACAGCTCTTCAAATTGTGTTGCTTTGTCTAGGGCAGCTTTAGGGCCTCCAACATTATATTTCCTATTATATTTACCAACCTTAAAATACCTAAAAATAACTGGTACAAGAACCCACACTATCTCGTGACAGCACACCATAACCGTGCCACGACACTCCCATGATAAAATAGTTAATATTTACGAGGTCGTAAAAAGTGATAGTTTGTGCCTCATGTAGGGAACCTTGAACCTATGACTTGTTAGTTTTTTGCCTTTTTAGTAGCTCTAGTAGGTTCTTTGGACGTTTTTTTCTACACCAAAGTCATCAGGACAAACTGTGGTACAAAATAGCCGGAAACTAGCTAGGAGAGCAGCGATTCACCCAGCAATTGGATGTACCTACAACATGTTAATGCACATACTTTGCAAAATACTTTGTAACCTCATGTACTACAAAACTTTTATGTACCTTAATAAATTATTAAATTATTATTAATAATTTCCTTTATTTATATTTTTACAAATCATTTACATTTTTAAATATTCCTTAAAAAACAATATAAAAAACATTTAAAAATATAAAAAATTGTAGCCCACCGGTATCGGGAACAGGGTCCAAGCTACCGGCAGTCAGGGCTCCAGAGAGAGGAACCTCCTAACAATACGAGCCGTGTCTAGGAGTACCGCTTTCTGAATCAAGCCCCTTTATTATTATTATTATAAACTGGTGCCCTGACACAGTGAGGCGGGGTCGCCGTAGGCCAAGAAGGAGATGGCGGGACGAACTGGTCAGGTTCCGTCAGAACTGGAAGGGACGTGCGGCGGTTCGCGAGAAATGGAAAGAGTGAAGGGAGACCTTTGCCCAAGAGTGAGACAGAGCAGACTAGTTATCACTTCAAAAGTTTTCATCGTTAACTGCTATCAATATTCATCATTACATCCAAGCTTTGTTCCACTCACTTCTGAGTGTAGGCCTCTTCCTCTTTTTGCCATTATATCCTGGTCTAAGAAAGTCTCAACCAGGTCTTACCCAAGATCGGAATGTCGTCTACCTATCTAAAAAACCGTTGCTCGTCAAAAAGATCTTTTTGAACACCAACTAACGAACTGTTAAAGACAAAGTAACTTTCTCCCATAATTTTTAAACGGCAATATTTATTTATTACTAGCGTTTACCTGCGGATTTTGTCTATATCACGGAAACCGTATATATTTTGTCATGGGGAAATCCCCGTGACAAAATACAGCCAATAAAATTCTCCGGTCTACAAACGATATCTAGGAATTCTTGACGGCACGGTTGGCGCAGTGGCTGAGCTGATTGGCTGCTGCGCTGCGTGTCGCGGGTTCAATCTCCGCACGGAACAAATATTTGTATGATCTACAGGTAGTTGTTCCGGGTCTGGCTGTTTGTGTATGTGAGTTTAAATGTTTGTAACACCCACGATACAGGAGAAATTCCTAGTTTGGGGTTTTTAAAAAAAATCAAAACAAAGAATTGCGTCGATCACCCTGGTGATGCGTGAAGCCATTACAATCTTTCTCGGTAGGATTTCTGAACAAATTGTTACGTCTAAGGATTACTTTAAAAAACAGTGTTGATTTAATTTAAACAAGAGCTAAGTACTCCAAAGTGACGATTGCTCAAAGGAATTCTCCGTAAGGAAGCTCTCAATTTAAATGCCAAGCCACTAACCACTTTATTAGGTTTAAAATCGGTTAATTTCTTCTTCGGAATCATTTCGAATAGGCCGAAGCCCGAAACTCTGACAACCAGTCTTACCACAGAGTGATGATGATGATACCATACCCTAGCCGATTTCGGCCACAGCGACTGCCTTCGATGTCTTTCTATGGTGTTTGTCGAGACCTTTGGTGTGCTGCTCTTTCATGTGCTCTCAAGTGGCTAGCATATCCAACTTTGATCGAAAACACAAAGAGCATAAAGCGGACATGTTAGAACACCATTGACGACCACGAGGTAAGTATCGTATTACCCAGTACCTAGGTTGTGGAGGTCAGATAGGCAGTCGCTCCATGTAAAATACTGGTATTCAGCTGCATCCGGTTAGACTGGAAGGCTGATGATGACGATTTTCTTAACTAGAAACAAATGCTCTCCATCAAAACGCATTCCTCACAAATTCACTGAAAATACTATTGCTGGGAATGTAAATTAAATTATTTCTCAATCCCAAATATGTAAAGCTCGTTTCATAAGTACAGTAACCACATTACGAGTTAGAAGCAGTCTCGTGAATGTGACCTTGAAATCCTAAATTATATTACTGAAGGCTTACGAATATACGCTCATCCTTCTGAAAATTTGTCAAGTTGAAATGACTAATTGTTTCAGAAAATTTATGAAATCATAATTGTGTTTCTTTATGTCTAATTCGGCTTTGGCGTAAGTTGAGAATTTTCGTGCCTAATTATTTTCATGAGTGAATGGATAATGTTTAAGAATAATTTTGAGTTTATTTTTGAGAGTTTATCAGGGTGACTGTTTATTTCAATGTCTATAACATTATTTTTAGTATATGCGAAACCTGAATATAGTTTGTTCAGAATAAGTAACTGAATCGATTCCAATAATTTTTATACCATGTTATATTTTTTCCCAAAAATATTTTAAAAAGTTAAAAGTTGGACACCGAGCGACTTTAAGTACCTATCGGAATAATTTAGGTACCTACTGCCAAATTATTATTATCAATGAGCTCAAGACGACGCTGGAGGTGCGCACTGCATGGTGACCATGATTTTGTGCGGACAACTAGATAACAGAACAAGCTTATAACTTTGTAATTTTCATGATACAGTTTTGAAATTTTGTACATAGATTCTTTACATAAAAATACTAGACACGTGTATCAGGTTTCGCATATAATGAAACTAATGTTGTATATTGAAGAACTGGTTGTGGATACATAGCTGTACTTGCTAGCTTCTTCTTCTCGTTCTGACTTAAATTTTTGCCGATCTGTACGTAGCGTTCTGTCCGGATCACAATTAAAATACTAGAGCTTCAATATTCTGGTGACTGGTGATTTAACGTTATATTTAACATAAAATAACATTACTTTTGAGTAGCATCGATGAAAGGCTAAAGGATGATTGGAAAGGATACGAACGGGTCCGCTGAAAGCCGATCGCGTCCGGCAGGATGTCAAGTCATACGATCGGCTCCGTACCGTCGCTTGCGAATGTATCCGTTTTGCGCCTAGTCAAATAGTTTCATTCCTACCGTATTGACGTTGACGACAGGCGGACAAGAGCTGTGCGCTGCTTGATAATACAGACTTTAAATACTGTGTACATGATTTAATATCGTTTAAAGATTGTAAAATCCATTTCGATCCGTTGCGATACGAGCGTTTGGTGGAAATCATCCTTTACGCCATAAACCTACGCCAATACACTCTGATCCTTAAACTTCCGGGACACAAATTGATTTATGCAAACTAAGATGAAAATCAATACATATTTACCATAATATTTGTACAATCTAAGATACTACGACGAACATGTCCGGACGGGATAGATTGAACCCCTTAATTACTAAGCTCAGTAAACAGATACGTTTTGATTGCAATATGTTGTAATTAGCGAAAAGAGGAAGCTTCTCAATGCGTGGGTAAACTAAAGTTAAATTATGGTGTGGTTCAGGGTATTATTAGTATTTAGGGTTTAAATATTGCTGAGCATGAGATCCTGAGTTCGATTTCTGGAACTGGCAAAATGCTTTTGGGTTTTTCCATCAGGAATTTTCTCAGTAGCAGCCATGGAGTTTGAATTTATGCCCGTTTGATGACAATAGGCTCCCATTATTGCATGGGAGTTAAACATAACTGGTGAAATGTGGGTGTACTATTGTACACCTCTGCCTAACCCTTCGGTGACTGCAGGCGTGATGTTATGTTAATAACAGGGGGATAATACAGATTAAATATTGAGGAATATGAACGATATAAATATCATGTAACAGAAAGATGGGATGTGGTAGGTAGATACCATCTCACTGAACTATTTTCTGTTTAATGGTTTGTCCACACCCTGAAATACAGGGTGGGTAAAAAATTGTGGATCAAATGAAACAGGGCGATAGTTGGGTTTATCAGGGTAATTTATTGATTGTTATTTTTTTTACAATATTGTTCTAAAGTAACAAATAATTTTTCGTGAGACTTAAATTGAAAAAAGTGCCAATACTCATAAATCACGGTGGTGTCATAAAAGTAAAAATTGATGCACGATTTTTTACCACACACTTTTCTGATGCATGTGTATACTACTGAGGTTAATTAGCAGCCCTTATCCAATCTTGGATATGGAGGAAATTTGCAGGTACACAAATAGGTAGTTTTAACCTGTTACCCAGGATACACCTATATCCCGGAATACGATCCCGTGGAACAGTTATCGAACACTACGCGAGCGAAGTCGCGGGCATCATCATCATTCTCTTGCCCTTATCCCAATTCATTTGGAGTCGGCGCATCATGTCTTCATCTTCCATACTATTACTCGTCATCTCATCAGACACTTCCTTTTTTTTTTTTCTGTATGGGCTCACTCTTGACCTCAATCTAGTCCAGAGGACAGAGCTGAGGTCTATGATGGAACGAGCTAACCCAAAAGAAGCCATATCATTCTTTACACAGTTCATCCATCCATAAGCTAGTAAATCATAAAAATAATGTCTAGTAATTTATCATATTCCTTCTTTCTTTTCTTTACTACTTTCGAATGCAAACTAAAACCTTATTACACATCAAAACACCCATATACATATCTTTTCACGCAGCATGACCTAAAAACCTCACCCGGCCTACATACACAAAATTATGTAAACAATACACAATATAACATAACATAAAATAAGGTACTTTCGACCCAAACACAACACTAACCCTTTATCAAAACAGGAACTTATAAATAACAGAAAAAATAATAAAAAAGTTTGCGTGTAAATAAAGATTATGGGAGGACGGATTCTTAATATTTACCAAGCGCTGTTGGTAGAAAGTAGCACTCATAAGTTTGACAATATTGTTGCTTAGACTGTGAGGGTAAGTAAAAGAATCTGTGAAGTGTGCACGCGTAGCATGACCACCGTATATATTTTGTCGGTTCTTCTGTTGTCAAAAGCCGTTTGCTTTTGACAACAGAAGAACCGACAAAATGACAAGAAATCTGTCATTTTGTCCATTCCTCCGTCGACAAAACCCGTTTCTACGGTGTTCATTCTATGCGTTGAGTTTTATAGCAGGATAATATTATTAGAAGAAAAATGAAGTGTCATGCAATTTCTTTCCATGGATTATTTCTGTGGAGGAGGAGCTCGAGGCCAAATAATAACAGCCGCTCGGATTGATCTTCAGGTTAAGCCACGCTTGCCTAGGTTAGTCCGTGGGTGGGGGACCACACATTACATACCGAGTTTCCTCCGTGCCTCGGAAAGTGCGTTAAACCGTTGGTCCCGGCTGTCATTTGTGTAGATATTTGACAGTCCTTACAGCTACTCAGTGGCCCGAAAGTCTGAGAACCAGTCTTTCCAAGAGGCATCGTATTACCTAGTTCTAACTGGGTTGTGGAGGTCAGATAAAAGCAATTGTAACTTAAACATCTAGGACTTCTTTTCCCTACATATGAAAGCTTCCGAAATCATTTAAGTATACTTTTCAGTTTTAAAGTTACATTAGCTTAACGGTTAAAGCGCAGACTGACTCAGATGTCCGATTTCAATTCTGTCCATTGCGCAATAAAAGTCAACCCATTGTCCACAAAATAATTTAATTTAGCTTACTTGAAAGAACACAAAACACGTGGAACCGTTTAAAAATCCAAAGCTTACGATAAAACGTTTCGTTTATTTATTTAGGAAGCGGGCGTTAATTGGTACAATTCACGTATGCCACCTCATTTGAGTAGAGGTCGAGCTGATCAATAACTGGCCCTATTAGGCCGAAAGTACGGCATTGCGTAGGTACTGATTTCAGCTTGGGACCTTTTTTGTACCGTCTTCTTAAAAGGAATAATTTCTATACTTTGTTTTTTAAAGTTTCAAATGCTATTCAAATGTTTTTCTTTTTAAATTTAAATAGCGATATGAAGAACAAGGTTCATCTCCTATAGAAAAAGGAGGATCTCCCCGAATTCCGACAGCAACTGTCGGGCAGTAGACCACCATATACAACACCCGTCTGGTCGGAGGATTCTCCCTTTTTCTATGGGGGGTAACTTTACAACCTTTTCTTATAAGGACAAAAGGTTTGCAGCTGAAGTTTTCAGGTACAATCGCATTCAGAACTGTGTCTTAATGCTCGATTAACCTTATTTTTCTATGCAGTCAAGTCTAGGACAAAGATATTAAAAAAAGTTTTCGTATAACGTAGCAGACTATTTCAGTGTACTGATATCTTTTTTACGACAGAAAAACAAATTTTCGTCATTCTTCTGCTTGTCAGTCGTGAAATTGTTTTTCTGAGAAAATGAGCCTTTCTTTTTAGCGTTCTGTAGGTGAAAGAAAACCTAGCTTTCTTTAAGTATTCAAATAGCGTAAAAAAGGCACTAACATGGTCACAAATCTCAACCCTATAATATTCCTAAAAATTGTGAGCATGTTTGTTACTCTTTCACGCAAAAACTACTGAACGAATTTGGATGAAAATTGGCACACAAATAGTTTATAACCGGGAATAACAGATAGGATACTTTTTATCCCGGTAGTAAGATGCCATGGGACCATTATCGAACTCCTTGCAGGCGAAGGCGTCTGCATTAGCTAGTGTTTTATACTTCTTTCAAAGTCATGCCTATACGGCTAGCCAGAGGGCATCTATCATCGCAATAAGCTTAAAGGAGTATGATGAACAGGGTGAAAAGTTCCAGAATACTCCATAGACAAGGGTGGATCCGACCAGATGGGTGTTATGATTGGTGGGCTACTGCCCGACAGTTGTTGTTGGATTTTCCTACTCACTCTTAAGTCGTGGATAACTTTAATAGCGCTATTCAGAATTTTGATGCCACAAAGGAAGCACTAAGATCAAAATTCTGCATTAGACAGCGCTGTAGTACTTTTTGTACCATGTTGCCGTAGTAGTTTTGTACTTACCTCTACAAGCTAATAGAAATGCCTCTTGCACTTTTAATATTCGGTCCTTCAGCATAATAATCCCGGAACCCTCATGGCCCATCTCAAACGCTCATGACCAGTTTTACTCTGTAAGAATAAATTATATCATCACTTTATACAGTTTAGGGAATTCTATAAGGTTCTAGGTAGATATACTGCCTCGGCGTTCTGGGATCCACTATTATTTTAATAAAAGAAACACCTTCAGGCCCTTAGTGATGGACGAAATGAAACCAAAGTCGAGTATTTTTAGGCCTACGATAACATATTTGAACGACAGTAACGTCGAGCCTCGTGTCAGCGTTTTTATGTCTTTTCGTTATTTTTTTTATATGTTTCGATCACGGGTGTCACAATAGAGGCAGGAAAATCAGGACATGTTAAGATTTATTCATAAACGTAGCATAAAGTTAAGAAACGTGACGTCAAAAATTAAGCAGATATTGCAAAACAGTCTATAATGTTCCCACTGCTGGGACCCAAGCCTCCTTTCTACGAAAAGGAATTGGGTCTTATTAGGACCACGCAAGACCAATACCTGTGGATGTCAGAAATCTTCGAATTTTTCGTAATAGCTGCTAGGACGTGCCGGTTTCTCCTCGATATTTTTCTTCATCGCAGACGTCTCTACTGAACTTTAATACCCTGTTCACGTCCTCAGGCGATACGACTTGCGACGGCACGCAAGTATGACAGTGACTCGTGGCGTGTTTTAAACAATTTTCTTCATTTGTTTTCTCTGCAGTCAGACGCAGCGTTCATAAATAATTTCATGTTAGTATCCTCTTCCTTAAAATAGATGTCTTTAACCTGATCATCATCATCTGCCTAACCTTTTCCCAACTATGTTGGGGTCGGCTTTCAGTCTAACCAGATGCAGCTGAATACACCTCCACAACCTAGTTAGTACTGGGTAATACGATACCCCTTGATAAGAGTGGTTGTCACACTTTCGGGCCACTGACTACATGTAACCACTGTCAAAGATCTATTAATGACAGCCGGGACCAACGGCCTAACGTGGCACGGAGAAAACTCGGTATGTAATCCGTGTAGTCCTAACCTAAGTAAGCGAGGCTTAATCTGAAGATGGACCCTACGTCTGTTATTATTTAGCCACAAACTCTTCATGTCGAGATGTCTTCATCATCATTTATAAGTTAATCACACATAAAATGTCACCACTACCAATATCACAGCAGATATAACGCAATGTATCATAAAAAATATTAAGGATATTGCCGGAAAAGATAGCTTGGGACAGATTAATAATAACATTATCAGATAAGAGGAATTGCTTCGCTGTATCGCCACAGCAAATAAAGATACAGAAGGCTAGCTACAAAGGACGAAAACAGGCGCACATACGTACCGATCTCCAAACCACGCTTCGAGAATCATCGTCTCTCTTCGGAAATACGAACGCGCGATGATGACAACTAAAAGTGAGTTACATACACGGAAATACTTGCATACTTGCTGCTGTATTACCAAAGTTATAAAATTTTAAATTGGCAAGTCTTATGCAATTCTAAACAAATTGACTGCCTTAGAAATAACAGGGTACAATTATAGTAAGTAACCCAACAGAGAGAAAACTTCATACAAACGCCTCAACGATAAGTGCACACAAGTGACAAAGCGCGCTAGTACACAACTTAGAAACTTTGCTGCTGGGGAGTTACTCGGTGGCGCGACACGTACAAATTCAAAGACACGAATATTACCGAAGCGCATACCTTCTCTGGTATACTTGTATGGAGATCACAAACAAATGACAGTGTTCTTGCACTCGCTGTACGTGTCTATGTGTGCGTGCGTTTCGGCTCGTTCAATCGACCTTCTGTGTACTGTCTATTCTGTGGTATCACACCGGATTTATCTAATATATTATTGGCTATATACGCACTTTCGTCTCTGTCAGCGTTTGAGGTCGAACTGACCTCAGATAAGCAGGAACATTAATAAGGAGGCTTGGAAGACCGGCCATTTTGTTGAAAAGAGGAAAATCGGTTATTACTGTAAGTGATGAGGTAATAAAGTTCTTTATTTTAGTGGGTAGTTCGACAATTGGGAACTTCATTTATTTTGAAAAAGATTTCATAGGGAGGGAGGAAGAATACTTTAGCCCAGTAGTTTTCTCGACTACCTCGTCGCAAGCGCGACTACTGAGCACGAGGTCCTAGGTTAGGTTCTCGGGTCGAGCAAAGTGTTATTGGGTTTTTTCATCAGGAATTTCTCAGTCGCAGCCACGGAGTCCGGATTTGTGCCCGATTGATGGCAATAGGCTCACCCCTATTACATGAGACTTAAACATAACTGGCGAAATGTGGATGTACTATTAATTACACCTCTACCTAACCCTTCGAGGACTACAGGTGTGATGTTATGTTATGTTCTCAACTCTTCAAGCAACCAGACTTATAGCAAGCTACTGCATCATATTGCTGTATAAATTGCAGTCAACCAAAACGCTCAGTAAGGGTTGGATCATCCACCAAACACTAACGTCGTAACTAAGTCTAAACTTGCCGCTTTTTCCAAGTCATCAGTCCACCAAAACAATGAACACTACTTGGTAGATACAGCAACAATATTACTATACCACTACCACTATTATTAACGATATTTACTTTTATGTATATTTATATAGTATTTACGTTAAGTTAGTTAAGGCACATATACACTTTATTCTCTTCCTTTACACACTATCGTCTACATTTCTGTTTCATTTCTCCTTTTTGCGGGTCTGCTGGCAGACATTTCTTATGAAATAAGCTGTACCCTTGTACTCATATATATTATAATGTTATTTTCGTGTGTGTACATAAATAGTTAAATAAATAAATCAACAAAAATAATTAAACCCTTTTTCTGCTCACTTCTCGGAATAAGGCTTACCAACAACAAGTTCGCCGAAAACCGACTCTAAAAGCCAAAGCATAAACTCTTGGCCACGCTACGCGATCACGCGACACGCGTCTTGCGACAACAACTTCGGAAAATACAAATAAAAGATGTTGCTACTGGCCAGTTTATCGTTGATCTAGTGGTCGCAAGCAATTCGTGGGTCGGGCAGAACGTTATTGGGGTTTTTCTATCAGGAATTTGTCAGTAGCAGCCACGGAGTCTGGATTTATGCCCGGTTGATGGCAATAGTCACGCACCTTATACATAGCACTTAAATACATGTGGTAAAATGTGTCTGTGCTAAGGTACACCTCTGCCTGACCCTTTGAGTATAAAAGACGTGAGGTAATTTTATGTTATGAAGTAAGTAAATAGTGACTGGTCCGTGTGTCGCTTGACGCAAAATTTATCGCCTGAGGCCAAACATACCTGGCGAAATGTGATCGTACTATTATTAGGTACATCTTTGCCTAACCCTTTAGGGATTACAGGCGTGATGTTATGTTTAGAAGTATGTAAGTGACTCACCCGTGTATCATTTGACGCAAAACGCAACGCCTAAAGCTGTGAACAGAGCGTAATACTAACAAAAATAAACCACCCCTTTTTGTCACTTCTCAAAATAAAAGACTTACTAAACACAACCTCGCTAAAACTATTAACTGCCGACTCCGAAAACCTTGAACTGATATTTTTGAACCATCCCACGTAAAACATTAATTACTTTGCGTAAGCAAATCGAGGCCCGTCGTAATTTCTGTAGCCTAAGTATACTATGTCTGAGCTGAATAGATAAGTCGGTCTGGCTATTTGTCACGTCTTAAGACCGAGGTCAGTTATGTTGAGGTTAATTTGAGGCTGTTAAGGTATTACGGTCTACTTACAGAGGGGCCTATGCCCCCAGCTGGTGAACCATTACAGGCTGATTTTGGTAAGGTATAGCTGCGATTAATGTGAAAACGCCAGGGTAGACCGCAGACTGCAAATTCGGCAAAAACGGAACCCTTTTACATTCGTCATTTCTGTCTGTCGGTCCGTCTGTGTGTCACAGTCACTTTATTCCGAAATTAATATAACTACACAGGTGAAACTTGGTAAGTAGATGTATTCTGTGAACTGCTTTATGTTTTTTTATACATAAATAAAAGAAATAAAAGATTAAGGGGGTAAAACGTGATTTTTTCACCCAAAAAAAAAAATCGTTTCCCAGCAATAATTTTTGCATAAAGTTACTTAGTTTGATGTACATAATGCTTGGTTGATGGCTTCGTGAAGGGTCTGTTTACACCCTGTATAATACAATACAACAATAAATATGAATGTCCCTTCAAAATATTTTTATTATATTGTTGGGTGCTACGGAACCCCGTGTGCGTGTGAGTACGACTCGCACTTGACCGGTTTTTCAATTTGCAAGTCAGTGTCAGGTTAACCCCATTCAATAAATGAATTATGTGGGTTGTACTGATGATTTTAATTATTTTATTTCTGTAACTACATACGTATTAATTGAGTGAATCATATTGTCATCAACATACAACCTGACACTTTGTAATGACTAAAACCCATCCATGTTCCTTCTTTGTCCTTTGTATTCGAGGGCCGCGGTATCTCTTTCGAACAGTCCCGTAGCCCTGGCAGGACAAACTGACACTTAGCTGCAAAATGCAAAAAACGTAAGAAAATTTGAATTTCGCGAGCTTCCCTGGCGCACCTTGAGAAAACCTCTTACACAGATCGAGTCTCGTGACAAATCTGTGTCTTGTTGGCGATAAAACTTACATTACCGTTCTCATATCTCACGTGGAGTTTATGTCACACCGGCTGCTGTGCTAACACAATCGTTTGAGCAGGTTGAAGGATTGTCCTGTGATAGTGGATATATTTTACTGGAAATGTTAAATCGGATATGCTGTGCGTTGGTTTAGTGGCTTTAATTTATTAACTGATCACTGAATACGTTTGGAAAAAAAATATTAGGTCGTCATCATTAAACTAATTAATACCAGTCGGTGGGTCGCGTAGTATGAGAGTGGGATCCATTACAATAAGCGTCAAAAATCAGGGAAAATAATCATGGTCTTGGAAAAAGACTAAGTAGATGATAAATAATTTAGAATCGTACTCCACAATTTTTTAAACGTATAGTCCCAGCGTATTGTTGAAACCACTTTCGCTGTAGATTCTTAGCCGACATTTTCTTCTTTTTCATATGATAAACGCAAAAATCCGCAAATAAGTGGCGATAAACTGTCAAAATGAAATGCTTCTACACACTAACGTTCAGTAATACCATAATAACAATAATTCAGCCACCAACCCCACCATCTCCAAAGATCCCGAAGAAAAAACAGCAATTACAAAAACCCGTAAACTACCATCAAAATCTTGGCCACCATAGCCGTTCGGCCATTATGATCGTGCGTGTCATCTGAAAAACCATTCCCCTCTCCCCCACCCTGTGGCAAAGATGGTCATAACGTCTTCTTTGCTTTGTGCGATATTGGCTCTAAAATTTGCTATATATCTTTTATGGACACCCTACTGACATTCGTAAGTATGTCGTCACTTTTTTTAAGTGTGATGACTTTTTGGATTTTCGTGTATTGTTTTTAAAATGTTTTGTGTGATCTGGAGGTGTAATAATTTAGTGTTTAAGGTACTGAAAAGCTTTACGACGAAAAATTACTTGACCACTTTGAAAAAAAACATATTTAAAGGTTTTAAATGATAGCTGACAGGCTGATAGTCTTATTGATAAAATTTCTCTTGTGTCGTGGGTGCGTTTACAATCATTTAAACTCACATACACAAACAGCCAAACCCGGAAGAACTACTTGTAGGCCAAACATAATTATGTATATTGGTTTGGTGCGGGGATCGAACTCGCAACACGCAGTGCAGCAGCCAGTCGCTCTGCCACTGCTCCAATCGTTAAAAAAACGTGATGCACCAACCCCACGAAGATAATAAATATTTATTTATGTGTTCGCATGTTCATCACACAATTTGCGGGTTTTATTATATGATCCACGTTAGCACACTTCAAAGTTAATTGTCGGTTTGGTGCTGAATTTACACATTTACTGTCCATCAATGCGCTTTGACATCGCAGTCTGACGCCATACATTCCTAATTAACTATATTATTACTCAACACTTGATAGTTACATTCCGAAACACTTATTCCTAGTTCAATGATCATCATCTGCCTAGCCGCATAAAGCTGAATATCGGAATTTTACGTGAAGCGACTGCCTACCTGACCTCCACAACCTAGCTACTGATTAATACGATACCCCATGGCAAGAATGGTAATCACATTTTCGGGGCACCTGTAAAGACTGTCAAAGATCTATAAGACTAACTTTCCGAGACACAGATAATGGTCACCCATCTACAGACAGACCTTGGCAAGCGCTGCTTAACCTTGAAGATCGACCCATACTGCTGTTACTTAGCCACGAGCACAGATATAGATAGACCTAGATAACGCAAGTATCACGATCTGTATGAAAAACAAGCGTGCCATTTTTTGACTACCTATTATGACGTCACAAGCACTATTTAGTGATGGGAAAATCAAACCGATTCAAAGACGCCGCCGCAGACGGCGCCCCCCTCGTCCTACCCCCCGCCATGACGCTCACTGACGTCCGACTGTCCGACTAGCGCTATGCTCCGATGCAGACTGAGTTCGAAATTGGCCACTTACGATTTTTGTACGTAAGCTACATAATAATATGGCACGCGAAGTAGTTGCTCTCGCGTTATCTAGGTCTATGTATATCTGTGGCCACGAGCTTCTTAGTTAAACACAATTTCTCCCTGTTTAATCATTTTTATCCTCACATCCTCAAAATTCGTACAGAAAAAAAGACAAAGGTCTTCCAAACTCCAGCTTCCAGCCGATCAGAGACGAATCCACGTGTAAAAATGAAACGCGTCTTTAATATCCCATGTTGATACAAACTTATTACAACTTTACCACTTCAATCCATAAGAGCTTTCGTGTTTCAGGGATTTTGTCTGAAAAAACTTTTCTTTTAAGACAGTCGCGTTTTGGCCCGGTGAAGTTTCAGCTTCATAATCGTTTTCAAAGTTATAAACGAAAGACTTTGACGTAATATTACAGATTTCCGCTCGCTTGCCTTACAATTTTAGATACTTGACGAAATTGAATGTGAAATGATGATTTTAGATGCTGACTAAGTGCTTCAGCTTTCCCTCATGTATTTAGCAATCGTGTTTGACAGTATTTAACAATTGCTTAGACTAATTTTTTTTTTTTTTAAACAGACTTACTTATCTACAACCATTTTCAGCCAATAGTAGTTAACCGCTAAGCCATTGGCCCGGCTGTCATTTGTAGATCTTTGACAACCGTTAAAGGTAGTCAGTGGCCTGAAAGTCTGACAACCAGTTTTACCAAGGGGTATCGTATTACCCAGAACTAACTAGATTGTGGCGGTCACGTAGTCAGTCGCTCCAAGTAAAATACTGGTATTCAGCTGCATCTGGTTAGACTGGAAGCTCACCCCAAAATAGTTGTGAAAAGGCTAGACAGATGATGATGAGTAGTCAACTACTGGACAGACTTCGCAACTAAGGTCAATTTCATTTTATCTTACGGACATAGATAACAGCCGGCATTAGCGGAAGAAGTGGGTCCCTAAGCACCTTACCACATAGAAAGAAAATTCAAAAGGCTGATTATGCAGAGTCCAGGGAGGATAATTATAGAATTATCCCACGGGTGGGAACTGATCTTCCTCTCTGTGAAAGAGGGTGGTTCATAATCCACCATCCAGGTTCAAGGCGTATTGGTGGATTTCGCATCATGTCTTCGAATGATTGGTTCAAGGACATACCGGTTTCCTCACGATTTTTCCCTTAAACGATTTATGAGCGGTAGAAATTAAAGATTAACTTAAAATTTTGACAAAATAATGAGCTACAATTTAAATGAAGCCTCGTAAAATAATTACAGGCTGAGTAGCAACGCAATTAAACTACCATTGGTGCTAATTACGTAGCAGTCAAAATTCTACAATTCCACATTATGGTGACCTAAAATTGAGTGAAAATGATAATAATTTAGGAAGCTTCCCAAAAGCTTCACCATTTTGTAATTGTAAAATATATTAGTGATCATAGTCTGTTTAAACTAGCAAAAGATCAATCGTATTTAAAACTTTCAAAGGTTATCCCTAAATGATCATCTGCCTAGGCTTTTCCCAACTATGTTGGGGTCGGCTTCCAGTCTAACCGAATGCAGTTGAATACCAGTATTTTACATGGAGCGACTGCCTATATGACTTCCACAACCCAGTAATACGATACCTCTAAAGTTCTACTGAAATGTAATTAAGTTATGAGTCCACACAGAGGGGATGAGAAAAATGTAGTGAAGAAAATTTTGAGTATGAATGTAGACGACTATAAGAGTAGAGGAAGAACAAAGAAACGATGGATGAACTG
Source organism: Noctua fimbriata (assembly GCA_905163415.1). Lineage (NCBI taxonomy): Eukaryota > Metazoa > Arthropoda > Insecta > Lepidoptera > Noctuidae > Noctua > Noctua fimbriata. Next base: position 16,354,056 of record LR990929.1, read on the forward strand.
TGTGAAGGATGACATGGCTAGAAAGAAGGATGTGACTGCTGAGATGACGAGTAATAGAGAAGTATGGAAGGAGAAGACATGCTGCGGCGACCCCAAATAAATTGGGATAAGGGCAGGCGAAAGATAAAGACACTCAGAATGATTTCTAAGAAGATCTACTTCCAAGACACTATTACATGTCAATTTGCCGGTCGATACTCTAAAACGGATACCGACCGGTGCCGATGATTGGAATGATCTGATGTCTATTTTGAAGCCGAAACATTAAGTCATTGGGTCGAACAATGTAGGGCTGTCTGGAGAAGGATCTTTGAAGAAAGACCCATTACAGGTTTAGATTGACCTGCTCCGACAGCCACTTTACGCATCCATCGGTAATTATACAACCTTAGTTTTAGTATATGCGAAACCTGAAACACGTGTCTAGTATTTTTATGTAAAGAATCTATGTACAAAATTTCAAAACTGTATCATGAAAAATCACAAAGTTATAAGCTCGTTCTGTTATCTAGTTGTCCGCACAAAATCGTGGTCACCACGCAACGCGCGCCTCCAGCGTCGTCTTGAGCTCATCGATAATAATAATTTGGCAGTAGGTACCTAAATTATTGCGATAGGTACTTAATGTCGCTCGGTGTCCAACTTGTAACCTTTTAAAAATATTTTTGGAACAAAATATAACATGGTTTAAAAATTATTGGAATCGATTCAGTTACTTATTCACAAACAAACCATATTCAGGTTTCGCATATACTAAAAATAATGTTGTATAGCTCAACGCTTTTTAAAGAGCCCAGCAACCCGCCACTCGACACAACCATATCTGCAGGAGATTTCGTGAAAGGCATAGAAAATATTTTAACAGCCACATTTTCCGTCTCTAGTTTGGGGTTATTTTTATTAAATAAATTGTATTGAACTATTCTGAACCCAGAACATCGGTCATTTCACTATTCGCCCACATTTGAAATCTTAAACGTCAACATTACATAATTAAACAAAGCCCACGTGAGAAATACGCCTTCTTACCTGTAGTTAAATATAAAATTAACGCCCACTATACCTCTCGTTTGTTTGGTTAGGCAAATTGACCGCCTACATGCAGCTAACAGTTTCAGGCTTATTTGCACGTGGAATGAACGCCAAGAGAAAATGCTTGCACACACACGCACACACGCACACACGCACACACACACACACATCGCCTGTATTTGTCCTAATGGTAACACTTAAGGTAGAAGCCCTCGGAGCGTTCGTGTTCCACGCGCACCTCAAAGAGATGTCAGCAACCACGTAGGGGTCCGCACGGGCCGATGCCTGCCAGGGCTGCGGGACTGTTCGAAAGAGATACCGCTACCGCGGCCCTGGAACACAAAGGGCAAAGAAGGAACATGGATGGGTTTTAGTCAGTACAAGTCTGACACTCCCTTCCGCTCCGCCCAGAGTGGGGGGGGGGGTCATTTGATGATTTCCCATCCTAAAAAAAAAAAAAAAAAAAGGTAGAAGCCCTGCAGTAGAACTGCCTTTGTCAAATCGCAAAATTAACTAGGCAAAACAAGTGAATGTGCACTTGTACGAAAAAACTCGCACAGTCTCCGTGGCGGCTACTGAGAAGTTTCTGATGGAACCCAGGACCTCATGCTCAGCAGTCGCACTAGCGACCACTCGACTAGTATGTACATATATTTATTTTTGGTTTGTAACAAATAAAACTGTAATATTACGACAGATAAAACGGTATGGATAATTGTGACGTCACAACCCAGGATTCACTTGTCAAAAGACTTGAAACGTAATGCCGATTGACAATCTGTCGGCTCCATGTATCTGTTAACTGAAGGTTTACTGAATTGTGACCGTCATGTTATATTAACGCAGAGTTTTCGATCAGACGCACAAATATTATAAAAAAGATATTTTTGCATAATATTTTTTGTATTATTAACATAGCATCACGACTGTAATCGTGATAGCCTAGTGGTATGACCGTTTGACTGCCAAGTCAGAGGTTTCGAGTTCAAACCCAAGGCACCTCTGATTTATTGGATGCATGTGCGTATTGTTTAATTATCCCTTGCTTCGGTGAAGGAAAACGTGAGGAAACCAGCATGCCTGACAGATATTTTTTGAAGGCATGTATACCCAAGTCAGAGGCCCATGGGCGGCATAAAAACTCTGACACCAGGTTAGGCACTAACCACACGATATAGAAGAAGACGCCTGTAAACCCCGAAGGGTTGGGCAGAGGGGTATCTAGTAGTACACCTACGTTTCACCAGAACATGTTCAAGTCTCATGTAACATAGGGTTAGCATATTACCCGGTCACAAATCTAGACTCCGTAATCTAGATTTGTGACCGGGTAATATGCTCACCCTTTGTTACAAAAATAAATAAAAATTAAAAAAAAGAAAAGACTACTAAATCACAACAAAATCTGATGTCAAAATGAGTTCTCAATACAAAGTTTCATACACCTGTTACAACAATAAATTATTACACAGTTTACTTTAAATAATTTCGTGGAAACGGTCATAATAAAATTTAGGACATCTTAAGCACTATAGTAAAGTCATAAAAATCCTGTCTAAAACACTTTTATTAAGTTTCACTTCTTTTTACAAGTCTTTTTCAGTCAGAGAGCTATTGTACACGCTTTGGACATTAAAATGATTTATGCAGTCACTTTTTAATTGACTCTTTCACGTAACTTCGTAAGACCAGACTTAAGTCGATAGAATAAGTAGAGGAAATTAAGTTAAATAATTATACATCCTTTGTCCAGCAGTGGGACATATGACAGGCTAGAAAAAAATTATATAGACGGTGTAACAAGACTCTTGACGAAGCCGAAAGGCACTTATTCTCCCCGTCTTTGCGATAGTTTCTTTGTTCTAGACCATACCTGGGAACCTTCTAGTTACGGAGATATTGGGGGTCAAAGTTCTAAATTTTTCACAAGTTTTTTTTTAATATATGTTTTTAATGTACGGTTTTTACTTTAAACACCTCCACGACCCGTCCTATTCAATACATCCATCAGCACAATGTTTTGAGTGCGTTACATTGAGTACTACCGTAATACGTGATTTTTCAGCCAAAAAAAAAAGTGGTTTCCCAACTTCTTTGGCCTATAATGACCCCACTGCTGGGACTCAGGCCTCCTCTCACGTCTCTAATCGTCTCCGTTGGCCTAAACAATTACGAGACATCTCTTTCTCTCTCTGCTCAACGGTTTCCACTAAAGCTAAGCGGAACCGAGAAGTGACGAAACGAAATTCTATAAGTGGTGTACAACACATCTTTTCTTTCTTTCTTTCTTCTTTCTTTTCTTTAAAAAAAACGTTGCCCCACACTAGAAATTTCTCCTGTGTCGTGGGTGCGTTTACAAACATTTAAACTCACATACACAAACAGCCATACCCAGAACAACTACCTGTAGATCATACAAATATTTGTTCCGTGCGGGGATCGAACCCGCAACACGCAGCGCAGCAGCCAATCGCTCAGCCACTGCGCCAACAAATCACAAAACACATCTCCTCTCCTGTCGTCTCATCTCCGCTTCAACATATATTGAAAACATTTATAAACATTTTTTTTTTAAACCGTATAATAACATTTAAAAATATAAAAAATAGTGGTCCGCCGGTGTCGGGAGCAGGGTCCAAGCTACCGGTGGTTAGGGCTCCAGAAACCTGTTTCTGAACCTCCTCACAATGCGAACCGTATCGAGGAGTGCTGCCTTTTGAATCAGGCCCTTGATCCAACCGCCTAAAAAAGAAAGATGGTCATCGAGGCTCTTGGCCATTTATTTTATTTATTGTTATAGCGGCCACTCACACACTGTCATACGCTGTAAAAATTTCAAGTGACTTCATATTGAGGTTCAAAAGATAAGCCCAGTGACAGACGGACGGGCAGACAACAGAGCCCTAGTAACAGAGTCCCGTTGGAACACTTTGGGTACTACCGTACCCGTATAAAGGTCCTAAAGTACCGGATCAAGTTTTACTAAAATACTTTACGTCTAAATCTGCGGGAAGTTTAATAAAAACAAGACATTAAAATTTTGCTACACCCTTCGTAATTATAATAACTTTAGGCGAAACTGCGAAAATATTGGCTCAATTTCTGTGTATCTGGGTTAATTAACTTTAGATTATGTACATACAGAAACATTATTATGTGTAGTGGCTGGGTAGAGAGGAATAGGCATTATGTGTTCAGTTCAAGCTTATAGGCAAAACAAGATTTAAATTGTTTAAAAAACGTTGCCCCACACTAGGAATTTCTCCTGTATCGTGGGTGCGTTTACAAACATTTAAACTCACATACACAAACGGCCAGTCCCGGCACAACTATCTGTAGGCCATACAAATATTTGATCCGTGCGGGGATCGACCACGCAACACGCAACGCAGCAGTCAATCGCTCAGCCACTGCGCCAACGTTTCAACGACTAGAATTTATTAAATCTTCGCAATTTTAGACTAAGTTAGACTAAATGACACCTAAATTAACGCCTAAATGAAAGCGCGTTCTTGATCCCGGCTGTCATTTATAGATCGTTGACAGTCGTTACAGCTAGTCAGTGGCCCGAAAGTTTGACAACCAGTCTTACCAAGTACTAACTGGACTGTGGAGGTCAGATAGACAGTTGCTCCATGTACGAGTAAAATACTGGTACTCAGCTGCATTCGGATAGACTGGAAGCCGAACCTAACGTAATTAGGGAAAAGGCTAGGCATGCGATATATTTGTTGGTCTAGGTATATTCCATAATCCGTTAACAATTGATGTTATTTCCACTTAAACAAATATCAACTGTATGCTTGTGTGAAATAGGTTGGTATCAGAATAGCTACTACTAATGAAAAAGTCATTATAAACGTTTGAATTTGTAGAGCACACTCAACTGATTTGTTCAAACACATATTTGTTTGTTTGTATTGAAAATGTTGAATAGTGTCTGAGCTTTTGTTGCTTTATAAAACCACTAGCTGTGCCCCACGTTTACCCGCCTTTGCTTTTTGCTCGACTTCTAAGGGTCGTACCGTAATGTTAAATAATGTATAATCGTCCTCAAGAATTGGTCTAGCGGTCGCAATCGCGATTGCCGAGCATGAGGGTACGATTCCCGGATCGGGCAAATTCAAAAGCAGCCACTTAGTCTGGATTTGTGCCCGGGTGATAGCGATAGGCTCGCCCTCTAATATATGGGATGTAAAAAACATAACTGGCGAAATGTGGGTGTACTATTAGGTACACCTCTGCCTAAACCTTCGAGCATTACAGGCGTGTTGTTATGTTCATCATCATCATCATCAATTCAGCCGAATGACGTCCACTGCTAGACATAGGTCTCCCCCAAAGGGGGGGTATTGCAATAATCGCCATGCCTGGCAGGCGGGTTGGCGTACGCAGTACGGTTGTTACAAAATCACAGAGAACGCTGCTGCCCATTCTCAGGTAAGTCCCTTAGTCGCCTCTTACGACACCCACGGGAAGATATGGGATGGTGCTATTCTATACATTCAACACCATACAGTACAGTACAGTAGTGATTCTTCTTCGTATTGTATCGATGTTCCTTCTATATTACAAGAATTGGGCACAGTAGGTGGTCACATTTATTGCAGCGGCAGAGGCGCTATTCAGGTCGTCAATAGTGCAGGTAAACGGACTCCTATGTCACTCCAGCAGGTCCCATAGTTTGATCCGGAGTGCCGCACTCGCACTCGGTTTTGGAGGGACCAATAATACCCCATTTTGCCAGATTATGTTTGCAGCGGCCTACTTGGGTACGCAATCGATTCAGAGCTCACTGCCGAGAGCCAGGTGTTCCTGGGGCTTTAAGAAGTCGTGGGGTGGTGGACACTTCTCTTACCATAACTTGCTTCGTACTTTAGGGGGGCTGTCTTGGATTGCCATGTTATGTTAAGTTTATCTCCTTAATTAAAATTATTCAAGCGACATCACGTATTTAGGTCGCTATTCTTTCACCCACTTTACGGTGTAGTAAAAGAAGCAAGAAATTCTCTTCAAAATAGTTTCAGGAAGACAAACATCATACAAATTGGTCCACTCTTAATATCGTATGCTATTATTGGACATTTTTATGCGATCACTTTCGAAGTAAGTGCTTTTAGTAAGGTTATTTTTGGCGAGGATTTCATCATTTCAGCCGAAAAGTCCACTGCTGGACATAGGCCTCCTCCAAGAAGGGGGGTTTTGCCATAATCGCCACGCTTGGCAGGCGGGTTGGCGATCGCAGTATGGTTGTTGTAGAATCAGAGAACGCTGCTGCCCATTCTCTGGTAAGTCCCTTAGTCGCCTCTTACGACACCCACGGGAAGATATGGGATGGTGCTATTCTTTACGTCCGGACACCATACAGAATTGGCGAGGATTTATTAAAATATTTTTGCATCGACTTAATAAGTTTGATTTTAAAGAAAAATTTGATTGTTCCTTTAAAAACTTATTGACCTATCAATGATTTCTGTCACCTTTAATGATCCTGTTTCAACTTTTAGGCCTCATTTTAACGTATTATTTTCTTTGTGAGTTGATTTATATTTTTAGGAAATCAAATTTTCAAATTATTTGGGGATTGATGCCATAAAAATTATATCTGTAACGATTGACACATTAGTATTATGTATATTTTGGTTTTAAAACCATAATGCATGTTCACAAGTCGTCCAGACACGAAATAATGTTGAACTTACTGAATCTCATTACTCGCAACCCACACGTCAACACTACAAAGATTTATACTAGTTGATCACGTTATGAATTTCCCTTTTGCGACTCAAAAGGCCATTGTTCAAACAAATTGAATTGCCCGAATAAATATCGAAAGCTTTTACTTAAATTCAATTTTCCGCTTGTTTCAGAAACAAATGCGTCGGCTGACGAGCCCGCTCCAGGTATGCTACGGCACGAAGAAATGACCAACATCACAGCAAAATGGACCATAAGTACTGGACGACATGGATAAGGATCGCGTGCATACCACTCGCGCTGCTCACCACTACGGTAGCAGACTTCACGACGGAGTGCCAGAGGCCTTGCGACTGCAGATGGCAGTCCGGGAATAAAGCCGCGATCTGCTCGAACTCCAGCCTCAAAATAGTCCCAGCAAACCTCAGCAACGACATACAAATACTAGACCTCTCAAACAATAATCTACAACAACTTCACCAAGAAGCATTCAAAAAAGTAGGCCTCAGTAATCTTAAAAAACTATTCCTCAAAGAGTGCAACATCGAAATAATCCACAAAACTGCGTTCGTTACTCTCGCCATCATGATCGAACTAGATTTGTCGAAGAACAGAATCCGTTCACTTCACCCCGATACTTTCAAAGGCACAGAGAAACTGAGATTAATAAACTTAAGCAACAACTTTATCGATAAGTTAGAGGACGGTATATTTCGCAATTTGAAGTTTCTTCAGAAAGTAGAAGCGAGCAACAATAGAATACACCGTATAGGAACTAAAGCATTCGTGAATTTGCCGCAGTTAAAAATATTGAGATTGAATGGAAACAATTTGAGTCATATGAAACCGGAAACTTTGATGGGGTTAAGAAACTTATCCGGGTTAGATTTACACAACAATCCTTGGCGTTGTGACTGCAACCTCCAGACGTTTCGTGATTGGGTGATCAGTCACAACCTCTACACCCCACCCACGTCGTGCGCCGAACCAACATCTGTACAAGGCAAACTTTGGAATGAATTAGACTCGTCTAACTTCGCGTGCCGGCCGACAATACTCGAACCGGTGCCAGAAGCAACGGTCAAAAGTTACGATGAAAACGTGACTCTGACTTGCAAAGTAGTAGGGAATCCACCACCTGAAGTTGGCTGGCGATTTAACGGTAAAATTATTGAAATGAAAGCTTTTGGGGAGATTAGATACACCGTAGCGGAGAATACTATGGATTTGATACGATGGGTGAATCTGACTATCATTTATGCACGGTACAGTGACAGAGGCAACTATACTTGCGTAGCTGAGAACCCAGGAGGTCGTGACGAGAAGACTTTAACCCTAGTGCTTTCAAGATACGGAGGCGTAGGTACCATAGCTGGTATGGACACTGATTCCTTCGCAATTTTAGTTGGCTGTCTCACAGCAATAGTTATAATTTTCGGGGCTGCGCTAGTGGTGTGTTACTTTACAACACAAAACAATGAAATTAAAAGACTGATTAAGAACGACGCTCGTTCTTCAAATGGAGATGTGTTGATAGAGGGGTCAGAGGCCTCGGAAACTGAGAAGGGGTTGAAGGTGGAGGTGAACCCGGTGTCGAAGCCGCCTAGGAAGTATGAGGCGCCGCAGTCTTTTACGAGTGAAGCTACAGAAATGTCGGAACTGAATAGGACTTTACTGGACAACGAATCTGTATTAGGTAAGTTGCATCATTTTTCAGATTAGTATTAAGGTAGTAAGTTCCTAGCGGATGTTTTAAAAGAAATCTTTGATTATCGTGAGCTTGATTCTTTATGTCATTATTCAGCTGCTTCTCAGATTTATTCTTAAATCTCACTAAAGAACTAGTTCTAACTTTAGACAGAGGTTTAAACCATAAGGGCATTTTTCTAAATTTCGAACTTTATTTCAACTATGTTAAAGTTACTCAGTTTTTGTAGTTATTGCTTTAATTTTGTAAGAATAAATTTCAAAATGTCAAAAGGGCGCAATCGTTAATGTTGAGTTTGAGTATATAAATCTTGCTTGTAATAATTCATTCGTGATTTAGTTTTTTTCTCAAGTCTTGAACTCAAATCTTCACACACTCAAATATTAATCGTAGGTAGCAGACAATTCATACATTCATGGCTTACAAAAATTCGAACTCAGCAACACAGCACTAACTTTTTCGCAAAAAACCTTTACGAGACACTGTCTTTCAAGATAACCAAACAATGCTATTCACTACATGTCCTGTACGAACTACTTACAGCTGAAGTGGCCACCTGGACAAACGTGCTACCAGGTAGTTGGGTAGTAACAACATTGGACGGTTAGGGTAACCTCACACCGAGGCAAGATGAGATGCCGTGCAAACTTTTTAAGATAGCGATTCAATATCGAACTTATTTGCTACACACTGGCTTGTTGGTCTAGTGATCGCATACACCACTGCCTAGCATGAGTTCTGGAGTTCTTTTTTTAAACTAAACAGGCCTGCGTTTGGCCACAATTTGAAGCTTTGACGCGGCCTAGGGTGGAGTTCGCTTGCCTACGAGAAACCGATTTCCTCTATATTTTTGGGTCGATATTTTGTCAGTAACAGTCTGGAGTCAGTATTTAAGCTTGGTTTATGACACTAAGCTATAAAATAGGATTGAAAAATAACTGATAATGTGGGTGTACCTACTGCTAGATATTATGTACACATCTGCCTATCGTACACCTCAGCGAACTCCGATACGTTTACGCATAATTACTGAAACGCTGAACAATAAAAAAAATACAATTATTTATTTGCACAATAACATGACGCATAACATAAAAAAGCACAAAAAGAACGTGTAGGGGAAAAATATGCGCCAATCCACGCCAAACAATGACGGGTATCGTAGTCATTGTTTAATGTGGCTTTTGATGCCTTTTCGGGTGATCAATAAATTCGATGTTGTAGTCACAGCGACACACCTCGGTGTGTACTGGCCCTTACATGTCAGCAGAACGCTTAGCAAACTGGAAATTGAATGTAGGTGAAGTCGTGCTGATGTCAAAGAAAAATGTAATATGTGCCAGGTGCTCCCGACTAGTTTGTTCGAGGTTACGAGAGGAACGTACAAATAAATAGATTTCACACTGAAAACACACGGAGAGTTTCCTGTATTGGAATCTTTCTGTTTATCGTCTTCTTCCATTCTTCTCTATTACTCTTCATCACAGCAGTCATCTCCTTTCTATCCATATCTTCTTTCTTCTTTTTCTCGTGGGGTAGTGACTAACCTGGTGTCAGAGTTTTTATGCCGCCCATGGACGTCTGACTTGGCTTTACATGCTGTCGCGAAATATCTCTCAGGCATGCTTTCCTCGCGATGTTTTCTTTCATACACACATGAATCCGAAAAATCAGAGGTGCGTGTCTTGGGTTCAAACTCGTGACCTATGACTTGGCAGGCCGACGGTCACACCACTAGGCTTTCACTACTGTCAAACGATATAACTATCAAAACTGTCACTTACGGGATATATTCCGTGATTGTTCGATTGATATTTCGGCGCTGTTGCAAGCGCCACGATCGCGGGTTGACGGCAGGTTCCCGTAAGTGACAGTATAAGTTTAGTTGTAAACCGTGAAAGCTTAAAACAGTGTTTGATACTACTATCCGTATCATTTACATACAGTCCAGCCAACATTTCTTTGGTCTTCCTCCACACTTACAGCCATCCTCTTACTTTAAGACTCAAAACATTTCTCACGAATTTTTTTTTCTTTTCCTTAATTACCAGTGAAAGCTACATTATACAGCCTGTAACCGCCAGTTCTGATGTCTACTTCTGCGACAGATTACCTCAACAAAACCTCCGGGAAGTGATCGAGTTCCTATTAAAAGTTTTAAACTTAATTTCAAAGTCAACGTCCGACTTTAAAAGTTATTAAAACTAAGTTTAAATTTCAACGTACTGAAACAAATTCCTATAATTATATTATTTGTATCAAAGGCACGATACAACAATATAAGTAACTTTTACTTAGAATTCGAAATTAATACATAAATTAAATTAGAAGTTTGTTTTGTGCTTTCTAAGTTTGGCTTTTGAAACCACTATTTAGATGGAGGAAAACATTTCAATAAAATAATTATGATGATATGAAATACTTTTATGAGATGTTCTTACCATAAGATAACCCTTTTTTATTTTTTTTTAGGATGGGAAATCATCAAATGACCCCCTCCCCCGCTCTGGGCGGAGCGGAAGGGAGTGTCAGACTTGTACTGACTAAAACCCATCCATGTTCCTTCTTTGCCCTTTGTGTTCCAGGGCCGCGGTATCTCTTACGAACAGTCCCGCAGCCCTGGCAGGCATCGGCCCCTACGTAGTTGCTGACACCATAAGATAACCCTGCCTTTGCATTGAATTTGCTATGCACTAAAACGTAGTCGCAAGTTGCTACTGCCTGCCGAGTGTCCTGGGTTCGATTCCTATACACTATTGTGTTAAATATAAACTGTAGACATTGTATGAAAATAACATTATACTAGTACAAATACCGAATCCATTACAAGAGCCATTTACCCCAAAATTAACTGTAACTCTTCCCGTGATATCTGATCAACCCGCAGATTAAAAAGGGTACAAACTCGAGCACCCCTCACCCTTCACCCCTGATAACAATTACGTACTTGAGCAATACAAATTGCTCACCATGGTCTGTTGGTTAATCCTTTTGTTTATTATTCCGTTAATTTCCTTCCATTCTCAGCATAGAGCATAGAATCTTCTAGAGGGGGCATTCTGTCCCGCTGCCGAAGAGGAAGCGACGACCTATTGACTATTTTCCAAAAGATTGTACAGTCCCCAGCACATCAAGTTACCATGAACTGTCAAGCTCCAAATGATTTTAAACCATAAAATTTTGACGGTTAAATTCAAAATCGAATGAGAAGATTTGACAGTTCGTGGTAACTTGATGCGTAGCTGGCGACTGTACGTCCCGCGTGATCACTGCTATTATAAAATGTGAAAGTTTGTATGTGCGTAATTTTGTTACTCCACCACGCTGAAACGGCTGGACGGATTTGGATCAAACCGAACTAAACGCGAGCAAAGCCGTGGGCAGTAGCTAGGAATAGTTATTAGTTGATCGCTGAGTGTTCACACCGCGTCGGTGAGAACTGTAGTTTTTTGTTTGTACAAAAAAAAAATATTGTTTACTCGCTTATCGCTAACCGCCGACGGTGAGACCGGTCCTCAACGATCGTCATTTGTTTTTACCCGCGTCATTCTCCGCCCACTAGATCCATGGGACTGTCACTGACAAAAAAGTCCGCTTTTTACAAAATTCGTGGCGCCGAAAGTACGTTGAGTTGCTGGCAACTCGGACCTCCTTCAAATTCGTCAGTTTGTACACGTCATTTGTATTGTAGTGTGAATAACCACAAGCCAATAGCCACGAGCTGCCCGCTTAAGCGGCACGCGTGTTGCGACAACGACTACAAAAGAGGTTGGTTAGAGCATGCCACGAGTCACTGCGATGCGACTGAAGCGGGTGACAGTACTGAGAGAACGCTTGATAGTCGCGTCGCTAATCGCAAACTGCGTGCACGTTTTGCTTGCTGCAAATCGTATTAATGTCATGAACGGAGCCTAAACAGTGATAATGTAATGAAAGGGTTGACAACGCCTCCTCTAGCGCAGGTAACTCCTTGCTCTGTGGCTCTCAGTAAACAAATTAAATCTTGAACTGATAAAATTATACCGTACAAACCTTTGGTTCAGAAATTCGGACGAATTCCCTTCTTCATTCACTTTGATCTTGTGTTCTGTAAAATTAAAGTTATTTTACTTCAACTGGGTAATGTTATTTGTTAAGTTACTAAATTGCTATTTGCCTTTTGGTCTCGAAAAATTATTGTTACGACTAAATTCGCGATTGCAAATGTTATTATTTTTTAATTTAAACAAGTTTCTTTTACATAAATAATAAACCCAAACAATATTCAATTTGAAACGTTGAAGTCCCATGTAATCAATCAGGCACAAATCCAGACTCCATTCGAACACGCATACACAACAAAATTTCCACGCGAACGAAGTCGCGGGATACAGCTAGTTATAAATAAATACGCAATAGCAATATCGCAGCAATGAATGGGCTATACAAATATACAGACACTATTGCTTGTTTTCACTAACTCTAAGTGGCGCTTAAGATAATGCCTTGTATTAGAAAATAGGGGAAGTACAAGCAAAAAGTAGACAGTCTTCTTTCTCGTGAGGTTAGTGCCTAACCTGTGACAGTTTTTATGCCGCCAATGGGCTTCTGACTTGGCTTTACATACTACTGATACTGTTAGGATGCGTTAGCCCACTGCTGGGCAAAGACCTCACCCCATGACTTCCAGTTGTTTCGATCCTGGGCTAATGTCGGCCACTGGTGGCTTTACATGCCGTCGAGAAATATCTGTCAGGCATGCTGCAAAAATTAGCAGTACAGAAAAAAAAATAAAGAGCACTTAAAGTATTAATCAAGAAATAAATCTTTGCACAATATGGGTTAGAATGGTTGCTCTTCTTTACTTTCTGCATACTTTATCTCCTTTGTCGACATCTCGACAAATGTCCATATAAAAAATGCATACACAATTACACAATAATGAATGAGTATTGATTTACTTCTTTCTTTTATCTATTCCTTTGTTCAGTAATGTAAACAATTCCTCCGGGTAACTGATAATAAATTCAAGACAAACATGCTTTTATATTTCCGATTCCACTATCCTACACTCAAACAGATTTGGAAATTTTCTATCTCTCTTCATTTGCTATAGACCCTCTTAAAGTACAGAACTTTAAGAGGGTCTATTCTGAAAATTGGCAATGTTGCAAAAAGCTGTAAAAAATATAAATTTATTGAATAATTTACAAAAATTAAGAAATATCGCGCTATGTATTGTGATAAAATATCCATTATGAATTGCAAGGACCGAAATGAAAACCATCCATCCATCATCATCATTCCATTATGAATTGCGAGAACCTTGACACTGTTTTTTTTTTTTAATTTTAAAGGTATAGAAAAAATATTGGAGTTTCTATTTTACACCTATAACTGTTACAACACAACACCCAACACAGTGTTTTTACTGCAATTCATAAGTAAAATTTTAGTATAAAACAGCGAGGTTTCATCGAAATATTTGACAGTTATTGGCGATGTTGCCAAGTTACAAAATACACAGCCTTAAATATCAAGTAAGGGAAGCGAACATTGTGTACACATCAAAAATTCATACGAAAACACCGCAAGAGGTGTTTTTGGTGCCGAAACGTCTTCATTGGGTCACCGTACCTCCACAATAGAACATGAAATTTAATGACCACCCAACTTGGTGGAGACAATTGGTGGAATATTCCGAATTTTTATTCGCCAAAAGTCGGGACCACTCAAATGTCAACAGCTTTGACTTGTTTTTGAGATTATACGGTTATGGTAATAACGGCGAGGGTTGCCGCAAAAAATATTTGTTTTACGCATTGCCAGTGTTATTTTCTTCCTGATTTTCGGTGAAGCGAAAATGAAGGGTGTTTTTTGTGTGAATTGTGGGGCAGTTGATGTATTGTTGTGGAGGTCACAATCCTGACTTCGGGGGCAGAGTTTGATGAAAATATCATAGCTCCCAAAATCAGATAGCCAGGTCTATTATGTCTATTTATTAAATGCTGCAAGACCGATCTGATGTCGATAGATTTATTCTGATTGTGAGGCTATTAGGATCGAACACAATGATTTATTTACACCACAATAATGTTACACAACAACGAAGTTTTACGCTTTGATGGAACTGTGTTTAGTGGCTGATTCTTAACAGTTTTAACGGAAACTTAAAACACTGTTGTCTTGGTAGGAACTTCCATAAGCATGTTATTTACATTGTACTTGAATCTCATATTTTTTCTTTTGTCAACAGCATCAACCGAGGACAACAGCAGGCACCAAGAAGTAGAACTTCCAAAGATATCCCACGAAGCATTGCTCATGGACCGCCTAGCCCAGGAGCACCAGGCGTACCCACCAGACCTCCTCGCATTCCCTCTCAGAGGGACCCAAGTCTCCCCTGCAGGAGGACCATCACAAGACACAGAGAGTCCAATCAAATCTCCAGTATATGGGGTCACTGCTTTCAATCCTGCCCTTTACAGCAGGTTTCAAGGCCAAAACTTCCAAGGTTCCATACCCTTAATCAGTTCGAAGGGCTACGTCACGTTGCCTAGAAGACCAAGAATGGTTCCTGACAGCAGTCTTCGTCCACAAGTGTTCTCTACTCTCAATGGTGTCATCCCTTACTATGATACCTTCAACATGAGGTTCTTCAACCACGGAGGCAACTACTACAGTTTGAACAAAAGTGAGATAGATTTGGGTCCCATAGGGAAGATGCCTTCTTACGTCGATGATGAAGAACCTGCTCCATCTCCTGCTCCAGGAACCCCTCATGCTACGATCCCTAGGAACAGTTTGAGTTCTCCAAATATCCATAACCAACTCCTGACTCTTCAAGCCATGTCTGTGAACCAGTTTATTAAGTCGGAACAGAGGCCTTTGAAGGTAACCCTGGCGGATCATGAGGGTTTGCTGAAGAATCGTGACTTTAGGTCCGGTTACTCAGTGAATGTGGTTAGTGGGACCTTAGGAAGGTCCAGAACTGCTCCCAAACCGCCTCCTAAACCCAGAAAGAAGGTAGCTAGTGAAGTGAAAGAACCATTTTTGATGAACGCTGGTGAAAATGCGACACAAGTGTAGATAATAGCTATGATGATGTATGATAACTTTGTATAAAGATATTTTAGGAAGGGATATCGAATTTGGTATTGAAATGTTTCGCAAAGGGTTGGTGTTGTTTTAAGTTTAAATTACTTTTTAAATTTTGTTGGTACGGATGTAAACAGTTTCCCGTTTAGCAGTCAAAGGCCAATATTATCAAAAGTTCCGAGCCAAAAATGATCTTGAAGAAACTGACTGATCTCAAATGGGTCTCGATAATTGCCTAATTAACTGGTAAACGAATAATGAACATAAAGGTCTACTTTAACACAAATGCTTCTGAAATCATCCTATTATCGACCATAATGACCTTAATGCCCTATTATCGTTTTCCCAATAGTTTTCCGGTACTATAATGGCTCAGTTCTCGGTGGCTGTAATTCCGATCGTTTGGGTCATCAAAAAGATATAAAAGTAAAATGTTATGTTTGTTATATCAATGAAGACATTACCTAGCTCAAAGGTTTAAGTCGATTTGCCATCACCGTACTTATTGTTTGGCTACAAACGATACGTATTGCGACAACGACTGTAGAGAAAACAAATGAATCTCTGAGAGAATGCCACAAAGTCATCGCGACGCGATTTGCAGCACGACGGTACCCAAGCGAAGGAAACAAGAGTTTCGTTTAGCGCCAGTCGCGTCGCAAGTCGTAGGCGTTAGTCGTTCAGATCTATAGTGATCATAGTAAGAAGAGTGAGCTCACACGATAATGTTGGCGTTTCCATGACAATCCACTCAATTCACTACTTTATTATGTGTGTCAGAGGTGTCAAAATTAAACGACAACACGACGATCTTTTGACACTCTAAGGCGAATGTGACGATTTAAATCGTTGACCTAGTTGAGATTTTTGAGCACAAAATGCCTTGAATGTGTTTGGTCGGTCTGGCAATGTAGGGTTAAAATTGGTACTGCCGAAATAACTAAGTTTGGCTGGCGATTGATGTTTTTTTTATCTATTAATAGACAAGAATACGTGTCTACCTAGGTTCTAGAAACCTATTTTACTTACGAATTTTCTCTGTAACACTAAAACTAACTTACTTGTATATTTACTTGTGCCTTTTGTTCGCACACTCGGTGCCAGTTAAATGTATAATGCGTAAACATTAAGCATTTATGTCAATCAATATGTCAGCAGATTTGTGGCGAGTTTTACATATAGAACGCGATCAGCATAATCTAAAGCGCGTTCAAGAGTTATCATTGTCAATAGAAATATTGACACCGATAGCTCTTGAACGGGGTTTATAATGGGTGTAAAAAGACTCTTCACGAAGCCGAAAGGCACTTGTTCTCCCCGTCATTGCGATATTTTGTTTTGTTTTGTTCTGTATCATACCTTAGAACCCTTCAGTTACGGAGATATTGGAGGTAAAAGTTCCAACTTTGTAACAAGTTTTTTTAAAACTAGTTTTTATCGTTACTACTTTACCTTAAATACTTCCATGGCCCCTGTACTATTCGATATGTCATGAGCACAATATTTTGTCTGCAATCAGCAAAAAAATGTATTTTCCCAGCATTTTTTATTTTCCGTAGAGTTACTTAGTTCGGTGTACAGAATGCCTGGTTAATGACTTCGTGAAGAGTCTGTTTACACCTTGTATTTGCTGGTCGCATTCTGTATCTAGGGTGAAATCGGCCCTCACTCATTTATTCTCGGAAACTAGGGCATAATTTTTGTAACTTAAAACCCAATCGCATATTCTAATAAAAGAAGTTCAAAAAGTCTTTATAACGGCCTACAGTATTTTAAAACTTTAGTTAAAAACTCCGTGCAAATGTTTAAAAAAAAATAACAAAGTTAGCATGACTTGGAACTCTAGCCCCCATAAAATGTAATGGTGTCATTTTAAAACCAAATTCGATTCTCCTTGGTAGCTTTAACTGACGCAATGAAGTTGGTAATGGAGTTTAAACTGTGTTGCTTTTATAAATATGATTCTAAATTGTTTGTGGAGCCATCAATGAAGTCTCTCTAAAGGAACGAATATCGGTATAGGTCATGCATTTTCCCAATTATGTTGGGGTCGACTTCCAGTGAAACCGATGGCAGCTGAATACCACTTTTACATGGAGGTCGGTTAGTTGTCAAAGGTGAAGCTGGTGGTTGGAGAGGTGTCGATATTTGTATTGATGATGGTCACCCATCCACGTGTGCAAATATGGCGTTACATACATTAAAAAAGCCTCCACGAGTCGACGATTTAAAACAAAGTAATGGGTTCATTGATGACTCTGAACAAGCAGAAAATTAGTATGTTATTTAAAGTTAAAATGTTTATGAAACGTATATTATTTTAGTTAAGTTTTTAAAGTTTATTTTAGTTATTTTGGTAAGACTGTATTCTAAATATTATTATGACCAGTAAACTCATATAAAATGTTTAAGAATATCTTTAAGATTTACTATAAAATAACACATGTTTGGGTTCATCGAAAAAAACCTAGATTTGATTCATAAATCAATTAATTCATTTTAAGTTCCAATAGTTTTTTATTCTAGTTTGTTTAATGAAAAGTCAATGAAAAATACACCTTTCATTACGCAATCCCAGAATGTCTGACTCTAAATAAACGAATAAATAAATAATTGATTCGTGAGTCAACACGCAACATCACTTTATTTGAACTCCAGTCACTATTTGATTTATTGCATGAAAAATTTCAGCCATTTTAATTGAAAAACTCATGACGTAACAAATTGAGATTCAATATTAAAGTGTAAATATCCAGTGCGGGCATTTGAACTCACACTCGGACACAGAGTAACGAAATACAGAAGGTTCACATGATGCGCACATGTGAGTGACATCTACCCACTTGCACAGGGCTCATGGTGAGTTACATTTCACTCCCTCTCATGTAGGAGGTTTTTGTCCCAGCAGAGGCTGAATATGATTAAGCAATAATGATGAACGGTTAAAGGTGCTTTTCCATAGGCGACCGCACCTCAAATCACAATGGCACACTGCAGTGACACGACTGGTTTTAAAAACAAACTTTTCCGTTGATTATGGCGACATTGGCATGATCGCCTTTATAATTATGAAATAGTTTAATTATTGTCAAACGGCTCATAATTTCCACAGGCATCGTTACCAATTTGTGTTAGTTATTTATTTTGTGTATCAGTATGCCATTGCTGAAATGACACATCAGAAACTGGTGACGCTAGAGGTCGTCGCTTGACACAAGTCACATCACCCGCAGCCCTGAACGGGGCCTTACGAAAACTTTTTCATTACAATTTACGTGTAACCTTCTGTGTTTACTCACTCCGTGGCAGGAGCTCAGGCAGAGCGACCGTGCTTCAAAATGTCAATATTTGAATCGTTGAAAATAAGCCTTCCCTGAGATGAGATCGTTTCCACTAAGCCTTTTTTGGCGTCAAATATTTTGCAATTTCAAATTAACTGTGCTATAAAATGATATACTAAAGTTATATCTGAACTTGTACAGTCGAACAATCTATTTGATATACAGGAAAAAAATATTCATCTTTCCACTACACTACTAGTGTTTATCTATGTTGCAACTGAATTTTAAAACAGCTAACCCTAACCGATTGAGCTAAAATTTTGCAAACAAGTTTAGTTTAGATGACAATGCATGGTAAGCTAAGTGATGTCATTCTAAATCCAATATGGCGGACTCCAAAAGATGGCGGGCTAGTTATTTTTTATGCCCATTATATGGCTATCAATGACAAGGCTTTGCAGAAAAGAATACGAAAAAAAAGTCGAACACCTATTTTTATTTAAAAGCATATAAGTTATAACTTTCAAGTTCATAGCACATAACTAAGAGATTGACTAAAATAGTTGAAAAAAATCTCAAAAAGATTTTTAATGTGCATTAATTTCTCTGATTTTTCGCACTTATTTTGTTTATGATCGAGCCAAGGGATATGATAATACGCCTAGACATAGCAGTTCTTCACTATTTTTTTCTAACCATTTTTTCTCTCACCCACATTAATGCAACCCCATAAAACTTCTGCCCAGTTAAAGGTATTACATGGGACTTACACGTAACTGTTATGGTATACCACTGTCTAACCCTTCGGGGATTACAGGCGTGATGTTATGTGTTATGTGGTCACACCTCTGAAAAAACTCGCTTTTTAGTTCTATCTCTACTCGCTATACTCGCTAAACGCTAGCAGTGAGGCAAGTACCTTCAGCCACTGTCTAGCATAATAGGTCTAAGTGACGAGCGAGTAGCCACAAATTAGTAGGACAGTAGCTATAGGACAGTAGCTGTAGGACAGTAACTGTGGGACAGTACCTGTGCCAGTTAGATTCAATAGGGAACTGTGAATTGACGGTTACTTGTGAATCTAATCTAAGCTTGTCTAGTAAGTACGGCGACCAATCAAGCTATACAAGACCAGTTTATGCGGATCTCTCATTGTACTGAAAATCTACAAAGCGAGGCCATGTTATACTGGACTTGTATAGCTTGATATGTGGCCGTGTGTACTCCTTTTGAATGTCTTATTTGTTGCTTTGTTCTTATGCTTCGCCAGTTAGGTATTACCAATAATTTGTTATGTGAAATTTGGCTGAATAATCTGATTATATTAAAACTGCACAATTTTATAAATATCGTTTTGATGGCAAAAACTTACCATTGTATTGAAAACTTTTTTTTTTGTAATGTCCTTGAATGTTCCACTGCTGGGCAAAGGCCTCCCCCATATCTGTTCTATTAACTGGATCATTAAATAATATGAAAAGTAAGGCTTCTTTTTAACATTAGTTACTCCCTAGTTCATTGACGGTCAACTACTTTTCGACCTTATAATTTAGGCCATAAGGTTGAAAAATGGCAGACCTTAAGTTAACTCTGTAGTACTTTGTGTAACTACTTAATTCTATACAGGTTGATTTATTTTGTTATCTGAATCAAGTTCTAAAGAGTATTTTTTTTTTACTGTTTAGTTATTTTAATACTTACTTTTAGTGCCCGCGACTTCGCTCACGTGACTGTGTAAGTATTGAAGTGAAGTCATTGTGTATTCGTAATATTTGACTACCTATTTATACTGTTTTTTATTTAGATTTTATTGTTTAACTTAACTGTTCGATATTAATAGCGAAACCTCGACAATTCAATAACTTTCACGCCTATTAGTATGCTTTATTTGGTGAATATTATCTTCGGAAGATTTGTGAAAAATACACCAATTTTGCGTAAATGTTTCCACTGTATTAGTTACTTCTAAATTTTCAATAACTTCTGAATAAATTGTATTCTAGCAGAAAATCTGGTATTACATAAGTTATTTTTTAATTAATTTAAGTTTTACTGTAACAAAAATTTAAGTATATAAAAAAAAAACTAGTTACTGCTGTTCCACTATATCAACATTTTAATTTATTACAAAAAACTGTTACCATACTACTTAATCAGTTAATTAAAAGTAGGTATTAATTATTGGTGCTTACGTAATTAATAAAATGAATTGCGTAAATATAACCTTCCATGCTTTCTTTTGTAGGTGAAAAGTGTAAGCACACAGAAACTGGATCAAACCCTTTCTAAGACTAAGCATATGGTCATAGGCGGAAGCGAGTAGTGGCACACCGCCGCACGCCGATCACTTGTTTGTGACTGATTGTTTGTTCGTCACCTGGTTCCTGCACAAGCCTGTGAACAGTAAAGTTGCTATAAAATTTCGCTTGTTTGCAACTTGTTGATTGAAATAATAAAAAAGTATAAGATAACAGTTCAGTGAATTACATTTTTTACAGGTTCTGACAGTAAGTTATTGCAATACAACTACTTATGTTCACAAAATAAATGAATTAGTTAGTTTGTTATTGTTTAGTTATTATTATTTTGAATAGAAATATCTTTTGGCGCTTGAAAGGCCTTGACAGAGGGCCTGTTGGTTAACATTTTTATGTAGTTGTTTTGTTTAGAACAATAGGATTGCGGCAATAGTTTCAATTTTGGATAAAGTTACAACAGATTCTTGCATATTTATATTTCTCTCTGAACAGCCTAAAATAATTTCAAATAATATTTGACACTCAATTCATTAAGAAAGCTTTCAAACACTGATGCAACTGCATCATTAAACAAAATGACAGTGACACAGCGTTTCAGTGCCCGCTCTCGCTTCCGCTCCGTTATAAACATGCAGCCTTATTTCTAACACCTTCGTCATATGATAAATGTTTTCGGGAGGTGCGAATGACATATAATGGGATTGTGGTTGATGGTTATCATCCCATAAAGTTAAGGGTTATTTGAGGCGAAGAAATGGGGTGTCGTGACGCTAATATTTTGACAAAATCGTTGTAAATCGAGAGTTACTGCTTTACGTTACGTTTCGTTATTTGTCTTGTACAGAACAAAAATAGACAAGTTGAATATAAAAGTAAGCTCTTTTAATCTAGATACTTTCTAAAATCTATCACCAACAACAACCACCCGGTCCGGACCTGGTTGTCTGACAACCAGTCTTACCAAGGGGTATCGTATTACCCAGTACTAACTGGGTTGTGGAGGTCAGATACGCAGTCGCTCCATGTAAAATACTGGTATTCACCTGCATCCGGTTAGACTGGCAGCCGACCTCAACATAGTTGGGAAAAGTCTAGGAAGATGATGATTACTACGAATTCTTATTTATTGTTTGACCAAATGAATACCAGAACAATAATTCGTGATAATTTCAAATTAATCATTTTTATTGTTACTGCGACAGAGCCTTACGAAAAACGTAGATTTAATAATAAATTTCCATAAGTACCTTTTCAGGTATAAAACGCTGAAAAAGGATAACAGCTTTACAGGCAGATGTTCGCATGATTTTAAACCGATTCCATTTTTATTAACGTGCAGAATTCCGACAATAAACCTTCACATTACCATAATATTGAATTTCTGTGTGCCTACATTTCCACGTTCATTCTACGGTAAAAAATTGTAGCCTTGTATATACATAGTGTAAAACTGTATAAAAGGTATATTTCAAAGTTTTTTCTTATACATATTATAACGAAATTAATTAATAAAATTATAGTTACAGATTGTTTATGAGCGTTCAGCAAGTTCGCTATGTTGTTTAAGATAGATACAGCTGTCAAAATTTTATTTTATTTTGTAAACATTTTTGTCGTTTATATTTACATAATTATAAAGTTATTCATTTAAAAGTTTTATAATAAGATAATTTTATTTACAAGTATTATTATAAAAATTATTATAGACCAGTATTAACGGGATAAGTGCCCAAAAGACTGGCAGCATGCAGTGTATGGCTAACATTCTTCCATAGAAGCACTCACTTCAAGAGATATTTCCCAAGACATTTCCTATGATTTCGTTCCAAAAGTACTTTTCTTGACACCTCTGCCATTATTAATGGCAGCCAAGTAACATTTCATATTAATGTTGAAAAAAATTGCGGGAAGAGAGCAGAAATTGGGATATTATTTTCTTAGAAACATAGAAATGTCATCGAAAATCTAGAAATAAAAAAAAAATGTTAATAGGAAAATACGATAAAAGGACGAATTGTTCATAGTAATATTTTTTCCATAAAAAAACACTCTGTATCTATCTTAAATATGAGATACCTAGATAAAAGAAATTTCTAAAAATTGTTTATTCAATGTAAAAATGTAAATAATTATAGATAATTCGAAATAATTTGTAAAATGATGAAGTATATGGTGTGTTGTGTAATTATGGACGGACCAATAGTGTGGATTGCGATGCGAATGGTTTATTATAATAACGACGAAAATAAATACAATTTGAAATAAACATATTTGGGTTTTATTTTAACACCCTGTATATTCTTGTTCCGGATCATCACATCTCGCCGGCCAGTAGGATTCCTACGTCACCTTAACGCTTCACCTAACGCTAGGCGCTTGACCATACCGATTGCAGATTATTTCGATCATGACGACCAAACTCAGTGAAGACTAACCATCGTCGCTGGCGAATTGGAGATGCTACAGTGCACAAATGTGCGCGTGGATACAGTCACAGTCTCTCTTCCCACTCTCTTAGGCTAGGATCTCTTTAAAACGCCAGACGCTTCCGACAGCGTGCCATGACGTCATGAGTCATACCAGACGCTCCCCCCTGCTATGCTTAATTTTGAAACCTACCTGGTAGCAGACCGGTTATCGTGATCAAACCATATTGGATAAAGGTGACGTAAACTCTTCTTGTTGGTTTGTCGGCGTCAATTTTACTATATGAAATTTATCTAGACCGTTATACAACATTATTTTTAGTATATGCGGAACCTGAATATAGTTTGTTCAGCATAAGTAACTGAATCAATCCCAATAATTTTTTTGTACCATATTATATTTTGTCCCAAAAATATTTAAATAAAGTTACAAGTTGGCAACGAGCAACATTAAGTACCTATCGCAATAATTTAGTTACCTACTGCCAAATTATTATTATCAATGAGTACACGCTGGAGGCGCGCGCTGCGTGGTGACCGCGTTTTTGTGCGGACAACTTGGTAACAGAACAAGCTTATAACTTTGTGATTATTCATGATACAGAAAAATACTAGACACGTGTTTCAGGTTTCGCATATACTAAAAATAATGTTGTATATCACGGTGCAACTGTAATATCAGGCAGATTCTGTATCTTAAAGCAAAATCGAGGGTTGATTTCTACATTGGAACTGAATGCGATAAACACACTTTCAAAAGCGTTCAGTGTCATTTTTTTTAAGAAATAGATGTGTTGTCCGTGACCTGCGACCGCGTGATATTATTATAAAAATATTACAATCCTATTTGAATCAGATTTAGATAAGGGTTTTAATTTTTTTGCACGGAATCTAAATCCTTTTTTTCTAAAATAAAAGTAGCCTAAGTTACGCCTTATAACATCAACTATATGCCAGTAAACGTCCCGTCAAAATTAGTGCAGGAGTTTCGGAGATCAGCCGGAACAAACAGACAGACAGACAAACACAAAAAAATTGAAAAAAAATGTTTTTTATTATACGTACCGTATATACTTTCATATGTATACAGTAAAAAGCTTTTATTTAGAAATTAGAAACAGATACTTTTATTTATTAATATAGATAGACACTGACAGCTCTAGAACGCACTTCACATGTGCGCGCGTTTAGTTTCAATAGTTACATTTCATCATCATTCATCATCATTTCAGCCGAAAGACGTCCACTGCTGGACATAGGCCTCCCCCAAGTGTCGCCACATTGACCGGTCCCGTGCGACTCGCATCCAGCGGATCCCTGCAGCTTTCACCAGGTCATCGGTCCACCTAGTGGGAGGCCTTCCAACGCAGCGTCTTCTGGTTCGCGGTCGCCACTCCAGAACTTTTCGGCCCCATCGGCCATTCGTTCTGCGAGCAATGTGCCCTGCCCACTGCCACTTCAGTTTGGCTATTTTTCGGGCTACGTCGGTTACCTTGGTTCTCTTGCCGATGTCCTCATTTCTGATTTTATCACGCAAAGAAACTCCGAGCATAGCCCTCTCCATTGCCCTTTGGGTGACTTTAAGCCTTCTGATAAGGCCCATTGTGAGCGACCATGTTTCGGTCCCGTATGTAATCACTGCTCTGACCGAAAAAAGCAAGAGCCGTTTATATTTGAAACCGAATAACCAATTATTTTACAGGCCATTACTTGTTATTGGCTGAAACCACTCGCAGACATGCAAAAGCACATGAAATGTATTTCAAACATTTCGTAACAAAATATTATTATCTCGACTCATTATTTAGCTTGCATAATAACTGAATTTAATTTAAATGAGGTCAATTATTTAGATGGAGGTTCGTTAAAGTATGCCGACGGAAATGCACTTCATCAAAACAGTTATTAAAATTAATTATGCCCCTCAAACTTGACAGCGTGAACAGATTTTTTAAATATTATATTCCCAAATTAAATGAACCTTTTGGCAATAGCTGTAAGATCTTGGCCACAAGTTACACGACCATGAACACAACACCACACTGCGCTCCAAAACACAAATTGCTGACGTTGTTTAAAAAGCCGCTAAACTGAAGTGGGATTTGACTGGCCAAGTCAAGTCTGCCGCAGGCCCATGCAGCTGTCGGCCAAAATAGGCCTCCTCTTCTCTTCATCAATTCTTACAGACCTCAAACTAGCCTTATGAGACAGATAGTGTCTAGGACTTATGGTGCCATCCCTTTTCAGATTAAAACAGTTGTTTTATAGCTTTATCCTGGAGAAGGTCGCCGGAATCAGCTGAATGCGAAAAGTACAGGAGTAGACGATATGGCGACCTTAGAGGAAACCTATATAAATCTAGCAGTGGACGGCTTTCCACTAAAATGATGATGATTGATAGCGGTGGAGTGAAGGTGTGGCCGAGTGGTTTCCAAGAACTGAAAAAAGAAGGAATCGTCTGACGACTAGATGGACAGACGACATTGCTAACTTTGGGGGAAAAACGTGGATGACGCTGGCTCACTCTGGACGTCATGCGTAGCAGTTCTCGCGGCTCATCCACCAAGGCGACAGTAGGCTCACGGCGGTGTTTATTAGTGGGTGCAAACTCCACATAACCGCGCAACATTTCTCACCGTTTCATAAAAAAAGGAATGTAGGTAGTGCAAAGTAGTGATTGGCACAAACAAAGAGACGAGGCTTACAACCAGCAATGGGTGAAGTCAGGCTATATAATGGTGATGAAGTTTTCCCCTTGCTATTCCAACGATTGTTTCAACATTGTCGACCACTTTGCCTTCGAATCTTTTCGCCCACTAGTCCCTTTTTCCCGCACACAAAACATCCAAAATCGATTCGGAGGTAAGCCTTGAAAACGAACAAAACAAGAGTGACCGACAGAGGGATAAACCTCCTGCGACCATGTCGTTGCATGACCATTTTAATTAAAACAGGTATTTTCTATTGTTTCAAACGAGAATTTTGACAATAGAAACCTATAGGAAAACGAGGATAATGGTACAGTCTGCCTGGTAACACCAAGCGGGACTTAAATGCCCTCAGTCGGATTTTCAATTCTCGGCTGAGCGCTGAAAGTGGAGATTCCAACATTACAAAAATCTTTAGGCATTAATTTGGATGTCGCTAAGTGTTACTGAAACCGGGAATTATTCTTTATAATGTCCGTCTGACACGCTACAGACTATTTAAGTATTTCATACAGAAAATTGAACTCGTCGCGGCAGATCAAAGAGAAGATGGCGGGACGTCTTGGATGGCTTCCTCGCGAATCGGCTAGAAGAAGCACACCATCGTGAGAAGTGGAAGGAATGGGGGGGGCCTTTGTTCAGGAGTGGGAGATACAGGCTAACTAAAAAAATTCTTAATTCCTAGACAAATGTAGACCACTTTACATTTGCTATTTTTTAGCGACTTTCAACACAATTCGCTTTGCTGTAGGTAGCTTATCTCAGTCACAAACAATTTTGATTGTTCCATCACTGTTGACACTCTGCGATGAATGTCACTTGGTCTAGAAGTACTGATATGGGTAGAATCTAAAAATAATACTAACATTGCATAAATAGTTTAAGTGTCTCCAACGCCCGCTGAATGAAGGGTATTTGCACGTGGCTGAGTTGAGAATGCTAAGGGAAATGTGTGGTATTCGCGCGTCCTAAGAGGAAGTCTGAAAGTGGTGCCGGTGACAAAAAGTTGTGTGGTAATCGGTTGGCTTGGTATGGACATGTGAGGTGGAGGAATGAGGAAAACGTCGTTAGGAAAGTTTTGACTAAAGAAACAAAGATGGATGGACTGTGTGAAGGATGATATGGCCAGAAAGGAGGTGTCTGATTAGATGACGAGTAATAGAGAAGTATGGAAGAGGAAGACATGCTGCGCCGACCCTAAATACATTGGGATAAGGGCAGGAGAAAAAAGTAGAAGTCAAATGAGTAAGAAAGCAGTACCTACACACTACCTATCCTTCTAATTAATCGATACCCACAATATCGTTCAAAAAAACAAAATTAAACTGTCATAACACAAACAAATTACCAGTTCCCCCTAAAAAAGGCCCAAACATTGTTTGCATCAAAATATGATACGCATAAAAAATTCATAGTCACCTCCCATTATTTGGGCGTCTAATTACGAGGGCCACAAAGGTGGACCGATGGGGATGCCAGCGCTAAACCCAAGGGGATGACCCGTGTTGCCAGGATGAAACGAAAAATACCACGAAAATACCGCGCGAAATGAAAAGTGTATAATGTCATTCTATTTCCCATGGGCAGTGGGATTAGTGCAGTGTTTTTAGGTTACAATGGAGTGTTTGTAAATAAAAGGGTGATTGAAAATTGGACCTAAATAGAAGATGTAATAATGTTGAACATTCCGCTTTCAAATATAATTGTAGCCTATCATTCAAATGGACATGTAATGATGAGAGATGGAACGCGTGTGAATGAAAGAGTAATGGACATAAATTTTGATGGACGGAGAAAGAGGAGGGCCAAAGAAAAGAGGGATAGATTGTGTGAGGAATTATATGAAAGAGAAAGGAGTAAATGATGCCGTGACGTCTGACAGGGGAGAATGGGAGAAGAAATTTACACGTGTTTCGCCGACCCCAAATAGAATGGAACAAGGCCAGAAAGATGACAATGATGTAACCTATCATTCAAAAGTGTCTTTTGATGGTCCAATTTAAATAAACGGTTTGACTTTGAAAATCGATTAAAAAGTTGGTTCGGGGAACCTGTTCGAAGTGATATTGAGTGTAATTAAATGATATGAAATAACAAAATTGAATTTTGTATTGTTTATAGAAATCGATGAAACTACTGTTTTAAGTAACGTTTACAACTAAACTTACAATTAAGAAAAGCTAGCATTGCTTATAAATATCGGGAGCTCCAAATAATGAACAATCACGGAAGAGATCACGTAAGTGACAGTTCAATGAAAATAGTATAATACTTTGATAAAACTATGGTTTTATTTAACCTGACATTAAGTTGAGAGGTAGTAACAAGATTGGGTTTATAATTCCGAACAATAAAGTGTTTTTTTTTTCAGGAAAAGTCTGTGGCAGTCTTTAAAAAAGTCTGTGGCAGTTTTTTTAAATTTATATATCGTCCATTATTTAAAAAAAAAACAGCTGTTTAGAACAAAACTGCAATATCTACAAGGTCAAAATGTATGGAAAAGCTGTTTTTTTTTGTTAATTACCTATGACTTTGTGGGGGGGGGGCAGGGGTGGGTCAGAATGATA
Organism: Noctua fimbriata; assembly: GCA_905163415.1. Classification (NCBI taxonomy): domain Eukaryota; kingdom Metazoa; phylum Arthropoda; class Insecta; order Lepidoptera; family Noctuidae; genus Noctua; species Noctua fimbriata. The sequence goes on from LR990929.1 coordinate 16,382,810, forward strand.
ACTGAATAAGGGTTAATCGTTTTAGCGTCGGGGTCCGTTCTACCCTCTATATCATAATGCTTGTTATCTACTCCAGACTGCCACTATACATATAAGTTGGAATATTTATTAAGTGTCACGATACATTTTACCTTACGGCATGCAACATAATTATTAGGTTGGAATTGAATTAAATAGTAGTATAGATACAGCTATTAGGTACGATTATTATTAGCCATAGTCAAATTTAAAAATCAAAATAAATAATGAATTAAATATAAATCTCGCAAATTATATAATGAAGTATAACTATGACATGATGTGTAAAATTAAAAAAAAAAAAGCGCAATGTCAAAATATTCCAAAACATTAACAACAATCACAATTATTATTAATTATAGAATTTACATAATCTGGTAATGTCGAAATCTGTTATGTCAAATTATAATATAGCAACAACCATAAAAAATAAATAAATAACAATGTCATTATTATAATCTAAGCGTGAAAATTGAATTGGGAGGTCTATTTCAATCTTCTAAAGAGATTTAAGATAACATAAAGAGGCTATCAGACGAAATGTCATAGAAAAAATGTGATCCCATGTCTCAGACACATCTTGAAGCAAAAAGACATTCATTACCAGTTTTGACACATTTCACTAGGACTAGACGAAGGATCAATGGCCAAGCTCTTGCAAGTACCTAGATTACATTTATTTGTTCGCGTTAGTCTGGGTTGCCGCGAAATTCAAATTTTCTTACGATTTTTATTTGTTTATTTATTTAACACTTCAAGCACAAAAGTACAGAGGCGGCACTAATGCCACAGGCATTTTCTACCAGTCAACCTTTGGGTGATGCAGAGACAAGCAGTGGTGGTGGTGGTGGTATATCTGAAAATAATTTTAATTAATACTAAGATTAGCTACAGGGATATATAAAATACTGTAAATATATATCAAAATTTAGATTAATGTAAATAGACATTTTTACGAATATACTAAAATAAAAACACAAACAATGGGGAAAACATTACCGTTGTGACGAAACTGCAAGATTCTTCCGAATGTACTCGCGAATTTTAATTTTAAAAGATAAGCGATGTGATGCCATCCTGATTTCCTGGGGAAGCGCATTCCACAGAAAAATAGACTGGACAAAGAATGATCGGTGAATGAAGTCAGTGCGGTGAGAGGGACATTGAAGAATACGGTTTTGTGATGATCGCAGGCTCCTATTATGGCTCCTATTGTTTTTGCAATTTGCAGATCAGTATCAGGGTGTATATTGATGCCCTGGGCGTCGGAGGTCACGTGGTGGCCCCCGGTCACCGTAGGCGCGGGCCTGTGGACGGCGAGTTATGGGCTAGCTTGCCGTCTGGCCGTCTTATGACGACAGGCCGTGTCGACGGCGCGTTCGTGTTCCACGCGCGCCTCAAAGAGATGTCAGCAACCACGTAGGGGTCCGCACGGGCCGATGCCTGCCAGGGCTGCGGGACTGTTCGAAAGAGATACCGCGGCCCTGGAACACAAAGGGCAAAGAAGGAACATGGATGGGTTTTAGTCAGTACAAGTCTGACACTCCCTTCCGCTCCGCCCAGAGCGGGGGGGGGGTCATTTGATGATTTCTCAACCTAAAAAAAAAAAAAAGGTGTATGTTGATTAAAATACGATGCGCGACCGCAACAAATATGGCTTTACAGAGTTATAATCATTTCAATACAACCCTCTAAGTTCATTTAATTTTAATGACCATTTCGTGGAAAAGTCATCCAATAGGGTTGGGTAGTTCTAAGCTGGAACTAAATATGTGGTATGGTCGCAAATCATACGAGGGGGAAGAGACACCGACACGAATACGGTTACCACGTATTCAGTACATCATTCTGAGCCTCCCCAAGTAGAAGTTTCTCATCGGTTATTAAAAAAAAAAATCTTTTATTTCTTACAAAAGTGGAAAAGTTTACCTACTCGGTTAAAATGTGTGAAAAAGCTGATTTTTTTTTCAGAATGATGTTCTGAATACGTGGTAACCGTTTTCGCGTCGGTCTCCCTTCCATCCCGTATTTTGTTTAACTTACAGTCTGAAAACTAAAACTGATCTGAAAATTGCAAAAAAAAACAAAAATTTTAATTTTACGGGCAACCCTGGCGCTTCCCAATTAAGGTAAAGGGTTATTGTGCTACTGTGTCATCTAGCATAGGCATAATCACATCTATGACCGTTACCACAGCTGGACACAGGAGGCCCTTGTGGGGAGCGAGCTGTAATGCACCACGCAAATCTCGTTCTGGTTGACGTCTTACAGTATTTTTTTCATCATTTGTAGTCGATGAAGTAGGGGATCCCCTTTAATTTTTAATTTATTTTTATTTTTTATAGCGGCAACAGAAATTCACGCACACACACACACACACAACCACACACACACACACACGCAACACACATGACACACACACGCAACACACATGACACACACACACACACACACACATCACACACACATTCTTTCATTTTTTTCACATTCTGTGAAAATTTCAACTGTCTTTCTATTACGAATCATGAGATACAGCCCGCTGACAGACTGACGTCAGGCGATTATTATTTCAAGTTTGATCTACATAAACTTCGTTAACGATGCTTTTTTAGAGTAAAAATATTTCCATGAGGTTAATTACAATTTTAAAACAATGAACCCTTTTCTGTTACGAAAACAATTAAGCTTCAAAAAACTCAAGAGTTCATTGACCGTTTCTATTACAAGTTTTTGCGAGACAAAAAACATAATTTTCAAGAAAAGCCTAACAAAAACAGAACAGACATCCCAAAAAAAATACTGAACATCAAAACCTTACATTAATACTAATTTAATAATTCACAACAAAAAACACGTTTTAATTCAACCTGCACTTTCTCAGCTAATTAGGCCGCCATCGTCCCAAATTGCCTATTCTTCTGTCGGCCCCAAAACCGTTAGCTGTCGCAAGGATAATCATATCTGGCGAACCTTTGATAAATAACTTCCGACACCGTTTTTTGTGTAATTTAGAACATTTTAAGGCTTTTTATTGTCATTTAGAGCAATTTTGTAATCTGTGGATGGTTTTTGCTTATTATTCTTCGTGTTTAATTAAGGATATTAAGAGCTTATAGCTTTAACTGCCTAGTTGGTCTAGTGGTCGCAAGCGCAACTCTCCAGGGTTCGATACCAAGGTCGGGCAAAGTGTTCCTGGGTTTTTCCATCTTCAATTTCTCAGTAGCAATCACGGAATCTGCATTAGTGCCCGGTTGATAGCAATAAGCTCGCTCACTATTACATGAAATGTGGGTGTACTATTATGTAGGTACACCTCTGTATAAACCCTACAGGCGTGATGTTATGTGTACATTTCACATCGGTCATTAACACACATAAATTCGAATAAGTCATTATTACTTTTTGATTGACTTAACACGAAACAAACTCCCATGTGTGTCACTTGTTTAAAAGACACTAAAGCCCAACACACAAAGGGCGCGGGCGCGGGTGGAGCACGGAACGGTTCGAGCGCGGTACGGGTCGGGAATATGGCGGGTGTAGTAACAAAAACTATAAAAAATCAGTTTAACAGTTGCAAAATACAGATACGTCTTGGTAACCGCTGGCGCATCAGCCGCGACCGACCCGCTGCCGGAACGCACTCGCTTTGTGTGTAAAAGCAATGAACGGCGCGTCTCACGCGACGGATACGACCCGACCCGCGCCCGCTTTCAGTGATTCACACTTAAGGGCATTACATGGCTCAAATCCCAAAAATAGCGTATGTTCAAAGAAATTTGTTGATGAATCCCTTCGTGCGTTTTCCGTGTAAAAAAAGTATGTTATAGTTAAGTTCATCACAAATAAATTGTATTGTTTAAAATTTTAATAAACCTTCTCAATTTTTTTTTTGGGTTAATAGTAGAAAATAGGTCCTTTTTCAACCTTAGTTGTAAATTATCTCTGTAACGGCTGAATAGATCGGCATGAATTTTGTAACAACAAATACGTAATGATATACTTAACAATCTGTATTGTTTTTTTTTCTGTTATTTCTTTTAACATTTTTAAATAATAAATAAAAACCGAAATTTTGCGAAATGTGCGGGGCAAGGCAACAAAAACCAGTACCCAGTCCAGTAGGGATAAAATCATCAAGGTCATCGAGCAATGTAATGCCCTTAAAGGTGCGTTTTCAGGGCAGAGTCGTCTATGAATCTTCACCTGAACAGGTTTTCCTTGCATCGGTCAACCTGGGTCCGGAGTCTATTTTAAAGACTTGCAGGTTTACTGTGCCCCGTGTCGTAGCATGAAGAGGAAACGCTAGCGGCTAGTCCATACAATCGTATTCCCTTGTTTTTTCCTTGGAAAATAAAACTAGAGCAAATATTTTTTATTACACCTAGGTAATTATAATCTCCATTCCTACCATGCCTCTACGTTTCGATTTTTTTCATATATTTTTTTAAATATAAATTATATGGAAATGAAATGTAACATAGAGGATTGTGGCTAAACACCGGTAGCCGACGCACGCGCGTGTCGCTTGACGCAAATCGCTTCTCAGGTCGTGACCGAAGCCTAATGGTGGTATTCGAATATCTATTGTCGTCCTATCTCCATAGGAAATCGTAATGGTTCCCTAATGGGGCACATAAAGCAGGCTGATCTCGGTATAAAAAGGATTCGGCTGAGATATCTCACAGTTTGAACGGGTTATTTGTAAAGTAGGGTGTCGATTATCCCTCGCTATTGGCTGATGTTTCTATCTTTGCATGTTTATGGAGTAAGCTGTTGATATAAAGGTCGTTACTGAATGTTTTTTTTTTTTGGGATTCGTTTTTTTTTACCCGACTGCGGCGAAGCGAGGGTTATGTTTTTGACCTGTATTTATGTGTGTATGTCCGTTTCTATGTTCCCTCGTAACTCCTAAACGGATGGACGGATTTGGATAAATTATACGTCGTTAGATTCGTCTTGGTAGCGCGAGTGTCACTGGCTACATTGAAAAAAAAAACAAAGAAAAATGGCGAATTTCGGGTGCCATATCGTGGTGTTAATTTTTTTTTAAATTCTATTTTCATAATTTTGTATTCAATTGGGTCCCGCCTGCTTCCAACTTTTGTTTAATTTAAAATGTGCTTGTTTTATGCTTTTCAGTTTTTTCAATCGGGTTTTTTAGTTTTTTGAACTACTTTTTTTATTTATAGTAAACAAAAGTCAGATGATGGAACGTACCTAGTCATAAGAGAAACAAGGAGTAGAACTGGGCCTAGCATGAGCGCGCGGTGTAAATGCAACGTAAATAAATCGATTTTAAAATTACCCGCTTCACATATAATAACAGTTTTAAGAATGTATTCATATCTGTGGATGTTACTGATTGTGTTTGTGGCAAATAATTTAACTAAAATGCTATAAGATAATTGTATTTTTCTATTCAAAAATCGTTTATACAGCGCGCTCGTGCTAAGGCCTAAGTTTCCAAAGACTGACGGTAGCTATGACACATTAAAAAGCAGTAGACTCAGAAATACACTACGTAATAAAACATCCCACACTGCACTACATAGCAATAGTATTTTTTGTATGGGCATAAAAATATATAATAAGTTACCCATAGACATTAAGAGCATTCATTTAATTGGTATTTTTAAAAGAAAGTTAAAAGACTTTTTGATTAAAAAGGCATTTTACTCTATAAAAGAATTCCTTGGAGAAAAGTAATTATTTAATATTAAAATAAGAAGAGAATGATTAACATAAAATGTTGGAATAATGTTAATTAATATAATATAATGTTAATTGTAATATTAAGTATGTATATTATTTTTAAAACGATTTAAATTGCAATGCCTTAACAGGCAACTAAGTTCTAAGAACCTACCTATTGTTACCATTGTCAAAATACTGTACACTTAGTTCGCAATAAAGAATTTGAATTTGAATTTGAATTAGCTTTTAAATCGTAAATCCTCGTAAAATTTATCTCAGTAAAAATGAAGTGCCAACTTCGAAGTGCCTATTAAAAATATGACCCACTGAGTTAGCCACTACAAGGATAAAACTTACGACGTAATAATTAAAATCGTTGTCGTAAACTCAAAAATCTTGAGAAAGTAATTTTATATTCTTAGTCATAAAAGTTTACGAGGTGAGAATAGCCAAATAAAAAAAAAAAAAACGTCAACTCAAATAACTGAGTTTTTAATTAAATGATGCAGTTAAAATTTTAGTGTCATTTTACTCATGGATGATTTTTATTAAAAAGTTGGCTTGTGGTCTTATGCCACATTTAAACGGCCAAGAGGAAGTAAGATAATATAAAATGAGCAATTACTATTTTACAAGGGTAGTTTTTCCAGTGGCGAACAAGAGAAAAACAAATCATTATGAGACTTAACGCCAGTCAGGCTTTACAAAACCAGTTTATGCGGATCTTTCATTGTAAAGGAAATCTATACAAAGCGAGGCCAAGTTATACTGGAAATGTACAGCTTCATGTGCCGCCGCGCCGTGTATACAACGCGAACCCAGTACAGATTGATAGATGACAATTATCGTTTTCGAGGTCTTCACAGTGTTTTCCTTTACCGTTGGTAATTAAATAAATTACACAAAGTAACGTGCCTTTTTTATGGTTCGATACCCGCAGGGTAACCAACGGAACCCTATAACAAGCCTCCGCTGTCCGTTCGTCCGTCTGTCTGTCAGCGGGCTGTATCTCATGATTCGTAATAGGTAGACAGTTGAAATTTTCAAAGAATATGTATTACTGTTGCTGCTGTAACAACAAATAAGATAAATAAATTGAAAATTAAAGGGGTCTCCCCTACTACTATGGTAAAGAAGCCTTCTTGCGCGAGTCCGACTCACAACTTTTTTTTTTTTGAGTGGGAAATTCCTTATGTACACCCTCCTTCTGGGGCGAGGGGAGGGTTATATCGGTCTCTAACCGACTGAAACCCAACTTTTCCTGCTACTACCATGTGTCAGGGGCCCGGGAGACACAAGTACCCCGACTGGTATCAGCCCGCCATTCACGGCCGGCCCGCGGTCATCAACGCGCCTGCCTGGTTTGGAACACCTAAGCCACCAACACACTCAATTAGAGATTATTCACTGTTCATTTAGGAGGAGGAGCTCGTAGTTTAATAATAACAGCAACTCGGATCAATCTTCAGGTTAAGCCGCGCTTGCCTAGGTTGGTCCGTGGATGGGTGACCAACCATGAAAATGGCGTCAAAGCACGTTATGCTGTTGGTCCCCGCTTTCATTTGTAGATCTTTGACCGTCGTTCAAATCGTCAGTGGCTCGAAAGTCTGACAACCAGTCTTACCAAGGGGTATCATATTACCCCGTACTAACTGGTTTGTGGAGGTTAGATAAGCAGTCGCTCCATGTAAAATACTGGTATTCAGTTGCACTCTGTTAGACTGGAAGTCGACCCCAATATAGTTGAGAAAATGCTAGGCAGATGATGGTGAATTTTTGAAATCTGTACCCAACCACAATTATAAATTATTATTGCAAAATATCTTACTCCACACGAGTAACTCTCAGCTTCTGAATTCCACTGCAATAAGTACAAAGTTAGCGCAAGGTATCCTTCGTTTATTAAGAACAAACTTAAGTTAAAGCTAGCTTAAACTAAGGTAACTATTGTTGTGGATTCAAGTTTTGTGCTTGTTTCGAAACTGCAAGCACGCTTCAAATTCAACTTTGTACTAACTGTGATTCCTGGGAATTGATGGCATTTTCATTTATTATGTGGAATTTAAGAAAAATGAAGTATAAATGGAAGACTGGAAGCCGACCCCAATATAGTTGGGAAAAGGCTCGGCAGATGATGATGAAGTATAAATGGAGCAGAGACTAAATGCATGTCTGTAAGTAGGTTTCATCATCATCTGCCTAGACTTTCCCCAACTATGGTTGGGTCGGCTTCCAGACTATCCGGATTCAGCTGAATACCAGTATTTTAAAAGGAGCGACTGCCTATCTGACCTCCACAACACAGTTAGTATTGGGTATTACGTTATCCCTTGGTAAGACTGGTTGTCAGACTTTCGGGCCACTGACTACCTGTTACGATTGTCGAAGAACAAATGAGGAGGTTAGTTTCTGAGATGATCTTTCAAGGCACAGATTTGATTGGACCTGCCCATCAATAGTTCACTCACATTTCGCCTGTTATGTTTAAGTCCCATGTAATAGGGGGCGAGCCTATCGCCATCAACCGGGCACAAATCCAGACTCCATGGCTGCTGCTGAGAAATTCCTGATGGAAAAATCCAATAACACTTTGCTCGGAAAAAAACGTACGACCTGATGCTCAGCAGTCGCGATTGTGACCACTAGACCAAGGAGGAAGTCTCAGTCGAGTCAGTTAGTTATAATGTTCATCAATGCCCATTCCTTCTGTAAACGAGTAAAGAATTATGCCAAACAGTGGGGTACTATAATCAAATTATTATTTTGCATCTCAAGCACACAAAATAAGCCATTACACCCTAGTTAGATAATCAGGCTGCCTTTGACTCAAAGTTACGGTGCATTACACACGGGACGGTCATTATAACAGTAGACGAAGACTCAGAACCCATTTATACGACCCTTGTTGGTTCCTTGTTAAGTTAGGTTCACTTAAATGCAGTCTGGCTAATATTACTCTGTCAAGAAAATACCGGGAAACGATCAATAATCATCGTATGGTAATCTACCGCGCAGTCAAGACATATTATAATTGGGCTCTTCAAAAGTTATTGTTTATTACAAGTCTGAGGAACTTTAACAAAAACAATTTTGTGTAATCAAATAATTCTATAGTATTCTTGTCGTACTGTGAAATTATAAAACTGTTCTATGTGTTAAATAAGTGACAATTGGTGGATTAAAATTAAAACTTTATTGCAAATAACCGTCATTGAGTGAAAACGCAAAGTGTTTCATACTAACGCGTAAGCGACGCGAAATACACTGCGCTTACGACGTTCTTACCGCGACCTTGCTTAGCTCGCACGGAGGACAACAGTGAGTGGTTATTTTAACTGTTCATAACAAACGAAGACGTTAAACTCTAAATACCCGGCTCGGAGCTGTTTGTTACTTATCATAATCACAACATGGCATCAAGCGTAACGCCTTCTTGAGGGTGCTGCAACAATGAAAATAAGGAAGGGAATGATAAGTTCATATTCTGTGTTCAATGTAACAAAACATACCACTTTCTTTGTTTGTCTTTAACCGAAATTTCGAATGAGTCGGAAGCGTATAATGAATGGAAATGTCCAGAATGTTTAAGTGTAATGCCAAAAGTTTCAAAAAAAGACCACTCTTATTCGGAACGTTTCCACCACAAGAGGTAATAAAAGACCCGCATTGAACTCTCCCCCAGAAGTAACGGCTGTCACTTGCGATGAAGTTCGTACGATTGTGCAAGAAGTGGTCCAAAGTGAGCTTCACACGATGGCTCAGAAGTTGACTAATATGATAGTCACCATTGTTAATAGGGAGCTGGAACCCATCAAAAATGAAATGAGGGATCTGAAAGAATCGTTTAATTTCCATACAACGGAGTTTGACAGATTCCAATCAGAACACGTCGTGTTAACAAACAACTCTAAGAACCTCAAGGAAGAGAATGATAAATTAAAAAAGGCAGTCTGCGATCTCGGCCAGCGACTGAATTATTTGGAACAGCAAGCCCGGTCTAACAATTTGGAAATACAATGTCTGCCCGAAAACAAACAAGAAAATTTGTTTACTGTTATTAAGCAGTTGGGCTCGGTTGTGGGATGTGGAATAAACGACAGTGATATCATGAACTGCACTCGCATAGCTAAGCTTCAGACGTCCAGTGATCGCCCCCGATCTATCGTGGTTCAGCTGGCGTCTCCCAAAATCCGTGACCGGCTGCTCGCCTCGGTAATCAATTACAATAAACGAACTCCTGAATGCAAACTCAGTACCGCGGATCTCGGATTAGCAGGCAACAAGACACCTGTCTATGTCGTTGAACACTTGTCTCCGGCTCATAAAGCGCTTCACGCTGCTACCAGACTCAGAGCAAAAGAAAAGGGATACAAGTTTGTATGTGTAAGGAGTGGCCGTATATTTTTCAGAAAAAATGTCGATTCGGAACACATTCACACATGGTGACGGGCGGGCATTTTTGCGGGACTGTCTTATGTAACTTTGACGTTCGAAAAGTGCTGATTTTCAGCCTAGTTTGAATAAATGACTTTTGATTGATTGATTGATTTGATTGTTATCAAAAATCTAGAAACTGTAAATAAGATAGTATAACTTTTTGTTTTTATTTGTACTCTCCATAATATCTTATAATAAAAACTATTTCGCATGTACCTAAAATAAAAACCTTAAAATTCAACAGCTTACAGTTATATTGCCAGAATAGTCGTGGTTTAAGGACAAAAACACATAATTTTTATCGTAACATTGTCTGTAACAATTATGACGTAGTTATTCTGACAGAAACATGGCTTAACAGTTCTATAGTGAGCAGCGAGCTATTTGACGGACGATACGTTGTATATAGACGCGACAGAGAAAGCTCTAGCCTGCAATGTGGTAAAGAAGGTGGCGGTGTTTTAATTGCTGTCAAGAAAAACCTAAAATCTAGACATGTCCAACATTGGGATAGTAACTGTGAAGACCTTTGGGTTACCTTAGAATTGCCGCTATCGCAAAGCGTTCGTCGATTGGCTCTCTGCGCAGTATATTTGCCACCACCTGTACGCCGTTCTTTCTTGGAATATTTTTTAAATAATTGTAACGCAGTTTTTGAGCTTATAATAGATACAAATGTTTGTATTGTGGGTGACTTCAACATGAGTAATATTGATTGGGGCTTGGTGGGAGTACCAAATAATTATACCGCATTACACAGCACAAAAGCGAAACTCTGATTGATTTTACTCAAGTTAACAGGCTTACTCAATTTAACTCAGTGGTTAATGCCGCTGGTCGGATACTGGACTTAGTTTTATCAACCTACCCATTATGTAACGTCATCGAGAGTATGAACCCACTATCCAACATTGATCAGCAGCATCCAACATTAGACATAATGATAGCTTTTAATGAAAGTGCAAGGTTACCGTATAGTAATACACAGTTGAAAACTAATTTAAAAAATGCAAATTATACATGTATAAGAAAATTTCTTTTAGAGTTAAACTGGATGGAATTATTTAAAGGACTAGATGGAGTGAATGAGATGCTTGATTCCTTTTACGAGACGCTACATATGGCTATTCAAAAATTTATACCGTCGCGCGTTCCAAGGACTAAAAAAAACTCGTAAATATTCGCTGTGGTTTAGCCGAAATTTGATAAAATTATTAAATGTAAAGTATAAGTTACGAAAACGATATTGTAAGTATAAAAATCCTTTAGATGCAATTGAATTGAAAGTTATTAGTAAACGTTGTGACAGTTTGGCAACTACTTGCTACAAAGCTTACATCAAGGATATTGAAGAAGAAATAATAAATAACCCGAAAATGTTTTGGACACATGTAAAAGCCAAGCGCGGAGGAACTAGGCATATCCTATGACTATGACAGACGGAATTAATACAACATCCAATGGCACGGAGATATGCGAGTTGTTCGCTAACTATTTCTGCTCTGTTTACATAACTGATCCCAACACGGGAAATTAATACAAGATTTCCGACTATTTAATTTTGTTAGAGAATAACAGCCAAAGCTTAACAAGCCCTGATATAAACCCTGAAATGCTCATTAAAATGTTACAAAATCTAGACTGTAATAAAGGTGCAGGTCCAGACGGAATCCCACCCATTTTCACATATAATAACAGTTTAAAGAATGTATTCATATCTGTGGATGTTACTGATTGTGTTTGTGGCAAATAATTTAACTAAAATGCTATAAGATAATTGTATTTTTCTATTCAAAAATCGTTTATACAGCGCGCTCGTGCTAAGGCCTAAGTTTCCAAAGACTGACGGTAGCTTTTAAATCGTAAATCCTCGTAAAATTTATCTCAGTAAAAATGAAGTGTCAACTTCGAAGTGCCTATTAAAAATATGACCCACTGAGTTAGCCACTACAAGGTTAAAACTTAAATCGTAATAATTAAAATCGTTGTCGTAAACTCAAAAATCTTGAGAAAGTAATTTTATATTCTTAGTCATAAAAGTTTACGAGGTGAGAATAGCCAAATAAAAAAAAAAAAAACGTCAACTCAAATAACTGAGTTTTTAATTAAATGATGCAGTTAAAATTTTAGTGTCATTTTACTCATGGATGATTTTTATTAAAAAGTTGGCTTGTGGTCTTATGCCACATTTAAACGGCCAAGAGGAAGTAAGATAATATAAAATGAGCAATTACTATTTTACAAGGGTAGTTTTTCCAGTGGCGAACAAGAGAAAAACAAATCATTATGAGACTTAACGCCAGTCAGGCTTTACAAAACCAGTTTATGCGGATCTTTCATTGTAAAGGAAATCTATACAAAGCGAGGCCAAGTTATACTGGAAATGTACAGCTTCATGTGCCGCCGCGCCGTGTATAACACGCGAACCCAGTACAGATTGATAGATGACAATTATCGTTTTCGAGGTCTTCACAGTGTTTTCCTTTACCGTTGGTAATTAAATAAATTACACAAAGTAACGTGCCTTTTTTATGGTTCGATACCCGCAGGGTAACCAACGGAACCCTATAACAACCCTCCGCTGTCCGTTCGTCCGTCTGTCTGTCAGCGGGCTGTATCTCATGATTCGTATTAGGTAGACAGTTGAAATTTTCAAAGAATATGTATTACTGTTGCTGCTGTAACAACAAATAAGATAAATAAATTGAAAATTAAAGGGGTCTCCCCTACTACTATGTTAAAGAAGCCTTCATGCGCGAGTCCGACTCACAACTTTTTTTTTTTTGTGTGGGAAATTCCTTATGTACACCCTCCTTCTGGGGCGAGGGGAGGGTTATATCGGTCTCAAACCGACTGAAACCCAACTTTTCCTGCTACTACCAAGTGTCAGGCCCGGGAGACACAAGTACCCCGACTGGTATCAGCCCGCCATTCACCGCCGGCCCCATCAGCAACAGCTGCTTATCTAGCGACTGCACGACGAACGCGCCTGCCTGGTTTGGAACACCTAAGCCACCAACACACTCAATTAGAGATTATTCACTGTTCATTTAGGAGGAGGAGCTCGTAGTTTAATAATAACAGCAGCTCGGATCAATCTTCAGGTTAAGCCGCGCTTGCCTAGGTTGGTCCGTGGATGGGTTACCAACCATTGCACACCGAGTTTCTTTCGCTTAAATGAAAATGGCATCAAAGCACGTTATGCTGTTGGTCCCCGCTGTCATTTGTAGATCTTTGACCGTCGTTCAAATCGCCAGTGGCTCGAAAGTCTGACAACCAGTCTTACCAAGGGGTATCGTATTACCCCGTGGTTTGTGGAGGTTAGACAAGCAGTCGCTCCATGTAAAATACTGGTATTCAGTTGCACTCTGTTAGACTGGAAGTGGACCCCAATATAGTTGAGAAAATGCTAGGCAGATGATGATGAATTTGTGAAATCTGTACCCAACCACAATCATATATTATTATTGCAAAATATCTTATTCCACACGAGTAACTCTCAGCTTCTGAATTCCACTGCAATAAGTACAAAGTTAGCGCAAGGTATCCTTCGTTTATTAAGAACAAACTTAAGTTAAAGCTAGCTTAAACTAAGGTAACTATTGTTGTGGATTAAAGTTTTGTGCTAGTTTCGAAACTGCAAGCACGCTTCAAATTCAACTTTGTACTAACTGTGATTCCTGGGAATTGATGGCATTTTCATTTATTATGTGGAATTTAAGAAAAATGAAGTATAAATGGAGCAGAGACTAAATGCATGTCTGTAAGTAGGTTTCATCATCATCTGCCTAGACTTTCCCCAACTATGGTTGGGTCGGCTTCCAGACTATCCGAATTCAGCTGAATACCAGTATTTTAAAAGGAGCGACTGCCTATCTGACCTCCACAACACAGTTAGTATTGGGTATTACGTTATCCCTTGGTAAGACTGGTTGTCAGACTTTCGGGCCACTGACTACCTGTTACGATTGTCGAAGAACAAATGAGGAGGTTAGTTTCTGAGATGATCTTTCAAGGCACAGATTTGATTGGACCTGCCCATCAATAGTTCACTCACATTTCGCCTGTTATGTTTAAGTCTCATGTAATAGGGGGCGAGCCTATCGCCATCAACCGGGCACAAATCCAGACTCCATGGCTGCTGCTGAGAAATTCCTGATGGAAAAATCCAATAACACTTTGCTCGGAAAAAAACGTACGACCTGATGCTCAGCAGTCGCGATTGTGACCACTAGACCAAGGAGGAAGTCTCAGTCGAGTCAGTTAGTTATAATGTTCATCAATGCCCATTCCCTCTGTAAACGAGTAAAGACTTATGCCAAACAGTGGGGTACTATAATCAAATTATTATTTTGCATCTTCAAGCACACAAAATAAGCCATTACACCCTAGTTAGATAATCAGGCTGCCTTTGACTCAAAGTTACGGTGCATTACACACGGGACGGTCATTATAACAGTACACGAAGACTGAGAACCCAATTATACGACCCTTGTTGGTTCCTTGTTAGTTAGTTTCACTTAAATGCAGTCTGGCTAATATTACTCTGTCAAGAAAATACCGGGAAACGATCAATAATCATCGTATGGTAATCTACCGCGCAGTCAAGACATATTATAATTGGGCTCTTCAAAAGTTATTGTTTATTACAAGTCTGAGGAACTTTAACAAAAACAATTTTGTGTAATCAAATAATTCTATAGTATTCTTGTCGTACTGTGAAATTATAAAACTGTTCTATGTGTTAAATAAGTGACAATTGGTGGATTAATTTAAAACTTTATTGCAAATAACCGTCATTGAGTGAAAACGCAAAGGGTTTCATACTAACGCGTAAGCGACGCGAAATACACGGCGCTTACGAAGTTCTTACCGCGACCTTGCTTAGCTCGCACGGAGGACAACAGTGAGTGGTTAGTTTAACTGTTCATAACAAACGAAGACGTTAAACTCTAAATACCCGGCTTGGAGCTGTTTGTTACTTATCATAATCACAACATGGCATCAAGCGTAACGCCTTCTTGGGGGTGCTGCAACAATGAAAATAAGGAAGGGAATGATAAGTTCATATTCTGTGTTCAATGTAATAAAACATACCATTTTCTTTGTTTGTCTTTAACCGAAATTTCGAATGAGTCGGAAGCGTATAATGAATGGAAATGTCCAGAATGTTTAAGTGTAATGCCAAAAGTTTCAAAAAAAGACCACTCTTATTCGGAACGTTTCCACCACAAGAGGTAATAAAAGACCCGCATTGAACTCTCCCCCAGAAGTAACGGCTGTCACTTGCGATGAAGTTCGTTCGATTGTGCAAGAAGTGGTCCAAAGTGAGCTTCACACGATGGCTCAGAAGTTGACTAATATGATAGTCACCATTGTTAATAGGGAGCTGGAACCCATCAAAAATGAAATGAGGGATCTGAAAGAATCGTTTAATTTCCATACAACGGAGTTTGACAGATTCCAATCAGAACACGTCGTGTTAACAAACAACTCTAAGAACCTCAAGGAAGAGAATGATAAATTAAAAAAGGCAGTCTGCGATCTCGGCCAGCGACTGAATTATTTGGAACAGCAAGCCCGGTCTAACAATTTGGAAATACAATGTCTGCCCGAAAACAAACAAGAAAATTTGTTTACTGTTATTAAGCAGTTGGGCTCGGTTGTGGGATGTGGAATAAACGACAGTGATATCATGAACTGCACTCGCATAGCTAAGCTTCAGACGTCCAGTGATCGCCCCCGATCTATCGTGGTTCAGCTGGCGTCTCCCAAAATCCGTGACCGGCTGCTCGCCTCGGTAATCAATTACAATAAACGAACTCCTGAATGCAAACTCAGTACCGCGGATCTCGGATTAGCAGGCAACAAGACACCTGTCTATGTCGTTGAACACTTGTCTCCGGCTCATAAAGCGCTTCACGCTGCTACCAGACTCAGAGCAAAAGAAAAGGGATACAAGTTTGTATGTGTAAGGAGTGGCCGTATATTTTTCAGAAAAAATGTCGATTCGGAACACATTCACACATGGTGACGGGCGGGCATTTTTGCGGGACTGTCTTATGTAACTTTGACGTTCGAAAAGTGCTGATTTTCAGCCTAGTTTGAATAAATGACTTTTGATTGATTGATTGATTTGATTGTTATCAAAAATCTAGAAACTGTAAATAAGATAGTATAACTTTTTGTTTTTATTTGTACTCTCCATAATATCTTATAATAAAAACTATTTCGCATGTACCTAAAATAAAAACCTTAAAATTCAACAGCTTACAGTTATATTGCCAGAATAGTCGTGGTTTAAGGACAAAAACACATAATTTTTATCGTAACATTGTCTGTAACAATTATGACGTAGTTATTCTGACAGAAACATGGCTTAACAGTTCTATAGTGAGCAGCGAGCTATTTGACGGACGATACGTTGTATATAGACGCGACAGAGAAAGCTCTAGCCTGCAATGTGGTAAAGAAGGTGGCGGTGTTTTAATTGCTGTCAAGAAAAACCTAAAATCTAGACATGTCCAACATTGGGATAGTAACTGTGAAGACCTTTGGGTTACCTTAGAATTGCCGCTATCGCAAAGCGTTCGTCGATTGGCTCTCTGCGCAGTATATTTGCCACCACCTGTACGCCGTTCTTTCTTGGAATATTTTTTAAATAATTGTAACGCAGTTTTTGAGCATATAATAGATACAAATGTTTGTATTGTGGGTGACTTCAACATGAGTAATATTGATTGGGGCTTGGTGGGAGTACCAAATAATTATACCGCATTACACAGCACAAAAGCGAAACTCTGATTGATTTTACTCAAGTTAACAGGCTTACTCAATTTAACTCAGTGGTTAATGCCGCTGGTCGGATACTGGACTTAGTTTTATCAACCTACCCATTATGTAACGTCATCGAGAGTATGAACCCACTATCCAACATTGATCAGCAGCATCCAACATTAGACATAATGATAGCTTTTAATGAAAGTGCAAGGTTACCGTATAGTAATACACAGTTGAAAACTAATTTAAAAAATGCAAATTATACATGTATAAGAAAATTTCTTTTAGAGTTAAACTGGATGGAATTATTTAAAGGACTAGATGGAGTGAATGAGATGCTTGATTCCTTTTACGAGACGCTACATATGGCTATTCAAAAATTTATACCGTCGCGCGTTCCAAGGACTAAAAAAAACTCGTAAATATTCGCTGTGGTTTAGCCGAAATTTGATAAAATTATTAAATGTAAAGTATAAGTTACGAAAACGATATTGTAAGTATAAAAATCCTTTAGATGCAATTGAATTGAAAGTTATTAGTAAACGTTGTGACAGTTTGGCAACTACTTGCTACAAAGCTTACATCAAGGATATTGAAGAAGAAATAATAAATAACCCGAAAATGTTTTGGACACATGTAAAAGCCAAGCGCGGAGGAACTAGGCATATCCTATGACTATGACAGACGGAATTAATACAACATCCAATGGCACGGAGATATGCGAGTTGTTCGCTAACTATTTCTGCTCTGTTTACATAACTGATCCCAACACGGGAAATTAATACAAGATTTCCGACTATTTAATTTTGTTAGAGAATAACAGCCAAAGCTTAACAAGCCCTGATATAAACCCTGAAATGCTCATTAAAATGTTACAAAATCTAGACTGTAATAAAGGTGCAGGTCCAGACGGAATCCCACCCATTTTTATAAAAGAATGCGCGTCAGCGTTAGTCTGTCCACTCATGCAAATTTTTGAAAGATCACTGGTTTCTGGCGTGTTTCCGTCAAAAAGGAAGATAGCGAAGGTAGTGCCCATATATAAATCTGATACCGATGATATAGTATCACATTATAGACCGATCTCAATTCTTTCGACATTTGCCAAAGTGTTCGAGTCCCTTGTCTGCCCACACATTCAAAACCATCTGAAGTTATATTTAAGCGATGATAAACACGGATTTGTGGGCGCACGCTCCTCGAGCACAAACCTAGTGCCGTTTACTGAAGTATTAATTAAAGCTATCGATTCGGGTCACCAAGCAGACGTTATTTACACCGACTTTAGCAAGGCGTTCGATAAAATTTGTCACAAAATATTAATACAAAAGTTGAGCGCTTACGGGATTACTGGCACTTTGCTGAATTGGTTGAGTTCGTACTTAACAGATAGAACTTTTTTCGTAGTAGTTAACGGTTTCCAATCTTCTGTTTATAAAATTTCTTCAGGTGTTCCCCAGGGTTCACACCTTGGGCCAATTTTATTCAATTATTTTATAAATGACATACCTGTGTGCTTTCAGAACTCCGAGATTTTTATGTATGCGGATGACTTAAAATTTGTCAGAGTAGTGAAATGTGAACAAGACGCAATGTATCTACAGATGGATCTTAATAGGCTAATTCAATGGTGTAATAATAATGAAATGTGTTTAAATTCGGGGAAATGTTACCATGTTAAATACACAAGAAAAAGTAGCATAATACATTCTAAGTATCAAATCCATTTAGAAATAATACAGGAAGTGGATACTATACGAGATCTTGGAGTCCTGTTCGATAGAAAATTAACTTTCCTTCCTCATTTGGACAACATTATAAAATCATCGTCCAAAATGCTAGGCTTTGTAATAAGAAATAGTAGAACATTCCGTAAACTTAAAACAAAAATAATTTTATATAACAGTTTAGTTAGGAGCAGATTAGAGTACTGTAGTGTGGTTTGGCGACCACACTATGCGATACATAGCTTGCGCGTTGAACGTGTCCAAAACCGCTTCCTTTGGCACTTAGCATTTTCGGTTGGTATAGCTAGAAAAAAGCCATCTTACAGAGAGAGACTGAAACACTTTACCATGTGCAGTTTAGATAAGCGGAGGCAACTTAATGACGCGTTATTCATGTGCAAAATTTTGAAAAATAATATACAGTGCCCTAGGCTGCTAGGACTTTGTATCTTACGTGCTCCTTCAAGAATCCCACGCAACTCCATCACTCCACTCTGTCCTCCACTTAGACGAACTGTTTTGGGATCTAACTCACCCTACGCCCGATTTTGCAAGGTCATAAACAGTAGTAGTGATTTGGTTGACTTACATCACGACTCCCTAGCAAAGCTAAAGTCTAAGTTCATGAAATCCTTGTTTGATCTGTAATAAGATACTTAACTTACCAGTTTTCTCGTTCTTATTTGTCTTTTTTTTCTTTTAATTTTGTTAACCTAATATAGTTAATATGTTATTTTGTCACTAAAATTTGATAAGTTATTATAATGGTTAGATTACTAGAATTATATTAATTTTGCGCTTGTGGTGTTTACCTATAAGTGAGTGTTACACTGTTACCTTTGTTTAAAAATAGTATTAAGTCTAGTTTTAGTGTAAATAGTCGTTGGTGAACCAAATAAATAAAATAGTTAGTTATTCATCCAAAGTTATTTTATCGCCTTCAAATTATGTTCTTTCAGAAACGATACACTTATGCCAACGAATAATCCAATCATCAAAACATTTTTTAAACGCTTTTCCTAGAATTGAGTTCGTTTTTAATGCATTCTCTACTCTAATCATGCGAAAAACCAATTTAGTTAGTACATTATATCATAACAATCTACTTTTACAACTGACGGTACACATCTTTAAGATCATTTTCTCTGTAAATACACCGCGAACCTTTAGCCACACGAAATGAAACACAGTCGAGTAGACAAACAAAGAGAAACACAGAAATGTAACGATGTTTACAGAGACATCAATTTCGAATGTAAACATGGCGGTTATTAACAAAGCTTTGGCATAGATGCCTGTTTATTATGCGTTATAAATAGGTACAAATACGTAGTCATGGATTTGGGTTCCGAAAATTTCGTTTGTGTAGTGAAACTAGTTCAAATTAACCATTTACAAAACATGTATAAAATAACCAAGGCCAAAATGTGTGCTAAGGGGGATATCTGGTGTAACCCGATTAGATAAAATAAGGAGTGAGTACATAAGAGGAAGTCTGAAAGTGGTGCCGGTGACTGAAAAGTTGTGTGGTAATCGGTTATCGTGGTATGGGCTTGTGATGCGGAGGAATGAGGAAAATGTAGTGAGGAGAATGTTGAATGTAGATGGCATTAAGGCATATCGCTACGTAGCCTTTCTCATCTCTGGTGGACGGACTTAAGACTGCGCTTAAGTCCGTCTTTTATTTTCTTTACTAGCCTTTTGTTCAGCAGGGTAAAGGCTTTTTCTTATAAATGAAGGGCACGAGAAATAAAAAAAGAGATAATTAGAATAGTGATCCCAAAAATAATTGAGGGTGGAAAATTTCAGCATTTAAATAAATGTTATCTTTAAGTCGCAGTAATAAGGGGCGAGCCTATTGCCATAAACCGGGCGCAAATTTGGCCTCCGTGGCTGCTACTGAGAAATTCCTGATGGGAAAACCAAATAACACGTTGCCGACCCGGGAATCGAACCCAGGACCTCATGCTCAGCAGTCGTGCTTGCGACCACTAGACCAACGAGGCAGATATTCAGTATTAACCTACTGAAAATTTATATTACTGCACACAGGCAACCAATAATCAAGAGCTTACTACTGGTAGTAGTTCAACTTGTTAAACCGGTAACCTTTAATCGCTAACTGTACTTTGTCAACTTGAACCCGGCACTACAGTTTGAAAAACTCCACTAAAGCGTGTAACAAGACCCTTAACGAAGGCACTTGTTCTCCCCATCACTGCGATTATATTTTTGTTCTAGACCATACCTGGGAACCTTCTAATTACGGAGATATTGAGGGTCAAAGTGCCAAATTTTTCACAACGTTCTTTTTTAAATACAAGTTTTTAATGTTATATTTTTTTTACCCCACGACCCCCGTTATTCAATGCATCCACGTACGCCACACGCACTCGCATGCAGTTCATGTTTCTGCGGCAAATAAATATATTTTCTTTCTTTCTTTCTTTCATCCATCAGCACAATGTATTGAGTGCGTTACATTGAGTCCTACCGTAAAAGGTGATTTTTCACCCCAAAAAAAGTCGTTTCCCAGCAATAATTTGAGGTAGAGTTACTTAGTTTGATGTACAGAATGCTTGGTTGACGGCTTCGTGAAGGGTCCGTTTACAACCTGTATAAGCGGTTCTGATTATCGCCCACTAGATGTGGTGATCATTTACGAAGTTATGATAACTTATGATAAGTTATGATAACGGCAGAGATTTCCCCGTAGTGGATCATTAATATGCTGTTACTAAGATAG
Organism: Noctua fimbriata; assembly: GCA_905163415.1. Lineage (NCBI taxonomy): Eukaryota > Metazoa > Arthropoda > Insecta > Lepidoptera > Noctuidae > Noctua > Noctua fimbriata. The sequence continues at coordinate 16,404,215 of LR990929.1, forward strand.
CGAAACGATGGGGTATGGTGCGATTGTTGGCAGTTTTAAATAAATTACAGAAATTTAATTCCAGGCCAGGGTTGTTCCATCAGAATTTTTTTAGTAACACCCACGAAGTCTGGATTTGTGCCCGGCTGATGGCAATAGGCTCGCTCTCTATTACAAGGGAGTCATGGGACTTAAACATAACTGGTGAAATGTGGGTGTAGCTGCTGAGGCACACCTCTGCCTAAGCCTTCGGGGATTATGATGTCTGTTTGTAATTTCAAAATAACAAGTTTTTTACTGAATGCATATGAAAGTGTATTTGATACGGTACTTATAAAAAAAACGTTTTTTTTTTCCTGTCGGTCATTCCATCTGTTTATTTCGGCATATCTGAAACGGCTAAACTGGCAGAAAGCTGATGCTATAAGGAGTAATTTAGACTTTTATTTTAGAAAACGGATAAGGATTCCGTGCAAAAAAATTAAAACCCTTGAAAATGTTATCAAAATCTGATTCAAATAGGGTTGTAATATTTTTTAATAATATCACGCTGGATGAAAATAGCGGGCAACAACTATACACCATAAACCTCCCAGAATAACAACACACAACAATATAATGTCGGATGACATGTATTTAGTGTTTATCTATACTATAATAATATTATAAAGCTGAAGAGTTTGTTTGTTTGCTTGAACGCGCTAATCTCAGGAACTACTGGTCAAATCTGTCTGTGTATAAATGTGTTGTGACGTGTAATACATAATACAAATACATGAACTAGACATAAGGTGTATACCCTACAAGTTCACAAACAGAAGACGGAAACCATCTCTAAATCGTTTTCGTTTTTTTGAAGAAAAATAATCTCATTTCAAGGTAACATGAAATTCGACAGCAGTAATCTTTTGTGGAAAGGTCAATTGGAAGAACATTTTCTGATTAGTTGGTAATCCTACTTAGAGTTCAAACGGGAACAAAGGTCAATTTTTCTTCGACGCGGAAAAAAGGTCAGAATGACGTACCTAACTGAAAATAGAGTTTATTACTTTAGACAGGTACAAATACATAAACTCACGCTTTTTTCCCATAGAGGTAGGCAGATACCACAGCACGTCACCTGCTTACGATCCTTACATAATCCTTTTGCCTCGTCCACGTTCATACATCTGGTCATACTACGCACCTGACCTTTCTGAAGAACCTCACCAATAAGTCCAGTGCATGTCCTCCTAGGGCGTCCCCTCCCGGTGTTGCTCACATCTGTCTTGTACCTTACCTTTTGTTAGTCGCCTTTCACTCATCCTCTCCACATAACCAAACCATCTTCGATTCGTTGTAAAAAAAAAAATATAATGCTGAATCAAACCTACATCCAACACGAACAAGTGTGAATAGCCTTAAAAGTCCTTTTTGTTTTTGTATATTTATATACCTATGTAGTTAGTTATCGTGGCTACATAATAATAGCCGCACGAATCGATCTTTTAGGTTAATCCGCGCTTGCCTAGGTCTTCGTGGATGATCATCCATTACGTACCGAGTTTCCTACATGCCTCGGAAAGCACCTTAAGCCGTTGGTACCGGCTGTCACTTCTAGGTCTATGACAGTCATTACGGGTAGTTAGTCGCACGAAGTCTGACAACAAGTCTTACCAAGGTGTATCGTAATTACTTAATACTTTAACTGTGTTGTGGAGGTCAGATAGGCAGTCGCTCCATGTAAAATACAGGTATTCATCTGTAGTCGGTTTTACTGGAAGCCGACCCCAGCATAGTTGGGAAAAGGCTAGGCAGATGATGAGTTAGTTATCTTATTTAAATGAAGGATTTGTTCACTTTTTCCTACTCATGTCTTTATTCCAGTCCGCTAGCACCGGGACTCAACCACCAAAAACATAGTACAGAACCCGGGACTGACGATGGTCCCGCGAGGCGCCGGATGCGCCGACACGACTACTGGGACAACATGGAATATGAAAACTACGCGATTTCACTGTTGAAGATTAACGTCGGATGAAATCTGATCATGTTTGTGAAACTGATAGGGATTTTCGTTTTCTAGTGTATAATAGTGGGACGTTTCAAAGGAAGTAATTGAACATGGGGTCTGTAATCCCCGACGGGTTAGGCAGACGTGTACCTAACTAGTACATCCACATTTCGCCAGTTACGTTTAAGTCCCATGTAATATGACGACGACGATGACGGCACGGTTGGCGCAGTGGCTGAGCGATTGACTGCTGCGCTTCGTGTCGCGGGTTCCATTCCCGCACGGAACAAATATTTGTATGGCCTACAGGTAGTTGTTCCGGGTCTGGCTGTTTGTGTATGTGAATTTAAATGTTTGTAAACGCACCCACGATACAGGAGAAATTCCTAGTGTGGGGCAGTTTTATAAAAAAAAAAAAAATAGGGGGCGAGTCTATTGCCATCAAGCGGCCACAAATCCAGACTCCGTGGCTGCTACTGAGAAATTCCTGATTTAAAAACCTAATAACACTTTGCCCGACCCGGGAATCGAACCCAGGATCTCATGCTGTGCAGTCGCGATTGTGACCACTAGACCAACGAGGCAATTATAGTAAAAAGTGTTTTCTACAAAGTCTAAACACGACACGAAAACTTTGCAGATTACATTTATCTCTGTTTGGTTTTGGCGCACCTAAGCTTCAGATAAAATAAGCTTAACATAAAAGAAACGACAATGTGACTTAATCCCAAGTAAAACATTCGACTTTAGATGTTCTGAAAACTCTGAGAGCTTTGTATATATGAATTTTGGTTAAGGCAAGTTAAGAACTTTTGAGTTATTGGTAGGTTTGACGCAGGGGTTTTTTTAAGTACCCATTTTATGAGGAAACACAGTAGCGCAAAGTGGTACGGAAGGAAGGAGCTCGTGGCTAAATAATACCAGTCGCTCAGGTCGATCTTCAGGTTAAGCCACGCTTGCCTAGGTTGGTCCATGAATGAGTGACCACCCATTACAAACCGAGTTTCCTCCGTGTCTCGGAAAGCACGATAAGCGTTTGGTCCCGGCTGTCATTTGTAGATCTTTGACAGTCGTTACAGATAGTCAGTGGTCCGAAAGTCTGACAACCAGTCTTACTGAGGGGTATCGTATTACCCAGTACTAACTGGGTTGTGGAGGTCAGATATGCAGTCACCATATAAAATACTGGTATTCAGCTGCATCCGGTTAGACTGGAAGCCGACCCCAACATAGTTGGGAAAAGGCTAGGCAGATAATGATGAGTATCGCAAACTCAGTCATCACATTCATTTATTTAAATATAAAGTTCCCACAATAACCGTAAACATATTTAAGTATTTAAATATTCAGCTAACAAAAACAAATAAAAATAACTGTATAAGCAGATTAACAATACACCAATCCGGTACACGAAAAAGCGTATCTGAATATTTTATAAAGTCAAAAATCGGGGTGAAATAAATAAGTAGCATGGGCCAAAACTGAATATGAATGTGGTGGTGCAACCGTAGAAATTCAATTGGTACGCGTGACTCGATTTACATTGAAATGACATTTATTGATATCTGCACCGGGTTATATTACCCGTTTTTCGTGCTAAAAGATTTTTATGTAGAACTTTTTTTGTGCGATTCTAATTTATTTTTGTAGCATGCGTTGATTTTTCATGGCTGGGTCGCAGTTTTAAATTTTCGAATCGCATGACTAAAAGAGTGTTGAATATAAATGTTGATGGATCGAGAGGAAGACCAAAGAAAATATGGTTTGTTTGAGGAATGATATGAAGGAAATAGGATAAAATTGATTGACGTAACCATTTGCTGTAAAGATGTTTGTGGGCCATAATAATAAAAGTTAATTATTTCTTCGCATTTTTCGATTAATTTTAAAGCTACAATAATTTAGCTTTAAAATATTGTTGTAAATCGTAATTTCATGTAAATACTTATTTGGTTGAATTCCTAAAATAAATAATCTATTACACATTTACCCAACTCTTTGAGGATTACATATACAAGATGTTATGTTATGTTAATCCTTCTACCACTTTACATAATCCTCAGTAGAATCTTTAACTTAAACACAAAACAAGTTTTCTAATAAATAATAAAGGAAAACGTATCTAAAGTCATTGCTTTGTGGGGGTGACAGCCACCGATTGTCTTTTAAATCCCTTGTGGAAAACTTTAAAGTCGCCACAGCCGCGGGGAGTCGGAAACTCTCAGCCGAGAATCGAACTCCGAACCTCGTACAACCCACCTGTTAGAAAAGTATTACAAGTTTCTAGTTTTCGTGTTTGTTGAAGTTGTGGAAGTGATTTTAATTCTTTATTCTTCTCTGTAGTGCGGTGAAGCGGCATTCTTTGCGGAGCTAGTACCAACAGCATAAGAGTAGCTTAGCATATTTTGATCAACATACAACCTGTACAGCAAATGTAAATGTAATGTAATGTAAAAATGTAAAAAAATACAAATTAGTTTTAGTATATGCGAAACCTGAAACGCGTGTCTAGTATAATATTTTTATGTAAAGAAACTATGTACAAAATTTCAAAACTGTATCATGAAAAATCGCAAAGTTATAAGCTTGTTCTGTTACCTAGTTGTCCTCACAAAAACGTGGTCACCGCGCAGGGCCCGCCTCCAGCGTCGTCTTGAGCTCATTGATAATAATAATTTGGCAGTAGGTACCTAAATTATTGCGATAGGTACTTAAAGTCACTCGGTGTCCAACTTATCACTTTTTTAAATATTTTTGGGAAAAAATAAAACATGGTTTAAAAATTATTGGAATCGATTCAGTTACTTATTCTGAACAAACTATATTCAGGTTTCGTACATACTAAAAAATAATGTTGTATAATATTAAACTATGTGGGTTAATTTAGCGTGATCGGTGAGTGAGTCAGTAACAAATTAAGGAACTTTGACTTTTCACTGAGAAATTAATCAGGAATATCCTGGCTTCCACACTGGTTGATTTTGATGTGCCGTGCTTCTCCGAGGCTATTAATGCCTGGAAACTCGCTTGCCCGAATTCTGAAGAACCCGACCATCCATTTTCCCAGAGACGTTGGGACGAGCCGCTCTGCAGAGTAGTTCAGAACAATTTACTGCTCACGTCTGCTACTACTGCTGAGCGTGCGCGTCTGCTGGCTGTGGGTGAGTGGGAATCGGGTCTTTGGCTTCACGCACTACCGTCGTCGAGCATAGGCACTTTGCTCGACGACACTACTTTCCGCCTTGCTGCTGCTCTACGCCTAGGCGCCCCTTGTTTTTCTACTCATCGCTGTCACTGTGGTGAAGCTGTCAACAGCCTTGGACACCACGGCCTTTCATGCAGCCGAAGTGCGGGCCGCTTTGCACGGCACGCGAACTTAAATGATATCATCCGTCGAGCTCTTGTCACCGTCGGCGTTCCAGCTTTATTAGAACCAAATGGCTTGGCACGCGACGATGGCAAGAGACCGGACGGCATGTCTTTGTTTCCATGGAGGATGGGTAGGCCTTTAGTGTGGGATGCAACTTGTGTCGATACTCTTGCGCCATCCCATCTTCCTAGCTCATCGTGCTGTGCTGGTGCTGCGGCTGCGGCTGCAGAGAACCTCAAGCGGCGTAAATATAGTAACCTTATTGGTAACTATATTTTCGAGCCGTTTGGGGTTGAAACTCTAGGTCCGTGGGGTCCGAGTGCTCACAGCCTTTTCAAGGACATTTCTAAACGTTTAGTTGACTCTTCCCGTGACCCAAGGGCTGGCTTTTACCTTGGCCAAAGGCTTAGCGTTGCCATACAACGTGGCAACGCCGCCAGTCTTTTGGGTACATTACCAGTTGACTACGTTGAGGAGGAGTTTTTTGACGCCATTTTTTAAGTTTATTTTTAAGTTAGTTAGTTAATATAGGTTATTTTAATTTATTAATGTATATAATACTTTGACTTGCAATAGTTAAACTACAAGTTCAAATTGATAGTAATATAGGATTATATCAAGGAATAATATGCTCATAGTGACTGAAAATTCAGGCTTCTCGCTTTATCTACAACGGAGTTACAGGGGGTCGGAAATGTCCTGAATGGCTTCGAGAAGAGGATAGTACGGCTGTGGCTTTTTTTTTGCTAGGCTTGGCGGGGCTACTACCGTGCCCCCGGATACTAGATCGACAAGCTTGTCAATACTGTGATTACTAATTGGATATCTACAAAAGTCATAACAAAAATATATCCCACTAACTGGCAATGTCCTGGATAGTATGCTATAATGGGAGTAAAAGTACTATTAACCAAGCCGGAAGGCACGTCATTGCGATTTTTTTTTGTTGTGTACCATACCAAACTTCTAATTACGGCGATATTGGGGGATTCAACTTTTTCACATGTTTTTCTTAAATACAAGTTTTAATGTTATAACTTTATTTTTTAAATCATCCATCAGCACAATGTTTTGAGTGCGTTTCATTGAGTCCTACCGTAAAACGTGATTTTCACCAAAAAAAAAGTCGTTTCCCAGGAATAATTTTGGGGTAGAGTTACTTAGTTTGATGTACACAATGCTTGGTTGGCGGGTTTGTGAAGGGTCTGTTTACAGCTTGTATAAAGCCTTGCCCTCTTTTCGTCTTGTTAACGCATTTTTTATTCCCCTCTTTTTTTACAAGTTTTTCGTGAATTCTAGAAAAGAGAAACCTAATATTCTGTGACATTCAACATTTATCATGCTACCCTCTAAGTGGCAACTTGGCAAGATCTAATACTGGCACATTTAGAGCATTCCCTATGGATGTCATTACGCTCCCTTATAAGATTTCATCTATTTCTGAAGATATTACTCGTTCAAAAATACTTTTAGTTTTCTCCAGAGATGGAGACGTATCTGGCTGACGTGTGCTCTAAATATTTGATTTGAAGACTTAAAATAAACATGTTCAGCCTCACAAGTCAAGATGTCATGGAAAAACAAGCAACAAATAATTATGAAAATCTTTAGAAATGAAACAGAATCCACACAAAATGTAAAGTTTTTTAGAATCAGCAAAAATTTGAGACGGCTGCTTACCTATATAGAATTTAAATTATATTGTCATTTATTTACACAAATGACGTTCAGCCTGACCTTTTCCCAACTATGTTAGGGTCAGCTTCCTGTCTTTCAGCAGCTGAATACCAGTATTTTACATGAAGCGACTGCCTATCTGATATCCACAACCCAGTTAGTACTGGGTAACACGATACACCTTGGTAAGACTGGTTGTCAGCCTTTCGAGACACTGTCTGTCACACCTGTAACGACTGTCAAAGTTCTACAATTGACAGCCGGGACGAACGACGGCTTAACGAAGAAACTCGGTATGTAACGGGCGGTCACCCATCCACAGACCAACCTAGGCAAGCGCGGCTTAACCTAAATATCGACCCGAGCGGGTGTTATTATTTAGCTACGAGGTCCTCTTTGACAAAAAACAAACTATACTTAGGTGTTTTGGAGGTGTTGGGAGGATGAGCGAGAAGCGACACACAAAATGTATTTATTTACAAGGCATATGTATGTGAAAACACCGGGAGGGGAGACCATAGAAGGACATACACTGACCTTATTGGTAAATCTCTCCGGAAAGGTCAGGTTTGTCTGTGTAGTACTCGCAACCAGTGGACATGACCCGATGTATGCACGTGGACAAAGTAAAGGAGTATGTAAGGAACGTAGCAGGTGGCGTTCTGCAGTTTCTGCCTACCCCCTTGGGATATAGACGTGAACTTGTGTATGTAAAATAAACTTATCGAGTTTAACGCCCCACACGCAAGAAGCAGAAAATAATTTATTTAAATGTAGAAGTCTCTAGATGATAAAGAAAAAACAAAAAAAAAATTGTACGTTTTGTATCAGTATGGTATGTTATTGTTATGTAAACTATCAATTCTAGACAGAAGACGATGTGAATTTCATTGTAATTTATAAGTGACTATCAAGTCTCAGAACTTCATTCAATTCATAAACATGAACTCTAATGATTTGTCAAAATATCTACCTGCAAACAAAAGATGGCTTGGCTGAGCAGTGAGCACGTCAACTTAAGTTTCCCTTGTTTGTCTTGAAAACATGTCGAAACGTGAGTCGACTTCTAAATCCTACGTGCAACTGGTAAAGATTCAGACAACATTTTTCATTTGACTTTGTATTGGGGACTTTCCAATCTACGGCAGTACCATTGTCTTGAGTCAATGGTTCGTAGACTCGTTTGATTAAAGTTTTTTGGAATTTTCGAAAGGAAAATTTTTGATCAACGGCAATGTCAGCATTTGCAGACTTCAGTTGTGTCGAGAAAGTTTTATTGGGCCTTTCTGATAGATACAAGCCGTGCGCCCTATTGAAATTCCTTGGGAAGTCCTTCGGTGAAAATGACGAATTCTCATCCCCTATTTTTAGCCCCTTTAGGGCAGGAATTTTGAAAAATTCTTCCCTTTTGTCACTTTCGGTGTAAAAATAGGTGACTTGTGCAATATTTCAAGCGGTTTAAACTGTATTGTATTTTATTATATGAATGAATTTAAACTTTTTAGAGTACACAAATCTTTTACAATATGTTTGAATGACGGTGTTCTCGTTGATAGCGATATCTTCCAGAGAACCTTTGGATGGACTGTACGAACTAATGTGGTCAATGTTTATAATAACATAAGTGTGTGAGTTGGTGTGTGAGTGTGTGTGTGTGTGTGTGTGTGAATGTGTGTGTGTGAATGTGTGTGTGTGTGTGTTTTAAGTTTAAAATAAGTAAGAAGTTTAAAATATTGACCTTGACTTTCGCCTCACAGGTCCTTTGACATTCCAGATACTACAAATCTAACTGATGTCTCAAAAATGCAACATCGTTACTTGCCGGAAAAAATGGTTTTCGTATCCATTGTTAATCTTAAAACATCAAAGTTTTCTAATGCTTAAAACTCCAACATTCAGTTCAAGACAGGTGTAAATCGTTTACAGTGTTCCGTTTTTCAACGCCCTTCAACGGACTGACATAAGGTATACGATAGCGACAAAGACTGTCATCGGTTGAACAATAACAAGTCCTCAGATTCTCAGACGTTACCCAAAACAATGATTCCATCGAGCGTTTAGTGATTCAGGGTCGAGTTGAAGGCACGAGACCACGTGGTCGATCACCAACACGGTGGACAGACTCCATCAAATCTGTCACCAAGATCCCTCTGGCAGAATGTGCTCGCCATGCGGCCAATAGAGACCGCAGGAAAAGGATCGCGAAGGCAGCGACCGCAGTTGTGGGTGACCCTCATGACCACGACCAACGGTCAAGAGTGAACGGTTAAGAAGAAGAATTCGATAGCTAATGTCAATCCAATACATTTTTTTACTTTTCTATCATCGTTATTGCTGATCGAATGTAACTCTGTCAAAAAACTATAACAAACTGATGTCGATAAAAAAAAAATCTGATATTTTAAAGGCAATACCAGCTGAATGAAAACATCGAAGAATACCCATTATTTCATACTGTGTCGCCGAACTAATACAGTTTCTGCTGACAAATTGGCATTGGTCCAGCCATTGAGCAAGAAACAATTGGATATCGAGACGTTTGGCCACATAAATTGCATCAGATATTTATGACAGATCACGATATTGTTGGAGTTATGCATTTAATTTTTCATTATTGAATTATTTTTACTATGGACACTTTTAACGTAGACATCTTGCTACAACGTTCTCACGTAATGTACCATCTCAACATAAATGATGTAACCAAGTTATTGTAAAAGTATTCTGATTTAAAAGAGTGTCCATGGAGTTTTTTGCCCATTCTTCTCCATAGAGATCTACGTTAGGGAATCGGCAATTACAGTACTTTCACAGTTTTTATGTCTTGTGACTGGGACTGTAGCTACTTTTCATTGTTGTCTTTGTTTCGATTCGTTTGAAATAAATGCTTTGATTTTGATTTTGATTTTTTGTTTGGTGATTGGTGGAATTGGGGACGGTGAGTAATAATTGTTTTGTTTAGAGCCACTCATCATTTTCCTGCTCTTGTCCCTTGTTGTCACTTGGGGTCGGTGCAACACGTTTTTGCCTTCCATTCTCTCCTATCAATCGTCACGCTATCATTTACTCCTTTTTCCTTCATATCATTCCTTACACAATCCATCCATCTTTTTTTTTTGGTCTTCCTCTCCCTCTTCATCCATTAACATTTATATTTTTATATTCATCTGTCTTTTAAACACACGTGTTCCGTCCCGCCACATCACATGTCCATACCAAGACAGACTCGTTTTCATCTTTTCAGTAACAGAAAAGCCACTTTCAAACTTCCTCTGATATGCTCATTTCTTACTTAATCTATTATTAGTCACTACATGCATCTCTACATTCTCATCTCTGCTGCATGCTATATTTTTTCACCCGTTTTCTTCACTGCCCAGCATTCCGATCTATCTAAAGGGTGTAAATAGACCCTTAACGAAGCCGAAAGGCACTTGTTCTCCCCGTCTTTGCAATTATTTTTTTTGTTCTAGACCATACCTGGGAACCTTCTAGTTATGGAGATATTGGGGGTCAAAGTTTCAACTTTTTTTTTAAATACGTACATGTTTTTAATGTAAGATTTTTACTTTAAACACCTCCACGACCCCCCCACTATTCAATCCAACCATCAATCAGCACAACGCTTTGAGTGCGTTCCATCGAGTCCTACCGTAAAACGAGATTTTTCACAAATTTTTTTGCGTCAAGTTACTTAGTTTGATGTACAGAATGCTTGGTTGACGGCTTCGTGAAGGGTCTGTTTACACCCTGTATTTAGGGCTACTACACGGTGCGACACAAAAACACAGTGGATAAGCAAAACGTTGATAATTAAACAAGAATTGACATAATTCTTCGAAATTTCCACTTGATAAACATTACCAAAACGCCACTTAACAATAATTGTGTCAGCTATTAGAACATAAAAACGTTTGGATTATGAAAACAGTCCCCAAAGGACAATTAGCAGCAACCTTATATACCGTTATTTATTAATTTAGAGTAATTACTACTGCCGCAGAGCACTTTAACTAATTAAATACATAACATCGCCTTCCGTTTGGATGTAAACCTCTACGTCACTACCTGGATTGTGTTTATCGTAATGTATGGCCATGGGCGAGTAAACAAACTTAAATGTAGTGGCTTATTTCATCTCCTTAAAATTAAATATTACTTCCCTAATTTTGTTAACAATTTCAAGGGTTTTATTTTTTTTGCGCGGAACCCTAAGCTTTTTTATAAAAATAAGCCTAAGTTATTTCTTATAACAGCTATCTGCCAGTAAAGGTCCCGTCAAAATCGGTCCAGCCGTTTCGGAGATTAGCCGGAACAAACAGACAGACGCCCGAGAGAGCGACAAAAAATAAAAATATATATTTTTTTGTTTTAAGTACCGTATATACTTTCATATTATGCATTCAGTAAGAAGCTGTTATTTTGAAATTACAAACAGACACTTCAATTTTATTTATTTGTGTAGATACCTATTTAATGTATTCTAATTTAAGCAACATAATCACTAACCTATTTCCCCGGCATCACGCAAATTTCAGTCCTAAAACAGAAGTCCACATTAAACTAACATAACGAAACTAACCAGAATAATCTACTGCCCATCTAGCGAACCTCAAAACAGAGTTGGCTGAGCAAAGTTAATTTTTGCGCCAGTTGTTAATAAAATGCGATACAACTCGCAGACAGTGTAATTGCCACCATTAAAAGCTGCCAGTGGCGCCCTCTGTACCGACTAAGAATTGCGCTGTAGGGCGTAAACTGACACGATTCGGGAAATATCATTATTGTCATAAAACAAAAATTTTAAAAATAAAAAAGGATTGTGTGGTTTTATGAAACCACGGTAAAAGTGAAACTAACTAGCTGTGTCGTTGTTTACCAAAAGCAAATAAATAACAACATTTACATTAAACACTGACAAAAAAAACAAACAAATTAGCGTGGAGCACTGGCACAAATGAGTAATAGTCTATACACTACACGGTCAGCTGATGGAACTATAGACGCTGCCATATTGGCCTCGTCTGCTCTGACGAGCGCCTTTCACTTTATCCCTACTCCGCGGCCGACCGTCACGCGACATGCGATACACAGACCAAAAAATTTGAGACGATGTAATAAAAGTTTCACTTTAAAATTCATTTATTTCAGGCAAGATGCGCCTATACGAAAGTAAGATAAGATAAGACAAGATATATTTATTTGCTCAAACATGTGTCACACATAGAATAATAAAAAGTGCATGTTGGATGATTTAAAGTTCAGACATGTTTGCCACATACCTACTATGTCGTCCAAATTCTTTTGAATTCTAAATTGTGTTGTTTAATACTTTTCAGTCCAATTTCATTAATTTGAAATGAAAAACACTGCAAAAATAAAAAAAACATAATTGAATTGAATTTCAGAAATTTTAATAATTACATTTGCATTTTATAATTATTAAAAATAAAATAAATAAATAAACTTGTGGAATCTGAGGTACCGTACTACAAGTAAGTGCCCGACCCAGTTCTCGAGAAATACCATATCACGCTGTACTGGGATCGGTCTATCATTGCTGACAGGATTATTGTCGCCAATAAGCCTCACATAGTAGTGATAGACCGATCAGCGCGTCGCGTAATGATAGTCGATGTTACCATCCCGCATGACGAGAACCTCGTGAAAGCTAAGAAAGAGAAACAAATAAAATATCTCGACTTGGCACACGAGGTTGGCGACATGTGGAATGTGAACTCGGCTATCATTGTGACGATCGTCGTGACGGCCAATGGCCTTATAGCCAAGAGCCTCGACGACCATCTTTCGAGGCTCTCCTTAGGCGGTTGGATCAAAGGCCTGATTCAGAAGGCAGTACTCCTCGATACGGCTCGCATTGTGAGGAGGTTCCTGTCTCTGGAGCCCTAATCACCGGTAGCTTGGACACTGCTCCCGCTACCGGCGGACCACTATTTTTTATATTTTTAAATGTTTTTTTATATGTTTTTTTTTAAGAAATATTTAAAAATATGTTAAATAAGTTTTTGAAATGAATAAAGGAAATAAATAAAAATGTTAATTTAAATTGTTAGCAGGAATATTGACAGCCATATACAAAGAAATAGTTAGCTACCAAAATAATAATTATGTTCAGTTTTGTTTCAGAATATTTTATAACTGGCAGACAACACAAAAGTGAAAACGAACAGAGGTACAGTCACGAGCAGCAATATGTAAACACTTAACAACTTTTAAAATTGTCTTTCTCCTACTGTTCTGTCATGTTGTTACGAACATAGTATTTTGGATTCTCATATTTTTATGAAAAAGATCCTATTTCCAAGTTACAAACCAATTCAAGTTATTTCTCGCGAAAACTTCTTTTAAATTTATGAAAGTGTAAACATATTGGTGCTCGTGACTGTACTACAGAGATCACAGAGGGTCGGTCACTTTTCAATCTTATTACTGATAAGAAATATCCAGATTTCTTTTTGGTTTATATTGGACGACCTGTTTTTAGTAGCCAAATAAATGAATCAGACGACTGTCAAAGATCTACAAATGACAGCCGGGACCAACGGCTTATAGCCGAGTGCAATGAGACAAAAAGTACCCAAAAGGTGGAACGAAGTTTATAGTGATCGGATTTTCATTATTGATTTCCTGGAGGAGTGCAGAAAAAAAATATATTTAAGAAATAATTGAAGAAAATAGGAATTCCAAAAAATACTTGAAATATGCATAACACGGATAAAGAACAAAGTAACAGACCAAATTGGCTTTAAATGGATGCAAGGAGTTCACACTATTAAGCCATAATATGAATCCATCGAATTTGAAGTTATTCATAAACAAAAAAAATATATACCAAAGACAAATATACCAAATTAATATACAAAAGGAAAATATGGCAAAGGAAAGCGATATAGCGATAGCGATCTTTTTATATTTACTTACAATTTTTACACCTATGTTTAACAAGTAAAAACTTTGACTTTGACTTTGACTTTGAAATTATAAAAAAAAAGTCACGTGCGGCGAAATTTTTTTAAACTTTCTTCTCCACTCCTCCAGGAACTCAATAAAAAAAGTTTCATGAAAATCCGACCACTATAAACTTTGTTCCACCTTATTTTCTAATTGCACTCGACTATTAACGAGCTTTCCGAGGCACGCAGGAAACTCGGTATCTGTGCAATAATCATCACCCATCCCTAGACCAACCTAGGCAAGTGCGGCTTAACCTGAAGATCGACCCGAGCTGCTGTTATTATTTAGCCACGAGCTCCGTACCGGTCCGGATTAAATTGGTATTTTTTCTAACATCCACGCAGACGAAGCGAAACTAGTAAAACAATACATTCTTAGTAGGCACGTATTTCATTATTTCACGATAAAAAATAACATAAAATCACGTCTGTAATCCACGAAAGGTTAGGCAGAGGTGTACATAGTAGTACATCCATATTTCGCCAGTTATGTTTAAGTCCCATGTAGTGGGGGGCGAGCCTATTGCCATCAACCGGGCATAAATTCAGACTCCATGGCTGCTACTGAAAAAATCCTGATGGAAAAATCCAAGAACACTTTACTGGATCCGGGAATTGAACCCAGGACCTCAAGTTCAGCAGGCAGTTCAAGATAAACCTTTCCTCATATTCCCCGACACTCACCCCGCTACGTCCTACACCCCCGTGTGTGTGGAGGGTAGTTACTTGCACTGGCGTCGCTCAATATCTGTTATTCTCGGCGTAACACTACCGCCGCTAGAGTACGCTTCACTAGTATTCACTACTAGTGTTAAAGATGCAATGATGCGAATACTCGCTTTTAAGTGTTTTTTTTTTTTTTTTTTTTTTTTTTTTTTTTTTTTTTTTTTTTTTTTTTTTTTTTTTTTATAGCTGTAAAAGGATTTATTCTATACTAGCTTTTACCTGCGGCTTCGCTCGCGTTAATTTAGAATTTGACAATCAATTCGGTTTGTACTCTCTTGCAATAATATAATTCAATCATGATTCGAAAGACACGTGGCGCCATCTATTATTATTAGAACGTTTTTGTTGTTTTCCTCGGGAACAGTACATTTTTTCGGGAAGAAATTTATGCTATGTCTGTGTCTGTACATCTGACAACGTATATGCTAAATTTTAGGATGATCGGTTCAGTGGTTTAGGCGTTAAAAGGTAACAAACAAACTTACTTTCGCATTTATAATAGTCATTAGGAGTTAAGATTATGCATTTCAAACAGCCTTTCTGACGATAATATCTGAAGCAAATAGAAACCTTTGCTACCTACCTAAGTACGGGAAGTTATACACTCATTCGGGACAGTAGATTCGATTTGACAGAATTTCTAGCGAAACTTAGCCGACCCGAAGCGATGTCTCCACAATTTATTTTGGCGTTTAATCAGCTAGTACCGATCGGCAAACTGCGTTCGGAAGTTACTATTATGTTTGGATCGGCACATGGACATGTGGGCCCTCCACCGTTCCATGCAGGGTCGGCTTCCAGTCTAACCGGATGCAGCTGAATACCAGTATTTTACATGGATCGACTGCCTATCTGACCTCCACAACTAGTTAGTACTGCGTAATACGATACCCCTTGGTAAGACTGGTTGTCAGACTTTTTGGGCCACTGACTACCTAATGACAGTCAAAGATCTACAAATGACACCCGGGACCAACGGCTTAACGTGTTTTCCGAGGCACGGAGGAAACTCGTTATGTAATGGGTGGTCACCCATCCACAGACCAACCTAGGCAAGCACGGCTTAACCTGAAGATCGACCCGAGCGGCTGTTATTAGTTAGCCACGACCTCTTCAAATAAATCATTCTATTCTGACGTGTGGTAAATAACTTATTAGTCTGACTTGCTATCTTAGTTAGTGTCTGGTTTTGACTGGTTTGTTTTAGCTGATCACTGACTGTCATTCATTCATTTCGTGTCAATATGGGGTTAGTTCGAATAAAACGTCCCGTCGCCCGTGGTTCGACCGCGTAGTTCTACAAGTAGCAACAAAGGGTATTTTTCGTTTCGGTGGTTTTATCGTCTTTTCTTTTTCGTGTGGTTAGTGCCTAACCTGCCCCCGTAGCATAACCACTGTAGACAAGGATTTCTTTAACGGAAGAATCGACAAAAAGACAGATTGTGTCGACACAATGACAGATTTCTTGGCACTATCTGTCATTTTGTCAATTCTTCTGTCAAATAAATCCTTGTCTACGGTGGTCATGCTACGGGGGTTGGTGTCAGAGTTATTATGCCGCCCATGGGCCTCAGACTTGGCTTTACAAGCCGTCGAGATTTATGACACAGGTATGCTGGTTTTGGTTTCCTCACGAACTTAACCAAAGCAAGTGATAATTATACAATACAAATATTATTATGAGTCCGAAAATCAGAGGTGCGGGTTTTGGCTTCGAACTCGAGACCAACGACTTATTAAACGGCCCCTTGCCAATTAGCTATCGTGATTCGAATAAATTGATAAATTATTCCAAACCGAGTTAAACCACACTAGATTGTAAATTCATTCGAATAAATTATTCTAAGAAAATCAAACCGTGTTCCGTTGGTATTCGGTGAGACCATTACAACGGCTATAGACCACAAAGTGTGTTCGTTTCGTCGAATACGGCTGTAACGGCCACAAAATGTTAATTAAATGTACCGTACTCAGAATTATCGGGCCCACAGATATCCTAACAAGATGGCGGGGAGTAGAAGGGTTTGTACGAAAGTTTTGTTTCGATGAAGTCACACTTGCAATGGAACCAAGTAATTTTATTGTAAGTAAGTTCTTTCTTCATTTTCCTGCCTCAGGTCGATCTTCAGGTTAAGCCGCGCCTTCCTAGGTTGGTCCCTGGTTGGGTGACCAGCCATGAAATACCGAATTTCCTCCGTGGATCGGAAAGCACGTTAACCGTTGGTCCCGGCTGTCATTTTTATGTTTTACGACATTTTCGGATATTTTCATTTGTCTGACTAAATAAATTAATTGATTGATTTATAGATCTTTGACAGTCGTTACAGGTAGTCAGTGGCCCGAAAGTCTGACAACGGTTCGGGTCGCTTCCAGTCTAACCGGATACAGCTGTTTTTGTATTTTACATGGATACGATTACTTATCTGAACTCCACAACCCAGTTAGTACTGGGTAGTACGATCCCACTTGGTAAGACGTGAAGAATTAGATGATTAACGATAATCATGAGTGATGATGATTGATGATATAGTCACTAATGATGACGATTAGGAAATCATGCCGATGATCTGAAGTGATGTCCTTATTTTTGTTTTAACCTCTTAACTTACAAGTAAAGAATTGGACTAGAAAAAGAAAAATACTGACTGAAGAAACTTTTAGTATGCGGCCTCTGTACCGTCGTTTAGATCTCTATGGTCGAGCCTAACAGTACAAATTAGCGCAGAATGGACATAAACTTGTGTTATTATTGCGTTTATTGCCACCCATCCTTAATTACGTCTAGGCTGACCCATATATCAAGAGTCCACTGTGGAATGTCGCACAACTAAGGTTAATATTGCCATACTTGGGCAAATTGGTTCAGTGTTTGTCGTGAGCTTTTTATTTTACTTACATAAGTTGGTAAGATAAGAGGAGCTCGTGGCTAAATAATAACAGCCGGTCGGGTCGATCTTAAAGTTAGGTCATGCTTACCCATTACATACCAAGTTTCCTCTGTGCCTCTGAAAGCACGTTAAGCCGTTGGTCCCCGCTGTCATTTGTAGATCTTTGACAGTGGTAACAAGGAGTATCGTAATACCACAGGGTATTACGATACTCCTTGTATTGTTTACTAACTGGATTGTGAAGCTCAGATTGGCAGTCACTTCATGTAAAATACTGGTATTCAGCTGCATCTGGTAACACTGGAAACCGACTCCAACATAGTTGGGAAAAGGCTAGGCAGACGATGATGTGGAAGTTCAATGTAATAGGACTTATAGGGGACGATCACATTGCCATTAACCGCAATGTGATTATCCACGGCATAAACGCTGATTCCGGGTTGTAACTGAAAATTTATTGATGCAAAAACTCAATAACACTTTTCCTGAACTGGAAATTGAAATTTCTTCTTTGCTTTTTCTTTTAATTAATTACCATAGCGAACCCAATATGACACTGTAAACTTGTCACATTCTTGGTAAATGCAAGCGGTAGCTTTTAAAGTCGGAGTCGCCATCTTGGTTCCTTACGGCTTCTATAGGTATAGATAGATATGTCAATAGAGCTTACACTGAGGTTAAATTGTCAACCTTACATCACTTAATTTACGTATACAAGGTGTAACATAATAAACGCAAGACCTCCCGTGTGGTCTCTCAACTTTTATTCTACGAGTGCTTGAAATTCGCAAAAAAAAATGATCTTTGTATAGGAACCGACACGATCGGCTGATCAACATGTATGGCAAGAATGAAAAAAAAGTTATGAATTTCCAAGTCATATAACAAAAATTTGTCAGTTTCATGGTCTGAGATACCACACGAGAGGTCTTGCGTTTATTTTTTTACACCCTGTATATATATACTATACCAGTCCCACTTCTGAGATACAGGCCTCTCTGGGAATCAGTGGGCCATACTACGCCACACAGGCCACTTATTCCACTATAACCAAATCTGTCTTCCAGTTCCATTGTTATCTCTCCTGATCAATGAACCAAAATACCGACCCTCGGCACTATACTGTGGTAGAAACACAATGAGCAGTGAATCCACTCAATTTTCCATATTAACCAAATCGTACAATAGAAACAATTTGTAGGATTTCACTTTGGTTGGCTGACAAAGTCTCTAGAGATGCATTGAAATGATGCTCATGAATGACGAGCTAACACAATTGGCATAATAATGATGAATTATGATAGACTAGACTAAGTGGTAAACTAAAGCATACCTATACCTACAACATTAGTTTTAGTATATGCGAAACCTAATACACGTGTCTAGTATTTTTATGTAAAGAATCTATGTACAAAATTTCAAAACTGGATCATGAAAAATCACAAAGTTATAAGCTTGTTCTGTTATCTAATTGTCCGCACAAAATCGTGGTCACCACGCAGCATCGTCGCGCAGTCGTCTTGAGGTCATTGATAATTAATATTTGGCAGTAGGTGCCTAAATTACTGCGATAGGTACTTAAAGTCACTCGGTGTCCAACTTTTAATTTCTTTAAATATTTTTGGGAAAAAATATAACATGGTTAAAAAATGATTGGAATCGATTCAGATACTTATTCTGAACAAACTATATTCAGGTTTCGCATATACTAAAAATAATGTTGTATATTGTTTAGTTCACCTAGATTTTTCAATTACGTGATTTTGTTGTAAGTCCTCGGTATAGCATGTAAAAAACTGACTCGTTGATCAAATAGTCGCAGGCGCTACTGTTAAGCGAGGGTTCCGCTTTGGTTTCGCAGGTTAGATAATTATGTTTGAGTTATTGGATTTTTCCGTTCGGAATTTCTCAGTCGCCGCTCAAAGTCAGGATTTGTGCATTGGTACGGATGGCAGACTGCTGGGTATAGGCGTCCCATTTTTTCTGCCACACTTCCCGTTTCTATGTGTCCCATAAACAGGTTTCCCCACGACTGACGATATCTTCGACCCAACGAGCTTTAAGACGGCCCTGGTTTCTTTGGAGTCACCTTGGTCACCACTTGGTCAACGTCTTGTTCCATCGGCCATCTCCGCGTCTAGCCAGATGTCCTGCCTATGTCCACTTGAGGCGTAATTATGTATATCTAAATAAAGCATTAAACTCTCCTACGCTAGCATATTAGGCCGCAATATTCCGTTTATTTTTACAAATCATCATCTGCCTAGCCTTTTGCCAACTAGATTAGGGTCGGCTTCCAGTCTATCCGGATTCAGCTGAATGCCAGTATGTTACATGGAGCGACTGGTTTCCACAACTGGTTTATTTTTTTTAAATAAACCATCTAAATTGCCTGATTTAAGGGCATTACATGGCTCAAATCCCAAAAACAGCGTATGTTCAAAGAAATTTGCTGATGAATCCCTTCGTGCGTTTTCCGTGTAAAAAAAAAATGTCATAGTTAAGTTCATCACAAATAAATTGTATTGTTTAAAATTTTAATAAACCTTCTCAATTTTTTTTGGTTAATCGTAGAAAATAGGTCCTTTTTCAACCTTAATTGTAAATTATCTCTGTAACGACTGAATAGATCGGCATGAATTTTGTAACAACAAATACGTAATGATATACTTAACAATCTGTATTTTTTTTTTCTGTTATTTCTTTTAATATTTTTAAATAATAAATAAAAACCGAAATTTTGCGAAATGTGCGGGGCAAGTCAACAAAAACCAGTACAGGGATCAAATCATCAAGGTCATCGAGCAATGTAATGCCCTTAAAGCTATTTTGGGATCTCTCAAAAATGCTGTGTCTGTTCCTAATGGACTGACCGTGTCTATCAGATAATGTTTTGTCTGTAGACTGATATTGCTAGTCAGACTGAATTTAAAACAGTGCTGTAGCACTAATACAGGCGGAATAAAAATAACAAGAAATGTTTAGTATCCATGCAAATGTGTATGGATCGTAAACCTTTTGAAATGAAAAGTCTGTTACATGAAATAATTTACGATTGAAACTGAATTTTGAGGATTTTAGAAGAAAACACAGATGTTTTCTGATTCAGCATCTCAAGAAACTCAAAATTAATCGCAATTTTTTTTTTGATGGGAAGTCATCAAATGACCCCCCCCCCCGCTCTGGGCGGAGCGGAAGGGAGTGTCAGACTTGTACTGACTAAAACCCATCCATGTTCCTTCTTTGCCCTTTGTGTTCCAGGGCCACGTTATCTCTTTCGAACAGTCCCGCAGCCCTGGCAGGCATCGGCCCGTGCGGACCCTTACGTGGTTGCTGACATCTCTTTGAGGCGCGCGTGGAACACGAACGCGTCAAAGAGACCGGCCGGACGGCGAGCTAGCCCATAACTCGCCGTCCACAGGCCCGCGCCTACGGTGGCCGGGGGCCATCACGTGACCCCCGACGCCCAGGGCGTCTCCCGCGGCGGCTGGGACGTGAGGCTCTTTCTCTCTCACGTTCCGCCACCTCCTTCACTAGCATGACTGCTTCGCAGAAGGAGGTGACGGCTTCCCATTCCCTCTCGCTCCGGACCATGGCTTGAACCAGGGCCGGGCGCGAGAGGTCGCCGCCGCCGATCGCCTCTTCGAGGAAACGGCGCTGCTCCGCCCAAGCGGGGCAGGCCTACCACAGATGACCTGAACTATTGTCTCTCCCTCTTACTGTCATCATCATCATTTCAGCCGAAAGACGTCCACTGCTGGACACAGATGTCCCCCAAGTGTCGCCACATTGACCGGTCTGTGCGTCTCGCATCCAGCGAATGGGGTCTCGCTGTAATCCATCCGAAAGTTGTCATAAAAAGATCGCTTTTAGCGATGAAACTGCCCATTGTGTCACCCTATCTGAAATGTTTTCTTTTATGAATGTTCACTCATTTCTATTATATTCTATTCAATTAATCGGACGCCGTTGCTAAACTGTATTGGAGCGACCTCCAAAACCCAGAACAGTAATGGTTTAACCCTTTGGTATGACTGTTTTTCCAGACCTTCGTTATTTTGACTATCTGTAACGACTGTCAAAAATCTGTGAATGACAGCCGGGACCAACGGCTTGCTTTCTGAGTTACGGAGGAAACTCGGTATGTTATTGGTGGTCACTTATCCACAGACCAACCTAGGTAAGCGCCGCTTAACCTGGAAATTGATCCGAGCGGCTGTTATTATTAGCCACAAGCTCCTCCTCCTTCTACGAAAAACTAGGACAGGTCAGGTCAACATAAAAATATCGCAACAGCATCCAACAAGCTTGCTTATATCAACTCCATTTTAACAAAAGTTTCTAACAAAACTTACTACCCACCACAACTTAAAAAAGGATTTCCTTCGACCATAATAGAAAACTTTAAGCAACTTAAAGCTGGACCGTAACAATGGAAACTTATGTTTTATAAATGTTTAAAGTCGGGCAAAGTTTAGCGAAATATGTTAATTCACTTGATAAAAGTGGCGACCGGAGCTTTTGAAAGCCGATTTGTATGTGAATTTATTGTTATAATATACTGGCCGTTTAGTTCTCATTTTGTTGGAAAAAAACCTTAACGTAAAAGTGCCAGGGTAGCCCGCAGCCTGTGGACGGCGAGTTATGGGCTAGCTCGCCGTCGGGCGGTCTTATGACGACAGGCTGTGTCGACGGCGCGTTCGTGCTCCACGCGCGCCTCAAAGAGATGTCAGCAACCACGTAGGGGCCCGCACGGGCCGATGCCTGCCAGGGCTGCGGGAATGTTCGAAAGAGATACCGCGGCCCTGGAACAAAAAGGGCAAAGAAGGAACATAGATGGCTTTTGCAATTTGCATTAACTATTTCATGAAAAAGTCATTCAATGGGGTTAAATGAACTTATAGGGTTGTATTGATGATTCTAATGACTATAATTCTGTAACTACATACGTGTTACTTGTGCGAATCATATTTTCATCAACATACAACCGGACACTGACCTGCTAATTGCAAAATACGTAAGAAAATTTGATTTTTGCGGTCTACCCTAGCGCTTCCACCTTAAAACACTTCTTTAGTTCCTTTTTGTCTCAAGTTTTCAACCTCCTCAAAATCTTCAACTAACAAAAGTTCCAAGGCAGATGTGAGTGGAAACGCAGAATGACAACCTTGAAGGACATACACTTTATTGGTGATGTTCTACAGAAAGGTCAGGCGCGTAGTACTCGCAATCTGCGTAGTACTTGCATGATCAGATGAATGAGTATATAATAATATAAGTACGTGGATGAGATGAAAGGAGTAAGTAAAGATCGTAGCAGGTAGCGTTCTGTAGTTTCTGTCTGTGTGTTTGTGGGAATAGTTAATCGCACATCCGTGTGTCGACCTCACGTCGTGCACTCATTGAGAAGGCAATTTTCAGATGAGTATACAGGGCGTGAATAGACCCTTAAGCCATAACCGAAAGGCACTTGTTATCCCCGTCTTTGCGATATTTTTTTTGTTATAGACCATACCTGGGAACCTTCTAGTTACGGAGATATTGGTATATGTGATATATATTTTTTTAAATACATGTTTTTAATGCGAATGATTTTAACACACCTCCACGACCCCCGTACTATTCAATCCATCCACCAGCACAATGCTTTGAGTGCTTTCCATCGAATCCTACCGTAAAACGTGATTTTTCAGCCCCAAAAAAAAAAGGTTCCCAGCAATAATTTTTGCGTAAAGTTACTTAGTGTGATGTACAGAATTCTTGGTTGACGGCTATGTGAAGGGTCTGTTTACACACTGTATTGAAGATTTTTTAAACGGGAAATGGAAGAGACACGTTTTCTTAATTCTTCTGTTTTATTCTTGATGAAGAACACTGTATCAAGAAATTAACTTTTTAACAAACGAAAGTTACCGGACAGCATGCGTGATGAAGTAGATATGAATTAAGTATCTACTATCTACCCCATCACGCATCAGTTCATTGACAAAGCTTAAGGTTTCGCACTAGGCAGTGAAATTGCGGCAGCGCTCCACAAAATAGTACTTACTATTTTTCAGTCGACACGGCTTTCGGTTTTTTGGTAGATTTCAAGTATTTTTCAGGATTTGTAACCATATTCAAACAATAGCTATTATAATAATCAGGCACATTGAAAAAAACCTAAGATGGCAGTTGATGCTATAAATTGTTTGTATTGTCTTATTTCAAGCGAAGAAATCCATATGGAAACTCTACGCGAGAATAGAGTACATTTTGATACAAGTGGGGAAACTATGTCATTGCAGCCGAGGCGGAATTCAATTTTTATCGAGCCGAGAACTGCAGCGTGGGGCCGAGCGACAAATGCCTACGTGAATCAAACGACGTATATCAATACACTCACGAAGGAATAAAATAACAGAATGAACAGCATTTTTGTCATTAATCATTAGGAAACTATGACTTATTTTGCTTTTTTCCCCGCGTTTTGCATTTGCAGATTAAAGGAGAAGCAAAGGTACGAAGCCGCAAAACAACCAAATATTAAGAAAAGATAATCCAAATATTTTTGAATTTAAGACACAAATAAATGTTATAAAAGCATATAATTTTATAAAGAATAATCTTTATTTATGATATTCTGTTTATAAACACAATTTAAATATTCATACAATATTAAGGCTTTAAAAACATGCGCCTCTTTGCTGAGATAAAAATAAAACTATCACCGCCGACTGTAGGAATTGAACAATTCTTTATTGTTATCTGTGGAAATAAAACACTAGTAGAAATAAATGAAAAATATCCACGAGTGTGAAATACATTGCATGTTGAACCTAATAGTAGTGCAACAAGGGCCAGTTTTCGAGAAAGTGTATTGAAAAAATGGCGATCTCCTTTTCTCTTTACCGAACCCCGTCAAGGTAAGCACATGAAAGTCGGTCCGGTAATTCATTTGGAATAAATCTGCGGCGTTTTTACCACCTAGTGAGTAAAGTTAATCCTTAGCAGACTATTAAGGCATTTGATCCTATCACGTAACATTCTGCCGATTGCCATCGAGCGATGCGTAAATAATTTGATTTGTAACGCGTTCTCTGACTTCGATTATAATTAATACGAAGTTAATGAATGAATGAATTATTTTAATTTCGGATACGAAGAATCCGGAGAGTGTTAGTGACCTAATATAGTAATGTAGTTTTAGTACCAGTTACCAGTTCGACTGCCTCGTTGGTCGAGTGGTCGCAAGCGCGACTGCTGAGCTCATAGGTCCTGGGTACGATTCCCGGGTCGGGACAAATATTATTGGGTTTTTACATCAGGAATTTCTCAGTAGCAGTTATGGAGTCTGGATTTGTGCCCGGTTGATGGCAACAAGCTGCTTGGGTGTAGTATTATGTACACCTCTGCCTAACCCTTCGCGGATTACAGACATGATGTTATGGTTAGTTGTAGTAGTTAGCCTCCGTGCTGTTTTACAAAGAGGAGGCCTGTGTCCCAGCCGTGGGATAAATTGAGCTATTTAAGCATATCCTTGTGGTACACACACAAGAAACTGATTGAGCCAGAAATCGCGAGTTCTTTTCTCTATAGAACCACGAGAACAGCATAATGGTTCCAAATCTATCTTGCCACAAAAACTCGGTGCACTAAGCGGTTCCAGACGAGAATATCTCACAGTGTAAATAGATCCCCAAGTGGAGTCCTTTCCAACATATTATCTTTCACGGCGCATGTATTATGCATGCGAGTCGCAGACCAACTTTCAGCCAGCTAGACGTTGTAAAATGGCTTCAGTTAACACATTTTGAGCTCGTTTTTAAAGTTACGTTCAAGTTACAAGTTTCAATTTTGTCTTGGGATTGAGTTTTTGCATTCTCGAGGCGAAAATTGTGTTCTAATCTAAAATCTTATGAGCCAAGGGATCACATCATACACGTCTGCTTAACCAATACTTTTCTTAAAGACGGACTACAACGCGTCAGTCGGGACCGCCACTACTCGATACTATAGTATACAAGGTATAAAGGGACCCTTCACGATGCCGTCAACCAAGCATTCGGTACATCAAACTAAGTAACCCTACGCAAAAATTATTGCTGGGAAACGATTTTTATTTTTGGGGTGAAATTTCACGTTTTACGGTAAAACTCAATGTAACGCACTCATAACATTGTGCTGATGGATGCATTGAATAGTACGGGATTAGTGGAGGTATTTAAAGTAAACTTATAACAATAAAAAATTGTATTAAAAAAAAACTTTTGAAAAACCTGGAACTTTGACCCCCAATATCTCCGTAACTAGAAGGTTCCCAGTTAAGGTCTAGAACAAAAAAGTGATCGCAATGACGGGGTGGACAAATGCGTTTCGGCTTCGTTAAGGGTCTATTTACACCTTTTATGTTTTTATAAGCATTTTCCATCGTCTACCGCATAACATATTCCACGAGAAAGAAATAGCGTTCAAACCAAATCTATTTTAAAAATAAAATGACACGGAGTTTGCAGACGAAACCTCATTAAATATTTACTTACACTAACATCAGTAGCTAACTAAAAATAAAGTTATTGTTTAGTGCTTTTTCGAACCAAACATTATTTTAGTTAAAATTACCTTTGTAAAATAATACTGAAATCAGTTTGTGGGACATTTTGGTGTGACAGCCGTCCAATTTCCAGTTTCCTGTACAGTTAGTTTTAATTAAATTGTTAGTTTTTTTTTTTTGGCAAAATTGTAGTGTTTCCAACAAAAATAGACAAGTTAAATGCCATCCGGATGAGTTATAGAAAGCAGGATTACGTAAAAAAAGAAGATCAGTGTCATTAGACACATAATATTCTTTACAATAGTTTCCAAATCATTTAGACACCTTTTTTAGTTCAGAATAGTTACAGTACTTATGAGAACATTTGTGTCACTTGTTTAATTTTAATATTATATTTTTTAATTATTTTATTTTCTTTGTATAGATTCTTTTTTACCGATTGTGTGACGATCGTAGACCTTGTACATTCCTAGATGCTTGTTAACTTTTTTATCTTGTTTTACGCTTTTGTGAAGTAAGCCACCGACTGATTGTCTGGCATACGCTGTCCTCCCATACGTAAAAGAGTAACCATGGAGTTTCTTGCCGGTTCTTCTCCATGGGAAATGACCAACTGGAACCGTGCACCTTTTTGTCGACGTTTTATAAATGCCCATCACTGACATTATTAAAAGGAAAGATTTGTATGTTTGTAACGAATAAACTCAAAAACTACTGGACCGATTTCAATAATTCTTTCACCATTAGAATGCTACATTATCCCTGAGTAACATAGGCTATATTTATTATCGCATAAAAAAAAAACCACCCGTGCGAAGCCGGGACGAGCCGCTAGTGTAAAATAAAATATTTAGATTTTTTAACGTCACAGATCATGCCCGTATTTTCAGAAAGGTTAGGCAGAAGTTGTAGTATTTCAAATCAAATCAAATCGTTTATTGCTATATCCATAATGTACACTTACAGGTGGTAAATAAAAAAATAGAAACAATTATGGACCCTGTCGGGCACAGCAAATTTTTTAAATAAGTAGAGAGAGGAAGAGCGCTTTATTACTTTTACTTGTTGTTAAGTTTGAATTATTTTCCATCCTATTAAGTATTTTATATTTCCATTCATTTACTTAATCTATTAATATTATATATGTAAGTCTATCTGTTCATTTCTTATTTATTTAATTATATTTAAAATTACTTATTTGTTTACTCGCTTTAAAAATTGTTCATTATTATTATTGTAGTATATTTATATATAAGTGTTTTAGTATTATTTATTGTTTATATATAAATAAGTATGAGTGTTAAAGTTTAATTTATTTTTGTTAAGTTTTGCTTATTAAATACCTTTTTTTTATAATTATGTGTAATTGTTGAATTTATCCGTTAGATATTCGTGAACTGTGTAATAGCTTTTTTTAATTATGTATTCTTTTAATTTATTTAAAAATATACTGGTTTTATTTTGGTTTCTTAAGTCTTCTGGTAATTTAATATCACCAAAGTTGCGCAATGTTAAGTCCTATATAATAGGGGACGCCATCATTTGTGATAATCACAGCAAACCAGCGGTTATTAGCTGCAAACCAGCTGTGGCCACACGCAGTAAAAATTAGGCCGGTCAAGCGCAACATTTGGGACCCTACGGTTTGTTGTTGTTTAAAAGACGGCTTAATTAGGGCAAGGGGCTGTAATTTGATACAGATTTTGCGGTCAATAACACATAACATAACATACTGGGTAATACGATACCCCAGTTGTGATAGATAGTTGTGTACTGCCGTATGAGAATTGAATATTGCCATTCCTACTGTTTTTAAGAGCAACAGAAAGGAATAAAGTTGAAACAAAGGAATTCTAATCCTTTTCACTAAAGTCAAGTCACCTAGGTTTCTATATTAAGGTTGTAGAGCCTATTTTCACTCACGACCTCACCCTTTTACGGCGAGCTTAAGATACTTAGGACCTTTAAGTTCAGGTTTTCTCACAATATTTTATTTTAGTCAGTATTATAGGATTAGCTTTTATAAGCCCAACTTACAAGAACAGTTTTTTGCCCTGGATTGATTGACAGAAATGAGAATAACCAACCAAATCATTTGACTTACGATATGATTTATTTATAGTTAATTAAAACAGTATAACATCAGTTACAATGTCTAATAAACATAGAGACAGAAAGCAAAACAAAAGAAAAACATCCAGTTGATAACATTCAATGGTTAGGCGAAGCCGCGGACATAAGATAGTAAATAATTGCAGCATTTGGGTCGATCTTCAAGTTAAGCCGCGCTTACCTAGGTTGATCCATGGATGGGTGACTATCCATTACATACCGAGTTTCTTCCGTGCCTCGCAAAGCACGTAAAGCCGTTGGTCCCGGCTGTCTTTGTAGATCTTTGACAGTCGTTACTACGGTAGTCAGTGGCCCGAAAGTCTGACAAGCAGTCTTACCAAGGGGTTTTTACCCAGTACTAACTGGGTTGTGGAGGTCAGATAGGCAGTCGCTCCGTGTAATATACTAGTGTTCAGCTGCATTCGGTTAGACAGGAAGCCGACCCCCAACATAGTTAGGAAAAGGCTAGGCAGATGATGATGTAGGTAGTGTTTACCTACCATAGTAAAACCTAGACTATCGGAACCCACGTTTCATTATAAGTAGTAGTCGGTGTCTGAGTAGTGCCCTACGTGAGTTTTGTTCCGAAACGCATACACGATACACGCAAACATTCGGTAAGGAAAACGCTTACAAAAAAGGTCGGCAGTTCCGCGGTCACGTATGGAGTAGGTCCCATTTGCTGACGTCACCGTATTGCAGCTTTATCTGAAAACGTGCCTAGAATCTCGGCCTAGACACACGTTGACTGCTCTTTACATTCAGCCGGCAAATGATAGCGGCTTTTTGTAGTAATAGGAGTTTTGTTAGTTTGATTTTGTGATTTGGTTAACGAAGTTGGTTCTTCACTGAGTATTTTATGCAAGGAATCGTGGAGAGTTTATTAAATAAGATCATATTATGAGAAAGTTCATATGTCTGATAAATCTAGATCTTTCAACCGTCTTGGCGTGATGAGGAGGCGGACATAAACACATCTTAATAGATATGTACCTATTTATCTTCGTGGGTGCTCGGGTCAGTACTTAGATGCCTATTAAATTGGAACGAAGGTGGTGTCAGGATCTAATCTCGTTTGCGGGGCGAACATGGCCAGATATCGCACAGGACAGAGAGGTTTGGAAGGAGAAAGGGGAGGCCTTTGCCCAGCAGTGGAACACTCAAAGAGGCTAAACAATTGTGCAATAAGCTTCCTACCTACATAAGCATAATCAGCCTATAATGTTCTCACTGCTGGAACTCAGGCCTCCTCTCTATGAGAGAGAATTGGCTATAATCCACCACACGGACCCAGTGCGGGTTGGTAGATGTCACATGTCTCCGAATTTTTGGTTCTAAGACATGCCGGTTTTCTCACGATGTTTTCCTTCACCGTTTTGAGAGCAGTGGTGATGAAATAAATTACCCAAATGCGCCTGCCTGGGTTCGAACCCGCGACTTACTGTTTGTAAGTCGGGGCTGCCACCACTGGGCCACCGCTGCTCCTCATTATCTTCTATTTCATCCTATCTCATCCTACCTACATTACATGCAGTTTTTGACCCTAAAAAATCACTCTATTTGTTTTATCATGTTTAGATTATCTGTGCTCATAACTTCAATGGAGTTTTGCTAGTTCAATTTAGACCTTGTCTTTGAATAAATAAGGTCTGGGTTTCTTCCCGGTCAATGATGAACGGCGATAGACTTGCCTGTTTTTTAATGGGAGTTAAAACTGCCGTACTGCCTCGTTGGGCTGGTGGTCGCAACCGCGACTGCTGAGCACGCGGCCCAGGGTTCGATTCGCGGGTCGATCAAAGTGTTGTTGGGTTTTACCATCAGGAATTTCTCAGTAGCAGCCACGGAGTCTAAATTTGCGTTCGGTTGATGGCAATAGGCTCGCCTCCTATTACACGGGACTTAAACATAACTTGCGAAATGTGGGTGTACTATTAAGTACACCTCTGTCTAACCCATCGCGGATTTCAGGCATGATGTTATGTTTAAAACTGACGTAATACCGGCAACAGGTATGTTGCATGTCATACTGTTCAACCCCGGTTTATAGATACCTGCGACCACACTGAAAGCCATTCTTATCTAATCCATTACAAAAACTCGCCGACATTTCAAAAAACGTGACGGTATCTCATAAGTTTCCGCCGTAAGCTTAAGTTAGATTTTATCGTAAGCGTTTTCTAACGACGCTTATTCTAGCATTTACCTTCTATTTTTACAGGGTGTAAACGGACCCTTCACGAAGCCGTCAACCAAGCATTCTGTAGGTACATCAAACTGAGTAACTCTACGCAAAAATTATTGCTGGGAAACGACTTTTTTTTGGGGTGAAAAATCACGTTTTACAATAGCATAACATTAAAACAATGTGGGTATTTAAAAAAAAAAAACTTGTGAAAATTTTGAAATTTCGACGGCCAATATCTCCGTAACTAGAAGGTTCCCGGGTATGGTCTAGATTTCTAGAACAAAGAAATGATCGCAAAGACAGCAAATGCCTTTCGGCTTCGTTAATGTTACTTTTACACTCGTTGCTGTTACTGACGTGAGGGACTGTGGCTGTGACCGACACATGAGGCTATCTTCTAGGTTAAGCAGCACTTGCTGAAGTCGGTTTAAGGATGGGTGACAGTCCCACCAATGACAAGCAGTTGATCCCGGCTGTCGAACTATATTTGTCAGTCTGACTGTAAAAGCGAGAAAGTTAAACAACCAATCTTAACAAAGGGGTATCTGGGGTCGCTCCATGGAAAATATTGGTACCTATTCAGCAGCATTCAGATAGACTGGTAGCTGACCCAAAAATGGTAGGTAGACGATGAGCTCTAAAATAAGCGTAACAGAGAAAGAAACCTCATACAAGATGGAAGGAACGCCGACGTTAAAACAAAAAAAAAAACGAACAAATTTTTCTAGGGTAATTTCAAAATAAACAGCTGTTCCATACATTACAACTGTGTAGGTATTGCACTGTTGTAGGAAACGGTAAAATGATGTACTGCATACGTGGTAACCGTTTTATCGTCGGTGTCTCTTCCATCCTGTATATACCTATACAAACGTCAATATGGATATTACCCCTTTCTATATCCTTCTTTGTTCGTGTCAGGAATGGTGGGTTTAGACACACTCAAATTCAGGCGAGAATCCACGCGTGCTCCCCGAACCAACAACACTCCCACTGCTAGAGCAATTAAGTTAATAAATGATTTTCTAAAATATATTCCTGAGGCAGATTTATTTTTTGACTCTCAATGGACAATCGCTAAACATGTGCATATTTATTTAAATATGAAGAAATAGTTGTTAATTGTAATTGTTTTTGCCTGTATAAGGTTGTTTTTTGTTTACAAATTTTATGTTACTCCGGTTGTTTATGTATATTTTAAGAAGTTTTAATTAAAATGATTGATGTAATTTTGTAGTATTAGAATAGATATAAGCGATTTGGTTTAAACTGTTAGCTTATATTTGATGAATAAATGAATATCTAAGTAGGGACCAGAATTTGAATTCCATCACATCAATCCAGCTATTCTGAATCTGCAGAAAAAAACCTTTCATAATTGTTTCCTTACTGCTTACTTTTCAAGTGAGATAGCGCAATTATTTCACTCATAGATTCTGTAAAACAGCGTGGATGGTTCTGGAACAATCTAGAAGGGCGGACGTTAGTTACAACTAATCTCCGGGTAACACCGTGAGTGATGTTGTTCCGCGTCTGATTGCTACATCGTCAATTGTGTTTAATGTCGGCAGGAGGCAGGGTTGTCACTTCTTTAATCAATTTTTTTTCATCACAATTTTTTTTGTGGACAGAAAGTGCCTCAGCTCATAAACTTGCTTAACATTTGTGAGAGCATTTTATTGGTGCTCGAAATAGGCATAAAATACCTTAGTTACAGGTACCAATACTTACGGATATAAACAAATACTTCGATCATCATCATCATCATCCACAGCCCGAATTCACCCACTGCTGGGTATAGGCCTCTCTTTTCTCGTGCCAATCCCCACGGTCCTGTGCCAGCCTCATCCAGGTTTTTCCCCCGATGGCAACTATGTCGTCTGCCCATCTCGCCGCCGGACGACCCACGTTTCTTTTGCCAGTTCTTGGACGCCATTCGGTGACAGCCTTAGGCCACCTGTTATCACTGCGCCTTGCTAGGTGTCCTGCCCAACTTAAAATAAACAATAAATACTTACAACAATACTTCGATAATAAAGTTTTATCTTTGAATTTCTACGGCATGTAAAGGCAAGTCAGAGGCCTATGGGCGGCTTAAAAACTCTGACACCAGGAGGCACTAACCACACGGTACAGAAGATCTTTTAATAAAAAATATTTTTGAAAGAAAATATATTTGGCCTGATTAAGATTAAACTACGCTAAGTAGGACACGTAGGCTGCAAATTTTATTAATTTTCTAGTTTTTAAAAATCCCTTCAAATGTCAAAATAATTCATATAATGTTCACCTTCCCAAACGTCTTTTTTCCACTGTCACGTTAAAATCAAAAGATTTTTCTCACTCAAAATACATTTACGAACGCGTGCCAACCCTACTTAGGCCATGTAACATTTTATCGCAAGCAACCTTATGAGGCGGCCGTCATGTGAAAATTTACGGCCATGTCTTACTACCTTTTTATTTCGCGCCAAAATAAGTGCTTTATTGTACCTACCTACCCTCTTGTTGAGCACAATGCGTGAACATGATACTGTATTGTGTCCAGTCTTTTGTTTTAGAACAAATGAATGACGGCTTTGGACGTTGTCTTGCTTGCTTTTCTCTTCAGGCGCTTGAACATCAATATTTTTTCTTGCCCCATTTTGTCGATTCTTCCGCCATAGAAATCCTTGTCTACGGTGGTCATGCTACGGGGGATGGAGTAATTTTTTGACTGCCTCGTCACACTTGGGCACTTTTGGCCTAGCGGTCGCAAGCGCGACTGCACAGCATGAGGTCCTGGGTTCGATTCCCGGGTAGGGTAGTGCTATTTGGCTTTTCCATCAAGAATTTCTCAGTAGCAGCCACAGAGTCTGTGCCCGGTTGATGGCAATAGGCTTTTCAAAATCAAAATCAAAATATTTTATTTCACACTTATAAAACGTCGACAAAAAGGTGCACGGTTCGGGTTGGTCGTTTCCTATGGAGAAGAACCGGCAAGAAACTCCATGGTTACTCTTTCTCGCTCCAAGGTTACTCTGGCTCGCCCCCTATTACATGGAACTGAAAACATAACTGGCGAAATGTGGGTTTACTACTAGTTACACCTCTGCCTTCGAGGATTACAGGCGTGATTTATAGTAATTTCTTTCAAAACTTTTGTAAAATGCAATAGATATATAAGGTCTAACTATTCATACACGAAATATTTTCAGGGAATCATCTAACGGCTATAACAAAGGCATTTCAAGGGATTATTTTTTTTTATCTGAGTATATTTTTATAAAAAATAAATAATTTAAAATTACTTGACCCATAAAATAAATACTAGCTCCTTATTTTTGAACATCCATTACGCTAGTTTACTACGTCGTATTTACTTAGTGTCATTGTTAGAATATGGGAGTAAAGATTGTATGCAAAAAGTCTCAAAAATTTTTAGAATTACAATAAAACAAAAACACTCAGATAATTTTTTTTTCGTTGCTTTGGCGACTTTACTACTATAGAAGTTACTCTTAAAATATTTCGTGTATGAATAGTTAGACCTTATATAGTATCACAAATTTTACATTGTTTTAATTCACAATGTTGGGAGATGCACGATCCACCGTGCACTGGAACTTATTTCCTCCAATAAAAACTGTTTGTACTCGTCGGAGAACAATATTCTACACTTCATTGTGAACTGCACTATACAATTATGCCGATTGTAAGCACGACGACGGCCAATCAAGCTGCACAAAACCAGTTAATACGGATCTCTCATTGCACGGGAAATCGATACATAGCGAGGCCATGTTATACTGGAAATGTATAGCTTTATATGTCGTTGTGTGTACTACAGAAAAGCTTCCTCTTAAATGAGAGAGAGAGTTGTATAAACTTCTAACTAAGGAGTATTTTGTTGGTTTCAGCTTTGATAGCCCTCGAACGAGAATTCATTGTATAAAATTGTAAATCAATAGTTTGAACACCAAAGAAACGATGGATGGACTGTATGAAAGATGATATGGCTACAAAAAGGCGTGACTGCTGAGATGACGAGTAATAGAGAAGCATAGAAAGAAAAGAAATGCTGGGCCGACCCTTAATAAATTGGGATAAGGACAGGAGTATGATGATGATACACGATGTACCGTGACACGAACTTTTACCAATGATTCAGTACATAATTTAAGACCCAGCAGCATTGAAAGTTTTCGTCGAATAAAAAAAAATCAGCTGTTCCCCACAATAGGGTAGTTGACAAACCAATCAATCGACATACTTTTTAAGAGCTGTCAAAACGTGATTCCCCCTTAAATTTTGAATGGCAATAGCACGCTATGACGTCACTATTTAATCAACTCAAAGACTCAACTATTTATTGATTTAAAAGCAACTAAAATCTAATTTTGCAATTAATTGAAAATTAGTCGGGTTTTCAGGTATTTTAATGAATTATTTTTTAGAGAAGTTGTATCTTGGAATTATTGTTTAATGGTGTCAACTACCCAATTATTATGCTTATTAGTACCAAAAAAGGAACTAAAGAAACTCTTGTATCTACCTACTGCGAATTTGTTCGTTCATCTGTCTGTTACAGCTACTTACTCGTATTTCAGAATATCGAAAATTTAAATCTATAGTAACACCTGACATTGACAGACAAACAGACACACCAGGTATTCTGTAAGGGTTCTGTTTTCTCATTCAGACGTAGGGAACCCTAAAAAATTAACAGTATTTAAACCCCCCGGGCTAGCTTATGACAACCCTTTTAACCGCTTCTTCAAGTTCAAACATTTAATCCATTCGAATCACCCTTAACCTCAACGCTGGTGTGCGAACTTTAAACTAACTTTTAACTTGAAAGTCATTTATATCAAAGAGACCAAAACCATCATAAAGTTTCGTCTTGAACCAATCTTTAACGGCTTTGCCTTGCAGTCTGAAACTTTTAACTATTGAAGTTAAAAATGACTTCAATAATCGGAAAATATTTTGTGGGTACAGTACTTACCAGTGGCGAGGGTTTCATACAACTCGATTCCTACCGGATTCCCTTTGAAAAATGGCACAGTCAGTATTCTATAGACAAATAATATAATCACATTAAAGATATGTACCTACTCCGGCTTACTTCTTATAAAAATTTACCCTTCGCTTCTGGTACTTACGTAGGATCAAAGAAAACCTTCACAGGTGTGGCGAATATCTTTAGAATAATTATCTTTAGTTTATATTTTCTAGCGTGTCTATGGCAATCTAAATTGTGGCCAGAACTGAACAAAGAGTTCAGCGCCTTCAGTAGCGTCCATCAGATCCTGTAATGAACAAACAAAACGACACGCTGGGCACGATATTAAGTGTCCCATCCTTTGTGGAACAGCACCGCATTTAGATCCCAGGACAGAGTCATGAATGAATCTCCACCTGACCAGGTTTTCCGTGCTGCGGCCAACCTGAGTTCAGAGAGTATTTAAAGACGAAGAAAATATGACATGATCGTAAGCGTCTGCCTTACTCCATGGGAAAAGCTGCAAGGTAAACATATAACCTTAGATTTAGTATATGCGAAACCTGAAACACGTGTCTAGTAATTTTATTTAAAGAATCTATGTACAAAATTTCAAAACTGTATCATGAAAAATCACAAAGTTATAAGCTTGTTCTGTTACCAGGTTGTCCGCGCAAAAACGTGGTTACCACGCAGCGAGCCCGCGTGCGCGCCTCCAGCGACGTCTTGAGCTCATTGATAATAATAATTTGGCAGTCGGTACCTAAATTATTGCGATAGGTACTTGAATGTCGCTCGGTGTCCAACTTGTAACTCTTCTTAAATATCTTTGGGACAAAATATAACATGGTTAAAAAATGATTGGAATCGATTCAGTTACTTATTCTAAACAAACTATATTCAGGTTTCGCATATACTAAAAATAATGTTGTCTAATGTTCAAATAAGTTTTCAAAAATGATGATATCCTTACTTTTTATCTCTACCTTTAACCGTTGAAGGAACACACCATAAGAAACTCCATATACGGAGATAATATCTAAAAGTGCCTATAAACGTCCCAATTTCGCTCTTGAATATATTCCGCTATATTTTATGGCAGCGATATCAGTTTCATAGTATGTTACTTGAATGGATGCCAAGAATTCTTAAATATTATGTTACCTATTGCTACAAAAATATTTAAGTATCTTACAATAAAATTTTGAAGTTACACAAGAACGATCGATGATGTTCATTAGCATGACATTATTATGTCTACAATTGTGTATATTACAATAAGGCTCAATTTATAGTGGCGCGAAACGGAATGGACGCGACTGTTGTGGTTTTTTTGGAACAAATTTGTACAAAGCATTATAGACCTTATGTCAATTTGGTAACGTATTAACTATAGATGCGACTAAAAAAAACGAGAGAATTCTCGCGCATTTCCGGGAATTCCTGTATCTAGCTGCTCGTATCTAGTTTACACGTTACACAATTGACATAAAGTTTATTGTCCTTTGTCCCATTTCATTACGATAAATCGCTTCTAATTCTTCCCTGTCAGCCGTCACGCTATCACTTTCTCCTTTTATTTTATCTGAGATACAATTACACTTCTTTGGCCTTCCTCGCTCTTTCCATCCACATACGGGTACAACATTATATCCATAAACAAAAATATTTACATTTGAGTTCCTCGCGTTTCATCCCTCCTCATCATATACTAATACCACATACCACGACAGATTGGACGAGGCTGGCACAAGCAAAGACAGGCCTATACCCTGCAATGGGTGAGGTCCGGCTGTGGATGAATGAAATAATGAAAGACAAGACTACTCCAATATCAGACGTAAATCATTTATTAACAGCATTACAACATAGTAAAAAAACACAGAGTACAGACACGTACGAAAAAATCTAAAAGTCTCTAACTATAAACTTAAAAGACTAAAAATTATGCAGTCATCAAAAACAATTAATCTCGATTAAAAGGTTCAAATATAAAACTGTTCCAATCCGTACATCGTACGTAAATTATTATCGAAGCCTTACTTTCTAAACTGTATTCGTAATTTACCTCAAACTTTTTTCATGACTTCAGCCAGAGTAACGAAAGGCATGCATGTATTTTTAGCATGCTCTTCTAATTCAGCTTGAGATCTGAATCGCTTTCCATTCGATCCACAACTAGTGTATGAATACGATAGTGAAAGAGCTTCTTTTGAAAATTCGAGACAGAAAAGTCAAATGCAAGGAGCTTTAATTGAAAATATAGTTTCCTGTAATTTGCCACGAGCTTTGCTGCATTAAACTCCATTTTAAAACAACACTGAAGTTCGATGAAGGTGTCAGCGGTTCTGGGGATGGTGTAAATAGTATTCTATTTATCTATGTTGAAAAGATAATTCTGGATCTGAAGATAGTTGAGATTAGTGACGAGATGATATTCCTGAATGATTGTTCCTTTTTCATTGAGTTGGTTGATCTTGTCGTTGTTGGACGAATCGCACGTGACTAAAAGAGTGATGAATTTAAACGTTGAGGGATGGAGAGGGAGAGGAAGACCAAAGAAACGATAGATGGATTGTGTGAGGAATGATATGAAAGATAAAGAAGTAAATGATAGCGTGACGGTTGACAAAGGAGAATGGAAGAGAAAAACGTGTTCCGCCGACCACAAGTAACAAGGGACAAGCGCAGGATGATGATGATAACGATGATGATGATGATGGTTGTTCTTGTCGTGAAGATCATGATTAAGGTTCTTCTTTAGGTATCAGTCTATTTTCTCTTAGCTGTTGAATTGACGGCAATGATAGGCCTTGCTTGAGCTCAGGCACGACCAAATTAATAGATTTAAAATTATTTCTGAATGCTTCACCCTTCTCCACGTATACAGCATTAAAGTAGCTTTTTGCACTTAAAATAGAGTTGTAAATATCTTCTAACTGTTTTATGTATTCTGCACTATCATTCTTAGTTCCGTTTCCAGAGTTTTTCGGTGCTAGATTATGTATAAGATTTGCAAGGGTTGATATTTCTGCATTTAAAGAAGACTGACCTCCATCAGTATTCGTTTTAGGTTCTTTATGCTGTTCCAGATGATTTATAGAAGATATTCGACTTGTACCAGTAACCACGGTCTCACTCGATGGAGTTTTCGATCTTTCTGGGGTTTTACCCAACTGTAAAGCCGGGTTATGTTTTTTAGTTGTAATTGTTGGGTATGGCATATTAAGTACAGTTTCTAGCATACTTTTTTCAGGTGGACGTAATGTTTCAGGTTCACAGTCATTATCAATGTCAGTATTACTGTCAGTATTACTGTCCGTATTACTGTCCGTATCACTGTCATCAGTAGAACTAATGATTTCTATTGTTTCATGTGGCTCTTCTGTTCCATATTTACTGAACAGTTTTTTCTTTGGGAGAATATTCTCATTCGTTGTAATTTCATTTTCATTTGATAATCTACGCTTGAATGATATTGATGGAGTTTCATTTAATTCTGAAAAAACAAAACTGGTTTTAATAACACAAAAACTTCACAACTGTATCCACAGAGGTGTACCTACAGCCACATTCCGCCAGCTATGTTTAAGTCCCATGTATTGGGCGCAATAGACTCGCTAAATGTCATATCCAGACACCGAGGCTGCTACTGAAGAATTCATGAAGGGAAAATATTTTACCCGACCCAGACCTGGGAATCGAACCCAGCCCCGCATGATCAGCAGTTGCGTTTGCGACCATTAGATAGACACTAGGCAGATACATGAATACAAGAATATTGTGCTGTAGTTCTAATCAAAAACATAAATGATTGATTACCTGCGTTGTTCAGGTTGTTGTTTGGCGGTCCATAGGCGGTAGAGGGTAAATCCATTTCATCCTCTTTTGTCAAAAAATTAAGTAATTTGCATGCTTTTTCATAAGAACCTGTAAAAATAAATAGTTCGTGAGTTCCAAATCTTGTTAAATATGTAGTACGTAGTGTACACACGGCAACACATCAAGCTATACATTTCCAATATAACATGGCCTCGCTTTGGATAGATTTCCCTTACAATGAGAGACTTGAATAAACTTTTTATTGTATGTCTTGATTGGTCGTCATGAGTACATGAAAACTGGTTAATGGAGTAACATATTTCAGTGCTTATTCTCATGTCAAAAATATTTTGTAGCACGCGTGCTGTAGTTTCTTCATCAAAACAATACAAAAAACATTTATTGCGAGGACATAGTACATGAGGTGAAATTTTAATTAGTTCTTTATACCATATCAGTCGCATGTCACTAAAAGAGTGATTAATATAAATGTATCAACATTTATGGGTGGAATGGGAGAGGAAGATCAAGGAATGATATGAAAGAAAAAGGAGTAAATGATAGCGTGACGGTTGACAGAGGAGAAAGGAAGAAAAAAACGTGTTGCGCCGATCCCAAGTAACATGGGACAAGGGCAGGAAGATATCCTACCATATTTTGCACACCAAACATAACGCATTATTCCTCTAAGTACTACATGATTCTTAAATTATATTATTTTACTTTTAGGATAGCAGGAAACTGGGGCCCTGAGACAGTGAGGAGGGGTCGCGGCAGGCCATAAAGAAGATGGCGCGACGAACTGGACTGGATCCACTAGAACTGGATGGGGGACGCGTGGGTTTGTGAGAAATGGGTGTGGGAGAGGCCTGTGCCCAGCACAGGCTAACAAAACAAAAAAACTATGTAACTTATTTTTTTTAGTGACATTTATGACGGTTAACAGGCTTTATTAATAATGATTATATTATAATTCTTTTTTTAACGAATTAATTAGATTTTTTTTTTTTTTTTTTTTAAATAATATGTCTCGTTTAACCAGTCATACGGAAAACATCCTGCGTAAAATTATCAGTACCGGTTACAAACATTATCAATGCACAATAAGTCGGCCATGTTGGATTGAATGGCTCTTTATTTTTAACTTGCAGTGTAGTTTCAGAGCTCTCATCTTCAGGATAACGAATTATTAAATAGTTTTGCTCCGCAGTGGGATATCGAAGAGGGTTTTCTGCCCACAGTGCAGGTATGCATTTAAAGCCAATATCTTTTTCATTAATGTGGTCTGAAACTTTCACAACTAAATAATCTGTCATCTTAAAGTTTCTTTTTCCCATTTTGAAGAACAATTGTCTGTAAAAGAAGTTTAAAGTTAATAAACATAACATAACATCACGCCTGTAATCCCCGTAGGGTTACGCAGAGGTGTATATAGCAGTACACACGGCGGCACATGAAGCTGTACATTTCCAGTATAACTTGGCCTCACTTTGTATAAATTTCCTATACAATGAGAGATCCGTATAAACTGGTTTTGTATAGCTTGATTGGCCGTCGTGCGTACACACATACAACATAATTGGCGAAATGTGGCACTATTAGGTACCCTATGCCTAACCCATCAGATGTCCCCTGGCTGCAGGCCTCACACTCAAGACACCCACAGGATAGTCCGGTTAAGCAGACAACATCCTCCTGGGTTGACCTGCGAGATGCCAGACACAACCATCAGATGTTGTCCCTTTCTAAATGTCAACAACAGCGCCCTAACGCGTTCGACTGACCCCATAATTACAAAATAATAAACAAAAAAACAAATCAATCAAATCGCGTAAGAGAAGAATAACGGACACACACACATACCATAACCATAAAACCATAATTAGCCTATAATGTTCCCACTGCTGGGACACAGGCCTCCTCTCTATGAGAGGGAATGGGCTATAATCCACACACATACACCTGATTTAATATAATTATTATTTTATTGTGAATAACCGAAGTTGGTGAATCTTAAAAGTCGCCGGTTCACGCTCCCTCTTGTTAAGACTAGGTGTCAGACTTCCGGGCCCCAGAAAATTCGTGATGACTGCCATAGATCTACAAATGACTTCCGCGACCAACGGCTTAACCTTCCGAGATACGTAAGGATTTGTTATGCAATGGATGGTCACCCATCCACATACTGACCTCGGCAAGCGTTGCTTAACCTAGTCACTTAATATTTTTAAATTAATAAACTAATATGTTTCAGCAGGATAATCATAACCATTCTCTTTCCCTTAACCAAAGACATTCAAGTATTACGAGCTACCCTTAACCCTATTTATGAGGGTTGCCGCAGCATGTCTTCTTCTTGTCCTTTCTAACCATAGTGGTCATTGTTCAACAAAGTAATCTATTGAAAATAAGCTTTATCTGCTACAAAAAAATAAAATAAAAAAAGGAATAAAGAAAACTAGAAAGCCATTGAATGTAGTTGTTACGACCGAAATAGATGGCATCATCATCATCAAAGGATACAAATCTGCCTAACCCAACAAAGATAATCTATAGCCATGATAGTGTGTATTCACAAAAAGCCTCCAATGAAAATTTCTATATTTTGTGAGTACTGAAATACATCAGAACCCTACTTTTAAAAGATTTTTTAAAGAGAATTAAAAGTTGAAAATAAAATACACAAAAAACATTACTGTTGACTAAAATTTACTAGTAAAGGTTTACTGGCTAATGAGACGGTACATGGTGATCACTCTTGGGTATACCTGGCAGTGATACTGTAATTATTTCTTGTTCTTCAGTGATTATTATTTTTGTGCCCTTAATTAGATGTAGACTCAAAGGAGGAGCTTGTGGCTACATAACAGCCGCAAGGATCATTCTTCAGGTTAAGCCGAGCTTGCCTAGGTTGGTCTATGTATAAGCGACCACCCTTTACATACTGAGTTTCCCCCGTGCCTCATTTGTAGATCTTTGACAGTCATTACAGGAAGTCTGCCAAAAGTCTGACAACCAATCTTACCAAGGGGTACTGTATTACCCGGTACGTACTAGGTTGTGGAGGTCAGATAGGAAGTTGCTACATGTAAAATACTAGTATTTAGCTGCATTTGGTTAGATTGGAAGCCTACCCCAACATAGTTGGGAAAAGGCTAGGCAGATGATGAATTAGACGTAGACTGAAAATATCTTCTTAACATTATTGGTTTGTAGTGATAAGATACGGATTGTCTGTTGCAGAACCAGTATTTGTTGACTAACTGGTTGAAAGATTTATCTTCAACTAGGCAAATATTTATTAGTTTTTTACTAACTTTGTAGTCACTGCAACAGATTGGATTGTAAAATTCATAAGTATTGATAAAATCAGAATTACTGCCAGGCAAAATGATAAATGAACCAGTAATATTTGAGTTTAAGGAAACTGTGAAGTTAACTTGTTTTCCTATGCTGTCTTCTCATATCTAAGTATTAACACTGTACTGTAACATGATAACATTGTTATAACCTAATATATCTTACTGGAGTAGGTAACCATGGAGTTTTATGCACATACTTCTCCATAGGAAACCACGAAACTGTTCACCTATATTTTCACATTCCTTAAGTACCCATGAGTAATAAAATTTATTTATTTATTTAATCCTTACTTACAACTATTTTGAAAAATAAAAACAAAAAAGGAAAATATAAACAAATAAAAATATCAAATATTATTATTTCAAATATTTTGAATTGACTTGAATTATTTTATTTTTTCTGTCTAGAAGGACAAGAGCATGGATTTTATTTATGTAATATTAGGTCAATCATATTCCAAGTGTGTCTCAGTGGTATCACCATAATGTAACAAAAAAATATTTAAACTGAACGGATTCTACATAGCTTCAAATCAAAATAATAACAAAGTCTGATTATAATATGAGATCATCATCTGCCTTATCTGTTTTTCAATGAGTTTGTGTTGTTTCTCAGGCTAACCGGATGCAGCTGAATACTTGTATTTTACAAGAATGACTATCTAGTCTACCACTCAGTTCATCATCTGCCTAGCCTTTTCCCAACTATTTTAGGGTCGGCTTCCAGTCTAACCGGATGCAGCTGAATACCAGTATGTTACACAGAGCGACTTGCCTATCTGACCTCCACAACCCAGTCAGTACTAGGTAATAGGATACCCCTTGGTAAGACTGGTTGTCAGACTTTTTGGGCCACTGACTACTTGTGACGGCTGTCAAAATCTATAAATGACAGCCGGGACCAACAGCTTAACATGCTTTCCGAGGCACGGAGGAAACTCGGTATTTAATGGGTGGTCACCTATCCACAAACCAACCTAGGCAAGCACGGCTTAACCTAAAGATTGATTCGAGCGGTTGCTATTCTTTAGCCTCGAGTCTGTCTACAACTCAGTTACCGGGTAATAATATGACAGTAAAATGAAATTCATAGATCATTGTGTTCTTCTATTGTTATCAAATATTGGGTACTATTTAGATCTTAATTAGATCCTAAGATTTTTTTCTTATTACAGGTTTTTTTAATTGGTAATTAAGTCAAAGTAAAAACCTGTTCGCCTTTCCACATTTCTTTTAAAGCATAAGTAAAGTCAACAAAATAAGAAAAATAGATTCAAAGGGAACTGCGAAATTTATAATGAAAAGGTTATTTTAGTCATTCATAAACAAACAATACAGATTGTATATAAAACACCTGCTTTTATCCAATAATCCACTTACCTATACGTTGTTTGAGTAGCCTTCAAGTTCCAATACTGAGAAAACTCTTCCCCCTCAAGTACTTCCCGAAACTGTTTTCCTTCGCT
This sequence comes from Noctua fimbriata, assembly GCA_905163415.1. Lineage (NCBI taxonomy): Eukaryota > Metazoa > Arthropoda > Insecta > Lepidoptera > Noctuidae > Noctua > Noctua fimbriata. The sequence continues at coordinate 16,448,286 of LR990929.1, forward strand.
ACCTATAACCTAACCATAACATTTAATTTACGAGTAGAAAAATAAAAAATACTTTTAAGGAGACAAAATAAATACTATATTATGTACCTGTTAATGACTTGCATATCACTCGCGTAGAAATTCTGTCAGCTCTTAAAGACACTAGTTTTTATGTTAGTATAAGCTTTGTATGCACTAAATCACTAATTATTTCTCCAGTATTTGTAACAAAAACAATTCACAAAGTCATATCTTATACTCTAGCTAGTTTGACATGACAATTTACAATATAGTAAGACATCAATCTACATGGAAATGAATGGCGGCGCTGCTTGTCAAGGAAGATGTCAAAATTCAGTCAAATCCAGTACATTTTATATTAGTTCTCTATTTTGGCACCCGTAATGCAAACAAGTCATATTGACGTTTCGGGGATTCTTTAAAACTACTATTTCAATGTTGCCAATTTATTGTTAATACTTACCATAACAAAAAAACTATTTTTTCTCAAAGTCAATCATTTGAAAGATAGACACTTATACACAAATGATAAAATGTGTGTGTCCCTCTAATTTCTAAAGTAAGAGGAGAAATATTCTGATAAATTGTAGGATTTCATTGTAGAACGTAAAAAAACTTTGAACGAAATTGGTTTGAATAGGATTTGATGTTTAGTTTTTGAGATATGGGACTTTTTCAACAAACTGCAGCAGTAACTTTGTTTTTCGTTAACATAGCTATGAAAAACAAAGGAGACGATCAAAACTGGACCTTTATTCCGAAGAAATTTGAACAGCAATGTGATATACCTTATTAAAAGCCTTAAATAAAATAAATAAAACTACTGGATTATAATTTAAAATGATTTTTTCAGTCCTCCATTTTTGTAAAAAACTGAAAAAAGTAAAAGGCACATTTTCTATTTATTCGTTTTTGAGACATACAGTTATTTAAAGTGTGTCTTAAATTAAGGTTTCTACTTAATACTTCTTGTTTTCATCATAATTTAAGCTACAGTTTCATGCAATTGAGACAAAAATATTTATTATCATAATATTGCAATATCAAAACGTGGCAAAAAAGGCGATTCGTAAATGTCAGATTGACAATTTGTCAAATAAGCGACTTGACGTTCGGCGTTAACGTTTCATTCATGTGTTTTCGTTCAGAAATTATGTTTTTTAGTTCTATTTCATAAAAAATATCTTATTAAAATAATAAATATTATTTAAAATAATAACGTATTTAAACTTCAGTAATTATTGATGTAAGTAGGTATTATCCTTTCTTTATTATTTTGTCGGTTTTTTCGAAAGGTATCGATACCAGCCAGTCTAGTGACGTTCTAGGAAAGCTAAACTGTCATCTTATGACGTAACGTAGGACAGGTCTTATTAAAATGGTAGTAGTGGTCGCTTCGTCTTGAAAATATTGCTTATATCGGAACGTGACCCCCCTGGTGTGAAAGTTTATATTTATTTTGTTGTCGTCATCACAGATATATAAAAGTACCACAGATACACAAATATACCGTCACGTCAATTGTGGTTGCTAACCCTTTAAAATAATGTTTGTGGGGATACAAGCTTATATTTTTTCAACTTCGCTTAAAAATAAAATAAAAATAAACGGCGGACTGTAAAATCTTATTTAATGCCTCAAAAAATAGAAATAATTACGCTCTTTCAACCTGCATAGGTCAGCTTGCTGTTCAAATTTAAAATTATTTTAGGTCCAAGCCCCATACATTTGTTGAACGTCTCCGTTTTACGTTTGCTGTTGAATGTAATACAATACAACATATGAATGAACCTTCATAATATTTTCATTATATTGTTTGGTGCTTGGCCGGTTTTTTTCCATTTTTCTGTCCTTTTCAGAACCGTCATTTATAAGAGCGAGAAACAGCGATGAGGCGTAATAGTTTATATGTAAGTTGTGTACCTTAAAAGCGATTAAATTTCAATGAATATAGTTAATCACAGTAAATTTGTGTCTAGCATCCTTTGAATTTGACGAGCTATCCAGGGGTGATCATTCAAATATTTGCAATCTCAATATCTGAACATGATTCAAATAGAAGCTACAAGAGTATTAGCAATGCTATGCTCCATTTTGATGAATATTTAGCAAATGAAAATCTATTAAATTCGTCTCACATACCTGAAACGTCCGTAGTTTCAGGTTTGTGAGACGAATTTAATAGATCGGGTGTCCGAGAAATGTTATCAGTGGTAGGTATCTAATCGGTGAATTGACGAGCACGACGACATAGAGTAAATTTTGTAAACAAATCATCACGAATAGAATACCTGTAACCGAGGTGAGGTTCAATAAACTTTACCTGCCTTATTGACGTATGATATGACCTCTAAAACACAAATAAAATTACAACAAATAATTTCTACGACACACACACAACACTAAGCATTGAAGTATTTTTTAAACTAACTATTGAATGACAATTTACAAGATTTTAACGCACCATGCGGAAGTTTTACTGTTTTGTTTGTTCTACGCAAGTCTGCGTCTAATCTATTTAACATTGACGGCATAGTTTCGATGGTGACCTTCTGTCCCAAACGATGCGGTACTACGCAATATGTTGTCGGGGATGTCTCAAATCATAGACTATTAATAGAGTACTTTTACTCTTGTTTTATTATCTTTGATAGGTGCTCGTGGCTAAATAATATCAGCCGCGCGGGTAGATCTTTAGGTTAAGCCGTGCTTGCCTAAGTTGGTCTGTGGATGGGTGACCAACCATTACATACCGAGTTTCCTCCGTGTCCCGGAAAGCACGTTAAGCCGTCGGTCCCGGCTGTCATTTGTAGATATTTGACAGTCGTTAAAGGTAGTCAGTGGCCCAAAAAGTCTGACAACCAGTCTTACGAAGGGGTATCTTATTACCCAGTACTAACTGGGTCGTGGAGGTCAGATAGGCAGTCGCTCCTTGTAAAATACTGGTATTCGGCTGCATTCGGTTAGACTACCCCAACATAGCTGAGAAAAGGCTAAGCAGATGATGAGGTTCTTTTATTTATTTTTTTTACTGTATTTACCAATGAGTGGTTCTTTATTATGGCAAACTTTCAATAAAAAGTAATCTTTAATTAAAGTACTGTCAAGTTACCTATTGATTAATTGTATGTATTGTAAAACAGGCTCATTTGTCCATCGTGATTTATTGCAATAGGGTTCTATAAATTCGTTGGCGGCATCCACCCCAGTCTTGTCTATGTGGAGCTGCTCCATCATCGAAGCCAAATAACTTGGCTATTGGTTTAAATTTGTGTCTTGTGCCGTGCGTGAATGCACATGCTAGTAGCACGGATGATGATTCTTGATCTTATATTTAGTTCTGAATGTCCAAAATAAACAGATTTTCTTTTTACTTTTTAAATACTTTTTTCAAGCTATTTTCAAGCTAAGTTTCGAAATGACGACCCCGTCATTTCGAAATTTTTAGAAGTCCTGACAAAAATCCGGACATTTGTGAAAAAGCTCATTTAACTTTTTACCCGACTTCGGCGAAGCAAAAAGGAGGGTTATGATTTTCATTCGATCTATTTTCTGTTATCTTACGTTTATAATATTCAATAAAAACCCCATTGAAGTTGGAAAGTCCTCATAATAATATACATAAAACAGAAAAAACATTACATACTGATTATTTTAAGAACTGATAATAAGGTGTATCTACTATAGTGCCAACCCTAGCACTTTGGCATACATTTTGAACATTTTTTAATAAGCTTTGAGACGTCGTTTCTATTATATCTACATAGACCAGGGCCCGAGCGCGCGGTGTAAACGAAATGTAAACAATTCGATTTTTGAACCGAAAATACAATAATCCAATAGCATTTTAGGTTAATTGTTTGAAACAAGCACAAATCACCTGATGACCTGGTGAAGGTTGCGGGGATCCGCTGGATGCGAGACGCACGGGACCGATCAATGTGGCGGCACTTTAGGGAGGCCTATGTCCAGCAGTGCACGTCTTTCGGCTGAAATGATGATGAAGCACAATGACGAATAAATTCTTGACACATTGAAAATATTATTTTGAAGTATTATTTTTTTTAAATTAAAAGTCGACGTATTTACGTTACGTTGAAACCGCGGGCTCGTGCGATTTCCATTGAATTTAATTGATTAATTAATTTATTTTGTCGGCTGTGTTAATGATCGATCGTGAATGAGACGGAGTCTTAAACATTTGGGTCGAGTAGGCTTCTTTTGGGGTAGCTCGTTCCATTTAGTACAAAAAAGAGTAAGTATTGAATATTTGTATGGGACAGTTGAAATTTTATTCGCATTTATGATATAGGACCCATGGAGGAAGTTGTTCAGTTTGATGGTCTGCAGCATATCCTTTCATATGACTATACATTCCCTTTCAGTTACACCCTGTATACATATATTTATAATAGTTAATCTACTTAAAAGTAAGAAAAATTTGTTCCTTCTGGCACAAATGCTATACACTTATGTCCTTTTTACAAATACAATAAAACATTTTGTTTGTATTCACTGTCTGCAAGTAGACGTCAGTGCAATCCGGAATAATAAATGGTTTCTTTATCCCTTTCTTTAGGCATAAAACAATAAAAGATTAAGAAACACTTTATTTCTAGACCGGGAAGTCTTTAGTCACAGACTTGTCGCCTTGTATTCTACTGGAATGCTAGGGTTGTCAGACTTTGAGAAATATTTAATTTTCTTTAAGTCTTTCAGGGCATCATCAACTGCTTAGCCTTTTTCCAATTGCATTGTAGTCAATTTCATAATTAGAAATAAAGGGTGTAAATAGACCCTTAACATATCCGAAAGGCACTTGTTCTCTCCGTATTTGCGATATTTTTTTTGTTCTAGACCATCCCTGGGGACTTTCTAGTTACGGAGATGTTGGGGGTCAAAGTTCCAACTTATTCACAAGAATTTTTTTAAATACATGTTTTTAATGTAAGATTTTTACTTTACACACCTCCACGACCCCCGTACTATTTAATTCATCCATCAGCTGATGTTTTGAATGCTTTCCATCGAGTCCTACCGTAAAACGTGACTTTTCACCCCAAAAAAAAAGTCGATTCCTAGCAATAATATTTGTGTAAAGTTACTTAGTTTGATGTACAGAATGCTTGGTTGACGGCTATGTGAAGAGCCTGTTTACACCCTGTATTTATTTGTTAAACATAGGTAATAAAATTAAGAATATTATAAGCAATAAAAGGTCTCGCTATGTTTTGACATTGCTGACATACAAATTAAAATACAAACAGCCAATTATAATTAAAAAATACAAATACAAAATGTCAAATAAACCAGAAAAAATCCATAAAAAAAAATATCATTAAAATATTCATCTACAGTATAACCTATTAAGATTGATTTGTCAAGTAGTATAACCTGAAGAGACGCTGTGCCAGTCCAGTTTCCAGTCTAACTGGATGCAGGTGAATACCAGTATTTACATGGAGCGACTGCCTATCTGACCTCCTCAACTCAGGTACTTCGTAACACATACTAGCAAGACTGGTTGACAGACTTTGTGTCTAAGATCTACGAATGACAACGGGGACCACGTATAATACCGGTATTTAGTTGCTACCGATTGCATTGGTAGCCGTCCCCAATTTCTATTGTAAAAGTTTAGGCAGATGATAAGATGATGAATGACAATCATCAATGCTTTGTCCTAACTATGTTGGGGTTGGCTTCTAGTCTAACCGGATGATGCTGAATACCAGTAGGGATGACAAGCATCACCGTCATCATAATCATTTCAGCCGAAAGACGTCCACTGCTGGACATAGGCCTCCCCCAAGTGTATTTCGAACTCAACATGGATGACAATGTTGAGTTCTAAATACGGTCAATGTGCCGTTGTTTTTTTTAAATTTTCTTACTATTCATTTTAAAGGTATATTTTCACCTAAGCAGTTTTCATTTGCACGTATACTCGTATGTATGGGACAACCCTATTTAAATACAAAAACAACGCTTCCTTCTCTAGAATTTTCTTTAGATAATGCTCTTATTCGTCGCCACCTACCAGTACAGAATAATACATTTTTATAAAACAAGCTTTTGTGCGACGAGGTAACAATGGGGAGAATTGTTTGAAAGTATGATGAAACTTTCTTTCTTTAGTGTTAAATGACGGCTTATTAAGATCTATATGTACAGGGTGTAAGGGACAGCCCTCCACAAACTGATGGGGGTAAATTCAGTAGTACTAAGAGGACCGGTACAAGAAATTATTTCAGGAATTATAAGGGAATCCAATACTTGATTTGTTTTATTTCCTCATACGCAATGTATCGTTACCGTGGCAAAACACACGTAGCGAACGGCAAGCGCGACGACGAGTTCGATGAACTCTAGCTAGGCAGGAAGTGAACAGCTGATTTCACGCGTCGTCGTTCGTTAGAGTATTTCAATATTCATTGTTGGATTTTTTATTTTAGCCTTATTATTTACATAAATAGAGTGCTGCGTACAGATATTGTAATTTTACATTGAAATAAAGGAATAGTATCTAAAAAAATTAATAATATATTTTTTTCCGGAGAAAAATGCCGGTGGAATTTGCAAGCGCAACTGCTAAACATGAGGTTCTGGGGTTGATTCCCAGGTCGGGTTATTGCATGGGTTTTTCACAGGAATTCATAGTAGCAGCCACGGAATCTCAATTCGTGCCCGGTGGATGGCAATAGGCTCACCCCCTATTACATGGGACTTAAACATTACTGGCAAAATGTGGTTGTACTATTAGGTGCACCTCTGCCTAACCCTTCGGGGATTACAGGCGTAGTGCTATGTTATGTGTTATTTGCTGAATTTTGTCAACTACCACCGGGTGACACTAAATGAATGCGCGCTGTTTTATTTTCAACTTTTGGCGATTATCTGAGCGCTGAAAATTCGAAACTCGCTTTCATTTGGGTATAAATGTGCGAGCGAGTTAACGAAAAAAAAAAATAGGTAAAATCGGAAGGTGTCAACTCGCACGCACTCGCGAGTTTCAAACTCGCCAGTTGACGAATAAGTCATTTATTCAGGTGGCGCCTCGTGTTAGTGATAATAGGCATGCATGCAGTACAATAATAGTGTTTTGGAAGAGCGCACTTTCCGTAACGATTGATTTTTATTAAATGCCATTCGTACCCCGAAGAATTGCCAAACTTAAGTGGCAGTGGGCAGGGCACATTGCTCCCAGAACGGGTGGCCGATGGGGCCGAAAAGTTCTGTAGTGGCGACCGCGAACCAGAAGACGTTGCGTTGGAAGGCCTCACTAGGTGAACAGATGACCTGGTTGAGGGGACCGGATGGGACCGGTCAATGTGGCGACACACAGAGGACGTCTTTCGGCTGAAATGATGATGATGAAATGCCATTCATCTTCATCTGCCTATCTTTTTTCCAACTATACATATAGGGGTCGGCTTTCTTTATTACATCGTATTACCAACCTTTTAAGTCGCAATAAATGTTTATTAAATGTTACAGCGAAGCCGCTAACATTAACAGCATGATATTAAAAAGTTAATATTATGTCGGATTGTTGGCGAACAATGCGACTGTGTCAAAAGCGAAGCTGGCAGTGAGAATTATTTTGTGGAACTACAGCAAAAGTTATTGAATTGACATGGAAATTATTTTATTCGTGGAATTTTAGTTACACAGCTACGAAATGTGGAATGCTTCTTATCTTATCCTGTTTTTAAGGTTCCGTAGCCGAATGGCAAAAAACGGAACCCTTATAGATTGGTCATGTCTGTCTGTCTGTGTATATCACAGCAACTTTATTTCGAAACTATTAAGACTACACAGTTGAAACTTGGCAGGTAGATGTATTCTGTAAACCGCTTTACGATATTTAAAAAAAAAAAAAAAAAAGATTAAGGGGGAGCTCCCCATACATGGAACTGAAACTAACAAAAAATCATCAAACCTATACGTGTCTATAGATAGGTCTTTAAAAATGACGTGAGGTTTCCAAAACCATTTTTTATCAAAGTCCTTCGTTTGAAAGATAGACACTTCCAATGTGGTAAAATGTGTCCCCCCCCCCCTCTAATTTCTAAAGTAAGTGAAGGTAAATTCTGAAAAAAATTAGGATTGTAGAACGTAAAAAAAACTATCAACAAAAATTGGTTTGAATAAGATTTGATGTTTAGTTTTTGAGATTTGCGACTTTTTCATCAAACTGCAGCAGTAACTTTGTTTTTTATGAACATACTATGCAAAAACCAACTTAGTTTTGCTGTTGAAGGTAATACAATACAACATAATTATGAATGAGCCTTCAAACTATTTTTATTATATTGTTTGGTGCTACGGAACCCTGTGTGCGTGTGACTACGAGTCGCTCTTGTTTCGTAGAAAGTTTTGTTCATTCTTGCGACAAAATATCAATGAAGCTTGAATATAAATGTCAAATTCTTTTAATACATTTCAAAGTACAATTCAGCCTTTCTGCACAGGTGTGAATGTCAACGAACCTAGATATATTCACCCTTTTTATTACCCAGACAGATGAACCACCTACAACAGTTTCGTTTATTGTGCGGAATCGGATTTGGAAATTAAGCTGTATTTGTATTTTTGCGCTGTTGTGAGGTGAATATAATTTGAATAACCTTAACTTTAGAAGATGAAATAGTAAAGCATAATCAGCCTATAATGTTCCCACAGCTGGGGCACAGGCCTTCTCTCTATAAGAGGGAATGGGCTGTAAATAATCCACCAAGCGGACCCAGAGCGGGTCGTTACATGTCTTCGAATTTTTGGTTCTAGGACATGCCGGTTTCCTTTACCGTTTTGAGGGCAGTGATGATGAAATAAATTAGACAATGTTATGGCGCCTGCCTAGGGTCGAACTCGCGACTTCCTACTCGTAAGTCGGGGCCGCCACCACTGGACCACCGCTGCTCTCTACATGAAATAGATGTTTTCCCCTAATTATGAAAATTACATAGGCGACATAACTCAATAAATGCGTACAACACTACAAGCCACACATCGCTAACCTTTTCCCAACTATATAGGGGTCGGCTTCCAGTCTAATTGGATGCAGCTGAATACCAGTATTTTACAGAACGCGACTGTGTATTCTCACCACCCGGATAACGCGATAGCCTTCGATAAGACTGGTTGTCCGTCTTTCTGGTTTCTGACTACCCGTAAAGACTGTCAAAGATCTTAGAATATCAGCCGGGACAAAAGGTTTAGCAGGCTTTCCAAGGTACAGAGGGGTCTATCCGTGATAGTGATGAAGTTGGTCCATGGAGGGTACTCCAACTTCATCACGGCAAGTGCTGCTTAATCTTCAAGATCGACCCGTGTGGCTTCTATTACAAATAAACGACGAACCCCTAGCTTCTGACTTACCGTAAAGAACGCTTCCATACGAGAACCACATTTAAAAAAAAACTAATACGTTTTCTATACCTTCCCCAATTCAAATATGCCATAAATTAAGCCAAGCGTACAACAAATTATGCTAAGTTACTAAGTATAATTTATGGTAATTTATACCATACTTAACTGTTACTTAATGTGCTTTACAAATCTTAGTACGCGGTATTTTAGTGCATGGTGGCTCGGATTGTTCCACTTTGCCCCAGCAAGTTGTCCCATCAAGTGGTCATGGTTTGTGGAGTGGATTTGGATTTCCACTTTGGTCTATATATCGATTTATCATGCTAGGGCTACGGCGATTCACGTATTCATATAAATAATAGTAAATTTATAAAAAAAAAAAACGTTTTTGCCGAAAAACTTATCCTTTATTGTACTTTTCTTTTTTTTTATAACTCGTGTTGAGAGTATGGACGAATGCGCTAAGTTAAATAGCAATATGTGATGTGCATGTCTGTTTTGTATTTTATACAGGCGTGCTCTCGTCCATGTATCTGTGCGCTGACAGATACGTTTGTAAAATTATTTAATAATAGTTAATAGTTATGTCTTACAAATTGCCTTTCGCCTAATTTCATCAACTCGCAACATTATTATTAGACCGTTGATATCATCGATACTAAAGAACAAGCTTATAATAAAAAAAAGAACTAAAGCCAGCTTTTAAACATAGGTGTGAACTATTTTTTTTTTTCGTATTCTTCTCTGCAAACCCTTTTATTTGATACCCATATCACGAGGGTGCATAAAACTCTTAGTGAACCATGCATTTTCATCCAAATTAAACGTGTATTCATTACAAGTTACAAGCAGTTAGTAGTTACAAGATTTGACCTAAACAAACAAACATACAATCATTACAAGTTAAATAATGGCTTGTAAAAAGACGGACCATTATTTATGAATTATCTTTAATCTAATACTGTCAACGCTAGTATAATTTGTTTGGGTGAAATTGAGTGAAACAAATGACCGTAAACCCTAAAAAATAAGAATAGGAGTCATACGTGTTCACATATTCCCTGCTTTCTCAAAACATAGATTTGTTGAGGTACCGCGTTTTGGCTTACGGGGGAAGTATCGGGCCCACTGATGGGACAACCTGTAGGGACAAAGTGGAACAATCCGTTTTCTCTATGCGGGATCGTGTGCAATGTTCGTTACGGTTTTTGGTTGAAACGTTGAACAACGTGTTGGTTACATTTAACGACTACAATTTAAAAGGAGTGGAAAAGGGGTTTAATTTTCTTGTGGGCTCAGATTTACAAGTTTTCGTTGCAGTAAGTATAGCGAAAATACAACTGTGGTTGGCCTGTTTTTTTTTTTTTTTTTTTTTTACATCAGTGAAATTATTCAGCATTTGATTTGAAATAGTTCGAATTAATTACTCAAGCCAATAATTTCTTATAAATTAATTTTCATCTAGCCGTTTCCTAAATAGGGTCTAACCGGATGCAGCTGAATATCTATATTTTCCATAGAGCGACTGGCCTATCTGACCTCCACAACCCGAAAGTCTGAAAACCAGTCTTACCCAGGAGTGTCGTATTACCCAGTTACTCGATTGTGGAGGTCAGATAGGTCCTCGGTCCATGTAAAATACTAATATTCAGCTGCATCTGGTTAGAATGGATGCCGAATTGACATAATTGGGAAAAGGCTAGGCAAATAATTGAAGACTCATTTTAAAAGAGACCTTCTTTTAAAATGAGTCTTCAGAAATTTAAACTGTAAGATCTAGACTAGATAAGGGATAACTTCTGAGATGAAGACTAATGTAAAAGTATGGAACAAGTGCCACTGCGCTGACACCATACAAATTGGGATCAGGGCATTAGACATAGGAAAACATGTCCAAAGAAGTTGTGAGCAGAAATAACAATAACAATGTTTTGCAATTTAACAACATCACGCCTATAACCCCCGAAGGATTAGGCAGAGGTGTAGCCACATTTCGCCAGTCATGTTTAAGTCCCATGTAACAGGCAACGAGCCTATTGCCATCAACCGGGCGCGGGGCGCAAATCCACACTCCGTGGCTGCTATTGAGAAATTCCTGATGGAGAAACACAATAACACTGCCCGACCCGGGAATCGAACCCAAGACCTCGTGCTCAGCAGTCGTGCTTGCGACCACTAGACCAACGAGGCAGTGTTTTGCTAATTCATTTTACGAACCCCTTCGTAACTCGCAAAGAAATACAGAAAGCAAAACAAAGAAAATTGCACAAAAATAATCAACTCTACTTCCCGTAACTTAAGCATTACTACCTCCTTCCCTAAAAACAACATCATAAGTATGTTCACGCTGTAATTTCGCAGACTAAGCAGACTTTATGACGCCGAGCTAAGTGCACATGCACTTAACTTGAACTATATCCTCAGTAAGTTGGCCGAGTAACTTACATACTACCTATTGACTTTATCACCGGTTTCAGGGTTCCGTGGTTCTGTGGAAAGACGTTTAGTGAAAGAAATAAATGGAACCTTTGTGAAATCGCTTGCGTTTGTTTTTGTACTTATGTATCTATGTCATGTTTTTTTGGAAACAATGTGACGTAGTTGAATCTGGCTAGATATTAAGTCTTTATAAACAGCTGTTGCCTGCCTAGTTGGTCTAGTGGTCGCAAGCGCGACTGCTGAGCATGAGGTCCTGGGTTCGATTCCCAGGGCGGACAAAGTGTTTTTGGGTTTTTCCATCAGGAATTTCTCAGTAGCAGCCACGGATTTGTGCCCGGTTGATGGCAATAGGCTCGCCGCCTATTACGTGGGACTTAAACATAACTGGCGAAATGTGGGTGCACTATTAGGTACACCTCTGTCTAACCCTTCGTGGATTACAGGCCTGATGTTATGTTATGTTGTAGCTCTTGCCGATTTGAAAGCAAATCCCGTGCGGGACGCGACTGTGCGCACCTATTGTTGAAGTGGTTACGAACTTACCCAATTGTTCGCATCTGTTTTCAGAACGCAGATTCACACAAAAATTGACACAATTGGCGAAAGATCGTGCAGGATTTGCCAGAATTTTAAGTCTGATTAACACTAGACTGACGTGTGGTGTCGCGATGCAGGATGGCCCAACCAAACGATGAATTTTAATTTTTTAATCTGGTCAGGAATTAGTTTCACAACGAGTTTTGATTGTCAAACACACTGTGTCAAAAGACACCATGATACAACACGACTCAGCAACGTGAAATTGGTTTTATGAAAATAAGTTTTTTTTTTCATCATCTTACATTAAGAACAATCCACATAAACATGTAAAAAGTAGCACAAAACTTTGCTACACCAACATATCAACGATAATTTCTCACCGTTCCTATGAATTATGCAAGAACGTTAACTACTTCAAGTCCCAACATCGCTACGTCGCGTAGCACCAATTGCTTCACCTCGTAGCTGACCCCAAAATTGTCGTAGCAGTGACGTCACAGCTACATGTCCCTAGACAGATAGTCAGATATTTGCAATTGGATACTAAAGTCAGCTAATTGATAGTACTAGTTCCCAAGTGGTGGCTTTGATAGCACTATACCCGTGCAATTCGTGGGATCGATTCCTAGATGAGGTAATTATTTGTTTTGTGTATTTGATTAAATAATAATGAATGAATAATTATTGATTGATTGATAAGTATTAGTATTGGTAATTAGTAATATTAGTAAATTAGTAAATGATAAGAAAATTAGTAAAATTAGTAAATATTAGTAAATTAGTAATTATATACTAAGTAGTAAGCATTTGTTAAAATGTAAAACAAGTGAAAATTTAGTGTTCGCACTTATAAACTTTTCTCTATACTGTTTGTTTCGTTCCCTCAGACAAACCGTGAAAGGGTTTTGTGGGGCATAGTTCTTAAGTTAAGATTTCTGTAAACCTTGTCTTGATAAATAAATAATAAAAAAGCACGTTAAGCAGTCGGACCCGGATGTCAATTTATAGATCTAAGTCAGTCGTTAAGTAGTTAGTAGACCGAAAGTCTGACAAAAAAAGGAAGCCGACCCCAACATAGTTGGTAAAAGGCTAGGCAGATGTTGAAATGATCAAAACTGTTCTGTGTCCAAGCATTAAGACGTTTTCTGTATCACTATTCTGAGACATCACACTAACTAAACTACACAGCCAGATAAACTCGAAGCGAACCATATCAACACTAATAGGAACTAGCAATCTCTACCGGTCTCCAGCCTAACTTTTTAATTTCTACCGTCAGTAACTTCACCGGTACAAAATCGTCTGTTCGCTCGATAAATTGGCCGAAGCGCTCAGTTAGTTGCTGAAAGCTCAGCTATTATTAGAGCTTTTCTAGCTTAAAGTATTTATAGCAGCTTGGTTTTTTCATGCTGTGAAATGTGGAAGTCTTTGTTGGGAAAAAACTTGATGTACTTTTAAGAATAGCTTTGCTTGTATTTGAAAGGTGTCAATAATGCTGTCGAATATTTTGCTGTTTTGATGATAGCATTATTTTCGCTAAATGAAGGCTCTTGGGTCGATCAGTCGGTTGGTGTTTGGATGAGTGACCACTCATTAAATACCGAGTTTCCTCCGTGGCTCGGAAAGCACGTTAAGCCGTTTATCCTGGCTGTCATTTGTAGATCTTTGACAGTCGTTACAGGTAGTCAGTGGCCCTAAAGTCTCACAACCAGTCTTACCAATTGGTATCGTATTACCCAGCACTAACTGGGTTGTGGAGGTCAGATAGGCAGTCGCCCCATGTAACATACTGGTATTCAGCTTCATCTGGTTAGAAAGGAAGCCGACCCCAACTTAGTTGGGAAAAGGCTAGGCAGATGATGATGAAGGCAGGAACTAAAATAACTTGGTAACTAAGGCATTTTTGTAATACACTGATGTTTGATTTAATAGTACGCATGACAGCCGATCAAGTTAAACTAAAACCAGTTTATACGGATCTCTCATTGCATATGAAATCTTTTCAAAGCGAGGCTAATTTATACTGAAAATGTACAGCTTCATGTGCCGCCTTGTGTACCTACTTAGATTTCAGATTAGTCGGAACACTATCAATTTACATTGCGATCCAATCTTAAGTGGTAAAAGTAAAGATTTCTTTTTTACCCGACTACGGCGAAGCCAAAAGGAAGGGTTATGATTTTAGCAGTCTATGTATGTTTGTATTTACGTATGTGCTTCCGTAGCGCCTCTGTTCACCCCAGTTTGATGAATAAGGTGTCAATCGATTTGATATTATGGGCCGGGTAACATAGGCTACATTTTAACCGACTTCAACAATGGGAGGAGTTGATTTCACCTTGTAAACCCCAAATTTTATTAGAGCCTGATTTTTTTTTTCGTATTTTTATTTGTGCACAAATTCTTGTTGAGTGAGATATTTTCAATGCTTAAGGTATCGCTTTTTGTGTCTCTGGTACCTACATTATATTTTTATTACAATTCTTACAGTTAGACATTTATTTACCATACCTACAAAAGCAACCCAAATTGTGTAGCCAGTACGTGGGTTAATTTAATTTACCCTTAACCCTAATTCCAACACAAAATAAAATTCACGTTACATTTTTTAATTCGCCATTTCCGCGCGGGGCCAGTCAATATTGTTCGTCGACTAGATCGAGCCTGCGCTGCGCTCACAAGTGCTGAACAAGCAACGTCGGGGCGCAAACATTAGCTTATGATGCTGCACATGCTAATGTGTGTAAACGACGAGATTTTTGTTATTTCACCTTTGTTTAGTTGTAGTGTAAACTGTTGGTGCAGGAAATTTCTTTTCAGCACGATTGCGTGTATTTTCCTGGCAGAAAACTAACAGTTTGTGCACGTATTAGCTTGTTTGGGCTGCCGGCTACAGGTATCAGTGCAGGAGTATTGCTGTCCAAAATTAAGGATGAGTTTAGTGTACACAATATCCTTTAGACCCCGTTCATAACTTCATGTGATGCTACTTGCGACACGACATGCATAACGCGACACGCGGGCCCGTTACTGGTTTCCTACGCGTGAGTATCGTCTGTCGCGGTGACTTGTGTTAAGTCAGAGTATTAAAATTATTGTTACCTTGTGATAAGCCTTACTATTTTCTGAGTCAAATGGATCTTGTAATCAAAATATTTTTTTTTTTTTTTATATTATCTATGGTATATTTCTCTTATTCTGCCATTAATTTCGGCGTGCAAATTTTACATAAATAGTTAATAACAAAAGTTAAATTGGTGATGTGATTTCTTTTGGTGAAATATATGTATTATTTGGTTTTGCCGATTTTGGGATGGATGAAATGGCGGCAGGTCACGGGAACAATCTGCGACTCCCGCATTCCCCTTAAACTCAAGGGGAAGATTTATAAAAAATGGTTAGACCTGCTGTCTTGTATGGATCAGAATGTTGGGCCACAAAAGGGATGAAAGTGGCGCCGGTGACTGAAAAGTTGTGTGGTAATCGGTTGTCGTGGTACGGGCATGTGATGCGGAGGAATGAGGAAAATGTTGTGAGGAAAGTTTTGAGTACGAATGTGGATGGGTATATGAGTATGGAGGAACAGCAAAGAAACGGTGAATGGACTGTGTGAAGAATGATATGGCAAGAAAGCAGGTGTCTGATGAGATGACGAGTAATAGAAAAGTATGGAAGAAGAAGACATGCTGCGCCGACCACAAATGAATTGGGATAAGGGCAAGAGAATGATGATTTGGTTTAGACGAAATCAATGTCGCAAAACGCGTGTTGTTCAGGAATTGTGAGTTCTTTTCAGGACGAGTATTTGGATATATAATCTCCCAAAAATATTCATAAATACAATTTGCAACGCAACCGAAAGACGCCCACTGCTGGACATAGGCCTGCCCCAAGGGTCGCCACATTGACCGGTCCCGTGCGACTCGCATCCAGCGGATCCCCTCAACCTTCACCAGGTCATCGGTCTGTCTGTGTTGTCTCCATAAAATCTCAAGCCAACCATCGGTTATTTCTACCTTCGGGGAGAAAAGTCCTTGTAAATACAAACGATGGTAGAAAATTATAACGAAAACAATAACAAACTCCAATTTAATAATTCATTGACTGGAAAACTGTATTGTTTTATTTATAACCAGGAAAATTAATTTAATATTCCATACAATTTTTTTTTTCTAAAAAACCTTATTGGTGAGGTTCTTCAGAAAGGTCAGGAGCGGTTGTACTCGCAACCTGCGTGCGTGTATGACCAGATGTATGAACGTGGACGAGGCAAAAGGAGTATAAAGGGTGTAAATAGACCCTTAACATATCCGAAAGGCACTTGTTCTCCCCGTCTTGGCGATCATTTTTTTTTGTTCTAGATTATACCTGGGAACCTTCAAGTTACGGAGATATTGGGGGTCAAAGTTCAAACTTTTTCACAAGTTTTTTTTTAATACATGTTTTTAATGTAAAGATTTTTAATTTACACACCTCCACGACCCCCGTACTATTCAATCCATCCATCAGCACAATGCTTTGAGTGCTTTCCATCGAGTCCTACCGTAATACGTGATTTTTCACCCCAAAAAAAAGTCGATTTCCAGCAATAATTTTTGCGTAAAGTTACTTAGTTTGATGTACAGAATGCTTGGTTGACGGATATGTGAAGGGTCTGTTTACACCCTGTATGTAAGGATCGTAGCAGGTGGCGTTCGGTGATTTCTGCCTACCCCCATGCGTAAAAAGGCGTGAGTTTATGTATGTATGTAATATTTTTTCTTAACCAGCTCCATATTAAAACGCAAAGCTTAAGTCAACCCAATTACTCTCGCGCCCGACCCTGGTTCATCTCGCGCCCGGCCCTGGTTCAAGCCGTGGTCTGGAGCGAGAGGGAATGGTAAGCCGTCGCCTCCTTCTGCGAAGCAGTCATGCCAGCGAAGGAGGTGGCGGGACGTGAGAAGGAAAGAGCCGCAAGTCCCAGCCGCCGCGGGAGACGCCCTGGGCGTCGGGGGTCACGTGGTGGCCCCCGGCCACCGTAGGCGCGGGCCTGTGGACGGCGAGTTATGGGCTAGGTCGCCGTTCGGCCGTCTTATGACGACAGGCCGTGTCGGCGCGCTCGTGTTCCACGCGCGCCTCAAAGAGATGTCAGCAACCGCGTAGAGGTCCGCACGGGCCGATGCCTGCCAGGGCTGCGGGACTGTTCGAAAGAGATACGGCGGCCCTGGAACACGGGCAAAGAAGGAACGTGGATGGGTTTTAATCAGTACAAGTCTGACCTTCCGCTCCGCCCAGAGCGGGGGGGGGGGGGGGGGTCATTTGATGACTTCCCAAAAAAAAAAAAGTCCAGCCAATTATGTAAATACCCGATTTTGTATGGTTGTTTCTGCGTCTTGACTGAATTATTGACTGAAATACGTGAAATGATAAGACATTTTTTATATAAAAAAGAAAAGTACGCAGGTACAATCTGCTTTAAAATGTCATTCTCCTTTAGACACCGTGTTGGACTTGCATCTCTCAGCGCTCAACCGAATGTTCAAAATCAACCTTGAACCTAATGCTTTAGCGATAAACTTGAAAATCGATTAAAGAAATTTGACAGATTGTAGAATCTTGATCAGCCCCCGTAACATGACGACCGTAAGGATTTCTTTGACTGAAGATTCGATAAAATGACAGATTGTGTCGACACAATGACAGATTCCTTTGCACTATCTGTCATTTTGTCGATTCTTCCGTCAAAAAAATCCTTGTCTACGGTGGTCATGCTACGGGGGCTGTACATCAAAAATATTTTCTCTGTAATCAATAAAATAGACTTTTAAATATTCTATCTTCAATTGTTCAGTGACTGCAATTTATGTGAAGTTGCAAATAAGGCTGCTTTTATGAAGGCAGAGTAACAAAATGTTGCCCACTAGAGATTTCACACATTTCATAAGCAGCCGGCCTCGTTGCTCGAGTGGTCGCAAGCATGACTGCCGAGCAGCAGGTCTTGGGTTCGATTCCCAGGTCGGGCAAAGTGTTATTGGGTTTTTCTATCAGTAATTTGGACTGGATTCGTGCCCGGTTGATGGCGTGGCCCGGAGTACACTGTGAGTGTGTCATCCCGCGATCCCGCTTGCAACAACGTTGAAATATCGGGAGCTCAAAATATTCAATAATCACGGAAGATATCCCGCAAGTGAAAGTACAAGTTAAGGTTTATCATGATATAATAACAGAAAAAAGAAAACAATATTACATTTATCATCTTGAAGAAAAGTGCCCAGCGACCAAAAGTTGCCGAGTGTGCAGAGAAACTATGAGTAAAAAATTCATAACATTATGCAGAATTTTAATTATTCCATGCGAATTAAATACTTGATAAGCATGTAAATGGTACAGGATGTTGTCATTTTAAATTCGTTATCCACCCTGTGTGATGATAGCGGAATTTAAAATAAACAAGGGGCTTACGGTTTCAGGAATGTGGTGACTGATATACGAGATGTGACTGAATATCATTATTATATACAACCTTAGTTTTAGTATATGCGAAACCTGAAACAGGTGTCTAGTATTTTTATGTAAAGAATCTATGTACAAAATTTCAAAACTGTATTATAACTGTTCTGTTACCTAGTTATCCGCACAAAAACGTGTTTACCACGCGGTGCTTACGCGTGCGCGCCTCCAGCGTCGTCTTGAGCTCATTAATAATAATAATTTGGCAGTAGGTACCTAAATGATTGCGATAGGTACTTAATATCGCTCGGTATCCAACTTGTAACTTTTTTTAAATATTTTTGGGACAAAATATAACATGGTTTAAAAAATATTGGAATCGATTCAGTTACTTATTCTGAACAAACTATATTCAGGATTCGCATATACTAAAAATAATGTTGTAGAGTAACTGGTACAGGGTTAATGAACTCCGTTTGGTAGATGGTTCTGGTTCAGTGGCTCCAACTTATATGGTCGTAGGTCTGGGTTCCCAGGCAATCAATTTACTTGGTCGATCTTCAGGTTAAGCCGCACTTGCCTAGGTTGGTCCGTGGATGGGTGACCACCTGAGTTTCATCCGTGCCTCGGAAAGCACCTTAAGCCGTTGGTCCCGGCTGTCAATTGTAGATTTTTGACAGTCGTTAAGTACTCAGTGGCCCGAAAGTCTGACAACCAGTCTTTCCAAGGGGTATCGTATTACCCAGTACTAACTGGGTTGTGGAGGTCAGATAATCAGTCTCCATGTAAACTAGTACTAGTATTCAGCTGCATCCTTTTGGACTGGAAGCCGACCTCAACATAGTTGGGAAAAGGCTAGGTAGATATAATTATTCCATCGCCATTTCTCTCAAAACTAGGACATAACTAAGTGGTTATAGCTACACGCGCGCCGAAAGCTAGTTTTCCTCAGCTGAGCTTTCTTTAGAACATCGGTAATGAGTGGGCTGCAATACCTACGCCAACTTATCTAAAATATTTTATAGGAAACAAAACATGCTCTATTAAGTCATGTCTTGTTCGTGACTGGGCTGTCCTAAATCTCAATGTAAGGCGCGTCGCTCACACGAACTAAAGTTGAGGCGGCGTCAAAGCGCGGGCGCACAAGCGGCGCGCCGCATCTACATTTTATTTAGGTTTTTTTTTTTTTTCTAAATGGCATCTCGCAGGTCAGCCTAAGAGGCTGTCGCTGCTCAACCGGTCTATCCTGTGGGTGCCTTGAGTGTAAGGCCTCCAGCCAGGGCAAAAAAACAGCAGTGCGCTCATATACTAGGGCCGCACGGGCGCGGTGGAGGCGGCGCGGGGTCGAGGTGGGGGGGGGGCGGCGGGGGCGCTGTGCCCGTTCGCGTCATGACTTCACCGACATTTTGTCATTTGGTTTCGTGCTTTGCTACATAGAACTGGAAGGAAGCATAGCCATCCGCGCCTCGACTCCACGTAGAGACCTATCCTCGGCCATGCCGCGACGTCGCCAGGACTTACCAGTGAGCGACACGCCTAAGAGGATTGGTGTCAGGAGGGCGGAGACTGATCGGTTTATAAATCTTATTGTCTAATCGTTAAGTTCACCTTACCACCTAAAAAAATGCCTCGACTGCTTCGTTGGTCTAGAGGTCACAAGCGTGACTGCTGAGTATGAGGTCCTGGGTTCAATTCCCGGGTCGGGCAAAGTAAGTGTTATTGGGTTTTTCCATCAGGATTTTCTCTGTAGCTGCCACGGAGTCGCGATTTGTGCTCACTTGGGACTTAAACACTTGGGTGTCCTATTAGGTACATTAAGTCTGCCTAACCTTTCGGGGATTACAGGTGTGATGTTG
The DNA here is from genome assembly GCA_905163415.1 of Noctua fimbriata. NCBI lineage: Eukaryota > Metazoa > Arthropoda > Insecta > Lepidoptera > Noctuidae > Noctua > Noctua fimbriata. Next base: position 16,468,922 of record LR990929.1, read on the forward strand.
TAATAGATCTAAAAAAATGTCGTCACATTTCTCGCCCGTGGACAATGTCACTTTGAAGAGTATTGTCTTGCTCAAACTTACCTACTAAAATTAATCGCATCTATCATGCCATGCGGGATGTCTTCTTCCGCTTTCTTCTTCAACCTTTGGCCGCCCAATGCTGAGTTTTCCAAATCTCTCCAGATCGTCTGTAGACCTAGTCAGTTGTCTTCCCACATTCCTCCGTCCCGTGCGTGGTCTCCACTCCAGCACTTTCTTCCCCCATCTTCCATCCAGTCTATGGCATATATGGCCCGCCAACTTCCACTTTCTTTTTGCTGTCCTTTGAAATCCTCTTCTGCTATGTCCGTATGCGAGATGTGTGAGCTGACAATTCTCGGTGTAAACACTTTTCTGCACGATCTGTGGTGAGGGCGTCGAACAATTCAAATCTTTCAACATAATTGTATTACGTCACGCTTGTATCCAAATGTATCAGAATAGGTGTATCTGGTGTACATTCAGATACCGAAGTCTTATTTAAAATTTAATACACGAACATAATTTAATCACTCCAGCTCCGTTGCACATTTACCCATCAAAACTTTTCACCAATCAATAAACAACCTTATGTAATTTAAATTAGAGTCGTAATTAATTACAGCAAAACTTGTACTAGATACATTAGCACCGAGATGTTTACCCTGGCAGATTTAATTACTTAGACTAAGTCGTTGAGTTTGTGAAGGGATAATTCGTCGTTATCTCTTGCTCGGAATTCATGCCTTCCGTAAATGGGTGGGTTATATTGAATAAGGAATGGATGTGGTAGTTAAATAATCGGTTATATGGGAATCGATTACGGAAGACCCACACAAAGTGTCTGGCAACCACCGCGACGACGAAAAAGTCAATAAAAAAAGTAAAAAGTAAAATAACAAGCATGGAATCAGGCGGGACACGTTTCATATTTAAATGTTTTTTTTTTATTCAAATGGGTTCAACTTGCTTCCAAGTTTGCTTTTCAGTCGAGTTTTTTATTTTTTTTTATTTTCTACTTTTAAGTTTAGTGAAAGATTTCACGGGCAATTTTTTTTTTTTAATTTTTCACTTTTTATAGGCTTTGTCATTTCGAATAATGAACTTAAAATCGTTACAGATCCTAAATGGTCATTTGAAATGATATGGGAAACCTAAAGATAATTTTCAAATATCTCTTCAAAGATACCACACTCAATACCTATAGCTCGTCGACTTTCAATATTTTTCTTTTCGCAAGATGGCGTCTAGTTAAGGCGCAGATATACGACTTTTAACGTTTTTAAATTGAACATCACGTCTAAACTTGTAGTCTTATTTCTTTGAAAAAAATAAATGTTATACTAGACAATTTTCTTCAATAGCTTTTTTTTTTTTTCTTTTCTGTAATAGCCCCTAACATCAAAATTATTGAAAAAAGTTCTCTTCGTCTCCTTGGGTATCCAATCTTCGAGAATTCCTTTCCCGATTTTATCGAGGAAAAAATTCAAAATTTCAATGATATTTCGGAAAGGTTGCTCCAAATTAATATGCATTCGGCCATCACCCTAATCCGTTACTGTTGTTTCGGCCCAAAATTAACATATTTCCTACGTGCTTCCCCTTTATGGAAGCACACTCATCTTTTGGACAAAATGGACCAAATTATCAAAAATACTATATCATCCGTTTTAAATGTGGCTTTGGACGACCGTGCTTGGATACAAGCTACTCTTCCCATTCGTATGGGAGGACTCGGCGTCCGCAAAATTTCTAGTATTAGTTTACCGGCGTTTATATCTTCGGTCCACGGCACTGAGAAATTAATCAGGAATATCCTGGCTTCCACACTGATTGATTTTGATGTGCCGTGCTTCTCCGAGGCTATTAATGCCTGGAAACTCGCTTGCCCGAATTCTGAAGAACCCGTCCATCCATTTTCCCAGAGACGTTGGGACGAGCCGCTTTGCAGAGTAGTTCAGAACATTTTACTGCTCACGTCTGCTACTACTGCTGAGCGTGCGCGTCTGCTGGCTGTGGGTGAGTGGGAGTCGGGTCTTTGGCTTCACGCACTACCGTCGTCGAGCATAGGCACTTTGCTCGACGACACTACTTTCCGCCTTGCTGCTGCTCTACGCCTAGGCGCCCCTTGTTTTTCTCCTCATCGCTGTCACTGTGGTGAAGCTGTCAACAGCCTTGGACACCACGGCCTTTCATGCAGCCGAAGTGCGGGCCGCTTTGCACGGCACGCGAACTTAAATGATATCATCCGTCGAGCTCTTGTCACCGTCGGCGTTCCAGCTTTATTAGAACCAAATGGCTTGGCACGCGACGATGGCAAGAGACCGGACGGCATGTCTTTGTTTCCATGGAAGATGGGTAGGCCTTTAGTGTGGGATGCAACTTGTGTCGATACTCTTGCGCCATCCCATCTTCCTAGCTCATTGTGCTGTGCTGGGGCTGCGGCTGCGGCTGCAGAGAACCTCAAGCGGCGTAAATATAGTAACCTTATTGGTAACTATATTTTCGAGCCGTTTGGGGTTGAAACTCTGGGTCCGTGGGGTCCGAGTGCTCACAGCCTTTTCAAGGACATTTCTAAACGTTTAGTTGACTCTTCCCGTGACCCAAGGGCTGGCTTTTACCTTGGCCAAAGGCTTAGCGTTGCCATACAGCGTGGCAACGCCGCCAGTCTTTTGGGTACATTACCAGTTGACTACGTTGAGGAGGAGTTTTTTGACGCCATTTTTTAAGTTTATTTTTAAGTTAGTTAGTTAATATAGGTTATTTTAATTTATTAATGTATATAATATTCATTCAGAGTTATATCCTTAATATATTAACATTTTCTTCATAATTTGATATGTGAAAATGTGAAATTATATTTTTCTAACATAGTGTAATTAATTTGTAAAGTAATGTCTAACGCGGGCAAAAAAACGATAATCACGCAAAAACTATCGGGCGTATTTGCATGAAAATTTGACCATCTAAAAGATAAATAATGAGCCATATTTTAGTATACGACTTTTATTTGTACTGTGTTTGATAAATCAAGGAGGGTTGTTTTTTCGAAAAAACTTGGTGCGCGTTGAAGCGGGAGCCCTTGCGGGCGATGGCTCGAATACTAGCTCAAGGTCGCTGGCACTTAATGTCGCCTTAAATTCTAATTACTCTCATGTCTTAATTGACGTTTGTGTTTCGCAAGATTATGACAAGTCGATTGACGTAGGAAACATCAAAATCGGCTCACGCGCTTGGTCTTTAGCACCACAACGGAACATACATACATAGGCTGTTAAACACAATACCCTCCTTTGCGTTGAGCAATCGGGTAATACAAATGTATTGGACACATAAGCCACCTGTTGAAAGTCGTTGTAGAAATACGAAATTGATATAAATGGATTAGCACTTGTATATTGTCTGGTAAATATTTAAAATTAACAAAAAAACTAAAATTTATAAATGAGTACCTATTTATTTTTTCTTTCACAGTTAATATAGGTACGCTGAAAGATTCTTATTAATTTTCATTAAATCTTTAATACTACAAGTTGATAATGAGGCATAACTTTTCACATATTTCAATGAAATTAAGCGCGTTCTTCACAAAAATAAAAGTAATACGTTTGTAAGCTGCCAGACCCCTTATGAAATCAATCTTAATTTGTTAAACAACATCATTAAAATAATGATAACTCATCTAGGCTTAAAAAAATCGTAAAAAGGTGAATCTAATTAAATATGTAATTAATTTGCACATCCTTTTTAAACACCACCTAATATTTTAAATGCGAAAGTAACTTTGTCATGTCTGTCTGTTACCTTTTTCGCGTCCGAACGAATTTTGGTTTGGCACACAGGTAAAACATGACCTAGTTTGGGTATTGGATACCTTGTGTCTACAGGATAATTTCAGACAAAACGCGGGTAAAGCCGAAGGAAAAAGATAGTGTGTTTAATAATTTATTCATTTTAAATCTTTATTTAAAAACGAATATATTAGCGTTTAGGGTCCTGGCCGTGGACATGTTCTTACCTTCGTGGCGTACCCTCATCAAGGCCCGTCAGACAGTCGTAAAGCGTCCACTGTTGGCCTTAGGCTTCCACAACGAGCAGTCCGTTGCTTTCCTTATCCAGCGTACTATGGCATATTTTTTTGCAAATTTCGGATGCGTAAAACCTATGATTTCCCACGCCCTTTGAATGTAGAATGTTACGGACTGCAACCTGTTATACAATACTATACACGTACTTTTAAATAATGTTACAAGAATTTTTCTAAAAAATATAATTCCCTAGCGCGTACTGAACTCGGATATTAATGATATAAAAATACCCTTAACTAAGCCGAAAGGCACTGGTTCGCCCCGTCAATAAATAAAAAATAAATAAAAAATAGCCTTTATTCTGCCACAATTTAACAATTATTAATACAAAACCATTAAATAATTCCAATTAATAAATATATAATAGTAAATTTGAATTTAAGTTTTAAATTAATAACATTCATCATCATCATCATCATTTCAGCCGAAAGACGTCCACTGCTGGACATAGGCCTCCCCCAAGAAGGTTTTGCCATAATCGCCACGCTTGGCAGGCGGATTGGCGGGTTGGGTTTAATTAATAACATTATTGATTAAAAAATAATAAATTTATTTAGTGGAGGTCGCCTCTTTGGCGTAGGACTACTCCAGCTTCCTGCAGTTGTCTCTGTCCCTAGTCTGTCTTGTCCAGTCTGGTCCACATCGTTCCTTGAATATGTCTCCGCGTCAATACGATCATTTTTTTTGTACTGGACTATACCTGGGAACGTTCTAGTTACGGAGATATTGGAGGTCAAAATTCCAAATTTTTCACAAGTTTTTTTAAATACTGGTTTTTAAGATAATAACTTTGCTTTAATTATCTCCATGACCCGTTTACTATACAAAGCATCCATCAGCACAATGTTTTAAGTGTGCTATATTGAGTTTGAACGTCAAACGTGATTTTACACGCCAAAAAAGTCGTTTCCCAGCAATAATTTTTGCGTATGGTAACTTGGTTTTTCTAAACATCTCAGACATTAATCTACATGGTCCTCATATGACTCGAGCAATGTCTGGACTTTAAAAGAGACAGTGACCTCTGAGTTTGTTTCGGATGTTTCTTCTCAGAGTAGTCAGGTACGAAACACCGGTCCCATGTAGTTTCAAAACATAGCATTATGTGACATGTAAAAGTGTGTGAAATAAATATGATTTGATTTGATTTGAGTTTGATGTACATAATGCTTGGCTGACGGCTTCGTGAAGGGTCCGTTTACATACTGTATAATCAACTGACTTATGAAATTCTACCTTAAGCTTAGAAAGGTAAAACTCACACATCTTCGTCATCAAGAGGATTTAATTCGTTCCTCTCATCTTCCTAACTTCATGTTACACTCGAGGGTGCCTCCCCCAAACTTATTTAATTAGTATTCTGTAAATGAGAAGCAGGGGTGGCGACAATCTAAATACAAGCAGTTTAATTTTTCGTTAATCGCCGGTAAAGTCGACGAGTTATGCGGATCCACGTTCCACTTTAAGTTTAGAGGCTGTGTATCTTGTTGCACGACTCTTAGGGGGTTCTCACACGATACCGCTCGTCCGCGCGGTTGTGGGGGAGGAGGCGAAGGTTTTGTGGCAGTGCGTTTCATTGCCGCGTCTCGTCCGCGCCCTGTGTTTTCTGTTTATTTTGTGTCGCGACGCTTGTACAACATTAGTTTTAGTATATGCGAAACCTGAATATAGTTTGTTCAGAATAAGTAACTGAATCGATTCCAATCATTTTTAAACCATGTTATATTTTTTGAACAAAAATATTTAAAAAAGTTAAAAGTTGGACACCGAGCGACATTAAGTACCTATCGCAATAATTTAGGTACCTACTGCCAAATTATTATTACCAATGAGCTCAAGACGACGCTGGAGGCGCGCGCTGTGTGGTGACCACGATTTTGTGCGGACAGCTAGATTACAGAACAAGCTTATAAATTTGTGATTTTTCATGATACAGTTTTGAAATTTTGTACATAGATTTTTTACATAAAAATACTAGACACGTGTATCAGGTTTCGCATATACTAAAAATAATGTTGTATACAAAATTTATTGAAGGGGCGCTGCGTCTGCGACACGTCCTCGTCTTATGTCTTTTCTATTTGTCCTGCCCCTTAGGCATCAACGGACTTCATACAAGCCAATATAAGGTCAGATTCGCTTCACCGCTCGACCGTGCGGACGAGCGGCGTCGTGTAACGAGACATACATACCATAGAGACTATAAAAAACAAAGAAGTCGTATGATACTTCCTAGCCTTTTTCGAACTATATTGGGGTCGGCTTCCAGTCGGTTGGATGCAGCTGAATTTTATTTAACTAGTATTTTATGAGGAGCGACGCTCTACCTGACCTCCACGACCCAGTTAGTACTGGGGAATTCCATACCCCTTGGTAAGACTGGTTGTCAGGCTTTTGGGCCACTTACTGCTTGTTACAGCTGTCAAAGATCTACAAATAATAGTGGCGATCAATGGTTTAACGTGCTTTCCCCACGGAGGAAGGATATGTAATGGACGGTCACTTATACACTGTCTTTGGCAAGTGCAGCTTAACTTCGATCGAGAGCGGCCTTTGCGACAATTATTATTTAGCCACGACCTCCTCAAACAAAGAAACCTTGTGTACCCAAAAAGTAAAAATAAATGTTAGTTCCAATCATTTGCGCTTTGTCAGTATTAACTCTCAGAATATAAATTGAGGCAGCTCTCATTCATGAACACTTAAATATTACAGCAAAACACTAACGGTTGCTGCGCTGTACAGCTGTTCATACATTAATTATATTATTCGAAGAACTGACACACTGCCCAAACGTAACAACATTTTAAATTAAAATAAGATACCATTCGACCTACTTTTACCGTTACATGACAGCAGATGCTGTATGTTCGAACAACTTACACATCGTTTAAAAACGGAATAATATTTCTTTTGCCTCACATTTGGCTCATAAAACACAAATTAAGCATGACATTCGCTCGATTTTCAAATAAAAAAAAGCGTCACCCGAGGATTCTTTTTTTGACATTTGTAAAAGGAAATTCGCGCCATTGAATTATGGAAATGTGAGTTTTTTGAAGCAAAATGAAAACGGTTTTATTTGATTTTCTTTTTATTTATGATTTCTTGTTACAAGCTACTTTTTTTTTAATAAAGCGTCTCATGGAGATTATATTAATCTACGTAGACTTGAAGTTCTACAGTAATAAAATAACATACCTACATATTTCATATATCCAGAACGGGGTTTTTTAGGTTTCTGTAGGTACCTCAAAACGTTGATGGATGGAGAGGGAGAGGAAGACCAAAGAAACGATGGATGGATTGTGTGAGGAATTATATGAAAGTTAAAGGAGTAAATGATAGCATGACGGTTGACAGAGGAGATTGGAAGAAAAAAACGTGTTGCGCCGACCCCAAGTAACATGGGACAAGTGCAGGGAGATGATGATGATGGTAGGTACCTCAAAAGGAAAATAGAACCCTAATAGGATCTGACTGTCTGACTGTCAGATATAGGTCATAGACATGACCGCTTATGTCTCATATTTTCGCAAATTTTGCGACTTCACAAGAGAGAGCTTCACAAAAGCTATAGGGTACTTCTCGTTGACCTAGAATCATGAAATTTGGCAAGAAGCATTGTCTTACAGCAAAGGTAAAGGAAAAAATCAAAAATCCGTAAATAACAAAAAACCCGGCCTGTATTATGAAGTTTGGTTTGACACCCTCGGTGCGTGAGTCCAGCTCGCACTTGTTCTAATGTCAACGACTGCATGTAGTGTATAAGCAGAGTTATGTAAATCAGTTTTATTTTTTATTGTGCATAAATATTATTGATTCAAATTCAAATTCATTTATTTGTTAGAATGTGGTACAATAAATGGTCTTACTTAATCAGTGGTCACATTGCAAATATTTGGTACATAAATATGATTATAAAGTACCAGACAAAAAAAAAATGATATCAAGGTACCATAAATAAAATCGATATCCATACCCATCACATTTGTGAAATTTAAACGAAAAAAAACTGAACACTTGAAATGAAATTTATTTTATTTTTAACTAAATTGTGATGTTTTTGTTTTTTTGTGTTTGTAGTGTGATTATGGTCTGACTGTATTGCGTTGATTGGAAATGGGTGTAAATTACCAAAATAAATGAATTATATATATATATAAATACTTCAAGAAATAACTATTACTGTGATCGTTGTCCAAAAAATCATGAAAATGATTTTCTAGTGTTTTTTAGAAGGTAATTTGTGCCAAGGCCAAGGGTCCCGATACAAATGTTTCGCTAGTGCGGACAAAGCGTAAGTTACAAACTAATTAACCTAAGTTAAATCATTAAGACATTATCACCTCACGATCTTTCTTCAACCAGACTTCGGGCGCACCCCTTATACCCTTATACAGGGTGTTATCTTGTATCAGTGTATCTGTTCAGTCCGCAATTAGACGAGGGCAAACTTGGGTGTACCTATAGCCTGAATATTGTATCGTTTTTCTTATAGTGATAACAGGGTATTTTGCCGTCTATAATGACATTGAAAGGCACAGAAATATTTACAAAAAGGTCCAGTGCAAATATTTGTGAAATTGCTCTGTAAAACATAACATCACGCCAGTAATTTCCGAAGGATTAGGCAGAGGTGTACGTACCTAATCGTACACAAACATTTCGTCGGTTATGTTTAAGTATGTAATAGAGGGCGAGCCTATTGCCGTCTACCGGGCACAAATGCAGACTCCGTAGCTGCTACTGAGAAATTCCTGATGAAAATCCCAATAACACTTTACTCGACCTGGGAATTCATCAGGAATTTCTCATTAGCAGTCACGGAGTCTGGATTTGGGCCCGATTGTTAGCAATAGGATCGCCCCCTATTATATGAGACTTAAGAGCGTTAACGACTTTCTGACTGTTAAGTACTTTTTTTTCGAAATCACTACACCTGAAATTTCAAATTATCTTTTTGATAAAAAGACATTCCGAAAGGTACTTATGTAACCTGCTTATGCGTATGAAGTTTCATTAAAATTGGTACAGTCATTCCGAAAAAAAAAGGACTTGTAAGTTTGTATGAAATGCCTTAAGTCGTTAACGTACTTAAACATAACTGGCGAAATGTGGGTGTACTATTCGGTGCAGCTCTATCTAACCCCTTGGGAGTTACAGGTGTGATGTTATGTATGTTTCATATAGGGCTTTGTTGTAGTGAAATGGGCATTTCTGTGGTACTATAGAAGTATTTTACTTTTCAGGTTGAAATATGAAGTTAAGCGTTGAAAAAGTGGTTAACACTTAACTACACTTAGCATAGCACAGTTAGCCTGAATACATTGACTGAAATTAAATTTTTAATTTGCTTATAATATTGCTGGAGCTCGGAAATGGGGCCAGCGAGTTTTTGAAATATTTAATTCACAAACAGCTTTTATAAGTGGGTGTTAATGGTGAAAAGTTTATAAGGAATAGTTGTACCTATGGGCTTGCGGTCTGTGAAGGAGCTTGCCCGCAGAAAAATACAAACAATCATTATTATTTCCTTTATTTATTTTCTTACTCACTAATTACATTTTTAAATATTTCTTAACAAAAACCATATAAAAAAACATTTAAAAATATAAAAAATAGTAGCCCACCGGTATCGGGAACAGGGTCCAAGCTACCGGCGGTCACGGCTCCAGAGAGAGGAACCTCCTAACAATACGAGCTGTGTCTAGGAGTACCGCTTTCTGAATCAAGCTCTTGATCCAGCTGCCTAACGAGAGCCTCCTCAGGTATTGGTCGAGGCTCTTGGCAATTAAGCCATGGGCTGATACGACTATTGAAATCAAACAATCATTAATTATTATGATTATCTGTGGTGCTAGGAAACTGGGCTAATCACAGTTGCAAACGTCCTTATGTGTATATTGGCCTTGTTATGGTCTGTCTCCTGCTGATATGGAGGGCAGAGGAAATTATGTTTTTCCTACTCCTCCGCTATCCTTTTCTGATTGATTTCGTTGCGGTATCCAAGACAGTTAAATTGTTTCTCCAGAACTTCAAAGTCAAAGTCAAAGGTTTTATTTGTTAAACATAGGTGTAAAAGATGTAAGTAAATATAAAAGATCGCTATATTTTGTCGACAACGGCGTACAAATATTAAAACATAAATATTAAAAGTTTTTTTTTTTTTTTTTAAAAGGTTATAGCAGATCTACCATACATTATATCTTAATAATATTCTTATTTCTAGGTAAGTTAAAATTATACTATAAATAAATACTTACTTACTGCCATACAGCGTGGCAACGCTGCCAGTCTTTTGGGTACATTACCAGTTGACTGCGTTGAGGAGGAGTTTTTTGACGCCATTTTTTAAGTTTATTTTTAAGTTAGTTAGTTAATATAGGTTATTTTAATTTATTAATGTATACTATAAATTATTCTTACAAACTATTTTAACTAAATATTTTCAAACAAAATTGTTTTTAAACATGCAAACTGTTAGGAAAAAAATAAAATGTACCAGTTCTTATAATAAATTTAAAATTTTCTTAAATTACTACTACTTAGCTTGCATTATCATCTAGGTATTCTTTAATAGAGTAGAATGCCTTTTGTGTTAAATATTTATTTAGGTACTTTTTAAAATCATTTAACTCACTTTTTTCGCTTCGGAATTTTGTTGTTTCGTTGTTCTTCGTCGAGCTTCATTGTCTCGGCGTTTTTCTGGTGGTCGCCACTGTCAATTCAGGCTTTCAGGAGTTGCAGTCGTTTGGGAATAGTGTTGCGTGCTTGTCCCAAAAAAGGAAACATTAATTATTGCAATTAATAAAATACTCAACTACCTCTACACGGCCTTCAGATTATTTCTCAATCAATCAGAGGGCCGAGAAAAACTGACATTCTTTCAGTAATGACGATGATGGAAAAGTAAAACAAAATTATTGGATTGACATAAGGTATCGAAAAGCCCATGTCAATACTTCCATCCACAGATATTCATGAAAGAGGACTTTTGGTCGAAAGGTGTCGCATATCGACGTTTCCGAGGACGATTAGCGACACCACGCAGGGAAACACGTCGCCGACAACGATATGTGTATATATATATATATTTATTCATCTATACAAATACAAAAATTCGAAGTGTCAGTTTTTTTTTCCTATCAAAATAAGAGCTTTTTACTGAATGCGTATGAAAATATATACGGCACTTATAATAACAAAAACATATTTTTTGTCTGTCTCTCTGTTTGATCCGGCTAATCTCCGAAACGGCTGGGCCGATTTTGACGGGATTTTTACTGGCAAATAGCTGATTTTAAGGTCTGACATAGGTTACTTTAAAAAAAAATAATTAGGGTAATTGGTAACAAAATCCGATTCAAAAAGCAAAGTAATATTTTTTATAATAATTTCACGTGAACGAAGGTCGCGGGCAACAACTAGTTGTTTAATAAGGTTTTTAATTTGTATAAGTTTATTATTGTTTAAGATTAATTTATCTATGGGCCTCAGCTGTCTGATAATAAAATGGTTAATTGATTGATTGAATACTGTTGGAACGTAGTGTAGTTATAGAAATATAAAACTGTATCAAATCAATTACAAGTTGTGTATGGCCCTCAGGCGCAAGTATTTATGGAGTGAATGACTCCATATTTCCAATGTGACATCAGACTTCTCAACGCAACATAATCAGGGTGACCGCTGATATGGCCACGACCCCACCAGTTTCCTGACCTAATAAATTAATTAACTATTCTAATTACAGACCATTCTATATTCCATACATAAACTCACGCCTTTTTCCCGATCTTTACATATGAGTACTTATTCCTGCAATTCCAACCGCAAATTGAATATTAATATTAACAACCTTCCTTCGAAACTAAGAGAACTCATTCTCGTTACTTTATTACAAGTCAAAGGGGTGAATTAATAAAGGTATGGTTCTGACGGCAACGGCAGACTACAGAGGACAGCAACGGCAGACTGCAGACGACAGCAACGTTGTGTTTGACAATTAACGCAGATGAAAGAGAGGCAGGTAAACATGGTTCGCCTTTGGAATGAAAAATACAGCGGCTTTGTAGTTTAAAATTCGAACGCGACGCGCGACGTCACATCATCATTGGCACTTCTCTCTTCAGATTCAAGAAACTTATTTGTCAAATAAAAGAAGGAAGTTTTATTTCTCTATTACAGGTATTGACAGCACGGCGGAAACGATTTCAAAGAAATAATAATAAAAATCTACCTGACCGAATGTCGGCCAATGTCAATCTCCACGGAGACTAAGCGTCGACGCGGAAGATATTAAAGAGCACAAGTGTGTTTGCAGACACTCCCTTATTCTCATAGTCCGATGAGATGAGAATCCGACACGACTGGAAAGAGATTAGACGCAGGACCAATGGATTAACTTTCCAAAATGGATTAACTTTACTTTTTTCTAGGTCATAAATACATTTTACTCTGTATGACACAGTCTTGCTGCGTTCTGTCGTTACGCTTAAGCAGTACTACTGCTGTAGTCTGCAGTCTGCTGTCGCCTTCAGAACCGTACCTTAAAGCTACGCGAAATACTTCCCGGAGAGTTTTGTGCATACAAAATTTCATTTCGAAAGGTATTCTTGTTTGCTAAGTATCAATGGGAACATTGGGAATTTGGGAAACACGGAGAATTTGGGGAAGTGTCGAACAACTTTCCAGAATACTAACTTTCCCCTTAGACATATGTTGAACAAGTATTGTTATGTTCTTTTCCCCCTTGAGGATAAGTTTGGGGGAATATTAATAGATGCGTTGGTGCTTTGATGTATCTTTTATCTTTTCCTGAGAATATGTTGTCTTTGAAGAAAGAATTGGGACAAGCGGTAGGTACTTGTTTGGAACTTTGTTATTGTTTTCCGCTAACGTTACAAAGTATTCGGCTATTGTCGTTTGTCTACGCTCGGGGTAGACCTTTCTTGTCTATGATAGTTGACACAGATGTTAACCACACAATTTACTAACCAGCTTATGCATCATTTAATATTGTAAATATCAAAAAAGCCTGCCTCGTTGGTCTAGTGGTCGCAAGCGAAACTGCTAAGCATGTGATCCTGGGTTCGATTCCCAGATCAGGCAAAGTGTTATTGGGTTTTTCCGCTAGGCGTGGCTGACAAACAAATGGACCGCGCAGCTTACACAGCCAAGCTCTGACATACAACATCAGATATTTCGAGAGTAGCTCCATCCATCACGAAAAAGCACGAGTGACGGTTGCATTTCATATAGAAAATGGGAAATTCAGCAGTGTCCACACTGGCGAACGTTTGGTCATCAATCAATGTAGCCCATCTCCCGGTTGACATATCAAATTGAATGTTTTGCCTGTTTTATTGAGATCTCCGCTCGACTTTGTTCCAATTAAAAAATATGTGGATTTAATTGAATATTTTTTTAACGTAACGAAATGTCCAATTAGTGACATGTTTCTCTCAATTAAAGGTCAAAATATGAGTTGATGATCTATTTTCAATAAAACAACAACAGATTTTAATTTGCCTGCCTTTACTTTGTGTTGATTATTTCATCACCAGTGCACTCAAAACAACTGCGTTGCGCTAGCCTAGCCTAGTGGTCGCAAGCGCAACTGCTGAGCATGCGGTCCTGGTTTTGATTCCCAGATCGGGCAAAGTGTTATTTGGTTCGTTTTTTATCAAGGGTTTTTCAATAGCAGTGGAAGATTGGTGTGTGGATAGGTGACCACCCGTTACATACCGAGTTTCCTTCGTTCCTCGGAAAGCAAGTTAAGCCGTTGGTACCAACTGTCACTTGTAGATCTTTGACAGTTGTTTCTGGTAGTCAGTGGCCCGAATGTCTGACAACTAGTTTTACCAAGCGGTATCAAATCACTCTGCAGTATCTAACTGGGTTGTGGAGGTTAGATAGGCAGGCGCTTCATGTAAAATACTGGTATTCAGCTGCATCCGGTTAGACTGGGAGACGACCCCAGCATGGTAGGGAAAAGGCTAGGCTGATGATAATGCACAGAGCAGACAAAGGTTGTATTGTCACCGGCAGAGTTTAAAAAATCAAATGAAATACAGAAATAAATAAGCGTTGGAGAGAATTCATGAAAAAAAACATGAATATAAGCAAAAAGTTTATAATTCCAGTAATGTAGGAATTTTAGAGAGTGCTCGAATATGTTAGTACCGTTTACTGTTGAAATAAAACTCTCGTTTGGTAGAACCTGTTATTTTTTTACATTTTTCACCGAAATAATATTTTTTCTCTACTCAAACTTTTATTTTTCACTGCCAGTCGAAATATAAAAATGTGTTAAATGGGGTATAAAACATTTTTAATTAATTATTTCAAGCTTTTATGGTGTGCGCCAAAATTTCATTACTTGCATAGGTACCTCTACAATTTTAAGTCTGAGGCAATTTTAAGGTAACGTTTTAAAACGAACATAAACGAATTTTTTAAATGTAGTAAAACAGAGTTTAATTTTCTCGAAATATCCTGCTGTTGTCTTTAAAAAAACCGCTCCAAAGGTACATAGTCTTATAAAGTATCGTCCAAATTAGTTATATCTTGGAATAAAATGCCAATTTAACCAAAAATCAAGGAATTAGATACTTGACATTATCTGTCACCTACACAAATATAGACCTTGTAATTATATAATGTTCAAGCGACTCTCAACCTTAGGGTGTCAACATTACCAGTAAAAGTAACTTGTAAAAATAAATGTGATAATTTTCCCTGAAAGGAACGGCAGAAAATGTACCTTTTCCCTTGAATGGAGAACGAATCTAGGACGAATGAATGGAGAATGGAGTCCCCAACAATTGAAGTTTACGATCTTCTTTAGATTTACGATCATGGCAGTAATCCTAAATGCTACAGTCTTGTTGATATAGCGACTATATTGAGGAGATTCTCACACGATAGGTCAGGCGGTGAAGCGAATCTCACGTTGCATTGGTTTATATGAAATCCTTTAGTGCCTAACACACGTACACCGCCCATCCGCGCTGACGAGCGGTGTCGTGTCATACCCGCTTTACGAGACTGTTACTGGTTCAAGGCACCATTGTCCCCATCGCCGTTTTATAAAATATAATCTACGCTAAAATATCATCTTCTTGAAAATGTGGCTAACAAAGACTACAAGAGTTTAAAAACATTGTCTTGAAAGGTCTAGTTAAAAAAAAAATAAGTTCTTTGTTAAAAAGGATCCCAAACACTTCATTCCTCCATACATTTTTAATAGAGCTAAGAGTTTTTTACAGCTCACTCCTCGATAGAAGTTTCGTAAAAAACACTAAAACGACGTTGTTCTGCAGTTAAATTCTAAAGATTTGGTTATAAATAGATGAGCGGAGCGAGAAAGACGTCAGCTGAGACGGCTGAAAGAATGTCTACGGAAGGAATGAATTAGGAAATATTTTTTTTTATTTTTCGATGTTTTTTTTTGTAGATGTATGAACGTGGCGGAAGCAAAAGGTATTTAAGGATCGTAGCTTTTGATGGTCTGTAGTTTCTTTTAATCCTAATGGGAATAAATTAAAGTAAATACAATTTACGCTTGTCAAAAATATCGTGCTCCCCTTAATTGATGCTGTTTGTTTTATCATTTCCGTCTACTCCGCGCGATTATACTAGGCTATCAGCCATATGACCACCGTAGACAAGGATTTCTTTCTTTCTTTCTTACGGGAGAATCGACAAAATGACAGATTGTATCGACACAATGACAGATTTCTTTGCACTATCTGTAATTTTGTCGATTTTTCCGTCAAAGAAATCTTGTCTACGGTGGTCATGCTACGGGGGCAAGTTTATTGAGAAATCGCGATCAAATTTAATCAAATTTAATTTTAATGGGCAAGTAAAACATTAACAAGCAAAAAAAATCAGACGACTTGATAACTTCCTCCTTTTGGAAGTCAGTTAAAAATGACATTACATCAGCGATAACGATAATGGAAAAGTCAATAATGTATTGAATTAACATAAGCTGCCGATAAACTGATGTCGATCCTCTTGAAGCCGTTGAAGAAACAATAATCGATTTGAAAACAATTGCCTTCTCTAGGCCCTTAGCTCCGCTCATTCCTCGCTCATCTCTCCCCCGCACCTCGCCCTTAGAAGCTAATCCTCGTAAAGCTTATCTTCACGGCTCAACTGACAGTAAACAGTTTCAGAGTCCTATAACAACGCCTCTTAATGTGAAATAAGATGTTTTTTATACCTAAATATTTATAAAACTGCCTCAGAGCTGAGTCAAAGTTTTTGAATATAAGTTGACAATTTGACCTTGTTTATTAAAATTACACGAAGCGAACAGAACGGCTGTTGTGAGCATTTACTGCAACAAACTTAAGATATTTTAAGCAACAAAGCAAAGGAATCGTGCTACTATTTTCTCATTATTATAATCTTCCTTTAAGTCGTAAGTAGAAGTCTTCTTAAGAACAATAAAATTCCGAAAGTCGCAACGGCGATGGGCAACAAAGTCGCCATAATAGGTTTGGAAGTGTTTCCATTGGATCACAAAGAAACCAATCGGGTCACTGCGGTGTGTCGCAGCGGCAAAGCACTGCAGCTGCGGTATGTGGTTACAGTTCCTTTTAGAATTATATCCTTAAGGAAAGTCGGTTTTAAAACTACTAGTGCGTCCAAATTGTTTTCTTAAGGAGCCTGCCAACTACACGGTACTAAGATTTTGCTAGGAACGTGCCAGGCAAAAATATTTTTTTTTGAAAAGTATCATGACGGAACGGTCTAGTGGCCATAGTCTCATACAAAAAATATAGATTATAATCGTTCTAAACGGGTGTATATATTCTATACGGACTAGAATAGTAGTCCGTGTCATGTTTCTTTCCGTGCCTGATACGTTCATAGCGCATTCATGGTATGGTATGGTGCTGATTCTTTAAGTAAAAATCTAGCCTCTTTACAACCTACAAATCTGATATCATTCATGAGCTCCTAATTAGACCACAAACACCCCCTTTACTAATTAGAGAAACAACCCCCAAATCAGTTAGAGCGTCTTAGAAACAACTACAGATCTAACGTGGCATTTCACAGATATACCCACCCACATCTAACCTCGGGCAAACTGGCAGAATTCCCTGCTATAATAATGGCGACGACAACTTTTAGCCCCAGGCTGGCTGATGACCGTAGAGAGGGGCAGATATCGATATTGGTATCGATAAAGTTGGAATTATGTTATTTGAAACTCAATCGGATTGGGGTGCTGGCTGTCGAGATATTGATTTTAAATTAAAGTTTACTATTGTAGGTAGAGGGTTATCGTTCTGTTACAGTTGTGGAATTAGTTTTGATCGAGGATTGCACCCTACTCTTTGAACTACAAAGATGTCGGTATCAGCGGGGTTATTGAGTAACACACTTTTGATGGCAATTTTGACAGTTAAACTACATAAATTGCGTTATTAAAGCAGTCGAGTGAGTGATCATTTTATATTTATTTTTCTTTAAAATCCATCGTATTGAGATTAAAAGCTTGTTATGTAAATTGTAATATGTTAAAAGCAAAGTTATGCAATTTCTTATCATAACCATTTTCACAATGCATGTGAATTACTTTTAGAGTTTTAATTGTTTATCTGTAGTAATAGATGTGGTTGCCAGCGTTAAACAAACAAAATAACAGTAAGTAAATCATCGACATTATTCTTTTCCACATCGATATAATTAATATTTTTAATCATTAAGTTCCCCGCTCTAGAAGTATTTGTAAAACGATAAAAGGCGATATTACAATTCAAATTTATCTAAATTACATTTTTTGATACCAACATTTTCAAAGGCGTACCAGGTTATTGTTTTTCATGATAATAATTTCCTAATAAAATTATTGTAAACCTCTTGTTTTTCATAATAATTTTCGAGGGTTTATTTTCCTGGACTAAAAATCGGAGGTGGTTTAATTTGATACTTTTGATTTTCATGTAACAAAATATGGAAATGAATTTATTACGGAGTATTTGAACACGTGGCTGACTGATATTTACTAACTAAAATATAACGAACTAGCTCTTGTCCGTGGCCATATTACTGTGTGGTGAATATTCACGTCAATATGTGTGTTTGCATTTACGTGTGTTCCTACGTAGCGCCTAAACTATTCATCCAATTTTGATGAATAAGGTGTCAATCAATTTGTTATTATGGCCCGGGTAACGTAGGCTACATTTTAACCGACTTCAATAATAGGAGGAGTCGATTTTACCTTCTAAACCCCAATTTTAGTTAGAGCGTGATTTTTCAGTAGTCGGGTTTTTTAGTTGTTGTATCCCACACAAATTCTTGTTTCATTGCCTGATTGACCTACTCCTGACCTCGATCCCGCCTCATTAAAAGCGATGGATGGATGTGTCCGTGAAACTTTCCAAAAGGAAAAACCAAAATACACCTGACCTGGCTGCCAACGCCAAAGCCATTTGCATTTATAATTTTCTGACCAAGAGAAGGTCTAGACTTTAAAAGGAACTGAGACCTCTGAGTTTAAGCATAACCATAATCAGCTTTTAAGGTTCCCACTGCTGGGACACAGGCCTCCTCTCTATGAGAGAGAGTGGGCTGTAATCGACCACGCCTTGGAATATTTTCAGTTATATGGCATGTCGGTTTCCTCACGATGTTTTCCTTCACCATTTTTTGAGAGGAAGATTGAAAGTGATGAAATAAATAACAAAAGGTACTTGACTGTGTTCCAACTCTTTTCTTTCAGCTCGTTAGTCGGGACCGTTACCACTAGACCATCATTCATCCTTATGTTTCATGCGGTTATGTATTTCATCTGCCTGCCTAGCCTTTTCCCAACTACGTTGGGGTCGGCTTCCAGTCTAACCGGATGCACTGATTACCAGTATTTTACATAGAGCGACTGCCTATCTGACCTCCACAACCCAGTTAGTACTGGGTAATACGATACCCCTTGGTAAGACTGGTTGTCAGACTTTCGGGCCACTGACTACCGACAACGACTGTCAAGTCTACAAATGGCAGCAGGGACCAATGGCTTAACGTGCTTTCCGAGGCACGGAGGAAACTCGGTATGTAATGGGCGGTCATCCATCTACGGATCAACCTAGGCAAGCGCGTCTTAACCTTTAGATCCGCCCGAGCGGCTGTTATTATTTAGCCACGAGCACCTATCAACCTATAGGATAGTAAAACAAGAATAAAAGTACTCTATGTCTTGAGACATCCCCGACAACATGCGTATAATATGTTCTCTTTGTTTTCTTTGTTTACAAACCATCGAAAATACTCGCAGATCCTCATCCCACCAAAGCAAATAACTCAAGCCTTTCATCCTGACCCGATTCCTTACGCCATAATAATAAATTGTAGTCAGCACAGCCCTGCATGTCTGTGTTTCATGCTTATCCTTGTTTATTCAGTGTTGTCGACGTGAAGTAACGAGAACCGACAGCTAATATACATTTGAGCCCAAATATAAAGAGTGTATCTTTTTATGGGAATCTTCAAGACAATGGGAATCTACAAAGTCGTTGTTTTAAGGTGCCATATTTTCAATTCAAACCGTTTTTTCGATTATGTGTGTGTTTTGTTTCGTTTTGTATAAAGATGCTAGCTGTGCCTCGCGAAATCCGTCCGCGTGAAATTAGTGCTGTGAAATATACTTTACGACCTATTCTCGTACCTTCCAAATATACATAAAAAGTTTAATAAAAATCGGTCGACCTGTTTGGAGGAGTGCGACCACAAACACCGTGACACGAGATTTTTAAATACAGGGTGTAAACAGACCCTTCACATAGCCGTCAACCAAGCATTCCGTAAATCAAACTAGGTAACTTTACGCAAAAATTATTGCTGAGAATGGCTTTTTTTTTTTTGAGGTGAAATGTCACAATTTACGGTAGGACTCGATGGAAAGCACTCAAAGCATTGTGCTAATGATGGATTGAATAGTATGGGAGGTGTATAAAGTAAAAACCTTACATTAAAAACATGTACCTATTTAAAAAAAAAGCTTGTGAAAAAATTAAAACTTTGACCCCCAATATCTCCGTAACTGGAAGGTTCCCAGGTATGGTCTAGGACAAAAAAACGGTCGCAAAGACGGGGAAAACAAGTGCCTTTCGGCTATGCTTAGGGTCTATTTACACCCTTTTAAAATTAGGCTGTGACTTACTGCAGTGCAAAAACTTCTTCCCATAAAGAGGAAACACGACGATTAATCTGCACGCTCATTTGCTTAAGGCTAATTGGAGATTTCAGATTAATAATTATGTTTAGCAGGTTCCCACACAATTTATCCGCCAGTCTTCTTCTTTACGTCTGTGTACGATAAACTTAGAAAGTATATTGAATGTGAAGTTATGTATTTCTTTAAAGAGGTCTTAGCCCAACAGACGAATATAATTATTATAAAACACTCGTTAGGTAGCTATGCATGTATAGTATGCAGCACCACAAGTTTTTTTCACGGGTGACCACTGAATACCAGCGCTGTGTAGTGGGCCCCCATAGCACAACATCATGCTGAGTGCTAACCTGCTGGTCGCAGTCACGACGTGCAAGCTGTTAAGTTTTTTTTTCTGTATTGTTGTATTTATAAATATTTGTTTTGCGTTGTATGGTCTTTCTTTCTTTCACTTTCTACTTCTTAGCGAGTCGATGACAGCATAAATTGAGTCATCCCAAAATTTGTAGTACCTACAATCTTTAAACCTCAAAAATAATCTAAATTGATTTCCATACAGATCTTATTATGAAAAATGAAGAGCATGAGTACTCTTCTCATGAAAAACCAATTAAGTATCTAAGAACACTTTTCTACAGGACATCGAGAGTCTAAGGACATTAATTTCAAGACGTTTTGTAGTGAACCAGTTTACAATTTACAGAGAACTTTCGAATAGAAAGCTTTCACAATAGAGATTCTGCTTGTCCAGTAATTTTATTTTCGAGAAGGTTCCAAGCTGAAGTGCTTATAGCCGATTGTGCTGCATTTTGTTGGGTTAAGTTTTTTCTAGGCTATGTATACAAGGTGTAGACGGACCCTTCCCGAAGCCGTCAACCAAGCATTCTGTACATCAAATTAAATAACTCTATGCAAGAATTATTGCTGGTAAAAGCCTTTTTTTGGGTGAAAAATCATGTTATATGGTAGGACTCAATGTAACCCACTCAAAACATTTTAATGATGGATGCATAGAATAGTGCGGGGTCAATGAGATATTTAAAGTAAAGTTGTGACATTTAAAACTTGTATATAAAAAAAAAAAACGAGAATAAGTTGAAACTTTGACCCCTAATATCTCCGTAACTAGAAGGTATGGTCTAGAACAAAAAAATGATCACAATGACTGGGAGAACAAGTGCCTTTCGGCTTCGTTAAGGGTACTTTTACACCAATTATAATTTTAAAAATGTTTTTTTTTTTAATATTTTTAGTTAGAATCTTTGAATTTGCCAAGAAAATTTGTAAATTCGAAAAAACTAAAAGTGCACAAACATATTACAGTGGGCAGAACAACGACTGTCGGGTTAGCTAAAATACAATTCTGTTTTTTGAAAAAGCAGATATACTGTGTAATGTTTAGGAATATTGTTCGGTGATACTAAATAGTTCGTTGTTTAATTATCAAGCTATTTCGTCTAATTTATCAGGCATTAAGTCATTGGGGATTGTGTCTCAATAATAACTGTTGCGCTGGCCAATCGAAGATTAAACTGCGGTCGTCGAGGTCGGTCCATGAATGGATGACCATCCATTACATATTCCTACGTGCTTGGAAAAAATAGTAAAAAAGATTGGTCCTAGTGGTCATTTATAGAACTTTAACAGTCGTAACGAAGTAAAAACCCCGAAACCCTGACCACCAATCTTACCAAGGAATTTCGTTTTACCAGATGGAGGTACCAGTGTGGAGGTCAGATAGGCAGTCGCTCATAAAATATTGGTATTTTACGTGGCTGGACTGTAAGGCCGACCCTAACGTGTGAAAAATGCTTCACCGATTGAGTTTTTCCTCAAGTTATTGGATTTTATTGCAAAAAGTAAGGGATGTGTTGATCGAGTGTAAAAACTGCGAGGCGGCTAGTTTCGTGGTCACCACTTATCGGAAAAATGAAGGGGCGTTACTTCTTCTTCATTTTATCTCCGCAGGGTCCAGGAAAACGGGAATCAATCAGTCAGAGCAAAGGTCATGTAAGAAAATGTATTTATGCCCTAAATCCATAAAGAAGTAATGTGTGTGTGTAATGTTTCTCATAATAGATATAAACAGAAATGGCACAACTACAGAATCTTACCTACACTTTTTTTTATTCTGTAACACACCTGAAAACCTTCTAGTTATGGAGATATTGAAGGTCAAAGTTCCAACTTTTACATTACTTCGCAAAAAAAATTGCGCTGTGTTATTTTGTTTGATATACAGAATGCTTGGTTGACGGCTTCGTGAAGGGTCCTCTTACAACAACCGTCGGGCAGTAGCCCACCAGATACAAAACCTTTTCAATGGGGATGAGGAACTAGACACTGTTTCTCATACTATAGAATTCTGCAAGTAAACACGTCCTTTCAAGATCTGAAAAAGAGAGGAAAATGTTATTTTTAGACGGCATTGAATTCCGGAAAATCTCAATTCCGTTTTATATAAAAATATAAAGCAATCCGTTTCAGTCGTCAGCCCTAAATATACATGCCAAATTAGTCGTTTAATTTTGTGAAAAAAGTAGGTACCTGTAGTAAATATTGTCTTTTGACTTAAGTTATAAGAGTTCGCGGTTTGGTAGTTTATTATAGGATAGGTGTACTCCGATGACCTGGCGAAAGTTGCGGAGATCCGTTGGATAAGAGTCGCATGGAACCGGTCAATGTGGCGGCACTTGGGGAGGCCTTTGTCCAGTAGTGGACGTCTTTCAGCTGAAATGATGACGTGTACTTCACTTTTGGATTGAGAAATCATTACAGATTGAATAAACTTTTCGGTAGGTTATGTCAATTTTTTCTTTTTGACTTTTAGTGGTCGCAAGCGCGACTGCTGAGCATGAGGTCCTGGGTTCGATTCTCAGGTCGGTCAAAGTGTTATTGAGATTTTCCATCGGGAAATTCTCAACAGCAGCCACGGAGTCTGTATTTTGGTCCGGTTGATGCCAATAGGCTCACTTCCTATTACATGGTACTTTAAACATAACCGGCGAAAAGTTAGTAAACAACTACTATTAGGTACACCTCTGCCTAACCCTTCGGGGATTACAGGCGTGATGTTATGTCAATAGAATGTCACTTAGGTCGGGGTTTGAATTAGCCCGATTGAAGGCAAATAGGTTTACTTTCTTTTATGTGGAGCTTAAACATAACTGGCAAAATATATTGGATATTGGGGGTCAAAGTTCCAACTTTTTCACAAGTTTGTTTTTAATTAAACACCTCCACGACCTCCGTACTATCCAATCCATCCATCAGCACAATGTTTTAGTGCGTTACATTGAGTCTTACCGTAAAACGTGATTTTTCACCTCAAAAAAAAAGTCGTCTCCCAGCAATAATTTTTTCGTAAAGTTACTTAGTTTGATTTACATAATGCTTGGTTGACGGCTTTGTGAAGGGTCCGTTTACACCCTGTTTACACTCTTCTGCTCAACCCTCCAGTGATTACAGGTGTGATGTTATATTTAATAATCCGACGAAATGTGAGTTTTATACCTGGCTCTGCCTGCCCCCTCAAGCAATACACGCGTGGTCTCATATCAATATCTCCGCTGCCTCTTAAGCCTTGCACCAACAACAGTCGTATTGTCTGGAATGGAAATGGAATTTCAGCCCGTGGACAGGTTGTCACATAAATTGAATTTGGTACAGCGGGTAAATGAAGACGCCTGTCGTTCTTTCAAATTGGTATCGTTACTGTTCTCATAGATATTGTTGCTGTTTTCGTGTTTGTGTGTGTGTCTGATTAGGTGTTTTCTTCAAGGTTAAGCAACGCTTGTCGAGGTCGGTTTGTGGATGGGTGACCGTACATAACGTAACGAGACGAACCCGTGCTTTGGAAAGCAAGTAAAGCCGTTTTGGTGCCGGCTGGATTTGTAGTTCTTTGACAATCGTAGATAGCTGAGACCAAATAAAAACCAAGACACAGCGCTGTCAACAGTGACGTGAGGCCGGTTTCTTAAACATGTCTGCACTTATTGAGCATAGTTTTGAGCGTAGTTTAGTTGTAGTTTGATGTAAATGTATGCGTGTGAGCGTGTATGCACTGAGCGAGGCGTAGTTTTGAGCATGCTTCACTGTATTGTTAGCAGCGCTGTCTTGGTTTTTATTTGGTCTAAGGTAGATAGTTCGAAGGCTAAAAATCTGACAATTAGGTGGACTAAGGAGTATCGTCTGTCCCGGGTTGTGGAGGTCAGGTAGGCAGTTTTGAAGACCTTTGACTTTTCTAGTTATCACCGAACTCACAAAAGGAAATATTAGTCTGGAGACGGTGAAGTGAACTTTAACTAAAACATCACTCATAGCATCACATCAGTACAAAGACCAGAAGGGTTAGCCAGAAGTGTACCTAAAGTTCACCTGAAACCTATTTCACAAGTTATATACCATATAATACATTCATTATGTAAATTAGGAATAAAACTTGTGAGTCATATTTTGAAGGCTAATTTAATTGTTCAAACTTCAGAAAATGCTAATTGATTTCAGCCTAGTTTCTAGTTAGAATAAATTATTAATAGCTCATGTTTGTCCTGACCTAGATAAATCCTAGAGTCTAATGCAAATGTCCGTTGTCAAGCCTAAACATGTAATTTATGCCTTCATCCAAGCATGCACTGGTGATAAGCACTAACGCTTGAATTTGAAATAGGGATCTGTGGAACAAGGGGGAGAGCAGGGAAGTAGGACTTAGGTAATATCCTAGCCCACTCTGTCCCACTGCTGGGCTATAACCTTTTTTTTTTGAAACTTTTAAGTGTCAGACTTGTACTGACTAAAACCCATCCATGTTCCTTCTTTGCCCTTTGTGTTCCAGGGCCGCAGTATCTCTTTCGAACAGTCCCGCAACCCTGGCAGGCATCGGCCCATGCGGACCCCTACGTGGTTGCTGACATCTATGGGCCTGACAGTTATGGGCTAGCTCAGCGTCCGGCCGTCTTATGACGACAGGCCGTGTCGACGGCGCGTTCGTGTTCCACGCGCGCCTCAAAGAGATGTCAGCAACCACGTAGGGGTCCGCACGGGCCGATGCCTGCCAGGGCTGCGGGACTGTTCGAAAGAGATACCGCAGTCCTGGAACACAAAGGGCAAAGAAGGAACATGGATGGGTTTTAGTCAGTACAAGTCTGACACTCCCTTCCGCTCCGCCCAGAGCGGGGGGGGGGGGGGTCATTCATTTGATGATTTCCCATCCTAAAAAAAAAAAAAACCCATAACTCGCCGTCCACAGGCCCGCGTGGGCTATAACCTTGGACCCACTCCTTCCACTTGTCTTGGACCTGCGCATTCTTCTTCAAGTTCTGGCGGAACAAAAAACTATAGGCTGATTAGTAAATATGTAAAGGCTGCCTCGTTGGTCGAGTAGTCGCAAGCGCGACTACTGAGCATGAGATCCTGGGTTCGATTCCCGAGTCTGGCAAAGTATTATAGGATTTTCCATTAAGTATTTCTTAGGAGCAGCCATGGAGTCTGGATTTGTGCCCGGTTTAAAACATAACTGGCGAAATGTGGGTATACTATTAGGTACACCTCTGCCTAACCCATTCGGGGATTTCAGGCGTGATGTTATGTTATGTAGTTAATATCCTGATTATGAGACTGGAACCTTTATTTATACGTTCATCAAGGCTGCGAGGTTCCTTGACAACCACTTGAAGCATTTTGATTCGAAACCGATCAGGTAAGTTTGTCTATCTCAATTAGTGATATAAAATTCAACTGGATTTTCACATATAGCATAACCCATAAATATCGTCGTTCGTACTCAGTAGCAGCGCCTGCAACCACTCGAACAATACAGCAGCACACTCAGCGGCACTTTGTCTTACGTTTACTTTTTTATACAACATTAGTTTTAGTATATGCGAAACCTGATACACGTGTCTAGTATTTTTATGTAAAGAATTTATGAAAATTTCAAAACTGTATCATGAAAAATCACAAAGTTATAAGCTTGTTCTGTTACCTAGTTGTCCGCACAAAATCGTGGTCACCACACAGCGCGCGCCTCCAGCGTCGTCTTGAGCTCATTAATAATAATAATTTGGCAGTAGGTACCTAAATTATTGCGATAGCTACTTAAACTCGCTCGGTGTCCAACTTTTAACTTTTTTTAATATTTTTGGGAAAAAATATAACATGGTTTAAAAATTATTGGAATCGATTCAGTTACTTATTCTGAACAAACTATATTCAGGTTTCGCATATACTAAAAATAATGTTGTATGATTTTTGTATTATTGTAATTTCATCCATTTTTTTTTTATTTTGTCCTGTGAGAGACTAATAAATACTTTTTATTTCTTTTAGCAACTTCCAACGATCTTTTACCCTACTTATTAAAATCTCAAAGCTTAATTAAGCCAAACTATTTAATAACAGCACAGTACACTTGAGAGCAGTATAATTAACGATGCACACACATCAGTGGCAAATAACTCAGCGTCCAGCTGCAGCCGACGCTTGCTATCCGCCTGTCCAGCTGTCGAGGCGTCACATGGATATCACGTTAATAACGTCATGTGACACTGTTTCATTATAGCCTGCGATGCTGGGAGGTTAGTCTTAACTGTTTGGTTTTAGGTTACGAGCAGCGATAGACGGGACTGTCGGACTGCCAAGTCATAGGTCTCGAGTTCGAACTCGAAAATAAGTAATGTCTGGCGGCCCTGACATCTTGCTCTATGAATTTGGGACATGATTCTCCAAGTTTTAAATTCGGTTATTATAAAGAATTAGCTGTTTCTTACAACAGTGTAATAACTACACGCTCAAAATGTATGGGACAGCTAGGCTGACACATTTTCGGACTTAAGACACTATTTAACGACTTTCATCATTTTGTCAGACCCAGTGATTCAAAACTGTTTCAGTCTCTCTGGAAATTAAAAGAATGGTCACCCATCCTCGCACTGACCGCGACAAGAGCAACTTTACCTCATCCATCCAACAAAGAGCGTTGTTTTTACTTACAGAATCCACATATCATTTTACTTTATATCCTAGTCTGAAAAAAACTGAACATTCGAGCAGACCAGGCCTTTGTTTTACAAGCTCGAGCCATAAAGTACAATAAATATAAACGAGACTTTATTGGCTAGCTCGCCGGGGACAAATTATTTCGGAGCCATACACTTTGTTAGGTAAAACTACTTTTAAGGCTAGTTTACTGCCTATTTTATGGTGTAGGTAATAGGATTGGTGATCTGGGAGCAATATGTTTTTTTCTAGCTTTCAGACTAATCTGAGGGAGTTACAATAAGAGGGTAGGTGAGTGTAAGTGACAAGAACAAAAGGTAATTTGGCCATGGTCATGTGGGGGTGATACGGTTGGCTAATCAGATTATAGCAATAGTTATATCGAAGTTCCCTTTTGACACTGTATAATGTTACACTCTGGCCTCTCTACATCATCTGCCTACCTTTTTTCCAACTATGTTGGAGTCGGCTTGCAATCTAAGAGCCTTTGCACACCATGTTTTTTTTTATGCGCTGACGACGCGCGTTTTTGAACAGCGCGTCTTCTGCAATTTACACGTTTCTATCAATACAAACGCAAATGTAACGCGTGTTTGTGCCATTGGTGGTGCGGGGATGGAGGTGATTTAGGAGCAATTTACGGTGTTTTTTCATGTTTTATTCTTGGTCGTCGTTTTAAAATCAGCGCGAAGGCTAGCGTAAGCAGAGTTGTCTCGAGCGACGCCATTGTAATACTGTGTTTCCAAATGTTGGCGGCTTTCTGCACGTTATAGCGATACAAACGCAAGGATCGTGTGCAAAGGTAACAACGTGACTTCAGTCTTGCGATTGCTGAGCATCCTGATTGTGTTCTAAAACGTCATGTGCAAAGGCCCTAACCGGATGCAGTTGAATACTAGTATTTTACATGGAGCGACTGCCTATCTGACAACCCAGTTAGTACTGGGTAATACGACACCCCTTGGTAAGACTGTTTGTCAGACTTTCGGGCCACTGACTACCTGTAACGACTGTCAAAGATCTACAAATGACAGCCGGGATCAACAACTTTACGCGCTTTCCGAGGCACAGAGGAAACTCGGGGTGTAATTGGTGGTCACCCATCCACAGACCACATAAATTGAAGATTGATCCGAGCGGCTGTTATTAATAAAGGTGATTCCTTGATGTTCAATTCTTTAGATTCAGGGCTAATGTGGACATTTTTCTTTTGTTATGTCCAGCTCGTTCCGACATCTTCTTCTTGGTCCACCTGCTTTTGACTATGTCAGGTCTACACAAATAGCCAACAGTTCATTGATCACACGGTACACGTAGCCATCCCAGTCCCACTTTAGCTTAGTTCCTTTTTGAGCAACGCCAGTAATTTGTTTTCGGATTGGTTTGTTAACTTGACGCCTAGAATACTGCGTTCAATAGTACGTTGGCAAACCATAAACTCTTTCATGGACCAATAGTACTTCCAGGCATTTTCGGTGCGTCGTACGACTTCCTTATCTTGTTTAGACTGGA
This sequence comes from Noctua fimbriata, assembly GCA_905163415.1. Lineage (NCBI taxonomy): Eukaryota > Metazoa > Arthropoda > Insecta > Lepidoptera > Noctuidae > Noctua > Noctua fimbriata. The sequence continues at coordinate 16,497,734 of LR990929.1, forward strand.
AAGAGATTGGCACTGCTGTTAAATCTGGCGTATTGGTTACTGAGGAAGGACAGCGCCATCGAGGTAGACCGCGGCGAAGGAGACGTGACGATCTGATCATGCTTGCGGGGCTAACATGGCCAAAGATCGCACAGGATAGAGAAGTATGAAAAGGGAAAGGGGAGGCCTTTGCCCAGCAGTGGAACACCATGTAGGTTAGTAAAAAGAACAAAATAGTAATTTTCCACTCATCATCATTAACTCTACCAAAAGACTTAATCTTGCACCTCGACATCAACATGTCTTGTACTGTTTGCTTTGAAAATTTTCAACTATATGGCGGGCAGCTTCTACTATAGTTGAATACAGTTGATTACCAGTATTTTACATGAAGCGACTATCCATCTGAACTCTATTACTGGGTATTACGAATTCACTTAGTTAGACAGTTTGTCAGGCTTTTCGACTACAGCTAAACGTGCTTTCCGAGGCACTGCACAAAAATAATTATATTCACAATAGCACACCCCATTAATTAAAATACCCAACCTTCCTACTGCAAATTTCAACCCCACACGAGATATTTATGAAAAATGGACTCTGTAATGGTGCTATAACACTACCGCCACATAGGGTCACTTCACCCCCACATAAATAAACCGAAGTATGTGCTAGTAATTGACCTAAATTTTTAAAGGGTGCTAGCGGGTTATAGGGGGTGAAACGTGACCGGCGTCTTCTTATCTCCTGGTTTAAACGCAGGTTAGGGGGTAAATTTTGTTTTTTTTTAATTAAATACTTTTAGTACGTGATGTATTGGCTTGGGGGAATTAGAAATTCGATTTGTTTATTTTTTTACGGTTGTTTATTTTAAACTGTTTTCACGTTCTTTCTTCTTGAAGATTTTTGAGATGTTTTTCATGGAAATGTATTCCTTGTTAATGTTCTGTAACTGAGTCTTGAAGTAATTTACTTAATAGTTATGCTTAAATTGCATTAAATGATCTAAGTTCAAAAAAACAAGTTCTTTCTGAACTATTTAATCAGAAACTGGGGCTAATAGATACGAATGATGTGACTTATTTTCACAAAGTATTTTAAAAGCCAAGGCCGCCACACTTTTTTAAACCATTGCAACTTCCAACAGCCAGAATCAACAGTGGCAACCATATGGAAGTCGCCGAGGCAACGAACCTCGACGAGTACCAAAGGAACAATCCGAGTAATGTTCGTTACGAAATTAATCAGAAAATAATAGGGGAGGAGAAAAAACACAGGTTCTAGAGGTCTAACTACCTTCTGCTAAAGCAGCTGTTGCCGAGTTTCCTCCGTGCCTCGGAAAGCACGTTAAACCGTTGGCACCGGCTCTCATTTGTAGATCTTTGACAGTCGTTAAAGGCAGTCAGTGGCCCGGAAGTCTGACAACCAGTTTTACCAAGGGGCATCGCATTACCCAGGTTTAATTGGGTTTTGAAGGTCAGATAAGCAATCGCTCCATGTAAAATACTGGCGTTCTGCTGCATTCGGTTAGACTGGTCGTCGATGCTAACATAGTTGGGAGAAGGCTAGGCAGATGATGAATTACCTTCTGCTGGAAGGACCTACATCGGTTAAGGTCAGTCCCGAAGACAATTCTATCAAACGATCAGATTTAATGCCATTCATCACGCGATTTTACGGTATGTACACTCTATGATATTTTACTAAAATCACGACAAAACTCCTACAAACTCAACAACACAAAAGATTCAGCGTCGCGTCGTATTATTCAAAATAATTCGCTGAAATTCCTGAACTTAGGTTAAGTTTAACTTTCAGTCGTTAAATGCTTGAGCCACAGTCATTTACATAGTAATCAGGGTTACTCCGAGATTCCTGAAATTTGTGGTCTGAAATCCTGAAAAACAACCCGTGAAATTGGTGAATGTGAATTAAAAATGCCGAGGGATCAGATTTTAGTTATGAAACATACTCACGACTTTGGCCATGGGGATAAGCAGAAACTACAGTCCGCCACCTGCTACGGTCCTTACATACACCTTTTGCTTTGTTCATACATCTGGACTAGCACGTTGTATGGTGGTGGTTGGTCGTGACAGGGTAAGAACACAGTAAAAACTAAACCCTGGTTTCTTGATATAGTAGTCGCAAACCTGAAAACTGATCGTAAGGACCGACCGTTTAGTCTGGAAGCTGATTAGCTGCACCCAACATACTTCGGAAAAGGCTAGGCAGACGTTGATGATGGTTGTGCCAACTGGACAACAATGACTAGAAACGATGGTAGTATAGCCCATTGTCGGTATTAGGCCCGGTAAATTCCAATAGAATTACCCCCTATCACTTCTGGTCCAAAAATAACTGCCGACATTGGATATAGATATACAACATTATTTTTAGTATATGCGAAACCTGAATATAGTTTGTTCAGAATAAGTAACTGAATCGATTCCTATAATTTTTAAACCATGTTATATTTTTTCCCTAAAATATTTAAAAAAGTTTAAAAGTTGGACACCGAGCGACTTTAAGTACCTATTACAATAATTTAGGTACCTACTGCCAAATTATTATTATCAATGAGCTCAAGACGACGCTGGAGGCGCGCGCTGTGTGGTGACCACGTTTTTGAGCGGACTACTAGGTAACAGAACAAGCTTATAACTTTGTGATTTTTCAGAATACAGTTTTGAAATATTGTATATAGATTCTTTACATAAAAATACTAGACACGGGTAGACTTTATTGTAAACCTCAATTATTTCATAAGCCTTTTACAATTTTAACAAATATATGGGTACAATAGCAGTTGAATTGCTGATAGCGATGTTCTATACATAGTATACATATCTGCTTACCTTTTGGGGAATACGAACGTGATGTTTTGTAATGACCAATTAAATTTAAACCCTCTATTAAAGTAACTATAGGTACTTCAATTTACGGCAGAGGGTACATTCAGATCGTTAATTATAAGCATCTGTACCAAATAGTTGACAATATTAATTAATAGGTCATCTCAAAGCAATTTATCTTTAGGACCATTTAGTACCTATATTTTGGGAGGAACTTACAAGGTCAACTTGGGGACAAGTTATAAGCTTTATCGGTTTTAAATCTAGAGACGAGAAATTTTAAAACTGGATAGATATAGCTAACTCTAAGCTTCGGGAAAACGCATACGGTCCAAGGGTAGATTTACAATGACGTCACTTAGTTAACCATGCATTGTCATCAAAACTAAACATGTGTGCAAAATTTCAGCTCTATCGGAAACCGGGAAGTGAGTCAAAGATTTTTTTAAATAGTTAGCTACAGGTGAAGCTATTAAAAGCATGTTAAAAAAATAACCAGTACGCAGTACGATATCTTTCAAAAAAGGAAATGCGATTATCGATGACCATCATCATCATCATCATCATTTCAGCCGAAAGACGTCCACTGCTGGACATAGGCCTCCCCCAAGTGTCGCCACATTGACCGGTCCCGTGCGTCTCTTATCCAGCGGATCCCTGCAACCTTCACCAGGGTATCGATGCCCATTCTTTTCTTTTCTGGTAAGAGGAACTGTAATCTTCTTCTTAGCGTATCGATGGAAAAAAGTAATATGTTTAGCCCAAAACTCAGCCACGCGAACCCCGCTCACTGATGAAGTAAATAAATCAGCAAGAGCGCAGGTGAGAGAATTAAATTTTGGAGAGACGTCGCAAACGCACTTGAGGTCTGAGCCGTCCATGAACCCCCATCTGCAGAGATTGTCTTTGCTCCGGCCGACTTAGGTTCGAAGTCTGTTTCCAAATCGGCCACAGTGACTCGTGGAACTGCAATAAGACACAGGGTTACATTACTCTGCCAACATCACAAATAGCTTAGGCACATAAGAATGGCTCAATTCTCAGTTCAATATTCATAAAAAAGTTATAACAAAGCGACGAAGATTCAGCCTATTTAAATTCTAGATTAAGTTTTATTTAACTTTCGTTTTGGTAGGCTATTCTCTTTGATAGTTACTCCGTTTAATGTTATCTTAGGACTGACAGAGTTCTGGGACTAACTCTCATTACTGTGCTTGTAAGCTAGTAGTTGCCCGCGGTTTCACTCGCATGCTTGGTCGTTGATCTAGTGGTTGGGACCGCGACTGCTAAGCACCTGGTCCTGGGTTCGATTATAAGGTCGGACAAAATGTTAATTTGCATAACGAATTTCTCAGTAGCATCTACGGAGTTCGGATTTGTACCCGGTTGACGGCAAAAGGCTCTCCCCCTACAATATGGGACTTATACATAACTTGCGAAATGTGGGTGTGCTATTGGTACACCGGCGAATTTACACGGGCGGATCTGTGAGCGAAAGCTAGTATACACATCATTTACCAACGTTGTATACAAAGGCTTTTTACTAATTGACATACTCATACATATTTGCAATAACGGTGATCAAAAATCCAAAAATACAGGGTGTGAACTGACCCTTCACGAAGCCGTCAACCAAGCATTCTGTACATCAAACTAAGTAACTTTACGCAAAAATTATTGCGGGGAAACGAATTTTTTTTTTGGGGTGAAAATTTACGTTTTACGGTAGGACTGAATTTAACGCACTCAAAACATTGTGCTGATGGATCGATTAAACAGTACGGAGGTCGTGGAGGTGTTTAAAGTAAAAATCTAACATAACTTGTGAAAAAGTTGTAACTTTGACCCCCAATATCTCCGTAACTAGAAGGTTCCCAGGTATTGTCTAGAATAAAAAAATGTTTGCATTGACGGGGAGAACAAGTGTATTTCGGCTTCGTTAAGGGTCTTTTTACACCCTTTATATTGCCTTGACATTAGCTACCGCCAAACTTCGGTAAATCCTGTTGACAGTACAGACGCTTTGAAAGCAATTGCCACTTTTTAGGCCCTCTAGAGGGGTATATTACTCCATTCATTAGACCCTTTAGCTAGAATCTAGCTTTTGATCTTGTAACACGTTGCTAAGTTAATTAAAATTATCTCCATAACTGCACTTACGCCCACAATGGTTTTCTTAGAACTTTTCTCATTAAAGACCATATCAAAGACTAACAATGCTGCTCGACCTTTGTTTTTCTTTTAACCTTTCATCACCCCGTTTGTATCGTCGTCACAAGTACGACTATTGAGTGTGGGGCTCAGGGTTCGATGCTCAGGTTGAGCAGTGTTGTGGGTTTTGCCCTTTACGAACTTCTGAGTAGTGGCTGGATGTTGATGGTGTGACATCCCCGTGACCTTGTGCTTCTTTTTGTACTTCTTCAACCTTTGGTCACTCAATGCTTAGCGTAGGTCTCTTCCAGATCTCTCCACTTTTGGATCAGGAATTTTCCTTTTGCATCGGGAAGCACATAAAGTCGTTTCGCTTGATTTCTCCCGATCTTCTCTGATTGCTCTCCTATCGATCGCTGCTCCTATAGCTGTGTGTGTGTATTTATGCTGTATTACTTGCTTAAAAGTAAAGTATCTGTTAAAACTGGCTACCGTGATCGAAATTCAGTCTTAAATTAAATTTAATTATGAACGGTTGCACAAATGTTATGAATGAACTACTGGCTTTTCCTCAAATTTACTGAATAAATAATGTTCTTGATTTTATACTGTACAAGAACTACAACTTTCCTTTGAATTCAAAACTGCATATTTATTTTGTGAGGAAGAGGGTAGATGGTAGGTAAATAACTTGAGAGCTGTTGATTGCTTCTTACTTTATTTCTTTTTAAATTTTATGAAGTAGTAGGGCAAACGAGCTGTTCAAAGCAACTTTTTTGCTTGGAACGTTACTCACATAATGCTTCTTTTAGGGTTTATTTAAGAAAGTTAAAAGAAACTTATGTTAAAGTACTATAGACCGCCCGCTTTAATGAGTCCTCCGCCTTGAGCCATCAAAGGCACATTATGCATCCTCAAAGTCCTAACAATATCCCAGAGGTTATTAGCTTTTAAATAACCATAATCCACGTAGGTACGATACTAGCTGAACCAATACGTGATCAACCTTCAGAATATTCCATTTAAATTGATACCTTCGCGAGGACTCATTAAAGTGGTCGGCCTATAGTAGTGACACAATGCCCATCTATATCTATACACATTATAAATTTAAATCGCTTTTCATGAGTGTCGATGTGACCGTGTTATTTTTTTAAACTACGCAGCCGATTTCAGTTTGGTTGTCATCAACATTTACGAAATGTATTTTAAAAGGTTAAGTGTTAATCTTACTCAATATAATGTTCAAGTCGCCTAAACTAAAGCAGGGTTGCTAGTATAAATTATTATAAACATTACACGCAATAGTTCGGAGTTTCCTTCCTGATAAAGTACCCCGACTAAAGTGCTCAATACTCCTCTGTCTACCTTCGGATAACAATAGCAGCAACGTTATATTTACAGCCCATTTCCCCGCTACCAGCTCATCCCAAACGCCCCCAAAACCTTAAGGCCATAAACCCAAGGTTCTAAACTAGAGGCTATAACTCATCAGCACACGATAACAGTCATTTGATGGGCGCCCAGATAAGCACAGTTTAAATCGAGTTGCGATTGGATTCATATCGATTTACGATGAGATATAATGATGTACTTGAAGTGTAGTGAACCTTGGGTTTCTGTTCATTCTGATGTTATAGCAAATTGGACTTGTGGCTAAATAATAACAGCGGCTCGGGTCGGTCCTTAGGTTTAGTCACGCTTACATAGCGAACTTTGCGTGTCTCGGAAAGCACGTTAAGGCTTTGGTCCCATCTGTCATTTGCAGATCATCTTTGATAGTCGTTACAAAAGTCAATGGTCCGAAAGTCTGGCAACCAATTTTACCAATGAGTATTGTATTTCCTAGTACTAACTGGGTTGTGGAGGTCAGATAGGTAGTCGATCCATATAAAATACTGGTATTGCATGCTGTTAGACTGGAAGCGGACCCTAACATAGTTTGGAAAAAAGGCAGGTACATTGATCAACCACTTGCTTACCTGCCTACAGACTCACACCATGAAACCATTTACGTGTAATGTCACGTTAATTTTCACGTTAAATGCCGTCCACCCACTTAAAATTAAGCCCCGTCTGAGTGGAGGTTATTCAGCGGAATTTTGATGTTTTTAAATCATAATTATTGTGATGGCGGATTAATTTTACATGAATAAACAAACTGACAATGGATAAACTGTGGATTAACGTGTTTAATCTGCGTGGAATTTGTAGAAAAATAAATGTGATTAAAGTGACTTTGTGAAGGTCATGCAGGGCTTGTGGCAAAGGCCTCACCTCTCATGCACGAGGTTCTGGGTTCAAGCGTTCAAGTAGTACTGCGACGTTTTCCATTCATATTTACTTTCTGAGTTTATTTTAGACATCTCGTTTGCAACGAATTCTGCCTTACCCTCTGTGAAGTGATACATACATAAACTCACACCTTTTTCCCATGCGGGTAGGCAGAAACCACTGAACGCCACCTGCTACGATCCTTACATACTCCTTTTGCTTCATCCACGTTCACGGTCATACGCTGGTTGCGATTACTACGCACCTGACCTTTTTGAAGAACCTCACCAATAAGGTCAGTTTAATATGTTCTCCTGAGGCGTCTCCTCCTGGCGTTGCCACTCACATCTGTCTTTGTAAATACCTTTTGTTAGTCGCCTTTCACTCATCCTCTCCACAAACCATCTAGCATAGCATAGCATAAGCATAGCATAATCAGTCTATAATATTCCCACTGCTGGGACACAGGCCTCCTCTCTATGAGAGGGAATGGGCTATAATACACCACGCGGGTCCAGTGCGGGTTGGTAGATGTCACATGTCTTCGAATTTTTGGTTCTAGGACATGCCGGTTTCCTCACGATGTTTTCCTGGTACCTTCTTGCACTCATTTAGTTAGTAAAAAAGAGCCTCAACAGAATACCTTAAAATTATTCCACCAAAATATCCAACGCATTTCTTCCAAATTATTAGAAATTGAATTGTTTTTAGAAAAAAGTACTTTTGATATTATTTGTTTTACTGAACATTGGCTAAAGGATTACCAAATGCTTATTAATTATGAAAACTATACGGTGGTTAGCTGCTTTAACCGTAAATTTATGCTGCGTGGAGGGTCCCTAATATTATTGAAAAATTTGTTAAATATAAGTAACGTAATGACATAGTAGGTCTCTCGGCTGAACATTGCGTCGAACTGTCCTGTGTTGAGCTAGATAAGCATATAATTGTGTGCGTTTACAGACCCCCAAACTATCAATTTTTTCCTTATTTGAATCAATAATCGAAGATGTCCTGGCAAAACTTGCAGCCAGTAATAAATATATAATTGTTTGTGGGGATTTCAATATCAATATTTTAGAAGAAAATTCTAATAGCGGTCGGTTATTAAATCTTTTTAAGTCATTTGACTTGACCAACATTTTTATAGAACCTACGAGAGTCACTCCATCATCTGCTACTTGTATAGATAATGTTTTCTGCAATTGTGATTACTTAGATAAAGCCATAGTAAATTGTCTGCCGTCTGACCATAGCGGACAAACTGTAACTTTTAGGTGTAACATACCATTGCAAAAAGTTCTGATTCAATTTAGACCTATAACTACTAATAAATTAAATAGGTATAATATTTCCCTACAGAATAAGTTAAGTGCTATGAGCCATCATATGGACGATATTAATATAAATCAATTGTATGATAATTTCTTTTTAATAGTTCACACTGAGTTCAACAAAACTTTTGAAAAGAAGACAAAATCTATTTGCCCTAAATTTATATTTAGTGATTGGGTAACTAGAGGTATCAGAAAAAGTAGGGAAAGACTATTTGAGCTTTATGGCCTTAAGCCTTCTATAAACACTGAAACTTTTAACAAGTATGTTGCTAAATATTCAAAATTTTTTAGAAATACATGCAAGGTTGCCAAAGCCCTGCACATTAGCAACAAGATCAAAACAGCAGAAAACAAAATTAAGACAGTTTGGAAAGTCATAAATAACGAGACGTAACACTAGCTACACATTAGATACAGCATGTGGTCCTAAAAGCTCTAATCAGGAAGTAGCTCATGAATTTGTAAATTTCTTTACCGATATACCGTTAAAAACTACGGAGGCTCTAAATTCCTCTCCTGAAGTCTCAATTGGTTTATTAAAGGCGAATGTGTCTGGCTGTCCGGCTGAATTTAAATTTAAACACATAAGCCCAATGATAGTTATTAAAGCTTTCCGGCAAATAAAAGTCAAACTGTCCGAAGATCTTTGGGGAATGTCTATCATAGTTGAGACTATAGCACCATACCTAGCTTTAATTTTTAATTTGTGTGTAGACCAAGGAGTTTTCCCTGATTTAATAAAATACAGTAAAGTCATACCTCTGTTCAAATCCGGAGATAGTAAAGATACAAATAATTATAGACCTGTATCCGTGTTGCCAGTTTTTAGCAAGGTGTTTGAAAAGGTAATGTTGAATCAAATGCTCAATCATTTTAACATCAACAGAATCTTACAGGATCAACAGTATGGTTTCACCAAGGGACGTTGTACAACTGACGCCGGTGTAACCTTATTAAAGCACATTTTTACTGCGTGGGAAGAGTCTCAAGACGCCATAGGAACATTTTGTGACCTCTCCGAAGCATTTCATTACGTAAATCACGACACATTACTTTTGAAACTTGAGCATTACGGACTAGGTAAACTTGCACTTGGTTTGATAAAATCTTATTTGAATGATAGACAACAACAAGTTCAAATAAATGGTGTTAATTCAAAGAGTTTAAAAGTAAAAATGGGGGTTCCACAAGGCTCAATATTGGGTCCTTTCCTTTTTTTTAGTATATATTAATGATCTACCGTATTTATTGAAACACCAACCTCAAAATATGGTGTTATTCGCTGATGACACTTCCCTAATTTTTAAGATAAATAGACGGGCCAAAATCTAGATGACGTGAATAATGCCCTACTTCAGGTCCATAACTGGTTCACAGCAAACAATTTGAATGAATGAAAGCAGCAAACAAATTCAATGTGCCCTGGCGGTTAAGAGTATGTCATTCTCACTTAAATGTCTCGCTGATGGTGGCGCGTGTGTCGGATCATTTAGTTTCCTTCAAAATGGTTGAGTTGAATGGTGCCGATACATGCGTCATGTTCGTGGACGGGCGCTGTCATTTGTGACTGGTCATCTCTTGGTTGCCACGGTTTATTTGAATTAATTATTTTATTTTTACTACGGACACTTTTAAAGTACACATCTTGCTACATCGTTCTCACATAATGTACCATCTCAACATAAAAGATGTAACCAAGTTATTGTAAAAGTATTCTGATTTAAAAGAGTGTCCTTGGAGTTTCTTGCCCGTTCTTCTCCATAGAGATCTACGTTAGGGAATGGGCAACTACAGTACTTTCACAGTTTTTATGCCTTGTGACTGGGACTGTAGCTATTTTTTCATTGTTGTCTTTGTTTCGACAATTCAAAAGTGCCTGTAACTGGCCTATTTGAAATAAATGCTTTGATTTTGATTTTGATTTTCCTTCACCGTTTTGAGAGCAGTGGTGATGAAATAAATTACACAAAGTAATGCGCCTGCCTGGGTTCGAACCCACGACTTACTGCTCGTAAGTCGGGACCGCCACTACTGGGCCACCGCTGCTCTCAACCATCTAAGCATACTCTTTTCAATTCCTGTCTCTACATCTTTTAAACCGCAACGTTCTTCAAAAGTTTACCTACTGGTAGTGCCAGCACATTACTCTCAACATGAAAACTAGAGCAACGTATATCAAAACATCATGCCGTTTTCTCTAATGAGCTGACCGACTACGTTAGTTATGCTTAAGTCACTTATAATAAGAAGCGAGCTTATTGCCATCAAACGAGCATAAATTCAGACTCCTTGGCCGACCTGTCCATCAAACCCAGGACCTCATGCTCAACAGCACTTGCAAGCTGCAAGATCAACAAATCAGTTTATTTTTTTATTTTACCTGAAGGAATACTAAAATATACCGTAATGGCAGCTGCATTTACAAAATTGGACCTTCTTTTTCCATTAGACTGCTGGATTATTTCTGAAATTGATCGAAGACTCACAATGGTTAAAATGTGTGAAAAAAACCAATCGAATTTGGTTCCCAAAATGAGTGAGTATGACAAATGGCTGACATAAGAGTAAGGGGTTTTCTTTGTACCAATATTTCTGAACGCGCCTTGCACTTTATTTGTGACGAAAATCAGTTTTAAGTTAATATGAAAAATGGAGTACGACTGTGATCAATGTTATCTTAAAAAGTAATATTTCAACTTACACCTAGACACAATATATTTAAAAGAAAAAAAACAAATATTCTCGAATTATTAACACTCTTAAGTACATACGTCACGAACACCATTATGTAAACACTTAACAAGTTTTAAAAGTGTTTTTCTCGTACTGTTCTTATTAAAATTTCATGTTGTTACGAACATATTATTCTGGAACTCATATTTTTATGAAAAAGATCCCATCTCCAAGTTACAATCGTTATTTCTCGCGAAAATTGCTTTAAAATTTAGGAAAATGTATACATATTGGTGCTCGTGACTGTACACATACAGGTTGATTTTTTCAAGTGGCCAAATCCTAAACTATGAGGCAAAACATAGTCAAAGGAGTCACGAGTTCGATTTTTATTAAAACAAAAACTGCATCATTGCATTTTTGGAAAATCAATATCCCTAGCCAGGAATCGAACCCCTTGATTTTGGAAAAAAAACGCACACTGTATTATTACACCAATCGATAGCGTCTCTATTAAGAATCAGATTCTGTGATGAAGGAGACCAACACGAAAAAGAAAAATAGTATTATAGAAGTTAACTCATAAACAGAGGCAGAGGGTAATTGGTACTAAAAATACACACTACATAATAAGTTGTTTAATATTAGGTTACTAACACTCTATGGATATTTTTGTGTCCGAAATAAAATAAATTCATTCATTCATACACTACCTAAATTAAGTAAAGTTAATAAAATTTAAATGGGACCAGCGCACGATCTTCCTCTCCCATATGAAAAAAAGAATCACAGAAATTGGTGTACATACATGAAAAATGTCGGTGGAGTACAAGAAATAGCCTTCTCCATTTATAGAAATCGGTTAAAAAGTTGATGACCATACTATCAGAATAACACAAGAATTTGAGTGGTATACTACAAACTAAAAAACCCGACTACTGGAAAATCATGCTCTAATTAAAATCGGGGTGTTTACAGGGTAAAATCGACTCCTCCTATTGATGAAGTCGGGTAAAATGTAGCCCATGTTACCAGGGCTATAATAACGAATCGATTGACACCTTATTCATTAAAATCGGATGAATGGTTTAGGCGCTACAGAGGAACATACTTAATATACAAACATACATACATAGACTGCTAAAATCATAACCCTTCCTTTTACAATTGAAACTCAAACTTTATTAATATATTTTTCAAATTTATCCTATAATTGGTAACTATTAAGAGGTTAGTAATGTAAGCTATGTTTTTTTTTTTGTAAAAAAAATATTTGTACGCCATGTTATGGCAGGATATGCTGGAACCAATATTGTGACATCTATTTGTACCATATTCTGACAAATAAATTTGATTTTAGCTTCACCGTAGTCGGGTAATATGATTCTTTAATCTTCTATTAGCAATAACGATGATGGAAGTATTAAAAATGTAAACTTGTACTGTCACTTACGGGATATCTTCCGTGATTGTTCATTGTTTTGAGCTCCCAATATACCAAAACAATAAAAAATAATAACGGAAGATATCCCGTTGTAAACCGTGAAAGCTTAAAACAGTGTTTTAAAAATGTACCTATTAAAAATCTTCTGTCAATCCAGATGAAATTCGCTGTAATACGCAACACGTCTTGTCTAGCATATCATAATCATCATCATCATCTTGGTGCCACTGTCCCATGTTACTTGTGGTCGACGCAACACGCTTTTTCTTCCATTCTCCCCTGTCAATCGTCACGCTAGAACCTCAGTTCAAAAAATGTAATCTCGATGTCGTAGATGTCAAAAGTGCTATTAATTTTGCTGAAGCAATTAAGTTTCTCGATACAAGAATCAACTACAAAATAATTAAAAAACCGGCCAAGTGCGCGTCACATGCACACAGGGTTCCGTAGCACCAAGCAATATAATAAAAATATTTTTAAGGCTCATTCATAATTATGTTGTAAAACATTCAACAGCAAAACTAAATTTGTTTTTCATAGTACGTCAAAGTTACTGCTTTAGTTTCAAGAAAAAAATCCAAATCTCAAAAACTAAACTTCAAATCTTATTCAAACCAATTTTCGTTGTTAGTTTTTTTACGTTCTTCAATCGTACTTCTACTTCTTACTTTAGAAATTAGAGTGGGGTTGGGGTCACATATTTTACCACTTTGGAAGTATCTATTTTTCAAACGATTGACTTTGAGAAAAAATAATTTTAGGAACCTCAATATCATTAAAGACCTATCTATAGACACCCCGCACGTATAAGTTTGATAAAAAAAAATTGTTTAGTTTCAGTTCCATGTATGGGGAGCCCAACTTAGTCTTTTATTTTTTTTAATTGTGTTTAAAAATCGTAAAGCAGTTCACAGAATACATCTACCTACCAAGTTTCAACTGTGTAGTCCTAATAGTTTCGGAATAAAGTGGCTGTGACATACAGACAGACAGATATGACGAATCTATAAGAGTTCCGTTTTTTGCCATTGGCTACGAAACCCTAAAAAACGCTAACATTTTTAATACTCTTGTCTGCTAATCATCTATCTTTGTTCTCTGAAATTAAACTTTTGGCTTGACTCGTTGAAACTTTCTAATGGAAATTAATTACTGTTGGCCGACGTTATTTATATGTTAGTAACGCCTTCGTATGAGAACATTTTAACTTAAGAGAAGGAAATACGAGTGTTTGTTATTTATGTCTTACTAAGTTTTGCAGCGATTTCTTCGTCTTTTGGATCTTTTGGATATTTTCTCGACCCGAGCCAAAGTAATTACAACAGCAAAATATTTTCCGTTATTTTTCAGTCACGTCGGTGGAACGAGTCTATAATTTTTGCAATTAGCACAAAAGTTCAAGTTGTAATCACATTGCGCTGGAGAACGAAGTGATTATGAATGAAACATTGCTATTGGGTCTTAAATAATGCTAGTTCTTGTTCTCGAAAGTCTGGATTTTCTTTGGCTAGATTGAATTTTGCGATAATTAAGTGCCTTATTAAAAATAGCCTGTAATTGACTTAACGCAAGACAAAGGCTTTTTCTTTCCTACTTTCTTTGTTTTTCGTCTGCATGATGACCATTTCAGATATGGAACTCCAACAGACCAATGGCGTAACACAGTTTTTATCACAATTCTTAGAATATTGAAGAATCATAACATAACATGACGCCTGTAATGCCCGAAGGGTTGTGCAGAGGTGTACCCATTAGGAAACCCATATTTCGCCTTTTATATCAAAGTCCCATGTAATAGGGGTTGAGTCAATTGCCATCAATCGGGCATAAATCCAGACTGACAGACTGCAGTCTTACAATCCAGTAACAGTCCAGTTTAGTCTAGTAATCCTGACTGACTGACTGCTGTCTTGGCTGAGAAATTCCCGATGGGATAACCCAATAACACTTTGCCCTACCCGGGAATCGAACCCAGGGCCTCATGCTTAGCAATCAATTGTATAAAAATTTGTCTCCCGAACAACGTTAATAACACTACAAATGTTTCTAAATTATCAAATGGAAGGGTATTACCTACGCAAAATTAAGAGTGCTTCACAAGTAGCCCGCACGCTATCACACGGTGTTTTCCTTCGTTATTCAGTGGTGTCATACCTACCCTAACTGACACCCAAAATCCAAGAATTCAGAACATGTCCTATTTCAATAACAGTCGAAAACATTCTTGATGTTTTCGACTGTTATTCAAAACAGGCTGTTCCATACAACAGCACACATTCAAAATGAACAGAACAGCAATTTTGTTTTTATACCCGTCGAAAAATACCATTGGTGGGTCTAGAACGATGTAATTAATTTTGGTAAATTATTTGTGTCAACGTGTAGATTAGCTAACAAAGTAAATAATTATGATATCAAAAAAAGTCACAAAACACTAAAAATAATCGTCCCCGTAACCTTTCGAAGGCCGAGTACAAAATTAAAATCTAAATCAAGTAGGTCATGTCAAATGAAACATGCACGCTGACTTGCACTTTGTATCCAAATTAGCTTCAACTCGCGACTTAGGTACGATTCACACTTGTCTGGGAGTGTTAGGGAAACGATAGCCAACCACAGGGTACGCTCTCGAATTCTGCGGCTGTCAACCGCGATATGTGTGGTCCGTAACGCTGTCGAAAAGTGTTGAAAACTGTAATTGAATCAGAGGGCTTGGTGAGAAAAAAAATATCTGTTAACGTCATCTTTTATTTATAATGAAACGGAACTAGTGCTGTCGAGTAACACAAAAGGGATAAAAGTTTCCTTTAAAGCAATCAAGTAGGTAATGTCTACAGTCACAGACTACACTCCTCAGTCCTCTCATAGACAAGAGGGCTGTTACTCAACAGTGAAAACATAAATTAAAGGTTGATTAAGTAGCATGAGAGTAGCAGGACTGACGGCCCTGGGTGCACCAGCATTTTAATTGCACATTGCCTTAAAGGGCAGTGTCCTAAATTCAAAAATATTAAAATTTTCTATTTTTCATATTATACTGTTTTGCGGCTTCATACCTTCGCTTCTCCTTCAACCTACAACGGCAAAGCGCGGAAAAAAAACAAATTAAATCATAGTTTCATGATGACAATTTTTTTTTTCTCTTCATTCTGTTATTTAATTTTTTCGTAAGTGTATTAATAAAAGTCGTATGATTCTCGTGGGCATTTTTCACTGATGTTCTCGGCCTCAGCTGCATTTGTATCAAAATGTGGTATTTTCTATAAAGCTGCCTACATTATTGCATTTCAAATACGTATTGATTCACACCAATACGTCTCGCTACGACTCACTCCGCTTAGCTGTGAAACGTACTCAAATATTCCTTGTTTTGAAAACAATTGAAAACGAATTTGATTTTCTTTCGTTTCTCAGCTGTGGCACTGTATAGCAGAAATTCAATTACAATTTACTTAAAATATGTCACGTAAACTACTTTTGCTCGCAATTGCTGCTATTTGCGGTAGAATATCTGTTGATACAAAAACAAAAAAAAAAATGAAAAACCGCCACTTTCATATTTGGTGCTCAATAACGCTTAAACGGCTTAACTGATGCGGATTAAATTCACAACAGATAGACTAGCGTTAACGTTACAATTCCCTTTGGAGAAATCGGAACTAAAAATGCTCATTTTCACTAATACTAAGCGAAATCAAAATGAATGCCTAAATATGATTGCACTGTTGAAATCTTAACTTAAAAAAGTCTAGTTTTTAGACGTCACTGATTACCAAAATATACATTCAAATCAAAATTTAAATTCTAAGCAAACACAGACTTTTCACGCCATTTAAAAATACCAGTCTGATCTCTATTTGTTTTAAATACAATTATTTTATTTTATTTAATGTCACGCATCGTCCTATGTCTGAACTTGTGAAGGTGAAACTCAATCGATCCGATAACTAAATAAGGCTCTGGTGTGACCCCCGCGACCGCTGCCACTAAGATACATTTATATGCAAAATATATCATTTCTTTATTAGTTTTGGATACTAGAGCTATGCTACGGGTTTTGCTCGGCTGGTGGACGTTGTAAATATATGTGACGGAGGTTCGTTATCAGTGGGTCGCGACATCGGAAATAAAACTCACAAAACCTTCGTTTACACTTTTAATTACTTGCTAACACGCACTCAATACAAAATAATCAAGGATGCCTGAGATATGGCTCGATTCAGAATTTAGGAACGCTGGAAGTTTAGCGCGGAGTAACGAACGTCTACCCAGACTGCCGGACCGATTCAAAGTGCCCTCTCTCAACTGTCACCGCACACGTGTACTACCCCCGTTACAGGTTAGCCAACCTACCTGTCTACGTCAGTACCTGTCAATGTCGAATAGCCGATTATACTTCCAGATCGACATTTGACTCGATTATTCGCTCAGTGTCGCCATTACTCCACGCTAACCATCCCCAAGTTATTACTTGACGTTCCCAAACATTAGTTGTCAAATCAGCTACTTAGTTCCTCCAGTGAGAGATAGATGGCGCTGATCCAGACCGACTGATATGCGTCGACGCTTCGACATATGTTTGTTTTCTTACTCATTTTAAGTTACGATAGATAGATATGAGTTTTATTTAAAAAAAATGAAGAAACAAGAAACAGTAGCGAAATTGAGCGTATAAATTGTAAGCCTAGGTACTTATAAGAAAGACTTCCTCGTTGGTTTAGTGACCTCAAGCGCTACAGCTGACCATAATGCCTTCGGTTCGATTCCCAGGTCGCCCAAAAAGCTATTGGGTTATTTCCGTTAGGTACTTCCATAATCTGGTTTGTGGCCCATTGGTGGCCATAGGCTCGCCCCCTATGACATAGGACATAAACTTAGGTATCTGCTGGAATGTGGCTGTACTTATAAATACATTCTGCCTAACCAGAGACTACAAGAGCGATGTTATGAAATTAAAAAAAAATAGGTATATAATTTTATTTTTGCAAACAGTAGAAGATGGCACCCAGAACTTTTTCAAAGACACTTTGAAATAATATCTGCCAATAATGATGATTAAAAAAGTTAGAAACGGCCACCTTTTGTTTGAAAAGCAATAAAATTTTACAAATCGCCTTCATCTATACTAATATTATAAAGCTGAAGAGTTTGTTTGTTTGTTTGTTTGCTTGAACGCGCTAATCTCAGGAACTACTGGTTCGATTTGAAAAATTCTTTTAGTGTTGGATAGCCCATTTATCGAGGAAGGTTATAGGCTAAAATTTTACGCGGACGAAAGTCGCGGGCAACAGCTAGTTTGTAATATACAGGGTGTGAACAGACCCTTCACATAGCCGTCAACCAAGCATTCTGTACATTAAACTAAGTAACTTTACGCAAAAATTATTGCTGGTAATCAACTTTTTTTTTGGGGTGAAAAATCACGTTTTAAGGTAGGACTCGATGGAAAGCAAATGTTGGAACTTTGACCCCCAATATCTCCGTAAATAGGAGGTTCCCAGGTATGGTCTAGAACAAACAAATGATCGCAAAGACGGGGAGAACAAGTGCCTTTCGGTTATGTTAAGGGTTTATTTACACCCCTTATTTTCACAGACAAACAAACAGTCAAAAGTTTTGTATAGGTACTACATGTTGAACATGTGTTTCTGAAAAGATATTATTAGCGTGGACCATTACAGGTCCATCCACTCGAAACATTATGGGTTTTACCTTCCAGATATCGTAGTAATATTATATTATGTTGTACGAGTATAACCTTGCATTATAGAAGCACTTTCTAGTTTTATAGCTAGGCAGAGACATTTATTTAAAACTAGCTGTTGTCAACGACCTTCGTCCGCCTGAAATTATTATAAAAATATTATTTCTCTGTTTAAATCGGTTTTTTTAACAATTTCATGGGTTTTAATTTTTTTGCACGGTAGCCTAATCCTTTTTTCTAAAAGTAAGTTACTCCTTATAACATCAGGTATCTGTAAAAGTCCTGTCAAAATCGGTGCATCCGTTTCGGAGATTAGTCAAAATAAACAGACAGACAGCCAGACAATTTTAGAAAAAATGTTTTTGTTATAAGTAAGGTATAGCATAGCATAGCATAGTCAGCCTTTTTTTTTTTTTTTTTGGGATGGGAAATCATCAAATGACCCCCCCCGCTCTGGGCGGAGCGGAAGGGAGTGTCAGACTTGTACTGACTAAAACCCATCCATGTTCCTCCTTTGCCCTTTGTGTTCCAGGGCCGCGGTAACTCTTTCGAACAGTCCCGCAGCCCTGGCAGGCATCGGTCCGTGCGGACCCCTACGTGGTTGCTGACATCTCTTTGAGGCGCGCGTGGAATACGAACGCGCCGTCGACACGGCCTGTCGTCATAAGACGGCTGGACGGCGAGCTAGCCCATAACTCGCCGTCTACAGGCCCGCGCCTACGGTGGCCGGGGGCCACCACGTGACCCCCGACGCCCAGGGCGTCTCCCGCGGCGGCTGGAACGTGAGGCTCTTTCCCTCTCACGTTCCGCCACCTCCTTCACTAGCATGACTGCTTCGCAGAAGGAGGTGA
This sequence comes from Noctua fimbriata, assembly GCA_905163415.1. Taxonomy (NCBI): domain Eukaryota; kingdom Metazoa; phylum Arthropoda; class Insecta; order Lepidoptera; family Noctuidae; genus Noctua; species Noctua fimbriata. The sequence continues at coordinate 16,517,002 of LR990929.1, forward strand.
CGGCTTCCCATTCCCTCTCGCTCCGGACCATGGCTTGAACCAGGGCCGGGCGCGAGAGGTTGCCGCCGCCGATCGCCACTACGAGGACACGGCGCTGCTCCGCCCAAGCGGGGCAGACCTCCACAGTGTGCTGCACCGTGTCCTCCGGACGATCCTCACAATGGAAACACCCGGGCGTTTCCACCCGCCCGATTCGGTGCAGGAACCTCCCGAAACAACCGTGTCCGGTGAGGACCTGCGTCAGGCGGAAGGTGAGGGCGCCGTGGCGCCTCTCTAGCCACTCCTCAAAGAGGGGACTTATCGCCACTATGGTGGCGTGCCCTGCACGGGGTTGCGACAGTCGCTCTCTCCATGTCACCATGAGATCGCTCCGGAGGTCTGTCCGCTGAGCGGCGATTTGCCGCGGCAGCGGAGTTTCCCCCCGACGTAGTGCCTCCGCGCGCCATTCGTGAAGGCGCGCGAGGACTATCGCCTCCAGATCCCATGGCGGCAATCCAGCAAGGAGGCTCGCCGCCTCACCGGAGATCGTGCGGTACCCCCGGACTAGCCTTAGGGCTATCCCCTTTTGGGGCGCGTTCAAGTAGCGGGCGGCTTGCCGCCTCAGAGAACGCGCCCACACTGGGGCCCCGTAAAGGGCCATGGACCGCACGACCCCCGCGTAGAGCCTCCGGCAGGAGGCGCTTGGACCCCCCAAGTTGGGCAGGAGCCGCTTGAACGCAGCCCCGGTCCGTTCCAGTTTGGGGGCCAAACGTCGGAAATGCTCCACGAAGTTCCACCGGCTGTCAAGGACGAGTCCCAGGTACTTCAGCGTCGACCCGACGCCGATGGAAACCCCTCCTGCCGTCAGTAGGGATCCCGACGGAGGCGCATTCCGAGGCCCATGAAAACACATGGCCTCGGACTTGTGCAATGCCACCTCGAGACCCAATTGCCGGATCCTCTCCACGACTATCGCAACCCCGCGTGTCATGTTATCGGCCGCCGCCTCGTGCGACCTCCCTTGTGCCAGTACCAGCGTGTCGTCAGCGTAGCAGACTACGCTGACGCCTCTAGGGAGGTCGGCGCGCAGCACCCAGTCGTAACCGATGTTCCACAAGGCCGGCCCCAGAACCGATCCCTGTGGAACACCGCACGACATCTCTCGCCGGTTCCATTCTCCGCTCCGACCGGGGTACGTGACGGCCCTATCCGTCAGATAGTCCCCGACCACACGACGAAGGTAGGTTGGCACCCGGTGATACCGGAGTGCTTCCCCAATGCAGCTCCAGGGCATGGAGTTGAAGGCGTTGGCGATGTCAAGAGACACCGCCAAGACGACCCCGCCCCGGGAAACCGCGTCCCCCGTCGTGAGGGCTCTCACGCGCATGATGGCGTCCACCGTCGAGCGCCCCTTGCGGAAACCTAACTGGTGTTCCGCAAGATCCGGCCCCATTCCCGCGAGGTGCCCGGCGAGGCGGTTAGCAATAACAGCATAGTCAGCCTATAATGTTCCCACTGCTGGGACACAGGCCTCCTCTCTATGAGGGAATGGGCTATAATTCACCACGCGGGCCCAGTGCGGGTTGGTAGTAAGGTATATATCATTCAAAATAACAGATTTTTACTGAATGCATATGAAAGCATTCAGTAAAAAGCTGTTATTTTGAAATTGAAAACAGAGACTTCAATTTTATATATTTGTAAAGATGAACAGTTTTGAATTCGTTCAATAATAATGTCTCGATTTGTTTGTAAGTAGTTTCTGTAACCGTTATTTTTTTTAATAAATTTTAAAGGGTAGCTGTATCTAAATTTATTTTATTTTCCTTTATTGGCCAACCAACAACTGTATACACTGTAAATATTTCAAGTAATGATCTACCATAGTCTAAGGTTAGTGTAACAATTTCTTAGACGTTAGCACCGCATTCCCCATTAACATAATAGCTGAACCACAAGCACTATTCTATAAAAATAATATCGAATTAACTAAAAAAAACCAAACACTGTTTTAAGCTTTACGGATATCTTCCGTGATTGTTCATTATTTTGAGCTCCCGATATTTCGAGATTTTTCGGGTCAACCCGCGATCATGGCTCTTGCAACAGCGCCGAAATACCAGGAGCTCAAAATAATGAAAAATCACGGAAGATATCCGTAAGTGACAGTATAAGTTTAAAAGAATCCAGTTTAAAATAGTCGTACTAATATTACATGATGGAATTTTATGAAAGTAACACAATATAAAGTCAAACTGGATAAAACAAAGCAAGTAGAGATACAATAAGATAAAGATTAGACTCTATTCAGTTTCGAACCTCTTAATTTTCGCCTTTGTTTAACCTTGACAAGGATTTCTTTGACGGAAGAATCGACAAAATGACAGATTGTGTCGACACAATGAAAGATTTCTTTGCACTATCTGTCATTTTGCCGATTCTTCCGTCAAAGAAATCCTTGTCTACGGTGGTCATGCTACGGGGGCTTGTGTTTTAACCATTTGAATTTACCAAAAGAGAACTAACTAGTAAATTGGTTTGTTTACCAGGCCAAATCATAGAAATATTATCAATAGGCCAAACAGATCAAAAACAGAAAGTCTTTCTTGTGACTATATAACTGGTGTGTGGAGGTCAGATAGGCAGTCGCTCCATGTAAAATACTGGTATTCAGCTGCATTCGGTTGGTCTTGTAGCTGACCCCAACACAGTTTGGAAACAGCTAGGCAGATGATGAGCACCAAAACAAATAAAAACCGGCTTTTAAAAACCTCACTACCCACCAGTATGCAAAAATAGTACAAAATTCAGTGTTTCAATGGTAAATCCGTTGAATTTACAATAAATGGCTTACATCGACATCGCAGAGAGTCGACCGTGGCTTAATGAATTCGTTTTGCAGGTTTTTGTAGTGAATACTTCTGAAAAATAGGGTAAGCAGAGAGACCGTTCGCATCAAAGTTGTTATTTAAAAAGTATGAAATGAGATGGCAAATTTATTTATACACGGTTAGTTTTAGGTCGTTCTGGAACCGAAAGCCATAAACTCGATCATCGAACTCGAAACGATTGGGACTATTTTTTTCAAAAAGTAACAATAAAATAAATCACGAAAAATTAAATTTATTGTTTTTTTTGTTAAATAATGAGAACTCGAAGTAGTAGTCCTTGCGGTAAATGCATATGTGTGTGTACGTAACGTATCGACGATCGGCAACACATGCAAACGGTACCCATTGAAAAATCCATTCATCGATCAGACAGCTTGATCCGTAAGCCACGCCCCCACCCCACGCTTACACAGTCTAGCCGACGCGATCGGCGCTCTTTCTAGTATAGTCGCGCGTTTCGCTGTATTAGGTCACTCACGCGTAACCTAATCACGTGTCAAAAATGATTCGGCAATATGTCTACTCCAATGTGGAGTATTGGGCAATGGTGGATTTTTATGGGATGGCGCACCAGAACTTGGAAGAGGCTAGACTCTTGTATGCTCAGCCGGAAAACCTGAACTCACTGCGCGCTCGTGGAATCACCGACCCTCAAGTTCCCTTCACCTCCACCAATCTGGCTGTAACCCAGCGCCTCCTCGATCATGGAATGTTTGGGCAGGCATTTTTAATGACCAAATAATAGAGCCTATTTTTGTTGAAGGGCACCTGACTGGTGGTTCTTATTTGGATATGCTGCAGAATATGATACCGGAGTTGCTAGAGGATGTGCCTCTGGCTTATTTACGCGGTATGTACTATCAGCATGTTGGATGCCCTGCTCATTATGCGAATTTAGTGCGTGCGTATCTGAACATTGAGTTTGGTGTTTGGTTTGGATAGGTCGTGGTGGCCCTGTGGCTTGGCCCACAAGGAGCCCTGACTTAACCCCACTGGATTTTTATTTGTGGTATGAGATAAAAAGACTAGTTTATTTCGAGGAACATACTACTCGAGATGAGTTAAGAAGTGCGATTGTGGACGCGTTTAATATTGTGAAAAGTGACAGAGACGCATTAGCTAAACGCGACGTTCCTAAGCCTGTAGAAAGTATGACGGAAAAATTAGAGTTATTGAACTTATAAGTAGATAAACGCAATTTAAATCAAGCAATAATTCGGCGCCGTGTTCTTTAAGATAGGTACATCAACATAAATAAAAATACATACGCGGTAGATAAATAGGTAAACAAATAATAACACGAAAAGCGAATTCAGACTTTATTTCTTAACGGTAAACGGTGAAATTTAGAAATTTCATCAAACTAGGTAAATACGCAGTTTACTAAAAAATATTCTGAGAAATCTATTGTATAGACTTTACAAGGATGCACAACCGAATTCCACGGTTAACGTTATAAAAATAGGGTCTTTTTCTGTTCGAATTGCCTGCCTTTATAGAAGCCGCCACTAGCATTGCCGCAACAAAATTGTTTTAAGCTGTAATACTATTTTTTATTTATCATATGGTAGGGTATTGGGTATGTTTCTTAAGTACCTATTAGATCGATTGATCAACACTCGATTCAATGCCTTAAAAACAACTCCCAAGCGTACTCGTCGTTGTGTAGTTGAATAAGTACGAGTATTAGTGATTTCGTGATGCGAGACTGGTGAATTAATTGTCAATTAATTTCTCTCGTTTACGAGGAGACGAGAGATGATGGAGGTAAATGAACTTACACCAACCTTAATCGTACCTGAAATGAAATATCTACTTGCAAGTACTTTTTCAGCTGGTTATTCGTCCGAAGTTCATTGACCCACCGCGAGCGCACGACCTTGCGTTTATGAATGAAATAGTGAAACCGCTACTAAGATTTAACTCGAATGACAGAATAAAAGTGATAAATTTCTAACTTCTTTATTTGATGTCTTAAAAAAACAATAACAATGCTAATAGTAACTATTACTCGACTGGAGTTACTATGTTTCGGCTCCAGAACGATGTAAAAATATTCGTGTATAACATAACACTATTTCCAGATAAAAAGTTACGTGGAAAATAATCAAAAATATTTATAAAATAGTTTCGAATAAGGGAAAATAGCGAGACGATGGCTCGTAATCGTAATCCGCTAATAAAATAAAAATGTTCCAATTTTTTTTTTTTGTGTATTTGTGGCCGACACTAGGAATTTCTCCTGTATCGTGGGTTCATTTACAAACATTTAAACTCACATATACAAACAGCCAGGCACGGAACAACTACCTATAGATCTCACAAATAATTGTACCGTGTGGGGATCGAACCCGCAACACGCAGCGCAGCAGCCAACCGCTCAGCCACTGCGCCAACCGTGACGTCAAAATATGTAAGAGAAAGAATTATGTACATCCAAAAATTAAAAACAAAACATAACAGTAGCAATTTCTTTAATAAATGCAAAAAAAAAACAAAAAGTATTTTCCCGTACCGGGAATCGAACCCGAGCCTCCTGGGTGAAAGCCAGGTATCCTAGCCACTAGACCATACGGGAGATACATGATACGTCGAAATAGCGGTTCAGTTACTACTAACACGAACAGCTGTGTAAACTTTATTTTTTTTTATTTATCAATTGAAGTCAAGGACAAACGGACAACCAGTATCGCTGTTACGTCTCGTCTATGACGTAAGCGCCAATAAGTGTGTTGCAATAAGCGGCCGTTCACACAGCGGCGCTCAATACAATATAGGTTCAGCGAAACCTGTACATGCGGTAAATTACAGACCCGACAGATTTATTTATTGTAATGTTATATTTCTATGTAATATTGTCGTATTGTTGGTAGTTATTGTATATTAGGGTCAATATGAGAGAAAAATAAAGGCTTTTGATACTAGTATATTATTAAAATAATAATACTGGCGCCGTAAGTAAAAAAGCTAAAGAGCTGAGCCTTACACCTTTGTGTGTACTTATAAATAACTATGTAAAAAAATGTTACAAGTTTTTGACCCAATTCCCGGTTTCCGATTGAGCTGAAACTTTGTATACATGTTTAGTTTAAATGACAATGCGTGGTTAGCTAAGTGGCGTCCCAAAGATTGCGGACTAGTTATTTTAATGCATTTCCATGACAAGGGTAACAAATGAAAGGGCTTGCTGAGAAGAATCCGAGAAATAAAATGACGTCACTCTTAACAGTGTTTTTAGTTTTTTTTTTATACTTTAATATTATTTGTTATAAACGCTTACTTTGATGTCTTTTTTTCCGCAGTTGCGCCCTTTTATATTGTATTGATACAATAGGTTTTACCACACGATAACAACAACAATAGGTTTTAAAAACAAAAGAAATCACAATAAACCAACCAACTAAACATATTTATATAACCAAAAATATATACTACCAGAATCGGGCCGATCTTCACAAGTTATATGCAATCTTCATACTCATAAAATCCCAGCTGTAATCTATTCAGGCCCTAAGCAAACGGGGGTTAATGGGCCTTGGGACCTCCGTCGTCCTAAAATAACAGCATTCGCATGATTTGTGTGAAAATCGCGTTTTTTTTTTTGCAAGTAAAAAAAAGTATGAGCAAAAAAAAATTTTTTTTTGATGTGGGTAGTAATTTTCTTTTTTCTTTTTGTTTAAAAAGTATGTTGGTTTTGTTTTTTTTTGAAAAATAATCAAATTAATATTAGGGTAGGGGTAGGTTCCTACAGAGGATCGGACGCTCATGGTAACACCCTGACTTTGAACGGACTGCCTCGTTGGTTTAGTGGTCGCAAGCGCGACTGCTGCATGACGGCCTGGGTTCGATTCTCAGGTCAGGCAAACTGTTATTAGGTCTTTCCATTAGAATTCTCTCAGTAGTACCCACGGAGTCTGGTCATGTGCCTGGTTGAAGGCAATAGGCTCGCCCCCTATTGCATGGGACTTAAACATAACTGGCGAAATGTGCATGTACTATTAGCTACACCTCTGCCTAACCTTCGGGAATTACAGGCGTGATGTTATGTTGACCGAGCCTAGCGTAGTACAGATCTTTAATAGAATAAGAGACCAGTGTGTACTGGTGATCAAATCAAATCAAATCAAAGCATTTATTTCAAACTAGCTGACCAGCGCAACTTCGTCTGCGTTTGGATTTTCTCCGTTTTTGCAATCTTTTTCATAAATGCTTCGCTCCTATTGGTCGTAGCGTGATGTTATGTAGCCTATAGCCTTCCTCGATAAATGGGCTATCTACACTAAAAGAATTTTTCAAATCGAACCAGTAGTTCCTGAGCGTTCAAACAAACAAACAAACTCTTCAGCTTTATAATATTAGTATAGATAGGCCAGTTACATGCACTTTTGAACTGTCGAAATTAAGAGAACAATGAAAAGTAGCTACAGACCCAGTCACAAGGCATAAAAACTGTGAAAGTACTGTAATTGCCCGTTCCCTAACGTAGATCTCTATGGAGAAGAACGGGCAAGAAACTCTATGGACACTCTTTTAAATCAGAAAACTTTTACAATAACTTGGTTACATCATTTTTGTATCTTTTTCTAATCAGAATTCCCATAGGCTCCACGGCCTCTCAAACAAGAAATCTGATACAAACGATCCAGAAATCCTCCAAAAATCTTCCCTAAGACCTTGTATTCCATTAAACAAATCTTAAACAAATGGACCAAAACAAAAACACAATCAGTGAAATCAATCCATCATCTACAAAAGCATAAAGATAAATGAATCGTCCATTGTGGGTAGTCGTTATACAAATTCCATTTGAGAGTTTGAGACAAACGTCCCCAGTTATCTTAAGACAGAAATATTATCGAAAATCCTTAACGACCCGGTTTTAGCCGACACCTACTTAATGGTAGATCGTTTCGGCGATCGCCCTTCATTTCCTTGCTACGATGAGCTCATTTAACCCCCTACTTAAGGGTAGGCGCAAGGGGACGATTCGTCTTGAGATTATTAGATTGAAACGGTAGTTAAGTCTCGCCGTCATCAGTCGCCGTATCGGTCAAGATGCGTTCTGTTATGTGGAGATTTTTGATGTTGCATAAGCATAATCAGCCTATAATGTTCCCACTGCTGGGACACAGGCCTCCACTCTATGAGAGGGAATGGGCTATAGTCCACCACGCTGGCCCAGTGCGGGTTGGTAGATGTCACATATCTTCGAATTTTTGGTTCTACGACATGCCGGTTTCCTCACGATGTTTTCCTTCACCGTTTTGAGAGCAGTGGTGATGAAATAAATTACAAAAAGTAATGCGCCTCTGCCTGGGTTCGAATCCACGACTTACTGTTCGTAAGCCGGGGCCGCTTCCACTGGGCCACCGCTGCTCTCATCTTTGTGATGTTCTAAGAAAGTAAATTGGTTCAATTGGCGAATGTCACCACTGCAAACGACTTAAAACAAAAAACTTATATCTACATATGCATAAAAACCGGCCAAGTGCGAGTTGGTCTCGCGCTCGGAGAGTTATATACAAACTTCATAATGCAGGTCAGTTTGTTTGTTATTTACATGTGCTGTAATACATAGCTTGTTGCCAAGTTTCATGATTCTAGGTCAACGGGAAGTACCCTACAGGTTTTGATTTGAAAATATGCGACATAAACGGGAGAAATAGGGCCATGACATAGACAGACAGACAATAAAGAGATTGAAATATTGTGTGTCTCGATAATCTTAACTTCTATAATATACATGCGAAAATAAGTTTGTTTGTTACCTTTTTACACCTAAACCACTGAATCGATCATCCTGAAATTTTGCATATACGTTTTAAGGTGTACAGAAACGGACATATGGTATCTTTCATCCCGAAAAAAAACTACTGTTCCCAAGGAAAACCACAATAAGGTTCATATGATAATAGATGGCGCCACGTGTCTTTCTTATCATGATTGAATTACATTATTACAAGCAAATACAAACCGAATTGATTGTCAAATTCTAAATTAACGCGAGCGAAGCCAGGGGCAAAAGTTAACACTGACGTAAGTGTAATAATAAGAAAATTACCTTTCGGTATAAAATCTACAAATTAAAGTCAATCTTATCTCAACGACAACCGATGTCCAAAAACTTTTCAAAAATATACGGGAGTTAAGGGTATTTTTGACATACTAGCTATATCGCCTCTCAGATGTTGCCGATGAAGTGTAATAGGAGACTCCACCCTACAAAGATCCAACTAGAGGGCATCAGTACGAAAACTATGCAAGTTTGACTAAAAGAATTAGCATTAAAGAGAGTAGGAAAGAAATGGGTAGGTGCCCAGTACTTATTTTTATAATTCTTTTTAATTTCTTATTGTTTACACTTGTAGCATGTGCCAAATAAACATGTTTTCTTACCTACTACAATCAAGGATATCAGGATTACTTGCAAAAAGCCCACATTGAAAATTATTATTCATTCTAGAATATTCCTGCCGTTTCACCCGCGTCGATGGGATCGAAAATTATCCCATGAAAACATACTACTTACTACCAGAATGAAAAGACATCCTATGTCCTAAACTAGGTCATGGTCTACTCAATGAATTCATCCATGGAGTCGTTAACCTTGGAGTTTCTTTCCGATTCTTCTTCATAGGACGCGACCAACCCGAACCGTGCACCTATCTATTGACGTTTTTTAAGTGCACATACAGGTCTATGTGAATTGGCTGCGGGACTGTACGAAAGAGATACCGCGGCCCTGGAACACAAAGGGCAAAGAAGGAACATGGATGGGTTTTAGTCAGTACAAGTCTGACACTCTCTTCCGCTCCGCCCAGAGATTTGATGATATCCCATCCTAAAAAAAAAAAAAAACGTCTATGTGAATTAATAGTACATTTTGATACAAGTAGGGAAACTTTATCATTCCAGCCGAGGCAGAATTCACGCCTTAGGCGAGGGTGGTATGGAGTCGAGAACTGCAGTGACAAATGCTCACGTGAATCAAACGACGTTTTTAATAGACGAAAAAACAAAATAACAGAACGAAAAGTATTTTTGTCATTAATCATTATGAAAGCATGATTTAATTTGTTTTTTTCCCGCGCTTTGTTTTCTCCGGGTTAAGGAAAATCAAAGCTGCAAAACAGCCTAATATTAAAATTGAAAATTTATATATTTTTGAATTTAGGACACAAACAAATGTTAATTTGTTGATAAAAGCAAATCATTTTATAAATAATAATGTTATTTGTCATATTCTGTTTATTTATAAACACAAATTAAAAATTAAGGCCTTAAAAACAAGCGCCTCTTTGCTAAAATTAACAAAACAATTACACCGACTGTAGACTCGGTGTAAGTGTTTTTTTTAAAGAAAAAAAAACCACGAGTGTGAAAAATTGAACCTATTTATTTATATACCTTTTGAAACCTAACAGTATTGCAATAAGAGCCAGTTTTCAAGGAAGGGTATTGAAAAACATTTTGATTGAGCCGTTGTTTCATGAAAAGGTAACAAAGTTAATTTCGAATTTCTAACAAATAATAGCATGGATTTGATATTGCTACTAAACTCGCAGTAAAATCTCAAATTACAAAATTCGTCTAGTGGCCTAAAATTTCAAGAACAAGAGTCGAAATTGAAACGTCTTTTCAAACTTTAACCACGGCTTTTATTATAATTACTTAGTAAGTAACAGAATCCCTTCAATTTAATTATTTTATGATACTTGCTTGTTATTTCACGTAACATAAAGCTGCCTTTATTTAATTCAGTCCATCACAATACAGGGTGTAAACAGACCCTTCACGAAGCCGTCAACCAAGCATTCTGTACATCAAACTAAGTAACTTTACACAAAAATTATTGATAAGAAACGACTTTTATTTTTTTGGGTGAAAAATCACCTTTTTACGGTAGGACTCGATGTAACACTCTCAAAACATTGTGCTGACGGGTGGATTGAATAGTACGGGGGTCCTTGAGGTGTTTGAAGTAAAAAAATTACATTAAAAACCAGTATTTAAAAAAAAAAACTTGTGAAAAAGTTGGAACTTTGTCCCCCAATATCTCAATTATCTTAAGTACAAATAACATCACACCTGTTCCCCCGAAGGTATAGGCAGAAATGTACATACTTCACCCATTTTTCGCCAGTTTAAGTACCATGTACTTAAAAGTGGATCTCGTGGCTAAATTATAAAAGCCGCTCGAGTCGATCTTCAAGTTAAGCCGCGCTTGCTTAGGTTGGTCAGTGGATGGGTGACCACCCATTACATACCGAGTTAACTCCGTGCCTCGGAAAGCACGTCAAGATTTTTGACAGTCGTTACACTTGTCAGTGGCCCGAAAATCTGAAAACCAGTCTTACCAAGGGGTATCGTATTACCTACCCAGTACTAACTGGGTTGTAGAGGTTAGATAGGCAGTCGCTCCATGTAAACCGACCCCAACATGGTTGGGAAAAGGCTTGGCAGATGATGTGTACTTAATTTATCCAGTCTATTGCTATGAATCAGACCCAGTACAGTCTCTGGGCTACTTCTGAAAAAATCCTGTTGACAAAATACTTGTCCTACTTGGGAAATGAACCCCAAGTTCTCATGCTCAGCAGTTGCGCTAGATCAACAATGCAAGTAAAAATTATTTGTTATTAAAATTTACTAACATAGCAGAACTTCATACTAACGCTATTATGAATCCAATGGTCTGAAATGAAAATTTTGTATTTTAAACATTTGAAAAGAAGCACCTATTAATTATTATTAAATCTTTTATTTCAGACAACATGGTCCATAGTGTTAGTACATACAATTGCTTAAAACTATGTTAGTAAACACGATTATAACTACAATATTAATTTAAACATGATTATCTTTGGTACGTTTATCTTGATAACTTTAATGTAATTTGCATGCCCATTTGTCGGTAGAATATGGAGGACCTACTATAAATTTAATACCTGTACATGTACAATTACCCATGTTTGCAAATGAATAAATGACTATTGACTATTGAATATTGAAACGTCAAGCTCCATATGTAGGGGCAAGCCCCATGCATGACATGTAGCTTGACAAAGCTACCAATTGTCGGCCCATCCAGCCTTTCCGCAAGTGCCTTCAGAATGCCATTTGTGCTTCCCCCCATTCTACGTATGATTGAGGCTACTTACGTATCTAGGTGTCATTTTATTTCTACTTTTAGGTCAGTTTTGACCAAACTTAGAAGCTGAGCTAAGGTCTTTAATTGCCTCGAATCGCCAAAACTTTCAAACAGGTGTACGACACAATTTGATACTTTCAAAAACAAAATTTAAATAAAAACAAAATTAATCGCGAAACTCAATAACGAACTTACACTGTGCGCCTTTTCTTACGTTAAAATGACGAAGATACCCAAGGTTTTAGCCAAGTTTTTTCTGAAGGCAATTAAGGTCCAACTTTGTATAAGGACGGGGCAGATTGTTTTTAAATATCTTTAGTTTTACGTAAACGATAGTAAGTTTTAATCTAGACTCTAATGGGTTTAAAAATAGTTTGATTAGATTTTCTTTTGGCACTAAAAGAGTTACAAACTCGTGGCTAAATAATTACAGCCGCACGTGGCGAGGTTAAGCAGCGTTTGGCGAGGTCGGTCGGTAGATGGGTGACCATACATTTATAGGGCTGTCTTTTGCAGATCTCTGATAGTCGTTACCGATAATCAGAAGGTCGAAAATCTGCCAAGAGGCATCATGTTACCCAGTAGCTAACTGGATGTTGTAGGTCAGGTAGAACCAAGGAATCTTGTACTATGCATACGTATGTGCGATGTTGGTGCCTTAATGAAAAAGCTTCCCAATATTTGCTCTTTCAAAGTTAAAGAAACACAATTTTAAATATTGCTTTTATTGTCGCAAATTAAAAATAAACATTATTAATTTGCTTACCATGAAATAAGGTTCCAGGAATCTCTTACTTGCAATCTAATCAGTATTAGTTTGTTTAGTGCCCATCTCAGATGCGGCTTTGCGGAACGAGTGAGGCTTTCACTCGTTCCAGAGTAAATATTGTCCCTAGAGCTGCACGCTTAGTCTGCTGCGTCCTAGGTGGAGGACAAAAGCGATGTGATGCGATGACGTTATAAGAAAAAGTTTTGTTTTTTTTCTTAGGCTTATGCGCCTAACATTATCAGCCTGTATGTTCCCACCGCTGGGACACAGGCCTTCTCTCTACGAGAGGGAGTTGAAACAGAGTTGACTGTTAGCAGAGAGGAGATAATATGCAAGATTCTACCAAAGACTGGAGAGACAAGAGACGCAATATAGAATTAGATTCTACGCTGCTCTCATCCAGCGGATTCCCGCAACGTTCACCAGGTCGTCAGTCCACCTTGTGGGTTGTCTGCCAACGTTGCGTCTTCCTGTCCGCGCTCGTCATTCTAGAACTCTTCGGCCTCATTGCCCATCTTACATCATCGCCCGTTGTATGATCTATGTGAAATGTTTTCTTCTACATAAATTGATAGTATGGTGTACACATAATGAAGAATATTCTATCTGTGCCGTTGAAAATATTGTCAATATTGAAAAGTACAAGAGAGTGGATAGATTTATTTTTTCTAAACGGGTTGGTTTTAGAAAGTAACTCTGCCAGAAGTCTACTACTACGCCAATCTTGATGCGTTTCATATTTCGCATTTCTTTCGTCTCTCACATAGGAGGATGGGTTGCTCTACATAATTTTAGTCACTGAACATCGAAATGAACCAACTCAATTACACTAATGGCATATTGAATGAACGCTTTATAAATGATAATTTTTATTAATTATATTTTAGGTTTATTTTAATGTCTAGATTATCTAGTCTAGATTAGGTACTTCCTTCTGTAAGGTAAGACTTATAGAAGGTTAAAAATAATGAAGTCATCATCTGGTAGCCTTTTCTCAACTATATTGGGGTCGTCAAAGTCTAAGCGGATGCAGCTGAATACCAGGTTTTTACATGGAGCGACTATCTTTGTGACCTCCACAACCCATAATACTAGATTATATGATACTCCATGGTAAAACTGGTTATCGAACTTTTGGGCCACTGACTACTTATAGCAAAATAATAATAAATACAATGTCATAAACTGTAAAAGAAAATTTTAATGATTTTTAGCAAGTAATATTTCAATTTATGGCGCTCGTGGCTAAATTATAACAGCTGCACGGGTCGATTTACAAGATTTAACCGTGTTTGGCTAGGTCTGTCCAAGGGTCCATTACGAGTTTCCCCCGTGCCTTGGAAAGCACAGCCTTTGGTTCTGCGCCTGATCTCCAGTCGTGTCGGATTGCCGTCCCATCGGACTAAGGGTGCGGGAAGAGAGAGTGCACCTATGCCTGCGCACACACATGTGTACTATAATATCTCCCACGCAGATGATCTCCGCCTAGATTGGCATCCTTGACCGAAAACGGTCAGGAGGACTATTATTGATATGGAGACGTTCACATGAGGAAGAGGAGCTCTTGGCTGAATAATAACAGCCGCTCGGATCAATCTTCATGTTAAGCCACGATTGCCAAGGTTGGTCTGTGGATGGATAACCACCCATTACATTTTCGGGAAGCCATTTTATTTAAACTGAATGTTTGTTCAAATGATTAATACCAATAAATAAACACGCGGAACCTGTGTGAAGTTCTGAAAAAAAAAACAAATGCCAACTTCACACGTTATTTGGACGTGCCCAATCCAAAAAGCGTTCGTTTCATATTGCACAAGTTCCTGGAACCAATTATACTATACCTGCGCTTTACCGAATGTATATTTTACTTCTTCTGCATTGGCACGATCGAAAACTAACAGAGATAGTATAGTTTGGTACAGAGAGGCGTGATGAATTCCATTCTTTACTTTTTTAGTGGGTTAGTAAAATAACTACTATTTTGAGAGGGTAGTAAGTGATAGCCTAGTGGTGTGAGCGTCGGACTGCCAAGTCATAGGTCTCGAGTTTGAACTCAAGACACACACCTCTGCTTTTCGGATTCATTTGCGTATTCTATCATTATATTATCACTTGCTTCAGTGAAGGAAAACGTCGTAACCAGCACGCCTGAGAGATATTTTTCGACGGCATGTAAAGCCAAGTCAGAGGTTCATGCATAAAAAGCTCTGACACCAGGTTAGGCACTAACCGCACGATAAAGAAAAAGGGAAATTGAAGGGCGTTTCATTATGCGATAATGGTAGAAATATGAGCATGATTTCTAAGTAACGTTTATCAATCTTGAGCTATGTTTTTTTTACGACGCTGAGCCATTGGGAATTGGGAATTCTTAGCAAGGAAATCTGGATATAAGTGAGAAGCTCTTCATCATCATCATCATCCACAGCCCGAATTCACCCACTGCTGGGTACAGGCCTCTCTTTTCTCTTATATCCAGATTTTTAATTGCCATGAAAAAAAAACAAAAACCTAAACAAACAATGAGAGACCGTGATCTCTTATAGGACAGTGACTTGCTTCTTCAGTTTTTAGAGTTCCGTAGATGGGAAAACAGAACCCTTTTACTTACGTCCTGTTCGTCCACGTCAACTATTTCACCGGAGAGTAATTTAATGAAAATTATAAAGTATGTTGTGTGCACCACTTAACAATGAGTGGGAAAAAATACTCGTGGTGACATTTCCCTTATATGTATCCGAGAAGTGAAAAAACCGGCCGAGTGCGAGTCGGACTCGCGTATGAAGGGTTCCGCACCATCGTTGCACCCTTTAAATTTTAATATTATATATATTATATTATATTATAGCTAGCCCATATTGTCCCACTGCTGGGCAAAGGCCTCCCTCCACTCCTTCCAAAGCTCGCGCTTCTGTGCTACTTCTTTCCAATTCTCAAGGCAGACATCCAGGTCGTCCCACCATCTCCTTCGCGGTCTACCACGACCCGTGTCACTGTTTCAGGGCACCAATCCTGAGCTTTACGGGCCCACAGTTCGTTCGGCATACGACAGACATGTCCTGCCCAGTCCCATTTAAGTTGGGCAGCCTTTTGAGCCACGTCAACGATTTGCGTTTTGGAGCGCAGCGTAGTGTTTCGTACATGATCTGTTAATTTTACACCTAAGATAGTGCGCTCCAAAGCACGTAAAAAAAAAAAAAATATTAATATATTGTTATTATTTGTTGTTATAGCGGCAACAGAAATACACATTATGTAAAAATTTCAACTGTGTACCTATTACGGAACATGAGATACACCCCGCTGACAGACAGACGGACGGACGGACGGGCAGCGGAGGCTTGGTAATAGGGTCCCGTTGGTTACCATTCGGGTTCGCAACCCTAAACATAACCAGAGTGAAATGACGGAAAATTAAAAAATACGCTTCTCTACTAGCTTCAAATTACTCTTATTATTTCACTAGCTGTCGCCCGCGACCTACGTCCGCGTGAAATTATTATGATAATATAATTTTCCCCGTTTTTGCTACATTTTTCATTGCTGCTCCGCTTCTGTTGGTCGTAGCGTGATGTTATATAGCCTAAAGCCTTCCTCGATAAATGGGCTATCCAACACTAAATGAATTTTAAATTCGAACCAGTAGTTCCTGAGATTAGCGCGTTCAAGCAAACAAACAAACTCTTCAGCTTTATAATATTAGTATAGATTTCTCTATTTCATTATTACGTTTGTTTCATTTTATTCCTTATTCTCTTGATGTCACTCGTGCGGATATTGCCTGACATAAATTGCGACACTAACGTCTGTCAGAATAGTGTTGCTAGGAAAAACGGGGTGGAAAATAAACATTTTTTTTTAGAAGGACTGCCCAGGACGTCATGCACAGCAGTAAAAAAATACAAAAAAAAAATAAAAAAAATATTTTCTTTCTTCTTCTTTTCTTTCTTTCTTTCAGTAGTTAAGCATGAGGTCCTGGGTTCAATTCCCGGGTCCCGGTCGAGCAAATTGTCATTAAGTTTTTCCATCAGAAATTTCACAGTAGCAGCCATGGAATCTGAATTTGCGCCCGGTTGATGGCAATAGGCTCTCCCCCTATTACATGGAACTTAAACATAACTGTCGAAATGTGGGTGTACTATTAGGTACACCTCTGCCTAACCCTTCGGGGATTACAGGCGTGATGTTATGTTACGTTAAGGTGACGGAAATCACTCCCATTTTATCGTGCATTAAATAATACTAGGAGCAGCGGCGGCTTAGTGGTGATATCCCTGACTTACCGAGTTATAGGTCATAGGTTTGAACTTCAAATTCACCCTATTTATCTCACTAGTTTTTGCTCGCGGCTTTGTTGCCTTTATGTAGGGAAATTAACCTACGTGCTACTTGATACTTTGGGATGATACTTGGGGATAATGTAGCTTCCTGTTTGTGAAAGTATTTTCAAAATCAGATCAGTGGTTCCGGAGATTCCCTACATACAAACTTACAAACAAATTTTACCTTTTTTAAAATATTTGTATAGATAACCATTGCTGTCAAATTAAAAGTGAAAGACCTAAAAGTGGGGGGAACATATTTGTTACCGTCTCTTTCCTACACTTTTAGCTTTTACATTTTTAGTTATTTCTTGCGATTTAAGTGTTTTTGCTTCACCTGTAATACATTTCGACAGTTATTTTTAAAATCCCACATAACAGTAGCACGAACAGTTACATGTAGTACTCTGCCTAATCCTTCAACGACATCAGGCGTCATGTTATATCTCACCAGGTACACAAAACCCCTAATTCCAATCTACACGCAAAGAGCCTTAGAAAAAACGGTTTCAAGCTTCACAACGCTTCCAATTTCCGCTAACACAAATCAATCCGTATAGCACGAGTCAGGCAACTCAGGCAGTACATCGAGCGCGACTCGAGAACGTGTGAAGACGTTTGTGGGCAGATAAGCGATATCGGGAGCCCATTTGCCGCATAGCTGATAATTTCCGCTGTGCAATGGCGTCATTTACCCTTCGGGGAGTTTTGGTGGGGTTCCAGTGGTTGAGTTTATTGAGTAAATTGTTCGTTGAGTGCACAGATATAGATAGACCTAGATAACGCGAGAGCAACTACTTCGCGTGCCATATTATTATGTAGCTTACGTACAAAAATCGTAAGTGGCCAATTTCGAACTCAGTCTGCATCGGAGCATAGCGCTAGTCGGACGTCAGTGGGCGTCATGGCGGGGGGTAGGACGAGGGGGGCGCCGTCCGCGGTGGCGTCTTTGAATCGGTTTGATTTTCCCATCACTAAATAGTGCTTGTGACGTCATAATAGGTAGTCAAAAAATGGCACGCTTGGTTTTCATACAGATCGTGATACTTGCGTTATCTAGGTTTTTAGTATATGCGAAACCTGAATATAGTTTGTTCAGAATAAGTAACTGAATCGATTCCAATAATTTTTAACCCATGTTATACTTTGTCCCAAAAATATTTGAAAAAGGCTACAAGTTGGAAAGCGAGCGACACTAAGTACCTATCGCAATCATTTAGGTACCTACTGCCAAATTATAATTATCATTGAGCTCAAGACGACGCGTGTTCGTGCGGACAATCAGGTAACAGAACAAGCTTGTAACTTTGTGATTTTTCAAGATACAGGTTTGAAATTTCGTACATAGATTCTTTACATAAAAATACTAGACGCGTGTTTCAGGTTTCGCATATTCTAAAACTACTGTTGTATTTTAGTTTTTGACAAAAAGCAAGAGCGGGCAAAAAGCAGTATAATATCAGCCAAGATTGGCTCTGATAGAAAACAATAAACAAAAATCTAAGTTACGTGCAAACTGTTTCTTACCCACTCCAGTACACCACTTAACTGAGGTAGAATTTTACCATATAAGGGTATGAAGAACAGGGTGTAAAGTTCTTCACCCCCCATAAAAAAGGGAGGATACTCCGACCAGGCCACTTTTTGTACTATGCTGCCGCAACAACCATATCTTGATCTATTCGTTTGGGACAAGCCCACCACACTATTCCTTACTCCTGAAAACCAGAATCAACGGCATCAGAAAACCGCTGAGGCGATGAATCTCGAAGAGTCCTGGTGAAGAAATTGAATTGAAAAGAACAACGAAGGACAAAAACCACGTAAATTCCACTTTCAAACAACATCTGCAGCTGCTAAAGCTGCCTAAAGGATAGAACGTCAAAAAATATTCAGTTTTAACTGTGTCTCTCATTTATTTTTGAATGGAGCACCATTCAAATTAATTCCAACTCTAGCAAAGGGACCCCACCCAACGTCTTTAAGCGACGACGCGTTTTGCAGCTACACAACCTCTCGTCACATCAATTTTAAACCTTAACCCCTTTTCTTAAGGTCCTGAAAACTTCAGCATTACAGTCCCTACATGAAATACTATTTTAGTTAATATCTCGAACTGTCTTCTGCCATTACTGACTGTCAAAGTCATCGGTAAGCGACTCTCGATATTTGGAAAAGATAGTGATGTTGATAAAATCCTTAGTGGAAATTCAAAATAGACCTTACTAAAATATGAAGGGGGCTCGTGGGTAAATAATATCAGCCGCAAGAGTCGATCTTCAAGGTTAAGTAACGATTGCCAAGGTCGGTCCTTGGAAGGGTGACCATGCACTACATACCGAGACCCCACCTCGCCTCGGAAACCATCATCATCTGCCTAGCATTTTCCCAACTATGTTAGGCTCGGCTTCCAGTCTAACCAGATGCAGCTGAATACTAGTATTTTACATGGTGCGACTGCCTATCTGACCTCCACAACCCAGTTAGTACTGGGTAATACGATATCCTTGTTAAGACTAATTGTCAGACTTCTTTGGAGCCACTGACTACCTGTAACGACTGTCAAAGATCTACACGAGGGACGCAAGTTAAGCAAATATTAATGCCGGCTGTCATTCGTAGATCTTAGACAGGATCGTTACGGTTAATAAGCCCACAAGTGTGACAAGCAATCTTGCCAAAGGGTATTGTATTACAGCCTTTACTGCCTTTCTCCAGTAGCTGACTGGTGGAGAAAGGCAGTAGTCCCTCCATGTGAAGAATGGTATTCAACTTCACCTCATCATCATCATCATTTCAGCCGAAAGACGTCCACTGCTGGACATAGGCCTCCCCCAAGAAGGGGGGGTTTTGCCATAATCGCCACGCTTGGCAGGCGGGTTGGCGATCGCAGTATGGTGTTATAAAACACAGAGAACGCTGCTGCCCATTCTCTGGTAAGTCCCTTAGTCGCCTCTTACGACACCCACGGGAAGATATGGGATGGTGCTATTCTTTACGTCCGGACACCATACAGAAGCGGACACCATACAGAAGATTCAACTTCACCTGGTTACACTAAAAGCCGACCTTAGCATAGTTGTCCAAAGGCAAGGTAGATGATGAGATCTTTCTTTTACGTGTGGTTTATGCTAACTTGGTGTCAGATTTTTTATACCAACGTGGGGTCTCTGACTTGGCTTAATGATGTGATATATGTGTTAAACTCCTTAGTGAGAATTCAAAATGGACCCTACTATATTACAATATGGTGGAAAACGCATGTTTCATAAATGTTTATCTCGTAAATTGGGAGGGTAATTTATCATGAATAATGACACTTTTAGTGGCTTGATCGGTTTCGGGATCACATAATGTGGTGTACTGTTGATATTTTGATCTTTTGTAGTAAAAGAATTTGGTGACTTATTTTCCTTTATCAAATAATATTGAGTACCTACCTACTTTAATCTTAGCGAAATTCATAGTAGTATAATTTTATTACTGTTTTTACATTAAATTAAGTTAAAAGTTTCTTTTTCAGAATTATTGCGAGATTATTATTATTATGTCCTTTATTTATTTCCTTACATACTAATTACATTTTTAAATATTTTTTAACAAAAACCATATAAAAAAAAACATTTAAAAATATAAAAAATAGTGGTCCGCCGGTAGCGGGAGCAGGGTCCAAGCTACCGGTGGTTAGGGCTCCAGAGACAGGAACCTCCTCACAATACGAGCCGTATCGAGGAGTACTGCCTTCTGAATCAAGCCCTTGATCCAACCGCCTAAGGAGAGCCTCGAAAGATGGTCGTCGAGGCTCTTGGCTATAAGGCCATTGGCCGTCACGACGATCGGCACAATGATAGCCGAGTTCACATTCCATGCCAAGTCGAGATATTTTATTTGTTTCTCTTTCTCAGCTTTCACGAGGTTCTCGTCATGCGGGATGGTAACATCGACTATCATTACGCGGCGCGCTGATCGGTCTATCACTACTATGTCAGGCCTATTGGCGACAATAGTCCTGTCAGTAATGTTATTATTAATTATTACTATTACTAGCTGTTGCCTGCGATCCTCGTTCGCGTGAAATTATTATGAAAAATATAACTTCCCTTTTTAACCGGATTTTAATACCAATTTCAAGGGTTTTAATTTTTTTGCATGGAACCCTAACTAATTTTTCCTTATAACATCAGGTATCTGCCAGTAAAAGTCCCGTCGGAGATTAGCCGGACCAAACGGACAAACAAACAGGCAAAAATTATAAAACGTTTTTTTGTTATAAGTACCTTCATAGTTATGTATTCAGTAAAAAACTTTTATTTTGATATTACAAACAGACACTTCAATTTTTATTTATTTTTACATATCTAATTTGAAGAAAAGAAGAATCGAGCATTGATCAACAAGTTTGCTTGCGATTTCAGCTCATTTAAGGGCATTACATTGCTCGATGACCTTGATGATTTAATCCCTGTACTGGTTTTTGTTGACTTGCCCCGCACATTTCGCAAAATTTCGGTTTTTATTTATTATTTAAAAATATTAAAAGAAATAACAGAAAAAAAACTATACAGATTGTTAAGTATATCATTACGTATTTGTTGTTACAAAATTCATGCTGATCTATTCAGCCGTTACAGAGATAATTTACAATTAAGGTTGAAAAAGGACCTATTTTCTACGATTAACCAAAAAAAAATTGAGAAGGTTTATTAAAATTTTAAATAATACAATTTATTTGTGATGAACTTAACTATAACATACTTTTTTTACACGGAAAACGCACGAAGGGATTCATCAACAAATTTCTTTGAACATACGCTGTTTTTGGGATTTGAGCCATGTAATGCCCTTAAGTCGTTTTTTTTTAATTTTTTTTTTATAAAAAGAACTTGTGAAAAAGTTGGAACTTTGACCTCCAATATCTCCATAACTAGAAGGTATGGTCCAGTACAAAATGGCTTCGTTAAGGGTGTGTTTATTTACACCCGTTATTAATTAAGAAAGCACATGCTACTACTGAATCTTTTAGTAAATACAAACAAACAAGATGTTGGCTTTTGTTTGATTTGGAATGTAACAAACAACTGTGTTTAAATTAATTAATTATAATAAATTCGTAACAGTCTGTTGGGGTATTCCTCAAAGCGCAACCATTAGTTGCGCTCACAAATTTAAATTAAAAAATTGTATCTTTATTCCTCAAAGCGCAACCATAATTGAAAAAAAAATTATGAATTCATCATACCCCTCTCTATTTTTCATCATAGTTGCGGTTTGTGGAATAAACATATAATATTTTTAATTTCAATTTGTGAACGCAACTAATGGTTGCGCTTCGAGGAATAATAAAGTTGCGCTTAAAAATAGTTGCGCTTTGAGGAATACCCCAGTCTGTTAACATTTTAACAGTAATTAATTTAATCATTCAAAGGTTTGATTCAATGTAAAAAGTATTTGTTTCGAATATTAGATAATTATTTAGTAAGTTACCTTGTTCGTTTTCATGAAAATGAAGCACTTTATTTGCTTATAAATTAATTAGTACAAATTAATACGCGGCTTTTAATGCGAAACTCATGTAGAATCTCTGTTATTCTTCATCTGTTTTTTTGCACTTGTCAATGTATTTTAAATTATGATACCTAATTGGAAATAATATAACGCCTGTAATTCCCGAAGGGTTAGGCAGAGGTGTACCTAATAGTACACGGGGGTGATGGCAATAGGCTCGCCCCCTATTACATGGGACTTAAACATAACTGGCGAAATGTGTGTGTACTATTAGGTACACCTCTGCCTAACCCTTCGGGGATTACAGGCGTGATGTTATGGTGTGTTCTTTCATAACCTATGTAGTCAATTTAAAACATGAAAGTATCAACATTCTCATCGACATCAACGCTATAATTTATTATAGCATTACACCAGCAACGCGGTAAACGTGTAAAGTATCAAATTAGGGCGACATCTAATTAAAATTTCCGTTTGTCTGTACAAAGCTGTAAGCGGCTTATTTAGGTTTTCATTCAGACAGAAATTGGTGAATGTTTTGAACAAATCAAATTGATTTGTGAGAATTTCCGTCTTTATAATTTAATGAGGTTACGACGGAATTAGAAGTACTTCGATAATTGATCAAGAGGTATTGGGAAAGAGGCCTTTGATATCAGGTAGATAGGGAAGTGATTTGATTGATAAGGAAGAGAATCCTTACACTGTTTAAGGGCATTACATGGCTCAAATCCCAAAAGAAGCGTATGTTCAAAGAAATTTGTTGATGAATCCCTTCGTGCGTTTTCCGTGTAAAAAAAGTATGATCGGCATAAATTTTGTAACAACAAATACGTAATGATATACTTAACAATCTGTATTGTTTTTTTTCTGTTATTTCTTTTAATATTTTTAAATAATAAATAAAAACCGAAATTTTGCGAAATGTGCGGGGCAAGTCAACAAAAACCAGTACAGGGATCAAATCATAAAGGTCATCGAGCAATGTAATGACCTTAAAGAACAAACATCTTCTTCTCCTTAGCGTGTCGGCCCAGGACTAAGCCACTGATGATGTAGGCAGAGGTATGCACTTGTACAGCACACCCTTTGTACCTAAATACCCTCGTGTAGCAAAGGCTGAAAAACCGAAACAGCTTTCTGAAGTGCGTCACCTCACTCACTGGCGAGCGGACTACGGAAAGACTAAAGCCGTGGCGAAGTAGTGCATCCTTACCAAACCCATTCATTCCACCTGCTGATAAATCCCATCTGGACATGAGTTGCCATGGCTGACGTGGAAGTCTTTAAATTGAACAGAAATAGAAACTGTTTGTGCTGCACAAAATGTCCGCGAGTGCAGCACAAATTAATGTTTGCGCACCATTTCGGTGGAATCGCACCATTACGTTAACATCATGCGTTCGTTCCTCTGAAATATGGCGTTTCGACCTAATTATGTAATTTATGGAAGTTATAATACACACTGGTTCTACCCTAATATCAAACGGTCATCAGTTACAATAACACAGCTATAGGGGCGTAATTAATTCCGTAAGGACGTCTGCGACATGTCACTGCGAATGCATTGCGCTGCAACTTGTTGAATACTGCGACTTAACGACTTGATACTTGGCAACTCGCTGCTTTTTAGGAGGAATTATGACATTTGGTCCGGGTGGTACTTGTTGCTTTTTGAGAGTAGGTGAAATAAAAGGGAGGATTTTTGTAGTGTTTTTAAAATAATATATTGTTGCATTTAGCGGTAATTCCTGCTCCTGATATCTCTCGAGTCGTGTCAGATTGTCATCCCATTGGACTATGAGAGTAAGGAAAGAGTGCATCTATGTTTGCGCATACACTTGTGCACTATACTATGTTGGATGGCGGGTACAACAAGGCTTTAAGTAATTTATTCGCAATATAAGATTTTTTTTTGCTAACCTCTCTTGTTGTTCCAAAGCGACGGTGTCAAACATTTTCACCAATCGTGTTTCACAAACAACGTAGCTTTGCTAAATATAGATTCTTACTTAAAAAAAAAAAAAAAAAAAAAAAAGATTATTTTTTTATTGAATTATCATTGTCTGGTCAAAACAGTTATAAATAAGTCTCTTATTATGAGTGTTTATTTATTGCAGCTCTCGAAAACAATTCGATTTCTTTATATGTCATCATCTTAATAATAAAAAGCAACTTATAATAATGGATATTGTGCATTCCAGGTCATAACTACTCCTGAACAATATAGTATTTGTGACAAAAAGATGTTGAATTTTGGTCTACTTTTCCGTCTATATTCCAAAATTGACGTTAAATATTTGGTCAGAGTGATTGGCAAAAGTTGGACCCTGTTTCGCACAAACTGGCGTGCAATGGAGAAGACCTACACTCAGCACTAAGTGAATACTGGTTGAAGAAGATGAATAAGAGTAGCAGAGAGGCCATTTTTAGCTTCAAATATTATCAAATTTATATGGGACTACGACAAACAATCAAAATAATAACACAAGTATCAAAACCATTCAATCCTACCACTTCACGCTGTAGAACTCGAAATCCCCTAAGCCTAATCGCTTCATTTGGCTGACATGTCATAATTTATGACATAAACGAGTGCTATCTACAACTTGATATATTAGGAGGCAATTAGGACCTTATTCTACCTGCTAATGAGTTTAAGTAGCTTTTAAACCTGGGGCTAAAAAAGGTGCAGGAAAAGGGGACTAAAAAGTACTTACGTTTACGCGTATATAATGTGAATGTAGGTTTGGTTTTATGTGGTTTAAGGGGTGCTTAACTGTGCTAAGGTGGCGTATCTGATGTAAAATGTGAAGTGGTTTTGCTTGTGTAGTTTAATGTGAAAATTCACAAGTATTCAGGACAAGACATTCATTATTTTGATATAAGATTTAAAACTATCCAATTTTTTTCTATCTGTTTATCCGTGATCATGGTGCTTGCAACAGCGCCGAAATATCGGGAACTCGACAAAAACAGTAAACATGGTAAATATCCCGTTTCCTGTCTAAGTAATAATTCATTATTTTGTGCTATGATTTTTGGAAATAGAGAAATGTTGACTGTCACAAAATAACTAAACGGCATAATAGATTTTGTATTGCGTGCATGACATTATACCAAATGTTTTTTTTTTTTTAATATTGTTTTTATTGTTGTTTATGTTTGTTAGCTATATACCTGTGCCTATTTCGATTTAAATCACGCTTTTGGACGTTTAGCCTTTTTTTATATTTATTCTTTTAGCCTTTGTATTGAATTGGGAATTTGAAATAAAAACCAGAGTATCAATTAATTTATGTCACCATTTTTAGATCTTTGCGCCGAAATGTAACCACATGGCACAGTGTAAATGTTTATATGATAAGTCATCAAAGTAAATGATACGATAACTACCGTCCATTGAGTCCTTCGGGGACTTCCTATCACGAAGCAAAACGAACATTACTGCTCTTTGATCGACGATTGCATTTTGAAACGTTATAGCAAACTGTCATAGCAGTGAATTCTGCTGCGTTGGCGTAAATGAGCACAATTAAGTGCCGCGTATATTGCCATAGAAGCTTTAACTGCTATCATTGTTTTTGTGGAATGTTGGCACTGACAGCGTGACCAACGACGTGAAAGAGAACATAACATAATATCACGTCTATAATTCCCGAAAGGTTAGATGGAGGTGTACCTAATAGTACACCCAAATTTCGCCAGTTATGTTTAGGTCCCATGTAATAAGCTTATTGCCAGCAACCGGGCACAAATCCAGACGCCATGGTTGCTACTGAGAAATTCCTGATAGAAAAACCCAATATCACTGTGCGCGTCCCGGAAATTGAACCCAGGACCTCATGTTCAGCAGTCGCGCTTGCGACCACTCCACCAACGACACAGTCGGATGAAAGAATAGAAGATTTCAAATCGGGAATTTACACATCGACTCTTTGAATTTATTATTTCAAATAAATCACCTCCAACCACATCTAGAGGTGTGAGGAACAGGGTGTAAAGTTCCTCATCTCCCATTAAAAAGAGAGGATCAACCGACCAGACGGGTGTTGTGTTTGTTGGGTTACTGCCCGACGTTTGATGTCGGGTAATCTCGCGTATAATTGATTGCGCGATGCAGGGTTTTTAGTTTCTATTTTGCAGCATAGATGTCGCCATATACACAACAAAGTGCATGACAAGAGGAAGACAAAAGAAAAGATGGATGGATTGTGTGAGGAATGGTATGAAGGAAAGAGGAGTAAATGATAGCGTGACGATTGACAGGGGAGAATGGAAGACAAAAAACGTGTTGCGCCGACCCCAAGGGGATAGCCCTAAGGCTAATCCGGGGGTACCGCACCATCTCCGGTAAGGCGGCGAGCCTCCTTGCCGGATTGCCGCCATGGGATCTGGAGGCGATAGTCCTCGCGCGCCTTCACGAATGGCGCGCGGAGGCACTACGTCGGGGGGAAACTCCGCTGCCGCGGCAAATCGCCGCTCAGCGGACAGCCCTCAGGCGCGATCTCATGGCGACATGGAGAGAGCGACTGTCGCAACCCCGTGCAGGGCACGCCACCATGCTGGCGATAAGTCCCCTCTTTGAGGAGTGGCTAGAGAGGCGCCACGGCGCCCTCACCTTCCGCCTGACGCAG
Source organism: Noctua fimbriata (assembly GCA_905163415.1). Lineage (NCBI taxonomy): Eukaryota > Metazoa > Arthropoda > Insecta > Lepidoptera > Noctuidae > Noctua > Noctua fimbriata. The sequence continues at coordinate 16,544,259 of LR990929.1, forward strand.
GTCCTCACCGGACACGGTTGTTTCGGGAGGTTCCTGCACCGAATCGGGCGGGAGGGAACGCCCGGGTGTTTCCATTGCGAGGATCGTCCAGAGGACACGGTGAAGCACACTGTGGAGGTCTGGTCTGTATAAATATGTAGACTATTATAATTATGGTCAAAGTAAATGATATGATAACTTTACAACACAGTCCTTCGGGAATCGCCACGAAGCTTACCCAAAGCCCCATAATGAAGTCTTTGATTGGCGATTCTATTTCGAAACGTTGTGCGAAACCGTCATAGCAATGAATTCTGCTACATTAGCGTAAATGAGCACAATTAAGTGCGCTGCGTATATTGCCGGCTGAGTGCGGTGAGCGCGGCACCGGTAGGCAACACACGACAGCGGAATTAATACTGGCTAGGATTTACGGGTGGGGTAAAAGGTGGTGGCGGAAGCGTTTAGATATATTAACTAGTATAATGTTAGTTTTTTTATTGTTCTAGTATATTGTAGTCTTGTTTTAGGTAATAATTTAAGTCACCTTTAACATATCTTGTGCATAATAATTGTATCTGCTTATGAATGGGTAGTATTTAAACGAGCTTAAATAAATTCAAATTTAAGGAGTCAAAAATATTGAATATGGCTGAAATACTAAGTGGACTACTAATGTTTAAAACGGCAACTTAAAAATACAAATTTGAGTTACCAGTTAATAATACTAGGTAATAGGATCAGTGTGATAATTCAAGGACTCAGAATAAAAACCTATTTCTGTTTGCAGGGTTTAAAGTAACTTAACACGAAGGGGATGCCGGGGTCTTAGTTCGCGCGCTTCGTCCGCTCACATCCCCTTCGAACCTAACCGGTCCGAGTCGGGATGCCACAATTCCCGAGGTCGCTTAGCTCGCTCTTGCTTCTTAAGTTCTCCTTGCCGCAATGACTGGATAGTTAGTTTAATAGTCGCCCTTTCAGAATATTAGTCGCCAATTAATTTTTAATTCGCTGGATTAATAATTTCCCCATATGAATTACCTGGATTAGAAAAAAAATTCTACTTGTATATAAAGCTGACATCAGACGCATCCTGGTACATTGTACGGTTACACGACAAAGTTAGGTAAGGACGTTTATCTGCTTGTTTAGTTTTATTTTTTTCGATATGTCGAAACGCAACTGCAAGATGTTGAATGCGCTCTTTTCAGTTCTTCTTTTAGATTGATCGGTTTACTAATGAATTAATTTTCAATTTTGACTCATTTTGAGTTAAGATGTTTAATTTCTATAGACCGACCGCTTTCACGAGTACTAGATGGAGTACTCGTTAACATAGGCACATTAAGCGTCCAAAAACTCCTAACTATATCCCACAGGTTATCTTCTTTAAAATAAACATAATCAAAGTAGGTATTACGATACTAATTGAATATTTTATTTAAATTGATACCTTCGATACCTTAAAGTCTATATTGAAATGTGACGAATGAAAGAGAAAAGACAACAAAAAGTGAGATGTCTAACATCTGCTTGACTAAAAACAAAAGAAAAAAAATCAACAAATCGCTCCACGCCTACACTGTAAACTTGCTATATCGCAGCTATTCAAAACTAAGCTGAGTGAAGCTTCTAGCGGCATCACTCAGTTCCAGCTCGTGCAGTTTACCTACGTATGCTACTCACTGTTTGCTATTGACTGGGTTTAGAGACAACTGCAGTGATGTACTTTTTATAAAAAGCTGGATTGTGACAATAATGTAGCGGCACTACAAGAAATGCTACAGCAACATAGTACAAAAATTACTACAGCGCCATCTATGATACATATGAAGAACTAACATCAACAATGCTAAATCGCGCTGTTAAAGTTATCCGCGACTCAAGACCATAAAATTAAGTTCATCGTCTGCCGAGCCTTTTCCCAACTATATTGGGGTCGGCTTCCAGTCTAACCGGATGCAGCTGAATACCAGTATTTTACATGGAGCGACTGCCTATCTGACCTCCACAACCCAGTTAGTACTGGGTAATACGATACCCTCTGGTAAGACTGGTTGTCAGACTTTTTGGGCCACTGACTTCCTAACGACTGTCAAAGATCTACAAATGACACCCGGGACCAACGGCTTAACGTGCTTTCCGAGGCACGGAGGAAACTCGGTATGTAATGGGCGGTCACCCATCCACAGACCAACCTAGGCAAGCACGGCTTAACCTAAAGATCGACCCGAGTGGCTGTTATTATTTAGCCACGAGCTCCTCGACCATAAAATTAAGTTGTTTGTATTATTTGTTTTTTCGAGGTAGACCGCGATGGTCATTTGTGACGATCTTATTCATGGCCAGATATCGCAATATTATAGAAAACCCGACCACAATTGTCGGGCAGTAGCCCAGCAGATACAACACCAGTCTGATCGGAGGATCCTCCCTTTTCTATGGGGGGTGAAGAACTTTAAACCCAGATTACTATAATCAGATAAGAAGTCGCTTCTGTAAAATACTGGTATTCAGCTGCAGTTTAAATTATTACATCACTACTATTCCCAAGACGGCGAAAACAAGCATCGTGAGGAAACGAGCATGACAATTTGAAAACATGTGACATCCACCGACCGTGAATTTCACAGAGAGCAGATGGATAGATTGTGGAAGTCGCAGCAGTGGAAACATTATAGGCAGATTATTCTACTGCCTCCATATCAGGAAAAACTGTGTGCTACTCCAAGGTCAATCCTTGAATGCTTCGAATGAAAAGTTTATCAATGTTAGCCGTAACGGACTCTGGTGGTAGTTAGCTATCTTATAAAGAGCTGTAGATATTACTAACCAATCCCATTCCTCTCCTGCTGCTTCAAAACCACAATCAAGTCATTCAGTGATTAACGTCAAACACATTAGCCATCACACAACAGTTGTAGTGGTGTAAAACCAAACACAGGGTCTCCCTAACACATGAACTGACATCAGTAATCGGCTCAGCCGCATACGCTTGTATTGATAAGGGCCGTGTTTGATTTACGCGAGCGTATACATGTTGAAATGTTTGAATGGAACTCCAAACAATTCCTAAAAATATAAATGGTCACAATACTACAAGGTGTACACGGAGGTCTTCACGAAGCCCGCAACCAAGCATTCTGGACATCAAAATAAGTAACTCTACGCAAATATTATTGCTGGGAACCATTTTTTGGGTGAAAAATCACGTTTTACGGTAGGACTCAATGTAACGCACTCAAAACATTGTGCTGATTAATGTATTGTATAGTATGCGCGTCGTGGTCGTATTTAAAGTAAAGTTACATTTTTAAAAACTTGTAATAAAAAAAAAACTTGTGAAAAACTTGGAACTTTGACCCCAAAATCTCCATAACTAGAAGGTTCCCAGGTATGGTCTACAACAAAAAAATGTTCGCAATGGCGAGGAGAACAAGTGCCTTTCATCTTCGTTAAGGGCACTTTTACACCCACTATAAATGAGCCTCTTTTTCTGATCCCCAAATAATTTTGATTTTGGTTTCCGAAGACTACATAGCAGCCAAGTAACCAACTATAAGTGCGCTCGTGTGGGTTGGTCACAGTTCTAACCTTACTTAACCTATTTGATCTAGGTGCCTGGTTTAGTAATTGTGACCAGGTTAGATAGTTAAAAAACACTCATTTATTCACAATTGCAACCATCATCATCATCGGCCTAGCCTTTTCCCAACTATGTTGGGGTCGGCTTCCAGTGTAACCGGATGCAGCTGAATACCAGTATTTTACATGGATCGACTGCCTATCTGACCTCCACAACTAGTTAGTACTGCGTAATACGATACCCCTTGGTAAGACTGGTTGTCAGAGTTTTTGGGCCACTGACTACCTAACTACTGTCAAAGATCTACAAATGACACCCGGGACCAATGGCTTAACGTGCTTTCCGAGGCACGGAGGAAACTCGGTATGTAGTGGGTGGTCACCTATCCACAGACCAACCTAAGCAAGCACGGCTTAACCTAAAGATCGAAACAACCGGCTGGTACTATTAAGCCACGAGAAGTGCAATCATCGGCTAGAAAACCAGAACGTTTTAGAGGATAAAAGAAATATTTCCTTAATTTTTACGAATGTTTAACGATATTACAGTTATAAGGTTAGAATTACAAGACGAATTTTTACTTTTTCACGTTCTTTCGAGTTTACAAATGTATTTATAGATGATGCAACCCACACACAGCATTAAGTGACAAGGAAATTACTTACGTAAATCAGGTAAGCCTCAAAACCAGACATAGAAGTGTCTCTCGTCCACCCACAAGTGGACCCAGTTGAGTTCCTAGCGTGGGATGATTTTCATTTCATCGCCAGACAACTTACAAGTCCACTTATTTAGATTTTTCTTTGGCAGCTTTATTTGCAAACAGTTTCTTTTTACAGTTTCATTCGGAAAAGGTCAGATAGTTACGTAATAAAAATAACATAGGTACTGACATAGTAGAAAGAAGACCAGTAAGCCAACCAACTAGATTCTCTTTTGTGGAATCAAACGAGAAAGCCTCAACCTTATTCTCATTGCACATGAACGAGTTACTATTTGAAATTCATTCATGACTGTCTGTTACGAATTCTTGTACATATTTTTTTAAACCTTATTTACAGCTAACAGAGTCAATTTTCTTCTGCAGCAAATTTTTGAAACTATTCTCAGAGGTTTTTCTCATAGTAAAAAAACACATTAGCCAGCATGAGTATTAATAATAATTAGATTATACCGCTGACATTTTAAGTTCTTTGAAACTCGTTACAGGTAGTCAGGGGTCCGAAAGTCTGACAACCAGTCTTATCAAGGGGTCAACAGCATCCAGTTAGACTGGATACTGACCCTAACATAGATGGGAAAAGGCTTGGTAGATGATGTAAAGCGGGTGATAGACATATAACGTACGTACCATTGTCTCTGTAAACTGAAGTATGCATAGCTCAAGAGATCAGCATTTATTTCAATTAGACCACTACAGGCACTTTTGAATGTCAACAACAAAAGGATGAAGCTACAGTTCCAGTCACAACGCATAATAACTTGTGAAAGCATTATAGTTGGCCATTCCAAAACATAGATCTCTGTAAAGAAGAATGGGCAAGAAACTCCATGGACACTATTGTAGCATTTCTGTAAACAATTAGCAAATCGGCGTGAGCCGATTACGACCATTTGTTCCTAGTTGAAATACTGTTTTATAATACTATTATGTCTACTGTGGTCCTGGTGCCCTTGTCAGTGTTCTTCTCTTTTCTTAACACAAATGCTGTCAATTAGGTGTCTGATTATTTAAAGTAGGTACGTTTCTCATTATTATTCTACCTTTCTGTCTATTTTTACGAGTTGCAGCTAACGTAGGTAGAATTTTAATTTCGTTGTCCTTTGAAGTTTTTCATTCGTGAAGTGTTTAAGACACGTATTGTCTTCACTTTAAATTGTATTTAAATTTAAATAGTTTTCAGTAAGTTTAATTTCCACTAGCTTTTGTCCGCGGCCTCGCTTGCGTTATGTTCGAAATTTAAGTCACGGAAACGTTTTAAATATACCCGGAATTCAAAATGTAAGTATTAATGAAATCTAGTTTTTTATGTTTTTTTTTAACATAAAATTAGTGATTGAATGCTGTGTATGTTTAAAAACACAGTGTACAGTGTCATTGTTTTTATATAAGGTTAAGTTAAATTGGCTAGCGAGACTCCGCAAACGTGATGGATATCAAAACTTTAACAAAATAGTCACTTTGAAAATAATTTCATTATTTTAGCTTTTCACTGCTAAAACATCAGGAAAATTAAAGAAAGTGTAAGCTTAGTTCCGAGAAAAGAACTTGACGTACGAAATAGGAGCTTTCAAAATTAAAAAAAAAATTGTAGCAGCTAAATCCCAAACATAAGTCATCACGCTCGCGTAAATCAAACCCTAACCTCAACCATAATTGGGCGAATCCAGCAGGCTAGCAGATAGTACCGCACAAATCAAAAGCAGATAGTTATATTAACCCTAGCGCGGCTTATCGGGCATCTCCGCGGCTTACGAACGGTTAACACTAAGCTGGCTATGAACTAAGTGAATACGACTTACTTGTTGTAAGTGATTTAGTTGGAGTTAGACACATTTGGAGCGCGAGGAGTTGTGGGGTAATGGGGTATTGATTCAAACTAATATTCAAGTATCTATAATAATTTAGATGTAACTTTTGATACCAGAGAGGGTTAGACGTGTTCTTGAGTGGAAACCGCGAATTGGCAAGCCTATGGTGGGACGCCCTCGCAGGGTGGCTAGTAGAAACTGGATGAGAATTCTTGAGAATCGAGTTGAGTGGTGTGCCGCCGATTGAGGAGGCCTATGTCAAGCAGTGGCCTGTCGCTGTAGGCTGATGATGAGCTTTTGATGCAGGAGCGTGTGCACAAAAAAACACGGTAGTGGGTGAAGTCGGGCTGTGGATGATGATAAACTTTTTAAAAGGCATGTTCATGTCGTTTCTTAATTGTTCATTGGATTGAGTACAGTTTTGAAGAACCGATGGACTTCTTGAGAATTGAAAAGTTTTTGTTACTGAACTAAGATACTTGCGGCTAAAATAATAACAGCCGCACGTGTCGAACTCTAAGGGTAAGCAACGCTTGACGAGGTCAGTCTGCAGATGGGTGAACATCCAGTACTTATAAATGCTACTCTGCGTCTCGGTAGGTACTTTTAAATGACATTGATGTTATTTGTAGAGGAGTCGTTTGCAGGTACGAAGTCTGAAGTCTGACAACCGGTCAAGGTTAGAATTAATATTGGAACATATTAATTCTAATTCTAGGTTAAAATTAATATTGGATTATTTTTTTTAATCATTGCCCTGAGTCATCATTTGCCCAGACTTTTCCCAGCTATGTTGGGGTCATAAATAAATCATAAATCATATTTGTTTCTGTAAATTGGTTTACAAAGCTCTTTTACATGTCACAACATGTTCTGTTTTAAAAGTAGATGGGGCCGGTGTTTCGTACCTGACTATTAGAAGAAACATCCGAAACAAACTCAGAGGTCACCGTCTCTTTTAAAGTCATTTCACATTTACAGACATTGCTCAAGTCATATGAGGATCATGTAGATTAATGTCTGAGATGGTATTTTGAAGAAATAACCACACAGATTTCAGTGGACCTGTCCAGACAGTGCAAGCATTTGTCAGTGATCGTGTAGCTCGACTCATAATCCAAGGAGCTCAACGACAAGACGAACAATACCAAAGAAAGGACATTTGGGTAGGCCGCATAAAGTACTCAAACTGCCAGACAATCGTGGAACTAACTAAACTAAAAAATAATAATAATAGTATGACCCACGTAGTCCTCATATTCACAGAAATAAACAAAAATATTATAATACGACACTTCAAAAAGTAAATAAAGTCAAAAAAAAAAAGGTCGGCTTCCAGTCTAACCGGATGCAGCTAAATACCAGTATTTTACATGGAGCGACTGCCTATCTGACCTCCACAACCCAGTTAGTACTGGGTAATACGATACCCCTTGGTAAGACTGGTTGTCAGACTTTCAGGCCACTACGTGTAACGACTATCAAAGATGTACAAATGACAGCCGGGACCAACGGCTTAAGGTGCTTTCCGAGGCACGGAGGAAACTCGGTATGTAATGGGTGGTCACCCCTCCACGGACCAAACCTCAAGATCAACCCGAGCATCTGTTATTATTTAGCCGCGAGCTCTTCATTCATTGTCCTGAATCGTGGGTTGGAATTTCTCTTGTACCGCGGATGCGTTTACAGACAATTAAACCCACATACACAAGCAACCAGAACCAGAACTACTACTTGTAGGCTAAAAAAATACTTTTTACGTGCGGGATTCGAACGCGCCACACGCAGCACAGCAGCTAATTGCTGAACTACTGCGCCAACCGTGCCGTCACCAATGCTGTAGTTTGTTTTCCAGAACCACCTTAAAAAAAGTCTAGTTTCAGTTCTTTAACTAAAGCCTTCGAGGTACGTGCCCCCCATAAACAATTCCGGGCCCATTGACACGTTGATCAAATATCATAAAACCATATAATATCTGTTCACAACGGTTTACGTTTTGCAGCTGTTTGCAATATATTATGTTAATGAATTTTCCGTTATGTGTGTGGGAACGCTAGTTATGATATCGACACACGGATAGGTAGAACAGCTAACATACTTAAACGTCCTATTCTACTTTTTTTATTGTTACTTTATTGCTAACCTATCTTGTAGTTTAATAATAACAGCCGCATGAGCCGTTCTCCAAGGTTAAGCCACGCTTGCCAAGGTCGGTCTGTGGATGGGTGACCATCCATTACATACCGAGTTTCCTCCGTGCCTCGGAAAGCACTTTAAACCTTTGGTCTCGACTGTCATTTGTAGATCTTTGACAGACGTTACAGGTAGTCCGTGGCCTGGAAGTCTGACAACCAGACTTACCAAGGGGTATCGTATTACCTAGTACTAACTGGTTTAAAGAGGACAGTTAGGCAGTCACTTTATGTAAAATGAAGCTATTCTGATGCATCCGATTAGACAGAACCGGTTAGCCGACCCCAACATGGTTAGGGAAAGGCTAGGCATATGTGCTTGTCGGCGAACGAAATTACGTGCCGCTTTTGCACACATTCACTGTGTTGTTCTTTCAACTTCGAACAGAATTTTGATTGTAACTATCACTCTGAGTGTAATAACTCTAAGCTTTCACCATACTTCTCATCATCATCTGACTAGCCTTTTCTCAACTATTTTGGGGTCAAATACCAACCTAAGCAAGCGTGGCTTAACCTCAAGATCAACCCAAGCGGCTGTTTATATTTAGCCACGAACTCCTCCCTACTTCTTCACCCAACAATTTTGTACGCTAACAAGCTCGCCCACCGTCCCTGCCGTACCCCACAATTAATAGTCTGTTTACACTCGTTATCAGCTCGAAACACACGTAGAGTTACTGTGCGTTACCGTTAATACGTGTAGTTGCCTCGCCAATGAGCTCCTAACTAACACCCTTTAGTCACTGATCAATGATCGTGTGAGAAGGATTATTTATTTGTTGGTTGAGGTTGTATATGAAGTGGTTCGAGAATAAGGGCGCTTTCAGATTATACGTAGAAGATGTATGCGCTCGTTTTAGGACGCGCGTGTAGGCGCGTAAACGCGCACCTCTTGCCACCTGCGGAATTCGTACGAGCGTTGACGCGTGTACAAGTGCGAGTCGCGCAATAAATCGCCACTTTTGTTGACAGACGTCATTTAATCAGGCAAACAAGCAAGTGTAAGCGCGTTCGATTTTTTTAAGTGCCGAATGTGGCGCGACCTTATACGTGCTACAAAATACACTAGTCTGAAACCGCTCTAAAGGTTACATGAGCGAGTTATGCATGTAAGTTGATTATTTTATTAGTATTTAGCCTTGAGGTCGCACTCCTGGACAGCCTAACCTCAGTTATCGAGTTTTATGGCAGGCAAGTGCATTTGTCGAAAAACAGCGGTCAAACATCTGTGATCATAAACAGAGCCTGAGATTAGTTTCTAAACAAAATAGTAATATGTCTAATAAAAAAGCTCGCATATTTTACGGTCTTTTCTTGTTTTACTACTATTGATCCGCACAAAAAGAGCTAAGCAGATGTGGTCATCGTGTCCAAGGGGTTTTGTTTTAAGGCGCCGATATATGACTTTTAATGATTTTAAATTGAACATCACGTCTAAACTTCTAGTCTTATTTCTTTTAAAAAAAATATGTTATACTAGACAATTTTCTTCATAATTTGATATGTCAAAATATGAAATTATATTTTTATAACATAGTGTAATTAATTTGTAATGTCTAAAATGGGCAAAAAAAACGATAATCACGCAAAAACTATCAGGCGTATTTGCATGAAACTTTGACCATCTAAAAGACAATTTAATGACCCATATTTTAGTATACGGTTTTTATTTGTATTGTGTTTGATAAATCAAGGGGGGTTGTTTTTTCGAATAAACTTGGTGCGCGTTGAAGCGGGAGCCCTTGCGGGCGACGGTTCTACAGCTCGCTCAAGGGCGCTGGCACCTAATGTCGCCTTAAGAATGAGCAGACGCAGCTTTGCTCGACTGTATATATTACAAAGCTGCGTCTGTACATCGTCGACTAAGGTTTCTCCGTACAGCCCGATATCTTTTCTGGATTTATAACCAGTTGATGGCCGTTCTCCGCTTTGTCCATAGGTTTTAAATAGGCGACTTGTCTTTTCGTAAACAACTTGTGCACTTCTTATTAAGTCAACCCTTCTTCTGCATGTGTTCGCGACAAGTGTCTAAAACAGTATTTTTAATAGTGCAAAAGAAAGAACATTTAAGAAAGCTCGTTATTACCGTGTTTTTTGTGTTCTTTTTCGAGTGCTTTCTGTTATTATTAGTTTTAAAGGTAAGTAGGTACAAATTCGCTCGAGAAAAGTCTCGTCGCCGGTGCGGGTACGCAACGTACTTATAAAAACACCGGGAATTGTTATTGTAATTTCGACCGTACGCCAAGGGCGTAAAGTACCTACTTCCTTAATTCGTTCAAGTTGTTTGTGATACTTTTGCTTATAGTTTCTTTTGTATTTTTTGTTAATGTTTTTATGAATAAAGGATTATTGAGCGAACAATACTACACCACTAGAATATTCTCGAATATTTTTTGTGTGTCTGTTGATGGTATAAAACACAGCACAGACACCGCAAGAGACAGTATGGTTAGTCTTCGAATTGAACAGTATCAGGCTTCTAATAGTAAACAGTTCGTTTTCATATTTCTTAATAGTTTTCATATTTCTTAATAGTTTTCAGTTCAGTTTTCAGAGTTCCATTGATCGTTTAGTATTGTACTCTAGTTTTACCATCGTCAAATAGTGTTTTATTTCTTCTCCACCCACAGTAATAGTGCAGTGCTTTTCAAGCCTACCACTCCGTTCCACAAAGCTAACGTTGCTGCCGGAACCTATAGGTACAGGGCGGTTAGTGGCTCATTTTGGATCCGATATAGTATAGATTCCCAAATACTAGTTCACCCGTCTGGTACAGCATGTATTTTAAATATATTGGTTGATGAATTCCATGAAAACAGTATCCAAAACCTTATATTCGTCACCAGAGGCCCTAGCATGCGCGGTGTAATGTTGATATTTTAATCGAAAATACAGTACCTAATCCTATAGCAATTTAATAAAAATGTTTGCAACAAGCACAATCAGTATCATTCATAGATGAATATTTTTTTTAAATTATTAAAAATAACATATTTATGTTTAACGAGTAATTTTAAAATCGACGTTTTTACGTTACGTTTCACCGCGCGTTCGTGCTAAAGCCTCAGGTCCCAGAATTAAAACTTCGATAGCATAGCGACGTCTGTGGACACAAGGAGAGCCACTGTTAGCTGCACTATCTGTCTTCTTTATTCTTCAGAGTTTAGGCATGAAAAGTTTACAAAAGATCTTAGACTAAGTTACTTTGGCGTTTGTAATATCAGTACGTACCACCATAGAACGAAGACAAAATGGCTACCAATTTTATTTGTCTAATTTAATACAATCTCCAACAAACTCAAAAGAAATTGGCACAATAATAACAAACTAGCAAAACAAAGAATAATTATGAATGGAGTACCAACTACCACTTAGCTAATTAAACTAGCTACTAATTGGGAGAACAATATATTCTGACAGCAGAAAATAAACTTAATTACTTTACGTCTTTATTGCAGCCCCGTGTCATAATTTTTGTTTAATTAAAATGTTTTTTTTTTCTTTGAAAGAGCTTTGTTTTAGTACAGTATAATTAACTACCTGCACGCGTAGTATAAACACCGTAGAAACGAGTTTTGTCGACGGAAGAATCGACAAAACAACAGATCAAGAAAAGATATCTGGCGTTTTGTGGATTTTTCCGTCGACAAAACCCGTTTTGTGGTCATGCAACGCTTGCTGTTTTGAAAACATTATGAGGAACCTTGAACTTTATCATCATAATCATCACCATTTCAGTTCGAAATCACCTATTGTTGGGTATAGGCCTCCCCTTTCTCCTCGTTTCCCGCGATTCTGACGATATCGTCAACCCTGCGCGCTTTTGGACTGCCCTGGACTCTTAGGCCCCATCTTGGCCACCATTCGGTCAATACCTTACTCCATCGGCCATCTCCGCGTCTAGCCAGATGTCCTGCCCAACCCCACTTTAGGCACATCACCCTGTCCTCGACGTCGTAGACTTTCGTCTGACGGACGGATTTCGGTGTTACGCACTCTGTGTAGTAGGGTTATGCCGAGCATAGCTCACTCCATGGCCCTTGTGCAACTCGTATTCGATGAACAGTCTCCTTTGTGAGCGTCCACGACTCTGCACCGTAGGTCATCGTTGGCAGGGCACGTTGACAAGGCAGGTTCTTAGGCTTTACTCTACAATCAATATTACTACCTTGAGCAAGCGATGCTCCTGCCTTTACTGTATGAGCTAGTTGATCGTACGTAAACTGACGTAGGCTGTTCTTATTAACCTCGTTGGTCTAAAGGTCGTAAGCGCTACCGCTGAGCATGATCTGGGTTCCCAGCTTGGACAAAGAATTATAGAATTTTTCTATTAAGGATTTCAGTAGCAGCACAGAGTCTGGTTTGTGCCCGATTGATGGCAATAGGCTCGCCCCTATTGCATGGAACTGTCACTTATGTGACGAAATGCGAGTGTACTGTGAGTATATACAGATGTTATGTTAAAATTGAGAATTTTAAAGTATTATGTGTAAGATTTCTCAATATTTGTGTGAAAATTTAAACAATAATAGTAAAGAAAACAGTCGCTTAGATTTCACAATTATTTAATGGTAGAAACACAGTATAAATCAAAACCACAAAGTAATCATAATTGTTGGCTTTTATTTAAAGTCTATTAATACAATTTTACAACAGCCTTAAAATAAATCACTTGAATATTATTATATAAGCAAAAACACTAAATTAAAGTACGATAACTCTCAGTACACAACCCCTAACAGTCTTCAATGCCAAGTCTGACCACCAGTCTTACCAAGGGGTATCGTATTCCTCAGTAACTGCGCTGTGCAGATCAGATAGGTCGTCGCTCCATGTAAAATACTGGTATACAGCTGCAACAGGTTAGACTAGAAGCCGACCCCATCGTATTAAGAAAACGCTAGGCAGATGATAAACAGTACAGTTACGAGCACCAATATCTATGCACTTTCCTAACGTTAAAAGCATTTTTCGTGAGAAATAACGATTGTCACTTGGAGATAGGATCTTTTTCATAACAATATGAGTTCCAGAAATCTATGTTCGAAACTACATGAAATTTTAATCCGAACAGTAGGACAAAAAACACTTTTAAAAGTTGTTAAGTGTTTACATATTGGTGCTCGTGACTGTACTACACAATCCCGCTACAACCAAAGTCACAATGGTCTTGGTCCTGCCTTTGACGTCATCAAATCCTTTGTACCAGGTTCTAACTAGACCCTTATCATCGTGATTCTCACCGACATGTTAATTTTCAGGTCAGCATATTTAAATCTAAAGTTGAACTTTATCCAGACACATTTTAGGTCCAGTTTCCTTCGTGGCTAGTTTCCTTCTGTTGTTTGTCCTAATGACCGTTGCAGGGCTGATGTACTTGTTATGCTAATTTCCCTGTTGAACAAATAAGAAAAATCTGTTCAAGATTTTGAAGTTGTTCATCAGGGAACATTTTAACCACTATTAAGGCCTCCACCATTATATTACCATTAAATGCATGATACTATTTGAAAAGATTGTAATTAAAAAAGTGAAAGATTGTAATAAACTAATAAATGTAAATAATGATACAAAAAAAAAACTCTTAAAAGAGAAACAAAGAAACCTAATAGAGCCCACGAAATTACTCTACATTTCTTAATTGAAAAAGTGCATACTTTTAAACCATTTTATTCTTAAACAAAGAATAAACTAAAATAGTACTTGATAATTTGGGAAAATTTTCAATCACAATAGCTAAAAACTATATCAATAAAACTAAACAAAAGATTTACTGTCAACAGACTAAACAAGAATGCTGAAGTTGTAAACAAAATAGGCTAAAATCTAAAATGAATCTAAAATGTAAGTATGTGCGTCAATGTGAAAAACTAAAGCAAAATATAAAAAATGAAACAAAGTGATTACTGGTGGTACCTACATATTAGCATCAGACCGATGTTGACCTTTAAGCGTTTTCCAGAACAGTTCTTTGAGCAACCAAAGAACCACCATCTGGATCTTGTTCTCCCTGGCTCGCTCATCATCCTTCCTATCTAAACTATCATCACGTTCACATGCACAATCCTCCTTGTTCCCACAGCAGCAAGGTTCAAATTCGCAGCAATGACGACGTCTTAATCGTCCTTCGCAGTGGTTGTCATGGCATTGTTTTCTTTGATCACAGCAAGGAGCGTGGCGACAGCAATCAGACCTATGGTGGTCAGATCCACGAGCTCCTTCACATCTTCGTCGACAGCAACACTCGGAGCTTTCAGATTGACCTCGACGTCCACAGCAATGATGATCAGCGTTGCGTCCAAACCACGGATGAGGTCTGTCAGTTCCTGGGCTGTGACATCCACGTTCATGTCTTCGTCCCCATCTTGGATGGTCGGGTTCCCGATGACAATGTCTTTCAGGACTGCGGTCAAATCTATGCCAACCGAATGGTCCAAAGCTTGGCTTATGGCTGTGATGATCACCGCCACGGAACGGACAACCAACAGGAGGTCTGCCCATTCCTGCGAAAGGACCACCAAAATGGCCGCCGAACGGAGAGTTATTCTCGCAAGGTCTCATAATTTGCATATGCACTTATATGACGCACAAGATTGTCCCAATTAATTTAATGGTTAATGCACTTATGGTACACTAGATTTTCTATGTAGTTGATGTTCTTGCTTTGAATAAGTTCACTCGAATGCCGGTCATATCTAAACACATTAGTTTATATTCACCTGAACATGATGCAATATTCACAACTGATTACAAGGACGCTTTTACTAAAAAGATGATGAAATTTAAGATTATTATCTGCTTAGTGTAGGTATAAAGGGTATTTTTGGGTATTTTTTTTTTGAATGGTCTTCCAAATACTGGATCCTTATGATTCTTGGTTGTTTCTGTTGTTAATCATCATAATTATGTTGGTATAGGCCGTATCCGTGTGATTCTTATAATGGGGCTTTTTTTCCATCTGCTGTTGACACACCCACAGTTCGCTAGGAATCTTTTGAAACCAATTCTTTGGGGGCCCCAAGAATTGGTTTCAAAAGATTCTTAGATAATAGATAAAATTACATCACACCTGACACATCATTATATGTAATGTTATCATTATGTGTTGTTGTTGTTGTTGTGTGGTTTGTATGTTGTTATGTGTTATCATGTCATTATTACAGAGGTGTACCTAAAAGTACACCCACATTTCGCCAGTTATGTTTAAGTCCCATGTAATAGAGGGCCATAACTGGGCACAAGTACAGACTCTGTGGCTCCTACTGAGAAATTTCTGACTGTCTCGTTGGTGTAGTGGTCGAAATCAGGACTGCTGAGCATGAGGTCCTGGGTTCGATTCCCGGGTCAGGCAAAATGTTATTGTAATAATAGATTTTTTTTAATGATTGAAGTATTGTATAAACATTAAATACTGGGTTCGATTCCTCGATTGCGCCAAGTATTATGGGGTTCTTTTATCGGGAATTCCACAGCCGCAGTCCGTAGCTGTAACATGGAATTTCATAACTGTCAAGATTTGTCAGCACAACCTCGGCTCAGGCCTCAGGGCTCAGAGCCCTTCAGGTATCACAGGCGTGATGTTATGTTATGATTTAGATCCAATGACGTCACACGGTAATGACCGGTTCACCGTTAAGAAGGTGTGAAGGTCTCTGTCTCAAAATGACAAAATTAAATTAATAGCAGTTATAAACAAACTTACCTGGCAAAACTTTGTATTCTCAACCTCATTCGCATTACACATGTTTGAGTTACTATTTCAAATTCATTAATAAACTGTACAATACGGATTCTTTTATTTTAAACTTTATTTACACCTGACAGAGGTGAGTTTCTACTGCAGCTAATTTTTTGAGTCATTCCCAGAGGTTTTTCTCATGGAAAAAAATACTTTAGCCTGCCTGAATTACTATAAATAAATAATTAAATTATACCACGAGTTCGTGGCTAAATAGTAACGGGTCGATGTTCAGGATAAGCAGCGCTTGCCAAGCTCAATCTCTGAATGTGTGACCATCCATTACATAACGAGTTTCCTCCGATTCACGGAAAGCACGTTAAATCGTTGGTCCGCCGCGGTCATGAGTAGATTTTTGACAGTCGTACGTAACAGTAGTCTGTGGCCCGGTCAGTCTCACCAAGGAGTCTCGTATTATATGTATTACCCAGTACTAACCGTGTTGTGGAGGTCAGATAGGCCGTCGCTCCATATAAAATGCTGGTACTCAGATGCATCCGGTTAGACTGGAAGCTACCCCAAAATAGTTGGGAAAAGGCTAGGCAGATGATGACCACACAGGTAGACTGAAATGATGTAAAGTTTACAATCTTTGTATAATTTACGATACCTACATAATATCTGTTGTTTGCGTTATTGATCTAAATCTCATCAAAACACTTCATGTCGATAGACCCATGGCAAATACAGGTGTACTCGCTGATAACAAAATTGTGCATGAATTGCGTCATACGGTTGTTTATGGTTTTTTGGCGCGTGCCCTTAAGGTACGCGCACATTATGTAGGCCGCAGCGGGTTGGGTCGCAGCACAAAAATCCGCTCAAATCGCTCGTATGTATTTTATATGAACTAACGCACACTATGTGTGCGCGGCCCGTCACTAATGTGCTAAGTAAGCATTTTACGCTGCGCTGCGGCCCGATATAATGTGCACGAACCTTTAATCGGAACTAAACACAGCCATCTTGTTTTTATGTTTACCAACAGCACCTGTCAATGTCATTACAGCTCCGAAAGAGCCACGCAGTACGGTATGTGTTTTTTAAATTCATCATTGACTAAGGGGAAGAGCTTCCCCGAGCAGTCGTAAGTAAAATGACATAATTGCCAAGATTGCCCCGCGACACTTGTACAGACAGCAACCAGTTGGATCTCGTAAGCAGATTTTGTTCGCGTTGTCCTGTCTGTTATCTCGAGGAGGAGCTCGTAGCTAGATAATAACAACCCTCGGATCAATCTACAGGTTGAGGTTCGCGCGAGGTTGATTTGTGGATGGGTGACCACCGAGTTTCCGCCGAGCCTCGGAAAGCACGTTAAGCCGTTGGTCCCGGCTGTCATTTGTAAATCTTTGATAGTCATTACAGGTAGTCAGTGGCCTGAAAGTCTGAGAACCAGTCTTATCAAAAGGTATCGTATTACCGAATACTAACTGGGTTGTGGAGGTCAGATAGGCAGTCGCTGCATGTAAAATACTAGTATGCAGCTGCATCCGGTCAGACTGGAAGCTGACCCCAACATATTCGGGAAAAGGCTAGGCAAATGAGATGATAGTCTAACCAAATGCAGCTGATTACCAAAATTTTACATACCCACATCGCTTGTTAACCTGATCTCCACCACCAAGTTACTGGGCAACATGATACTTCTTTCCAAGGCTTATTAATTGTGCGTTGTCCCGTCTATCGGAAGTATAGTATACTATATGTTTTGGTTTAAGACACATTCTTTCATACTCTTCTTATAGTGGCACTAGTTGTTTGCCAGGAATTCTTTTGAGAATTCATCATCAGCCCGGAATCACCCACTGCTGGGTACAGGCCTCTCCTTATTTCTACCACACTTCCTGGTTCTCGTCCCTTATCCAGGTGTTTCCCGCGACTTTGACGATATCGTCGACCCAACGAGCTTTAGGACGGCCCTAGTTTCTCTGGCGTAACCTTGGCCATCACTCGGTCAAAGCCTTGCTCCATCTGCCATCTCCGTCCTAGCCAGATGTCTTGCCTAGGTGCCCACTTGAGGCGCGAGCTCCACTTGAGCAATTAATAATTACAAACGTTATAATAGCCGCAGATTTAAATTGTAAGATTCGCCTTATCGCGTCATAACATAATCAGGTTTTAATTTTGTTTGCATTGCATGGCGTTTAAAATTATAGATAAATGGAAATTAAAATTAAAATCTGTGATAAAAACAGTGTGTTGTTCTAGCACACCTTTATCATTGTTATATTATCATCTTCCTGTCCCATTCTATTAGAGGTCGGCGCAGCACTTCGTCTTCTCCTTCCTTATCAGACGTCACGGCATCATTTACTCTTTTATCTTTCATTTCATTCCTCACACAATCCTTCCATTTTTTCTTTGGCATTCATCAACATTCATACTCATCACTCTTTTAATCACATGCGATTATCATTTTTATAAAAAAAAAATTCAATACATTTGGTGATGGTGAAAAATCCAATCGCTCTGACTTCAAAAATTAGACATGCATAATAAGTACTTAAGGGCAGAATCACAATTACAAAGAGACTAAAGGTAATTTTTTTATGATTTTTATTCAAATCTAATAAATAATAGTACGTATTAAATTAGCCTTATGATAAATCTCTTGAATATTATTACATAAACAATAATACTAAGATTAAAATACAACTACTTCTGTACACAATCCTGCTACCACCTTGGTCACAATGGGCTTGCTCTTTCCTCTGACGTCATCAAGTTCTTTGCACCAGGTTCTGGCTAGATCCATTCACATGCAAATTTTCAGGTCACCATGTTTCAATCCCAATTTGAACTTTGTCCAATTCAGTTTTAGGTCCAGCTTTCTTCGTGTCTAGTTTTCGTCTGTGTCTAGTCCTAATGATCTTTGCAGGGCTGATGTACTTGTTATGATAATTTCCCTGTTGAACAAATAAGAAAAATCTGTTCAAGATTTTGAAGATTCTGATTTCTGAAGTTCTACATCGGGGAACATTTTAACCACTTTTAAAGCCGCCACCATGATATTGAAAGTCAATTCATAAAGAAAGATATAACTAAGTAACAATGAATTACTAAAAATGGATAATGAAACAAAGAAAGCTCTTATAAGAAAGAACAAACTGATGGATTGTTTATTCTTAAGTAAAGAATAAATTAAAAAAGTATCTACTTGATAATTTGGGAATTTGAATCATAATACCGAAAAATTAAATTAATCTAAACTTGACTTATCACTAAGACTAATAAGAAAGTTGAACTTGTTGACTACAGATTTAAACGATCTATATAGAATGTGAAAATCTAAATAATGTAATTAAAAATATTAAAGTGATATACGCATAAAAAATGAAATAAACTTATGACTGGCGAATATAGTACCTACGTATTAGCATCAGTCAGATGGCGACCTTTTAGCGTTTTCCAGAACAGTTCCCTGAGCAACCACAGAATCACCAGCTGGATCTTGTTCTCCCTCTCATTAGTTGGTTCATCATCCTTACTGTCTAAACTATCATCACGTTCTCGTTCACGATCTTCCTTATTCCCACCGCAGCAAGGTTCAGATTCGCAGCAATTTTCGCAATTGCTACGTCTTGATCGTCCTTCGCAGTGATTGTCGCAGCATTGCCTCCTTTGATCACAGCATGGAGCGTGGCGACAGTGATCAGACCTATGGTGGTCAGATCCACGATGTCCTCCACAGCTACGTCTACAGGAACATTCGGAGCTGTCAGATTGGCCCCGTTGTCCACAACAATGTTGATTAGCGTTGCGTCCAAACCAAGGATGAGGTCTGTTAGTTCCTGGGCTGTCACATCCACGTTCATGTCTTCGTCCACGGCTATGCGGTTCACAGCAATGACATTCTGATGGTCCACGGTGAACACGTCCTCTATGGTGATGCTCGAAGGGTCCCCATCTTGGATGTTCAGGTTCACGATGATAATGTCTTTCAGGACTGCGGTCAAATCTATGCCAGCCGAATGGTCCAAAGCTTGGCTTATGGCTGTGATGATCAGGAGAGTCACCACCATGGAAGGGACCACCAAAATTAGGTCTGCCCATTCCGGCGAATGGACCACCAAAATGGCCGCCGAAAGGAGAGTTGTTCTCGCAGGGTCTCATGATTGGAATATGCACTTATATGGTTCAGAAGACTGTCTCAATTGTTTATAACTTATTGAATAATGTACTTATATGGTACACAAGATTTGCCGTTTTAAATATAGATGTTCTTGCTTTGAATAAGTTCACTCGAATGCCGGTCATATCTTAACACATTATTTTATATCCAACTGATAATGACGCAATATTCACAACTGATTACAAGTGCGATTGTACTGATATACTGACGAAATTTTTGGCAGAAAAGGTTTTCAGATAGGCTATTTTTGGAATCTCCAAATGTTTTTCAAAAAGGCTGGAGTTCTATTTCTGGATGTTTTTTTGGATCGTTGATGTTTGGCTTAATAAAAAAAATAGCATGAGCTCATGAGTTCGATTCCCAGGTTAGGCAAAGATGGATTGAAAATGGAAAGATGGATAGATTATTTAATGAGGAATTTCTTTGCAGGTGCTCAGAGTCTGAGGCCGAAACTCGGTTCGGGCAATATTACATGGGACTCACGTGTAACTGGTGACATGTGGATGTAGTATAGGTACACCTCTGTCTAACCCTCTTAGGCGTAATGTTATGTTTCAGAGATGATAACGTCATACGGTAACGACCGGTTCACCGTTAGGAAGGCGTGAACTGTGAATTTGTCTGTGTCAATATGAAAAATATTAACTACAAACAAGCCAATCAGGCAAGTTTTTGCATTTTAAACCTTATTAACTTCATCCACATAGTTCAGTTTCCTGCACAAACTCGTTTATGAACTATCCAATAAGAGTTCTTGTATTTTAAACCTTATTTACAACTGACAGAGTTGTGTCTATTACAACTTATTTTTTCTGTCATTCTCAGTAGTTTTTCTCACAGTAAAAAAAACGTCAGCATGAGTTGCTATTAATAATAATTCAATAATACCACAGGTAGACTAAAATGATGTAATGTTTACAATCTATGTATAATTTACGATACCTTCTAAATTATATATTTTGTTTTGCCTTGTTGATGTTAATCTTTCTTAACAAAGTACATGGTTAAGCAAAACTAAATTGTGCTGGTAATGTTTTTTTTTGCATCATATTTGTTATCTAAAGCTCGTGGCTAAATAATAACAGCCGCGTAATAATAGGTTGGCCTGTGGATGGGGGACCGCCCATTACATACCGAGTTTCCTTCGTGCCTCGGAAAGCACGTTAAGCCGTTGGTCCCGGCTGTCAACTGTAGATCTTTGACAGTCGTTACAGGTAGTCAGTGGCCCAAAAAGGCTCACAGCCAGTCTTACCAAGTGGTATCGTATTACCCAGTACTAACTGGGTTGTGGAGGTCACATAGGCAGTGCCTCCACGTAAAATACTGGTATTCAGCTGCATCTGGTAAAACTGGAAGCCGACCTCAACATGTTGGGAAAAGGCTAGACAGATGAGTTGTAGGTACTTATTGACAACTAAATTGTGCTGGTAGTGTTTTTTTGCATCATATTTGTTATCTAAATCCATCATCGACTTATGCCAAGAGCCCCTTAGAAAGCGACGCCCAAAGCATGGTGTAAACAGCAAGCAACACAATGACATACAAGGTGTAAACGGACCCTTCACGAAGCCGTAAACCAAGCATTCTTTACATCAAGCTAAGTAACTCTACGCAATTTTTTTTTGCTGGGAAACGACTTGGACGATTTGGAGGGAAATTGCACGTTTTACGGTACTCATCATCATCATTGCAGTCGAAAGACGTCCACTGCTGGACATAGGCCTCCCCCAAGTGTCAAGACATTGACCGGTCCCGTGCGACTCGCGGTTGCGGGGATCCGCTGGATCCCCGCAACCTTCACCAGGTCATCGGTCTACCTAGTGGGAGGCCTTCCAACGCAACGTCTTCCGGTTTGTGGTCGCTACTCCAGAACTTTTTTTGGACTCAATGTAACGCACTCAAAACATTGTACTAATGGATGCATTGAATAGTACGATGATCGTGGAGGTATTTAAAGGAAAGTTATATTAAAGTCTGTTTTTTTTTTTTTAAGTTGTGAAAAAGTTACTACTTTGACGCCCAATATCTCTGAAACTAGAAGGTTCCCGGGTATAGTCTGCGTAAAAAGAAATTATCGCAATGACGGGGAGAACAGTGCCTTTCGGCTTAGTTAAGGGTACGTTTACACCCATTATATTCTAGGTAACGCATGAAACTGAATACCTAGGTAACTAGTCTCTCAAAATATGTTTACTTCTGTTTGACCAGCACTGCCAGAATGACAGTGACTTTTAACACAGTTACAATAAGGTCGCTATCCAGTTGCTGTCAATGACAAGTCTCTCAAATAACAGTGATCTTTATTCGCATTTTGATAAGGCTGTTGTTGGGTTGCTGGTGTCAGACGTGAACTAACTGGGAATGGACCCTCACCACGAGGATTGCGTACTGGGGTACCGTGGAGAATCAAGGGACCAATGACTGCTACTACTAGACCTCAACGCCTAGACCCTCTTGTTCAAGTTTCCAGGAGTCTGCCTTCCTTTGGCAATAAAATGACGCTGAGTTAATCTCAAGTTACATCATAAATATCTTATCTAAAACCTAAATATACCTATCTACAATCATTGACGTCATCAGCATATCAGTGCAGCCCTACAGGAAACGGATCGCAAACGTTGCATCATTTTCAGGATATAATCTAGTGTATGTTGATACGGGCAGCATTCGAGTGAACTCATTCAAAGCGAGAACATCTGTTTCTACCAATAAAGTTTATTTGTGCAACGACAAATACTTAAAATCTAAATCATGAGAGGGCAAGAGTTCGATCCCCGTGGTACACCCTTTGAAGGGTTCTTTGGACCTCAAGAGGAAAGAAGAAGCAGACCTTCGGGCTGTCCATTCCGTAATCATGGTCAACAGGACCATAAGCCAGGCTATGTCCCTTTCGGCAAGAATGGATTTGAATTCAATCCTGAACACTTCGGTCATCATCATCATCACGGTTCACACCATCGTAGATGTGGACCTCCAGAAGACGGTCATCAAAGACATGGATGTGGACGCTGGGGGCCTCCAAAACGCGATTGTGACGGACCATCTGAACATCGCTGCCATGGACCTCCTGGCTTCAGACCGGGTCACGATGGCAGGCCTCACGACTTCCACGGACATGGAGCTGGCAGCAACAGCTTTGGACCTGGACCCTGGTGGTTTGGAAGACGTGGTCCGTCTGAAACTGAGGAACGTCCTTGGTTTGGACCCTGGGGAGGACATGATCAGCGCAGATCCTAAAATATTGGTTACCTGATTTCCTATGGCGATATCGTTGGCAATGTGTTAAACGGATTTTGTTTTTACCCGACTTCGGCGAAGCCCAAAAGGAGAGTTATGTAAAGGATACTTACATTTTTTTTTTTAAATACACTTGTAGTTAAAAATGTACATTTTCTTTGTTACTATTAAATTTTAACTTATTGATATGGTAGCCTTTGGTAGAAAAAGTTTCTTGTCATTAAATATAGATTCTTATATACATAATTATATACTTACATTTGTGATTTACGTATGTTTTAAAATTAGTCTTTTTAAGTGACTCACGATCAATCACGAGACTCACATTTCTGTTTTGTAAAATTTGTTAGGAAAAGTTACTAATGCGGCGAAATTTTGTAAATTAATAATTAGCCAGCTGTTAATACTTTGAGTTGTTATAAATAGTTTAATCAATGTAAAAAAATATACAATAAATGAAATGGAGTATAATCTAGTCTTTTTAACAATTTGCAAGTGGTTTCTGCAACTTTAGATTCTGAGCTCCCAAGATTGGCTCAAAGCAATTAAGAACGAGGGAAAATTGGGTGAAAGCATGATTATGCCATGCACATAACATAACGTCACGCCTGTAATCCCCGGAGGGTTAGGCAGAGGTGTACCTAATAGTACACCCACATTTCGCCAGTTTTGTTTTAGTCCCATGTAATAGGGGGCGAGCCTATTGCTGTGCCTATAGCTGCTACTGAGAAATTCCTGTTGGAAAAACCCAATAATAGTTTTCCCGACCCGGGAATCGAACCTCGTGCTTAGCAGTCGCGCTTGAGACCACTCGACCAACGAGGCTGTAGGATTATGCTATACACTAGTACAAAACAGGAAAAAGGTTCACTCGTTTAAGAGCTACGGTGCCAGAGACAGACACACACACATAGCGGTCAAACTTATAACACCCCTGTTTTTGCGTCGGGGGTTAAAAAAGCTGCTTACAGATAACTTCTCTCTTTATCAGCCTATGAAAGTTATGTGCTAGATACAATAGAAATCTCAAATAATTGTACAGTAATAACGCCACCGACTAGCGGTGGACTGTACCTATTTTTAGGGTTCAGTAGCTGAATGGCAAAAACGGAACCCTTTTAATTTCGTCCGGTCCGTCTGTCCGTCCAAATGTTTTGCTGCAGTTTTATTTCGAGGCTATTTGAATAATATCGATGACAATACACCACTATTTTTTATTTAGTACCAATACTTAAAGGGCTTATTAGAGAAGGTATTATTATATATGTAAAGTCTCAATAAATAATATTCATAAACAGCAAAGTTATAAGCGTTTGTTTATATCCCAATTTATGAAAATATAGTTAGCCGGGACTTATGAATGGCGACAGGAATGGAAAAGCACTGCGCGTAGTATTTTCTAGTGGTAATTGTTACGAATGATTGATTCAATTACGAATTTACCAGTTATGACAAATTTTCGTGGATAATTTTGGGATTTCGTTTTTTTGACTTTTGATTACACAAATATGATCAGTATCGGGTACGGATAGAGCTCCATTTTTTTGTACTAATTAAAAAATAGTGGTGTATAGCTTAGGAGGAAAGTATTTTCTATGAACACAGTGGTGTCGTAACATAACGAAGAATGGCACTAGGGCTGGACTGGGGTTTTAGGGCTGGCACTCTCCAAAACCCTACAGTGGATGGTTTATTAGAAAAGAAAAAAACACTTATCGTGTTTGTTCTAATCTTTGATGAATATTAATGATTTGTCAAAATAGATATGGTTTTTTAAACATAGATGGCACTGTGTAATTACGTCATCTTGCTGAATCGCGGTGTTAAGATTCACCGCAAAATAACCACCTTCCAACTGAACATCAGATTAAATAGTCTAGTTTTGAAAGCTTCTGTTTCATTTCGACGTAATGGGGGGTAGTTCTGCGATAGTTCTTTGGGAATTGTACACTGGCAGTTGCCCGACACGCACTTGGCCGGTTTTTTTTTACTAAAAGATCGTTGTCTCACGTTTTATTTAGCGACTGTTGTAATCGTGATACGTATGACCGTCCCATCGTACCCTAAATACTAAACAGGCTCTTCGCATCATCGCACACATTTTTTTCTTGATAATTCCAACTGTGGGAAGTACATTCTGTGACTGATTACTTTACTGACTGACACTGCCCACACATCACTATTTTCTTGTACTGTTCCGTCGAAGTAATCATCATCTGCCTATCCTTGTCCCATTCTACTTGCGGTCGGCGCCACACGGCATCATTTCCTAGCTTTTCTTTCATATAACTCCTCACATGATCCATCCATCTTTTCTTTAGCGTTTCTCTCCCAATCCATCCAACAACATTCATATATTATTCTTCACTCTTTCAGTCACATGCGTTTCATTCCTCCTCATCACATGTCCATACCAAGACAGACGACTCTCTTTCAAGCCAGTTTCAAACTTTCTCTATTATAACTACACATTCCTTACTCGCACATCAATCTCAACATTCTCATCTGCTTTACATGCAATCGTTTTTAATCAATCTTCTTTACCCAGCATTCCTGTCCATATACAACATTAGTTTTAGTATATGCGAAACCTGATACACGTGTCTAGTATTTTTATGTAAAGTATCTATGTACAAAATTTCAAAACTGTATCATGAAAAATCACAAAGTTATAAGCTTGTTCTGTTACCTAGTTGTCCGCACAAAAACGCGGTCACCACGCAGCGCACGCCTCCAGCGTCGTCTTGACCTCATTGATAATAATAATTTGGCAGTAGGTACCTAAATTATTGCGATAATTACTCAAAGTCGCTCGGTATCCAACTTTTAACGTTTATTAATATTTTTGGGAAAAAATATAACATGGTTTAAAAATTATTGGAATCGATTCAGTTACTTATTCTGAACAAACTTTATTCAGGTTTCGCATATACTAAAAATAATGTTGTATATGTTGTGTTTTTATGTTTACCAACAGCACCTGTCATTCTCATTACAGCTCCGAAAGAGCTTCCCCGAGCAGTCGTAAGTAAAATGACATAATTGCCAAGTTTGCCCCGCGACACTTGTACAGACAGCAACCAGTTGGATCTCGTAAGCAGATTTTGTTCGCGTTGTCCTGTCTGTTATCTCGAGGAGGAGCTCGTAGCTAGATAATAACAACCCTCGGATCAATCTACAGGTTAAGCCGCGCGAGGTTGATTTGTGGATGGGTGACCACCGAGTTTCCGCCGAGCCTCGGAAAGCACGTTAAGCCGTTGGTCCCGGCTGTCATTTGTAAATCTTTGATAGTCATTACAGGTAGTCAAAAGGTACCGTATTACCGAATACTAACTGGGTTGTGGAGGTCAGATAGGCAGTCGCTGCATGTAAAATACTAGTATGCAGCTGCATCCGGTCAGGTCTAGCACACCTTTATCATTGTTATATTATCATCTTCCTGCCCCTGTCCCATTCTATTAGAGGTCGGCGCAGCACTTCGTCTTCTCCTTCCTTATCAGACGTCACGGCATCATTTACTCTTTTATCTTTCATTTCATTCCTCACACAATCCTTCCATTTTTTCTTTGGCATTCATCAACATTCATACTCATCACTCTTTTAATCACATGCGATTATCATTTTTATAAAAAAATAATTCAATACATTTGGTGATGGTGAAAAATCCAATCGCTCTGACTTCAAAAATTAGACATGCATAATAAGTACTTAAGGGCAGAATCACAATTACAAAAGAGACTAAAGGTATTTTTTTTATGATTTTTATTCAAATCTAATAAATAATAGTACGTTAGCCTTATGATAAATCTCTTGAATATTATTACATAAACAATAATACTAAGATTAAAATACAACTACTTCTGTACACAATCCTGCTACCACCTTGGTCACAATGGGCTTGCTCCTTCCTCTGACGTCATCAAGTTCTTTGCACCAGGTTCTGGCTAGATCCATTCACATGCTAATTTTCAGGTCACCATGTTTCAATCCCAATTTGAACTTTGTCCAATTCAGTTTTAGGTCCAGCTTTCTTTGTGTCTAGTTTTCGTCTGTGTCTAGTCCTAATGATCTTTGCAGGGCTGATGTACTTGTTATGATAATTTCCCTGTTGAACAAATAAGAAAAATCTGTTCAAGATTTTGAAGATTCTGATTTCTGAAGTTCTACATCGGGGAACATTTTAACCACTTTTAAAGCCGCCACCATGATATTGAAAGTCAATTCATAAAGAAAGATATAACTAAGTAACAATGAATTACTAAAAATGGATAATGAAACAAAGAAAGCTCTTATAAGAAAGAATAAACTGATAGATTGTTTATTCTTAAGTAAAGAATAAATTAAAAAAGTATCTACTTGATAATTTGGGAATTTGAATCATAATACCGAAAAATTAAATGAATCTAAACTTGACTTATCACTAAGACTAATAAGAAAGTTGAACTTGTTGACTACAGATTTAAACGATCTATATAGAATGTGAAAATCTAAATAATGTAATTAAAAATATTAAAGTGATATACGCATAAAAAATGAAATAAACTTATGACTGGTGAATATAGTACCTACGTATTAGCATCAGTCAGATGGCGACCTTTTAGCGTTTTCCAGAACAGTTCCCTGAGCAACCACAGAATCACCAGCTGGATCTTGTTCTCCCTCTCATTAGTTGGTTCATCATCCTTACTGTCTAAACTATCATCACGTTCTCGTTCACGATCTTCCTTATTCCCACCGCAGCAAGGTTCAGATTCGCAGCAATTTTCGCAATTGCTACGTCTTGATCGTCCTTCGCAGTGATTGTCGCAGCATTGCCTCCTTTGATCACAGCATGGAGCGTGGCGACAGTGATCAGACCTATGGTGGTCAGATCCACGATGTCCTCCACAGCTACGTCTACAGGAACATTCGGAGCTGTCAGATTGGCCCCGTTGTCCACAACAATGTTGATTAGCGTTGCGTCCAAACCAAGGATGAGGTCTGTTAGTTCCTGGGCTGTCACATCCACGTTCATGTCTTCGTCCACGGCTATGCGGTTCACAGCAATGACATTCTGATGGTCCACGGTGAACACGTCCTCTATGGTGATGCTCGAAGGGTCCCCATCTTGGATGTTCAGGTTCACGATGATAATGTCTTTCAGGACTGCGGTCAAATCTATGCCAGCCGAATGGTCCAAAGCTTGGCTTATGGCTGTGATGATCAGGAGAGTCACCACCATGGAAGGGACCACCAAAATTAGGTCTGCCCATTCCGGCGAATGGACCACCAAAATGGCCGCCGAAAGGAGAGTTGTTCTCGCAGGGTCTCATGATTGGAATATGCACTTATATGGTTCAGAAGACTGTCTCAATTGTTTATAACTTATTGAATAATGTACTTATATGGTACACAAGATTTGCCGTTTTAAATATAGATGTTCTTGCTTTGAATAAGTTCACTCGAATGCCGGTCATATCTTAACACATTATTTTATATCCAACTGATAATGACGCAATATTCACAACTGATTACAAGTGCGATTGTACTGATATACTGACGAAATTTTTGGCAAAAAAGGTTTTCAGATAGGCTATTTTTGGAATCTCCAAATGTTTTTCAAAAAGGTTGGAGTTCTATTTCTGGATGTTTTTTTGGATCGTTGATGTTTGGCTTAATAAAAAAAATAGCATGAGCTCATGAGTTCGATTCCCAGGTTAGGCAAAGATGGATTGAAAATGGAAAGATGGATAGATTATTTAATGAGGAATTTCTTTGAAGGTGCTCAGAGGCAGAAACTCGGTTCGGGCAATATTACATGGGACTCACGTGTAACTGGTGACATGTGGATGTAGTATAGGTACACCTCTGTCTAACCCTCTTAGGCGTAATGTTATGTTTCAGAGATGATAACGTCATACGGTAACGACCGGTTCACCGTTAGGAAGGCGTGAACTGTGAATTTGTCTGTGTCAATATGAAAAATATTAACTACAAACAAGCCAATCAGGCAAGTTTTTGCATTTTAAACCTTATTAACTTCGTCCACATAGTTCAGTTTCCTTCACAAACTCGTTTATGAACTATCCAATAAGAGTTCTTGTATTTTAAACCTTATTTACAACTGACAGAGTTGTGTCTATTACAACTTATTTTTTCTGTCATTCTCAGTAGTTTTTCTCACAGTAAAAAAAACGTCAGCATGAGTTGCTATTAATAATAATTCAATAATACCACAGGTAGACTAAAATGATGTAATGTTTACAATCTATGTATAATTTACGATACCTTCTAAATTATATATTTTGTTTTGCCTTGTTGATGTTAATCTTTCTTAACAAAGTACATGATTAAGCAAAACTGGTGTAGGTACTCATTGACAACTAAATTGTGCTGGTAATGTTTTTTTGCATCATATTTGTTATCTAAAGCTCGTGGCTAAATAATAACAGCCGCGTAATAATAGGTTGGCCTGTGGATGGGGGACCGCCCATTAAATACCGAGTTTCCTTCGTGCCTCGGAAAGCACGTTAAGCCGTTGGTCCCGGCTGTCAACTGTAGATCTTTGACAGTCGTTACAGGTAGTCAGTGGCCCAAAAAGGCTCACAGCCAGTCTTACCAAGGGGTATCGTATTACCCAGTACTAACTGGGTTGTGGAGGTCACATAGGCAGTGCCTCCACGTAAAATACTGGTATTCAGCTGCATCTGGTAAAACTGGAAGCCGACCTCAACATGTTGGGAAAAGGCTAGACAGATGAGTTGTAGGTACTTATTGACAACTAAATTGTGCTGGTAGTGTTTTTTTGCATCATATTTGTTATCTAAATCCATCATCGACTTATGCCAAGAGCCCCTTAGAAAGCGACGCCCAAAGCATGGTGTAAACAGCAAGCAACACAATGACATACAAGGTGTAAACGGACCCTTCACGAAGCCGTAAACCAAGCATTCTTTACATCAAGCTAAGTAACTCTACGCAATTTTTTTTTGCTGGGAAACGACTTGGACGATTTGTAGGGAAATTGCACGTTTTACGGTACTCATCATCATCATTTCAGTCGAAAGATGTCCACTGCTGGACATAGGCCTCCCCCAAGTGTCAAGACATTGACCGGTCCCGTGCGACTCGCGGTTGCGGGGATCCGCTGGATCCCCGCAACCTTCACCAGGTCATCGGTCTACCTAGTGGGAGGCCTTCCAACGCAACGTCTTCCGGTTTGTGGTCGCTACTCCAGAACTTTTTTTGGACTCAATGTAACGCACTCAAAACATTGTACTAATGGATGCATTGAATAGTACGATGATCGTGGAGGTATTTAAAGGAAAGCTATATTAAAGTCTGTTTTTTTTTTTTTAAGTTGTGAAAAAGTTACTACTTTGACGCCCAATATCTCTGAAACTAGAAGGTTCCCGGGTATAGTCTGCGTAAAAAGAAATTATCGCAATGACGGGGAGAACAGTGCCTTTCAGCTTAGTTAAGGGTACGTTTACACCCATTATATTCTAGGTAACGCATGAAACTGAATACCTAGGTAACTAGTCTCTCAAAATATGTTTACTTCTGTTTGACCAGCACTGCCAGAATGACAGTGACTTTTAACACAGTTACAATAAGGTCGCTATCCAGTTGCTGTCAATGACAAGTCTCTCAAATAACAGTGATCTTTATTCGCATTATGATAAGGCTGTTGTTGGGTTGCTGGTGTCAGACGTGAACTAACTGGGAATGGACCCTCACCACGAGGATTGCGTACTGGGGTACCGTGGAGAATCAAGGGACCAATGACTGCTACTACTAGACCTCAACGCCTAGACCCTCTTGTTCAAGTTTCCAGGAGTCTGCCTTCCTTTGGCAATAAAATGACGCTGAGTTAATCTCAAGTTACATCATAAATATCTTATCTAAAACCTAAATATACCTATCTACAATCATTGACGTCATCAGCATATCAGTGCAGCCCTACAGGAAACGGATCGCAAACGTTGCATCATTTTCAGGATATAATCTAGTGTATGTTGATACGGGCAGCATTCGAGTGAACTCATTCAAAGCGAGAACATCTGTTTCTACCAATAAAGTTTATTTGTGCAACGACAAATACTTAAAATCTAAATCATGAGAGGGCAAGAGTTCGATCCCCGTGGTACACCCTTTGAAGGGTTCTTTGGACCTCAAGAGGAAAGAAGAAGCAGACCTTCGGGCTGTCCATTCCGTAATCATGGTCAACAGGACCATAAGCCAGGCTATGTCCCTTTCGGCAAGAATGGATTTGAATTCAATCCTGAACACTTCGGTCATCATCATCATCACGGTTCACACCATCGTAGATGTGGACCTCCAGAAGACGGTCATCAAAGACATGGATGTGGACGCTGGGGGCCTCCAAAACGCGATTGTGACGGACCATCTGAACATCGCTGCCATGGACCTCCTGGCTTCAGACCGGGTCACGATGGCAGGCCTCACGACTTCCACGGACATGGAGCTGGCAGCAACAGCTTTGGACCTGGACCCTGGTGGTTTGGAAGACGTGGTCCGTCTGAAACTGAGGAACGTCCTTGGTTTGGACCCTGGGGAGGACATGATCAGCGCAGATCCTAAAATATTGGTTACCTGATTTCCTATGGCGATATCGTTGGCAATGTGTTAAACGGATTTTGTTTTTACCCGACTTCGGCGAAGCCCAAAAGGAGAGTTAAGTAAAGGATACTTACATATTTTTTTTTAAATACACTTGTAGTTAAAAATGTACATTTTCTTTGTTACTATTAAATTTTAACTTATTGATATGGTAGCCTTTGGTAGAAAAAGTTTCTTGTCATTAAATATAGATTCTTATATACATAATTATATACTTACATTTGTGATTTACGTATGTTTTAAAATTAGTCTTTTTAAGTGACTCACGATCAATCACGAGACTCACATTTCTGTTTTGTAAAATTTGTTAGGAAAAGTTACTAATGCGGCGAAATTTTGTAAATTAATAATTAGCCAGCTGTTAATACTTTGAGTTGTTATAAATAGTTTAATCAATGTAAAAAAATATACAATAAATGAAATGGAGTATAATCTAGTCTTTTTAACAATTTGCAAGTGGTTTCTGCAACTTTAGATTCTGAGCTCCCAAGATTGGCTCAAAGCAATTAAGAACGAGGGAAAATTGGGTGAAAGCATGATTATGCCATGCACATAACATAACGTCACGCCTGTAATCCCCGGAGGGTTAGGCAGAGGTGTACCTAATAGTACACCCACATTTCGCCAGTTTTGTTTTAGTCCCATGTAATAGGGGGCGAGCCTATTGCTGTGCCTATAGCTGCTACTGAGAAATTCCTGTTGGAAAAACCCAATAATAGTTTTCCCGACCCGGGAATCGAACCTCGTGCTTAGCAGTCGCGCTTGAGACCACTCGACCAACGAGGCTGTAGGATTATGCTATACACTAGTACAAAACAGGAAAAAGGTTCACTCGTTTAAGAGCTACGGTGCCAGAGACAGACACACACACATAGCGGTCAAACTTATAACACCCCTGTTTTTGCGTCGGGGGTTAAAAAAGCTGCTTACTGATAACTTCTCTCTTTATCAGCCTATGAAAGTTATGTGCTAGATACAATAGAAATCTCAAATAATTGTACAGTAATAACGCCACCGACTGGCGGTGGACTGTACCTATTTTTAGGGTTCAGTAGCTGAATGGCAAAAACGGAACCCTTTTAATTTTGTCCGGTCCGTCTGTCCGTCCAAATGTTTTGCTGCAGTTTTATTTCGAGGCTATTTGAATAATATCGATGACAATACACCACTATTTTTTAATTAGTACAAATACTTAAAGGGCTTATTAGAGAAGGTATTATTATATATGTAAAGTCTCAATAAATAATAAACAGCAAAGTTATATAAGCGTTTGTTTATATCCCAAAATGTCACTCAATTTATGGAAATATAGTTAGCCGGGACTTATGAATGGCGACAGGAATGAAAAAGCACTGCGCGTAGTATTTTCTAGTGGTAATTGTTACGAATGATTGATTCAATTACGAATTTACCAGTTATGACAAATTTTCGTGAATAATTTTGGGATTTCGTTTTTTTGACTTTTGATTACACAAATATAATCAGTATCGGGTACGGATAGAGCTCCATTTTTTTGTACTAATTAAAAAATAGTGGTGTATAGCTTAGGAGGAAAGTATTTTCTATGAACACAGTGGTGTCGTAACATAACGAAGAATGCACTAGGGCTGGACTGGGATTTTAGGGCTGGCACTCTCCAAAACACTTATCGTGTTTCTTCTAATTTTTGATAAATATTAATGATGTGTCAAAATAGATATGGTTTTTTAATCATAGATGGCACTGTGTAATTACGTCATCTTGCTGAATCGCGGTGTTAAGATTCACCGCAAAATAACCACCTTCCAACTGAACATCAGATTAAATAGTCTAGTTTTGAAAGCTTCTGTTTCATTTCGACGTAATGGGGGGTAGTTCTGCGATAGTTCTTTGGGAATTGTACACTGGCAGTTGCCCGACACGCACTTGGCCGGTTTTTTTTTACTAAAAGATCGTTGTCTCACGTTTTATTTAGCGACTGTTGTAATCGTGATACGTATGACCGTCCCATCGTACCCTAAATACTAAACAGGCTCTTCGCATCATCGCACACATTTTTTTCTTGATAATTCCAACTGTGGGAAGTACATTCTATGACTGATTACTTTACTGACTGACACTGCCCACACATCACTATTTTCTTGTACTGTTCCGTCGAAGTAATCATCATCTGCCTATCCTTGTCCCATTCTACCGGCGCCACACGGCATCATTTCCTCCCTTTTCTTTCATATAACTCCTCACATGATCCATCCATCTTTTCTTTAGCGTTTCTCTCCCAATCCATCCAACAACATTCATATATTATTCTTCACTCTTTCAGTCACATGCGTTTCATTCCTCCTCATCACATGTCCATACCAAGACAGACGACTCTCTTTCAAGCCAGTTTCAAACTTTCTCTATTATAACTACACATTCCTTACTCGCACATCAATCTCAACATTTTCATCTGCTTTACATGCAATCGTTTTTTATCAATCTTCTTTACCCAGCATTCCTGTCCATATACAACATTAGTTTTAGTATATGCGAAACCTGATACACGTATCTAGTATTTTTATGTAAAGTATCTATGTACAAAATTTCAAAACTGTATCATGAAAAATCACAAAGTTATAAGATTGTTCTGTTACCTTGTTGTCCGCACAAAAACGCGGTCACCACGCAGCGCACGCCTCCAGCGTCGTCTTGACCTCATTGATAATAATAATTTGGCAGTAGGTACCTAAATTATTGCGATAATTACTCAAAGTCGCTCGGTATCCAACTTTTAACGTTTATTAATATTTTTGGGAAAAAATATAACATGGTAAGAGTTTGTTTGTTTGTTTGCTTGCTTGAACGCGCTAATCTCAGGAACTACTGGTTCGATTTGAAAAATTCTTTGTGTTGGATAGCCCATTTATCGAGGAAGGTTATAAGCTATAAAATTTTACGCGGACGAAGGTCGCGGGCAACAGCTAGTGTTGTATATTTAGGGGCATCCGTGTGTCACATGTTGTTCTTAAGACCTGTTGCCATTTCATTCATCCTAAATTAATCGGGTTCGTTAAGTCTCGGTCTACTTTGGCATTCCCTTTGACAAGCGATCCGTGGTCCAGAAGTCGGAGCAGATCGGTATGGGCGTTCCGGCAAGAGTTATAGTGAGGCAAGACGAGAAACCGCCAAACTGTTCCGTCAAATTGGATGTTCAAAAAACGTCAGTCTGCAATATAAGTCACGTTAAACAGGTAATCAGGTATAGTACAAAACATTGTTAATTTTCATACATATTTATTTATTTATAATTATCTTAGTTGAGTTCACACATCACGCAGCTCAAAATACAAACCTAATTTTTACAAACTTAACAATATTATACAAAAATAAAATTGTATTTACTGTCCTATTGATAAAGCATAAATTAACAGTTATTTATATGGAACCATATCAATAAGTTCATAAAAAAGCACAAGAAAAAAGTTATCTAGTTCCTTTTGTCCAAGAAAACTTAAATTTTTCCCCGTGTATCTTCTTACACGCTAAATGCACAAATGGGGTACATACAAA
Source organism: Noctua fimbriata (assembly GCA_905163415.1). NCBI lineage: Eukaryota > Metazoa > Arthropoda > Insecta > Lepidoptera > Noctuidae > Noctua > Noctua fimbriata. The sequence goes on from LR990929.1 coordinate 16,579,811, forward strand.
TGAGTTTATTTCCAGACATATTTAAAAAAACTAACTTCGAAATAAAATAACGCTATAATCCTACACTATACACGGATCATTAGGCGTGTAGGCAAAATAGGAACTATAATATCCGCCGTCCGGTTTTTTCATTAGATTTCACAAAACAATATTACCAAACGTTATCCAACAGCGCCCCGCTGTTGATGTCCTTCAAGCGCCAAAACAGCTATGAAGTACCTACCGTATACATGACTCAACGTCCACACAACACATTTAAATGTAACTTATCCTCACAATAAACAAACGTCTACCGTAATAAGTATTTAAGTAAACCTGCAATTATATCACCACTTCAAACAGCTAATACCCTAGTAGTTTTTCAGGGTCTATGATGATCAGGTCCTCCCCAAGGACCACCTGAAGGACGTTCGGCAGACTCAGATGCACCACGTCGTCCAAACCACCAGCCTTGAGGTCCGAAGTTGTTGCTGCCAGCTCCATGTCCGTGGAAGTCGTGAGGTCTAGCATCGTGACCGGGTCTAAATCCGGGAGGTCCATGGAATATCACGCCGTCTGGTAGTCCATCACCCTCGCGTTTAGGAGGTCCCCAGCGTCCACATCCATGTCTTCGATGACCGTCTTCTTGAGGTCCAAATCTGTGATGGTCTGGACCTTGGAAGCCGGGATTTCCGGGGCCGTGATCAAATCCAGGTCCAAAGCCATGTTTACCGTTATGATGATGGTGCCTACTTAGAGGACATCCCCACGGTCTGTATTTTCTTTCAACTTGAGGGGCGTAGTACCCGTCGAAGGGCAAGTCACAGACATCGAACTCCTGTCCTTGCATGATTTGGTTTGTCTTTACTTTTCACTTTAATGCACAATATTTGTATGCACAAGATTTTCTGGATCAATACTTGAATGTACGGGAATATTATTACAGATTTTCTCGATTGAATACTGGTGTTCTCGCTTTGAATGAATTCACTGGAATGCCGGTCACAACGACTCGCGTCAGTTTATATTGTACTTATCGATAGTGACGCAACTTTACGACAGATTACGATAGGGCCTGCACTGATATGCTGATGAAATTGTCTTTGAAGATACGTATTTTTGTTTTGTCAACTAATAAAAATCTAATCTAATCTTCAGATACAACACTATTAATCTTATGATGAAACTTACGTTTAATAAAACATAACAACACGCCTGTATGTACAGTACAGTCATCTGTTTTTTTTTATGTTTACCATAACAAGCGTAATCAGCAGATTATAATTAACTTACTGCTGGGACACAGGCCTCCTCTCTATGAGATGGAATGGGCTATAACCCACCGCACTGTCCCAGTACGGTGTAGATATCACATGCCTTCGAATTTATGGTTTATGGACATGCCGATTGCCTCACGATGTTTTCCTTCACCGTTTTCAGAGCGGTAGTTATAAAATTAATTACACTAACACTGTTTTAAGCTTTCACGGTTTACAACTAAACTTATACGGTCACTTAAAATCACGGAAGATATTCCGTAAGTGACAGTATAAAAACTAATTACCCTAAGTAATGCGTCTGCTTGGGTCCGAACCCACGACCTACCAATCGTAAGTCAGGGCCGTTACCACTGCTCACTGCAGTACAGAGAAATATTAAAGTAGAAGAAGCATATTGCAATTAACACGACTTCATCCATTGCCGGGCCATATTTATCTCTTTGCTTGTTTCAATCTCCTCGTTCCTGTCCATCAGTCTCATCCAGGTCTCACTATTGCTATGTACCTACCGAGCACAAATTCAAACTCCACCTACTGTCGTTTATATTGTCTGCAGATATGTCTGGAGTTATCAAATGCTAATAACTGTAAAACAAATAGCCAACATTTTTAATAATTTCTTTGCGACCATTGGAGATAACACCGACAATTCTTCTGGTAGCACACCGGGTACCACCTCTGTACAAAATCCCACACAGAACACGATGTTTCTTGGCCCAATAGACGCTTGGGAAGTAAACAAATTAATAAAAAACCTGAAAAATAAAAATAGTCACGGGATTGACGAAATACCACCAACGCTTCTAAAACAATGTGCAGATGAACTCACGTTACCATTTTATCTGCTACTCAACCAGTCATTTGAAGAAGGTATCTTCCCTGATTTATTAAAAATATCTGTAATAAAACCAATCCACAAAAAAAAGCGAAAACAGATCCTAACAACTATCGTCCCATAGCTCTCTTACCCTCAGCCTCAAAAATCTTTGAGAAAGCTATGTGTGACCGTATTTATACGTTTTGTGAAAAATATAATATTTTTGATGAATGCCAGAATGGCTTTCGAAAAAACCGTTCCACAACCCTAGCAGTCTACAAGTATATCCAAGAAGCACTTAACATTATAAATAACAAGAAATACGCTGTTGGATTATTATTAGATATGACTAAAGCCTACGACAAAGTACAATTTGGGATATTGCTAAACAAATTATACGGAATAGGTATACGCGGAAAGGCTCACGAATGGCTAACGTCCTATCTAAAGAATAGGGAACAATTAGTAGAAATAGAATACTTTGACCATAAAAATAATGAAATTAAACAAATCCGATCACATAAAAAAAACAATTAACGCCTCAATCCCTCAAGGAAGCGTAATAGGATGCCTTTTATTTTTAATATATATTAATGACCTACCTAAAATCATAGAAGGGCCATGTGTCCTATTCGCCGACGATATATCCATATTAGTCTCATGCCAAGACAATGTAAATATAGAAAAAATCCTTAATTCCATTCTTACAAAAACTTGCAATTGGATGAACGAGCATAACCTCGAGATAAACTACTCCAAAACAAAATTAATAACTTTCCACCCTTACCAAAAAACTCCTTTAACTTTAGATTTTACGTTCAATGGCTCAAAATTAGAAACTGTTAACGAATTTACATTACTCGGATTAGTTATAGACACACACGTAAACTGGAAATCACACATACAGAAAACTCACTCAAAGATTTCTAAATTCTCATACGCCCTCCGTGAAATAAAAAAGACCACCAATTTTCAGACAGCCCTCACCACCTACTATGCTTATGCCTATGCATGGCTTAGCTATGGTGTCACTCTTTGGGGAAACAGTACAGATGCACAAATACTGTTCACGCTGCAAAAGAAATTGGTCAGAATCCTGGTAAATATTGAGCAAACCGATAGTTGTAAACCTTTCTTTCAAAAACACAATATTTTAACCCTTCCGCGTATATATATCTTAGAAACATGCAAATTTGTGCGAAAACATCACGAATTCTACTCAAAACGTGAAGACATCCAGTCGCGCTATCTACTCAGACACCGATCTAGACTAAACATACCAAGTTCTCGACTAAGAATGCACTCAAAAAGTCCTTATGTAATGTCCATTAAAGTATATAATAAACTACCCGGATCAATAAAAAACGAAGAAAAAACTCACACATTTCTAAAAAAACTAAGATAATTTTTGTTAAAGAAAAGCTACTACTCATTAAATGAATATTTAAGTGATATACTTAAAAAGTCATAATTTTAGTAGTCAAAATTAAATATTATATTTTATTTATTAATTATTACAAGATCTCCCAATAGATACCTATTTATATTCTATATTATAATTTATACCTACTATTAGTTTATCTTAGAAATTACCTACCTACCGTGTAATAATTATAATTTAAAAGTGCTTCCTCTCTCCTAACTCACTTATTTTGCTGTGCCCGACAGGGTCCATGTGATCTAATTTTAAGTTTTACCACCTAAGTACTACATGTGGAATGCAATAAAGTATTGAGTATTGAGTAAAACACATTCTGTTGTGACTAATCTCTCTACAAACAGTTATGTTTGATTGTGCATCATTTAGAAGAACCATGTTATGCTATCAAATTATTCTCCTTCTTCCCCCAATGCCTGCAAGCGACAGGAATTGGCGACGTTAATTCAAGCAAATTCGTAAAAACTAAGTATTAGATAGACAGGATGCGAAAGGTGGACCAAGTGTTGTGACGCCACTTTGGAGAGCTCTTTGTCCAGCCGCAGACTAGTCAGAGTTGATTTTTGACCAGCTCAAGAAGTCTATAATCTCACTAATATTATAAATGCGAAAGTTTGTGTTTGTTCCTCTTTCACTCAAAAACGGTTAAACGGTTTTGTTTGAAATTTGGCATATATATTCTTTACAACCAGGATTAACATATGGAATACTTTTTATCCCGGTAGCACGTTCCCGTGGGATACTAACCGAGCACGGCGCGGGCGAAGCCGCAGGCATAAGCTAGTTTTAAATATTGTGCCCAGATGGTATCAATGGGATCGCTGTCGTTTACGTGGATCTCGAACAAAACTCTTAAACTATCGATTTGGGTGCTAAACACATCTGCTTACTACTTTGTGGGATTACAGGCGCGTTTTTAATTATATGTGTCTTAATAATATACGTTTTAAAGTTTACGTATAATATTAAGACACACACATAACATCACAGTCGAGAATTATGGTAGCATGAGGTAGATGGTGTTTCACTTTCATGCACTTCAACCTTGAACTTATAACAACAGTCGTGTTTGACCGGAGCCCTGTTGTGTTGTTTAAAGCAATCAACTAATAGCCTTTCCCGACGAAGTTAGACTTAGGCCTCTAATTAGTAAAGATTGTCAAAGATATACAAATAACAGCCGGGACCAACGACCTAACTTGCATGGAGGTTCACACATCTACGTCGTGACCTCGGCAAATGTTGTTTAACCTTGAAATCGAGTCATACAGCTGTTATTACTTAGTCCCAATCCCCTCACCACTTTGTTAGTTAAATAAAATATTCTGCCTATTTGTATAGTACTGCTATCAATCAATAACAATTTTAAGTATTTTTGGGTTCCTCCATCAAGAATATCTCAATACTCAGCCCAAAGTCCCGGTTGATGGCAATAGAGTCGCCATTACAGAGGACTGCAACATAACTGACGAAATGTGGTTGTTCTGAATGTTCTGATGGTTTAATTCTGTTTAACCTTATGTAGATGACTGGCTTGATGTTATGTTACGTTATGATAATTATGATGTTTTGTGTGCTAAGAAAGGCTTTTTCGAAGTCGATGTTTAAGTGAGGGTTAAAGTAAATGAAATCTTCTCATTTTCAATCATTATTATGTATTCATATTTTAATTAGGTACACATTAATTAATCTTTCATATAATAAAAAAAACAAGGTCCTATCACTTTTCAAAACATTATAAAACAAAATTTATTTTAGTTCAGTGTCTTATAAACAAATACAAGGATGAATTAATACCATATATACGGTTAGAAAATTGCATAAAATATTATTTTACAACGTTACCTAATCTATGTTATCTTAACTCAGCAATCGTACATGATTGCTAAAATCTAGTTAAAATTAAATTAATTTTATTGTTATCACATCACTTATTATTAGTTATTAAGTCTTCTTCTAAAAACTATGTCATCACTTCAAAACACATGTGAACTTGTAGCTTTTAAGGTCTATGATGATCAGGTCCTCCCCAAGGACCACCCGAAGGACGTTCAGCAGACTCAGATGCACCACGTCGTCCAAACCACCAGCCTGGAGGTCCGTAGTTGTTGCTGCCAGCTCCATGTCCGTGGAAGTCGTGAGGTCTAGCATCGTGACCGGGTCTAAATCCGGGAGGTCCATGGAATATCACGCCGTCTGGTAGCCCATCACCCTCGCGTTTAGGAGGTCCCCAGCGTCCACATCCATGTCTTCGATGACCGTCTTCTTGAGGTCCAAATCTGTGATGGTCTGGACCTTGGAAGCCGGGATTTCCGGGGCCGTGATCAAATCCAGGTCCAAAGCCATGTTTACCGTTATGATGATGGTGCCTACTTAGAGGACATCCCCACGGTCTGTATTTTCTTTCAACTTGAGGGGCGTAGTACCCGTCGAAGGGCAAGTCACAGACATCGAACTCCTGTCCTTGCATGATTTTGATTTTCTTTACTTTTCACTTTAATGCACAATATTTGTATGCACAAGATTTTCTGGATCAATACTTGAATGCACGGGAATATAAGTAAGGAAGATTTTATCGATTGAATACTGATGTTCTCGCTTTGAATTTGTTTGCTCGAATGCCGGTCACATTGACTCGCATCAGTTTATATTGTACTGATATTGACGCAACTTTACGATAGATTACGATTAAGACTGCACTGATATGCTGATGAAATTGTCTTTGTAGCTACGTATTTTATTTTGACAATAAATAAAAATCGAATCTAATCTTCAGATAAAACACTTATTCTTGTGATGCAACTTACCTTTAACAAAACATAAGAACGCGCCTGTATTAAAAAAAGAGTGTAGGCAGAGGTAAATACAAGGTGTAAACGGACCCTTTACGAACCCATCAACCAAGTATACTACATTAAACTAAGTAACACTAAGCAAAAATTATTACTGGGAAACGGTAGGACTCTATGTAAAGCACTCAAATCATTGTGCTTATGAATGCATTGAGTTGTAGGTCATGAAGGTATTTCAGTAAAGTTATAACATTAAAAACTTGTATATTTATAAAAACTTGTGAAAAAGTTGAAACTTTGGCCTCCAATGTCTCCGTAACTCGAAGGTAAAAAATATAACAATGATGGGGAGCACAAAATTTGAAACGAAAAATTTGTACAGTCATATTTTCGAGTCATATTTTTTGTGTAATATTAATAGGTAAATAGGAAGCGCCTATCGTAATTCACCATTATCATCCACAGAACGACTTCGTCCATTGCCAGTCCATATTGATCTCATTGCTTGTTCCAATCTCCACTTTCCTTTCCAGTCTCATCCAGGTCCTACTATTGCCATGTACCGACCAAGCCCAAATTCAAACTCCATCTACTGGCGATTATATTGTCTGCAGGTTTGTCTGGAATTATCAAATGTGAATAACTGTGAACAAACATTCTGCTATGACTAATCTCTCTGCAAACCGTTTTGTTTCTTTGTGCGCCATTTGGAGAACCACAGTACGCTATCATATTATTCTTCCCCGTGCCTGCAAGCGTCAGCAACTTCAGATGTTAATTCAGGCAATATCGTGCGCAAAAACTAGTATTATCTTAATACTCTAGATTAGGACAGGTTGGATGTGAATAGTGGAGGCCTTTGTCCAGCAGTGGACTCGTCAGAGATTTTTTGACCAGCCCTAGAAGTCTTCAACTTCAAATATTGTGCCCAATTTGTATCAATGGGATCGCTTCCGTTCACTTGAAAGTCAAACATAACTCTTAAAATATGGATTTAGGTGCTATACACATCTGCTTACTACTTTGGGGAATTAAAGGTGTTATTTTATTTGTCTCAGTACTATGACTAAAGTTTAACAGTCGAGGATTATTATGGTTATTATCGGTCATTGAAATGAGGTAGATGGTGTTTCACCTTCATGCACTTCAACCTTAAACTTCTAACAGTATTCGCGTTTGACCGGAATCTGTTGTGTTGTTCAGAGAAATCAACGACGCTCTTTGTTTATCATCTGCTTAGCTTTTACCGACAAAGTTAGACTTTCGGGCTTCGGTTTGTAAAGATTATCAGAGATATACAAATAACAGCCAAACATGCTTTCCGAATCACGGAGTAATAACGATATATATTATAGGGTCCCACATCTACGCCGCACGACCTAGGCGAGCGTTGTTCAACCTTGAAATCGATTCATGCAGCTGCTAAATACTTAGCACCGAACCCCTGTCACCAATGTCAGTTCAACAAAAATATTTGCCTTAATTGTATGTACTGCTATCGGTCAATATCATCCTTATATGATTTTCAAAGATAAAAAAGTTGTGTTTTAGTGAATCTGAAATACTGTGTTTATTTTTGACATTATCCATATTTGTTTGGGATCAATACTATGACTGTCTGCTTTGGCTAGTTGACAGACACTACACAGTACAAACTACAGTACTGATATGATGACTGCTTCGTTGGTCTAGTGGTCGCTAGCGCTACTGCTAACCATGAGGTTTTTAGTTCGATGCCCAGTTCGAGGAAAGTGTTATTGGACGTTTCCATCAAGAACTTCTCTGTCCTCAAAGTCTGGATTCGTGCCCAGTCGATGGCAATAAACTCGCCACATATTACAGAGGACTGAAACATAACTGACGAAACGTGGATGTTTTGACGGTATAATTCTGCCTAATCTTATGAAGATCACTGGTTTGATCTTATGTTACTTTATGATGTGATGATCCATCGAGTGTGTTGCGAGAAAGGATTTTTGGAAGTCGACGATTAAGGGGGGGTTAAAACAAATTACATCTTCTCATTTTCAATCATTATTATGTATTCAAATTTAAATTAGGTACACATTTATTAATATTTCATGCAATAAAAACTTTTCAAAACATCATATAAAATAGCTTTTTATATTATGTTTGTTTATCTAAACAAACATAATATAAAAATCGGGAACTCAAAATAATTAACAATCACTGAAGATATCCCGTGAATGACAGTATAAGTTAAATAACTTTTAGTTCAGTGTGCCATAAACAAATACAAGAATTAATCAATACCATAAAATTTACTACTTGGTTAGAAAATATTATATTACAACATTACCTGTGCATCAACTTACTCTACGAGAATGTTATCTTAGCTCAGCTACCAGGTACAAAACTAAACTTAAAATTAAAATCACATTATTGCTATCACATCACTTATTATTAGTTATTTTGTAACCACTATAATATTAGTCTTCTTCACATAAGAAAAAATACGTCATCGATTTAAACGAATTGTGTACTTGTAGCTCTTCAAGGTCTATGATGATCTGGTCCTCCCCAAGGACCAACCGAAGGACGTTCAGCAGACTCAGATGCTCCACGTCGGCCAAACCACCAGCCTTGAGGTCCGAAGTTGTTGCTGCCAGCTCCATGTCCGTGGAAGTCGTGAGGCTTGCCATCGTGACCGGGTCTGAATCCGGGAGGTCCATGAAACAGCACACCGTCGGGTAGTCCATCACCCTCGCGTTTAGGAGGTCCCCAGCGTCCACATCCATGTCTTCGATGACCATCTTCTTGAGGCCCAAATCTGTGATGGTCTGGACCTTGGAAGCCGGGATTTCCGGGGCCGTGATCAAATCCAGGTCCAAAGCCATGTTTACCGTTATGATGATGGTGCCTACTTAGAGGACATCCCCACGGTCTGAATTTTCTTTCAACTTGAGGGGCGTAGTACCCGTCGAAGGGCAAGTCACAGACATCGAACTCCTGTCCTTGCATGATTTGGTTTGTCTTTACTTTTCACTTTAATACACAATATTTGTATGCACAAGATTTTCTGGATCAATACTTGAATGTACGGGAATATTATTACAGATTTTCTCGATTGAATACTGGTGTTCTCGCTTTGAATGAGTATGCTCGAATGCCGGTCACATCGATTCGCGTCAGTTTATATTGTACTGATAGTGACGCAACTTTACTATAGATTACGATTAAGACGGCACTGATATGCTGATGAAATTGTCTTTGTAGCTACGTATTTTATTTTGACAACAAATAAAAATCTAATCTAATCTTCAGATAAAACACTTGTTCTTATGATGCAACTTACCTTTAACAAAATATAAGAACACGAATGTATACAAAGAGTATAGGCAGAGTTACATACAAGGTGTAAACAGACCCTTTACGAAGCCATCAACCAAGTATACTGTACATTAAACTAAGTTAATCTACGCAAAAATGATTGCTGGGAAACGACTTTTTATTTTTGTGTGTAAAAATACGTTTTACGGTAGGACTCCATGTAACGCACTCAAATCATTGTGCTAATGGATGCATTAAGTAGTAAAGAGGTCATTAAGGTATTTAAAGTAAAGTTATAACATTAAAAACTTGTGAAAAAATTGAAACTTTGGCCTCCAATATCTCTGTTATTCGAAGGTAAAAAATATAGCAATGATGGGGAGCACAAAATTTGAAACGAAAAATTTGTACAGTCATATTTTCGAGTCATATTTTTTGTGTAATATTAATAGGTAAATAGGAAGCGCCTATCGTAATTCACCATTATCATCCACAGAACGACTTCGTCCATTGCCAGTCCATATTGATCTCATTGCTTGTTCCAATCTCCACTTTCCTTTCCAGTCTCATCCAGGTCCTACTATTGCCATGTACCGACCAAGCCCAAATTCAAACTCCATCTACTGGCGATTATATTGTCTGCAGGTTTGTCTGGAATTATCAAATGTGAATAACTGTGAACAAACATTCTGCTATGACTAATCTCTCTGCAAACCGTTTTGTTTCTTTGTGCGCCATTTGGAGAACCACAGTACGCTATCATATTATTCTTCCCCGTGCCTGCAAGCGTCAGCAACTTCAGATGTTAATTCAGGCAATATCGTGCGCAAAAACTAGTATTATCTTAATACTCTAGATTAGGACAGGTTGGATGTGAATAGTGGAGGCCTTTGTCCAGCAGTGGACTCGTCAGAGATTTTTTGACCAGCCCTAGAAGTCTTCAACTTCAAATATTGTGCCCAATTTGTATCAATGGGATCGCTTCCGTTCACTTGAAAGTCAAACATAACTCTTAAAATATGGATTTAGGTGCTATACACATCTGCTTACTACTTTGGGGAATTAAAGGTGTTATTTTATTTGTCTCAGTACTATGACTAAAGTTTAACAGTCGAGGATTATTATGGTTATTATCGGTCATTGAAATGAGGTAGATGGTGTTTCACCTTCATGCACTTCAACCTTAAACTTCTAACAGTATTCGCGTTTGACCGGAATCTGTTGTGTTGTTCAGAGAAATCAACGACGCTCTTTGTTTATCATCTGCTTAGCTTTTACCGACAAAGTTAGACTTTCGGGCTTCGGTTTGTAAAGATTATCAGAGATATACAAATAACAGCCAAACATGCTTTCCGAATCACGGAGTAATAACGATATATATTATAGGGTCCCACATCTACGCCGCACGACCTAGGCGAGCGTTGTTCAACCTTGAAATCGATTCATGCAGCTGCTAAATACTTAGCACCGAACCCCTGTCACCAATGTCAGTTCAACAAAAATATTTGCCTTAATTGTATGTACTGCTATCGGTCAATATCATCCTTATATGATTTTCAAAGATAAAAAAGTTGTGTTTTAGTGAATCTGAAATACTGTGTTTATTTTTGACATTATCCATATTTGTTTGGGATCAATACTATGACTGTCTGCTTTGGCTAGTTGACAGACACTACACAGTACAAACTACAGTACTGATATGATGACTGCTTCGTTGGTCTAGTGGTCGCTAGCGCTACTGCTAACCATGAGGTTTTTAGTTCGATGCCCAGTTCGAGGAAAGTGTTATTGGACGTTTCCATCAAGAACTTCTCTGTCCTCAAAGTCTGGATTCGTGCCCAGTCGATGGCAATAAACTCGCCACATATTACAGAGGACTGAAACATAACTGACGAAACGTGGATGTTTTGACGGTATAATTCTGCCTAATCTTATGAAGATCACTGGTTTGATCTTATGTTACTTTATGATGTGATGATCCATCGAGTGTGTTGCGAGAAAGGATTTTTGGAAGTCGACGATTAAGGGGGGGTTAAAACAAATTACATCTTCTCATTTTCAATCATTATTATGTATTCAAATTTAAATTAGGTACACATTTATTAATATTTCATGCAATAAAAACTTTTCAAAACATCATATAAAATAGCTTTTTATATTATGTTTGTTTATCTAAACAAACATAATATAAAAATCGGGAACTCAAAATAATTAACAATCACTGAAGATATCCCGTGAATGACAGTATAAGTTAAATAACTTTTAGTTCAGTGTGCCATAAACAAATACAAGAATTAATCAATACCATAAAATTTACTACTTGGTTAGAAAATATTATATTACAACATTACCTGTGCATCAACTTACTCTACGAGAATGTTATCTTAGCTCAGCTACCAGGTACAAAACTAAACTTAAAATTAAAATCACATTATTGCTATCACATCACTTATTATTAGTTATTTTGTAACCACTATAATATTAGTCTTCTTCACATAAGAAAAAATACGTCATCGATTTAAACGAATTGTGTACTTGTAGCTCTTCAAGGTCTATGATGATCTGGTCCTCCCCAAGGACCAACCGAAGGACGTTCAGCAGACTCAGATGCTCCACGTCGGCCAAACCACCAGCCTTGAGGTCCGAAGTTGTTGCTGCCAGCTCCATGTCCGTGGAAGTCGTGAGGCTTGCCATCGTGACCGGGTCTGAATCCGGGAGGTCCATGAAACAGCACACCGTCGGGTAGTCCATCACCCTCGCGTTTAGGAGGTCCCCAGCGTCCACATCCATGTCTTCGATGACCATCTTCTTGAGGCCCAAATCTGTGATGGTCTGGACCTTGGAAGCCGGGATTTCCGGGGCCGTGATCAAATCCAGGTCCAAAGCCATGTTTACCGTTATGATGATGGTGCCTACTTAGAGGACATCCCCACGGTCTGAATTTTCTTTCAACTTGAGGGGCGTAGTACCCGTCGAAGGGCAAGTCACAGACATCGAACTCCTGTCCTTGCATGATTTGGTTTGTCTTTACTTTTCACTTTAATACACAATATTTGTATGCACAAGATTTTCTGGATCAATACTTGAATGTACGGGAATATTATTACAGATTTTCTCGATTGAATACTGGTGTTCTCGCTTTGAATGAGTATGCTCGAATGCCGGTCACATCGATTCGCGTCAGTTTATATTGTACTGATAGTGACGCAACTTTACTATAGATTACGATTAAGACGGCACTGATATGCTGATGAAATTGTCTTTGTAGCTACGTATTTTATTTTGACAACAAATAAAAATCTAATCTAATCTTCAGATAAAACACTTGTTCTTATGATGCAACTTACCTTTAACAAAATATAAGAACACGAATGTATACAAAGAGTATAGGCAGAGTTACATACAAGGTGTAAACAGACCCTTTACGAAGCCATCAACCAAGTATACTGTACATTAAACTAAGTTAATCTACGCAAAAATGATTGCTGGGAAACGACTTTTTATTTTTGTGTGTAAAAATACGTTTTACGGTAGGACTCCATGTAACGCACTCAAATCATTGTGCTAATGGATGCATTAAGTAGTAAAGAGGTCATTAAGGTATTTAAAGTAAAGTTATAACATTAAAAACTTGTGAAAAAATTGAAACTTTGGCCTCCAATATCTCTGTTATTCGAAGGTAAAAAATATAGCAATGATGGGGAGCACAAAATTTGAAACGAAAAATTTGTACAGTCATATTTTCGAGTCATATTTTTTGTGTAATATTAATAGGTAAATAGGAAGCGCCTATCGTAATTCACCATTATCATCCACAGAACGACTTCGTCCATTGCCAGTCCATATTGATCTCATTGCTTGTTCCAATCTCCACTTTCCTTTCCAGTCTCATCCAGGTCCTACTATTGCCATGTACCGACCAAGCCCAAATTCAAACTCCATCTACTGGCGATTATATTGTCTGCAGGTTTGTCTGGAATTATCAAATGTGAATAACTGTGAACAAACATTCTGCTATGACTAATCTCTCTGCAAACCGTTTTGTTTCTTTGTGCGCCATTTGGAGAACCACAGTACGCTATCATATTATTCTTCCCCGTGCCTGCAAGCGTCAGCAACTTCAGATGTTAATTCAGGCAATATCGTGCGCAAAAACTAGTATTATCTTAATACTCTAGATTAGGACAGGTTGGATGTGAATAGTGGAGGCCTTTGTCCAGCAGTGGACTCGTCAGAGATTTTTTGACCAGCCCTAGAAGTCTTCAACTTCAAATATTGTGCCCAATTTGTATCAATGGGATCGCTTCCGTTCACTTGAAAGTCAAACATAACTCTTAAAATATGGATTTAGGTGCTATACACATCTGCTTACTACTTTGGGGAATTAAAGGTGTTATTTTATTTGTCTCAGTACTATGACTAAAGTTTAACAGTCGAGGATTATTATGGTTATTATCGGTCATTGAAATGAGGTAGATGGTGTTTCACCTTCATGCACTTCAACCTTAAACTTCTAACAGTATTCGCGTTTGACCGGAATCTGTTGTGTTGTTCAGAGAAATCAACGACGCTCTTTGTTTATCATCTGCTTAGCTTTTACCGACAAAGTTAGACTTTCGGGCTTCGGTTTGTAAAGATTATCAGAGATATACAAATAACAGCCAAACATGCTTTCCGAATCACGGAGTAATAACGATATATATTATAGGGTCCCACATCTACGCCGCACGACCTAGGCGAGCGTTGTTCAACCTTGAAATCGATTCATGCAGCTGCTAAATACTTAGCACCGAACCCCTGTCACCAATGTCAGTTCAACAAAAATATTTGCCTTAATTGTATGTACTGCTATCGGTCAATATCATCCTTATATGATTTTCAAAGATAAAAAAGTTGTGTTTTAGTGAATCTGAAATACTGTGTTTATTTTTGACATTATCCATATTTGTTTGGGATCAATACTATGACTGTCTGCTTTGGCTAGTTGACAGACACTACACAGTACAAACTACAGTACTGATATGATGACTGCTTCGTTGGTCTAGTGGTCGCTAGCGCTACTGCTAACCATGAGGTTTTTAGTTCGATGCCCAGTTCGAGGAAAGTGTTATTGGACGTTTCCATCAAGAACTTCTCTGTCCTCAAAGTCTGGATTCGTGCCCAGTCGATGGCAATAAACTCGCCACATATTACAGAGGACTGAAACATAACTGACGAAACGTGGATGTTTTGACGGTATAATTCTGCCTAATCTTATGAAGATCACTGGTTTGATCTTATGTTACTTTATGATGTGATGATCCATCGAGTGTGTTGCGAGAAAGGATTTTTGGAAGTCGACGATTAAGGGGGGGTTAAAACAAATTACATCTTCTCATTTTCAATCATTATTATGTATTCAAATTTAAATTAGGTACACATTTATTAATATTTCATGCAATAAAAACTTTTCAAAACATCATATAAAATAGCTTTTTATATTATGTTTGTTTATCTAAACAAACATAATATAAAAATCGGGAACTCAAAATAATTAACAATCACTGAAGATATCCCGTGAATGACAGTATAAGTTAAATAACTTTTAGTTCAGTGTGCCATAAACAAATACAAGAATTAATCAATACCATAAAATTTACTACTTGGTTAGAAAATATTATATTACAACATTACCTGTGCATCAACTTACTCTACGAGAATGTTATCTTAGCTCAGCTACCAGGTACAAAACTAAACTTAAAATTAAAATCACATTATTGCTATCACATCACTTATTATTAGTTATTTTGTAACCACTATAATATTAGTCTTCTTCACATAAGAAAAAATACGTCATCGATTTAAACGAATTGTGTACTTGTAGCTCTTCAAGGTCTATGATGATCTGGTCCTCCCCAAGGACCAACCGAAGGACGTTCAGCAGACTCAGATGCTCCACGTCGGCCAAACCACCAGCCTTGAGGTCCGAAGTTGTTGCTGCCAGCTCCATGTCCGTGGAAGTCGTGAGGCTTGCCATCGTGACCGGGTCTGAATCCGGGAGGTCCATGAAACAGCACACCGTCGGGTAGTCCATCACCCTCGCGTTTAGGAGGTCCCCAGCGTCCACATCCATGTCTTCGATGACCATCTTCTTGAGGCCCAAATCTGTGATGGTCTGGACCTTGGAAGCCGGGATTTCCGGGGCCGTGATCAAATCCAGGTCCAAAGCCATGTTTACCGTTATGATGATGGTGCCTACTTAGAGGACATCCCCACGGTCTGAATTTTCTTTCAACTTGAGGGGCGTAGTACCCGTCGAAGGGCAAGTCACAGACATCGAACTCCTGTCCTTGCATGATTTGGTTTGTCTTTACTTTTCACTTTAATACACAATATTTGTATGCACAAGATTTTCTGGATCAATACTTGAATGTACGGGAATATTATTACAGATTTTCTCGATTGAATACTGGTGTTCTCGCTTTGAATGAGTATGCTCGAATGCCGGTCACATCGATTCGCGTCAGTTTATATTGTACTGATAGTGACGCAACTTTACTATAGATTACGATTAAGACGGCACTGATATGCTGATGAAATTGTCTTTGTAGCTACGTATTTTATTTTGACAACAAATAAAAATCTAATCTAATCTTCAGATAAAACACTTGTTCTTATGATGCAACTTACCTTTAACAAAATATAAGAACACGAATGTATACAAAGAGTATAGGCAGAGTTACATACAAGGTGTAAACAGACCCTTTACGAAGCCATCAACCAAGTATACTGTACATTAAACTAAGTTAATCTACGCAAAAATGATTGCTGGGAAACGACTTTTTATTTTTGTGTGTAAAAATACGTTTTACGGTAGGACTCCATGTAACGCACTCAAATCATTGTGCTAATGGATGCATTAAGTAGTAAAGAGGTCATTAAGGTATTTAAAGTAAAGTTATAACATTAAAAACTTGTGAAAAAATTGAAACTTTGGCCTCCAATATCTCTGTTATTCGAAGGTAAAAAATATAGCAATGATGGGGAGCACAAAATTTGAAACGAAAAATTTGTACAGTCATATTTTCGAGTCATATTTTTTGTGTAATATTAATAGGTAAATAGGAAGCGCCTATCGTAATTCACCATTATCATCCACAGAACGACTTCGTCCATTGCCAGTCCATATTGATCTCATTGCTTGTTCCAATCTCCACTTTCCTTTCCAGTCTCATCCAGGTCCTACTATTGCCATGTACCGACCAAGCCCAAATTCAAACTCCATCTACTGGCGATTATATTGTCTGCAGGTTTGTCTGGAATTATCAAATGTGAATAACTGTGAACAAACATTCTGCTATGACTAATCTCTCCGCAAACCGTTTTGTTTCTTTGTGCGCCATTTGAAGAACCACGGTACGCTATCATATTATTCTTCTCCGTGCCCTAATGCCTGCAAGCGTCAGCAACTTCAGATGTTAATTCAGGCAAATTCGTGCGGAAAAATTAGTATTATCTTAATACTCTAGACTAGGACAGGTTGGATGTGAAAAGTGGAGGACTGGGCGTTGTGATGCAGCTTGGGAAAGGCCTTTGTCCAGCAGTGGACTAGTCGGAGATTTTTTGACCAGCCCTAGAAGTCTTCAACTTAAAATATTGTGCCCGATTTGTATCAATGGGATCGCTTCCGTTTACATGTAACTCAAACATAACTCTTAAAATATGGATTTAGGTGCTATACACATCTACTTACTACTTTGGGGAATTACAGGTGTCATTTTATTTGTCTCAGTACTATGACTAAGGTTTAACAGTCGAGGATTATTATGGTTATTATCGGTCATTGAAATGAGGTAGATGGTGTTTCACCTTCATGCACTTCAACCTTAAACTTCTAACAGTATTCGCGTTTGACCGGAATCTGTTGTGTTGTTCAGAGAAATCAACGACGCTCTTTGTGTATCATCTGCTTAGCTTTTACCGACGAAGTTAGACTTTCGGGCTTCTGATTAGTAAAGATTGTGATTAGTGTATTGTGTGTAGCAAACTTGCTTTCCGAATCACGGAGTAATAACGATATATATTATAGGGTCCCACATCTCGCCGCGCGACCTAGGCGAGCGTTGTTCAACCTTGAAATCGATTCCTGCAGCTGCTTCATACTTAGCACCGAACCCCTTAACCACTATGTCAGTTCAATAAACATATTTGCCTTAATTGTATGTACTGCTATCGGTCAATATCATCCTTATATGATTTTCAAAGATAAAAAGTTATGTTTTAGTGAATCTGAAATACTGTGTTTATTTTTGACATTATCCATATTTGTTTGGGATCAATACTATGACTGCCTGCTTTGGCTAGTTGACAGACACTACACAGTACAAACTACAGTACTGATATGATGACTGCTTCGTTGGTCTAATGGTCGCTAGCGCTACTGCTGACCATGAGGTTTTTGGTTCGATGCCCAGTTCGAGGAAAGTGTTATTGGGCGTTTCCATCAAGAACTTCTCTGTCCTCAAAGTCTGGATTCGTGCCCAGTCGATGGCAATAAACTCGCCACATATTACAGAGGACTGAAACATAACTGACGAAACGTGGACGTTTTGACGGTATAATTCTGCCTAATCTTATGAAGATCACTGGTTTGATCTTATGTTACGTTATGATGTGATGATCCATCGAGTGTGTTGCGAGAAAGGATTTTTGGAAGTCGACGATTAAGGGGGGGTTAAAACAAATTAAATCTTCTCATTTTCAATTATTATTATGTATTCAAATTTAAATTAAGTACACATTTATTAATATTTCATGCAATAAAACTTTTCAAAACATTATATAAAATAGCTTTTTACCACCATTAAGCTTTCACGGTTTAAAATTAAACTAAACAAACATAATATAAAAATCGGGAACACAAAATAATTAACAATCACGGAAGATATCCCGTAAATGACAGTATAAGTTAAATAACTTTTAGTTCAGTGTGCCATAAACAAATACAAGAATTAATCAATACCATAAAAATTACTACTCGGTTAGAAAATATTATATTACAACATTATCTGTGCATCAACTTACTCTACGAGAATTTTATCTTAACTCTGTTACCAGGTACAAAAATAAACTTAAAATTAAAATCACATTATTGCTATCACATCACTTATTATTAGTTATTTTGTAACCACTATATTATTAGTCTTCTTCACATAAGAAAAAATACGTCATCGCTTTACACGAATTGTGTACTTGTAGCTCTTCAAGGTCTATGATGATCAGGTCCTCCCCAAGGACCAACCGAAGGACGGTCAGCAGACTCAGATGCACCACGTCGTCCAAACCACCAGCCTGGAGGTCCGAAGTTGTTGCTGCCAGCTCCATGTCCGTGGAAGTCGTGAGGCTTGCCATCGTGACCGGGTCTGAATCCGGGAGGTCCATGAAACAGCACACCGTCGGGTAGTCCATCACCCTCGCGTTTAGGAGGTCCCCAGCGTCCACATCCATGTCTTCGATGACCATCTTCTTGAGGCCCAAATCTATGATGGTCTGGACCTTGGAAGCCGGGATTTCCGGGGCCGTGATCAAATCCAGGTCCAAAGCCATGTTTACCGTTATGATGATGGTGCCTACTTAGAGGACATCCCCACGGTCTGAATTTTCTTTCAACTTGAGGGGCGTAGTACCCGTCGAAGGGCAAGTCACAGACATCGAATTCCTGTCCTTGCATGATTTTGATTTTCTTTACTTTTCACTTTAATGCACAATATTTGTATGGACAGGATTTTCTGAATCAATACTTGAATGCACGGGAATATGAGTACAGAATATTTTCTCGATTGAATACTGATGTTCTCGCTTTGAATGTGTTTGCTCGAATGCCGGTCACATCGACTCGCGCCAGTTTATATTGTACTGATAGTGACGCAACTTTACGATAGATTACGATTAGGGCTGCTCTGATATGCTGATGAAATTCCTGTTTTTCATGTGAATCTTTGTATGATGCAATTTGTTTATTTTGGCTTTGTTTTGGGAATCACCAGGTGTTTTTTTATTCTTAAATTTGATCATTATGTTTTCTGACCATGGAATTTTATATCATAGCATTATGTTTGGCATGCATTAGGCTTGCTATTTTCTGAAGGGATAGGCAGGTGTGTACGGTGTGTTGTGAGAAAGGATTTTTACGAACGTCAACAAAGCATTCTGTACCTCAAACCAAAGAACACTGCGCTAAAACTAGTTCTGGGAAACTACTAATTGTACTCCACAACCCAGTTAGTACTGGCTTAAACGATGCCTCTTTGTAAGACTGGTTGTCAGAGTATCGGAGTACTACCTGTAACGACTGTCAAAGATTTACAAATTATAGCCGGGACCAACGGTTTAGTACGCTTTCCTAGGGACGAAAGTAACTTGGTATGTAACGGATAATCACCCATCCACGGACCGACCCAGGCAAGCACTGCATAACGTTGAAGATCGACCCTTATATCTGTAATTATTTAACCACGAGCTCAACTCCAAATATTGTAGTTTAACTCTAAACTGTCTAGTAAAAGGAAGCCGACTATTTTCGTACTGACGTACTAATGGACGATGACTCACACGGTGAAGGTCGGTCACGGACGTTGATGTTATGGTGTTTAATATTACATCATGTTTATTTTATCAAATAGATTTAGTCTCTTTGATCTAGTGGTCGCAAGGACGACTGTTGAGGTCCCAGGCACGTTCCCGGTTTAGTAATAATAAACAGTAGATAAAGAAAGAAAAAAAAATATTTTAATAAAAAATTAGCAAATAAATGTTCATAATAATCATCATCTGCCTCGCCTTTTTTTCAACTATGTTGGGGTCGGCTTCCAGTCTAACCGGATCATGGAACGACTGCCTATCTGACCTCCACAACCAAGTTAGTACTGGGATAGCCCTTGATAAGACTGGTTGTCAGTCTTTTTGGGCCACTGGCTACCTGTAACGACTGTCAAAGATCTACGGATGACACCCGGGACCAACGGCTTAACGTTTTTTTCCGAGGCACGGAGGAAACTCGGTATGTAATGGGCGGTCACACATCCACAGACCAACCTAGGCAAGAACGGCTTAGCCTAAAGATCGACCCGAGCGGCTGTTATTAATAATAATAATAATAACAGATTTACCAAATTTTTTAAAATTTAAATAGTTAAATATTATACTGCAAGATTTCAAGGATACCATCGTTTTCTTTTATATCAATATTATTACCAAACACCGAAATAAAAATGAAATTAAGCAGAAAATTAAAGAAAAAAACCAATACATGGAATTGACACAATATGACATCTCACGTGTCTGTCAAAAATTTTAGAAGAATCGAATATATATGAAGATAAATAAATGTTGACGAGATCAGCTACACGACGAGCACGCCTATTGCCTCCGGACCCGTCGCTCAGCTCCGCCTCGCCGCCGCCGGAATCCAGCCCCACCGTGAGTGCTGTGACACCGGCCGTGGCAGTTGCGTCGTGCTCGAGCGATGAGTATTTCTCTCCGCCGACGACGCCACCACCTGTTCGTCGACGGGGAGGACGCCGGCCGCCGGACGGTTTAGGACCTCGAGGCCCACCGGCCTCTGATAGGGTCCCAGCTCCCGGCGGGAGTGTGCAGCGCATGCGATGGACGCAATCCATCAATGAAAACGTCATGCGCTCATACTATGGGGCTACAGAGGGAGGAAACAACCTGACCGCGTACCGTGTTCGGATGCTCTCTCTGTTTCAGGTGCTTGAGCCAGCTGTCAACGTGTCGGCACAACGACTATCGGATCAGGTGCGAGTCATCCAGCGTAACCGTATGTTGGATGACACTGTACTTGATCGCCTGCGAACTGAAACGCTGAGTAGCCATGTCATTACCCCGTCGGCGCAGGCTGTGGTACTACCACAGTCTAGCACAATACCTAATCGCGATAACGACGTGAGTAATGACATGGTTACTAATGTAAGTACCCAGTGCAATGAGGAAATGAGGAGTGCTTTGGAGGGTGCGATTCGAGAATATCGGTTCATGCAACCCGACCTTAGACCACGCATACCTCGTTTGCCCATGCATAACAAAAATAGGGCGCTGGTGGCTGTACTGGATTCGCAGTTGTCAAACTATTTTGACAACTGCGAAGACCTCACCGATGCTCACTCAATCCTGTATTGTGCGGCTGTGGCGGCATGTCGTGTAGCTCATGTCAAATTTTCAGATGACAGAGCTACACGACCTAAACCAGCCGTTCCGCCATGGCAGTACAGGATTGAACGACGTATTGGTGGGGCCAGAGCACTCATCGGCAAACTGATCTGCTTCAGGGAGGGCAATACTCGCCCTAGAGTGATACGTTTTGTGAGGCGGGCATTCTCGGGGACTGATATCAGTCCTCGAGACTACATGTCCCGTATCACAGAGCGCATCGACTTCCTGAAGCAGAAAGTGTATGCATGGGCAAGCCGTATTCGTAGGTATAAGCGGCGGGTGGACCGATACACTCAGAATCGCACTTTCCAAAGAGATGAAAGGTGGGTATATAGGACTTGGGAGCGACCGGACCAAGGTGTGGCTGACACGCGCATACCGGATGATGATGCCATGTGCTCGTTCTGGCGCAGCATCTGGTCGGTGCCTGTTAGCCATACCGAGGGTGAATGGACTCGGGAGGTTGAGCAAGCGTGCGATCTAGTGCCAGAAATGGGGGCAATCACTATCAGCCCCCAAGACGTAGTTCGTGCAGTCCGTCCGTTGCCTAACTGGAAATCTCCAGGGCCGGATGGGCTGCACAACTTTTGGATTAAATGGTTCACTAGGTCGCACGCTCGCCTGGCGATCCTGTTCCAGTCAGCCTTAGAGTCAGGGTCACTGCCAGAGTTCCTGACAACAGGTATAACCCACCTGCTCCATAAATCGGGTAGTACTGCGGAGCCCAAAAATTATAGACCGATTACCTGTCTTCCGACGGTCTATAAAGTTCTTACGTCCATTTTGAGAGCTAAAATTAACAAACACATTGATGACAATTCTATCATGTCCGCTTCTCAAAATGGATGTAGGAACGGGTCCCGCGGTACTAAGGAGCTACTCCTCATTGATATGGCCATTAGTCAACAGGTTCGCCGTTCCCGACGGGATCTGTCGACATGTTGGATAGACTATAAGAAGGCCTATGACTCGGTGCCACATACATGGCTCATGAGGGTGCTAGAATTGTATAAAGTTGATGCAACTCTGCGCACCTTCCTGATGTCATGTATGGGGCAATGGAGGACAGTCCTTCGCTATCCAGGATGTCGGCAAATCCAGAGGAATAGCGAGCCGATAAGGATAGAGCGAGGTATATTTCAGGGCGATAGTTTGAGTCCACTTTGGTTCTGCTTAGCCTTGAATCCTCTTAGCACGCTGCTGGAGGATTCAGGTCTAGGCTATCAGTTGAGGAGAGGTGGTCAAGTTATATCTCACCTCCTTTATATGGATGACCTGAAACTCTTTGCCCCCAACGATTTGCAACTGATGGAGCTACTGAAGGTAACTGAAACTTTCAGTAGCGCCATCAGGATGGAATTTGGTGTGGACAAATGTGCGGTCATGCATGTAAAGCGAGGGGAGATTGTGGAATCTGTGGGAACCCAGCTCTCGGATTCCATAAATCTTAGATCCCTCTCAGCAACCGAAACCTATAAGTATTTGGGTATGTCGGAAGCGCTGGGCATCAATGTTGCTGACATGAAGCAATCGTTGAAGGAGCGCTTCTTTGGCCGCCTGAAAAAAGTATTTAATAGTCTTTTATCAGGCGGCAATAAGGTACGTGCCTTCAACGGTTGGGTCATGCCGGTTCTGATGTACTCTTTCGGCATACTTAAATGGACTCAAACAGAACTAGACGCCCTGGATAGGAGGGTCCGTACATTGTTGACGGCATATCGAATGCATCACCCGCGTTCTTCTGTTATGAGACTGTATATCCCGCGGAAGTGTGGGGGTCGAGGCTTTTTAAACGCTAAGACTCTCCACAATCGCGAGATATGCAGTCTCAGGGAATATTTCCTTGAAACCGACGTGGGGATGCATCGAGATGTGGTCGCAATGGACAAGGGCCTCACCCCGCTTTCCTTGGCTAAAGAGAACTGGCGCAAACCCTTAGTGCTTGACACTAACGACCGCATGGAGGTATGACAGAGTAAAGAGCTTCACGGACGCTTT
The DNA here is from genome assembly GCA_905163415.1 of Noctua fimbriata. Lineage (NCBI taxonomy): Eukaryota > Metazoa > Arthropoda > Insecta > Lepidoptera > Noctuidae > Noctua > Noctua fimbriata. Next base: position 16,603,616 of record LR990929.1, read on the forward strand.
TTCCGGGCCCTGCATGGGCCCGATGTAGACCTATCAGCGTCCGTAGCCTGGCTACGTTCCGGGGACCTCTTCGGAGAAACCGAAGGTTTTGTTTGTGCAATTATGGATGAAGTTATGATGACGAATAACTACCGGAGATTTATTGTGAAGGACGGTACGGTTGACATATGTCGGGCATGCCACCGTCCAGGCGAATCAATCCGTCACATTATCTCCGGGTGTTCTCGTCTGGCTAACGGAGAGTACTTGCATAGACACAACCTTGTAGCCAGGATTATCCATCAGCAACTTGCTCTAAAATACAACCTTGTGGAATCGGAAGTGCCGTACTATAAGTATGTGCCCGACCCAGTTCTCGAAAATGGCAGTATCACATTGTACTGGGATCAATCCATCATCACTGACAGGACTATTGTAGCCAATAAGCCTGATATAGTGGTGGTGGATCGATCAGAGCGGCGCACAATGATTGTTGACATAACGGTCCCGCATGATGAGAACCTCGTGAAAGCCGAGAAAGATAAGAAAATCAAGTATCTTGACTTGGCTCGCGAGGTTGTCGACATGTGGGATGTGGACTCAGCGATCATTGTGCCGATAGTCGTATCAGCCCATGGCTTAATTGCCAAGAGCCTCGACCAATACCTGAGGAGGCTCTCGTTAGGCAGCTGGATCAAGGGCTTGATTCTCTCTGGAGCCCTGACCCCCGGTAGCTTGGACCCTGTTCCCGATACCGATGGGCTACAATTTTTTATATTTTTAAATGTTTTTTATATATTTTTTTTAAGAAATATTTAAAAATGTAAACTAATTTGTAAAAATTTAAATAAAGGAAATAATAATAATATTCCACAACTATCACACAACGCCGTCTAGTCTCAAGCTAAGCATATAATAATAAATAATTAATTATTATAATAATATAAGGTCTAACTATTCATACACGAAATATTTTTTGGGAATCATCTAACGGCTGTAACGAAGCCATTTCAAGGGATTATTTTTTTTTATCTGAGTATATTTTTATAAAAAATAAATAATTTAAAATTACTTGACCCACAAAATAAATATTAGCTCCTTATTTTTGAACATCCATTACGCTAGTTTACTACGTCGTATTTACCAACTGTCATTGTTAGAATATGAGAGTAAAGGTGTTATTAAAAAAAAAGTCTCAAAAAAATTTAGAATTATAATAATTTCGTAAAAAAAAACACTCAGATATTTTTTTTCGTTGCTATGGCGACTTTGCGACTTATAGAAGTTACTCTTAAAATATTTCGTGTATGAAAAGATAGACCTTATATAGCCACGAGCTCCTCAACATTTATTTGTATAGGTACTTTAATAAAAAAATAAACAAATAAATGTTCATAATAACAAAATGTTTAAATGTTAGTATTTTTTTATTGCGATAATTATATTTATCTTTTCGTTTATTTTAAATTAAGTTCCAGGGTTTTGGTTAAAGTTCCTATGTAATGTGCGTTTATATAATATTTTTTCTTTATTTTCTCTCTTTCCTAGTTGTGGTCGGTTAATTTTAGTAGTTTACCAAAAAACATAACAAACAAAATGTGAGTTTCTAAATATAAAATCGCTGTCTACACCTTTGGGGAATACTGGCATGATGTAATGTTATGTTAGCTTGCATTGTTATTTCGATGTTAATCTTATCATTTCATTTTGATAAGAAATACACCTGTTTCATTGACAGACAAATTTTGTAGGTTATGTTTTTTAAAATGGCGACAAATTTCATCATGTTTTATCTTAATCCATCCTCCATTAATTCAATGTTTGTGACTGACGACATATTAACTATTCTATGTATGTGTTGTTTTATGAAAATGGTTTTTAGGGTACAGAAAGTTTGTGGTATAAAATTCTCTGTGTTTACAGAAAAATACTCAAAATAATCTATATATGAACGGTGTGACACATTGTGTTTTTCGCGCCAAACGCCAATGTCGTTCGTGCCTATGTCGCGACAAATGAGTCGGATGTAATTACATCCAACTGTGTCGCGCTCGCGACATTGAAAGTTCTATCACTACATTACATAACGCTTGTAATCGCCGAAGGGTTAGGCAGAGGTGTACTTAGGTACAACTAATAATGTGTCGGTGTAATAATAGTAGGTACGCCCACATTTCGCCAGTTATATTTAAGTTCCATATAATAGGGGGTGAGCCTATTTGCATCGACCAGGCTCAAATTCAGACTCATGAGAAATTCCTGAAGAAAAACCCAATAACATTTTGCCCGATCTGGGAATCGAACCCAAGAACTCATGCTCCGCAGTCTCGCTTGCGACCCTTGGACCAACGACGCAGTTCTATCACTTTAATTATGTTCTGCGTGTGTGTCCCATGAGTTTCGTTCTAATCCTGGGAGGTGCAAGCGGCTCTGCAGGATGGGCACTGGCAGTGACGCATATCCTGTGAAAGGGTTCCACACTGGCAATGTGTTTTGGATGAGTCTAGGACACGGTATTCGGTCGGAGTTTGATTAAATAAATGGGTACAAAGATGTAAAAACTGAGATGTTGAAAAAAAGCACTTACACCTAAAACTGTTACAGCGCCTAATCCAGTGTCATTGCAATATATAGGTAATTAATATACTGCGTATTGCAGCACACAGCGCTATTTAATTATTTTTAATTTCAAATTCGCCTTACCTACATTACAAATTTAAACTTACATTACCTTACATAACAGAATACTGACAGGTTTAACAGCGGTAAACTAGGCACAGCCTGTGTCTTGGTTGCCAGACACTACCACAAAGTTTAATTCTGAATTATTGATTAATCTATCCAAACAGCGAAATATTTGACAGCAATGTGCAAAGTTGCCAACTTTCAGAATATACAGCCTTCATTGAGGTTCTCATTATAACAAAGAACTACAAGCCTATCAAAAATAAACAATCCCAATTTTAATTTTAACTTAACGAATTTGAACTTTAACGAGTCCCGACGCCATTTTGTTATTGCACAGGTTGTTGCAATTCGTCCGTGACGTCACACTTCCGGTTGCTAGCGGTTGCACAGTCTGTTGATACATGCAGAATATTAATTTTGCACCTAGATTACAATTTATATTTTAATGAAGTTGGTTCAGTGAAGTGGGTTTCATTCTCTGAATTTTATTTTGGTGGCAACTCTGACTCATTTTGTAGGGGTCTCCCATTGTAATTCTGTAGGGATAGGTGTAATTGAGTATACGAATTGATGTATAATACTGATCTTAATTAGCAAACCATTCAATATACAAGGTGTAAACAGACCTTTGGGGGAGGCCTATGTCCATCAGTGGACGTCTTTCGGCTGAAATGATGATGATGATGATGATGAAACAGACCCTTCACATAGCAAACACAGTATCCTGAAAGCGTTTGCTGAACGATTCGACTGTCAGTACGTGAACCACTGCTGCATGGTTCACGTTCGTACTAATTTTAAGATATTGTTTTAATTTTGAATTTTGATTTTTAAATTTTATTTTGTTCTTAATTTAATTTTGATTTTGTTTTTACTTTTATTTTGATTGTTTTTAATTTTAATTTGGATTATGTTTTTAATTTTAATTTGGATTTTATTTTTAATTTTATTTTGATTATGTTTTAATTTTAATTATGTTTTTAATTTTAATTTGGATTTTGTTTTTAATTTTATTTCGATTATGTGTTTAATTTTAATTTGGAATTGATTTTTTATTTGTACCTATGATCCAAAGGGGATTGAAATAAAGATATATAATAATAATAATAATAGCCGTCAACCAAGCATTCTGTTCATCAAACTAAGTAACTTTACGCAAAAATCATTGCTGGGAAACTACTTTTTTTTGCGGTGAAAAATCACGTTTTACGGTAGGACTTGATGGAACGTTCTCAAAACATCGTGCTGAGGGGTGGATTGAATAGTAGGGTCGTGGATGTTTAAAGTAAAAATCTTACATTAAAAACATGTATTTAAAAAAAGTTGGAACTTTGACCCCCAATATCTCCGTAACTAGAAGGTTCCCAGGTACGGTCTAGAACAAAAAAATGATCGCAAAGACGGGGAGAACAAGTGACTTTCGGCTATGTTAAGGGTCTATTTACACCCTTTATACAATATTATTTTTAGTATATGCGAAACCTGAATATAGTTTGTTCAGAATAAGTAACTGAATCGATTCCAATAATTTTTAAACAATGTTATATTTTTTGCCAAAAATATTAAAAAAAGTTAAAAGTTGGACACCGAGCTACTTTGAGTACCTATCGCACTAATTTAGGTACCTACTGCCAAATTATTATTATCAATGAACTCAAGACGACGCTAGAGGCGCGCGCTGCGTGGTGACAACGTTTTTGTGCGGACAACTAGGTAACAGAACAAGCTTATAACTTTGAGATTTTTCATGATACAGTTTTGAAATTTTGTACATAGATTCTTTACATAAAAATACTAGACACGTGTATCAGGTTTCGCATATACTAAAACTAATGTTGTATACTCAGGCTACTTACACATACAAACATAGGCATAGTTCTATGACACCCACACTACAACTCTTTTTTAACTTTAGTTCGCTCGAAGGGGGGAGCCAGTTGCCGAGCACATTACCATACTCCTAGTTACTACTGAGGAATCCCTAATGAAAAAACCCAATAACACTGCCTGACCTGCGAATCGAAACCACGACCTCATACTTAGCTATAACGTTGCAACCACTAGCTAGACTAATGAGACAGTTTTGGATTACGTTTATCAATTCTTTCTTTCTTTATCGTGTGGTTAGTGCCTAACCTGGTGTCAGAGTTTATATGCCGCCCATGGTCCTTGGCTTTACATGCCGTCAAGAAATATCTGTCAGGCCTGCTGGTTTTCTCACGATGTTTTCCTTCAACGAAGCAAGTGATAATTATATAATAAATGTTCTGGCGGTTTCCAGGCTTTGAGTAAAAACAGTTTATGCAACAAACAAATAACTGTTGGTCTGTTTATGTTCACCGGAACATAATTTTGGGTACTGGATATTGACGCACATGAATCTTAAAATCAGAGGTGCGTGTCATGGGTTCGAACTTGAGACTTGTGACTTGGCAGGCTGACGGTCACACCACTTGGCTATCACTGCTATGTTTATCACTTGAGGCATAAAGATTTTTTTATTATGACTCAAGTATAAAATAAATTATGCTCGAAAACAGTTTGCTACAAGATTATACACGATTTTCAACAAGATTTACAGGCGCACCAGGAGTATTACACATACCGACACATCCTTGATCTCTCTAGTTTCCACAAACATGTTAACAGTCCTTCAACTAACCATCAAAACTGACATTTACAAATCCACATCTACATACAAAAGCCCCTAAGCCTAACGCGAACGTGCGACATTAGCGTAGGTAAACTTCATTTCGAAAGATTATTGAATCGAAAATCTGATAGTGTTTTGGTTTAAATTTGTGACAGTCACAATTTATATCGCCTAATTGGCTATAGAACCGTAAAATAAAACGTGATGTGCGAAACGCGTATTTTAAATGGTCAAGTCATTAGAATTGTATTTTAATTTATAAAGCAGTGATAGCCTAGTGGTGTGTGTGACAGTTAGACTCAAGTTCGAATCCAAGACACGCACCTCTGATTTTTCGGATTCATGTGCGTATTGTATAATTATCACTTGCTTCGGTGAAGGAGAACTTCATGAGAGAACCAGCAAGCCTGAAAGATATTTCTCGACGGTGTGTAAAGCCAAGTCAGAGGCTCATGGGCGGTATAAAAACTCTCGACACCAGGTTAGGCACTAGCCATACGAAAAAGAAAGAAGATTAAAAAAAAAAACAACAAAAACAAAACGGGGGTCTATATTTTATAACCGTCATCATCATCATCAGCCCGGAATCAGCCACTGCTGGGTACAGGCCTCCCCTTTTTTCTGCCACACTTCCCGGTTCTCTGCGTCCCTCATTCAGGTGTTTCCCGCGACTTTGGCGATATCGTCGACCCAACGATCTTTAGGACAGCTCTGATTTCTTTGGACTTACCTTGGCCGCCACTCGGTCATAGCCTTGCTCCATCGGCCATCTCCGCGTCTAGCCGCCCGCCCGCATCTCCGACGTCGTAGAAGCACGTTACGCACTCGATCTAAGAGGGTTATATTATATTGTAACCATAAATAATGTTATGCTTTACTTAGTTTTAGTATATGCGAAACCTGAAACACGTGTCTAGTATTTTTATGTAAAGAATCTATGTACAAAATTTCAAAACTGTATCATGAAAAATCACAAAGTTATAAGCTTGTTCTGTTACCTAGTTGTCCGCACAAAATCGTGGTCACCACGCAGCGCGCGCCTCCAGCGTCGTCCTGAGCTCATTGATAATAATTTGGCAGTAGGTACCTAAATTATTGCGATAGGTACTTAAAGACGCTCGGTTTCCAACTTTTAACTTTTTAAATATTTTTGGGAAAAAATATGACATGGTTTAAAAATTATTGGAATCGATTCAGTTACTTATTCTGAACAAACTATATTCAAGTTTCGCATATACTAAAAATAATGTTGTATATTCATTTTAATGTATTTATCGTGAGTTATGTGATTTAAGCAGTGATTTGATTAAATTGTCATTTTTGTCGACTTTACCCGACCTTACTAAGGTAAGGTCGGGTAAAGTCGACAAAAATGGGCCGGTCTTACTATGGGTGCTTGCCAATCTCCTTTACATTCTGTTTACTCCGCGCGTTCATGCTAGCCCAACGGGACGTCAGAGAATATAATTAGAACTGCAGCCACTGTTTCAACCTAATTTCAATTCAAGCTGGAAATTAGACCGGCTTTAGACTAGACTTAGATAATTTCAGACTGCGCTCCGCTAGGCAAATATTAAGGTTGAGCGTATAATGTGGCAATCTTAGAAATGGAGCCGGTAGACATTGTAGCTTGGGATTTTGGGGAGAACATGCGACTGGTTAAGGTGCAGTCTTTTTATGGCAACCTAAACGCCATCTGTTCAACACTTTGGGTATTACGAGGTGTTATGTTTTGTCTAAACGTCTATATTTTATTTATCTAACTATGATTCAGAAGAAAAGGTAAGAATTACTCTAGTTATGTGAGTCACAATCTTATACTTATGTGTGATTTTTTTTTTTCACATAGCATTTGTATTTATTTGATATTGATTTGAATTGTGTTATGTATAGTACAAGAATTAGTATATCTACTTGATAAAGAATTTCTTTTCGTGAGGTCTCCGAAAGAACCCTATCTATGTATAGAATTCACAGCTGCCATAACCCTATTACGCGATTTTTAAGACACTTCACCAAATGATCACAATATTGAATACACCTATGCGCGCAATGTTTTGCGTGCATTACCGTACGCGCTACCGTTAACAGCGATTTTTCATACCGAAAATGAAATTTATGTTGCAATGATTTTTGCCCAGTTACATACAAACATCGGTACATTGTATAACATGCTTCTTCTTTATCATGTGGTGCCTGATGTCAGAGTTTTTATGCCACCCATGTGCCTCTGACTGGGCTTTACATGCCGTCAAGAAATATCAGGCATGCTGGTTTCCTCACGATGTTTTTCTTCACCGAAGCAGGTGATAATTATACAATACGCACATGAATCCGAAATATCTGAGGTGCGTGTCTTGGGTTCGAACTTAAGATCTATGATTTGGCAGTCCGATGGTCACACCACTTGGCTATAACTGTGTAATTTGCTTATTTTGCAATAGAATGCTGAGATAACGACTATGTAAATAATCCCTTAACACCTTGTATGGAATAATTAAAAACATCGCCCCGTAACTTGTCGCACGGATTCTAAGTCGGGTTCAAACGTTGCGGTTGTGTGTCCCGGCCGATAGCGAGTACCACCCAGCCTAGAAGGACTAGCACCCCGCCTATAAGGCTCAACGCACCGATTTAAATAACACTGTGAAATCGACAGTTATTGGGCAGACTATGTGCCCTAGCTGTGATATAGGTCTGTGGTTAGATTCAGACAGGATCGATATGTCTGGAACTTTTTTATTACAAAAACAAAAAACAATTGAATTGACATTTTTTTTTCTGGCGCATAGACGTTCAGTAAAATCAGTCTTTAATAATCGGGCTGCTTGGACTCTTTTTTTCGGCCAGTGGGAGTGGGCTGTCATGCACAACGCGGCTTCTAATTTTTTTAACATGTATAAGGACATTATATAACATTAGTTTTAGTATATGCGAAACCTGAAACAAGTGTCTAGTATTTTTATGTAAAGAATCTATGTACAAAATTTCAAAACTGTATCATGAAAAATCACAAAGTTATAAGCTTGTTCTGTTACCTGGTTGTCCGCGCAAAAACGTGGTCACCACTTAGCGCGCCCGCGTGCGCGCCTCCAGCGTCGTCTTGAGCTCATTGATAATAATAATTTGGCAGTAGATACCTAAATTATTGCTATAACTTTTTGTAAATATTTTTGGGACAAAATATAACATAGTTTAAAAATGATTGGAATCAATTCAGTTACTTATTCTGAACAAACTATATTCAGGTTTCACATATACTAAAAATAATGTTGTATGCATAACATAACATCACGCCTGTAATCCCTGAAGGGTTAAGCAGAGGTGTACCTAAATAGTCCACCTACATTTCGCCAGTTATGTTTGAGTCCCACGTAATAGGGGGCGAGCCTATTACCATCAACCAGGCACACATCCAGAAACCGTGGCTGCTACTGAGAACTTCCTGATTGAAAAACGCAATAACACTTTGCCCGACCCGGGAATCGAACCCAGGACCTCATGTTCAGCAGTCGCGCTTGCGACAGACCAACGAGGCAGTCATAAGGACATGCGACTTAACAAACCACGTAAAGTAAATAACGCGCTTGCCGGTTTGAAGAATTGCACGGTTCAGGGCCTAATTCACTAGAACAAATCTTGGAGAGAGACCTTAGCCCAACAGTGGGATAACGCAAACTAACTTTAAAAACAAGACTTCCTATTCGTTTTCCCCCAATCACAGAAAAGAAAAATCAATTTAAACGACAGTCGTGTTGCTAGAAGTAAAAATCCTCTGACTGCCTCGTTGGCCTAGTGTTCGCAAACACGACTGCTGAGCATGGGGTTCTGAGTTCGATTCCCAGGTCTGGCAAAGTGTTATTCGGTTTTTCCACCAGGAAGTTCTCAGTAGCAGCCGCAGAGTCTGTATTTATGCCCGGTTGATGGCAATAACCTCGTCCCCTATTACATGGGACTTCAACATAACAGGCGAAAGGTGGGTGTACTATAAGGTACATGTACCTCTAACTAACACTTCGGGTATTACAGGTGTGATGTTATGTTATGTAAAAGTCATCTCTCCTCACTTAAGATTTATAATAAACACCCTCAAACTCAAAGCATTTATTTCAATTAGGGGAATTATAAAACGAGCGATTAAAAAAAAGCTTTGCGACTGATGATGACATACTGTATTAATAACTTGAGCGGTATGAATTTGAGTAAGCCAAAAATTAACTAAACTAACGACGAATATTGATTAATAATAAAATCCAGAACGAGCTTACAAAAAGTGGATTGTGATAAATCCATTTCATATATTAAAATTTTATCCGAGCGACTACATTACTAAGTGAGCGACTGGAAATACAGAGAGGGCAACTTCAATTTAGGTTAGGTTAGGTTAGGTTAGGTTATTGTATTTTAAGTAATTCAAATTAATGTTTGTAAGATACTATTCTGTTGATTTTTCGTCACTTACAGTCAGTAGCTCACTTAGTAATTATATAACCCAAATTAATTAATTTTGATTAATTTTTTTTGTGTATTTTAATTAATATTAAACATAAATTTAAAACTATAGACTTAAAGGAATACTGCTGTCCTAATTATATCGAATGCTGTGGAATTGAAATAACAGAACATAAGCTAAATATTATATGTATTTATAGATCACCAAAGAATAGCTTAGATGCGCTAACCACTTTTTTCTATAATTTCGAAGGTATGCTACAAAAAGTCTGCACCAATAATAATAAAAAAATTGTGATATGTGGTGATTTTAACATAGATACTTTAAAAAAAACGCGTCTTTCATCACAGTTTGAAAATCTTTTATTGAACTATAATTTAAAATTGAGTGTTAAACAACCTACTCGAATAATTAGTGGTACATGTATTGATAATATTATACATAATATTAGAGGCAGTAAAAGTGAGGTATTAGAGTTGGCTTTATCTGATCATACAGCACAGATTACGAAATGTCCAGTAAAAAAAACATATACAATTACTCACTGGTACTCATTAAAGCGAGATTATAGCTTAGAAAATATATACAAATTTAAAAATGCTATACACAGCCTTACCTTTGATAATGTCTATGAATGTTTAGACCCTGATGAAGCCTTTAATAAGTTTAATCATTTATTTAAACTTTTCTATGATTTATGTTTCCCTATAATTAAAATTAGAATACCTATTAGAAAGAAATTAAACTGGGTCACAAAAGGTATCAAATTATGTTGTAAACGCAAGCGAGACATGTTATGGCAATTACGAAGACATAAAACTCCGGAAAACAAAGAAAAACTAAAGACATACACAAATCGGCTCAAAAAAATCATCTGTCTCACACAAAAATCAAGAAATAACTTTTATATTAATAACTCCAAAAATAAAATGAAAGCTACCTGGCAGACCATAAATAAAAATAAATTAAACTGTCCAAAAGAAGATATTTCTAAAATAACTATCAATAACAAAGAGATAAAAGACCCACTAGAAATTGCAGAAGCGTTCAATAATTATTATATTGATTTAGTTCAACCGCTAAATAGTAGTAAAAATTCTGACTTATCATTTATTACTAACACAGCTAATTCAATGTTTATGCCGGCTACAATCCCTGTCGATATATACAAAATTATCGGAACCTTAAAAAACACCAATAGTGCAGGTTATGACGAGATTATTACTAAAGTAATAAAAAGTGTAGCTGTTGAAATATCTCCTGTTCTTAGTTTCATTATAAATTTATGCATAGAAAATGGTACATACCCTAAAGATTTAAAGATATCTGTAATAAAACCACTATATAAGAAAGATGACAGACAAAATCCTAAGAATTATAGACCTGTAGCTTTAATACCAATTTTCTCAAAAATTTTTGAAAAAGTCATTTATAACAACCTGTATAATTTTTTGGAAAAGAATCAAATATTTGCAGAAGAACAGTACGGCTTTAGAAAATGCAAAAACATAAATATGGCAATATATAGCTTTGTAAATAAAGTTATAACAAATATGGATAGACGGACACGTGCGACTGCCTTGTTCATGGATATGTCCAAGGCATTTGATTTTGTAGACTTTAACATACTTTTGTCTAATTTAGAAAAATATGGAGTAAGGGGCAATGTATTAAAATTAATTGAATCGTATCTAAAAAATAGGTATCAAATAACTAGCATAACAAAGATCTGCCACAAAACAAAATTAGAACTAACGTACCAATCGAAACCAAGAAAAACGAACTTTGGTGTACCTCAGGGTAGCGTCCTTGGCCCGCCATTGTTCCTCGTATACATAAACGATATGCCTAAAGTTATTCAACATCCCATGACCTTGTTCGCAGATGATAGTACAATTTTTTTCACAGTACAAAATAGGGAACCACATAGTTATGAAATGGATATAAATCTAAATATAAACAGGTTAATAACATGGTTAAATAATAACAATCTTAATGTAAATTTAGATAAAACCTATGTTATGTCATTTAAACAAAGAATTAATCAAGATAAACTTAATATTAAATATGCTGACAAAAATATAGAAGAAACAAAGCACACAAAGTTCCTGGGACTCTATATAGACGAAAATATGAAATGGAGTAAACACATTGAACATATAATAAAAAGACTAAATCAGTTCCAGTACGCTCTGTATAATCTCAGTAAAATAGCAAGTCGCGAAACCGTACTAACAGCATATCATGCATACGTGTCTTCTACATTACGCTATGGCATAATGTTCTGGGGAAATTCATCAGATAGGGAGCTAGTGTTTAAGGCACAAAAAAAGTGTTTAAGAGCAGTATGCCAAATAAAAACTACTGATAGTTGTAGACCACACTTCATTGACCTAAGAATAATGACTTTTCCATCTCTATACGTATTTGAAGTAGCAATGTTCGTTAAAAAACACTTAAATTTATTTGAAAACCTAACTAGTAAACGTCACCGGGACAAAATTCACCCTATGCCTCATAAGACAGCATTATACGCAAAAAGCTTTATGGGAATGGCTCCAAAAATCTATAATATGATACCCATGACTATAAGAGTTGAGAATGATGTTAACAAATTCAAAAGAATGCTAACAGACTTTATGGTTAAAAAAGCGTACTATTCCATTGGTGAATTTTTAACAGACAATTTAAATAAATAATAGGTATTAATATATATTTAGGTATGTCGTTGTGTGAGTCAAATGTCCGATTTATTTAAGCTTAATTCTATCTAAGGGTGTAATGTAATAGTATTTTATTTAATTTTAATGATATTATGGCATTTAATTTAATTCGAATAATAATTTGAATTTAATTATTACTTTTGTCTTTTTTAAATTAGTTTTATAAGTATCCGAAATTTGTATGCCTATTAGGTTAAACATAGCGATCCTGACAAAACTGGAATTAGATCTTATTATATTGTACCTATGTTTCACAAATAAATAATTTAGCTTAATTCTATCTAAGGGTGTAATGTAATAGTATTTTATTTAATTTTAATGATATTATGGCATTTAATTTAATTCGAATAATAATTTGAATTTAATTATTACTTTTGTCCTTTTTAAATTAGTTTTATAAGTATCCGAAATTTGTATGCCTATTAGGTTAAACATAGCGATCCTGACAAAACTGGAATTAGATCTTATTGTATTGTACCTATGTTTCACAAATAAATAATTTGAATTTGAAATAATTTGAATTTGAATTTGACACTTAAAATTGTAATTTACAGTCACTCGTTTTATTGCTACCCTTTCAATTAGACCATCACAGGCACTTTTGACTGTCAAAAAAAACAAAAAAAGCGAAGCTACAGTCACAGTCACAAGGCATAATAACTTGAGAAAGTACTGTAGTTGCACATACCAAAGCGTAGATCTCTATGGAGAAGAATGGACAAGAAACTCCATGGACACTCTTTTAAAGATCAATAGCCCAGCACATTGCCGATTTTCAACTACATTTTATTCAAAACCATTATGTAAAAACTACATACATACTATGACCTGAAGTTCTCAATTTCAACACAAGCGAACTCGCTGACAAAGGCTAGTCAAATACGAAATTTACCCAAAATTTGACATACCACTCTACATTAAATACAACTTCTGTTCCCTTAGAAATAAGGTTGAAAATCGAGTGTAAGAAAATGCAAATAAGAAGTCACGTAGGTCGTTACTTCCGCTAGTTGTCGGGATACGGGATTTGTAGGGTGACCATGGCTTGTAGTAATTTGTTGTGTGTCAGGACAGGGATTTTATGATGTGTGGTCCGATGGGTTTTTGTTGGGCGAAGGAAAGTGGGTTATTTTGGTAGTTTGTACTTTTTTTTTTAGGATTAGTTTCTCTTTTGCTGTTTGGTAGACTCATTTCATGTATGGCAATCTTAACAAACTAAATAAAATTGAAGGTCTGTTTGTAATTTCAAAATAACAGATTTTTACTGAATGCATTTATGCAAGTACATAATAAAAAAAAAACTTTTTTTTTGTCTGTCTGTCTGTTGTTCCGGCTAATCTCCGTAATTGCTGGACCGATTTATACCGGCGGGACTTTTAGTGGCAGATAGCTGATGTTATAAGGACTAACTTAGCCAAAGTTAGTTTATTTTATAAAAAGGATTAGTGTTCGGTGTAAAAAAATCAAACCTTTGGAATTTCACGCTAACGAAGGTCGAGGGCAACAAATAGTAGTTAATAAACCATAAAGCGGTCTTCCAAGACGTTGTCTGTTTCTAAGTACTAGAAAGATTTACTTTAGACAATAATATCATCTTAGACTAGTTTGGTTTTGATACCTAATTCTGACTCTGGCTTGCTACGCTCTGCCATGACAAACACGTAATGCGTATGCTCAATATAAAAAATCTAATAACTAGTAGGTTTTCATTTTTGACACCGACACACAAAATTGATAATTCTGCCCAGCTGCATTCAAAATAAAATAACAAATAACTGTGGGTTTATTTATTTATTTATTGGTTCACCAAAACCAATAAATAAATAAATAAACCCACAGTTGATTGGGAACTATGAGTAATAATAAGACCCAAAGTTACAAATGCTTCTTTTGGGTTAGCTCGTTCCATCGTCGACCTCATCTCTGTCCTCAGGACTAGATTGAGGTCATACAGAAAAAAAAAAAAAAAATGAATTTTTATTTTTAGGTTTAAAATTAAATAAGGTGATTTTTACTCACATATTTTACAGCCTATCATTGCACCTGACGAACAAATATCCCATTTTTTACCCCCGACTCAAAAAGAGGGGTGTTGACCTCAATGTGAGTGTGTGTATGTCTCTGGCACCGTAGCTCTTAAACGAGTGAACCGATTTGGATGCAGTTTTTTTATTTGAAAGCTAGTCTCTTGGCAATGGTTCTTAGATACGTTTTTATCAAAGTCGGTGCAGCCATTTACTAGTTATGGGGGATGAAAGTGGGTATGAAAATCTAATATTTTCAAATATACCCAAGTGGGGTATCAAATGAAAGCAAATAATGTGTATATTACAATTAGACTTGTATTATCAAAATTAGTTCAGCCATTTTAGACATGGATTGAAAGTGGTGATGAATAATCGAATATTTTTAAATATACCCAAATGAGGTATCAAACGACTTTATTGACTTTTCAAATGTTTGTTCGCTTTTCTTTGTTGCGATGAGGGTTTTTAAATTTTAAATTTAATTTTTTGACATTATATTATTTATTACTTAATCAGTCATTATTTAATTAAGAAATAATAAAATCCTGTTAAAAACTAATCAAGCACAGTCACCCTACCCGCGCAAACTTACTGCCGCAACTTTAAAGTAGTGATTTTCTAACGACTTCTAAATGGCTCCATTCTGCTAGTTTATCCTTACTGAAAATGTACAAAAACTTGTTTCTTTTTTCAGTCAGTTTGTTAAAGAACAATTCTAGTCACTTTTAAGCTTATTATTCAAGGCATGGTTAGACTGGAAGCCAACCCCAACATAGTTGGGAAAAGGCTAGCCTTTTAGCCATTCTGCCTAGGCAGATGATGATGATATTCAAGGCATGGTTGGTAATGTATTAAATTATATTGCTTTAATTAGTAACACATAAACATAACATTAGCCTGTAATCTCTGAAGGACACAACACAACACCACGGCACGCCGCCGCCAACGTGTGACGGCACGACGGTACGGCGCGGCGCCGTGACGCATCACGACGGCGCCACGACACATATTTAGACTCCGTGAAAAATTCCTGATGGAAAAACCCAATAACACTTTTCCCGATCTGGGAACCGAACCCAGGACCACATGCTCAGCAGTTTAATTAGTAAGGTCTGACTTTTGAAGACGTCGTCATAGTTCCGGGCTTCGTAACGACTATTGCAAATGCTACAAAATAAACAATAGATTGCCGACAATGGCTTTCTATCTCTCCCATTCCTGAAACCATATTTTTGATGAACAAAATTTGACTGACCAGGCTGGTTGTATTGGTGACGTTCCTTAGGGTCAGCTGCATAATACCAAATGGCGGGCGTGTAGGACCAGATGTATCTTCCTAAAGTGTCGATGACAATTTAAATTGATCAGCCTAAAATTAGGCGACGAGTTTTGCACTTTCAGTAGCGTCGATCAGCTCCTGTGATGTGCAAACAACAGGACAGGCAGGGCACGATATCAAGTCCCATCGTTTGTGGGGTCACATTCACTAACCAACCAGTTGTATGAACGTGGACGAAGGACCAAAAAAAGTCTGGGTCCGTATCAGGTGGCGTTCTGAAGTTTCTGCTTACCTTCATGGGAAATTGGCGTAAGTTTATGTACTTAAAAGAGTATACTCAGATGGTTTGGTCATGTAGAGAGGATGAGTGAAAGGCACACATATAGATAGACCTAGATAACGCAAGTATCACGATCTGTATGAAAACCAAGCGTGCCATTTTTTGACTACCTATTATGACGTCACAAGCACTATTTAGTGATGGGAAAATCAAACCGATTCGTCCTACCCCCCGCCATGACGCTCACTGACGTCCGACTAGCGCTATGCTCCGATGCAGACTGAGTTCGAAATTGGCTACTTACGATTTTTGTACGTAAGCTACATAATAATATGGCACGTGAAGTAGTTGCTCTCGCGTTATCTAGGTCTATCTATATCTGTGTGAAAGGCAACTAACAAAAGGTATTTACAAGACAGATGTGAGCAACACCGGGAGGGGACGCCCTAGAAGGACATGCACTGAACTTATTGGTGAGGTTCTTCAGAAAGGAGAGGTGTGTAGTACTCCCAACCGGCGTGCGTGTATGACCAGATGTATGAACGTGGACGAGGCAAAAGGAGTATGTAAAGATCGGAGTAGGTTTCGTTCTGAAGTTTCTGCCTACTTCCATGGGAAAGAAGTGTGAGTTTATGTACTTTATCAATATCAGCCTCGCTTACACAACCACAGATTCAACTCACATCAGCATGTACGTACATGCCTTATTTACGAAACTTCTTATAAGCAGTTCCTCTCCCGCGACCTACAAGCATAACTTTCAAAGCATATTTAAATTTATTCACCGAAGCAAAATCTGATAAACTCGCTGAGACGAACTAGCTGTTAGCTAGACGTGTTTTCGACGGAAATTAAGGTATCTCACGAGTCCCTATATTACCTTTAACCCTTTTGAGATAGGGTTAAAGATTTGGAGAGAATATTCCGCTGGAAAAATTGGGTTATGTCTCTTTTGGGGTGTGAATTGAGATTCGTTATTGTGATAGCGAAAACATGTGTTGGGATGTTTGGTTCGTGTGTTTGATCGGTTATCTTACTTGCTTATGTACCTATAAAAGGAGCTCATGGCTAAATAATAACAGGCCGGGTGGGTCGATTTTCAGGTTAAGCCGCGCTTGCCTAGGTTGGTCTGTATAGGTAACCCATCCATTACATACCGAATTTCTTCCGTGCCTCGGAAAGCAAGTTAAGCCGTTGGTCCCGGCTGTCATTTGTAGATTTTTGACAGTCGTTACAGGTAGTCAGTAGCCAGAGAGTCTTACAACCAGTCTTACCAAGGGGTATCATACAACCTGTGGAAGACAGATAGGTAGTCCCTCCATGTAAAACACTGGTATTCAGCTGCATCCGGTTAGACTGGAAGCCGATCTCAACATAGTTGGGAAAAGGGTAGGCAGATGATGATGTACCCATTTCTAATAATTATAGTAATGTATTCCACTTCAACCAAACCGTGCCGTCAAGACTACGAAGCCATCAACCAAACATTCTGTACATCAAACTAAGTAGCTTTACGCAAAAATTATTGCTGGGAAACGACTTTTTTTTTGGGGGTGAAAAATCACGTTTTACGGTAGTACTCGATGGATCGCGCTCAAAGCATTGTGCTAATGAATGGATTGAATAGTATGGGGGTCGTGGAGGTGAAATCTTACATTAAAAACATGTATTAAAAAAAAAACTTATGAAAAAGTTGGACCTGGAGGTTCCCAGGCATGGTCTAAAACAAAAAAAATGATCGCAAAGACGGGGAGAACAAGTGCCTTTCGGCTTCGTTTATTTACACTTACTACTTAGTAGTAGTCTAAGTTCTGCATAGATTTGTGTTGCAAGTTTCATGATAATTATCGCACTTTCTGCATGTGCATATTTTCGAGGGTGGTGTATCACTTTGCAATGAAACCTGGATTTAGTATTTTGTAATTAAAATTTAATGAAGCATAACATTTGACTGTCAAGAATTTCCACAAAGTAACGCCTGATTTCTTAACTTATCATACAGCGAAAGCTAGATACATTGCTCACCACCTTTGCTAATTTGTTTTTAGCATATTCAGACAATTAGTTTCATAACTCCAGGTTTCCTCAGGAAATTTTAATTTGGATTTTAGAATTCTTGTGTTATTTAAATTCATGCTTAACTTGACTTTACATCCATTATTACGTACATTCTTGAAAACTAGTAATCGTCGACCTTGAAGTAAGAAATCAAGTTAAATTCATAAAATAATCTTAGAAATCCCACAATATCATTTTTCAGTAAACTTCACCACCATGGGACGAGTCTTCTAGGAATAATATTCAATGTCATCTTTCCATTACACCTTGTAGGGTGAATCGCCATGGATGGTCGTCATTTTTCTCTTAATCTTAAGTGGAACCCCCACTATACGTGGTCTCTTGCAGCACACCAGGCTGGATTTTTTTTCTACTATCCTAAGCCCCCACCTTCGCCTGCATGGAGATCGGTGATTATCCTACGGGATCGTACTACCGGGATAATAAACTCAACGGGTTATAAACTCAATTATGTGGCAAATTAGATCCAAATCCGTTCAGTAGTTTTAGCGTGAAAGAGTAACAGACAAACGTCAATTTTGGCATGGTTTGCGCTGTGGCTAAGTGGTTGGCTGCTGCGATACGTGTCACGAGTTTGTTCTCCGCACGAATCTAATATTTGTATGACCCACAGATAGTTGTTCCGGGTCTGGCTGTTCGTGCATGTGAGTTTAAATGTTTGCAACCTCACCCACGATACGGGAAAAATTCCTAGTGAGGGGAAACAAAAAAAAACCATCCTCTCAAAATTTTATAGTTATAATAGTAGAAAAATGTAGAAGGTATAAATGCTGTTAGTGAACATTCTACAAAGGTGTTTCTGAAAATTAAGAATTATTATTTTAAGCATTTTCATTAACAGTTTCATGCTCGCTTTGTAGTTAATTAACAAATGCTAGTAGCGTGGGCGCACTTCTATGAGATGAAAGTTTGTTTGAACGTCTTCAGACGTTAATTGTTGGTTTCTTGTTTTCATTGAAAACTAAGACTGTACAGCATTTGAAGTGTTCGTTTTGTAAGTATAATTGATATGAAAGAACATCACGCCTATAATTCCTAAAGCAGAGGTGTATCTTTAGTACACGCTGACTTTGCCAGTTATGTTTAAATAAGGAGACGAGCCTATTCCCATCAGCCGGGCACAAATTCAAACTCCATGGCTGCTACTGAGAAATTCCTGATGGAAAAACCCAATACACTTTGCCCAACCTAGAAATCGAACCCAGGACCTCACGCTCAGCAGTAACACTTGCGACAACTAGACTGCCGAGGCAGTCGTCGTCGTTTTGGATGAAATTTTATTAAGGGCATTACATTGCTCGATGACCTTGACGATTTGATCCCTGTACTGGTTTTTGTTGACTTGCCCCCCCCGCACATTTCGCCAAATTTCGGTTTTTATTTATTATTAAAAATATTAAAAGAAATAACAGAAAAAAACAATACAAATTGTTAAGTATATCATTACGTATTTGTTGTTACAAAATTCATGCCGATCTATTCAGCCGTTACAGAGATAATTTACAATTAAGGTTGAAAAAGGACCTATTTTCTACGATTAACCAAAAAAAATTGAGAAGGTTTATTAAAATTTTAAACAATACAATTTATTTGTGATGAACTTAACTATAACATACGTTTTTTACACGGAAAACGCACGAAGGGATTCATCAACAAATTTCTTTGAACATACGCTATTTTTGGGATTTGAGCCATGTAATGCCCTTAAATCTAGTAACAGTGATATACTCTAAATCATTTAAACTGAACTGTACTAACCGCAAATACTGTTAGGTAGGTCCAAGCGAGCTTGAGTGACACACAGGCACGTCGAGTACGCGAGCATTAAATTACGCGTCCAGTATGTCCTGTGACCACATACCGTGAAATGCGCTTGAACCCGCTCAAAGTTCGATACTCACGGACGTGGAGTTTGCCGAACAATCTGGGATTTTTGCTGGAAAACTGGTAAAACTCGGAATCAAGCCAGATTCCGTATTTCCCATTTGATTTATTGACCGTTGGAGTTTTTTTTTTGTCAGAAGTTCTATATTCAAGCACGGATTCATCATCATTAAGCAAGGATTAAGCACAGATTAAAAATAATCATTTCTATAATTCCTTATTGTATTTCTTTTAACTGTGCAATAACTTGGACTTGTCTTTTACATGTTTTCTAAAAAAAAAACAATTTCGGTTTAAAAACAAAGTTTTTTCTTGAAGTTTTAAATGCAGAGTTGGCAATATTATTGTTCGGAATAAGGCACCCCGATACGATAGGTTGTTACCATAAGAAAGAAAGAAAGAAAATACATTTAATTGGCACATGCCACAAGAACACACAGTATAAAATATAACAAATAAAAAACAGAAAATTAAAAAACTTAAATATAAACAAAAAAAAAAAGGATAGTGTGACACTGTGTGCCTCACAGCTACGCCAAATAGACTCTGTTAAGCAAAATGCCGGACAACTAGTGCCCGACGCTGGTTTTCAACTGGACCTGAATTAGCGAGGTTACGGATGTGAAGCAGTTTTATATTTTGTGTCAATGGTGCTGGTGAATAAGATACTTAAATATGAGAAATAGATATGCATACAAAAAATAAATAAAAATAAACTAGAGTGACTAAACGAAAGTGCAAAAAAAAAAGAGGTAAGCGCGTGTCAACAACATTGGTTGTGCATAAACATGTCCTTGATTATTTAATAATTGTATTGTGGCGGTATCCATTTTTAGTAAATAACATTTATCGACCCAGAAACTGTCATGCTCAAGTTAAATTAGGTAGAAAGCTAGGAACGTATGTATCATATTAGGGATTCATTTAGAGCAACCATATCCAGCTTACGTTGCGCTTCTTTAAGAAACTGCCGCAAACGACTTCTGAAAGTGCCTATCGTCTTGATTAGTCTTATCGGCGGTGGCAGGTTATTCCATACTTTGGAAGCCGCATAACGAAAGCTGCCTCTGAAAGCAGCTGTATTATGCGACTGACCTGAGAGTTGTTGCGAACATTGTCTTTTGCCACATTCCCGCCTACTTGTTACCCAACTCAGTTTATTATACAAGTAGTCCGGTTTTTGATATTTGACCACACCGAATAAAAGGCAAGCCAGGTGTAGTTTGCGTCTGGACTTAATTTTTAGCGTAAAGTGCTTGTTAAGAAAAGGTGTGACATGACTTCTACGAGGTATGTTATAACAAAATCGAGCGCACGCGTTTTGTACCCTTTGTATGAGCCGATCTGTACGAGCTTATAGGCGCGGGCCGTACACAGTGTCGGCGTAGTTCAACCGAGACAGGACTAAGGTTTCTACAAGTTGTTCCCGTAGCGATTCGGATAAGTGAGGCCTCATCTTGTACAGAACCTTCAGGCGATAAAAAAAGTTTCTTACCGAGTCTGCTACGTGTTTAGAAACGTCCACGCTTCGACCTTGATTTCGCGCCTCATACACCCGCTCAACTGGTTCGCCCATTAGTTCTAAGTCAAAAGTCAAAGGTAGTCGAACCAGCTGCTGTATGGTACCAAATACCATATACTTTGTTTTTGTAGGGTTGAGTGACAGACAGTTCTCCTCGGACCAAACAGCGATTCGTTGGAGATCTTCATTAAGATCCTTAATGGCGCTGTCATACTCGTCCGGTCTGAAGGAAATATAACAATCAATCGATCGCCGAACACCAATCGCTCGATGGTAGAAATGACGACGATCGATCAATTGGTGTAGTAGAAACTATAGATCGACGTTGACTTATCCATTCTACCATCGATCGATTGATTGGTGTCTTAACACCCTTAGGTAGGTATGGTTCACTTGATTAAAAAAAACTGACTAATGATTTGCTTCTTTGTTAGAACTGCTCAATGACATTATTTGCTGATTAATGTTACTATTCTTGCTGGCCACTAGTAGCATCATTTGCTGATTAAACATATTTTGGCTAATATTATACACATTAATAAATTAAAATAACCTATATTAACTAACTAACTTAAAAATAAACTTAAAAAATGGCGTCAAAAAACTCCTCCTCAACGTAGTCAACTGGTAATGTACCCAAAAGACTGGCGGCGTTGCCACGTTGTATGGCAACGCTAAGCCTTTGGCCAAGTTAAAAGCCAGCCCTTGGGTCACGGGAAGAGTCAACTAAACGTTTAGAAATGTCCTTGAAAAGGCTGTGAGCACTCGGACCCCACGGACCTAGAGTTTCAACCCCAAACGGCTCGAAAATATAGTTACCAATAAGGTTACTTTGGCTTGACTCAAAACTCAATATTGAAATGACCATTTACTAAACGACTATTTAAAAAACCCTATTAGTACTCAAAACGATTTTTAGATGCTTCATTTGCAGTATTATTTTTAATATCGGAAAATGTAATTCTGTATCAACTATTTGCTACTACTTTTTTCTACAATTTCTCCATCCAGACATTCGAGATTTCACACTAATTATCAAAAACTACGACCACTTATCATATTTCAGACGTCTCTAACTGTTAAATATTATTACAAATACTTATCTAAACTAGCCCCTTAACGATTATTACCTCTTGTTATTACTTGAAAGCAGTTAATTTTAAACATTATGCGCAAGTACAAAAAGTACTTGATATTTCTAGGTTTCGTTATCTTTTATCTTTTAAATAGATGCTTTGGAGGCTCATTTTGTACTAAAAAGCGAGTTTTTTGGGAAAATTATACGGCTTTGTAAAGATAAGGGAATAATTGTGTTATGGTGATGTGTAGATGGCAGATAACAGAGAGTTCATTTTGTAGGTAACTGGTTACTGTTGTACCCGTGGTTTTGCTTGTGTGTTAAAGAATTAAGTTCATCATCATCATCATTTCAGCCGAAAGACGTCCACTGCTGGACATAGGCCTCCCCCAAGTGTCGCCACATTGACCGGTCCCGTGCCACTCGCATCCAGCGGATCCCTGCAACCTTCACCAGGTCATCGGTCCACCTAGTGGGAGGCCTTCCAACGCAGCGTCTTCCGGTTCGCGGTCGCCACTCCAGAACTTTTCGGCCCCATCGGCCATCCGTTCTGCGAGCAATGTGCCCTGCCCACAGCCACTTCAGTTTCGCTATTCTTCGGGCTACGTTGGTTACCTTGGTTCTCTTGCGGATGTCCTCATTTCTGATTTTATCACGCAAAGAAACTCCGAGCATAGCCCTCTCCATTGCCCTTTGGGTGACTTTAAGCCTTCTGATAAGGCCCATTGTGAGCGACCACGTTTCGGTCCCGTATGTAATCACTGGCAACACACACTGGTCATAGACTTTCGTCTTGAGACACTGCGGTAAGTTGGACGAGAAGATACCACACAACTTCCCGAACGCTGCCCAAAGAATTAATTTCATAGTTCAGGAAAGAAATTTCGCAATAATTATTATTATTTACATCACATGACTGAACAATTTTTCTGGAAAACTTTTTTCATAATATTTGTTAATAGTTGCAATATAATTGAAATATGTGAAACAAGTGAACTATTATCAATAGAACTGTACTATTTCATGGAAAATAATGTTGCACAATACTGAGCAAGAAAATGCAACTAGAATTCTTAAACCTGATATTCATAAACGTAAGTATTTAATTCAATTAATTTTCTTAACCATAATTTTCTAAAATATGTCTGCCTCGTCTATCTGGTACAGCGTCAAGTCCTGGGTTCGATTCCCAGGTCGGGAAGTGTTATTGGGTTTTTCCATCAGCAATTTCTCAGTAGCAACCCAGAGTCTGAATTTGTGCCCGGTTGATTATTTAAGCAATTCGTTCGCACCTATCACACGGGTATAACGTAAGTACACCACTGCGTGTTAAAGTATAGTTTGGACCCTATCCTTTATCATAATTGTAACAATGTTGCAAATTAGTTAAACTTTACATACTAACTCGGGTGGATGTACAGAATGACTGTGTGTCTTGCGGTCCCCAAGCTTATCGCAACTTATGTTGCTCAGTGCTCATTGCAGCAACAACAAATAATGTGGACACGGGTCCCTACAAAATGGTAAAGTTTGATACCATTTCGTCATTGCAGCCGAAGCGAAATTGAAACCCGAAGCGAAGGCGAGGGTGTTATGAGACTGCCCAGAACTGCAGTTACAAATACCTCCGTGTTTCAAATGTCATTTTTCTTTTAGTTTAGTTCTTTTTTCGTAGTGCAATAAGAGCCAGTTTTCGAGAAATTGTATTGAAAATAAATTTTTATACAGGATGTCACCGACATCGACGCGCAAACCAAAGGTGAATTTTTCAACCGATAAAAAATCGGCTTTCCTATGCATTTTGATCGTGTAGGTATTACGCTTTTGTATATGAAACACAATAAAAAATTCTACGCTAAAGGGTTTAGAATCATGTTCTAAATTCACGGTTTACTTTTTCTAGCCGGTGTCTCTTACACCGTTCGACCGATTTTTATGAATTTTTTTATATAAATCATATTTATTTCTGTAAATTGGTTTACAAAACACTTTTACATGTCACAACATGTTGTTTTAAAACTAGATGGGGCCGGTGTTTCGTACCTGACTACTCTGAGAAGAAACATCCGAAACAAACTCAGAGGTTTCACAGTCTCTTTTAAAGTCCAGACATTGCTCAAGGCATATGAGGACCGTGTAGATTAATGTCTGAGATGGTATTTTGAAGAAATAACCACACAGATTTGAGTGGACCTTTCTAGATAGTGCAAGCATTTGTCAGTGATCGTGATCGTGTGTATATTTGGTAGTTATGACAATAGTAAAAAAGTATATTTCACACCGCTAATTTTACAAGGACGAATGTGGCGGGGCAAAACTAGTAAACGTATGTAAATTTAATTACTCACCGAAAACTTCACCAAGTATTACGACGTTTGGAATTAGTATTAATGACGTAGACAAGTACACAACTTGGTGGGTAATTGACCATAACCGTATGACGTCATAGCCTCTCAAAACGTATTTAGTTCGTATGCCCCGTGAAAATTGTCAGTTTCCGGTTACTGAACAGTTTAATATTAACTACGACGATCTTCGAGTTAAGTACAACTAGGGTTGGCGATTTTGGGAAAACTGTAGAGAAGTTTCCTCAGCAGCATCCACGGAGTCTGGATTTGTGCCCGGATGATGGCTGTTCCAAGTAGCCGTACTATTGCACACTCTAAGTCACCTATTCCTAGGACAGTAGCCGCTATTAACACTCTCCTGGACTCACACAAGTCTTGATATGTTTGCGGATGAATGGAAGGTGATACTATCAGAATGCTTGATTTTCTGTGAGAAGAATGCATGACTGGATTAAATAAATTAAATGTTAAATGCTAAATAGTGTAATTGGCTTCGGCCGTTCTATTTAAAAATAAATAAATAAATAAATGATGGCAATAGGCTCGACCCCTATTACATGTGTCTTAAACATAACTGGCGAAATATCGGTGTACTGTAATTAGGTACGATGCTGTCTAACCCATCGGGGATTACGGGCGTGATGTTATGTAGAGAAGTTTCAATCATTATTATTTGAAAAATCTCTGAACAGGATAAAAAACGAGAACCTGAAAATTGCATCGTTTTCTGTTTTTTCCCATGCCTAGGTAGGTATTGATGTTTCATAAAATTATAGTGAAACATTTTGATAACTTTCAATGAAAAAAATACACAGAAAAAATTATGAATTCCTGAAACAGTCAACAAAAACAGTTACTAATATTTTTGAACAACATTATTTTATCTGAATTTCAAGTGTTTACTAGTAATTTCATCAGCATTTCAGTGCAACCCTAGTGGTACTGCAAATCGATTTCACAACGTTGTGTCACTATCGTTCATATAAACTACTTTGAGTCGATATGACTGGCATTCGAGTTAACTCGTTCAAAGCAAGAACATCAATATTCAATCGAGAAAATCTTGTGTACTAATATTTCCGTGCATTCAAATATTGATTTAGAAAATTTAAACTATGAGAGGATACTTTGACAACGAATTCTTTGGAGGCCATTTTGGCCCTCGTTTTGGTGGAATAGGCGGACCTCCAAACTGCCCTTTCCGTGGTGACTTTCCTGGTCATCACGATACAAGGCCAGGTTTTGGACCCTTTGGACGATTTGACCACAGTCCAGAAAGACATGAAGAACATCAACATGGACCGGAGCATAAAAGACGAGGAGACGAAGATGGTCACCATGGAAGAAGATGTGCTGAGAATGATTGTGACAGATCTCCTGGCTTCACAGGTCCTAGCGGTAGAACTCACGGCTTCCACGAGCATGGACCCAGCTGCCGTGGACATCGCCCCTGCTTTGGACGTGGTCCTGAAAGGCATGGTCATCATGAACATGTAAACGAGCACCAGAAACCTACCGAAGATAATCACCGTGGAAGAAGATGTGGTCATCATGGTGCTTCTGATAGTGATAGTGATGGACCAGAGCACCACCATTGCCGTGGACCTCCCGGCTTTAGAGGTCGTGGAGGTAGACCTCACGGTTTCCACGGACATGGACCTAGCCGCCACGGACCTCGTCCCTGCTTCATACACAGTCCCGAAAGACATTGCTTTGGACGACGTGGACCATTTGACTTCCCTGACCGTCCCTTCAGAGGACCTTGGGAAGGCCCTTGGGGATTTGATCACCCCATGAACAAGTTTGGTCGCCATGGACCTAGTCACCCATGGTTCGGCCATAGAAGACCCTGCCCTTACAATTCTGAAGACCGACCATCAAAAAAATCGAACTGCCAAAAATGCCGTGAAACTGAACCTTGCTGCTCTGGAGATAAGGAAAATCGAGGACGTGGTAAAGGAAGAAAGGAAAATGGACCGTGCTGTGATAAGGATAAAGATCAAAATCTTGGTGATACTGTGTTTGTTCAAAGAATTGTTTTAGAAAAAGCTACTCGTCCACAATCTGTTTGAAGTATTGACGTAGGTACTTTGTTTATTTATATTTATTTTATTTACTTTTCTTCACCTATTTATTTAAGTTTCTGTTTTCATATACCCCATGAACGATACGATCCCTTTGTAAATATTGAATCAGTTCCCAATCTATAGGTTTTTTTTTGTGTGAGTGTATTTCGTGACGTTGCCCCCCTAGCGTGAAAAACAAGATATTGCCATTTTATATAATCTTAATATTTTGCTTATCAGCTAAAATGCCTATGACTCACAGTCCCTTAACTTATCTTTAATATACTAAGGTATTGCGTTATTATTCCTTATCAATTATTTTACGTTGTAGTACTTAGTACCTTTAACTATAGTCTTTTATTTTCTACCTTTATAGTCTGTACCTGTGGGTAAGTCGTAGAGAAAGACTTGAGTCCAGCAGTGGGCGATTCTGACTACTAGTAACAGTATTCCCATTCCTCCTATTTTTTCATCTGTTTATCATTTTCATAATATTTATTTTTTATTTTAGCTCTTATTTTTTAACGAATTAACTTCAATTGTGATAGCCAAAACAAACTACGAGGTCTTCACTCTGGAACTGGTTTGAGCTTTTAAGACAAACTATGACAGGGGAACAAGCCGGTAGCAAAGTGGATGCACCTTGGGCTATTTTTACAACACAGTGGACTATTCCTAAAGAAGTTGGATTATAGACTTGGAACATGAAGTAGAAACTTGAAAACGCTCTTTAGTGATACAAGACGAGGAGGACCAAAAATAACAGCTGATTGAGACGATAGCAGAAACATCGATTGAAGACATATTTAATAGAAACTACTGTAGTTTATATTCAAGTTTATTGAAGATCAATCTGTAACAAATGTGCAAAAATTATTATATTTTATTTAAATAAAACACAATTCAAACCATCACCTACTTTCTTTCCTTTTTTCTCTTTAGAAGTATCAAAACTTTCAAACTAGGATTTATTATAATATATTTTTTTGATTTTTCAAATGCCACTTTGTTTAACTCTAGGGCAGGACACCAGCACTTCAAGATACCCGAAACTGACAAATTTTCCCAATCAACCTTGAACTTAATGCTTTAGCGATAAAGTTGAAAGTCTATTAAAGAAATTTGACAGATTGTGGTAGCTTGATGGGATGGCATCTGTACCAAGAGAGACTACTACTGACTAGTAGTCAAAACAACATTGATACTTACACGAGTATCGAATACATTCACCTAAGCTAACCAAGGTTTCCTTCTAAAAAAATACATATAACAATATGAAACGAGAGAACAATAGTTTTGTTATTCATTTTTCGTCAAAGGACACGCCCGTGTACACGTGTAGTTCATCCTCTGAAAAACAATATGTTTACTAGCATGTATTTTGTATACGGGGTGTTATTTAAATTGTATTCCCAACACAATCATCATAATAATAATCAGCCTATAATGTTCCCACTGCTGGGACACAGGCCTCCTCTCTATGAGAGGGAACACAATCAATGAAGAAAAAAAAAAATAACATAAAATGAAACTAGTCAACCATTTGACCAGCATTCATTACGTTTCGTGTTGAATTTGATTGAAAATAATTTATAACAAGAATTTATACTACAACTAAAAAACCCGACTACTGAAAAATCACGCTAATTAAAATCCGGGTTTACAAGATAAAATCGACTCCTACTATTGTCGATGTCGGTTAAAATGTAGCCTATGTTACCCGGGTCATAATAACGAATCGATTGAGTCCTTATTCAACAAAATCGGATGAATATATTAGGCACTACAGAGGAACATACATACATACATAGACTGCGATAATCATAACCCTTCCTTTTGGTTTCGCTAGTCGGCTAAAAGCAGTCCAATTCCGAGTCGGACTCGCCCATAAAGGGTTCCGCGGAACCAAACAATTGAATAATGCAACGGAGCTCTAAAAAACGCGACATAAGTAAAGAGGTACATTTTTTTTTCATTTTTTACATTTATTTTTGGTGATCCTTCATTGACACACGTAATTTAATAACCTCTGTATAGTGCTGGCGAGTTTTACACCGAAACGTGTCCGCATACAGTGAAAACTTTCGAAAACTAGATTATGTTCCATAGTCTGTTGGATAGCGAGTGCAGTTTCCAACTAAATTGTATGTAACACGTGTTATGTAATACTACACTGGGAATAATTGCAGTAATATGATTTGCTATGATATCGTGAAAGGAAACTAAGATAAATTACGTAAAGATCTGCACTGAAAATATGATCAATTGATCACAAATCTAGTGCAGTAAGTGTAATGAACTACGATGAACATTGAACGATGACGTCATCATCAACGAATCCAGACTCCACGGCTGCTATTGAGAAGTTCTTGATGGACAAATCCAATAAAACTTTGCGTGACCTGGGAATCGAACTCAGGATCTCATGCTCAGCAGTCACGCTTGCGACCACTCGGCCAACGAGGCAGTTGCTATAGCTGTGCACCTCTGCCTACCACTTTCGGGGATTACTGCCGTAGTAATACGCATACGTTCAAAAAAGATGCGTTATATTAGATGTTTGATATTAATAATAACCTACGTAGAATAATTAGGCTTTACGCGTTAAAATCTCACTTCAAAAACTAATCCATTAACTAAGTAGGGGCTCTAGTTAACACCAAAACTAATCCCAAAGCCCCAGTAAAACCGTGTTAGTACCTAAATCCAGCTATACCCTTAAAATACCAATATAACCATACTTTCTACAACTTTAAAAGACATAACAAAAACCCCGAAGGCCGATTTAAATTAAACCGAGTCAAACAGTCAACTCAGACCGGCGATATCTTTCAAAAATAATATTTCTTGAGCAGTCCAATTAAGGGTGGGTTCTCCAAAGCTAGGCCCATTTCTGTAAGGATTTTTGCAGATCACTGAGAATTAGATTTGAGTGAGCGGCGTCATTTAAATTCTTTAATAATTGGTAAGGTGGGGTATGTGTTAAAAGAGGGTAGCGATTTTGTTTTATTTTAAAAAATATTTCTTTTTGGTGTCGTATTATCAAGAAACATAATGATTTAAAGTGAATACCTAGTAACTCCATCGTTGGTCCAGTCTTGACTTCGATTAAAATGTTATTTGTTTTTTCTCAGTAGCAGCCACGGAGTCAGATTTGTGCCCGATTGATGGCAAAAGGCTCATCCTCTATTACATGGGGCTTAAACAGAACTGGAAAAACGTAGGAGTACACCACTATCTAATCTTTAAATCCAGTGTATAAAGCGTTTTTTGTTTTTACAACGACTTTCAGCATTTTGATTGAGAATAAGCTTTCATATAAATCCTGCACATTTTTTAATTTTCTTTCATCAATATCTCTTATAGAATGTCTTGATCATCTAGCATATTTTTGCCTAACGAGAAAGTACCTTTTTTTTTGTTTGGTAAATCATCAAATTATCCCCCGCACTCTGGGCGGAGCGGAAGAGAGTGTCAGACTTGTACTGACTAAAACCCATCCATGTTCCTTCTTTACCCTTTGTGTTACAGGGCCACGGTATCTCTTTCGAACAGTCCCGCAGCCCTGGCAGACATCGGCCCATGCGGACCCCTACGTGGTTGCTGACAGTTCTTTGAGGCGCGCGTGGAACACGAACGCGCCGTCGACACGGCCTGTCGTCATAAGACGGCCTGAGAAAGTACCCTAACACATAAATTTCAAAAAATAAAACTCTTAATGAAATCGCCTTCATCTCCCAATTTACACCCCTATTGAAATCAAGAGAAATCATATATTTTACTCGACAGCCGATAAGGTATAAGGTAGGTGCCGATTGAAATTCCTTTCGCGCGCCGTTGCCTTTGAATACTGATATAGTCTATCTATCTAATACAGGGCAGGTATCAAAATGTTTTATTTGTTTCTCTTTTATAGCAATAATTTTTTTTCTGTCTTGTTGAAAAAAACAAGTCAGAAAAAAACTGAAAATTCATATATTCAGTATTTTTGTAACGGAGTGACAGACGACGCATAGCCGAATGAAAAAGACATATGATGTGTTTGCAGTTAGAAAGGATTTATTAAAAGTCAATTCTTGAAGTGTTAACTTCAAGAATTCATGCTTCAGACCTCCCATAACCACTTCCAAGGATCTACAAAGGGCAGCCAGGATTAATAGTTTACACAACATCACGCCTGTTATCTCCGAGGGGTTAGGCAGAGGTGTACTTAATAGTACACCCATATTTCATCAGTTATGTTTTAGTCCCATGTAATAGAGAGCCTATTACCATCAACTGGGCATAAATCCAGACTCCGTTGCTGCTACTGTGAAATTCCTGATAGAAAAACCCAATAACACTTTGCTCGACCCGGCAATCGAACTTAGGACCTTATGCTCAAGAGTCGCGCTTGCGACCACTAGACCAACGGTTTAACGTGCTTCAATAAAATAAAAAGTCATCTCTGTCCTCAGAACTAGATTGAGGTCAAGAGTAAGCCCATACAGAATAAAAAAATAAAAATAAATAAAAAGTAAAACTCTATAAGTAACATTGAAAACAACGCAAGACAAAAAAGAAACTATTTTCAATAAAACCCCGCAGTTATTCCCGAACTTTCCCGAAGTACGAACAAAACATATTTTCGCAAAGTTGCAGTACACTTTAACAAAAGTTTTATTAAAAACGGACCGATAACCTGGTTTTTCTTTTGCAACTCAATAATCGGCCATTTTAAACTTAAACTTCTAGGGGAAGTCCAGAAAATTAACTAATAAGTTCCAAGTTATGACTGTTGTAGTCGGAGAAGCAACTTGGAGTTGTCGTTTAGAAATTATATTTATAGTTTTCTTCATTTAGTTTTAGCATGTCTTTGTTTTAGGGATGGTAGCCAAATGACAAAAACCCGTATAGTTTCGCCTTGTCTGTCTGTCCGTCAGTCGAGGGTGTACTATTTGAGCCTGCCTAGGAGAATACAGTCTTCACCATCAGCCTACCCTTTCAGTTTAATCGGATGCAGCTGAATACGAGTATTTTTTATTTAGCGATCCTACGCTTATCTGACCCTGAACGCTGATATTATATTACTGAAAAGTGAAATTATATTTCCCTATTTGAATCGGATTTTGTCAACAATTTCAGGGATTTTAAATTATTTGCACGGAACTCTAATCGTTTTTTTTTTAAATAAAAGTAGCCAAGTTACTCCTTTAACATACGTCCCTATATTAGCCGGAACAGATTGATATATATATATTTTTTTTTTTTCTCTTTAGCGCATGTACTTTCACTTCAAAAAGCTCTTATTTTAAGATTATAAACGCTCTTAAATGTTTAGTTATTTCTATAGATTAAGAAACTAAAGCAAACTTTTTGGTTTCGTCTGGTCCGAGACGCGTAAAACTTTATTTCTTTAACAAAAATCCTGCGGAAATCGTTTATCTCTCAATGAATGAGCAGAGGTCGATAATAAACTTATACGGGACAAAATGGCGACGTAACCTATTTATTGTCCATTGTCGTTTGTGTGTATGTGCACTTTAAGTGCATGAACGGGTTTTATGACTTCAAGCGGTCCGCAAGTTGAGTTACGAGCACAGACCGTTTAAAAATATAGAGAAGTTCATAAATTGTAAAAGAGCCATGGTGGTCAAGACCCTGACTTACGAGTTGCTGGTCGTGGTTTCAAAGCCAAACAGGTGCTTCATTTTGTGTAATTTTTTAGATGTTTGCCTCGTTAGTCGAGTGGCCGCAACTACTGAGCATGAGGTCCTGGGTTGAATTTGGAAGTGTCTATCTTTCACACGATTGACTTTGAGAAAAAATGGTTTTTGAAACCTCAACGTCATTTTTAAAGACCTATCTATAAGCACCACGCACGTATAGGATTGACGATTTTTTTTTTAGTTTCAGTTGCATGTATTTAAAAATCGTAAAGCGGTTCACAGAAGACATATCTACCAAGTTTCAACTGAGTAGTCTTAATAGTTTCGGAATAAAGTGACTGTGACATACAGACGGACAGACATGACGAATCCACAAGGGTTCTGTTTTTTGCCATTGGGCTACGGAACCCTAAAAATGTGACTGTCTGGGACTAGCCACTGTAAAAGGTGTAATAATATCACTACATAGTATAAAACAAAGTCGCTTTCTCTGTCCCTATGTCCCTTTGTATGCTTAAATCTTTGAAACTACGCAACGGATTTTGATGCGGTTTTTTTTAATAGATAGAGTGATTCAAGAGGAAGGTTTATATGTATATATTGCACCTGTGCGAAGCCGGGGCGGGTCGCTAGTATATGATAAATTCTTTATTGCACCAAAAGCCATCACAGTACAGTATCTACAGACTAAGAGCATATTAAGGCTTATAACTAGGTCACAATAATGTTAATACTCTGATTACTAAACTAGGTGTATGTGCCTGTGTCTTAGGAGTCAGTGATTCTCCGTAACAAACAAAGCCATTGTATACTAAAACGGGACGTTACAACAATAAGCAAACGGTATAAAAGAAAAGAAATCAGGATATAATTAATCTACGTAAAGAAAAAAACAGAATAAATAACGTTTAACTGTGTGGTAGGGTGTGTGTTGTGAGTAAGTGTATGATGTGTGTGTGTGTGTATGTGGTGTGTAAAACATGTATCTGGGGATGTTTTTTTTTTCCACCTTATTCTATTATTTTCACGCTCTCTAGTGGCTACGATGGTGAAATGAAAATAATTCCATTAATATTTATTCTGATGAACTCAAGTGTTATTTATATGATTCCGTCAGACTTAAATTAAATTCATATGGTAATTCTATCTGTGCCCGTGACTTTGCCTGCCTTATCTTTTAAATATTCCTGGATGAAAAAGTACTGTTTATCTACTCTGGAGGCGATTTTTGTTTTGAATTCTTTGTATATGTTCTATGTGCTAATAAATGTAAATTATTTACACGCGATGTAAGAGGCATCCAGACACCAACTTTCACGATTAAGTAGGTACATGATTCTAGACCCTCTAGCGTTTATTTTTGCTCGTTTAGGGTTCTTTTTTCGTTGCATCCCATAAACAAAAGACACACCTTTGAGAGCAGTATTGACGAAAAAAATACACAAAGTAAAGAAGCTGGTTCTACATGCAAAGTTATCCATGCGATTAACATATACAGAAAATTCGACAGCAATCGTTGTGGTAAGATGCTCACCAGGCAGAAACACCCATCATTTTTTTTTTATAACACCATCCCCCACGCTAGGAATTTCTCCTGTATCGTGGGTGCGTTTAATAACATTTAAACTAACATAAACAAACAGCCAGACCCGGAAAAACTATCTGTAGGCCATCCAAATATTTGTTCCGTTCGGGACTCGAACCCGCTACACGCAGCACTGCAGTCAACTGTGCTGTCAATTAGAGGATACTCAATTCCCAAGGATGTAGAACTAAACACATTTCAGCACTTTTCTTCAAACTAAACTGAAAAAACATAATTATAAAGAAAATCCCCGACTAAGTTCTACTCAAACGGCTAGTTAATCAAGGCGCACCTATTCAAAGGAATCGTTTTAAAATGCAAACAGTTTGCAAGATGGTACCAATAATAATTTTCATTAAAATCCTTCGTAGTTAATTACCTGGGCTCCTTGGAAAGGTTACCTAGAGATAATGGTCTTACTAGATGAGATATTCAAATACATAATTCTTGCCGGGTTTATGACAATAGACTCGCCCCCTATTACATTTACTTGGGACTTAAACATAATTGGAAAAATGAGGTTGTACTATACAGGGTGGAAAGGACACCGACGCACAAACTTGTGTATGGAAAAGCGGATTTATTTTAAAATTACCGGTGAGAACTTTCTATGTAAGAAGGTTTAGAATGACGTACTGACTAAGTGGTAACCGTTTCGACCGTCTTATGACGACAGGACGCGTTCGTGTTCCACGCGCGCCTCAGAGATGTCAGCAAACAGAAAGGAGTCCGCAAGGGCTGATGCCTGCTGGAGCTGCCGGAGCTGCCGGACTGATCGAAACTACTCTGTGTTCTAGAACACAAAGGGTAAAGAAGGAACATGGATGGGTTTTAGTCAGTAAAAGTCTGACACTCTCTTCCGCTCCACCTAGAGCAGGTAGAGGGTCATTTGATGACATCCTATCTGAAAAAAAGAGTGGTACCCGTTTGTGAGTCGGTGTCCCCCACACTGTAAATACAACCTAACATTTCAGGGATTACAGGCGTGACATCATGTTATCTGTTGGCAATAAATGAAAAAAGCTCCCGTACTCTTGTTCACAGTAAGTTTCTGCCCGGTATGACATGAGCTAAATGTTCCAAACAACGTCGTAGCACCACTGATGATTAAGCAGTTGTAGCATCGCGCTACATAAGCTGTAGCGACGCCAACGGCGACGCTGCGCCTTGCCTTTTTGTAAAACACTTAGTTGCGTAGCGAGGCGCACACTCGGACGACCGGCGCCTGCGATTCTTTTGTCTTGGATGTCGACGCACACACGGAGGCCGTTCGCACCGACGGTGACGTAGTTTGTTTACTTGCTACTATAAATATTTGTGCGTTGATGGGACTGATACTCATTTCTGCTTTGTTCGCCTGCTTATACGCTTGTTCTTTTGCTTAAATTATAAGTACACGTTATTAAGCTTATTCGCCTTTTAATATCGTTCATCTGCACCCCTACAAGTACCTACCTACCTGCTTACTTACTTGCTAGTGCTCGCACAGTAAGTGGCCAAGATAGCGTTCACCCATCGCATTCGCACAGCCACTTCACGTTCTTGCGTTGGCAAATATAATTCTAACGTTAAATATTTGCATTTGTGTACTTACAATATAATTATTTTGCAACACAATACAATTCACTACAGTACAATTTTATTTAGATGAAGAGCGGTTCTTTGACAGTCATGGACACTTAATCGGTAGCATATATTTTCTGCCTTTTTAGTCAAGAGATCGCCACTGCTGAGAGTGAAGTCTCGGGTTCGTTTCCCAGGTCGGACAGTGCTTTTGGGTTTTTACTATCAGGATATTCTCAGTCCGGAGTCTTGATTTTTGGGTCCGGTTTATAGGATCTTCTGCACTGGAACACGACGTAACTTGTGAAATGTGAGTGTACTAAAGGTACACCACTGTCTGACCCTTCGGAGATTACAGCCGTGATGTTCCAGCATACTATATTTGGCCTACCTTGCACTATTTCTGGTAGGTCGCATCCAGTAACTCTATCCTATCATATGTCCAAAGACGGTAGAAATTCATTAAAATTTATCATTGAGACTGTCTCCTAGCGAGGACCGTGAAGCGTGTTGCGTTCCGTTGCATTTAGACAAATGTTGCTAAGAAATTATTCAGAACGATCCAGAATGTTCCAGAATGTTCTAATTGTTTGTAAGCTTTCGTTTTGATGATATGTTTATTTTAATAACCAGGATAGTCTGTTTTTGCGAGATGACATCGAAAAATATTACCCTTATTTATGAGAAATAGAAAAAGTAATAAAGCGACAACTTTATTAGAAAAAAAACGAGACGTATCACCTTGTAATGTGGTAATTTTGCGTATATTGTTTTCATTTAATTTTGTCGTCTATTTTTCTCTTTTGATACTTGCGTATTTTTTATTTTTGTTTCATATTTTTCGAAAAAACATAAAATTAATTTCTCATTGAATAGGGATGATTCCCCAAAAAAAATATGATTCTTTTTAGTCCGTAAGTTAGATTACTTATCGAAAAATATTGGATACGTAGGTATTTTTTGTTTTATCAAATCAATAAAAATTTACGAAGATAAAACGCATCAAATAATCGAAGTGGGGGCTTGTGACGTCACAAGCCCCCACTTCGATTATTTGATGCGTTTGCGCACTTGTTGGTAAAAAGTGTAACCGAAATGTAAGGTCACATGAGTTTTCGACATACTGTATAATTTTTTTGTTTACGTGAAACAATAAAAATACGTATCCAATATTTTTTGGAAATCTATCTGACGGACTTATTAAATTTTTTTGGGCATCTACCCTATTCTAAACGCTGACAATATAATCTTGATCTCGAATCCGGAAAACAGACAGTTATATAAACAAACAGAAATCTTATTAAATCCACGGCCATCAAGATGGGGCCGTCCAACCATTTCTCGAACATTCTAAGAATAATAATGGCCCAATATTTCGCTTACTGACAATATTATTATGATCTTTGTTTATATGGTTACTTTGTGCCTTCCGATTGGCTGATGAGGGCAGATATTTCGTCTTTGGGTATATGCTGATTGTTTTTATGCGAAACTAGCTTTTCCCCGTAGAGTTGCTTGCGTTAGGATCGCCAATTATCACACAAGGACGTTTTAAATATCGCCTGCGACACATGATGTTAGTGTATCTGCCTATCGGAATCAGATCATTTTTTTTGGTAGCCTCCTTTGTGTGCACCTCCACTGCTCGGCAAAGGCCTCCCTTTTCTCTCTCCAATCCTCTCTGTTCTGTGCAATTTCTGACCACGTTTGCCCCGCGAACGTGATCAGATCGTCACACCACCTTTGCCGCGGTCGACCTCGATGGCGCTGCAAAACCCTCAGGCATCCAGTGAGTGACGATCTTTGCCCACCTCTCCGTGTGCATCCGTGCGACATGGCCAGCCTACTCCCACTCTAGCTTGGCTGTTTTAACTCCAACATCAGCTACTTGAGTTATGGAGCGCAGGGTGGTGTTCACCTATTATGCTGCGCTCCATCGCTCGCTGGCAAATCTTGAGCTTGGAGTTTTGTTGTTCAGTAAGTGACCAACTTTGCACATCGTAGGTTAGCACGGGCAGGATGCACATGTCGATGAGTTTTTTTTTTAATGTTATTGGAAGACTTCCCTTCAAGTGCTCTTTTCTTCTTGTCTTCCAAGCATTTTGGACTCGTCTTACGACTTCCTTCTCTTGTCTGTTTTTGAAAGACACTATCTGGCCCAAGTATGTGTATTCATCGACATACATGCCCATCTACCGCGACCCTACGCTTCGTGCTGTTGTTCATGATCTAGGTCTTGGATCTATTCATTGACAGTCCAACCTCAAGACTTGCCGTGCTCAGATCTTGGAGCATTTCTTCAAGTTCTGAAGATGATGTAGAGAACATCACAATATCATCAGCAAAGCGGAGGTTTGTTAGTTGGTGGCCGCTAACATTTATTTTTATTTTTTATCATTTATTCTCTCTTCAAAAAGCTGACTTATAGTTAATGTGTATACAACCTTTGTGAGAGACTGGTGCTTGATGTAGGTTCTGGGAAAAAACCTGTGCTACAGGTATTTATGCCTCGTGCATGCCACGAATCAGGCAGCTTCTTAAGAACCTCCTGCAGTGCGCTTGTGAACAGCTTAGGTGAGAGTGAATCACACCGTTTTACACCTTTTTTGATGTTGAAATTTGGTCCGGAAATATGCAACTTAATGTTAGCAGAACTACTATTTTAATATAGTCAATAAGGTCAATATACTTTTGGGGAATGTTTTGGGACTCCAAGGCATTAATGACTGAGTGATGATGTATACTGTCGAATGCCTTGGCATAATCCACAAAGGCCAGGTAAAGTGGTTTGTTGAATTTATTATATCCAGCTGAGTATATCCAGCAACTTGGTTCAGATAGGCAGTCACTCCATTTAAAATATATATATTATATTCAGCTGCATTTGTCAAACTGAAAGCTGACCCAACATAATTGGAAAAAGGTTTGGCTGATGATGTTCGAAAATAACACAATACAAAATACATATACATAAAATAAAACAGACAACACAAAAGCTTTTACAACTTCTGTCAGTCTGTGCGTAAATTATGCTAAACCGCCTGAACTTTGTTTGATGGGGTTTGCAATGCTGAATAATTTTGCACCTCATAAGGATGCCTTTACACCGAAGTTATTGCTTTAATTAACCTTTTTTAATATAAAGAAAAGGGGAAACATATATTTATATATTTGGGTTTAAATAAAATGTTGACGTTTTGACTGACTGCTTATTAAAAAATATAAAAAAAACAACTTGAAAGGGGGATATTGACGATACTTATCTTTTTTTTTAATTTTTTTTACCATCAGTTATAACAACATTACAGACTCGTCCTATTCGATGCTATAAGACACAAAATAAAACAACATAAAATATAAAACAAGTAAATAAATCATGGGTACAGTAAGCTGCAAATCAGTGGTAGTTCGGAGTTATAACAGAATAGGAGGCTAACAACTACAACATTTTGGTACCACTGACCAACTACATCCATCAATTAAGTAAATTCGTATAAAAAATTGACAGTCGACAAATCTGATACCATTTCATTTCAAATCTGCTACAGAAATCATACCTTTATATTCACATCAAACAGAAATGAAAGTTCCTTGCAGCACTAACTCCGCCTCTGTTGTACATTACTACGCTACTGTACATAAAGTTTCAACAAATAAATAAAGTTACTTCACCAGAAATCCAGACCGTACTATTTTCAACGTCCTCCAGTCTAAAAGTTCTAAAATAATAAGCCAACCCGAAATTAGTTCATCAATATTCCGCCACTTTTAATACCATTACCAAGTCCTAAGTATTCACAAGTATGATGAATATTTGCATATTTCTTAAGGGGTCGCCGTGCATGTAAACTCCGCGATTTAATTGGAATTTTACCATCCTTCTTGAAGGCGCGAAAGTTTCAGAGCAGCGCGGGATCAATTTCCAATTCTGAGTATTCTATTCGCGTTCGCTAGGAACTTTGGTGGTGTATCGGGTGTCGATAGAATGTTGTCGATGAATTAAATTTTTCGTTTTAGATAGTTTTTCCAGATTTGTCGACATAGCTCACAGAATAAGTAAAATGAAGCCGCCGTGGGCCGGCCATATTAGCCATAGAACCGAAGACCGTTGGGGTAGACGTGTTCTTGAGTGTAGACCGCTAATCGGAAAGCGTAAGGTGGGACGCCCTTAGGCTCGGTGGAGCGACGAACTTCGCCGGGTGCAATTGGATGATAGTTGCCGAGAATCGAGTTGTGTCACATGCGATTGAAGAAGCCTATGTCCCGCAGTGGACTTCTGTAGGCTGCTGATGATGGATGATGGTGTAGTGGAAACAACAAAGACATTTAAAAAGTACTAAAGATAGACCAGACAACGCAAATAATATCGTAATCTACTTGCAAGAGAGTAACTGCTGTCGGTACATGTTTAACGTGTCGAAATTGGCAATTAAGTAATTTTGAGATATGAGATGACAGATGTTTTCCATGATATTTTTTCTGATAACCTAGCTTTGCCTTAGCCCTGTAGTTTCTTAAATATTTTAGATAAAACCTACTCATTTCTTCATAAATAGCAACTGTTTGTTTATAAAAAATGCCTATGCCTATCATGTAAATAAAAACACACAATTTGATTAAACTTATCTTTAATTAAAATATCAGTCAGTATCGGCATTAACTTAAATTTATCATAGGGATTAACTTGTAAACAATTGCGCAGCTCTTCTGGACCCCACGACAAGACCAGCCCAGGTCTCACGGCACACCTGTTCAATGAACCTAGGATCCAGATTGAAGCCTTGATTACCATTTGAGAGACCAGGCAACTCAAAAGTATACGTCAAGGGAACTCCAATAAGATGAGCGTAGTCTTCAGAAGCACCAGAAGCCCGATAATTAAGGACTAAAGCGGAGTTGCCAACAACGTATCGAGGGAAGTTCGACAAAGAATGACTGCGGATAGCATCAGCCATGGCAACACCAACAGTGTGAAGACCAAGGCTGTTTTGAGAGAGAGCTCCATTATGCCCCCACGGGTACAAGATCATACTGCCGAAGCTATGCATTGTGATGTATAGAGCGATACGGGACAGATGCTGCTGCAGGATATCCCGAACGACTCTGGTTTCGATCTCGGAGAAGGCGCGGTTTCCGGCGTAGATGTCGGAGCAAGCACTATTGCTGGTACCAACGGTGTTCCAGACAAAGTCATAGTTGCGGTTGCCGTCAACTCCGGGGCATATACCACTGCTTGCATGCGTGTTGGTGGAGCGGGTCTTCCGCCAGAAACGACTCTGGAAGTAAAAATATTGATATAGTTGTAGTATATTTTGTTCCTAGATGTGGGGAAAGTCTTGACGATGAATATAGGGTTTAAGACTTAGGGGTAGACCAAAAAAAAGATCCCTTATTTTATGAAAGATATGACTAAAAATACTAGAGAAGGGGGAAGGGGAAGTTTGGAAGAAAAAGACATGCAGCAAAGACCAAACTTCACATAAGGGCAGAAGAACATACTAGTATCGATTTGCTCAGTACTAACTGGGTTGTGGAGGTCAGACAGGCGGTCGCTCCTTGTAAAATACTGTTATTCAGCTGGAGCCGGTTAGTCTGGAACCCACCCCAACATAATTGGGAAAAGACCAGGCAGATGATGATAATGAAGGACAAAACAACATCAAAATGATTTATGATATTAGTTCATAATTAGTAACTGAGAAAAGTCAAATACATCGTCTATACTCACGTTGGTAAAAGTGAATTCATAACCATCAGGGTTGACAACAGGCATGAGGATCCAGTCATAGTTATTCAGAAGATCAGGCTCAGTGACATCCTCAGTCAGCTTCCTGATGGCCCAAACGACAGTGGGAGGAGAGACCCATTCCCTGGCGTGGATACCACCATCGATGAAGATGACAGGCTTGCGTCTATCTTGAAAGTTGGTGGTTGAAATTCTCAGGTATCTAATAGGCCGTCCTTGGAAGGAGTTTGCTGGTGTCACCAATGTGGCAATGTTTGGAAATCTTGCAGCGATGTTAGCCATGTAATTGTAGATCTAGAAATAGAAACATATTGATAAAATTTACGTCCGTAGGTTCAACGTTGTCACTCTGACATTGTATTGAATCCCTTACATCTTCAATGATTGACAGATATTTACCGGCATTTGGTACTATGGTTGCTGAACTATTTGAGCATTTAATGCTTTTAGTGATTTGTGCTGTAACTCTGTAAGTGATCTTAAAATCTGTTTTGTTTAACCCAGTCAAAGGTCATATGATATCAGTACTGAATTTGTTTATTCGATATCGCAACATATTTGTTTAAATCCTTTAAGCCAAGCGGTTATGACTTGCATTGTTTCTAGTCTTACATTATCTGCTTAAAATCAGTTATGATTAGGTAATTACTAATTACTGTGGTACTATCAATCATCATCATGTATTTTTCCAGTTATATTTTTGGCAATCGAGTATTTCTTATCATGATGAATCATTATGAAATTAATTTGGTAGCTGGATTAGTTTTTAAACTTGATCTTTAGCTCGTATCGTGCAGCGTCATAAAAATACCATAATGTTGTTACCTCTATGTGTTTGATTGTACAGATGATTTTTGATAAACCGATTTACCTATAAATACCTACTCATCAGCATCATTGGCAGATTAATTGTTCCAGCGACCTTATTTGTACCTTTTGCCTAATATAAGAATGCATATAACATAATATCACGCCTATAATCCCCAAAGGATAAGCAGACGTGTACCTAGTCGTACACCCACATTTTGCCAGTTACGTTTTAAGTTCCATGTAATAGGGGGCGAGCCTATTGCCATCAACACAAATCCAGACTCCGTGGCTGCTATTGAGAAATTGCAGATCGAAAAACCCAATAAAACTTTGCGCGATCCGAGAATCGAAACCCGGATCTCATGCTCAGCAGCCGCGCTTGCAACCACTCGACCAACGAGGCAATCTAAGAATTAACTTCTTTAGGAAATATTATGTAGATGCCTCGCAGTACTTACCACGTCCAATCGCTGGTAATTATTGAAAGGCATAGATTTGCCGCCATTTCTAGAAATGGTCTTTGTCCATTCTTGAATAACCTCATCGTCGTGATCAAGTGCACTGTAAACAAAGAGATTTAAAAGAATTACAGAGCGGACATTGGGAAAATTTTGATCCCGAACATTTTCTATTTTGACACACGAATGCTACCTAACAAGCGGGCGTGTGACACTAGACAGAACGATTTGTTGCTAAGTAGTAACAAGTACTGGATTACTATTTTCTTCGTCTTTTACCGTCTACAATTTTTTTTTTAAACCTGAATATAGTTTGTTCAGAATAAGTAACTAAATCGATTCCAATAATTTTTAAACCATGTTATATTTTGTCCTAAAAATATTTAAAAATGTTACAAGTTGGAGCGACATTAAGTACCTATCGTAATAATTTAGGTACCTACTGCCAAATTATTATTATCAATGAGCTCAAGACGACGCTGGAAGCGCACACGATGTGGTGATCACGTTTTTTTGCGGACAGCCAGGTAACAGAACAAGCTTATAACTTTGTGATTTTTCATGATACTGTTTTGAATTTTTGTACATAGATTCTTTACATAAAAATACTAGATACGTGTTTCAAGTTTCGCATATACTAAAACTAATGTTGTATAGCTCGTAAATATTTGAATGTCTTTGACTGTAAACGAATTCATATTAAAAGAAACAGTAAAAAGTACCAAATCATTATCATAATCTGCCTTACCCTTTCCCTTCTGTTATGGGGTCAGCTGTTATCAATACCAGTGTGTTACATGGAGTGAATATCTGACCTCCACAATCCAGTAACTGGTAGCTGAGATTTTTTTTATCGTCTCAT
Source organism: Noctua fimbriata (assembly GCA_905163415.1). Lineage (NCBI taxonomy): Eukaryota > Metazoa > Arthropoda > Insecta > Lepidoptera > Noctuidae > Noctua > Noctua fimbriata. The sequence continues at coordinate 16,647,347 of LR990929.1, forward strand.
AAGACCTGATCTGTATCGAGTTTACTGACGGTCTGCCACTTTTTTCACTTATAAGTAAGTGATAAGGTTGAAAAGTGCTTGCAGTAATATCGGTAGTACAGATCACGTCTTAGTGTTACTTCGTTAGTCTTAGTGTACAAAATTAGACGACAAGCCTGTGATCTCCGAAGGGTAGTGGGTGGGTGCAGAGGTACCTAATGTGCCTAGTAGTACACCTCTGCACCCACCAACTTATATTAAAGTTCCATGTAACAGGGGGCGAGCCTGTAGCAATCAACCAGGCGTAAATCTAGCCTCCGTGGCTGCTACTCAGAAATTCCTGACAGAAAAACCTTATAACACTACGCCCGACCTGAGAATCGGACTCAGGACCTCATGCTCAGCAGTCGCGTTTTCGACTACTAGACCAACGAATTTAAATTTCGCCTATTTTGTCTGTATAGTTTCACCGACTAATTTCACAGTATAGTGGTCTCACTAATAACTTCATATGAAACGTGATCTTTTCTTGTGTGAAATCTTCACACTCTGATTAACTAAAGTCTACGGCAATAGTTTATCTATGTCATCATCATCATCAGCCTAGCCTTTTCCTAACTATGTTGGGATCGGCTTCCATTCTAACTTGATGCAGCTGAATACCGGTATTTTAAATGAAGCGACTGCCTATCTGACTACTGGGTAATACGATACTCCTTGGTAAGACTGGTTCGCAGAATTACGCGCCACTGACTACCTGTAACGACTGTCAAAGGTCTACAAATGACAGCCGTTGTCAGTGTAATGAATAATAATAATTATAGTTTTAACAACAAAAAATCAATCACAAGGACGTCAGAAAAAAAAATTAAAGAAAAACAATTAGCTTCAGCTAATTGTTTTTCTAACATGTTAGGGGTTAAAGTATGAAATTGTCGATTTGTATGAACGGTTTCTTGAAAAATGATATTTCCATACTAACATTTTTTATTTTTTTTGGAAACGTCTGATTTTTTTTTTGAATTGCAAACTATAGAGTGAAAAAAGCTGAGTTGCACTGCGTATCTTAAATTCTCATACCACAATCTATGACAAAAATATAACTGCTTGAAGTAGTGAAACCGACGGCACATTTAAACAGGTGTTTTGACATACTACCCTATGAGGTAATATGCAACTGCTAGTGCGGTTTTTAAAAGGTAAGTAACTTAACAATTAATCAAATACTTTTTTTTAAGAAATTAGAAAAATAAGTATATAAAATGAATAAAGGAAATCAAATAATAATGTAATTAGGAAAAAATATATTAACTATACGTCAAAGTTACAAACAGAACTAAATGTGAGAAAAAAAACCGGCAATTTCATACTTAAAGACCTATTATAAGCTTTTAAGGAAAGGGGATTATATAAAATAAATTTATGAGTTTCGAATGTGGGGGGTAAGATTACTGTTTTTGAGGAAACAACGACTTATATTAGTCATGTGATTAGAAATATCTCCACTAATCTATAATTCAAAGATAATGTAAGATTTACCTAATATGACAAATAATACATCACTAGCTCGCACTATGCAAATAAATTTTACTTTACTTTACTTTACTTTGGCTTATGCCCGCGGCTTCGCCCGCGTGGAGTTCGGGAATCGCCCACAGGGTCTTACTTCTGGGATAATAAGTAATCTATGTATATATAGTACATACATAGATTTATATACAACTGATACACATGTCTCATAATTTTAATTGAAGAGTGTGTACACCAATTTTCGAGTCAATCGACCCAGAAAATATTAAGTTTCACAGAAAATTCAACTCCCAGGGGTGAACCCCTTTAGGGCTGGAATTTCGAAAAACTCTTTCATAGTGGATACCCACTCTTCACAAAGAATACTCCTATCAAATTTCATGACTTTAAGAAAAGCAGTTTAGGCTGTGCGTTGATATATCAGTCAGTCTGTCAGGATTTTTAATTTTATGTTGGGGGATGATTTTGGAAAAACTGTGATACACGTTTCTCATAATTTTATCTAAAGAGTATGTACACAAATGTTCAAGTCGATCGACTCCGAGAATAAAAAGTTTCACAGAAAATTCAACACCCCATTTCACCCTCTTAGGGGTTGAATTTCGAAAAATCCTTCCTTATCAAAGTCTACATTATAAAAGGAACCTCTGTGCAAAATTTCAGCTTTCTAGGTTGATTTGGTTTTCTGGGTTTGGGCTGGGCATTCATGAGTCAGTCAGTCAGTTAGGACTTTTCTTTTCTCTGCTCAGAACGATGTACTGAATACGTGGTAACCGTTTTCGCGTCGGTGTCTTTTCCACTCAGTATAGAGAATAATTCAAAACTTACGACTTAATATCATCAGCATGAGTCCTGTAGGTGATGCCCAAATTATCCAAGCTCTTGACAAATTCTTCTTGATTTTCTGGTTGCACTAAGACCACTGCCTCCCGTTCAATATGGGCTGGGCCTAAGAAATCCAGGCCTAATTTATCACCTAGGTGGTTCAGGTTTTTGACTTGCTCAATGGTGGTAGGTGCTACAAAGTATGATTTCCATCTAGAAAAAATTATAGAACGTTAAATCATTTGAAGAAGATATTTATAATGGGTGTAATAAGAATACAAAATTTCAAGTGATTTTTTTTTCGAAATGACTGAACTGATTTTAATGAAACTTCGTACGCATAAGCAGGATACATAAGTCTAAAAACTTGACAGATTTAAAAGATGTATTCTTTCAAATTCCTATTTTAGTTTATTTCTATTCTCATGGTTTTTTAAATAAAAGTAACCTAGGGTCGAGGACATACTATCACAATCATCATCCAAATAAACTAGTTATAATATTTTATTTTAAATACACGGACTTTCTACAACTTACACGATTATATTAAGCTTTAGAAATATGATTATTTTTTGGCCTTTTCGAAATTAATTAGTAAAGACATGAAAAACATTGAATGAAAAAAAAAATAGAACTTGATGAAAGCTTGTCTCCAGATTCAAAATTCATTTCATTAAAAAAAAAAAAAATTCAATACTCATTTTTTTTTCTATTTAAAAATGTATGAAAATATTTTTTTTTTCCTTGAAAACTGAATTTTAAAGAAAAATAAAACTTACCCGATGTATTCTTCATGTTTAGCATAGGCCAAAGCCAACAGCCCCGCAAACACAAGTAACTTCATCCTTGCAAACAGCAGATTATCTGATAGGCTTGACCACCAGAGTTTTTATAATAACTTACACCTGATATCACCAACACCATCTTCTAGTACTGATTACGGACGCGTGCACGATAACAAATATAATTAGCTTTAATATACTTAATCACCGAATATAGATGTGTTCAGATTATAGAACTAATCACATGATTGAAAAATCAATCAAAGGTTTTTTTTTTGTTTGAATTTTCTTTCTTTCACTACAATAATAAAAGTTTAAATAAAGGAAACCAATAATTTATTCAGCATAAAAATATCACTTACGAAGATATTGCTTTTGCATAATTGTCAATACAGTAATGATCATGGACTCAGTATACAAACAGGACTGAGTTCTGCGAAATTTGTAACACACAAAAATTAATCTTAACTGTCACACCGGAGGTTTACTTTTGTTAAGCTATCATAACCGAGGCGAGAGAGATAGCAATAAGGGAGTCCTTTGTCCCTGTCACTCAATTGCCAACAGATAAAAATGTTAAAGATGGTAGAAAATATTAAACCGACAGTTACCTCACACTACAAGTAAAATAAATTGCGTGTATATGTTTTTAGCTTTAAGATAAGTTTTAATTATTTTCTTTTATACGTTTACAGTCTATACATAATACTAATTTATTTATTTTAAGTCAAATTGAATATGATGATTGTTTGGACGCTATTATATATTCATTATGGTAACACTGAAATCTGTCATTAATGGTGTTAATTTGACGTCCTAAGTTGTTTTGTGAAAATTATAAGATTTATCTACGGTTCTTTTTTATTTTAAGTGTGAAAATAGTTAAAAGTATTGTATCACGTCATGTCAAAGTAAATCATATGGTGGTTGTGGCATATCATTTCACAGGTAATGAATATTATAGATTTTAATTACTAACAATGATTAGTGTGACCATGCCTTAGACGTTTTGCGGACGAAAACTTATGCTTTCGTGTATTTTTCATTAAAACTGTTAATATTATGCGCCTGATAAACTAAATTAGTACCTTTGTATCGCGTTATTGAAATAGCATTATTTTTGTTTGTTACAGCTTTCCATTGAAAGAGAAAATTAGGCAATAATGCCGATTCCCGAATTTCAAACCATAACCAAAAGTTCTGTTGTGCGCAGCCTTCATTTTAAGCCAGAGGATTTTCATACTACAAAATCAAGACGAACGTTAAATGCTTATGCAGTACCATATTTTTTTTCAGTGGTAAGGATATTGGTTTTATCATCAGTACAACAGATGAACGCGGAAAGAAGGCAGGTTGAGTGTGCTTAATAGACGTTCTCCTCCGCGAAGCTCTTTTCAGTCGGCACTGGCGGGCGCCTTGCAACTACAGTCTCCGGTCACTCCTGGTATTTTGCAAGGAACGACGTCAAGGAAGAGGGCTTCGTTTTACAGAGATAATAACGCCAAAGTTAACTCTTTATAAGATTTCAGGAAGTAACTCTCCAGGACGGTGTTAAACAATTTTTCCATTTAAAAGTTCCGGATTGATGACTACGATTTGTTCAAATTATGTGCGCACTTACGTATCGAGAATATTTTTCAAAAGTCTGATGCGATTAAAACAAATATTTTATACAAGACTCAATCATCTAATTAGTCTACCACATTCTATCCAATGCATAACGGATCAAGAACCAGACGAATTACAACTAGTAAAATCATTGGCTAATTCGTATTTAAATTTAAGAATATTCCATCATGCGAAATGTAATGCATTGAGAAACTTAGGCAGTAAGATTGGGCGTCGGGGGTCACGTGGTGGCCCCCAGCCACCGTAGGCGGGGGCCTGAGAACGGCAGTTATGGGCTAGCTCGCCGTCCGGCCGTCTTATGACGACAGGCCTTGTCGACGGCGCGTTCGTGTTCCACGCGCGCCTCAAAGAGATGTCAGCAACCACGTAGGGGTCCGCACGGGCCGATGCCTGCCGGGGCTGCGGGACTGTTCGAAAGAGATACCGCGGCCCTGGAACACAAAGGGCAAAGAAGGAACATGGATGGGTTTTAGTCAGTACAAGTCTGACACTCCCTTCCCGCTCGGGAGGGGGTCATTCGATGATTTCCCATCCTAAAAAAAAAAAAAAAAAAAAGGCTGTAAGATTGACTTAAAACAGAAACAGAAACTCCACAAAACAATTATGTTTAACCATGTTTAATTTTAATAAATGTTTGTCACATCACACACTTTCAATTTTATTATACCCAAACACCAATTCTGCAGAGCAAACGGAAAACAAAATGGAAAGGAAACGAAATTAACCGAATTAAATTAATAACCGTTGATGTCTTATCCGGACACAAATTATCTCTGTCAAAACGAAGTTTCTTATTAGTTACAAAAATGTCTGGTCACCCTATTAGAAAGAGACAAAGGGCTCTCTTATAAATATCTCTCTTGTCACGTTTTTTTGGTAGAGCGCTCAGTCCATGGTAATGATGCATCGAAATGAAAATCAAACCGCTTTTTTGCTCTTCTGGCACCCGCAATGATGCCTGCCCAAGTAGCACGGCATACGTCAGTAATGTACAGGGGATCCAGATGGAAACCATGATATGTAGTTGCAGTTGAGATTCGCCTCGTTATACCAGGCAGTTCAAAGATATAAACTAAGGGAACTCCTATATGATGAGCATAGTCAGTAGAAGTACCACTAGATTCGTAGTATAAATTTGCTGAATTGGCGACAGTGAGTTGAGGTAAGATAGGCAGGTTACGATGAAATATGGCCTCGGCCATCTCCCTGCCAACGGAGTTAAGATCATCGTGGTATTGAGAATGAGTCTTTGTGTATGCCCATGGATATAAGAGCATGCTGCCGTAGCTATGCATGGACAGGTATAGAGCAACTCGACATTGTCGTCTTTGAAGTACCTCCCTAATAACTATTGACTCCTGTTCGGAGAACGGTTTTTTTCCAGGGAATGTTAGGGAGCAGGGTATACTCTCAGAGTCAGAGGTATTCCAGTCAATATCGAAGTTGCGGTTAATATCAACTCCAGGACATACTTGATCGTTGGGGTGACTCTTGGAGCGATTCTTGCGCCATAAACGCATCTGAAAGTAAAATCAAAAAACATTTTTCTTATCTAATCGATTTCCTATCATCTTCTTAGTTACTGTTTCAATTACACAACAGGAAGAGTACGAGACTTACACCGGAAAAAGAGTATACATAGCCATCAGGGTTGGCAATAGGCATAAGGATCCAATCAAAGTGATTAACGAGGTCAGGTTCAGTGACATCCTCAGTCAGCTTCCTGATAGCCCAAGTGACAGTAGGAGGAGAAATCCATTCCCTGGCATGCGTACCACCTTCAATAAAGATGATTGGCTTGCTGTCATCTTTAAATTTCGTGGTTGATATTCGCAAGTATCGTATAGGGCGTCCCTCAGAGGTATTTAGAAACGTCACCAAGTTAGTAAAGTTGGGGTATTTATCGACGATATAGTCCAGATAGGCATTGATCTAAAAAAAAAAGCATCGATAATTGAAAAATTATTTGATATTTCTGTCAATCGGTGGCTTTTAACGATTTGCTTATTTTGCAATTTTTGTTTTGTAAACTGTTTTAATGTATATTAGGTTCAAAAATCTCTGGCGAACCAAGCGTGTCTATTTTTTTATTGACTAATCAGGTCTGTGACGAACTTCAAGTATAATTTTTTTAAGCATTGTTCTCACGTAAGTGACATTGTGTCTTTTTTGAGAAAGCAATTTTCCCAAACAAACTTTTCTTTTATACTCGTTCACTTTTATTCCGCGCGCGCCTTTGTCCTATCAGCTATTAGCTGTACGATAATACTGTTACACGGTATGATAATAATGAGACAGAACGGCGTTACGCGGCTAACAGCTGATAGGTCACAGGCGCGCGCGCGCGAATTTCATACGGCTGTTGTGTTATTGGGTTAAAAATGAACGAGTAGATATAAAAATAAATGTTACTTTGGGAAAATTGTTTGTTATCATGAGTATAATCACGTGTTTAAGTATCGGTCACTAATTACTAGTCGCTTATATTCAATGAACGATATTCTAGTCTTAAAATCTATGACATCAATTATGGGGATATATGCTTCACTTACCTTATCCCATCGTTCGTAATTATTGTAAGACAAAAAATCGCCTCCTTGTCTAGCAGCGAACTTTGTCATATTCTCGTTCACTTGGTCGTCGTAATCGAGTGCTCTTAAAAAAAAGATCGCAATCTGTGATACATTTCAACCGCTGAGTAAGAAATACTTATGTAAATTATATCTATATATAATTAAATATATATATTATTATAATTATATATATATTTAATTATTATATATTAAAATATAACATCAAAAAGAGCAAGCTTATGGTTTTCAATGCGGGTTCTAAGTGTCCGGCTGAGGCTCCACCAGTAAGGCTATGTGGGGTGCCCTTGGAGCGGGTACATACTTTTAAGTTTCTGGGTCATATTGTGACCTCCGACCTGAAGGACGACGCTGATATTGAGCGAGAAAGGAGGGCGCTGTCGGTGAGGGCGAATATGATTGCCCGCAGGTTTTTGCTCGTAGCTCCAAGGATGTGAAGATCACCTTGTTTCGAGCCTTTTACACATCTTTTTATACGGGTAGTCTGTGGGTGTCATATTTGCAGAAATCCTACAGCGCTCTCCGCGTTCAATATAATAACGCGCTGAGGGCGCTGCTGCGGCTGCCTCACTTCTGCAGCGCATCTGGAATGTTCGCAAGCGTCCGCATTGACTGTTTGTATGCCAGCATGCGCAAGAGGGCGACCTCGATAGCGAGTAGAGTGCGGGGCAGCGGCAACAGTCTTCTTATAGTTGTTGCCAACAGGTTGGACGGACCTTTCATGAGGCACTGCTACTGGCCTTACATGCACCCGTATATCGTACCTGGGGCAGATAAAAAGAAACACTACATAATTTAAAATATTTTCTTATAATTTTAGATTGATTAATTATTATTTTATTTTCATTTTTATTTTAATATTGATTATTCAATTCAATTTATTTATCTCAATTTTATTCAATTATGTATTGAATTTTAACATATTTTATTTTATAATTATGGTTTGATTAATGATATTAACTTATTTTATTTTTAAATTTGATTACGGACTTTTTACATTGTATATTTTTACTTGACGAAAAATGATTGTGTTAATTTAACTTAAATTTTATTTTGTGTACAACTTAGTTATAATATTATTGTGTGGTGTGTATTATCTCTGATTATTTTGAAACTTCTAAAACTAACATTATTTTTAAGTGTACTTACTAACTCAAGTATGGATCGTTATCTCTGATGGAAATAAATAATAATAATTATAATATCGTTTTCGTAAGTAGCGAGGCCTGACCTAGAAAAGTTTAAATAGACTCTGGACCGCCGCAACAACGAAAATCTGCACAGAATTTTAGGAGATTCAACAAACGATGGTGTTTAATATCATATCCTGCGTGTCCTGTTTTTTTTTTCATACAGGAACTGATGGACGCTATTGAAGGCGCCAGATTCGTGGCAATTAGCGTGCCATCGACATGCTAAGAAACTGTAGTTCATAACAGTCATCGTTGTTATAATACCATTTGGTCCAACTTGTCCCTCACTACAGGGACAGCCACGAGCACCAATATGTAAACAGTAACTTTTAACAGTAATTCGTTCTAATGTATTGATTACAATTTCATAAATTGTTGCGAAATATTATGCAATTATTATGAAATAGCTTTATCTCAAAGTTCAAAAGCAATCGTTTTTTTACGACTAATCTTTTAATTGAGATAAGTGAGATTTTGGTGGTCGTTACTAGATAATAGTGATTTGGAGATTAGTAAGAGTCAGAATACCAGTGTTGGTGTACTCTATAACCAAATTAAAGATTTACTAGGGAGACTACAAAATCATTGAGGTTTGGCCGATTTTTACCAGGAACCATACGGAAAAAAATTTCTCACTCAAGAACTATTTCATCATCATCTGTCTAGCCTTTTTCCAAGCATGTTGGGGTCAGCTTCCAGTCTAACCGGATGCAACAGACCACCAGTATTTTACATGGGGAGTCACTCCATGATTATCTAAACTCCACACCTTTTCTACGATAGGTTTTCAGTCTTTCGGGCTTCTGGCTACAACAAATTAACTTACGATTTAAGGTCATTAACGTGAATCCTGTATTTGATGCCAAAATGATCCAAGTTCTTAATAAATTCTTCTTGTTGTTCAGGGGTCACCAGAACCATAGACTCTCGTTCTATATGAGCTGTATTCAAGAAATCCAAGTCCAATTTCTTACGAATATCATTCAGGTTTTTTACCTCCTCTTCAGTATTTGCTTGTACGTAGTAAGATTTCCATCTAAAAAAAAATAATATTGCAGTTAAGTCACGCATAGGTTAGGTTCGATCTATCGATATAAATAAAAGAGATTTTTTTATATTATTTGACTTACATGGTCGATTAACTACTACAAAGAAAATAAGCATCTTCCTGCCCTTTTCCATATTAGTTGGGGTTGGCGCTACAGGTTTTTTTCGTTCATTCTCTCTCGTCCGCCGTCACGTTATCATTTACTCCTTTTTTAACCGACTTCCAAAAAAAAGAATAAAAAAATTCAGTCGACCTGATAACCTCCTCTGGTTATCAAGTCGACTGATTTTTTTTTTCTTTTTTTTTGTGTATATGTTCAGCGATATCTTCGCTAATTGTGAACCGATTTTGATAATTGTATTTTGTTTGGAAGAATATTATTCCGCGGTGGTCCCATTTAAATTTAGTGAAGATCTGACGCTGATCTTCGGAGATTTGCAATGGAACTCTTCAATAATAGACAGCAAATTTGTTGTGATGGCTGCAATCGCTTGGATGTTCATTGTTTACACAACATCATAACATAACATCACGCTTGAATGCTCTGAGATGTGTACAGTCTACAGTACACCCACATTTCAACAGTTAGGTATGTTAAGTTCCATTTCATTGGAGATAAGCCTATTACTATGACATGTATTGTTAACGGTTCACTAATGTTTCACCAAAACTCTTTTGACAATAAAATAAATGTGTAGCAAGTATTTGAATAGGATATTACAACTAAAAATGGAAAAATAAAAAATCTTTTTTGCAAAAAATAAAACCGACTTCAAAAACACAGAAAAATGAAAAATAGTCTTAGCATCACAAATCGGTGACAAAAAAAAGTAAATCAAACAAAAAAAAGTCAACGTCTACAGAAGCTAAAGTTATTTTTCACTTTTCTGTGTTTTTGGAGTCGGTTTTATTTTTTGTAAAAAATATTTTTTATCTTTCATACCATTCCTCATAAAATCCATTCTCTTCTCATTCTTTTATTTAGATGTTGGCCTTGCTCTTCCTCTTGATCCATCAACATTCATATGCATCACGCTGTTAATAACACGCATTTCATACCCATACCAAAATTATTGTTTTTCTTATGTTAACTATTGTATTGTATTGTATAACGGGCTGGTGTCTGCAACTCCACGTCCAAAGCGCGTATTTTGCTTAGTATGGACTAACAGTTTGTCTTGGTATGGGCTTTTCAATTTATAAATATAATCACTACATAGTATAAACCTTTAAAACTACGCAACGCAATTTGATGCGGTTTTTTTTAATAGATAAAGTGATTCAAGAGGAAGGTTTCTATGTTGCACCCGTGCGAAGCCGGGGAGGGTCACTAGTTAATAATAAGAAAGTAAACATACTAACCCAGCATAGTGTTTATGTTTAGCATAAGTCACAACATATAGGGGCATAACCACGAACAACCTTGTCATTAAACTTATTCGGTACACATCCATCATATATCCTGATACCATTGATTGCTTATCTCCTAGTAGCTTATCCGAAGCGTGCGAGATAAAAATAATTACTTTTAATATATTGTTAATCCATGCTAGGTGTGTTTTAAGATTATGGGATTAAATACACGCGTGTGAGTACTAGAAAATTCCCCTGAAATAAAAACAATGTTTGATGTTTTTATAAAATCATTAGTCATCGAATAACAAACGTGATACATAAGATATTTTAGTTAAATACTGTATTTTTTTCTGGCAGCCTTTTAGGTCTGCTGAGCAAAGGCCTCCTCTTTCTCCTTCCAAACCCTTCTATCTTCTACGATCTCTGGTCATGTTCACCCCGCAAACAAGAGCAGACAGACCACCTTCGCCACGGTTGTTCAATTAAAAATGTGCAAAAGTAGCTACAGAGCCGATTCAGAACAATAGGAATCGGCAACGCAGTAGGTCCAGAAAAAGATGGCTTGATGAACTAGTCTGCTGAAAAGGAAGGGAGACCTTTGTCCTGCGGGATTATATTATATTGGAATGGCGCGGGTCACGTGACCGCTGTACAAACATCTGCATGTAAAGGGTGCCTGAATATAGACGACGCCAGGAAAAAAGCGGCGATATGAACCGGTACAGCAAAGGCTGATACGATGTGGCGCAGGACCAGAAAAAATTTAAGGAGACATTCGCCCAGCAATGAAAAAAAAATTAAAATATTTACCAACAGCTAATGGTTAACCTGAAATGCATGATAAAAACTGCATTAAAAAACATAAAATACACATAAATAAAAATGAAATATTGTACATGTTTACGATACCTATTATAGTTGATAAAATAAAAACTACTATTTGTTTGACATTCAGAGCCGAGAACTGTTCACTGATAGCAGAGTTGGTCCACGAATTCGAAGTCGAAGAAGAAGGAAAATCAACTAGATTGTTTGGAAAAGAAGTGCAGCTCATTATCATTATCACAGATGAGAGACGTTCACTGCTTAATACAGGCTTCCCCTAAGCGGCGACACATCGACGGGTTCTATGCTTTTGGCAACCAGGGAAATCCTGTGGGCTCCACGAGGTCTTTGGTCCACAGAGATGAAATATCGCCTTTCCATTCTGCGACAGCAAGTTAACCGTCGCCATTTTCTCCGCATCAAGCATTGCATCGATGTCCTCCATGGTCTCAGCTACGGCTCATCTGCCCTTGTCCCAACTATATTGGAGTCGTCATCCAGTCTAACTGGATGCAGCTGGATACCAGAATTTTACATGGAGCGACTGCCTATCTCCCTCCACAATCCGATTATACTACGTAGGTAGTAAGACTGGTTGTCAGACAAATGACTGCCGGGACCAAGGGCTTAACGTGCTTTTCGAGGCACGGGGGAAACTCGGTCTGTGGTCGCATCTAGACCCGTCGTTTGCACCGAAACGCGGCGAAGTTTTTTTTTTCTTTTTATAATTTCGCAGGTCAACATGAGGTTGTCGTCTGCTTTATTGAACTGTTGGTGTCGACTACATACTATGGGCACCCCCTATGGGGTACGAACCTCGGCCTAGGACGTCGCTGGGGGAGGGCTGCAAGGGACAGACTGGAACAACAGCAGGACGAAGGGAGTCTTTATCGCTTTAATCCATGAACTCCATCTAACCAGCTCAAGCTTATTTCGCTTAAGTAAGTTTCGTCACTTCCTCATGATAGTGACTATTCCAATACATTCATTGACAAGTTTTACGGACTTCGAGTGTGCCTAATCATCGTGATTAATGATACGTGTAACACGTAATTGGCATTTTAATTATTTTATTACACATAATCTTCGATAGTATGTAATTAATCTAGTTAATCTTATGATTAATTAGTTGAACTCCTTGTGCGACTACGCCCTTAATGAGGGTAAACAGAAATATTTTTAAACATGCGTCATTTGGGACGTTACGAGGTTTTAAGAGCATAATAAGCATAATGGCCTTTAGTGTTCTTGCTGCGGGGACACAGGCTTTCTCTCCATGACGGACAATGGGCTCTCCGCTGCCTCAGTACGGATTGGTAGATGTCTCATGTCTTATTTTCAGTTCTAGGGTTTTATAAGTTTAAGGTAACAATTAGTTAATTAGCTCGTGGTTAAATATTAACAGCCGCACACGGGTAAATCTTCAGGTTAAGCCGCGCTCGCCTAGGTTGGTCCGTGGACGGGTCAACCATTACATACCGAGTTTCCTCCGTGTCTCGGAAAGCACGTTAAGCCGTTGGTCCAGGCTGTCATTTGTATATATTTGACAGTCGTTACAGTTAGTCAATAGCCCGAAAGTCTGACAACCAGTCTTATCAAAGGGTATCATATTACCCAATACTAACTGGGTTGTGGAGGTCAGATAGGCAGTCGCTCCATATATACAGCTGCATAATGCATGTACTGGTATTCAGCTGCATCTGAAATAATAGAATGTGGGAACATAAGAATTGTATGAAAGGGTAATAGAAAACAAAAAAATCAAAATATAAATAAAAATAAAAATAATCTGAAGAATAAATATTATCCTACAACAATAACAACAACAACAATCACCAATCAACAACAACAACAAATCTAGATACATCATTTTCCAAATCATAGGAAAGTTAGAAAAATAATTATAGATTATTCTATTAATCCCCCCTCGATTAATAGAATTAACTTGTATTATTTTATCTATAGCCCTTCCAATTTCTGATTGTATCGTATGACTGAGATGATAGTGTTATCTCAGGAACCAGCTATAAAAACATTGATAATACTAAATACGACATTCATACAAGATGAAGTTGCTTATAGTGGTAGCGTTATTTGCTCTGGCATGTGCCAAACATGAAGAATATGTCGGGTTTGTTATATTTTTTATATTATAAGATTAGTGATGAATATAAAATTAAATGACGATGGATGGAGAGGGAGAAGAAGATTAAAGAAAAGATGTATTGGGTGAGCAATGATATGAGCGAGAAAGCAGAAGGATATAGCGTGACGGTTGACAGGAGAGGCTGGAAGAAGCAAACGTGTTGCGCCAACCCCGAAGTAACATGGGACAAGGGCAGGAAGACAATGAGAAGATTTTATTATTTTTCAATTCCCTTCAAATACTACATGCGATAGTAAGGCCATCGTAATAACAGAAGAAACAAAAGACTATAAGACAGATTTTAGAGAAAGATTTCAACTGCGTGATGTCAATAAGTTGTCTGGAGAAAAAATGATATAGTCAAAAGACAGACAGTTTGAAAATTGATTTTATTTTAAGATGTAGCTATAGCTGAAGACGTCCATTTCATTGTGTACTGATACATTATTATTTGGTTTTTATTATTCACAAAATTTATATTTTTTTGCACAGGTGGAAATCCTTCTATATCGAACTTGCCACCGACAGTGATTTCAAAGGTTTTCAGTCCATGGTAGATAAATACCAGCTGGACGTCTTGAGCCATCCGATCTTGGGACGCGAAGGGGTCCTACTGGTAAAACCTGAACATCAAGCGGCTTTCATCCAGGAAGTGGAGACCGAGGGTATCGCTTATAGGATACATTCTGATGATGTTAAAAGGTAAAGATTACAATTTACACATGTAGATAAAGCTGACCTTTGTATCTAAAGAGTCTGGCCGAAACACGTTGTGTTTGTTTTATTATGTTGTAATTTATATGCAATGTAATTTCAGTTTTTAAACAGTGCTGATTAAAAAGCGCCATTTGCCTATTGCCCTCAACCGGATTAAGATAGACTGCAGTTCCAAAATCAAAATTAAATATGTTTATTTGTCAGAATATGGTACAAATAGATGTTACAATATTGGTTCCAGCATATCCTGCCATAATATGGCGCCGTGGCTGCTACTGAGAAACTCCTGATAGAAAAAGCCAATAAATTTTTGCCCGACCTGGGAATCGAACCATGGTCCTCATGCTCAGCAGTTGTACTTGACCAACGAGGAACTGATAATATTGTTATTGTTTTTAGCCAATTGGATTATGATGATGTACTTATCGAGTTACAAAAGAGAGCCACCATGAGGAATGGCGGTCGCCAGCTACCATATGACAACTATCAAGAAATCGAAGCTGTAAGTATTGACGTGTCATTAGCTAAGTCATCATTAACTCAATCAAAATTCGCGCACTTGCACATAAAAGGGCATCAAAAAATTTCGCAAGTAGTACTCTCAACGAAATCAGCAAAGGCTACTGAAATCTTAGCCAAAACTCTATTATCAGTATACATGAGCTGTATCTTATCAGTTTTTGTCTGCTTGAAGATTTATCATAGTATTTCTTCATTCATGGGACGAATACATTGACAGTTTGTATTTTAATCCAAACATAGATATAGTAAAAAAAAAAAAAAATATTGTAGTTCATTATTGAAGCACTTGTATAATGTATCACTGCTCTCAAAACGTTGAAGGAAAACTTAGTGAGTAGACCACCAAAATCTAATATAAAAAATTCGAACATACGTGTCATCTACCAACCTACAATGGGCTCACGTGGCGGATAACGGTCCATACTCCTTGGTAAGATTGCTTGTCAGACTTTCGGGTGACTGACTATCTGTAATGACTGTCAAAGATCAGCAAATGTCAGCCGGGACTTGGAGATTTGGTGTGCATGTGTGGGACTGCCTCGTTAGTGTAGTGAGAAAAGGAAAAAGGAAAAATAAAACAAAATTAATTTTCAGCCATTCCGACTACACTACGACTACTAAAACCTATTAACGTAAATTATCAAATTATCATAGAAATCGCATATGAGGTTACCAACTAAATTTAAAAAAATTAACATCTTTTGCGACTGTTGGTCGGTTTTGATGAAATAAACGCTAAATAATACCCACAACAATGCTTCTTATTTCGTAATATTTCGGTTTTGAATACAATGAGGGGTTTTTACGTGATGAGCGCACAAACGAACAGACAAACCGACAAACAGACAAAAATTAAAAAAAAAAAAATTTTACTTTCTATTACTTATTTCTCGCACCTTCCAGTGATTTTTTTGCAAAAATCTGTAATGTACAGACACGGAAAGTCTACGATTTTATTATATCGGAAAGTCTACGATTTTATTATATGTATAGATTTGTAAAAAATCATATTTTCCAGATCAACGATTACATCGACTCCATTGGCAGGCAATACCCTAACGTTGCCACCGTTGTTAACGCTGCCAACTCCTTCGAAGGTCGTCCCATCAAGTACGTAAAGATTTCCACCACCAACTTTGAAGACGAGAGCAAGCCCGTGATCTTCATCGATGGAGGCATCCACGCCAGAGAATGGATTTCTCCTCCCACCGTCACCTGGGCCATTCACAAATTGGTCGAAGATCTGACTGAAACTGACCTCCTGGATAGATTTGACTGGATCCTCTTACCTGTTGTCAACCCTGATGGATATAAGTTTACTTTTACCAATGTAAGTGCAAATGTATAGTTTATTTTTTTATTTACCACTATTTATAGCAACATAACAGATCAAGTCCAATACGATGCTACAACATAAAATAAAACAATATAAACAGTAAAATTACATTAAAAAAAATATTAAAAATTAAAAAATTAAGTTTATTAGTTGAGTTTTAACTCTAAACCAGTGTTTTTGCAAAGTTAATGAATTTGGGTTAACTGGTTATTTGAGCTGGTTCAAAAGACATAATAAAACAAGATCTAAATGTGTGAAATATAATGACAATAACACAATACGTCTAGGCTGCATCGGTGTAGTGGTCGCATGCGAGACTGCATGAGGCAATGGATTCGGTACCCAGATTGGGCAAAGTGTTGGTGGGTGTGTTTACCAAATTCTCAGTCGAAGCCCTGTGTCTGGAATGAGGGTATGCTTTAGTTACACCTCTACCTAACCCTTCAAGGATTTCAGGTGTGATGTTATCTGTAATTTTAAAAAAAATTTGGTTGCAGTCCCGTTTCTGGCGCAAGACCCGCTCCACAGACCAGAGCATTATCAGCGGAACCTGCCCAGGTGTCGATGGCAACCGCAACTACGATTTCTTCTGGAACACCGTCGGTGCCAGCAGTGCCGCTTGTTCCGACACCTACGCAGGGTCCCGCCCCTTCTCCGAAGTCGAAACCAGAGTCGTCAGGGATATCCTCCATGAACATTTAGCCCGCGTGGCTCTATACATCACCATGCACAGTTTTGGCAGCATGATTCTCTACCCCTGGGGACATGATGGTTCCCTTTCTCAAAATGGTCTTGGTCTTCACACAGTGGGCATTGCTATGGCCAACGCTATCAACGAACAATCCTTACCCAACTTCAGATCGTATGTTGTTGGAAATTCAGCTCTAGTCCTTAACTATAGAGCTTCAGGTGCATCTGAAGATTATGCTCATCTGATCGGAGTGCCTTTGTCCTATACCTTTGAGCTGCCTGGCCTCTCGAATACTATTTTAGGTTTTAATCTGGCTCCTAGGTATATTCAACAGGTGTGTAATGAGACTTGGGAAGGAATCATTGTTGGTGTCAGAAGAGCCGGGGACTTGTTTAGAAATAAAAAACTGTGATTTATTTGTAGTTTTCTTTTGTGTTATAAGGTCAAGGCAACAGTGTCTTTGAGAAAACCAATACTTTATACAATCTCTACAACATTGCCTTTGTTAATGAAATTCGCTTTTTAGAATTCAGCGCCCTCTCGTACCATAATTACACACCACATCAAAACACACAGCTACAATCTTAATAATAATATAATAATAATAATAAAATAGTTTATTTTCTCCACAATATTAATCTTACTAGTTACCAAATTTCTACGGTGACATATAGAACGGGCATTATATTGTGGGAGACTGGTGCCTAAACTAGGCTCGAGGCCTGTATTTCAGGTCACCAGGACTCCTCCATTTAAATTTAACAAATTATTTTATGTACTCGTACAAACTGTATTCCGTTAGAACATGTTAACATTTTTCTTTTTTTTTAAAGATTATTGATTATTAGTTAGTATGGTTAGTATCAGGGTATGAGTGAGGTTGAGTGTGTACTGCGTGTATGTGTAGTTAGAGAAGTGTGTTCAGTGGTTTTGTGTGTGTGTGTGGGGGTGTGTGTGTGTAGGGGGGGGGGTTGTGTGTAGGGGGGTTGTGTGTGTGTATTTTGTTTTGATCGTAGCATATTTGCATAATGGTTTATGTTAAAACTTTTAATAAATTTTCAGTGTCATCGTAATTGAGTTCTTGGAGCCAACTGTATAGCTTCATTTTGCACTTTATCTTATTTAGTTCATAGATAGGTATGATCCTATTTACTTTATTGTAGAGATACCGACCGAGGTGATAGAAGAAACGTTTTGAAAAAGATGTTGTAGGCGAAGTATGGCATTTGACAACGGGATTAAATCTTCTCTTAGCTCGAGGCAGTAAGGGATTGTAGGTTAGTAGTCTATGTTGTTTCAGGATGGTTTGTTGTACAAACAGTTGACGCACCGTCAAGACTTTCGCTTTTTGGTATAGTAATGCTGTAGGGTAGCGATAAGGTAAGGACAAAGAAACCTTCAGTATGGCTCTCTGTGCTCTTTCCAGTTCCAGTAGGGTACTTTTTGAGGCACCACCCCAAGAAGTGATGCAGTATGTTATTAACGACTGAGCAAGAGCATAGTATACCATTTTTTTTATTTTATCATCAGTCACATTTCTTAGGGTCTTAAAAACATATATCAGTTTTCTCAGTCGGTTACTTAAGGTGTTGATATGTTCCTGAAATTTGAGTGTGCTGTCTATAGTTAAACCCAGGTATTTAATGCAATCGGCTTTGTTAATTTGAACACACGTGCATGTAGTGGAGTGAGGAAATGCACACGTGTGGGCTAGGATAGTGTTCGGCGTCATGGATGGAGACAGTGTTTGCTGTTTAATGGAGAAGGTGACGTAATTAGTTTTTTCCGCATTAAGGGTGAGAACATTGTCACGCAACCATTTCGATACAGTATTGAATCCCAATTGGGCGCACACAAAGACCTCACCCCAGGAGTCTGCAGTGAACAAAAGGGCTGTATCATCGGCGAAAGTTATGACTTTGCCTTTTGGGAGAGTGAGCATACCCAGCTCGTTTATATATATGAGAAAGAGTGTCGGACCGAGCACGCTGCCTTGTGGCACACCGTAACTAACTCGGCACTCGTCACTGACGCTCCCTCCCACTTTGACGCTCTGGGTGCGCTCACTCAGATAATCCTCAAAAAGTGCGAGTTGGATTCCTCTTATTCCGAGCCGTTCCATCTTCCTTATTAAGATGGGAACAGAGACCGTGTCAAAAGCTTTCGCAAGATCTAAAAATATCCCCAAGACTTTTTGGCCACCATCCAAATTAGTGACGATATGATTGGTGAGGTCATGAACCGCATCTGAAGGTGATTTGCCGGCCCTAAATCCATACTGTGATGGGGAGAGAAGATTATATTTCTCTAAGTAATCCACGAGGCGTTTATTCAATATGCGTTCTAGTATCTTGGAGATGGCTGGTAGCACAGCTATGGGTCTGTAATTATTGACACGGTTTCTGTCCCCACCCTTGAAGATCGGGTGAATGATGGACCTTTTGAAGACCTTTGGGAATTTACCAGTACTGATGGCAAGGTTACAGATGAAGGTTATAGGTTGAACCAGTGACGCCAGATGTCTTTTGAGAAAGATGGAAGATATTCGGTCCCAACCTATGGCACATTCATTTCGGAGAGAAAGTATTATTTGCGTGACTTCAGCTTCGTCAGTTTGCATCAGTACCATGGATTGCGAGCCGCTACTTGGATTGTCACTAGTTGACACCATTGTCCGATTACCTATTTTCTCGGCAAGGCTTCTACCCACATTTGCGAAGAAACTATTTACGTCGTTGACGGATTGCTTTGGTGTTGATGATATGGATAGTAGTTCAAGCGGATTGTCTTTCTTCTTGGTCCTATTTGATATATTATTTATAGCTGTCCATAGTAGTTTAGAATTGTTACTAGCGTCTTTTATTTCCTTTTTCTCGTGTTCGGATTTGGCTTGTTTAAGTAATTTATCACAGTAATTTCTGTATCTAGTGAACGATGTTTTTAGGATGTGGTTTTCAGGGTCCGTTTTTAACTTCTTGTGTAAATTATCTTTATGGCGAATGCATCGTAGAAGACCAGTGGTGACCCATGGCTTCGCAATTCTTTTACGGTTTGGAACTTTTACTGTTTCAGAGTTTGTCTCTATTAACTGAGTAATGAGTGTTATAAAAATTTCAGCTGCCTCATGTGGTTCTGTTGACGTGTATATTGCTCCAAAATCAAGTTGTTTCAGGTCCGCATCGAGCTGGTCATGATTGATCCGGACGACCGATTTTGCTGTCAATTGTTTCGGAGGTTTTTTAGCAAGGAATAAGAGCACAGTATCATGGTCTGTGAGTGAGGAGTGGGCTACTAGTGTAAAGGCAGGAAGGGTTGTCTTCAAAATAACGTGATCCAGACAAGCCGATTGTCGTGTGGGTAATACATGTGCTGGTAGAAGACCATGAGAGGCCAGTAGATTTAGGTAACTGTCCTTAGCTGGATCGTGACACTGGTCATGGATATTTATATTTATGTCACCAGTAATTATAATATTTGTGTACTTCCCGATTTTATTAAGGGCAGCGTCTAGAGAGTTTATAAAGTTGTTTACGTCCCTATACCCTGGTGGACGATATATTGCCAACAAAATGGTGCTGTAATCGATCCGTACCTGAAGACAGTTTGCTTCTATAAGCACTAACTCCTCCACAGAGACTTTCTTAAGATTTTCGTTTACATAAACGACAACTCCCTCATTTTGAGTAAGGTTATTATCGGTCTTAAAGTAATTGTAGCCTGATAGAATCGGGATATATTGAGTACAGGGGAGCCAAGATTCCGTCAGAGTGATAATATCCCAGCTAACCTTAGTTCTTGTGAGTAAGGTGTGAAGCCCTGTTATGTTTTTGGTTATGCTTCTGATGTTTTGGTTAAGAATTGTGAGCGACTGATTGGGCGTGAAGTTAGCCGGAATACAATCATCCAGATCACATGTGGCAGAGTCAGAGACGGAGACTGAGTCTATGTTGTCTGTATTATTTTGTGTGCTATTGAATTTTATTTAGGGAAATTCTAATACTGACGTTTCTAATAGGGTAGTTTTTTATTGTATGCTTAGAGATAAATGTTAGAAAGTTACAGATAATTATGGCATATTTTCTGGTATTTAAATAAAGAATATAAAAACACATTTGAGAACTACAAAATAAATTTAAAATATGCATGATGTTATGTACTATATATGTTACATATATCCGTATGTTACATGTATCGTGTATTATGAATCTGTATTTTTGGTATAAGTGTACATTATGTTGTATAGTATTGTAATAGTATAGTGTTGAGTTATTTGTTAGTGATATAGTGTGTGCGTATGCTAGGTTTGTTGTTGTGTGATAAAGTGGTAGAACATTGATAGGGATGCTGTTAGTATTTTTTGTTAGAAACATATTTTTAAACAATTTTAACAAAGCGAAAAGTAGAATTGTAGGTATTGAAATGTACAATTGGAAGATGTTCAGCAGTCATTTTTGTTTCCGCAGTTTTATGAGATCTTCTTCAGTTTTTATCAGGCGAGCAGGCATCCCTTCTTTTTCTCGGACATACACCTTACCATTTGCGATCCAACATTGTTCGTAGGAGCTGCTTTTGGTAAACTCTCTGGCGAGGTAGTGAAGACGTTTTGTCATTGTTGTGAGTGCTTCTGCGACAAATATGGGTTTTTCGGGTCCTTTAAGTTGCAGGTGGGTAGTATTGAGACGGTTGGATTTGTTATCCTTATTGAAGGTTCTAGTCGACTTCAGGAACTGGTCTCTGATTGTCGAAGACGAGAATTCGACAAGGATAGTGCCTAAGGATTCTTTTTTGGCTAATGAGCGAAATATGGTTTTTATGTCCTTATTTTCGATTGGTTGATTTATGACTTCACCCAATTTTTGCACTGTGTTAGAGAGCGTATCTCGGTTTTCTGGGACCGACATGGGGATATTTCTTATTTCTATTGATGCTGATTTAAGGTTTTTTTCTAGAAAGTCTACCTTAAGCTCCAGTGATTTTATCAGTTTATTATTATTGGTGCATTTAGATTGAAGCTGGCTTATTTCTAATACAGCGTCATCGTATTTTTCAGATAGAAACTGTACAGTCTTTTTTATTTCTTCGTTCTGTGTTTGAATCTCCAAGTTTTGAGTACTGATCAAGGTATTTTGAGTTTTTATATTTTCAAGGGCCGAGTGTAGGGAATCTATTTTAAGGTTATGCTGCGCTTGTTGGGAAACCATCTGTGAGAACATAGCTTTCATTTCCATAATCATGTTTTCCATTCGATGGAGATCTGAGTCGTCACCACGCTTTCGTTTCCTTAGGGTAATGTTTTCATTAGAGTCAGAACCCGTGGTTAAATCCGGTTCAGACTTATGTAGTGGTGAAGGTGTAGTTTGGGGGGGCGAGCGTCTAATCATTATTATATTACAGAGCAATACACTCTAATAGGAACGATATGTATCAGATTGTTTGCAAATTAAAACTGTCATAGACTGATTCAATAGCATGCAGTGTTTGTACTAATGAGCAGTAATGAGTCACTTCCCTCAATCCTTCTACGCGCCGATGTGAGCCGGCGCGGCTCCGCTGCGCAGGCGCTGCTTATATTCGTGAATCTTCGGGTGTCCGAACGTTGCCGAGCGAGCGCCGTTTAACGCTGTCCTTGACCGCTGACCCCGGCCCGTCGCTCAGCTGACTCGTTGAAGCGATGACTCACACTCCGCGCAGCAATGATTCAAAAAATTTGCAACCGATTTATGTTAATATTGTGTTTATTTTGAAACCTCTTGATCTGGAGGACAACTGACTCGCGCACTAGATAGCTTTTAGGCTTAGCTACAGTGTCGTATATAGTTTAGATCCGGGAAATTGCTTAAAGTTACTTTATAGAAATTGTTTGTACGAGCACACAGTAAGTACGTGTTGACGCGCGCAAGCCCGCGGGGGGGATAATCCAAACCAACTTTTGGATATCAATGTTTTATTATTGATTTACACATCGTTACAGACTTAGGAGTTCGAAAGAATATGACTAGATGGCACTGTTATGATAACGGGTCTAACCAAGTTGGACACCTTTTGTACCTATTTTCTTTTTATGATTAGTATTACTTTCATGACACAATTAATAACTAAAAGAGATCTCTTCCTACTTAGTTGTTCCCTACTCGTTGAGGAACGTGATTCCTTATCGATATTTTCGGGATACTATGTTTTCATTTGCGGCCTGTGACTTGATGGGGTGCCGCCTAAAAAGCAATAATTTGTGCTTCTGCAATTGATATTGCCAAAATATATATATAACAGTCCTCAGGTTTTGTTTATGCATTCTCGCTTTTAATGTTTCGACACCATCTGATTAGAACGTGCGATCAACATTGCGCCATTTTCAGAGTTTTGCTATTGATGTCATGAATATAGTCACAATATGTTATCTGTCAGAGGACCGTGGTTGGCACAATAATAGAGAGGCCTGTACCCAGCAGTGCTTTAATTTGGGCTGTGGATAACAACGAGAATGTTATCCACAATTTTTTAATAATTTTGATGTATGCATTTGATCATCATTAGAATCAGATATTATGCTACGTTAGTACAGTACATTATACATACAACTACAGTACATTCACAGTTTTTATGCCTTGTGACTGGGACTGTTGCTACATTTCATTGTTGTCTTTGTAACGACAATTCAAAAGTGCCTGTAACTGGCCTACTTGAAATAATTGTTTAAATTAAATTTTATGCAATTGCATGTTTGCATAAATGAAAATGCATAAAACGCTATTTCTATAGCGTTATTGGTTATTCTAGTACGTTTTCATCAATAGTGCTCATTTCAGTAGTTATATGATTGTGTTAGGCGCGATGTATTACGCTGTTCTGTATAAAAGCCCGGGTCTTGAATGAATAAGAAATTTAACGCATATATCAACGACACCTGCCAACTGCACAAATGGTGCCTTATTTGAAGTCCTGTCCAAATTAAAAAAAAGCTAGAAGAATATTAATTGTGTATTGTCACAAGAATTGCAACTGATTTTTGATATAGTATTATATCTTCTAAAAATAAACGTAAATTCTAATAATAAATTTGATGGTGCATATTTTGAGCATATTTGCATCCATATTTCGGCATTTTGGTAGCACATATTATAATCCGATGCCTAATCATCATCATCCACATACCAGCGTGGTCTACACCTAATGCTGGGTATAAACCTCTCCATAAGTTTACAAAAATTTTTTTTAGGGGAATTGGTGATAAAACAAAACAAGTTTTTTCTTTGATGGTGTTTTAATAAATTACTCAAGCTTATTCAACTTCATTTAAACTTCATAATTCGGAAACAAGTCACCTGCTCTTCTTGCACCAACAATAATACCTTCCCAGGTTTCACGGACAACCTGCTCAATGTACTGAGGGGCTAAGTGGAAACCGTTACCAGTAGAGGAAAAACCAGGCAATTCATAGGTGTAGGACAGAGGAACTCCAATGTAATGCGCGTAGTCCTCAGAAGAACCAGCGATGTAGTATCTAATGACCAGAGCAGAGTTGCCGACAACGTAATCCGGGAAACTGGGAAGTTTGACGTTGTGGATAGCGTTAACCATGGAAACACCTACAGTGTGAAGACCGAGAGCATTCGAAGACAGGGAACCATCATGTCCCCATGGGTACAAGATCATGCTACCGAAACTGTGCATAGTAAGATACAAAGCAGTACGAGCTAAATTTTCGTGAAGGATGTCCCTAACTACTCTAGTCTCAATTTCGGAGAATGCTTCAGTACCAGCATAGATGTCGGAGCAAGGGTTGTTGCTGGTGCCTATAGTGTTCCAGACAAAGTCATAGTTGCGGTTTCCGTCTACTCCTGGGCACACTTGGCTGAGGGGGTTCGAGTTGGTAGAGCGAGTCTTGCGCCAGAAACGGTTCTGAAAACAAAAAAAAGTTACATCAATAACCCCGTTCTTATAATTGTAGAGAAAACCAAATATGTCATATTTTCAGAACGGAGAAAACACAACTTGTAGAACTCAAAACAACTGTATTCTGTAAATCAAAACAAGTATTTAAGAGTACAACAAATACATACATTGGTATGGGAGAACTTGTATCCATCAGGGTTGACAACAGGGAGGAGGATCCAGTCGAACCTTTCCAAGAGGTCACTCTCAGTAACATTTTCGACCAGCTTATAAATGGCCCAAGTAACGGAGGGCGGAGAGATCCATTCTCTCGAGTGGATGCCTCCGTCTATGAAGATCACGGGCTTGCTCTCGTCTGTGAAGTTAGTGGTGGAGATCTTGAGGTATTTGATTGGACGACCTTCGAATGAAACTGCAGGAGATACTACTGTAGCCACTTCGGGGTATGTTTCGCCGATGTAGTCGAGGTAATCGTCGATCTGAAATAATTGGAATGAAACAATACTGAGGACGTTCCAATAGAATAAAATGAGCATCAAACGTCAAGAGATGCCAATAATTTATGGACATATAATGGGTGTAAAAATACCTTTAACGAAGCCAAAAGGCACTTGTTTGCCCGGTTATTGTGATATTTTTTTTGTTCTAGGCCATACCTGAGAACCCTCTAGTTACGGAGATATTGGGGTAAAATCCCAACTTTATCACAATTTTTTTTTTATTTATCTTTAAATACCTCCACGAAGACTGTACTATTCAATGCCATCGGACAATGAAGCCAAGAATCCCCACCTTGAAGCGATTGATTAGGCTTTTCGCCCTCTCTGTTTGATTTGGTTTGGTGAGTAAATATGTCTGTTAGAATAAATTAGGGTTGACCTACCGCTTCCAATTCTTGGTAGTTGTCGTAAGGCAGCTGGCGACCACCGTTCCTGTTCATGGTTGATCTTCTCTGTGCCTCGATGAGCTCGTCATCGTAATCAAGGGCGCTGTAAGGTTATGATTTTTTTAATAGTTTTATTTTTCCTTTTGTTTTTCGAGTTGGTTACAACATTAAGTTTATCATACTACAATGTATTCACATAAGTTTCGAATCAGGCCTTTGTAAGCTTGTGGCTGTTCAGGTATCCTATAGAGTAGAACATCCTTCGGGACTCAGAGAACTCGGTAGGCTTGGGGTCCAGACAATCTATGTGAACAGTTTCACATACAACGTGTGCCTTTCTATGATGACTGATGAGACACTGGATTCGGAAATTATTGGACGTGATTAAAGTGTTTTTTCTTACCTACACTGTTAAACTACTGAGTTACCCAGTAAAAATTTCCTATTATAAATTAGAGGTTAGTGTGGATTAAGATTTTTAATAAGAAAACACAAACTATTTTCATAATTACCGTTTCACATCATCAGCATGGATCCTGTAGGTCATACCCGCAGCCTCAACATCCTGGATGAAGGCAGCTTGATATTCAGGCTTGACCAGCACCAGACCTTCGCGTCTCAAGGTCGGGTGGCTTATGAAGTCCAGCTCATATTCCGCGACCAATGGGCCCAAGGCCTTGGACTGCTCCTCGGTTGAGACTCCTACAAAGTAGGATTTCCATCTGTAATGTGATATAAAGTGGTTTTCTGATTATCCTTGGTTTATATTAAAACTGTATGGTTTAGTTGGTCTTTTAATTCATGACATGATTTTCAATCTTCACTTCTTCATCTACCGCCAGTAGGACCTTTTATGTTTTAGTGTTACCAGCATTAAATTTAATATTGAAAAAGTCGTTAGACTACTTTAAAAACGTCAGGTGATTGCAAAAAAATATTGAAGAAAAAAATATAAATGCAAAATAAAATTAAAAACTATAAAACCCTTATTAACAAACCCGGAGTAAAGTAACACCTATCGACACATATATTCCCAATAGGCCAGTTACATGCACTTTAGAATAGTAAAATAAAAAAAACAATGAAGCTACAGTCCGTCCAGTACTGTAGTTGACATTCCAAAGCGAAGATCTCTATGGAGAAGAACGGAACTATACTAGTACTAACCCGATATATTCTTCATGCTTGGCATAAGCCACAGCAACAAAAGCCGCCAACACTAGTAACTTCATCTTGCCAGAATGTCTCGCTTAGAATCACCATTATTTTTATAAACATCTGAACTGTACTGATAGCACTGTTAATCTTACAGATACGGTAAGTCAGTAAGTAGTGATAAATAGTGCGGTAGATATACCAGTAAATCTGTATCATAAACCAATTTTTGGCAGTTTAAACAGTCCCATTCGTACAGTAACGATTTTCCTGCGATGTCACTTGCAGATTTTGTCGCATTTTAATTGGGAGCAAATAAAAAAAGGGCAAATTATGTCATAATAGAAATCGTTATCTTCCTAAGCGTCTTCCTTTATGGCAAACAATCTATAGGAGATATTATGGTGCAATCTCTCTTCCCGCACTCCCATGGTCTGATCAGACGGTAATCCGACATGATCGGAGAGAAATCAGGCGCAGGACGATCAACTTGACGAGCTTTCGAAGGCACAAGGGTATCAGACCACTTACTTCCGAACTCCAGACTGTTGCTCAGAAACTTCTAATGGAAAAAACCCACTTACACTTAACCTAAGCCGGGAATCCAACCAAGGACCCCAAGTTCAGCAGTCACGCTCATACAATGGTGTGAAAAGACAGAAATGTATTGGATTGAGGCTCGGTTTCCACCAGACCGGAGGAAAGAGGAGATATGCAGAGATTAGCGGTGTAGCGGGAGGTGTGCTTCCATTAAAGCAGAGCGGAGATGTGAGCTGGTTAAAGCAGTGCCGTGCTGTCTTCGATTCGTCAAGAGGACAGTTCTACTGAACAAGCTAAAGAGGGAAAGAGAGCGCTGAAGCCGTCTGCCTTCTTATAATACACTGCTTTTATCTTCCAAACACGCTTCGAAATCAAGACACCTTCTCTATTTCCACTTGAATGGTGTCTACCGAAGCCGAGCAGTTGTGGATAAAAAAACGATCTAATTGATTGGTTATTTAAGAAATATCTCCTCTTGTCTCTGTTCCTCTCCACTTTGATGCAAATCGGGTCTTACACTTTTGTAAGACCCGGTTTGCTATCGAAAAGCAAAAGTCAATCCTCTGAAAATCGTTGTAAAACTACGAAACGATTCGAAAGCTATAGCACTTGCCTAGGGCCTTCTGGCAAGACCTGGATGAGACTGGTACAAACAAAGAGAGGTCTATACCCAGCAGTTGCTGAAGTTAGGCTGTACATGATGATGATGATGTTTCTGCTTGCGATGGCAAAGAAATACAAAGTAATGCTTACTGATTTGAAGTGTTGCTAGAAAAGCGTTCGTGGAAGGAATTGGGGAGACCTTTGCCCGGCAGTAGGACAGTATAGGCTAAATAAAATAAAAAAACGTACTGATTTACATTTTTTTTATGTATATAAGAACAGTATACAGTAGTCAGGTTAATCTAAGGATTTTCTATAATCGCGTATTAGCAGTATCGCAGACATAATATTATCAAAATCTGTCTATAGCTGTTTTAGATAATAATTCATTAATCCTTTCCGTTGTTTTTCTATTTGACATAGTAGCGCACGCAACCCACTTCGTCATACAGGGTTTTTCCTATTCTCGGAAAAAATATAACCAACTTCCAAAAAAGGAGGAAGTTATGAATTCGGCCGGTATATTTTTTTTCGTGCACCGATTACTCCGTTATTATTTTTCCGAATGGCGTTTTGGTAGAGGAAGCTCGTGCGATGGTCCCATTTATGAATTTTATTACATTTGCTTGAGTATCTAATAAGTTAAATCTTTTAATATGTATTTTTTTTATTCGACTATATAACTTCTAGTTACAATATTAATACATTACAGGAATTTGTGTAAGATATGATGCGGTTGGCGCAGTGGCTGAGTGTTTGACTGCTGCGCGCATTCGATCCCCGCACGGAACAAATATTTGTATGGCCTACAGATAGTTGTTCCGGCTCTGGCTGTTTGTGTTGTGAGTTTAAATGACACAGGAGAAATTCTTGTGTGGGGCAAAGTTTAAAAAAAAAAAATGGGTAATATAATAAACTGCTGCCCTGCTTTCCTCGTTGGTCGCAAGCGCTACTGCTGAACATGAGGTCCTGGTTTCTATTCCCGGGTCGGACAAAGTGTTAACCGGTTTTTCCATCAGGAATTTCTCAGTGGCAGCCACGGAGTCTGGATTTGTGCTGGTTGATGGCAACAGGCTCGCCACCTATTACATGGGACTTAAAACATAACAAGCTAAATATGGGTGTACCATTAGATACACTACGGGGATTACAGGCGATATGTTATGTTATGTTTTATATATTTTTTTGCAACTTATAATACAACCGACTTCCAAAAAAACCTTTATGTGGAAAAAAAATTAGTTTCGTAAGTGGCTAGCAAAAAAAAAGCCAATGATAAAACAAAAGTCACCGATTTCCGAGACTTGTTTCCACTTTTTGTGTATTTGTGGAAATTGTAAATAGGTGGTATTTTTATACGATAAAAGACTTAAAAGTATGGAATTAATCCTGTATATTTACACAGGATTAATTCCAAAGTAGTTTCTTCCAAAGTATGTCTGGAATAACTCTGAATGATAGATTGAGGAACGACGTAAAAAATGGAATGACGTGAGTAAAACTGAAAGACAAACTAACAAAAGATAATTTGCAAGAAAGAGAGAGTGAGTGAGTGTTATTGTTTTGATGTGAGGTTACCACAATAATAACAGATGTGAGAAGACTGCCCTTATTGAAGACGTTCTTCAGAAAAGTTAGGTGCGTAGTACTCGCAACCGGCGAGCGTGTATGACCAGATGCATGAAAGCAAAAGTAAAAGAAATATGTAAGGATTGTAGGAGGTAGCAGCAAAAACTACAAAAGCAGTTTCTGTCTTCCCCCCTTTAAAAAGGCGTGAGATTATACAAGATGTAAACGGACCCTTCACGAAGCTGTCAGCCAAGCATTCTGGTATCAAACTTGGTAACTTTACGCAAAAATGATTGCTGGGAAACGACTGTGAAAAATCACGTTTTACGGTAGAACGGAATGTAACGCACTCAAAACATTGTGCTGATGGATTCGTTCAATAGTACAGTTGTCGTGGAGGTATTTATAGTAATACTAAAAACTTGCATTTAAAAAAAAGTTACCCCCAATATCTCCGTGACTAGAAGGTTCCCATGATGTCCCAGAACAAAAAAATGATCGCAATGACAAGTGCCTTTCGACTTCGTTAAGAATCTAGTTACCACCTTTTATAAGGATTGCAGCAGGTAGATTACAGAAGCAGTTTCTTTCTACCCCAATGAATAAAGGCGTGAGTTTATAAAAATATTTGTACACACGGCCGCTCATCAAGCTCGACTGTTTGGACTTTGAACTATTAGAAGTTGAACGCTGGGAATCGTGCGAGAGGGTCCGATATATTGTTGTTATTTCATCTCTCTCACGCGTATGCCGTATGGTATGGAAGTGCCGCGCCGCCCGCGCCGCCGCATTCTACCTATACGTAGGTATCATGTAGGTAATTTAATAATATTATTTTGTAAGCGAGTTGAGTTCGTCGCATAATGATTGTTATGGGTAGATTATCTATTTGCGTTGCACCTGTGCACCAGTTATTATTTTATTTGCGATTTTAACAACGATAAGTATTGAAGAAAAAAGAAAAAGAATTTTTAAGAGTATAAAAGTAATCATGTTTTACATTTTACTCATAAAACTTAATAAAAAAGTTGAAGCTAGATAATTATGAAAAAAAAAAATTAAGCCATAAATATTTTCTTCCATTCGCACTGGCATATAAGTGTCTACTGTAATATTTAATCATATTACTATTAGGTATGGTTTTATAAAATAGTAAAAGGCATTTCAGTTTTACAATTTCGTCAGGCACATTGACTGGTGCCAATCAGCTTAGACAAAATAGATAGCTAGAGCTACCTATAAACTGGATGAAAAGACGGCAAGGTTGGCGCAGTGGCTGAGCGATTGGTTGCTGCGCTAAGTGTCGCGAGTTCGTTGCTGTAGAGAACACATATTTGTCCAACTGTTCCGGGTCTGGCTGCTTGTGTATGTAAGATTAAAGTTAGTAAACGAAACGTAAACGCACGCACCATCCAGGAGAATTCCTAAGTGTTCTCGAATGCTGCCTTTGTGATTCTTGAATGACAGCGTATACTTAGCAATTTTTGGTCACCAGCCTGACGCGAACCGATACAGACCACCAGCCATTCTGACGCACACTGAATCCCTGCCGAGCGATATTTGGGAACTGTTGACTTGAAACGGTTGGCGGACGACGCAAAAAAGTGCGTCTGAGTGTGTAAGTGCGACTGTGTGTGTAAGTGCAAAGCATTAAACGCTGCCTGATTGGTCGATGCCACGATGCTTAGTCCCTTTCCGACGATTCTCTATATTGAATGTAGCGTAGTTATGGGTATGTTTGGGTTTGAGTTTAATGTGCTGGCGTGTGTACAACTTAAACTTTTGTAAAGCATTCTTTATAAGCAAAACACATAATTAGGTCGTTTTCACTCAGCCTATGTGAATGTGCCCTTAATTAAAATTAACTATAGATAATTATATAATTTATCTTTAGTTAATTCTATACTCAGGATTAAAGCGGTTTATTATCATACTTTCGCAATACTTATTACCTACAATGATTACGTTCACGTGCTTAAGTACAAGATAAATTGATAACATAAAGCAACGTCATCAGCCGACCAAAGAATGTATTGATAGGTGATTGCATTATGTTATTGTATTTAGGGTTCCGTACATCAGTCAGCAAAAACGCAGCCCTTATAGGATCACTTTTTTTGCTGTCCGTCTGTCAAGACCCTTTTTCTCAGGAACGCGTGGAGGTATCAAGCTGAGATTAATTTCAAATACTCAGGTTTGCTAACTTTTGGAGCAGTGAAACAATCAAAATTGTATTATAATATTAATTATAATTATTAAATGTTTTGGAAGGTCAAATTAGGAGAAGGTCAAATTAACGTCAAGGTAAATTTCAAAATCGCTTTGCACGCTCTCTAGACCCCGCCATCCCCTTTAAACCTAACCTGTCCGGAGTCAGGGTGCCCGAAGTCACGAGCTCGCTTCGCTCGCTCTTGCCAAAAAGACCAATAACTAAAAAAGAGGATCAAATATTATTTTTGTATACCAAATATTTATTGAACATGTTTAAACATAATTATCATGTTACCTTGAATGCATTCATAATTTATCCGTAGTTCAACCAATATAGACGCAATAATTAATATAAAAATTAAACATAAAAAATAAGTACAACATTTATTTTTAAAAGTGCTCATTTACAATAGATCAATTAGATTTTAGAGGATCAAATTATATTACCCCAAAAGATAAGACCGTTGATGTCGCATATTTTGCGATTTCAGAAGGCAATCCTAAAGGAAAAAATCTGAAAACCAATCTGAAATATGAACGAGTAGTTTAATAACAAAATACTTACAAGTTTACTAATTATATTTATTAATTTACTTCAGACACAACGATCCATAATTTTGTTAGTAGGTACACTTAAAAATAATGTTAGTAACATCTAAATTTAACATTTAAATAATCTATAAAAATTAAATTAATACAATACTTATCCATGTCAAATAAACTGTAAAATGTCCACAACCAAATTTAAAAATATAATAATAATAAGTTAGATTGGCAATAATTAATAGGCAACCCCGTACGTCAATCACCGGTTATATCATCGAAATTTTTATTTTAATATAAATATTGGTTTTATACAAAAGTATTTACAATAGTTCTCTAAAGACTTTTTAACAAAGGAAATACTACAATATAAAAATAGAGAAAATAGAAATTAGAAAAATAAAAGGCGAAAAGGTAAAAAAATTAAAATACAGTTTTATGAGAAAATGACGCCTGTCAACGGGGTCATCAACAATGAAAAATACAAAAAATAATATAAGATGAGGATAACCCAATGATTACGAGAGCTGCCTACCGACGCGCACGACTTAAAACCCCGGACTCGTCGCTCAGCTCCGCCTCGCCGCCGCCGGACCTCGGATCATCTGTGTCACCGGCAGCGGCAGTTGCGTCGAGCTCGAGCGACGAATATTTCTCTCCGCCGACGTCGCCAACACCTGTACGTCGGCGGGGGAGAGGCCGGCCACTGAAGAGCTTGCTTAGGGGCCACCCGGCCCCGAGCCGGGTCATCGCTGCCGGTGGTTGTGTGCCGCGCATGAGATGGACTCATTCCATTAACGAGAACTTCATGCGCGCATACTACGGGTCTACAGAGGGAGGAACTAACCTCACTGCGTACCGTGTTCGGATGCTGTCTCTGTTTCAGGTACTTGAACCAACCGTCAACGTTTCGGCCCAACGACTGTCGGATCAGGTGCGGGTCATCCCGTGCTCCCGCCCATCCCGCAGCAGACGCACCGGGCGTCGGCAGAGGGCGGACAACGCCCTCTTCCGGCCCCCCTAAATAGGTCCAGGGGCGACGGATTCACGGGGACATCCGTCGCCCCCGATCACACTGGACCCGAGACGGCGGCGCGTAGTGTTCCACGCGCGCCTCTCTCAGACGTAACGGGGGGAGTTTTACACCTCACTCCCCCCCGGGACGAGGCCCGCACATCAGGCGGGCCGGCACTAGTCCGGGGCAGCGGAAATCGCATCAGATCCCGTTGCCCCCCGACGCAAGTGTGCGAGGGAACACCGGTGTGGTTTTAGTCAGTACGAGTCTGACAGACCCCTCCGCTCTCCCCAGGGCAGAGGACATCCATAGAGGATTTCCACATCGAGAAAAAAAAAAAAAAAAAAAAGGTGCGGGTCATCCAACGCAATCACATGTTGGACGACGCCGTACTTGATAGGCTGCGCTCAGAGGATCGAGCGCCGCATCGACGGGGCCAGGGTACTCATCGGCAAACTACACTGCTTCAGGGAGGGCAATACACGACCACGTGTAATGCGTTTTGTGAGGCGGACATTCTCGGGGACTGAAATCAGTCCTCAAGAATACATGTCCCGTGTCACAGAGCGCATCGACTTCCTGTAGCAGAAAGTTTATGCATGGGCGAACCGTATTCGGAGGTATAAGCGGCGGGTTGATCGGTACTCACAGAATCGCATGTTCCAGAGCGATGAGAGGTGGGTATACAGAGCTTGGGAACGACCTGAGCTAAATATGACAGACGTGTACCGCCCGGATGATGCTGCCACGAGTTATTTCTGGCGCAGCATCTGGTCGGTGCCCCTCTGTCATACTGAGGCTGACTGGATGCGTGATGTCGAACGAGTGTGTGAACCTATCCCAGAAATGGAGCCAATTTTGATAACACCTTTAGACTGGAAGTCACCGGGACCGGACGGACTGCACAACTTCTGGCTCAAATAGCTTAGTAGTTCACACACTTGCCTGGCATCCCAATTCCTTAGTCATCCTTAGAGTCTGGGTCCTTACCGCAGTTTTTAACAACAGGCGTTACCCACCTGCTCCATAAGTCAGGTAGTCCCGCGGAACCCAAAAATTATAGACCGATCGTGGTTGTCTACGGTCTATAAACTTCTTACATCCATTTTGAGAGCTAAAATTAATACACACATTAACAAAAACTCCATTATGTCTGCCTCTCAAAATGGATGTAGGAATGGGTCCCGCGGCACTAAGGAGCTACTCCTCATCGACATGGCCATTAGCTAACAGGTTCGTCGATCCCGCAAGGATCTGTCTACATGCTGGATAGATTATAAGAAGGCCTACGACTCGGTGCCACATACATGGCTCATGAGGGTGCTGGAGTTGTACAAGATAGATGCAACTCTACGCGCCTTCCTTGAGTCGTGTATGGGGCAATGGAGGACGGTCCTTCGATATCCAGGATGTCGACAGATCCAGGCGAACGATGAGCCTGTATAGATTAAACGGGGAATATTCCAGGGCGACAGTCTGAGCCCACTTTGGTTCTGTCTAGCTCTGAATCCTCTGAGCACATAGCTGGAGGATTCAGGTCTAGGCTACCGGTTGAGGAGAGGTGGTCAGGTCATATCTCACCTTCTTTACATGGATGATCTGAAACTCTTTGCCCCCAACAAATTGCGACTGATGGAGCTACTGAAAGTAACTGAAACTTTCAGTAGCGCCATCAGGATGGAATTTGGTGTGGACAAATGTGCAGTCATGTATGTAAAGCGAGGGGAGATTATGGAATCCGAGGGAATTCAGCTCTCGGATTCCATACACCTGAGATCCCTCTCCTCATCCGAAAGCTAAAAGTATTTGGGTATGTCGGAAGCGTTAGGCATTAACGTAACTGACATGAAGCAATCGTTGAAGGAGCGCTTCTTTGGACGCCTGAACAAGGTATTAAATAGCCTTCTTTCAGGCGGAAACAAGGTGCACGCCTTCAACGGTTGGGTCATGCCGGTTTTAATGTACTCTTTCGGCGTACTCAAATGGACTCAGACCGAACTCGATGCCCTGGATAGGAGAGTTCGTACACTGCTTACTGCAAACCGGATGCATCACCCACGATCATCGGTGATGAGTCTGTACATCCCGCGGAAGTGCGGGGGTCGACGGTTTTTAAACGCGAAGTCCCTTCACAACCGCGAGATGTGCAGTATCAGAGAATATTTTTTTAAAGCCGAGGTGGGTATGCACCGAGATGTGGTCGCAGTGGACAAGGGACTCACCCCGCTGTCCATGGCTAAAGAGAACGGGCGCAAACCTGTAGTACTTACTACCGATGACCGCAAGGAAGTATGGCAAGGCAAGGAGCTTCACGGGCGCTTCTACCGGGCTCTTCATGGGCCCGATGTAGATTTTCTAGCGTCCGTGTCCTGGTTACGTTTCGGCGACCTCTTTGGAGAAACTGAAGGTTTTGTCTGTGTGATTATGGACGAAGTTATGTTGACGAACAACTACCGGAAATATATTATGAAGGACGGGACGGTTGACGTGTGTCGGGCATGCCACCGTCCGGGTGAGTCCATCAGACATATTACTTCTGGTTGTTCTCGTCTGGCTAACGGCGAATACTTGCACAGGCACAACCAAGTAGCCAGGATTATTCACCAGCAACTTGCCTTGAAATATAAACTTGTGGAATCTGAGGTACCGTACTACAAGTATGTGCCCGACCCAGTTCTCGAGAAAGACCATGTCACGCTGTACTGGGATCAGTCTATTATTACTGACAGGACTATTGTCGCCAATAAGCCTGACATAGTAGTGATAGACCGATCAGCGCGCCGCGTAATGATAGTCGATGTTACCATCCCGCATGACGAGAACCTCGTGAAAGCTGAGAAAGAGAAACAAATAAAATATCTCGACTTGGCACACGAGGTTGTCGACATGTGGAATG
This sequence comes from Noctua fimbriata, assembly GCA_905163415.1. Classification (NCBI taxonomy): domain Eukaryota; kingdom Metazoa; phylum Arthropoda; class Insecta; order Lepidoptera; family Noctuidae; genus Noctua; species Noctua fimbriata. Next base: position 16,683,828 of record LR990929.1, read on the forward strand.
TGAACTCGGCTCATTGTGCCGATCGTCGTGACGGCCAATGGCCTTATAGCAAAGAGCCTCGACGACCATCTTTCGAGGCTCTCCTTAGGCGGTTGGATCAAGGGCCTGATTCAGAAGGCAGTACTCCTCGATACGGCTCGTATTGTGAGGAGGTTCCTGTCTCTGGAGCCCTAACCACCGGTAGCTTGGACCTTGTTCCCGATACCGGCGGACCACTATTTTTTATATTTTTAAATGTTTTTTATATGGTTTTTGTTAAGAAATATTTAAAAATGTAATTAGTGTGTAAGAAAATAAATAAAGGAAATAATGAGTTAAATTAAAAATATTAAATGTGGTCATTTGAGTTTTAAATTATAAATTAATTAAAATGTCATGAAAAAAAAAAAGAAACACAAACATTATACGGAACCCCCGGTGTGCGAGACCAGTTTTATATAGAAACCAGAAATATTGCTAACCAATTTCCAAACCCTGTCGATGCTAAAAAGTCATCAAGTAAATATTACATTGATATGTTTTTTTTTGTAAGTAGATTATGAAAACACTTTTGGCAAAAAACGGAACCCTTATAGAAATTCGTCCTGTCCGTCTGCCTGTCCATCCGTCCGTATGTCACAGCCATTTTGCTCCAAAACTGTTGACACCACACAGTTGGAATTTGGAGAGTAGGTGTCTTCTATGAACTAAGTTCCGACGATTACGTAAATTCTACTAAAATGTATTGAGGAGCATTGCACAACATTGTGCAATGTTCGAACTGAACATTGGAAACAAAAATATTTCATTAATAATTTCAATTGAAACATTCTAGATTGACGTTCCCTACGATTCGCTTGTAATCTGTTTTTATGACTTGATTACGTTTATCTATTTAATTCTGAGTACCTACCTAACCAAGCAGTGCAGCACGCGTATATTTTTAGGGTCCTGTAGTCAACAAGGAAAGGAACCCTTATAGTTTTTTATTGTGACAATAAAAATCATCGTACGGAGGCAAAACCGCCTATTTTGATGGGCAACTACGGGAACCAAACTTAGCTATGGGAACCCTACATCGTGCGTGGCCCGACAGGCACTTGTTTAAGTTTACATAACACCATAACATCACGCAAGAGGTATACCTAATAGTACACCCACATTTCGCCAGTTATGTTTAAGTCCCATGTAATAGGGGTGAGCCTATTGCCATCAACCGGGCACAAATCCAGACTCCGTAGCTGCTACTGAGAAAATCCTGTTGAAAAAACCCAATTATTACTACATACTATTTTCTAAAGTTATTTGTCAAAAATGGCTCTTTAAGTGTGGCTACAAAATCAAAATCAAAGCATATATTTCAAAAAGGCCAATTACAGGCACTTTTGAATTGTCGAAACAAAGACAACAATGAAAAATAGCTACAGTCCCAGTCACAAGGCATAAAAACTGTGAAAGTACTGTAGTTGCCCATTCCCTAACGTAGATCTCTATGGAGAAGAACGGGCAAGAAACTCCATGGACACTCTTTTAAATCAGAATACTTTACAATAACTTGGTTACATCATTTATGTTGAGATGGTACATTATGTGAGAACGATGTAGCAAGATGTGTACTTTAAAAGTGTCCATAGTAAAAATAAAATAATTAATTCAAACAAACCGTGGCAACCAAGAGATGACCAGTCACAACTGACAGCGCCCGTTCACGAACATGACGCATGTATCGGCAACATTCAACTCAACCATTTTGAAGGGAACTAAATGATCCGACACACGCGCCACCATCAGCGAGACATTTGAGTGAGCATGACATACTCTTAACCGCCAGGGCACATTCAAGTCAAGAAAATACGTAGGTTTCCAGCGAATGACAGCTTTCTAATACAGAGTGCTAACACAATATGGGCTATGCGGTTATATAATACTAACGAGATTGAATTTATACATTGCAAAGATAGTTGTACAATCTTCAGCAGCTCCAACATACTGTTTAATGCTATCCATTTATGCGCCCCTGTCCTTGTGGAGCAGGACCGGCATTGAGCCAAGCATTTTTATCAGCGATATAATCGTTCAACTTGTAATATGCTTGCTTACATAGTGTGCGTTTAATGCATGTTTTAAATTTAGTTTCATTCAGTTCAAGAATACTTTGTAGAATTTTATTATAGCATCTCAAACAGTACCCCATGAAAGATGAGTCTACTTTAGCGAGTCTGAAGCCTGGCTGAACTAATTGGTCTCTATTTCTAGTACCGTAATTGTGTCTGTCGCCTCTTTTATTAAAAAAAAATGTAGATTTTTTCTTACATACATTATGTTTTCATAGATGTATTGACAATGTACCGTCATGATGTACACCGTTTAACGTAAGCCATCGAGGTAAAATTTTCGGCATAAGCACATGATAGCATTGGGGAAATTTGAAGATTTATAAGATAAAGTATCATACAATACTGTTTGTGTTGATGCCAGCTATTGATTAATACAGGTTTTATTAGAGGCTAATCAAATTAATGTTAGTACTGATAGCGAAGATTGTTACTTTGATATGATTTGCGACTATTGCAAGAAAAATTCATTCAATGGGATTAAATAACACAAATCGTGTTTTTAAAAGTAAGAAAAAAAAATTTGGCTGCCGTGACGCTTCCCCCTTAAACATACACATTGATTCATTTTCTTTGTGATCTTTAAGCAGTGAGATTTCCATGTGCAGACACAGTCCACTGTTATTTATACCAAGAAAATGTACTTCGTGGGCTACGTTAATTCTTTTATTGGAATAAGTGATCATGTGGTCAGACTTAGATTTTCTATTGTAGAACTAAACGAAAGAGGTTTTATGAATGTTCACTTTTAAATTATTATTAATAAGCCATATTATTATAGCATTCACCGTTTCATTAATTTCTGTATTATAATTAAGCTCTTGGTCCTCCGTAATAACAACCGCAGTATCATTTACAAACAGTAAATAAACAGAAAAAATACCGACCCTATTACACTACCTTGCGGCACTCCCGTATTGTTGACCTTAACGTTAGACTTTAAAAAAAATCTTCTTTATTTGAATTAATTTTGTTAATTACTGTATACTGAGTCCTATTTAAAAGATAACTTTGCAACAAAAACCGTACTTTTTATATTTATTGAACTGGGTATTGTGGGAACTAGGGCAGTCAGTTACGAATCAGTGACACCAATGATATCATTATCTTTTATAATTGTTCCCATTCCATTCCGTGATAATAATCAACAGCTTGCGGGACTTTCCTAGTAGAAAACCCATAATTATAAAAATGATGAAGCATTGTCTTATCCTATGCTTTATCGGATGCTCTTGCGCATATGACCGAACGATTAGTATACCTTGGTGTATTTCGTGATTCAGTGTCCTAAAAAAAAAACAAAATCATCATGAACTTTACTAGTAATTTCTTTTTGTATACTTGGAGTTTGGGCTAAACATGAAAATGTTTGGATGTTCTTAGTGATTGAGATTCAAATAATATAACAATGGCATTTACTGGGTACTCTTCATCATCATTAACCTTGACCCACACACTGCTGAGTATAGGCATCCTCCCTTTTCATCTATTCTTCCCTTGTCTGTGGGAGTCTAAACCAGGTCCTACCCAAGTTCTTCTGAATGTCTTCTACCCATCTGGCTGTTGGTCTACCAACACTTCTGCTACCGTCTCCCGGGAATTATTCAGTGAAAACTCTACTTCACCTGCCATCATCATCTTCCCAAATTTTAAGAATAGTAGTCACTATTGCAATAATTCTTATAATTTCGGTGATCCTGAAAATATAGTTAATCAGAAAGAAAATATATTTCAGTTTTTTCGTTTCGAATACAAAGTTATCATTAGATGTTCTTAATCGGTATTCTATTTCTACCAAAAATAAAATACACTCAAAATCTTCTAATCTTCTCTACAGGACTGTTATTGGAGAAAGAACCATAGATTCTGTCGAATCTGGGCGAAAACATCTGTCAGAAGTAACTTCGGCATGGATTGGGGAACTGCTTCTAGCGGCAACCCTTGCTCCGACACCTTCCACGGCGGCGGACCCTTCTCCGAACCGGAGACGGAAATCATCCGGGATATCATCACCGTTCATAGCAAGCGCTTGGCCTTATACCTTGACATCCACAGTTTTGGAAGCGTGATCCTTTACGGCTATGGAAACGGTGACCTACCAACCAATGATTTACGACTTAACTTGGTCGGTCTCCAAATGGCTCAGGCCATCGATAGGGTCAAGTGACCTTCGAACAGAAACTATATCCTTGGAAACATTCTCCATGTGTTAAATTATGCATGTTATGAAAAGGCCTAGTCGACGTCAGCGAGCGACCTGCTCGCTTCGCACGTTCTTTAGACCCCGCCATCCCCTTTAAACCTTACCTGTCCGGAGTCGGGGTGCCCGAAGCTTAAGGTGGTGCTAGTGATTATGCCCTTATGGATGCTCTGTTCTCTTATACCTACGAATTACCTGCTTGGAGGAGTAATGCATGGGTACAAGGTTTCCTGGTAGACCCTGAATTTCTTCAGCAAGCTGGTTTTGAAACCTGGGAAGGTATTAAGGTTGGAGCCAGGGTAGACTGACTGACTGTATTTAATTAATAAATTAATTGAAACTACATTGTGGTAGTTTGTATTTGTAGAATTTAGAATAATATCACTTTTTACCTATCCAATCATATTAAGATCTGCCTGCTGATGGCATCCAATGATGATCGATCTTTACTTTACTCGACCTTGGACGTGAATCGAACCTGATAGCTCACACTCAGCAGTCGCTTTTACAACTACTGAATCAGTGACACTTGTGATTTCATTATCTGTAATATTTATTTTTCCTCTTAGCTCGCCTGATAATCAATAATCATGGAGTTTCCAATTAATTTTCATTCATTTTAATCTAAAAAAGTACATCCTTATCATAATTAACTACGTAGATTCATGATGAAGCAATGCTTTATCCTTTACTTTATCTGATGCTCATGCGCATATAACCAAACGATTTGTAAAATTTATAGTATTCCGTGATTTAGTGGCTTTTGCACGAAGTCAACATGAAGTATTTACTGGTATTTTCTTTATGCATCTTTGGAGTTTTGGCTAAACATGAAGTATATGATGGGTAAGATTTTCTTGATTTCTGCTTGAATATTTTCAGTGATTAGGTTTAAAATAATGTAATAATGAAAAGAGCTATAATGTTTTTTTTTTAAGATTCACAGTTTTGTGCACGGTTGCTGAGTTTTACTCATTCAAAAGACACGGGTGCTGGTAAAAAAAGTAGTGCCGTATGAACACTTCAACCCCGCTTCCTGACTTCTTTTATTTTTTTTGTTTTATATAGTGAGCAAAAATCTTTATTGCAAAATCTCTATCTACCCAGCAAACAATAATCATGTTCATTCCTTTTCTTTTCAGACACGCAGTATATGAAATAGATGTGGACTCAATTGAGCAAGGCAGACTAGTCCATGATGTAGAAAACGAGATGCTCCTCGATGTGTGGTCGGATGCCATCCCTGGTCATCCTGGACAAGTTCTGGTGCCTAAGGTCAAGAGAGAAATCTTTGAGAGCTTCCTTGAATACAATGGTGTACAATTCAAAGTTGAAGTAGAAAACATTAAAGAGTAAGTAGAAGATGGTAAAACTTCTATCACTAAAGAACATTTCATAAATGTAGCAGGAGGCTTAAGCCCAGTCTTCGGTAGTTAAGGTGGTTCAGATTATCTTTCAGCTGAACGAAAATAAAATTGGAAATGATTGCAAAGAAGATGTAAATTTTAATTATGACCACGCACCTAAAGATACGTCTAAAGCTGTACCTGTGTTACCAAATGACTAAATAATAAACGGCAAGCATACTCATGATGATTTCGATTTCAGGCAACTTGACTTAGAAGACAAACTCCTAGCGGAAGCTGCGGCTAAGAGCAACAGTTCTAAATCTCGTCTAGGTTTCGATAGAATTCACACGTACGCTGAGGTAAGTAAAGCCATACACCATGTTATATTTATATAGAGTAGAAAAAACCTATCATCATCCATAGCCAAACTACACCCACTGCTGTGTATAGGCCTCTCTTTATTTGTTTCAAGCTCCACTCTCCTGTGCCAGCCTTTTATCGTTATAGCAACAATGTCGTCTGCTCAGACGACAAAAACCATACCATGCGACAATGAAATTGAAAACACGTAGAAAGTTTCTAATCTATAAAATATTATATGTGGGTAAACAGGTCATCAAGACAGATTAAATTCAAAAGGAAATTGTCTATATTCCTTTTTATAAATCTATACTATAAACTTGTGCTAGGTGACTTGTGGAAACCTATTTTGCAAGGTAAAAATTTCTTAACTAACTATATTATCTGTTTTTAGGTCGATGCTTACTTGGATGAGCTCGCCAGGCAGTACCCCAATGTGGTCACTGTCGTGCTTGGTGGACGCAGTATCGAAGGCAGACCCATCAGATACCTCAGGATTTCCACCACCAACTTCCAGGTAAGAATATTTTCTTTGTAACGAAGAGAAGAAATGATATATAATAAAAAATAATAATATTTATGTGATATGTCTTGTTAAGTATTTTGTGTGTACATAAATAAGTAAATAAATACATAAATAAGTGGTTCCTGTGAAAGATTGTACTCAAATCTATATGCTTAATTGCTATAAAAGACTCCAGGATATAGAAAATCGCTAAAACAAAAATACTTGTACAGATCTAATTATCAAAATGTATTCTTTTGCAAAAACAACGGCTAATTTAGATAATATTGTTGGATGATCAAATGTGAATACCGAGTTATTTCGAAACAGAACCAAAGCAGTTACTATAATTAATTCTTTTGAAATAAAGCTTTAGTATTAAAACCTAATTTATGCCTATCCTTTAATTCAAGGACACCAGCAAACCAGTCGTCATGATGCAATCTCTTCTCCACTGCCGGGAATGGGTGACCCTCCCTGCTACTCTCTACGCCATCCACAAGCTGGTGATAGACGTCACTGAGTCAGACCTCGTCCGTGACATTGACTGGATCATCCTGCCTGTAGCCAACCCTGATGGATACATCTTCACCCACAGTAGCGTAAGTAGATTTAACATGAACGATTATGGTCATAGCGACCCTGACTACTACAAGTAGTATCACCCAATGCTCTAAAAAAAAAACATGAGATGCCCCAATAACAATAATTTTAATACAGTATGACATTCACCAACTCGCACTGCTCCCTCAATCAATAATAATTAACATTAGCATGAGATTATTATTTGTAATACATCAAACAATTGGTGATGATAAATTACATCCTGATGATATAATCTTTTATCATTTAATCACATTGATTAAGTATATTATATTGAAACATCACCGGAAGAAGTACGTCAATTATTGCGTTGCGCAAGGTATAAAAAAACATTCGTCTATCTGCATTTGTAACACTCAAATTTGTGAGCTGTAAATTTCTGTAATAGAGAAACCTCTATTGAACGTTAACTTGACCTTCTATTTTCTTCTACAGGAACGTTACTGGAGAAAGAACCGTAGACAAAATCTGGCTGGAAACGTCTGTGCAGGAGTAGACCTTAACAGAAATTTCGGCATGAACTGGGGAATTGCTTCCAGTAACAGCCCTTGCTCCGACACCTTCCACGGCACCGGGGCCTTCTCTGAACCGGAGTCCGCCGTCATCCGGGACATTATCGCTGCACACAGAAACCGTTTGGCCCTTTACCTCGACATCCACAGCTTCGGCAGCATGATCCTCTACGGTTACGGAAACGGTGTCCTCCCACCTAATGGTTTGCAACTAAACCTGGTCGGCGTCCAAATGGCTCAAGCCATCGACAGGGTCAAGTGGCCTTCCAACAGAAACTACATCGTTGGAAACATTTTCCATGTCTTATATGCCGCTTCGGGTGGTGCCAGTGATTATGCCCAACTTGCTGCCGCCCCGTTCTCTTACACATATGAATTGCCTGCTTGGAGAAATAATGCATGGTTACAAGGTTTCCTGGTAGACCCTGAGTTTATTGAGCAAGCTGGTTATGAGACTTGGGAAGGTATTAAGGTTGGAGCCAGAGCAGCTGCTAACGCTTTTAGACAACGCAATTTGGTTTAAGATGATATTAAATATGTTGACTGATAGTATTTAATGAATATATGATTTGGAACTGATCTATTTACGCACTATTACTTTTTATGCACTAAAGTGCCACCTCCTATGACATATTCACTATATCTACACGTACATACAGTAAAAAACGTACAGCACTTGCAAACATTATAGCCAGAGCAATACATACTCGTACTATTGCCAAATTTAAATAGGCCAAGACGTTTTTGTAAAACAAGTAATCAGTAAAAATCAATAAGAATAATATAAAATACGGGTGACGCCATTAAGTGGGTAATCTATTTTTTTTTCTTGGTTGTCAAATGATACATTGCGATATCCAGTTTTCATGGCTCCGCTTGGATTCTGAATCTTGTTCCTGAACAACGTGTTCATGCAATTTAACTTCTTTCAAATATTTCAAGTCCTCTGCAAAGATGGAACATTTATAATGTTAACTTCTTTCTTTATCGTGTTGTTAGTGCCTAACATGGTGTCAGAGTTTTTATGCCGCCCATGAGAATCTGACTTGGCTTTGCATGCCATCGAGAAATATCTCTTAGGCATGCTGGTTCCTGCTCGGTCTGGGGTACTGTTCAAAAGAGATACCGCCCTGGAACACAAAGGGCGATAAAAACTTATCTTTTAAAGAACACATCTCACACCTGGTCCAGAAAACTAGAAAACTCGTTCATATATTTAAAAACCTTAGGCATGTTGCGAGCTGGAAACTGATTAAAACTGTGTACGAATCCCTTTGCCAAACAATCCTTTCGTATGGTATTTCCACCTGGGGCGGCTTGTATAAAACGAATATCCTAAACGTTGAAAGAGCACAAAGACTTCTCCTAAAAGTTGCTCTTTTCAAACCACGTTTATACGCTACAACAAACCTCTATAATGAAGCAAAGGTATTAACAGTCAGGCAGCTTTATATACTACAAACAGTTATTAAAAAGCATTCCTCTATAGACTTTTCTACGGCTAAAAGAAGGGTTAATACTAGGCGATCCTATGAAGTCTGTGAAACAACTCCGGTAAAAACATCTTTTGCCCATAATTTCTTCAATTTCAGGGCAAGCAGACTGTATAATAAAATTAACAAGTATCTTGACATTGTTAACTTGTCTAGGGTAGAATGTAAAAATAAGCTTACACAGTGGCTTTTAGAACTTGATCATGAAGAAACGGAAAAACTGCTTACTATCTTATCCTAGTCTAGCGTTTTTCATAAATAGGTATTTACTGCTTCTCACACTCACATTCGTATACAAATTACTTATTTATACGTACCTACACACACACAACACTATCTTACTCTCTCTCACACACTTACACAGAACACACAGACACGACACTTTCCACTTCACACTCACACTTACAAACACTCACGCATTTTAGTTCCATTTTTATTTATTTATTTTTTGATTTTATTTCATTAGTACCTTTTCTTGTTTTTGTTATTTTCTTACAATAGTCCTATATGTCGTACGTTCTAAAATTATTATTATACCAATCTAGGCGAGGGGTGCCAGGATTCCATAGCACAGGGTATCCTAGTTTGGATTCCTGACTCCCACAAACCTTTGTACCTCCTATATTTGGAACACTTCTTTGTTAAAATTGTACTTTGTGGGAGAAAATAAATCTTATTATTATTATTTCTTTATTTATTTTTTTACTCACTAATTACATTTTTAAATATTTCTTAACAAAAACCATATAAAAAAACATTTAAAAATATAAAAAAAAAAAATAGTAGCCCACCGGTATCGGGAACAGGGTCCAAGCTACCGGCGGTCAGGGCTCCAGAGAGAGGAACCTCCTAACAATACGAGCCGTGTCTAGGAGTACCGCTTTCTGAATCAAGCCCTTGATCCAGCTGCCTAACGAGAGCCTCCTCAGGTATTGGTCGAGGCTCTTGGCAATTAAGCCATGGGCTGATACGACTATCGGCACAATGATCGCTGAGTCCACATCCCACATGTCGACAACCTCGCGAGCCAAGTCAAGATACTTGATTTTCTTATCTTTCTCGGCTTTCACGAGGTTCTCATCATGCGGGACCGTTATGTCAACAATCATTGTGCGCCGCTCTGATCGATCCACCACCACTATATCAGGCTTATTGGCTACAATAGTCCTGTCAGTGATGATGGATTGATCCCAGTACAATGTGATACTGCCATTTTCGAGAACTGGGTCGGGCACATACTTATAGTACGGCACTTCCGATTCCACAAGGTTGTATTTTAGAGCAAGTTGCTGATGGATAATCCTGGCTACAAGGTTGTGTCTATGCAAGTACTCTCCGTTAGCCAGACGAGAACACCCGGAGATAATGTGACGGATTGATTCGCCTGGACGGTGGCATGCCCGACATATGTCAACCGTACCGTCCTTCACAATAAATCTCCGGTAGTTATTCGTCATCATAACTTCATCCATAATTGCACAGACAAAACCTTCGGTTTCTCCGAAGAGGTCCCCGGAACGTAGCCAGGCTACGGACGCTGATAGGTCTACATCAGGCCCATGCAGGGCCCGGAAAAAGCGTCCGTGAAGCTCTTTACTCTGCCATACCTCCATGCGGTCGTTAGTGTCAAGCACTAAGGGTTTGCGCCAGTTCTCTTTAGCCAAGGAAAGCGGGGTGAGGCCCTTGTCCACTGCGACCACATCTCGATGCATCCCCACGTCGGTTTCAAGGAAATATTCCCTGAGACTGCATATCTCGCGATTGTGGAGAGTCTTAGCGTTTAAAAAGCCTCGACCCCCACACTTCCGCGGGATATACAGTCTCATAACAGAAGAACGCGGGTGATGCATTCGATATGCCGTCAACAATGTACGGACCCTCCTATCTAGGGCGTCTAGTTCTGTTTGAGTCCATTTGAGAACCGGCATGACCCAACCGTTGAAGGCACGTACCTTATTGCCGCCTGATAAAAGACTATTAAATACTTTTTTCAGGCGGCCAAAGAAGCGCTCCTTCAACGATTGCTTCATGTCAGCAACATTGATGCCCAGCGCTTCTGACATACCCAAATACTTATAGGTTTCGGTTGCTGAGAGGGATCTAAGATTTATGGAATCCGAGAGCTGGGTTCCCACAGATTCCACAATCTCCCCTCGCTTTACATGCATGACCGCACATTTGTCCACACCAAATTCCATCCTGATGGCGCTACTGAAAGTTTCAGTTACCTTCAGTAGCTCCATCAGTTGCAAATCGTTGGGGGCAAAGAGTTTCAGGTCATCCATGTAAAGGAGGTGAGATATAACTTGACCACCTCTCCTCAACCGATAGCCTAGACCTGAATCCTCCAGGAGCGTGCTAAGAGGATTCAAGGCTAAGCAGAACCAAAGTGGACTCAAACTATCGCCCTGAAATATACCTCGCTCTATCCTTATCGGCTCGCTATTCCTCTGGATTTGCCGACATCCTGGATAGCGAAGGACTGTCCTCCATTGCCCCATACATGACATCAGGAAGGTGCGCAGAGTTGCATCAACTTTATACAACTCTAGCACCCTCATGAGCCATGTATGTGGCACCGAGTCATAGGCCTTCTTATAGTCTATCCAACATGTCGACAGATCGCTTCGGGAACGGCGAACCTGTTGACTAATGGCCATATCAATGAGGAGTAGCTCCTTAGTACCGCGGGACCCGTTCCTACATCCATTTTGAGAAGCGGACATGATAGAATTGTCATCAATGTGTTTGTTAATTTTAGCTCTCAAAATGGATGTAAGAACTTTATAGACCGTCGGAAGACAGGTAATCGGTCTATAATTTTTGGGCTCCGCAGTACTACCCGATTTATGGAGCAGGTGGGTTATACCTGTTGTCAGAAACTCTGGCAGCGACCCTGACTCTAAGGCTGACTGGAACAGGATCGCCAGGCGAGCGTGCGACCTTGTGAACCATTTAATCCAAAAGTTGTGCAGTCCATCCGGCCCTGGAGATTTCCAGTTAGGCAACGGACGGACTGCACGAACTACGTCTTGGGGGCTGATAGTGATTGCCCCCATTTCTGGTACTAGATCGCACGCTCGCTCGACCCCCTGAGTCCATTCACCCTCGGTATGGCTAACAGGCACCGACCAGATGCTGCGCCAGAACGAACACATGGCATCATCATCCGGTAGGCGCGTGTCAGCCACACCTTGGTCCGGTCGCTCCCAAGCCCTGTATACCCACCTTTCATCTCTTTGAAAAGTGCGATTCTGAGTGTATCGGTCCACCCGCCGTTTATACCTACGAATACGGTTTGCCCATGCATACACTTTCTGCTTCAGGAAGTCGATGCGCTCTGTGATACGGGACATGTAGTCTCGAGGACTGATATCAGTCCCCGAGAACGCCCGCCTCACAAAACGCATCACTCTAGGACGAGTATTGCCCTCCCTGAAGCAGATCAGTTTGCCGATGAGTGCTCTGGCCCCACCAATACGTCGTTCAATCCTGTACTGCCATGGCGGTACGGCTGGTTTAGGTCGTGTAGCTCTGTCATCAGAAAATTTGACATGAGCTACACGACATGCCGCTACAGCCGCACAATACAGGATTGAGTGAGCATCGGTGAGGTCTTCGCAGTTATCAAAATAGTTTGACAACTGCGAATCCAGAACAGCCACCAGCGCCCTATTTTTGTTATGCATGGGCAAACGAGGTATGCGTGGTCTAAGGTCGGGTTGCATGAACCGATATTCTCGAATCGCACCCTCCAAAGCACTCCTCATTTCCTCATTGCACTGGGTACTTACATTAGTAACTATGTCATTACTCACGTCGTTATCGCGATTTGGTATTATTGTAGACTGTGGTGGAACCAAAGCCTGCGGCGGCGGCGTGGCAATGACATGGCTACTCTGCATTTCAGTCCGCAAGCGACCAAGTACGGTGTCATCCAACATACGATTACGCTGGATGACTCGCACCTGATCCGATAGTCGTTGTGCCGACACGTTGACAGCTGGCTCAAGCACCTGAAACAGAGAGAGCATCCGAACACGGTACGCGGTCAGGTTGTTTCCTCCCTCTGTAGCCCCATAGTATGCGCGCATGACATTTGCATTGATGGATTGCGTCCATCGCATGCGCTGCACACTCCCACCGGGAGCTGGGACCCTATCAGAGGCCGGTGGGCCTCGAGGTCCTAAACCGTCCGGCGGCCGGCGTCCTCCCCGTCGACGAACAGGTGGTGGCGTCGTGGGCGGAGAGAAATACTCGTCGCTCGAGCTCGACGCAACTGCCACGGCCGGTGTCACAGCACTCACGACGGGGCTGGATTTCGGCGGCGGCGAGGCGGAGCTGAGCGACGGGTCCGGAGGCGATAGGCGTGACGTTTTGCTGCTGCTCTGGTCAACATCTTCATTTACATCTTCATCGTCTTGATTTTATTGGTTTTTCAATTTTATGTATGTCATTATGTGTCGTATGACATGACATACGTCATTATTGTTCTTGTTTTTTTCTTTTCTGTTTGTTTTTATAAAATTGCTTCATTTTACTATTGTTCTAGTACAAAATTGAGAAATTATAGTATATAAAAAGGAAGATTGGTTTCAGAACTGTTTTAAAATAATTATTTAACTAAAATAAAATTGAACAAAATTACAAGATGTCTGTTGACGTTTAGTGTTGCCAGCTTATTATTATTATTTCCTTTATTTATTTCCTTACATACTAATTACATTTTTAAATATTTTTTAACAAAAACCATATAAAAAATACATTTAAAAATATAAAAAATAGTAGCCCACCGGCATCGGGAACAGGGTCCGAGCTACCGGTGGTCAGGGCTCTTGAGAGAGGAACCTCCTAACGATACGTGCCGTGTCCAGAAGTACTGCTTTCTGAATCAAGCCCTTATTATTATTATTATTATTAAAGGGCAAAGAAGGAACATGGATGGGTTTTAATCAGTACAAGTCTGACACTCCCTTCCGCTCCGCCCGGAGTTGAGAAATCATGCAATGTTTGCCTCATGATGTTTTCCTTCACCGAAGCAAGTGATAATTATACAATACGCACATGAATCCGAAAAATCAGAGGTGCGTGTCTTGGGTTCGAACTTGAGACCTATGACTTGACAGTCCGACGGTCACACCACTATATTAACACTATAAGATTTTAAACTATACAACACACACACACACACACACACACACACACACACACACACACACACACTTTACTTTTTTTTTTTTTTTTACTATTTTTTTTTTTTTTTCTATCTTTCTGTAGTAATAATATTAACACTACTTCACTACTGTGTAATGTTAACTAGAACATCACACCAGATGTATGGGGACGGCTATGGCTAATGGAATCTGGTAATGCGATTGCAGTGAATCTGAACAGATTATGAACCACTTGCAGGAGAACCATTGCATAAGTGTCCCTTTCCATGCAATTTTGATGACCTGGGATCAAAAAATATATTAAAAGTACCGTCGAATAAAACGAAGAATAATGAATAGTTTCCATAAATACATTTGTAAAATATTATCATACAATAAGCAATATTTCTGCAATCGCTGAGACTGACAAAACGGATTTATAATAAGCAGAAACTAAGGATTTTGCTCGTATTCATAACAACCGAAACAAATCTCGATTTTCGTTTTATAATTTCACGGCTTCTACAGTTTTACTGCAACTGCCAAAAGTATAATGACTTTTGTCTCACTACCCTCCACTTTTCATTAAAAAGTTAAAACACTTTCGAACACTATCTTTCTTATTCGATATTTCAGCTTCAATATCGTCATTATCTAGACCTTATCCCAATTTATTTGGGCCAGAGCAGCATTAGTTAACTATAATAAATTAAATCTATCGACACTCTATCGATATCCCTTACATCCCAGCTCTATCCGCGGAGTTTTCAACACCGAATGGTAATGCGGTGTAATCCCGGCGTCGGAACTTTTCAATGAATGTAGAATACCGCTGCATCGCTGCAACTGAAGATTTCCCAACATTTTTTCAATATTCTAATTGAATTTTGTCTTTAAACTAGCGTTAGTGCATGTCCCAATAGTTTTTCTTGTAGTGCATAGTAGGTCAATATCGTAAACGTAGTTCGTGGATAAATAATGTCAGTCACACGGGTCGATCATATAGGTCAAGCAACGCTTACCATGGTCATCCGCGGATAAGTGACCATCTATTACTTACCGAGACCCTTCTGTGCCTCGGATAGCACGTGAAGACTTTGGTCCCGGCTGTCATTTGTAGAACTTTGACAGTTGTTACGGAGTGCTCAGAAACCAAAGTTCTCACAATGAGTCTTGGCAAGAATATCGTTACTGGGTTATGGAGATTAAATAGGCAGTCGCGCCATGTAAAATACTGATATTCACATGCATCCGTGTTCGACTGGATGGCAATTGAAAAGGCTAGACATATGACTAGTATTAGTGCTATGTGATCATTTACCCAATTTTTTTTTGTGATGCAGTTCCGTTTGATTGAGTAGGTTTTATGTTGCGAAGTCAAGGTGTGAAGTCACATTAAAGTTCCAGGAAAAATATTATTGGCATTAGTTGCAGGTTGGTATTAGCTAAAGATTCCTTCTCAGAAATAGAATACTACTGACATCAGTTTTTAAACTGTCATGGTTACTAACATTAGAAACGGGATATTTACAATCTTAATTGATTGTTTTGAGTATCCCGTTTCTAGTGATAATGATAATACTATTGAGCCCATGGCTTAATGCCAAGAACCTCGACCAATACCTGAGGAGGCTCTAGTTAGGCAGCTGGATCAAGGCTTGATTCAGAAAGCAGTACTCCCGGACACGGCTCGTATTGTCAGGAGGTTCCTCTCTCTGGACCCTGTTCCCGATATCGGTGGGCTACAATTTTTTTATATTTTTAAATGTTTTTTATATTTTTTTTCTAAGGAATATTTAAAAATGTAATTGATTTGTATATAAATAAATAAAGGAGATAATACTATTGATATGTCCGACATCTGCTGTCATGACACATAGGTGTTTGGTGCAGGAAAGATTTTCAATTTGACAATCCACTAGCTAGTTCCCAACAGTTATTCTGGCAGCCATAAGTTAACAAATTAAACCGATGAGTCCAATGATGGTATGTAAAATATCTCTGCAAAATTTTTAATCTACAGTTTAATTTCAGTTGGATTTCGCCTCAAATCTTATGCCCATGAACTAGTGATAAGGAGGGACTAATTTCATGTGGCTAAAAAAGTGATGAATAATAAATGTGATGTGGATGGAGAGGGAGAGGAAGACCAAGGAAACGATGGATGGATTGTGTGAGGAATTTTATGAAAGAAAAAGGTGTAAATGATTGCGTGACTGTTGACAGGGGAGAATGGAACAAGAAAACGTGTGGCGCCGACATCAAATAACATGCGACAAGGACAGGAAGATGATGATGGTTTCTTGACTAACAACAGATTAAACCTGAATAAATTCCTAAATAAAAACGAATTTTAACGTGTTGGTGACCGAATTCAAAACCTTAATACCTTCAACACCAGCCTAGCCTTTTCCCAACTATGTTAGGGTCGGCTTCCAGCCTAACCAGATGCAGCTGACTACCAGTATTTTACATGGAGTGACTGCCTATCTGACCTACACAACCTAGTTAGTACTCGGTAATACGATACCCTTTGGTAAGACTGGTTGTCAGACTTTTTGGGCCACTGACTACCTGTAACGACTGTCAAAGATCACAAATGACAGCCGGGACCAACTGCTAAATGTGCTTTCCGAGGCACGGAGGAAACTCAGTATGTAATGGGTGGTCACCCATCCACAGACCAACCTAGGCAAGCACGGCTTAACCTAAAAGATGAAACGGCTGGTATCGCATCGGATCGGAACCGATCGGGTGTCGCCGCATCCGTTCGTATCTTTTCCGATCCGATTCGATTCGTGCCATTTAGTGGAAATTATCCTTAAAGATCGACTCGAGCGGCTGTTATTATTTAGCCACGAGCTCCTCGCACCTTAATACTTTCTACAGTAATAATAAAATCCATTCCCTCACAAATCTTTTAATCGAAAATACATGCATCCCAACATCTTACAAATCCGAACACTACCCAACTCCTTATCGGAAAGAAAATCCTGCATTGTTTTTTCAATTCAGGTGGGGCAATAATAGAAGAGAATTCGCTTCGGATAGCTCCACGTCGTTGCCCGGGGAGAGGGGCGGAGGAGGGAGGAAATATTGCCCCAAGGAGGGGACGTGACATGCCAACGAGAGCTGGACAATAGTGAGGTGTATTCGCTTGGGTTTTAAAGTTGTTTATAATATTATTGAATGTAAATTATAGGTTTACTTTTAAATCAATTTGTGCTAGGCGAGATACCTTTACGTGAGGCCTAGTACATAGTTCCTCATCATCATTACCCACAGGGACAGGGAGTGAGGGAGTTATGAGGGAGTTCCTCATAACTCCCTCATAAGAATTCAAGAATGTGAGGAGTTTAACACTTGGATATTATTTGATAGAAGTTTTAAAGGTCTTCAAAGATGATATTTCATCATTTCAGGCAATCCAAATGAGCTGGTGTCGCAATACGCGATTTTGCCTATAATGTCAAAATACAAACTGTTAATATATCGTGATACTTGTCTTGTCTTTTCTCTAAACGGCATCATATAAATGAGACCTTAATTAATAATAAGCTAAGGGAAATTATTGGAATTTGCAAGCTTCAAATGTTACATGTATCAAGACTTAGTGTTATTAAAGTTAATTGTTCCTATTCATTACGTCTGTGGCTTAGTCGATTTATTTATTTATTTAAACTTCATGAACAATAGTGGTACATAGGCGGACTTAATGCCACAAGGCATTCTCTACCAGTCAACCTTTGGGTCAAATAAGAAAACATTGTGATAGGGTACAAAATAAATATATAAAATAACTTCTTGCTTTCAAAAATTTTATATAGGCACTTATAATGATACTAATACACATATACAAATAAAATAAACTAATAGATATATAAACAAATACCAAAATAAAAAACAAGAAACATAACAATAAGTCATTACTATGACTCGACTTCTAATAGAGAAAGCTATTTATTCTGACTTAAATAGTGGTTACGCACTTTTCTTTTAAAAGTGTATTCGATTATACTAACAATTAAAGAATTATTATATAATAATTAATAAGGAAATACTAATCGTTATTATTAAGTAATAACAACAATTTTATGGGTGTAGTTCCTGAAATAAAGATAAATAATTAAATCATCTCTTAAAAAGCAACTTTATCGATACCTACCACCAATACCTATATAACTTAAATGCCATCACTATCCTAGAATGTCTGTCTCGCCAGGTACACGACTACGTTGTTGCTCAAGAAAATATGTCACACGTAAGATACCTGAAAAATCCTTATATATAACACTGAAACACATTCTTAACGTACCCTTTTTATTGTTCAGATTCTTTATACAATACTAAACTACTGAGCTCTAGGAGCTCGCGGCTATATAATAACAGCCGCTCGGGTCGATCTTTAGGTTAAGCCGCGCTTGCCTAGGTTGGTCCGTGGATCCATGGTAAAAACTTAAGTAGGAACTATAAATATTGCTGTGAAACAAATATCAAAGAATTAAATTTACGATTTTAAACGCACTCATACATACATTCATTTGTACAAATCTTTGGTGAGATCACAGTTAGAGTATACTTCAATGATTTGGAACCCTTTCTTAGATACAAAATAGAAAGAAACCTACCTACAATATAAATTCCTTAAAGCCACTCATTACCGATGCTTCCGT
Organism: Noctua fimbriata; assembly: GCA_905163415.1. Taxonomy (NCBI): domain Eukaryota; kingdom Metazoa; phylum Arthropoda; class Insecta; order Lepidoptera; family Noctuidae; genus Noctua; species Noctua fimbriata. Next base: position 16,702,769 of record LR990929.1, read on the forward strand.
AAAACTACCTCTTACCATAATTTATTAAAACATTATAAACTTACTAATCTGAATATTAGACGCACCTTTTTGGAAATCATGTTTCTTTATAACCTGTGTAATAACAAATACGATTGCTCAGATTTAAGTTTCGTTCTCGATGAAGTTTCCAATTGGCAACTTTACAAGACTCTCAGGTAATGAATGAAAACGAAGACAAACAGATTGTGTTATGTAGTACCTAGAATTATCATAAGACGCGAGGTGCGCGGTTGCCCGCTGTTTGCTGATTGTTTCCTCGTGTTGCACAAACGCGGGGATTCGCATAGCTTTGCGTCGTTTAGCGAAAAATTACAACACCCTATTCTCAAATTTAGATTTATTTTCTTTGTCTGCTAATAAGATTTCGAAATGATATCCTTAAAGCTATCAAAAACTTTGAGGATTAACTAACTTACTTATTTCTGTATCTGTAGATTTTTTGGTTGTTTTTTATTTCTCTTTTAAAATTATATAGTATTTAATAAAATAAGGCAATAGTCGAGTACAATGCATGTATCTTCCGATTTTAATTATTTAAGATGTGGATAACGTAGTTAGTTACACACTGATGCAGTCTCGTATAATTCTTTCTTAACCATTAATATATTAATTGTTCTGTATGGTGTCCGGACGTAAAGAATAGCACCATCCCATATCTTCCCGTGGGTGTCGTAAGAGGCGACTAAGGGACTTACCAGAGAATGGGCAGCAGCGTTCTCTGATTCTACAACAACCATACTGCGATCGCCAACCCGCCTGCCAAGCGTGGCGATTATGGCAAAACCCCCCTTCTTGGGGGAGGCCTATGTCCAGCAGTGGACTTTTCAGCTGAAATGATGATGATGATGAACCATTAATAGTGTGTAATTGTTTGTTTTCCCTAATAAATAAATGCTTTCTTATAAATTATGAAGTGGGTAGAGTATTTTATATGAAGCGGCTGCCTGTCAACCCATTGACAGACAGCCGCTTCATGTAAAATACTTATATTCAGTTGCATCCGGTTAGACTATAGACCGAAGGCTTTAAATGAAATATTCTGAAGGTTGGTCATGTATTGGTTCAATTAGTATAGTAATACCTACGTGGATTATGGTTATTTTAAAGCAAATAACCTGTGGGATATTATTAGGACTTTGTGGACGCTTAATGTGCCTTTGATGGGGCAAGGCGGAGGACTCATTAAATTAGGTTAGGTAGATAATTATGGAATGGCGTTTTCAGACTAAACTAAAGCTAGAAACAGACATAGTCAGGAACTTTTAATTACCTTATATTCTTCAAATACAACACGGTCATTCTGCCCTGAAAATGCAGAACTATCAATAACTACCTCGACTCTGCTGAGCACGAGGTTCTGGGTTCGAATCCCGGGTCGGGCAAAGTGTTATTGGTTTTTTCCATCAGAAATTTTCCAATAGTAGCCTCGGAGTCTGGATTTGTGCCCGGTTGATGGCAATAGGCTCGCCCTCTATATCATGGGACGTAAACATAACTGGTGAAATGTGGGTGAAGGTACTATTAGGTACACCTTGCCTAACCCTTCGGGGATTACAGGCGTGATGTTATGCTATATTCAATAAAAGACTATTTCATTAAAGTTACTTACGTTTTAATTATTCTTAAGTTTAGAACGCCAGAGCTTAAGAGCACGCGCGTGCCCTCCACGCCAAGTCAGAATTTTACCTACCATTTTGTCACAGATGTGTGTCGTTTGGCGTACATGGCACGCGCTTGCTTGTCACGTATATGTGACAACGGCGTTCAAATGCTTAAGACTGACGTTTTGCTAATAAAGCTGAACATTTCTGTGACAAAGAAAAGCTATGAAACGAAAACAAAATCAAAAGTCCGCCACGGAACTCGGATAAGCCGCATTTTATAACAGATTACTAAGATAATCAATTCTTTATCATCTCAGCCATATTAAATTCTCAAAGAGTGCGAATTTTTTTAAATTAAATCTCCCCATTTTTTATCGTAATTCAGTTCGGGATCTGTTTCCAATTTGTGGAGATTGCTTTCAAAAATTTCTTGGAGAAAAATAAGAAGGTATTAAAGAAGTTATTGGAAGATGTAATAACGATTGTTTTAACGGTTATTTTAAACACTGATGAAAACGGAGGAAGCTATAGTAACTAAGTACTATAACTTTCATACTCGACCTATAATTTTCCCACTGTTGGGACCCATCTATGAATGGGAATGGGCCAAACACAAGTGAAAAGTTGCTTAGACTTAACTTAGCAATGTACAAAATATAATGTAACAGTGTACTAATTATTGAGAAACCTAATAAATAAATAATTAAACACAAAACATAACATCACGCCTGTAATCCATGAAGGGTTGGGCAAATGTGTATCCACACCCACATTTCGCCAGTTATGTTTAGGTCCCATGTAATAGGGGGCGAGCCTATTGTCATCTACCGGGCACAAATCTAGACTCCGTGACTGCTACTGAGAAATTCCTAATGGAAAAACTCAATAACACTTTGCCCGACCTGGGAATCAAACCCAGGACCTCATACTCAGCAGTCGACCACTCGATCAACGAGGTGTAAACGATGCTAAATTAATTAATTATATAATAACTTAGTTTAAAAAGTAGATGTTTTATGGTGTTTTACTGTTAATCCACCACGCTGGCTCAATGCGGGTAGTCATCACCATGTCTTCGAATTTTTGGTTGTACCGGTTAAATCACGATGTTTTTCTCCGCCGCTGTTTTGAGACGAGTGGTGATGAAATAAATTACTCATCGAAGTATTACTTCAAGAAGTGAAAGTTTTGACATTCAAGGCTACACTGAGTACATATTTACTGAACACACAAAACATTTCTCCAAAATGTTTGCAACTCGATCAAGTTGATTGTGGGTAATTGACTGTGGCCCTTTGAATTCACAAATTGAGTTAGGTACCGCAAAATATCTTCGTGGGTGAGTCGATAACAATGTAAATACTAATATTGATGTTACTTCCATGAATTTGATAAGACTATTCTAGCGTAGGTTCACCTCTAATTCAATTATTTAATAATTTTATCATTTACGACTTTCCTCATTCACAATTAATTTCCGAGTTTTGGTTTTCGGACTTTTAATACCTTCTAAATTTCAAGTGTAGTTATGATTCAGGTTCAGCTTGAACTGCTATTTCCAATTTTATGATGTTGAAAATAGTACTAATGGTGCTAAAATCAATTTAATTTACACTAACATCAAATTTTCTTCTATAGCGTGTTAGTGCCTAACCTGATATCAAAGTTTTTATGCCACACGTGGGCCTCTGACTTGGCTTTACATGTCGTCGAGAAATATCTCTCAGTCATGCTGGTTTCCTCACGATGTTTTCCTTCCCAGAATGAAGTGATAATTATACAAAACGCACATGAATCCGAAAAATATCAGAGGTCTTGGATTCTAAATAGAGCCCTATGACTTAGCTGTCCGACGGTTACACCACTATGCTATCACTGCTTCTAAAACTAACTGCTAACGGGTAACTGCTTTAGAAAGAGATAGAAGAATGGGAAACAACTAGGTACTTAAACTGTTACTAGTTTTGATCTCATTCAAAAGTGGCTGGGTTAAAAAAGTCTTACTAATAGGTATAAATAAGACTCGAAAACCATTTCAAACATATAATCTAATCATTTCATCAGCGGCAACAGATACAGCTTTCCAAACATCATCAACAATACCACCAATATCTTCTTCAGCTATAACAACACCATTTTCACCTTGTACAATATCTACATTATAAGTGTACAATACTCGTTTCTCCCTTGCATAATCTATGCTAGTACCAGAAGCTCTATCAAATATGACTGATCCAACATTCGCTACGTACGCTCCATTCATAGCTTTAATCATATCTAGACCTAAAAGATGATGTTGCCTGAACATTCCACTGGCTGCTCTTTCATAGTTCCATGGATATGAAATGTATCCTCCATTATTTTGTAAGGAAATATACAGTTTAACTTTAGAACCATTACTGTCAATGATGCTTCGGATCATTTCGGTTTCTATTTCGGAGAAAGGTTCTATGCCTCCGTATAGATGACTGCAGGGACTTGAGCTGGAGTCAAAGTGAAGCCAATCCAGGTCGAAGTTACGATTAAGGTTGACTCCTGGGCAGACATGGGCCATGTGGCTGGTGGTGCTTCGAGATTTTTGCCAGAGACGGTGCTGAAAGAAATTTGTGGCCAAAATTAGTAAAAGTAAATTTAATTGTTTTTTTTTGAGTCGACTCAAATACCAGGTCTTTAGTGCCTTTTCCGCATGCGTCAACTGTAGACTAAGTATTCTGAAGGAATCTAATCCATTTGGGGACGTGATGCGGAGGAATGAGGAAAATGTCGTGAGGCAAGATTTGAGTATGAATGTGGATGGGTAAAGGAAGACCAAAGGAACGATGGATTAACTGTGTAAACGATGATATGACAAGAAATGAGGTGTCTGATGAGATGACGAGTAATAGAGAAGTATGGAAGAAGAAGACATGCTGCGCCGACATCAAATGAATTGGGATAATGGCAACAGAATGAGATGATTCTAAACTACTCTGATCATTATTGATTATTCGTTTTCTTTGTTACCCACTGCTCCGATACTTTATTATTGTACCTTCATCGTCTTTATTACAAAAGGTTTGTTACAAACAGCTTCTTCATAGAATATTAATTCTTAATTTTTAACAGCATCAGACTTACACCGATAAAAAAGCAAATTAACAACTCAGAAAACATTATTTTTATGTCTTGTTTATGTTTTAATTTGAGTTGCATTTGTGCCATATATTAAATTTCCTTATACAAAAAACTTAACAAAATGTGACTTACATTATCCCGAGTATATTCATATCCATCAGGATTTAAAACTGGAACCACAATCCATTCCAGATCATCGAGAAATTTCTGCTCACCCAAGATTTGCTCCACTACGTTCAATGCAGCTGGAATGGTTATCCATTCTCTGGGATTTATACCAGATTCTATAACAACTATGGGTTTTTCTACTGCAGTGTTGGTATTACTGGTGACTCTTAGGTATACCAGGGGTCTGTTCTGATTGGTGACTCCATATTCCACTAGTTCTGCTTTGGCATTTGGGTATTTTGCTTGTAGTGTTCCAAGGTAAGCTAGAATCTGGAAAATGAAAATGATATCGTTATCTATTTAATTAAATTCTTGTAATTCTTTCCCGACTGCCTTGTTGGTCGATTGGTCGCAAGCGCGACTTCTGAGCATCTAGGTCCTGGGTTCGATTCCCGGGTTGAGCAAAGTGATATTGGATTTTTCCATCAGGAATTTTTTCAGTAGCAGCCACGGAGTCTGGATTTGTGGCCGGTTGATGGCAAAAGGCTCGCCCCCTTTTACATGGGACTTAAACATAACTGGCGAAATGTGGGTGTATAACTATTAGGTACACCTCTGCCTAACCCTTCGGGGATTACAGTAAAAGTGGCGCCTAAATTGAGATATTAGGAATTAACACATAACACTTGCACGCATGTTTGTTAGGCTGGGTTGAGTCGAGCCTATTGCCATCAACCTGTCACAAATCCAGGCTCTAGCTCTAGCTACTACTGAGATATTACGAATTGAAAAACCAGCAATACTTTGCCAGACGATTAATATTACACTTTCAATAAACCGTCTTCAAATTGTCCGTAAATACCTTAAGCAAGGTCTCCCCTAACAGGAAAGAAACTAACATAATATCAAACGGAATAATAAAATGCCCGATCTTTTTTCACGACTAAGAATTTCCTTTTCTTCAAATATTCCAATTTGTCAGTCGAAGAATAGTCGTCGTCTTCACACGTGTAGTTTTACTCAATTGAATCAAAAGGGTGCTACCCACTTTTCGGGTTGACATTTTTCGGCACTGCCGGGTGGCAATATCTAATACATATTTATTTATTTATTTTAATGCACAATGTACACAACCAATTTTACACGCTAAGCTTATACTAGTGAGTACATGACCCTGTTAGGGCGCAGCAAGATAATTTAAAACTAATATTGCAGAGTATCTATCATTATTTATCTAATATGACTTACATAGATCATTAGGAACTTTCACATTTAAACATTATACTAATTAAACTTATAAGTTTGAAGGTTCCAAAGTTGCATATTGTAGATATATTTCCGGAAAAATGTATGATTATGGCTAGAAAAGAGGAGACGACTAAAAAAGAAGTGTGGAAATGAAAATAATTATAAAAACTAAATAGATTGTCATAAGAATCAGCAGAATGGGCCCACGCGTTTGGTATCTAAAGGAACATACATACATACGGGGTGAATGGAACACCGACGCGAAAACGGTTACCACGTATTCTGTACATCATTCTGAGCACCCACACATAGAAAAAAAAATCAGCTGTTCCATACATTTTGACCGTATAGGTATTGCACTTTTGTAGGAAACAGCTGTTTTTTTTTAAATAACTGATGAAAAATTTTTATGTCCCCCCCACGTACAAATTTTTCATCAGTGGGGGCTCAGAATGATGTACTGAATACGTGGTAACCGTTTTCGTGTCAGTGTCCCTTCCACCCTGTATATAGGCTGATAAACACATTACCCTCCTCAGTCAGGTAAAACAGAAGCCATGCTGCGCCGTACACAAACAAATTGGGATGACGACCGAAAAATGATGACATTATTATGTTGAGAAAAATCCGATCTACTTAGCTCGATTTGTGCCAAGCCGACACGCATTGTATATAGCAATACATAATACAGTTTGCCGGCCGATATGAGCCGAATGAAAGCCGAATACGTGTGATTTCTTTTTCATCCAGTCGCCTTTAATGTTCAACCAATACTGCGAATCAGTACTAGTGTGTAGCACTGCTAAGAACTTTCGCCGACGCCTAGCGATCTATTCTTACCTAAGGAAAAATTCTTCGTTCGAAATACTTTCGTAGTATTTATTATCGAAAGAATACGTAGGAGTGTAAATGTACAATTTTATGACAATATGTTATGTAAGAAAAGGTAAGCTTAATTTTAAGAATTTCGTCAGAGAATTATCTCAAATATTGTGGTCGTTTCCACTTACAGTAGGCATCAACTAAACGTAATAATTATGAGAACAATAAGACGTAACTTGGACAAAATTACATTTCTGCAACCAACAGATTGCCAGGAATCATTGTCGTAGGAACTCAGACAGTCACTTTACTTGACGTGACATATTTCCTCACCAGTGCTCCCGAATTTGGTGAAGGAATACATCGTGATACAATGTCTCAGACCAAAAAATACGAAGACATGACATACACCAACTCGCACTGCGTCCACGTGGTGAACTACTGCCCTCTCCCTCACAGAGGACGCAGTGGGAAGGTAAGCTGATCATTCTTATCATTATCAAAATTTCAGTCTAGAAACACCCACTGTTGGGTGAAGGCCTACAATTTCTTCTGCCATACTTCCCGGTTCTGAGCGCCCTCACCCATCTGCTTCCTGCGACTTTGACGATAGTCAACCCAACGCGGTTTTTCGATTATTCTTATGCAAAGATATTTAAAACATTTATACATAGAGCGGTCATTAAGAATATTGACATAATTTTCATCCCGAACGTTTTCTATTTTGACACACGAATGCTACCTGACAAGCGGGCGTATGACACTAGACAGAGCGACTTGTTACTAAGTTGTAACACGTTTTGGATTACAATTTTCTTCGTCTTATCCCGTCTATCGCTCATAAATGTTTGAATGTCTTTACTTATACTGTCACTTAAGGGATATCTTCCAAGATAGTTAATTATTTTGAGCTCCCGATATTTCGACGCTGTTGCAAGTTGGCGGGTTGACTGAAGTGAAGAATGCGGGGTATGGCGCTTGCAACAGCGTCGAAATATCGGGAGCTCAAAATAATGAACAATCACGGAAGATATCCCGTAAGCGACAGTATATATAGTTTGTATGTATAGTTTTTTTCGTTTGGAAACTTTGATTACCATTGTGTCATATAAATTAGAAACATTATTTCAGTTTTTGTAAACGTGAGTACCACCATATAGACTTTCTATTATGGTTAGTAGGGCTTATCCCAATCTTTAAGGTCGTAATTGTGTTTTTTTTTTCCTTTCTATCTCTACATTGTCTTCACATATAGAAGCAACAATTTGCTACTCCACAACCATAGGGGCAAACTAATTGATTACCATGTTAAATTATTGTGGAAGCTGCAGAAGATTGTAAAATATCCTTGTTTTGTATACATTCCATATGTTAGTATTATATAATTGCATATCACATGTGGGAGTACTATATACTGTAAGGCTACAATTTACATGTTGTTATCTTTCATTGACTTGAATGTGCCTTGGTGGCTGAGAGTATGTCATGCGCACTCAAATGTCTCGCTGATGGTGGCGGCTGTGTCGGGTCATTTAGTTCCCTTCAACATGGTTGACTTGAATGGCGCTGTTCCATGCGTCATGTTCGTGAACGGGCGCTGTCAGTTGGGACTGGTCATCTCTTAGCTGCCACGGTTTATTTTAATTACTGTATTTTCTTTCATTGTTGATTTAATATTTTACTCTGGACGCACCTAATGTGTACGTCTTTCTACATCGTTCTCACATATATGTATAATCTCAACATGCACGATGTAACCAAGATTTTGTATTACAATATTTTGATTTAACTAGTGACCATGGAGTTTCTTATCCATTCTTCTCCATAGAGATCAACGCTTTGGAATGTGCAACTACAGAACTTTCACAAGTTATTATGCCTTGTGACTGTGACTGTAGCTTCGCTTCTTTTTGTTTTTTTGACATTCAAAAGTGCAGGTGATGGTCTAATTGAAATAAATGCTTTGAGTTTTTTTCTTTGAATGTCTTTGTTCTTATGCTACATGAAACTGAGTTATACTTACAGCATCATATGTGTGATAGCGTTTAACATCAAATTCATCAGTTTCAGCATCGTTGTCATTCTTTGAGGACTGTGCTTTACTTTCCTCTTTTGTTAAGAATCTGAAAACAACACAAACTTTATCATTTAATCGGAGTTTTGTAATATATTTTCAACAGTGAAACCCAAAGATTTCAACCGCCAGATATGCGGCTAACCGTACTTACAAACACTGAGGAAAGTGAGCATTCACATCCCGCATGGAAAAATAGTTTCATTATACGAGTGAGCGGGACAACAATACTCAAATGTGTCAAATGTTATTGAAACTGAAACGTAATGCCTAAGGCATTAGATCCACTTTTATTTAAGTTTATAAATTAAATAAACGTGACCATTTTTTAACACAATGGCCCTGACCCTAGCGATTTAAATATTTGATTTTTATTTTTTATTTTATGCGATTTTTTATTTTTTTCCATTTCATAGGTAAAAAAAAAAAAATAAGTACCTAAAGTTATAACACCTTGGATTTGGAGATCACCTTTTAAGCAAGGAGATGCTTGTGTTAGGTGACTCCGCTCTTCCACTGAACATTATACAGTGTCATCATCATCATCTGCCTAGCCTTTTCCCAACTATATTGGGGACGGCTTCCAGTCTAACCGGATGCAGCTAAATACCAGTATTTTACATGGAGCAACTGCCTATCTGACATTATATATATATTTTTTTTTTAAATTAAATTAACCTTACCCTACAAATAAATACACGTCAAGGTCTTTTTTAAAAGCTTAGACTTACGTAAAGGTAAAGCAATACAACTAGGCTAATATGTAGAAACGCCTATAAGGCCTTCTAAATTAGATTCGACCTTTCCTGTCAGGTATCTCGACCTACACACATGTTTTGAGTTAGTCGTAGTCAACGCTTTTGAGTTTTCCAGCCTCCGTTTCTACCATACGAAAGTGTGTTAAAATAAAAGAGCTAACGATGTTCTAAGAATTCAAATTACAGACCTTTTTATTTGTGGTAGTATCGTATCTAAGGCTCTTTCACACGATACCGCTCGTCCGCGCGGTTTGGCGGTGAAGTGGATCTTACGTCACATTGGCTTGGATGAAATTTGTTGTCTAAAGCCATACACGATAGGGTGTACCTGACTAGTTTGTCTGTACAACCAAACTGTACAGGTATACCGGAGCGTGTATGTTGTAAAACTGTCCAGGTTTCCTCAAGAGGCAGCTCAAGCTTACCTAAAGGTCTTTAGGTTAAGCCGTGCTTGCCTAGGTTGATCTGTGGATAGGTGACCACCCATTACATACCGAGTTTCCTCCGTGCCTCGGAAAGCACGTTAAGCGTTGATCCCGGCTGTCATTTGTAGATCTTTGACAGTCGTTACAGGTATTCAGCGGCACGAAAGTATGACTATCAGTCTTACCAAGGGGTATCGTATTACCTGGTACTCACTGGGTTCTGGAAGTCAGATAGGCATTCGCTCCATGAAAAATACTGGTATTTAGCTGCATCGGGTTAGACTGGAAGCCGACTCCAACACAGTAGGGAAAAGGCTAGGCAGATGGTGATACGCTAGGGTGTAACTGACAAGTTTACCTGTGCAGGTATACCCGTCAGGTAAGCTTGAGCTGCTCAAAGGACAAACCTTTTGCACAGTTTTGCAACATACACTCTCCTGTTTACCTGTACACACGTACACCGACCGCCCAGACGAGCGGTGTCATGTGAGAATCGCCATAAAGTAATCTTAGTAATGTGACATAAAAACCTCTTAGTTGCTGACGTTAGAATTATAATCATTAAGTAAGGTTGACCAAGAATCTGTTAGCATGTTGACCAAATTACGAGAAATATCAACATCCTTGTATCAAAACAATTTCGCGATTCTTCACCATAATGGTCATGTTATTAAACCGCCAAAAGGTATTTGTAGCCCTTTAATTATACAACTAAATGAACATTTTTACTTTCGGGTGTGACCTTGGGGTGGCTACCATGACGTCTTGAAGCAGTATTATGCTAATTTCACTCCAGTGTGGGTAATAGACGGAGCTGTAGAGGACGACTCCGACTCGGCTGGGCAGCCAGTCTATGACCAGTGTGTGTTGCCAGTGATTACATACGGGATCGAAACGTGGGCCTCATCAGTGGGCAGGACACACTGCTCGCAGAACGGATGGCCGATGGGGCCGAAAAGTTCTAGAGTGGCGACCGCGAACCGGAAGACGTTGCGTTAGAAGGCCTCCCACTAGGTGGACCGATGACCTGGTGAAGGTTGCAGGGATCCTCTGGATGCGAGTCGCACGGGACCGGTCAATGTGGCGCCACTTGGGGGAGGCCTATGTCCAGCAGTGGACGTCTTTCGGCTGAAATGATGATGATGATGATGATAGAGGGCGTCTAAGCGCCATCTTGCTTTATGACGTCACGGTAGACCACTCGATGTAAAGCAATCATTGTCCAAATTAATCATCACGCCATATTGACTCCGTGGGAAAATTGATCCAAACCTCATTACAGTAACAAATTAAATAAATATCGGAATATATTTACCAGCGCGGTTATATTGGCTTAATGATGATATTGGTAATTTTATAATTATTAACGAGATTAATTATTTTCAGTGCATGTTTACAGGGGTGTTATTTTAATTATTTATCGCGTTTCCGTAAATATGTCAGTTTAAATAGTGAAAGATTTACATCAGCACCAGCCAAACTTTTACCTGACGGTAAGCTGATTCGATTTCAAGTGATTTTCAGTTCATATATTATCGTATGAACTAGCTTATGCCCGCGACTTCGCCCGCGTGGTATTCAGTATTTTCCCATGGGATTGTACGACTGGGATAAAAAGTATCCTAAACAAAAACAAAACCCCTAACCCAACCTCCCCCAACCCCAACCCCTAACCTATTATAAACAATGTGCCAAATTCGCCCGCGTGAAGTTCGGTAACTGTCTCAGGGGATCATACTACCGGGATAAAAAGTATCCTATATGTTAACCCAGGGTTATAAACTATCTATGTGCCAAATTTCATCCAAATCCGTTCAGTAGTTTTCGCTTGAAAGAGTAACAAACATCCATCCATCCATCCTCACAAACTTTCGCATTTATAATATTAGTAGGATATTAGTAGTAAGTAGGATTAGTAATTAGTAAGACAATTTCGACTCAACTTCATTATTAAAAAAAGTGTCAAGCGTAATGTTAAAGTTAAAAATGCGAACCGATATAAGTTTTTTTTTTATATTAAACGGGCCTACACTGGACCTCATTCTAGTCCTGAGGACAGAGATGTTAAATTACCGGTAAGCATAGGTAAAGCCTTTTAAAAATGAATGCCCCTAAACTATGCTCTCTTAGGACACCAACAAGGTGCTACTTGCCAAAATAATAATAAATGCTCTTATTTTCTACCAATCAGTTGTTACACCTAAGCGGAGCTCCTTACAGCTTCGTACAGGCTCTACCCTTTATAGCAGACCTTTATGTCATAATTAAATATTATTATGCATAACAGCGGATAGCATAATCTTCATTTCGCGGAAAATCGTTTAGCAAACACTAATTTATCATACATTTAAAACTCATAAGTGTATAAGTCAGAATCATCTTTAGGCATAAATTTCTTATCCATGAAATTAAAAAGTAAAAACACAAACCAAGCAGAAAATTCACAGTCAGAATCGTCTTTTGGTATACATTTCATATCGACAGTCGTTAAAAGACAGAACTATCATATCTCAGAAAGTTTACAGTTAGAATTATAGGCATACATGCCAAAAGATAATTCTAACTGTGTGTGATATGAAATGTATTTCATATCCATAATAATTGAAAGACTCATTTATCAAAAAAAAAAAACCTCTACTCACTCATACACATCTTCAATATACACCTCTTTGTCTATCCCCAATTCTTCCAGCTTCTCCTCAAACCAGTCAAAATCAGAAGGTGGTACCATCACCTTGCCGACCACCCCATACTGGAAACTTGGTCTTCTCCAGAAGTCTATTGCGTCAGTCTTCAGTAGACCGATGCTGTCTTGCTGTTTTTGACTGTCGAGTTCTATGTTATAGACTTTGTATCTGGAAAATAAATAATATTATGGTGATTCTTCACGTAACTAGGTAGTTCAAATAGGTAAGCTTATTATACAAACGATCGCGGTAGATTTCAGTAAGACTCGACAGACCAGGAAGGCATGGCTCACAACCTGTACTCAGCAGTGAGTGGAACAAGCTGACAAGTATGATGATGCCATCATCATCTGCCTAGCCTTTTCCCCAATTTATTGGGGTCGGCTTCCAGTCTCACCGGATGCAGCTGAATACCAGAATTTTACACGGATCGACTGCCTATCTGACCTCCACAACGCAGTTAGTACTGGGTAATATGGAATCCCTTAGTAAGACTTGTTGTCAGACTTTCAGACCACTGACGACCTGTAACGACTGTCAAAGATCTTAAATGACAGCCAGGATCAACGGCTTAACGTACTTTCCGAAGCACGGAGGAAACTCGGTATGTAATGGTGGTCACCCATCCACAGACCGCCCTCGGGAAGCGCGGTTTAACCTTGAAGATCGATTCAAACGACTGTTACTTTTAATCAAAGTGATTAAAAGTGCATTTTTTTTTGACAAATACCAACTTTAAGTTTTACAAGCAATTTTACAATGCATCGACTTCAATACTATATTATTAAGATTTTCGGTATGGAAATGTCTGGTCATTTTATGAAGCTTTCAGGATTCTGACTTATCATAACGACTTGTTTACAGATATCAGTGTGACGAAAAGGTCATACGATATATTTCTTCACACAAATTAGAATATAATCCAAGATAATTTATTTTAAGTAATGTAGATTACAATAGTATCTACGTTATGTTTTTATTGTGAAAATATAACAGATAATATTGTAATTATTTGGCAAACAAGAAGTTTGATTTTGAGAAAATAATCTGTGTCTTGAAATTGTTATTTTGAAGCAATTTTGATGTAATTCAAACTGAACTTAGAACAAGTAATCATTATTTAACTGTTAAACGATAATTAGGAATTTTCGTTCATGGGGGCATGGGTTGTTTAACATAACATCACGCCGACGACACACATTGACGGCACGGTTGGCGCAGTGGCTGAGCGATTGACTGCTGCCCTTCGTGTCGCGGATTCGATTCCCGCACGGAACAAATATTTGTATGGCCTACAGGTAGTTGTTCCGGGTCTAGTTGTTTGTGTATGTGAGCTTAAATGTCACCCACGATACAGGAGAAATTCCTAGTGTGAGGCAACGTATTTTTTTATTTTTTTAAGCAAAAAAAAAACAAAACACCTGTGCCCAGATGCGTTAGGAGCGCCGCCCTGGAACACAAAGGGCTATGAAGGAACATGGATGGGTTATAGTCAGTACAAGTCTGACACTCCATTCCGCTCTGCCCTAGGAGCGGAAGGGCGCCGGAGGGGTCATTTGATGATATTCCATTCTAAAAAAAAAAAATGTGATTCTGCAGTACACACATATTTAGCATTTTTAGGGGTCGAGCTCACTGCCACTAACTGGCCATAGAATAGAATACTTTATTGTACACCAAAATTGAAACACAACTGTGTTACAATATTGCTAACTCAAATTGGTTACAATAGTGGTCTTATATCTGCCATACAACCTTGGATGGACTGTACAAATACAAATGAGGGGTAGTCAGTGGTGTACTGCTAATGCGATGCTACAAAGAAATTCCTCATGATGCAAAAAAAAAACAACTGACGTTTATTTTCCGCTTTTTAGTGTTTTTTTGGAATCTGGTTGTTTTTTTTTTTGCAAAAAAGTGTGTATGAGAACCTATTTTTATTCTACCAAATGAAAATAGAATCTCATAAATCAGTCCATAATTAAAGGAAATATCGATGAACATATACATTAAAAAAAATGCATACCTGCAGCCGAACATAGAACCTCATTCTTTTTTGAAGTCGGTTAAAAAGCAAAGAACCCGACACATGATTCGAACCCAAGATAAAATGCTCAACAGTAGCAGTTGCAACCACGGCGCAGTTGTTATAATGGGTTATTTTAACAAAAATGTTCCTGCTGACTGATCTCCACAATTATTTTCAATTGTTTTAAGAGAAAGTACATTACAGTCCTCGTACCCTTTTAGCTCGGTTCATTACCTTTTACGACTTGAGAGAGATAAGCAAGTTAATGCGATTCTATATTTTTTGTCAGTCCAAGTCTGCAAGACTTAATGAAGGGTAAATATTACATTGTAGAGGTTTTTTTTAAATACTTTGTAGTGTGAAATGAGTGTCATTTTCCTGGTTTTAAGTTAAAGAGTGCTAAGAGAAATAAAAACTATGCTATAGTTCTTTTTTGCGACTAGCATTATTACACCCCTATGGGTGTATTACGTGTATCCGTGTGTGTGTGTGGGGTTGTGTAAGTAATACGACTAAGACTGTAGCTATTATATACGTGTAAGGTCCCATTAAAATTTAAGGACGAACTTTTAGAAATCATTCAGACCACCAAACTAAGGACAATGGTAAAAAAAAATCATGAAAAACGCATTAGATACTCACAACGACATAAGTACCTTTTTTTAAATAAATTAAAATAACCTATATTAACTAACTAACTTAAAAAAATATTTTTTTATTATTTTTTTTAAATTTATTTGCATAAAAATAAAACGTAACCCTATTTGAATGCGAACTCATTTGTTTTAAAATAAATTATATGGTTTTTCATCTTACTTCAAATTATGGGGTATTTCTAAATACCTTTCTCTATTTCTTACTATTCCAACTAGATTCAGATTTCAACTTATTATTATATATATTTATTACTTCCTTTATTTATATTTTTACAAATTATTTACATTTTTAAATATTCCTTAGAAAAAAACAATATAAAAAACCGTATCGAGGAGTACTGCCTTCTGAATCAAGCCCTTGATCCAACCGCCTAAGGAGAGCCTCGAAAGATGGTCGTCGAGGCTCTTGGCTATAAGGCCATTGGCCGTCACGACGATCGGCACAATGATAGCCAAGTTCACATTCCACATGTCGACAACCTCGTGTGCCAAGTCGAGATATTTTATTTGTTTCTCTTTCTCAGCTTTCACGAGGTTCTCGTCATGCGGGATGGTAACATCGACTATCATTACGCGGCGCGCTGATCGGTCTATCACTACTATGTCAGGCCTATTGGCGACAATAGTCCTGTCAGTAATGATAGACTGATCCCAGTACAGCGTGACATGGTCTTTCTCGAGAACTGGGTCGGGCACATACTTGTAGTACGGTACCTCAGATTCCACAAGTTTATATTTCAAGGCAAGTTGCTGGTGAATTATCCTGGCTACTTGGTTGTGCCTGTGCAAGTACTCGCCGTTAGCCAGACGAGAACAACCAGAAATAATATGTCTGATGGACTCACCCGGACAGTGGCATGCCCGACACACGTCAATCGTCCCGTCCTTCATAATATATTTCCGGTAGTTGTTCGTCAACATAACTTCGTCCATAATCGCACAGACAAAATCTTCAGTTTCTCCAAAGAGGTCGCCGAAACGTAACCAGGATACGGACGCTAGAAAATCTACATCGGGCCCATGAAGAGCCCGGTAGAAGCGCCCGTGAAGCTCCTTGCCTTGCCATACTTCCTTGCGGTCATCGGTAGTAAGTACTACAGGTTTGCGCCAGTTCTCTTTAGCCATGGACAGCGGGGTGAGTCCCTTGTCCACTGCGACCACATCTCGGTGCATACCCACCTCGGCTTTTAAAAAATATTCTCTGAGACTGCACATCTCGCGGTTGTGAAGGGACTTCGCGTTTAAAAACCCTCGACCCCCGCACTTCCGCGGGATGTACAGACTCATCACCGATGATCGTGGGTGATGCATCCGGTTTGCAGTAAGCAGTGTACGAACTCTCCTATCCAGGACATCGAGTTCGGTCTGAGTCCATTTGAGTACGCCGAAAGAGTACATTAAAACCGGCATGACCCAACCGTTGAAGGCGCGCACCTTGTTTCCGCCTGAAAGAAGGCTATGTAATACCTTGTTCAGGCGTCCAAAGAAGCGCTCCTTCAACGATTGCTTCATGTCAGTTACGTTAATGCCTAACGCTTCCGACATACCCAAATACTTATAGCTTTCGGATGAGGAAAGGGATCTCAGGTGTATGGAATCCGAGAGCTGAATTCCCTCGGATTCCATAATCTCCCCTCGCTTTACATACATGACTGCACATTTGCCCACACCAAATTCCATCCTGATGGCGCTACTGAAAGTTTCAGTTACTTTCAGTAGCTCCATCAGTTGCAATTTGTTGGGGGCAAAGAGTTTCAGATCATCCATGTAAAGAAGGTGAGATATGACCTGACCATCTCTCCTCAACCGGTAGCCTAGACCTGAATCCTCCAGCAATGTGCTCAGAGGATTCAGGGCTAGACAGAACCATAGTGGGCTCAGACTGTCGCCCTGGAATATGCCCCGTTTAATCCATACAGGTTCATCGTTCCCCTGGATCTGTCGAAATCCTGGATATCGAAGGACCGTCCTCCATTGCCCCATACACGACTCAAGGAAGGTGCGTAGAGTTGCATCTATCTTGTACAACTCCAGCACCCTCATGAGCCATGTATGTGGCACCGAGTCGTAGGCCTTCTTATAATCTATCCAGCATGTAGACAGATCCTTGCGGGATCGACGAACCTGTTGGCTAATGGCCATGTCGATGAGGAGTAGCTCCTTAGTGCCGCGGGACCCATTCCTACATCCATTTTGAGAGGCAGACATAATGGAGTTTTTGTCAATGTGTGTATTAATTTTAGCTCTCAAAATGGATGTAAGAAGTTTATAGACCGTAGACAAACACGTGATCGGTCTATAATTTTTGGGTTCCGCGGGACTACCTGACTTATGGAGCAGGT
Organism: Noctua fimbriata; assembly: GCA_905163415.1. Lineage (NCBI taxonomy): Eukaryota > Metazoa > Arthropoda > Insecta > Lepidoptera > Noctuidae > Noctua > Noctua fimbriata. The sequence goes on from LR990929.1 coordinate 16,720,657, forward strand.
GGGTAACGCCTGTTGTTAAAAACTGCGGTAAGGACCCAGTCTCTAACGATGACTGGAATTGGGATGCCAGGCAAGTGTGTGAACTACTAAGCCATTTGAGCCAGAAGTTGTGCAGTCCGTCCGGTCCCGGTGACTTCCAGTTCGGTAACGGACGAACTGCTCTGGCTATATCTAAAGGTGTAATCAAAAATGGCTCCATTTCTGGGATAGGTTCACACACTCGTTCGACATCACGCATCCAGTCAGCCTCAGTATGACAGACGGGCACCGACCAGATGCTGCGCCAGAAAGAACTCGTAGCAGCATCATCCGGGCGGCACACGTCTGTCATATTTAGCTCGGGTCGCTCCCAAGCTCTGTATACCCACCTCTCATCGCTCTGGAACATGCGATTCTGTGAGTACCGATCAACCCGCCGCTTATACCTCCGAATACGGTTCGCCCATGCATTAACTTTACTTTACCATATTATTATTATTATTATATATTTACACAAAAACTTTACCTTATTTGCTGAAGAGATTGAATGAAACTTTTTAACGTGAAAAATTGACCAGAGTCCATGAAAAATAGTTGAATTATTTAAGAGATATCATATCTGCATATTTTATTTATCTCAGTTGACCATAATCCTTTAATTAAGCTCACAATCAAAGGGGGGGGGGGGGGTTGTTATCAACATCACGCTGAGTACACGGATTGGTGAACACTGTTTGTACTTTTTATGGTCCCGTATCGGAAGGGTAACCAACGGGACCTTATTACTAAGCCTCCGCTGTCCGTCTTTCCGTCCGTCCGTCTGTCTGTCAGCGGGCTGTATCTCATGATACGTAATAGGTAGACAGTTGAAATTTTCACAGAATATGAATTTCTATTGCAGCTATAACAACAAATAATAACACATAAATTAAAAATTAAAGGCCGTTAAGGTGTATTACGATGATACGGAACCCTCGATGACGCGGCCTAGGATGGAGACGTGATTAGATTTATTTACTCTTCTCTCCTTCTCATAAAACATAACATCAAGCATGTAATTCGCGAAGGGTTTTTACATAAGGCCCCGTATACTGTTCCCAACCACTACAAATCTGCCATTCCTAAAAGCCAGAATCAACAAAGGCGACCACCAGAAAAGCGCCGAAGCAATGAAGCTCGATGAGTCACAAAGCAAAGATTCAACTGGAGGGTTATACAGAAGAGTATGAACTCTTCTGTGTCTTCTGTGTTCCCAGGACTGTACACCTACATTTCACCAGTTATATTTAAGTCTCTTGTAATAGGGGACGAGCCTATTAACATTAAGCGGCCAGAAATCCAGACACCGTGCTAATCCTGATGGAAAACGCCACAATGCCTTGCTCCAGCCCACCTCATCCTCTCGCTTCAGACTTGACGACTATCAAAGATCTACAAATGACAGCTGAGTCCAACGTGCTATCAGAGGTACAGACGGGTCTTTTGTGTGTAAAGGATGGTCACCCATTCACAGACTGACCGTGGCAGGCGTTGCTTTATCGTTATTATATAGTAGTAAAACTCACTCTTTATACTCTTCATTCTTTGCAGCCACCGAACAGCAAAACACAAAAACAAAATAAAAATAAAATAACATTTTAAAACAATCTTAGTCTGCCATCATTTACATACTAATTATAAGATTAATGGTAATTAGAATATTGAGGTATTTTATCTTATCTGGTTAATATGTAAAACATAATATCTTGCAATCTTCACTTATGTTAAGGGTAAGTGCAGACAGGACCTAGCATGCGAAGCCTATGTCAGGGCTACGCGTGCTTTTTGTCGTCCTGTGAAGATGTGGTCTACTGTTGAAAACCCACTCCTGAAACCTGCTTTTTCCACTGGTTGTGTTGAGTCTAGGCTGGTGGTGAAGACTATTTGTGATAACTTTGGTGAAAAGCTTGTATAAAGGGTGTAACAACACCCTTAACAAAGCCGAAAGGAGCTTGTTCTCCCCGTCATTGCGATATTTTTTTTGTTCTAAACCCTACCTGGGAACCTTCTAGTTACGGAAATATTGGGGGTCAATGTTCCAACTTTTTTAAACATGTTTTTAATGTAAGATTTTTACTTTAAACACCTCCACGAACCCCGTACTATTCAATCCATTCACCAGCACAATGTTTTGAGTGCGTTACGTTGAGTCCTACCGTAAAACGTGATTATTCACCCCAACAAAAAAAGTCGATTCCCAGCAATAATTTTTGCGTAAAGTTACTTAGTTTGATGTGCAGAATGCTTCTTTGACGGCTTCATTAAGGGTCTTTTTATACCCTGTATGTGGCTAAGTAATGAAATGGGTCGATAGTTTCTCAGCATGGTATGGTCCCACTTCTTATGCAAGACTATGACGACCGTATTCTTCACCGATTCTGGTCTTTTTATCCCCTCGATTAGCACATTATTATAGAGTACTCTTGTAGTTGTTTAAGGACTGGTCGACCCCCAAGGCAAGGAGGCTCGCCGCCTCAGCGGAGATCGTTCGGTACCCCCGGACTAGCCTTAGGGCTATCCCCTTTTGGGCCGCGTTCAGATAGCGGGCGGCTTGCCGCCTCAGAGAACGCGCCCACACCGGGGCCCCGTAAAGGGCCATGGACCGCACGACCCCCGCGTAGAGCCTCCGGCAGGAGGCGTTTGGACCCCCCAGGTTGGGCAGGAGCCGCTTGAAGGCAGCCCCGGTCCGTTCCAGTTTGGGAGCCAAACGTCGGAAATGCTCCACGAAGTTCCACCGGCTGTCGAGGACGAGTCCCAGGTACTTCAGCGTCGACCCGACGCCGATGGAAACCCCTCCTGCCGTCAGTAGGGATCCCGGCGGTGGCGCATTCCGAGGCCCATGAAAACACATGGCCTCGGACTTGTGCAATGCCACCTCGAGACCCAATTGCCGGATCCTCTCCAGGGTGCAAGCCCTAATCACTAAGAAGATTACATTGTAAATATTTACCATCAGACAGAGTATTTACAAAGTTCAACTGCCTCGTTATTCTAGTGGTCGCAAGCGCTAGCAAGCGTTTTGCTACCAAGATTTTTTCAGTAGCAAACGTGCTGTCTGGATTTGTGTCCTATTGATGACAATAGGCTCGTACCTTATTATAAGGGACTTAAACATAACTGATTAGTGCTAGCTGGTGTGTGTCGTGTATAAGGTTACGGCACTAGCGTCTATGCCAGTTCGCCAATGCCAAACTCTTCGGATTTATGTTATGTTATTTACAAAGTTTTTTTCGCTATTGATAAAATTGTAAGGGCTTTCGGATAAGGAACACCATTCTGACAAAACTCAACAATGTTACCCAAAATACAGCCAAACAAGTGGGACTGGCCCGGACATGTTTGTAGCATTTTGGATGCATTCAAACTCAATTCTTCAATAAGGTCAAACTTTATAAGAAAAAGGAACTATTTCCTTCATTTTTTAGTTCTATTATTGATTTTCCATTGTCCAAGATCAAGTCAAGATCAACAAGGTCCATTGTCTATTGTTGATCTTGAATACCACTACAACGTATATCTGAAAACATCCAACATCATCGTGGCAGACCCAGGTGTAGATGTTGAATCGAGTTTCACACTGATAGGCGGAATTGGACCTTGTCGGTCGAGCTGAATTTATAGGAAAAATAAATGAAGGCCAAAACTGCAGTAAGACAACAGGTTAACTTATATATTTTTATTTTAAGGGGTTTTTCACGATGCTTACTAGGGTTCCGGTTTCCATTGGATTGTCGCCGACGAGACTGAATGAGTCAAGGAGCTTTGTGCTCGCTTATTGGACGTTTGCAGTACCATTACCGCAAACGTACACCCACATTATTAACAGTAATGTTCACGATTTAAAGAAATTATTTAGCCATGAGCTCCTCTAATAATGTTCACGTCCATGTAAAAGGCATTAAAAATTCACGGAATTTATAAAATGATCCATTTTATTATATTAACGGGAACTTAATCGTAGGAGGCGAAATATGTGTGAGCGTGATAATTAATGTCGACCTTTAAACGTGTGAGAAAATAACAATTTAAAGTGTGAAAGTTACAAGCTGATATTATTATACTCCTACACACCTTCCTTCTATCTTTTCGGTAATTAATATATTTACGGTTTTCACCAAGGTCCCACCGCTGGCGATAAGCGAGAAGAGCTAGCGATTAAAAACAAGATATTTCTTTGACAGCGTTCCCGCCTGTGGTGTGTGTCAGTGAGGAGCTCGTAGCTAAATAACAACAGCCTCACCTATCAGTCTTCAGGTTAAGCAGTGCTTGAATAAGTCGGTGTGTGGATGGATAACCACCCATTACTTACCCGGTTTCTTCCATGCCTCGGAAAGCATGTTAAGCCGTTGGTCCTGGCTGTCATTTGTAGATCTTTGACAGTCGTTAGAGGTAGTCAGTGGCTCGAAAGTCTGACAGTCTTACCAAGGGGTATCGTATTACTCAGTACGAAATGGTTTGTGGAGGTCAGATAGGCAGTCACTCCATGTAAAATACTGGTATTAAGCTGCATCAGAGTTGGGAAAAGGCAAGGCAGATGATGGTGTGAACAGTCAGCAATAAACTATTAATATAAAGCGAGTTGAAAAGTTCTGGAGTGGCTACCGCGAAACGGAAGAACTTGTTTTGGAAGGCCTCCCACTAGGTGGACCGATGACCAGGTTGCGGGGATCCGCTGATGCAGACGCACGGGGCCAGTCAATGTGGTGACATGGGGGAGGCAAATATCCACCAGTGGACGTCTTTCGGCTGAAATGATGATGATGATACAGAGTTTACCAGAAAGGTGTGGTCATATTTCAGGGTGTGATTTTGATCACCATATATCATAGACTCCCGTGGAGTAGGTACAGAAGTTTTGTACGCGACAGTTGATTTTATTTTACCGACTGCTGAGCGGGGAGCTCCTGTGTTCGATTTCCGGGTTGGGCAGTGTTATTAGGTTTTTCTATCAAGAATTTCTCAATAGCAGCCACGGAGTCTGGATTTGTGCTCGGTTGACCGCAATAGGCTTGCCTTTATCACATGTGACTTAAAACATAACTGGCGAAATGTGGGTGTACTATTAGGTACACCTCCACTTAACGCTTTGGTGATTACAGGCGTGATATCATGGTTCTCTTTTACTGACTCTGGACCTGCAATGTTTTCTACGTTTCTTGACCGAGGAAACAGTGGATCACTAGTCTCTTCCTCGTCAGCAATGGGACAGAGACCTGAATCTTTTTACTTTAAATGCGGTTTTTCCTTTCGTTTTATTAATTTTATGCGTACGAAGCCGTGGGTGGGCTTTCATTACTTGGCGTAAGAAACAATATTGCAATAATAAATAAAGGTCGAATGTTCCAGAAACATTATAGCTTCGATTTTTCTGATTTCGGGCGTTACTAAAAGTAAAGGCTATAACAGAACTGTGATCTCCATCGGTGATCGATGTGTTAGCTGCTCTGCCTTTGGTAGATCGTTCTATCCCATAATTGCTGACTTTTTTTATGTAAGATCATGGTTTTTGTTAAATCAAATCAAATCAAATCGTTTGTTGCTATATCCATAATGTACAATTACAGGTGGTAAATAAAAAATAATAGAAACAATTATGGACCCTGTCGGGCACAGCTAATTTTTAAATAAGTAGAGAGAGGAAGAACGCTTTTAGTTATGACCTCTAAGGTACCACTTTGGATTGTAATATTCTTAATACATTTATTTTTGCTTCGTATCGATATATGGTACGACCTGTCAAATTACTACCACTTAAATCGCGGCTTCAGTGCCGGATTTTTATGTCTTCTTTAGTGCAGGCGTAGGGACATTTTGGACACTCCAGTATGCGAGCTATGGTCTGGTTGGGAGCGTGGCATTTACACTGAGTGTCTGAATCAGAATACACAATTTAATATTATGTTAACACAGTATCACCTTCGTGTAAAATTATTAGACATAGTTTTTGTTAAAAGAAAAATATGTAATAACACTGAATAGAGAAATTCCCAGATCTATCTCAACATAGGATGTTCAAAGGTTTTCAAGTAAGCGGCCTGTCGTCCAGATAATAGATGAGTCTAGAACAAACTGTAGCTACAATCTATCACCGCTAATGCACTTGTGCAATCTATACCATGGCTTTTGTTCCAACCGTCTTTGTTTAAGGAAAGCTTGGAGGTTTGTTGGCAATGGAACTGAACTCATGATGCATTAGTGGTTATGGAATCAATCATCAAAAAACATGACATAAAAATTAAATAGAAACGCTTGGATGCAGCACCCCTTTCCACTTAGGTACAGAAATATGCACGTGCAAGAAGTGCACCTTTACTCAACACGTGGAGGGATCCACAGAGCATCCTCAGGATATCATATTCTAAATTGGCAAGGAACTTGATAGGCATTTTAAGGCTCCTCCAAATCTTCTATGTGACCTTTTGAATTTCCTTTAAGACTACTATCAAGTCGAGTTCAAGTCGGTGTCAAGGCTGACCCGCCACTGCAGCGCCTCGGGCATGTTCGCGGAGACGTGCATCGATTGCTTTCACCACACTGCGGTCTCTGTTGCGCTGAGTGGGCAGCGCCAACACTGGATTGCTCTTATATCCGGCAATGCTGCAGCAGACATATTGTTACCTCGAGAGTGTTCGTTTTTGTCTGTGCTTGTTATCCTGTCTGTATCCTTTTATGTATTTGTTCGTGTAAGAGTCTTGTTACTTGAATTAAACTATTTTTTTATAGAATATGTTAATAAAAAACCTGACCGATTCGAAAAGGGCATTCTATAAGGGCGAAAGGTATACCAATGACTAAGCTAAATAATATTCATGAAAGTAAAAATATTAATGAATTTTAAAATGCATGATTTTTGTCCCAAATTACCACCGTTTCCCTAAATTCTAACAAACTTATAAAACGTAACAACACCTTCTTTGTTCCGCCCTTGTGTTGCCATTTAAGTTTATTACATTTAATTTAATTTTCATCGGGGTATTTTTTTTTATTTGTCTCCAAAAAGGATTACATAAATAGAATCTAATGTTGATACCTAATAATACCCTCACGGATCGAAGAGGGTTTTTTTGGTATACACCAAAAACACGAGTACAACAAAAAAAAAATTTGGTTATCGTCAGAGTTTATTAGTAAAAATTACATACAAAATAAATAAAAATAAATGATGAATTTGGTAACTTTTTGCAAAAACGCATCCATAGACTTATTACCTATCTCAAAAGATACTTCTTCTGGAAAGCATTGCGAACAAATCTGGCTCCAGTCTTAATACCTTCCCAGGTCTCAATACCAGCCTGTTCAATGAAAGCAGGGTCAACGAAGAACCCAAATCCACCAATGCCGAACCTGTGTCCTGGTAGTTCGTAAGTGAAGGAGTAAGGAACACCAGCAGCCATGGCATAGTCCCCAGCACTGCCTGAAGCCTGGTACAAGACCAAAGCAATATTACCGACGACATAGTTTGGATTCCAGCTCATTTTGACAGCGTCAATAGAAGTGGCCATTTGAACTCCTACAAGGTGGAGCATGAGAGCATTTGGAGGAAGGACACCAGTTCCGTAGCCGTACAAGATCATGCTCCCAAAACTGTGGATGTCCAAGAACAGTTCGATACGACTGCTGTATTTGTCGAAGATTCCCTTTATGATGGCAGTCTCAGGTTCAGAGAAAGGAGCAGCTCCGTGGAAGGTGTCGCTGCAGACGATGTTACTGGACGCGGTAGACCAGAAGACGTCGAAGTTCCTGTTGAGGTCTACGCCGGCGCACAGTGGGCCATAGTTGGTGCTGCGGTTTTTACGCCACAGACGGAACTGAAAGAAGAATTTGAGGATGATGACTTTAGTTGCTGAAGAAAACGTGTTGAATATAGATATAATAAGAAAACGTGTAGGATAGGATCTGTCTAATGTCCTAAAACTGCGTTATGTGTGAAACTGTTTAAGTGTTTATAATATTTTTTAAACTCATGGTCTAATGTATCATAAGTCATTCTGAGATTTGTTAAAATTAACTCGAAATCTTTTTTTTATCTGCCTTTGCATTTTCGTAGTGATTCTTTCTTTTTGTACCTGTAAAAAAGTTCAGGTATCAACTTCAGCTCCTAACACGATTGCACTCTTAAAACTTAACTACAACAGCATTTTGCTCTCGGCAAAAATCACTGAGCACAAAATAATCCCCCAGAATTGATCACATATTTTTATCTTCCCGACCCCAACATTTTGGCAGCATAACGTGGCGGTTACGTAATTGGCCTTACTACTAATTAAACTACTAATTTAACTTAATTTCTGACGTGTGAGTTTCAGTCATCATTTTATTTTGCAAATAAAATTTCGGGACCAATTTTCCATATTGGCTGCGGATACAAATTGATTACAATTATCGAGTAACTGTTTTAGATGTTTTGTGTTTTTAAAATTGATAGTGGTTAGTTCGTTAATTGGGCCAAGACAGTCGAAGAACAGCGGGTGGGTTTAGTCAGTAGGAGTCTGACAGACTCCTTCGTCCCTCCCAGGGCGATCCAAGAGGACACCAGCTTACATACATACATTTTTGACTATTCCATCATCATTTTCAAAGATTTATCTAGGCCCTTAGAAAGCAGATTCTAACTTAGTTGTCATAATAGACTGGGTGGCTAGATTTAAATTTTAAATCGTGTGTAGTTACTTATGACATGTCACACATTTTCTCTCTTTCTTTATCAAAGGGATCCTTACCTCTCCATGGGTATGAACGTATCCATCAGGGTTGGCAATAGGCAGAATGATCCAGTCAATGTCCTGCACCAGGTCTTGCTCTGTGACGTCAATCACCAGCTTGTGGATGGCGTAGAGTGTGGCGGGTAGGGTGATCCATTCGCGAGCGTGGAGGAGAGATTCCATGAAGACTATGGGTTTGCTGGTGTCCTGGGGAAGAATAAGATATTATAAATGTTACGTCTAAGTCCTATGTAATAGGGGGTGATCAACTTGGCACAAGTCGAGCCTTCAGATAACAACTGAGAAAATTCTAATGGAAACACCAAAGGAAATCAATCAGAGGACCCCAAAATAAAATTGTCTGTAATTTACGATAATTTTCAGAAGCATAAATTGCTGATCCTCACTTATGTTAAGAATGCCACAAATATAGTAAGCGTAACTTAGATGATGAAGATGCTGATGATCTTTTTAATCTATTTTAAAATAGGAGTTCATGCATGATTTGTTTTATGATAGGTGTTTATTATTTTTCCGATAGCGGTTGTAACTGCGTCACTATGACATTTATTATTGTTTAGTAATCTTCTGTAAATCCAGTAAATTAATCCATGTGTTTTTAAAAGATAAACGAAGAATTTAGTGTAAATTTTAAGTAGCTGATATCTATGATGAAAATTCAATCATTTTATCTTTTACGTGGATATAATTTAAGATACGGTATCATTAATACGTAGTATTATGTAAATTATTTTTGTTTGTTTTTATGTTGGCCTGAAAACGTGAAACGTTCGTGGTGATCTAGAAGGTTAAGCTGAACTTGCAGTGACCAAATTAGTAATGGGTGGAATGTTCAATATTGCGCACTCTATTCAGAATTTCGCAAGTCAGCGAACGTTATTGAGTTTTTTTTATAATAATATAAATAAAAAAATGTCGCTTCTTCCAAAACCGAATAGATGCACAATTTTTATAATAGCAGCCTGACCGCAGTCAATACCTATCACAAGAAACATGGTAAATCTCTTAATAATATAATGATTCCACAAAAAAAATATTATTCGACCTCGAAACAAAACAAGCCAAATGTTTCATGCTCTCCATCCTTACCTCAAAATTGGTGGTAGATATCTTGATGTACTTGATATCCCTGCCTTCGAAACTCTTGCCAGCGTTAACCAGTGTTACTATGTCAGGGTATGCTTCAGCCAACATTTCCAGGAAAGTGTCCACCTAAACCAGAAATAAGAAGTTAGTCATTTTCATTTAGACACTAATGATTTTCAGACTCACCAGTTGAAAGACTGTGACTACCATCACCAACTTCCTAGCTCAGAGTTGTTACAGAGAAATTCCGAACGGAATAACTTAATAACACTTTGCTGGAATCAAACCCAGGACCTCACGCTAAACAGTTGCGCGTGCGATCGCAGGACCAATGGAGCAATCAGCTGCATTAAAGCTTTTGCAATGGGAAACATCAACAATTTAAATTGTTTGGAGTTGGAATTCTTTGCCTCCTTGTCTCATGTATTTAAAACTGACCTGGTGGTATGTGTAGATCTGGTCGAAGGGAAGGGAGTCCAATCTTGAACCATTGTTCTTCTCAAAAGCCGCAGCGTGAAGCTTGTCCTCCAAAGCAAGAAGTCTGAAAATTGAGTCGTGCTAAGTTAAAATACTGCCTCCATAGATCAGAAGATATTTCTTCTGATCTATCTGAAAATATTAGGGATGAGAACTATAAACGTTATTTAGCACGAGACATCGTTCCATCTCTTTCTTGCTCTTGTAGTTTGACAGTGACGGTAATAACGCTTAGCCAAAGTGTTAAGAAACTTTTATAGATTATCTGGAAGGATAAAGCAGTGTAGTCCTTTCACAATGAACGATGACCTGGAAAATTTTACAAGAATCCACTGGATGCGAGAATCACAATACCAGTTGCTGTGACAAGGCTTCGGTGAGGCCTATGTCCAGCAGTGGACGTCTTTCACTGATATAATGATAATGATGATTCACAAATAATTTAGTCGGTTACTTACTCCTTAATATTATCAGTTTCGACCTTGAAGTCTACACCAGCGGCTTTAAGTTCATTTTGGAACAGCACTTTCTTCTCCTTAGGCACGAGGACTTGGCCATCACGTCCTGGCAACGCATGAGACCAGACGTCTAGGTCTAAAGAGTGGCTGAGGTGGTTGACCAGCTCAATTTGGTCTGTAGACTTCACTGAGACTTTGTATAAGCCATATCTGGAAGAGAGATCATTTTGTAATGGTTTTGCGATTAACAAGTGTCACCCGAGTAGCCTATCGGTATCGGGAACAGGATCTAAGGTAGCGAGAGCAAGAGACAAGCCGTGCCCCCTGATCCAGCTACCTAACGAGAGCCCCCCTTTTTTTTTGTTTTTTCGGATTGGAAATCATCAAATGACCCCCCTCCGCTCTGGGCGGAGTGGAAGGTAATGTCAGACTTGTACTGACTAAAACCCATCCATGTTCCTTCTTTACCCTTTGTGTTCCAGGGCCACGGTATCTCTTTCGAACAGTCCCGCAGCTCTGGCAGGCATCGGCTCATGCGGACCCCTACTTGATTGCTGACATCTCTTTGAGGCGCGCGTGGAACACGAACGCGCAACCAGACCCTCTTCGGGTGATGGTTGAGGCTCTTGGCAATTAAGCTATTGGCTGTTACAACTATTGGCACAAAGATTGAATGACCGCATGCCGACAACCTCACTCTTTCTCAGCTTTCACGAGGTTCTCGTCATACGGTACCGTCATGTAAACAATCATTGCGCGCTGCTCTAATCGATCCTCCACCACTATATCAGGCTTATTGGCTACAATAGTCCTGTAAACGATGATGTTTCGATCCCAGTACTATATTGCCATTATCCAGAACTGTGTGATTGATTAATTTATTTTTAATAAAAGCAAACTTCATTTGTTAAACTAGTGTAGTTGCTAGTAATAGGAAGATATCCTGTGCATTTGTAAGCCACCTGGAATATAATTTCCGAATCAAAACCACGTCCCAAAAGAAATGCACTCTGACACTGCACTTACGAAACAGTACAAATATATTAATAAAAAGAGAAAGAGAGAGTGAAAGAGTGAGAGAGACAGAATCTAACCCTCGAAGAAGTTAGAAGAGAATGAATGTAACCTTCACAGCATAAAAAAGTAAGGTAGAAAAGGTAGAGATGATAGACCTGGCGATGGCGTAATGTCTCTAGACAACAATGTGTAGTATCATGTGCTTGTAATATTATCAGCACAAACGTATGACGGTAGCATTATCATTGTTCAGCCCTTGCACAAAAAGCTTAGTTACTATGAAGGGTGTAAAAAGACCCTTAACGAAGCCGAAAGGTACTTGTTCTCCTCGTCATTGCGTTATTTTTTTTGTTCTGGACCATACCAGGGAACCTTCTAGTTACGGAGATATTGGAGGTCTAAGGTAACTTTTAATATCTCCATGACCCGTTCACTATTCAATGCATCCATCTACACAATGTTAAGAGTGCGTTACATTGAGTTTTACCAAGTAAAAGGTGATTATTCACCCCAAAAAAAATACGTTTCCCAGCAATATTATTTGCGTAGGGTTACTTGGTCTGATGTACAGAATGCTTGGTTGGTGGCTTCGTTAAGGGTCTGTTTAGACCCTGTATTGCGCATTTCTTTCCTATTCACTATAAATGTTCTAAAAAGACCTTACCCATCATAGACCTCGTGTTTGGCCAAGGCCAAGCCCACAAAAACGAATAAACTAACTAGCTTCAACATGTCTACCTCACCAACTGTCCAAAAATTAATGAAACAATGTGATATCCTAATCAGTTCTCAAATAATTATCACAATCGATCCATCATGCTTTGATAAGGATAATTTTATTCATTAATCTGACAGATCAGAATTTCTTTTTATTACCCTGTGCTTACCCATTCGTTGGTTTGATAGGTCAGATTGGCAGTCATCGTCATCTTCCTGTCCTTGTCCCTTATTACTTGGGGTCAGGCACTCTATGTGAAATTCAGCTAAAATAGTTTTTTAAATAATAAATTCATCTGGTGTAGTGGTCGTAAGCGCGACTCCTGAGCATGAGCTCCTGGGTTCGATTTCCAGGGCGGGAAAAGTGTTATTGGGTTTATCCATCAGGAATTTGTCAATAGCAGCCACGGAGTCTGGATTTGCGCCCGGTTGATGGCAACAGGCTCGCCCCTTATTACATGGGACTTAAACATAACTGGCGAAATGTGGGTGTACTATTAGGTACACCTCTGCCTAACCCCTCGGGGATATAATAGTGAAGTCCATGCAAAAATACAGGAAACTTTAAGAAAATTGTCGAGTTCGGTTCTCGGTTAAGTTAATACTTTGTTTTCTCATCTTGTTTTAAATACCTTTCCTTTAACAATAAGACTAAAAAAACCTCCAAAATACTTAGTTTTCAATTATATTTTCAGAATCACAGCATTTTAATTAAATTTTACAAAAATAATCACATCGCAGAATGCGAACTGACAACATAATTAAAAACTTCATTTCTTGAGTTATTTAACGGAGACAAGCAGCTTGACTTAACAGTTGCAAGTTTATTTTGTATGTATTAAATAAATTAGTTTTATTCATGCACATACATGCATTAATTATTTAGTGATATTATAATTATTAGTCTATCTGAAAATATTAGGGATGAGAACTATAAACGTTATTTAGCACGAGACATCGTTCCATCTCTTTCTTGCTCTTGTAGTTTGACAGTGACGGTAATAACGCTTAGCCAAAGTGTTAAGAAACTTTTATAGATTATCTGGAAGGATAAAGCAGTGTAGTCCTTTCACAATGAACGATGACCTGGAAAATTTTACAAGAATCCACTGGATGCGAGAATCACAATACCAGTTGCTGTGACAAGGTTTCGGTCAGAGGCCCATGGGCGGCATAAAAACTTTGACACCAGGTTATGCACTAACCACACGTAAAAGAAGAAAGAAGATCAGCTGATCATGAAGTCATAGGGACCTAGTTTCCCTGAAACAAGAAGTCAGAATATTAAAACTAACAATAGAAAAAATAACTTGCAAATATGCACTTTCTATTATCGTCAAATCACCCTGCAGTACTAACAACTGCAGTTGATTTCCACGGGTATTATTAACTAGTACTATTAAAAAATAACCGCTTATTACCAAGAAATAAGACTTCCGTTAGCGAGAATTACATTTTAATAAGACTGAGCTGGAAATACCGGTGTTGTGGTTTTAATAGGTAAGGCTCAGGATACAAGAGAACCTTGTGGTCGGTAATATTCTTAGGATATTAAATAAAATAAGTTATATTCACTAGATTTTATTAATGTGTAAAAGGGTCGATGGATGATAAAAGTACGTTAACAGTTGATACTGATTGTCATTCGTAGATCTTTGACAGTCGATGTAGAAGCCCGACCACCAGTCTTACCAGTTGGTATCGTTTTACTCAATAACTGGGTCAGATAGGCAGTCATTTTATGTAAAATACCGGTATTAAGCTGCATATTCTGGTAACACTGGAAACTGACCCTAACATAGATGTGAAAAGGCTAGTTGGAGAATACCTTTCAATTAAAATAACTTTTATGAAAAAAACTGTTCTACATAAAACGAGACTTCTGACCACGAGGTCCTGGGTTCGATTCCCTGGTCGGGAAAAGTGATATTGGTTTTTTCCATCAGGAATTTCTCAGTACCAGCCATGGAGTCTTGATTTGCACCCGGTTGCCCCCTATAACATGGGATTAAACATAACTGGCGAAATGTCGTAGTACTAATAGGTACACCTCTGCTTAACCATTCGGGGATTCCAGGCGTGATGTTATGTTATGTTCTGCATAAACTTGTATTGTATGAATGTGAACTTACCCTTATCCATTGCTAATACATTTCCTACTAATTATGTAAAACAGTGAAAGTATACGTCACAACGGAATAATAAGTTATTTAATAGCAACTAAATACTTATGTTTTAAGTCCCTTGCTGCTGCTTTACGCCTAGGCGCCCCTTGTTTTTCTCCTCATCGCTGTCACTGTGGTGAAGCTGTCAACAGCCTTGGACACCACGGCCTTTCATGCGGCCGAAGTGCGGGCCGCTTTGCACGGCACGCGAACTTAAATGATATCATCCGTCGAGCTCTTGTCACCGTCGGCGTTCCAGCTTTATTAGAACCAAATGGCTTGGCACGCGACGATGGCAAGAGACCGGACGGCATGTCTTTGTTTCCATGTAAGATGAGTAGGCCTTTAGTGTGGGATGCAACTTGTGTCGATACTCTTGCGCCATCCCATCTTCCTAGCTCATCGTGCTGTGCTGGGGCTGCGGCTGCGGCTGCAGAGAACCTCAAGCGGCGTAAATATAGTAACCTTATTGGTAACTATATTTTCGAGCCGTTTGGGGTTGAAACTCTGGGTCCGTGGGGTCCGAGTGCTCACAGCCTTTTCAAGGACATTTCTAAACGTTTAGTTGACTCTTCCCGTGACCCAAGGGCTGGCTTTTAACTTGGCCAAAGGCTTAGCGTTGCCATACAACGTGGCAACGCCGCCAGTCTTTTGGGTACATTACCAGTTGACTACGTTGAGGAGGAGTTTTTTGACGCCATTTTTTAAGTTTATTTTTAAGTTAGTTAGTTAATATAGGTTATTTTAATTTATTAATTTAGTCCCATATAATAAGGGGCGAACCTATTGCCATCAACTGGGACAAATTCAGACTCCGTGGCTGCTACTGACAAAACCTGATAGAAAAACCACGTTACAACAACTAAAATTGCGTGATTTCGTTGTGAGTTTCTCACATAGATAATCAAAATGTATATTATATTTAATGTTCGCACAACTTGACAAATGGTAGGTAATAGTTTTTTGGTTGATCTCATATTATCTATACTAATATATAATATTATAAAGCTGAAGAGTTTGTTTGTTTGTTTGTTTGCTTGAACGCGCTAATCTCAGGAGCTACTGGTCCGAATTGAAAAATTATTTTAGTGTTGGATAGCCCATTTATCGAGGAAGGCTATATAACATCACGCTACGACCAATAGGAGCGAAGCATTTATGAAAAAGATTGCAAAAACGGGGAAAATCCAAACGCAGACGAAGTTGCGCGGGTCAGCTAGTCGTTTATAAAAAGAGTGTCCATGGAGTTTCTTGCCCATTCTTCTCCATATAGATCTACGCCTTGGAATGGGCAACTACAGTACTTTCACAGTAATTATGCCTGTGGCTGGACCGTAGCGACATCTTCTTGTTTGTTTGGCTATTCAAAAGTGTATGGAACTAGTCTAGCTTAATATTTCAAATGTGAAAGTTTGGATGTTAGTTAATCAATCACGCAAAAACGGCTGAACGGATTTGGATGAAATTTGGCACACAGATGGTTCATAACCTGAATAATTACACAGGATACTTTTTATTCCGGTAACTTAAGTCAATTCTGAAGTCCACGCAGACGAAATCGCTGGCAGAAATTAATTGGAAATAAATGCTTTGAGTTTGAGTTTTGAATGATACGTACGAGAATGACTTCTTAGATGGTTTTCAGTTATTTTTATTACAACTTGTAAATAAGCAACTCTTAGTGTTTAGACACCTCGACTGTCTCGTTGGTCTAGTGGTCGCAAGCGCGACTACTGAGCATGAGGTCCTGGGTTCGATTCCCAGGTCGGCCAAATTGTTATTGGGTGTTTCTATCAGAAATTTCTCAGTAGCAGCCACGTAGTCTGGATTTGTGCCCGGTTGATGGCAATAGGCTCGCCCCCTATTACATAAACATACACACTTAAACATAACTGGCGAAATGTGGGTGGAGTATTAGGTACACCTCTGCCTCGCCCTTCGGGGATTACAGGCGTGATGTGATTATGATTTTTAGAACAGCCGCTTATCATGTGACTCACTTTCTCGTTTGACTTCCTAAAGAACAGTTTATTTTTAAGTTTATCAAGAAAAATCTTAGTAACCAAACAGAAACTTTACTGTACTCAAACGATGAAAAACTAAAGTAAGCACCAAAAAAAATACTCAAATATAATTTTAACGTAAATATGAATAAATGAAGCGTTCTTACAACTAAATTATTACCTAAAATAATATTCTTCCTAAACACTTTACATAAAATAACTCCGCTAAGCTCGATAGATGGCGTTGACGTCGAATTAGATCTCACTATGGTTTCGTTCCCTCGCAAAACATAAGACGTGCTGGTTACAGTACGATATTTAAACAAACATACATACATACTATATTTTTGGTAGAGCGAACCTTGAAGGTGCAAACCTGATGGATGCATATGCTCTTAAAAATGGTACTCATTTTACGGTTTTTCATGTAATTTCCGAGAAACACGGCTATTAATTTAGCATGCAGCGCCATCTGTCGGAATTCTGTGGAACTATTTTTTCTTAGGAATGTACCGAGATAGTTTGTTATTTATAATTTAACTAGCGACGCGCCCCGGTTTCGCACGGGTGCAGTATACATAAACCTTCCTCTTGAATCACTTTATCTATTGCTGAAAACTGCATTAAAATCCGTTGTGCAGTTTAAAAGATCTAAGCGTACAAACAGAGGGAGTGACTTTGTACTATGTAAAGAAGCCGTTATGTTGTGAGGGGTAAGCAGAAATGTACCGATACTAAATTTGTATTTGCTTGAGGATCTAAATACACTTCCTCATCTTAAGGGCTTGCTAGCATTGCTCGATGACCTTGATGATTTTATCCCTACTGGACTGGGTACTGGTTTTTGTTGCCTTGCCCCGCACATTTCGCAAAATTTCGGTTTTTATTTATTATTTAAAAATATTAAAAGAAATAACAGAAAAAAAACAATACAGATTGTTAAGTATATCATTACGTATTTGTTGTTACAAAATTCATGCCGATCTATTCAGCCGTTACAGAGATAATTTACAATTAAGGTTGAAAAAGGACCTATTTTCTACGATTAACCAAAAAAAATTGAGAAGGTTTATTAAAATTTTAAACAATACAATTTATTTTTGATGAACTTAACTATAACATACTTTTTTTACACGGAAAACGCACGAAGGGATTCATCAACAAGTTTCTTTGAACATACGCTATTTTTGGGATTTGAGCCATGTAATGCCCTTAATAGTCCATGATGCGATTTTGTACAGAAGTGAATCCGAACCGTTACACTACAGGCGAATGCTCCCAATGAGGGACTGCCATAATAGTGTGTTCTTTCTATAAATTGTTTTTATTGTAGTCATTATTGGGTCATTGTAACGTCAATGGTGGTCTAAGCAGCAATTGTATCGTAGTTAAAAGCGAGACCTTACACAACAAAAAAGTGACCAAAATGACACAACGACGTTGTTGATTCTTTTAGTTTTTAACCAGCTAAGTAGTTCTTTACTTATAAATTTGAAAGTGTCGGCTAAACGAATTTCTATATCTTTGACAGTCGTTATAGATAGTCAGTGGCCTGAAAGTCTGACAACCAGTCTTACCAAGGGGTATCGTATTAAATAAAAATAATAAAAAGCCTTCAATTCTTCAATAAATACATATAACATATAAACTGGATTCATCGTAAATGTAACAAATTAAATTAACATTACATTATCAACAATACATTCATTCCATAACATTGATTAATATCATTACATTATTAATTAACATTACAGAGCATTCCATCAAAAATAAAATTACATTATCAACATTACATTAATTCCATTACATTCATTCACTTCATTACATTTATTTCATTATATCCATTTAATGACAATACATACTTTTCATTACATTAATTACACTATTTACGTTTATTTACGGAAGTAGCCTCTGAGTCGTAGCCCTCCTCCAGTTTTCACCATTTTTCCCTATCTTCTTGTCTTCTCCAGTCCAGACTGGAGGAGGCCTCCACATCTATATTTAAGTACGTCTTTCCAGCTCTTTAACGGCATTCCTTCCTTTCTTTTTCCGTCTCTAGGCACCCATTCCAGAAATTTCTTTGTCCATCTTTCGTTTTACATTCTACAGATATGTCTTCCATTTATGTGTTTCCATTTCAGACTTCTTATCCTTCAACTATGTCTGTTATTCCAGTTTTGTTCCTTAGGTCCTCATATGAGACGAGACCTCCTGGTCCTCTGATGGTCGAGTATGTGCTCGTCTGCTTGTCGTAGTGACCATGTTTGGCATCCATATGTAAGGCATGGAAGGATCGCTATTTCGTATCACTTACTTTTCAACTCCATGTTTATCTATAAGGGGTATCGAATAGGCTTGTGTCCACTAAGAATAAATCGTGTGGATTGTCTTTTCTGATGATCAACTATGATTTATAGGAACAAAATATCTAAAATATTCATTATAAAAAATAATCCTTATTTTTTTTAATATTTTTAAAGAAAAAAAATCGATAAAAATACGCATTCGGTCACGTGACATTAAACGCTAATAAAAAATCGTGACGTCACGCCGTGCCAAACAGCCAAACAAACGCCATTACTGTTGTGACATTTGAACAAGACTATAATAATACAACTATAACTAATCTGATACTCCATATAATTAACCATATCATTTGGTAACTAGAAAAATAGAAAAACATATTGCAATAAATTGGACGATTATATATAAGGCACAACAACTTAACCTTATCATAATAAAAACTAGAAAAATTGTGATTTTGCAACATTCGTTATTTGTGCAGATCGGATTTAGAAATAGGTTGGTAGGTGTGAAGGTACTTACATCAAAATGATCTTCACAAAAGTACATTCTTTGAATCTAAAGATAAACTATGAGGATCATTTCTCCTTGCAAGGTTAAGCCACTTTTGTCGTATTTTTACACTGTTTGGCACATAAATAAATAGTTTATTAGGCGTGTTTATAGCTGTGCTTTTACATTGGGGTACGACACAGTGCTTGTAATACGAGGAATTCATTTTAAATTAAATTTATATGAACAAAACTGATAGCTCCCATAAACACTCAGTTAGTTTGACACGGCGTGACGTCATTCACGTTGACAGGCTGTCTGAAGCGTTTTAGCGGTAAATTTAAATCGGCATATTAAAACGCAAAATAAATATTGTAAATGATCGACTTTTTTTTAAATAAAAGAGGGTTTTTTAGGGTAAAATAGATAAGCAGGTAACGTTTCAATATTGTTTTGAAATTTAGTCAACTAGCCTATTACCCAGTATTAACCGGGTTGTGGAGGTCAGATAGGCAGTCGCTCCATGTAAAATACTGGTATTCAGCAGCATCCAGTTAGACGGAAGCTGACCCCAAAAAAATTGGGAAAAGGCTAGGTAGATGATGAATTCCGATAGTACGTTTCAGTGGGATAAGATATAGATGAGTGGAGTGGCAAGAATGCATAGTAAGGAATGGAATGTCCTATTTGTATTATTTTTAGTAGTTCAACTGCCTCGTTGGTCTAGTGGTCGCATTCACGACTGCTAAGCATGAGGTCCTGGGTTCGATTACCAAGTCCGGCAAAGTGTTATTGGATTTTTCCATCAGGAATTTCTCATCATGAATCTGGATTTGTGCCCGGTTGAAGGCAATAGGCTCGCCCCCTATTACATGGGACTTGGACATAACTTTCAAAATGTGAGTTTACTAATGGCTACACTTCTGCCCAACCCTTCGGTGACTATAGGCGTGATGTTATGTTATAGATACATTATACAAGGAATAAATACACTTTACAATCAATAAATCAATCCCGCGTTACCTAATAGCATGTACAAATGTCTACAAAATAAAACACTCCTTCTGGGCGAATTGCCTGACGTTAGCCAAATGACCCGTGTAAGCGATTGTATCCAACTACCCTCCTACGAGGATTATGCTTACGGGTTAATGGTCCACTAATGTCTTTATATCACAATGGATATAGAAATAAAAATGTGTAGGAAGTAGGTAGGAAGGCATTGTATTAATAATTCTTGTAAAAGTATTTTTAGTCAAAGCTGTATTTCACTTTTTTGATGTGATTAGGCTACAGTGAAACAGAGGAGGCTCACTTGTTGGCTTCATTCATAATAGAATCAATACTATCCTTAGTTTAATATAAATTATTCTTTATGTGATGCCTCGTTGGTCTAGTGTTCGTAAGGGCGAGTGCTGCAGAAGACGTCCTGGGTTGAATGCTGCTATCGGGCAAAGCCTTATTTTGTTTTTCCATCAGGGATATCAGTAGCAGCCACGGAGTCGGTCGATGTCAATAGGCGCGCCCCCACAGATATAGATAGACCTAGATAACGCGAGAGCAACTACTTCGCGTGCCTAGCTTACGTACAAAAATCGTAAGTGGCCAATTTCGCGCTCAGTCTGCATCGGAGCATAGCGCTAGTCGGACGTCAGTGGGCGTCATGGCGGGGGGTAGGACGAGGGGGGCGCCGTACGCGGCGGCTTACTAAATAGTGCTTGTGACGTCATAATAGGTAGTCAAAAAATGGCACGCTTGGTTTTCATACAGATCGTGCTACTTGCGTTATCTAGGTCTATCTATATCTGTGCGCGCCCCCAATTAAATGAGACTTTAATATAACTGGCGAAATGTGGGTGTACTATTAGATACACAAGGATATGATAAAATTACAAGGCATGATGTTATGATGATTTATGTTGTTTTCCTTGTAATTGCGAAAGTAGAAAGTCTGCCTGCCTGCCTGTGACATTTTACGCCTTAACGATAATACGGATTTGTATGAGGCACAGCACACAGATAAAGCATGATCTAGGTTAGGCCGTAGGATACTTTTATCCCGGTAGTACATTTCCACAGGGTATCTAACATACAAGAGAGTGAAGCCGCGGGCAAAAACTTAAACAAAAATTCAGTAAGATATACACAAAAAAAAAACGCAGTAGTAGAATGTAGCTTCCACGAGTTGACATCAGCCAAAAGACATTTATCATTTGTCTTTTCTTTTAGATAGAATATTCCTTATTATATACACCATACAAACACTGACGCTGTCTCTTACGGGATCATCATCATCATCATCATTCTCCTGCCCTTATCCCAATTCATTTGGGGTCGGCGCAGCATGTCTCCTTCTTCCATTCTTCTCTATTACTCGTCATCTCAGCAGTCACCAGACATTATTGATAATTACGGGATATCTTCCGTAATTATCAATTATTCTGAGCTCTTGATAATTTGACACTTGCAAGCGCCATGATTGCGGGATGACTGGAGAATGTGGGTGGATGGAAAATAAATTGTTAGGTGCAAACAAATCGGTCTACCCTCTTTCTTAGTCTTTTGCTACGCGCTTTTATTAGAAACTTGATTAAAAGTCACGGCAAAACACACTGAACTCACACTCACAATATTTCCAGTCATTCCCGATCATGGCGATTGCAACAGCGTCGAAATATCGGGGGCTCACAATAATTGATAATCACGGAAGATATCCCGTAAGTGACAGTACAAGTTTTGTTGTAAACCGTGAAAGCTTAAAACAGTGTTTATACAAATCACATTGGGTGAGACAATGGTCGGTCTTATCGCTAAAAGCAGTCTCTCGTACCATTTCAGCATGATCTATCCACGTAAAAGGAACGCAGACAAGAGAAGAAGAATATAAAGTAAAAAGCACAAACAAGCAACATAAAGGTGACCAGGTTAAGCCATTAACGCTTAGCACAAGTCGCACAATTTGAAAGAAAACAATATCCTACGGAAACTTTATGTGGCTGACTGTTACACCGCAATGTTACAGAAAAACAAAAAGTCATACATTCAATTCAACTTATTTAACTAGTTAAATCTTCTCGATATTCGTATATTTTTTCAAAATGCAAGAAATACAAATCGACGCTATTCTTGTTTCACAAAGCGCCTACATAAACTAACATAGCAAAAAAACATAGGTGTTTGTTGCGCTATAAATTAACAAAGGCGCGATCAATAGCATTTAGGAACATGTAATAACTCTTGTTGCTGAACCAATATCAATGTTCGCAAATGATAGAATCGCGTGCACGTTCCGCTGATAACTACCGGTTACTTAAGTGAAAACCAAGCTTAGATGTTGCGTCCAATGTATTTTATTTTGTGTTTTGTCGATCGATTGCTTCATGTTTCTTGAGAGATGTTTTTTGAGATCGGCTCTTTACACGGAAGAAAAGGAGCAATTTATTTATTTAGAAGCGTAACACTAATAACATAGTGATACATGGTTTCTTCGTCTTCGTATCGCTCGCACAACATTATATTTTACTGTCGCAAAGCTTGGCCACTTGCACGGCTTCGTCGTTGACAGCACAGAGGTACCCTAACCTACGTTTTTTGGGACTCAGCAGGCAAAATAGGAGATGGAGCATAGTTTGCAACACAGCTCCACACCCACACCCCGCTAATCCGTCAAGGCACTTTGCTAGTTGGTACATGGTAAAATTATGTTTTATTTTAAATAACAGCAAAAACGACATTTCAGTTTCCGTCCATACTGTCCCTCTCACAGAGAAGAGGCCTGTTCCGAACGCAGGAAATATTTTAGTCTGATAACGCGGCGTAAGGTGAAGGCGCGGCGCAGACGCAGCGCAGGCATGATGCCGTTTCAAAACGTTTTCATACAAAATGTACATAGGCGACGTGTCGTGAATGAAAACAAGCGCAAGCTCAAGCGGCGCAAAGCAGGGACGCCGTTCTTTCGTTTCCTTATAAATTCCACGCCTGCACTGCGCCTGCGCCGCGCCTTCACCTTACGCCATTTCTGTATAATTCACGCCTTAAGCTACTTTCCCACTGTTGGACAACCTTTTCGTAACCTAGCTTCCAACCAGTTTTGATGTGATTAGGAAGTGTCCTTGACTATTTGACAAAATACTTAGGAGTTATCAGTTTTTTTTTTTAATCTTTCAGTCGTAAGTCAATAAGAAAAGATCTCCTGGAAACTATAAAGACCGACGGTGTAAGTACTTTTAAGCTTCGCCAAGTTCAAACGACATATTCATATTAAAATTTATGACTGAACTTTAAATAGTTACGGCTTGCGATGCAATATAAGTTTCATTGTTCCACTTACCAAGTTGTCGGTAATGGCTGCCTGTATTATGCTGTAAATATTCCAAGAAATATGGCGGCGTGGTAGCCATCTTTCTTTTTTGTTTTGGCGCCAAAAGTTGGCGCTTGTTATTTTGTGTTCTTGTTCAGATGGTTTTTGAGTATGTTGATCAGTTTTTCATGAGAAGGAGCTCGTGGCTTAATAATAACAGCCGCTCGGGTCGATCTTTAGCTTAAGCCATGCTTGCCTAGGTGGATCCGTGGATGGGTGACCACCCATTACAAACCGAGTTTCCTCCGTGCCTAGGAAAACACGTTAAGCCATTGGTCCCGACTGTCATTTGTAGATTTGTCAAAGTCCTTACAGGTAGTCAGTAACCTGAAAGTCGGACAACCAGTCTTACCATTGTCACTAACTGGGTTGTGGAGGACAGATCTGACCTAACATTTGCAGATCTTTGACAGTTGTCACAGAGCAGAAGTCTGGGAGTCTGACCACATGTCTTACCAATAGGTACCGTTATCAAGCTAGAAATTATCCAGAGTTTTCTTTGAAGCTGCTTTGCCAAGAGGTCGATGTCCCCAGTAACTGGGTTGTGAATGTAACTCCATGTTAAATACTGATATTTTACCGTCCTTAACGGGATAAGGCTAGGCAGACGATGACTATTGGTATCACTTGGAGTGCAGGTTATAAAGGGCGTAAAAAGACTCATAACGAAGCCGAAAGGCACTTGTTCTCCCCGTCATTGCGATCATTGTTTTGTTCTGGACCATACCTGGGAACCTTCTAGTTACGAAGATATTAGAGGTTAAAGTTCCAACAAGTATTTTTTTCAAAGACAAGTTTTTAATGTTATTAGTAACTTTAATTTAAAAACTTCTTTGATCCCTGTACTATGCAATGCATCCATCAGCTCGATGTTATGAGTGCGTTACATTGAGCCCTACCGTAAAACGTAATTTTTCACCCTAAAAAAAAAGTCGTTTTCCACCAATAATTTTCGCGTAGAGCTACTTAGTTTGATGTACAGAATGCTTAGTTGACGGCTTCGTGAAGGGTCCGTTTACGCGATGATAACTAAGTATTATTAATATTAGAGAGCAGCGGTGGCCCAGTGGTGGCGGTCCCGACTTACGAGCAGTAAGTCGTGGGTTCGAACCCCGGCAGGCACATTACTTTGTGTAATTTATTTCATCACCACTGCTCTCAAAACGGTGAAGGAAAACATCGTGAGGAAACCGGCATGTCCTAGAACCAAAAATTCGAAGACATGTGACATCTAACAACCCGCACTGGGCCCGCGTGGTGGATTATAGCCCATTCCCTCTCATAGAGAGGAGGCCTGTGTCCCAGCAGTGGGAACATTATAGGCTGATTATGATGAACTAAGTATTTTCTGCTATTAGTATAGTAGACACCATGATTAACATACGGTCAGTCACCTTCCCAAATAGAGTGTCTGTTATTTTCAGGAGGCTATGCACTTAAACATGGCTATATTTTGTAGGTATTTGAATGCAAGGAGGAGTGGCCAATAAATGCAGGCGTCTGTGCTTAATGATTCATAATAGCAGTCATTTAGAGACCTATTTACAGCAGCCGACGAGCCCAAGAGCAAGCCGAATATACAAGGTGTAATATAATAGACGCAAGCCCTCTCGTGGGGTGTCTCAGAACATGAAACTTAACAACTTTTGTCCAACGAGTTCTTGAAATCCGCAAAAAAATTTGAACTTTTTATAGGAATTGACGTGATCAGCTGAACATTATACAGAGTGGAATTTTTCAACGCCACCTGGAGGGCAAGTACTCTAAATACCGGAGATAGAAAATTTTACTCAAAGGAAACATTCCTTTATTTTGAAAAAGAAATAAATCTGCATTCAAAGTTTTTAGAAAATTTGCTTGCACACTCGGGAATCGAACCGGCTAAATTAAAAAAAAAAAAAGCCTGTACTTTTATGGCATCAATCGATAGGGTCAATCATAAGGATCAAATCTATCTCACAAACATGACAAATTAAATGAAAGGAAAACCATGAAATCTTAACTAATCTGTTTATGGTAAAACTAAAAAAAAAGTTGAAGAACAAAAGTTGTTCAGTTTCACGGTCTGAGACAAAACACGAGAGGTCTTGCGTTAATTATATTACACCTTGTATAAATACATTCTAGAAAAAAATAGACATGCAATACAAAAATCCTCATTAATCCTGTTTTAAATCAGAGCAGAAAACCTGAACCGTATCCCACATCCAGCTGTAAAGCAAAAAACCCGTTACTGTAAACACAGCAACCACAAATGGAATCTCCTCGACCATATTTTAAAAAGTCCGAAAACTACTCCGTTGTGTCTTGCTATGAATAGTATTTCGTTTAGAATTCAGCTCTTAAAGAATTTCTTGTATCTCCACTAATGTGCTGGTTTAAGGTGTGAGCGAGAGCGGGTTATAGAAGAAAAGAGAAGAAATGCTTCACTACTAACTCCTTTTAGAGGAGTACTGCACCCATAATTATTTCTGTCATTGAAAACTTTGGTATTGGTCAGATCTAAAGCTCGATATACAATGGTCAAGGAGAATGGCGAACAGCGACTACATACAGGTGCCTACAGAGGCGAATGGCGATCACCTAAACGGTGACTGTTTATTCGCTACTATCCGATCGGCTTACACCACTGTCCTTACCCACTATACTTATCTACTGCGCTAAACACTTGACCAATATAAATCGGGCTTTAGGGCCAAGACAGACAGACAGAATGACAACCATACCGATGTTGGAAAAGTAAAAATAAAATAATTGGTTCATGCTATAAAAGCATTACATGTTAATCCAGTTGAGAGTAGAGATATGAAGCGCTTCAAAAACGATGAACACTTATCTAATCTAGGTCCTCTGGTCTGAAGGGCCTCTACTTGCAGATACCGGCAAAAGCAATAAAACAAAACTATGGCTTCCGAAATAATGTATCTACATTGGATTGACGTAGGTATTTCAGATTCGTGAAAGGAAATTTCAACAGCTACGAAACAAAGAGAAGATAAATTATAAACTAAAGCTACTTCATAAGTAAAGAAGATAATGAAAATCATGAGTATTCGTCGTGGAAGGACGTTACAAATTATCTTTCAAATGTCATCATCATCATCATCATTTCAGCCGAAAGACGTCCACTGCTGGACATAGGCCTCCCCAAGGGGGGTTTTGCCATAATCGCCACGCTTGGCAGGCGGGTTGGCGATCGCAGTATGTTTGTTATAAAAATCACAGAGAACGCTGCTGCCCATTCTCTGGTAAGTCCCTTAGTCGCCTCTTACGACACCCACGGGAAGATATGGGATGGTGCTATTCTTTACGTCCGGACACCATACAGAACATTTCAAATGTACCGTACCGAAAAAAGGGTAGTCTTCAATATCAGAAAAATTAGTTTTTGACCGCGGCTTCGCCCGCGTGGATGTCGAAAAATATCCGATTACTTACCTTCATCCCCCATTTTAACCCTTCGGGGGTAGATTTCTCAAAAACGCTGAGACACGTATAGATTAATTTTCAATCGTCAGCCTAAACACAAAATTTGAAGATCCTAACTTCAAAACTGACGGACTTTCATATAAACTTCCATCCCCTATTTTACCCCTTTAGGGGTGGAATTCCCAAAAATCATTTCTTAGTGGATATTTACTCTTCACAAAGAATACACCCTCCAAGTTTCATTTCTCTATGACCAGCGGTTTGGGCTGTGATATAGATATATAGTATATATAGATGTCTTCATTATCATCCTGCTTCAAGATTTATTCTCCACAAGACCATTTAGGCTCTAACAGAACACCTTGAAAGCCTCGATTTGTCACTTATAAATTAAAGTCTGCGAAAAGTGCCTCCACGTAGGCAATGTCGTTAGGGTCATCAAAATAACTTATGTGTTACATAAATCGCTTAGAATTCAAGGCTTGCACGGTTCCCGCCCTAACTCAAGTCAGCGACAGGAAGTGAGTGTAGGAAAAATGGCGGTGTTTCCGGCAGGGTAATGGTGGCGCGCTCACTACTGGGGCCGGCTCGGGAATTGGTAATACTGCTGTTTTACCTCCACTATGTGTAGGTGGGTGATGTGCAGAAATGTGGTAGGACCTTGGTAGTTTTATTACTAGAATCTTGAATTGTGAGACGGATACAATTTGTGGGTGAGAACCAGTAGGTTGGGCAAATGTTGTGTATTTTGGCGAGCGGGTGTTTTAAAAGATCTTCACTAATTAGTATCTGCTTAATTTTAGTCAGGTTTTGTGATGGCCCTGTAGTCTAGGCTAGGCCTCCCATGTACGAGGTTTTAGGTTCAAATCAATGTCTTATTATGCTCCAAAGCACTTTCAAAATTATATGTACTTACTTTTATCCTGGAGATCACTGACATCGGTAGAGGAAAACATCGTGAGGAAACCTGAACTTTTCCAGACTCCGTGGCTGCTACTTAGAAATTCCTGATGAAAAAACCCAATAGCACTTTGCCCGACCCGGAAATCGAACCCAGGACCTCATGATCAGCAGTTGCGCTTGCGACCACTAGACTAACGAGGCAGCAACTTCTGAACATGGTCTAGTTTTGATATTTTTAGGTTATACCCTTTGATTAATTCTCTCTACTTGTACCGAAGAATGAGTATACAATTACTAATTTCCACTACACAAAGCATACAAGGTTGTCTGAAAAACCCACAAGAATGACAATATCATCCATACAGTTTGCATTTGGTCCCCACTTTAATTAGGACCCCTTTTGTACACAAACGAATGACTAGGCTCACGAATTGAAGAGACTGGTTCATAGTGACGTCTCAGTTTTCAAGTTTATTCTACTCCATCGGTGTAAAGTAGGCCGCTGCAAATATTCTTTGGCAAAATGGAGAGTTAAAGATCCTACCGAGACTCAGTGGGAATGCGAAGCTCCCGACAATATACTTGCTGGAATATCATATGTGTCCGTATACCTGCACATTAGAAGACTTAAAAATGCTACAGATGCCGCGATTAACGTGACCACCAGCAGTCCTATTTAAATCGGATTGCGTTAACAATTTCAAGGGTTTTATTTTTTTTGCATGAACCCTAATTAATTTTCTAAAAAAAATGTAACCTACGTTACTCAAAATTAAAATCAAAATCAAAATATTTTATTTTACATAGGCCTAGATGGGCACTTATAAAACGTCGAAAAAAAGGTGCACGGTTCGGGTTGGTCGTTTCCTATGGAGAAGAACCGGCAAGAAACTCCATGGTTACTCTTTTCAAATCATTTGGTGTTACATTTATATCATGGATACAGCATTTGTACTTAAGTATGGGGGGACAGCGTAGGCCCGACAATAAGTCGTTGCTTACTACACAAAAAATGTAGAACAAAATAAAAAGTTAACAAGCAGCTGGGAATCTACAAAGCCTACAATGTTCACACATTTACAAACAATTGATAAAAAAGAATCTATACAAAGGTAAAAAAAAAGAATTGTAAAGTACTAAATTAAACAAGTGACACAAATATTGTTATCAGTGCTGTAACTATTCTGAGCAAAAGATGTATAAATGATTTGAAAACTATTGTGAAAATCTGATTCGAAAGAGGAGAAAAAACGAGATTGAGAATAGTTAGAGACATCCACATATTTGTGCCGTTTATGAGCTACCAGGGAAGCCGCATGCGCAGAAGGAACTAAAGCCAAACTTCTTTATCTTCAACGTAGTCCTTGATTTTATAATATGCTTTTTTAATAAGAACACGTTTGATGTAGTTTTTGAATTTTCCATCGGTCAGTTCTATAACTGACTTTGGCAACCTGTTATAAAAGCGTATACTGTTTATATGAAAAGACTTGGTAGTACTCTTTATAACATCAGCTATTGGTCAATAAAAATGTCGTCAAAATCGGTCCAGCTTTTCGGAGATTAGTCGAAACAAACAGAAAGACAGACAAAAAATTAAAAATGTTTTTTGTTATAAGTACCGTATATATATATATAGCATATGCATTCAGAAAAAGCTGTTACTTTGAAATTACAAACAGATACTTCAATTTTATTTATGTGTATAAAAACTACCACAATTCTTCAACTCATGAACCAAGTCACACATTCATCAAAGAGTAAAGAAGAATAGAAGCGACTCGTCGGGTTACGTAAGTGCGTCGTTGCTTTGTGACGCACGGTCAAGTCCTGCTTATACCCTGACTGTACCTTGCTTGTACCCTGGGCTTGAGCCATCTGCATGGGTTTATTTACGGAATTTCAATCGTAGCAGAACCTACCTAGTTAATTGGATGTTGAGATGCCAGCACATTAAGCAAAAGACAGATTGTATTAAATCTGTCTTTCGTTAATAGATTTAAAACGTTATCGCTAAAGCATTAGATGCAAGGTTGATTGGGAAAATTTGATAGTTTCGGGTAGCTTGATGTGCTGACGTCTGTACAGACACGAACAATGAAATATATACAGTTAACAACATTCAAAAACGATTTTCTCCTGAAATAACGGTTACATTATGCTATTTTCTAATAGTATGGCTTCCAATACTATGTTTGTAAAAACGGAAACCGTTAATCAATACTGATACTGCTAGCCTGCGTCATCCCACTGCTGGGCAAAGGCCTCTCCCCATGACTTCCAGTTGCTACGATCCAAGGCTAACGTGGGCCACTGGTCGTTTGTTTTATCAAGTTCGTCCCGCCATCTTCTGCGAGGTCTACCGCGACGCCTTCTGGCTGTGTCAGGGCTCCAGAAAGTGGTTATTTTGGCCCACAGCTCAATGGGCATGCGGCGGCGTGGCCAGTCATCAGTAATCAATACAGTACGAGAAAATCACTTCTAAAAGTTGCAGCATGTAGTTCCATTGTTCGTGACTATATGTAGATTCAATGGCCTCCTTATTATATTTTGTTCTCGTTTCAAAATAATTTGAATTTCTGCAAGCGAAGTGTGGGTGTCAGAGTGCTTCTGAACAAATTACTGTTTAAGGTTAAATCGATTAATTTTGAGGTGTTCCTAGGTCTGTAAAATATTTACTGAAATCTGTATATGAAACACGTATGCGGTGTGTTTAGAGATCTCGCGCAGTTTAATCTAGACTTCGACGTAACTACGAACTGTTGATGAGGATACGCATTAAAGTCAATACATACGAAAGAAAAAGTATTTATTCGACTCACACAGGACAAACAATAGAAAATAATAAAAAACGAAAATAAAACGAAGGAAATAAAACCAAAAAAAAAAAACAAAACTTATTATACGAGGCCAAAAGGCCTCTATCCCAGCATGGTGTATAGCCTACCCTCTCTCACAGAATGGCCGCCTGTGTCCCAGCAGTGAGCAAGTGATGGGCAAGTGTTGCGGATCATGTTATGCTTACGAAACCCTTGGCTGGCCGACTAAGTCACTGACATTAGCAATACCTATTCTTTGCAATGGATTCTAGAATGTAGACGTTTTTATCGGACATTAAAAGTCTTATTCTGTGACTAAACCAGTTCATATTCCAATACAACTTTTGCCAGCGGCTTTACCCACATGAAACACGGTAATTATTCCACGGGTAGGGAGGTTCTGGGTTCGATTACTGGGTCGGGCAAAGTGCTATTGGGTCTTTCCATCAGGAATTTTTCAGTAGCAGTCATTGAGTCTGGGATTGTACCCGGTTGATGGCAATAGTTTCACCCCCTATTACACGGGACTTAGACATAACTGGCGAAATGTGGGTGTATTATTGGGTACACCTCTACCTAACCCAACGGAGATGACAGGCGTGACTTTATCTATGTTATGTGATTAACAAAAATGCAGATTTTTACATTTGGAATTTTCCAGCAAGAGGTAGAATTTCGATTTACCTCTAATAATACAAATTATTTGTCGTATCCACACTAAACTTCACATCATCCGCATCGCATGTAATTTATCAAAGTCAGGCCAAGCGTCGTAGCGTTAATTACCTTGTGTCGGATCGCTCATCGACGTATCGACGCCGCCGACGCTGATGTGTGCGTCGATATAGACGATGTATTTAAAACTGTAGACAGAATCAGCCTGGAGAGGCGCGTTGCTAAATAAGAACAACCGCTCGAGTCAATGTATGTTAAGTAAACGCTTGCCGAGTTTGGGACGTGGATGGGTGACCATAAGCAAAAATGCCTCAAAAAGAACGTTAAGCCGTAGTTCCCGGCTGTCCTACCTAAAGACCTTCAAATGGGTCTTTGACAGTTACAACGGGTAGTCAGAAATCTGAAAGTCTGACAACCAGTCTTAACGAGTAATTGGGTTGTGGAGCTCAGATAGGCTCGCTCCATGTAAAATACTGCTTCAGCTGCATCCGGTTAAACTGGAAGCCAGCCCCAATATAGTTGGGAAAAGGCTAGGCAGATGATGAGACAGTATAAACCTATCAGTAGCGAAGGGTCATATTTTGGAAGAGGTAAGCCGGAGTACATATGTTTAATGTGATTAACACATTGTACACTTAGTTTTGACTTTGATTATATTATTTGTTTATAGAATATTACTGTGATATTTTTCAAAGGGAATTCGGTAGGAATCGAGTTGAATGGAACCTTCGCCACTGAAACCTATAAAGTTCCCAATGCTGGGACACAGGCCTCCTCTCTATGTGAGCAGGCCGTAATCCACCTCGTGTGCCCTGTGCACGTTGGTGGATGTAACAAATGACATGCATGTTCATGGACAATTTCTTAAAAAACTATTTTAAATTGTAGTTCGACGTTAAGGCAGCCTAAGAGTCTCGACGATCAGTCATAGCTTTTAAAGCGATTCTAATTTCTACAGCACCTTTCAACAAGATTGACAACTGCAACTTACATATGACAGCCAAATATATTTTTGACGTTTCAGTCATAGTTAAATTAATGTTTTATCCGTATCTGACTGTGGCGTCACTTTGGTGCCTATCAGAATACCAGCGCAGTGACATTTTTTTTTTAATATTACAGCACCATGGTCTTTTGGCTTCATACAGAATCAATTTAGTTTAATGTGTCTTATTTTATTAATTTAATTTTTTTCTTATGTTTACTTTTTACATAATTTTGTTTTATTGCTATTTTAATCATTTTGTTTTGTCTGTGCGAGACAAACAAATTATTTTTCTTTCTTTCTTTCTTTATCGCTGATTGAATGTCATTTGTATTATACATATATATACTAGCGACCCGCCCTTACTTCGCACAGCGCCACCTATTGGGCTCAAAACAATATCTAATGTAGCCTTTATTTTAAGTTAAGCATCTAGCAGTAGAGCGGTGAAAACTGTGTTCAAATCCATGCAGTAGTTTTTGCGTTATGCGCGTACACACATACAGACGGATAGACAAAAATTCTAAAAACTGTTGTTTTGGTTTCTGTTGCACTAATAAAGACCCCATTTTTTTTTAAATATCTTCAACAGACATATTGTATGTTACAATTTTATTATATGTATAGATGATGCTCTGTGAGAGGTCCAGACTCCCCGTTATACTGTCATGGATTTCTGCAAAATAACGCCTGAATCCATATCTTGCAACAAAAGCTGTTATCTAATCTTCCTGCTAAGAAACATTTCACAAAAAAAAAACACAGCATTAGTATAAAAAAGTATAATAAATATCATTATCTGGATAATAAACTAATAAATAAATAAGTGTTCCAAAGAAATATCTAAAAAAGCGAAAATCACCGGAACAATGTTAAGATGAAAAACATCAACTAGAAGTTCTCTTTATCTCGAATACTACGGAACATTAACCGCTCTGAAGATCAGTACCTAACAAATAACAGTTTTATTTTATTCAATCACGTCGTTCTACATTATGACCGTCATTTTATAAATGTTCAGCTTCTCCAGTGAAGTGGAAACGAAGAAAAACTTTGCAGACAGATGGAGGTCAGGATCATTGAAAGAATTATAAAAATTGTTGAGCTCTTTAGAGTTCAGCCTCGCTGGTGTAGTGGTCGCAAGCGCGACTGCTGAGCATGAGCTCTTGCGTTCAATTGCCAGGTCAGGCAAAGTTGTTTCGGGAGGTTCCTGCACCGAATCGGGCGGGTGGAAACGCCCGGGTGTTTCCATTGTGAGGATCGTCCGGAGGACACGGTGCAGCACACTGTGGAGGCCTGTCCCGCTTGGGCGGAGCAGCGCCGTGTCCTCGTAGAGGCGATCGGCGGCGGCGACCTCTCGCGCGGTCGCGCCCGGCCCTGGTTCAAGCCATGGTCCGGAGCGAGAGGGAATGGGAAGCCGTCACCTCCTTCTGCGAAGCAGTCATGCTAGTGAAGGAGGTGGCGGAACGTGGAGGGAAAGAGCCTCACGTCCCAGCCGCCGCGGGAGTCGCCCTGGGCGTCGGGGGTCACGTGGTGGCCCCCGGCCACCGTAGGCGCGGGCCTGTGGACGGCGAGTTATGGGCTAGCTCGCCGTCCAGCCGTCTTATGACGACAGGCCGTGTCGACGGCGCGTTCGTGTTCCACGCGCGCCTCAAAGAGATGTCAGCAACCACGTAGGGGTCCGCACGGGCCGATGCCTGCCAGGGCTGCGGGACTGTTCGAAAGAGATACCGCGGCCCTGGAACACAAAGGGCAAAGAAGCAACATGGATGGGTTAGTCATGGGTGGTTTAGTCAGTACAAGTCTGACACTCCCTTCCGCTCCGCCCAGAGCGGGGGTTTTGATGATTTCCCATCCTAAAAAGAAAAAAAAAAAAAAAGGTCAGGCAAAGTGTTATTAGGTTTTTCCATCAGGAATATCTCAGTAAAAGCCTGATGCAATAGCCTCGCCCTCTATTACATGGGACTTAAAACATAACGTGCTATATGTGGGTGTACTATTAGTTACACCTCTGTCTAACCCTCCGGGGATTACAGGCGTGATGTGGGTGTTATGTTCTTAAAGTTGAATGGGACTGGACTCGCATGCCAGTGGTTTCCTAGTATGTTTATCATGGTGGAAAGTTTCTTATACTCCATGGAAAAGGAAGGGTCCTCCGACCAGACGGGTGTTATGTCTCGTTAGCGCTATTGGTTATATCCAGCGAATAACTCTGCTTACGCAATAAAGAACGTGCGTGACGTCAGGTGATGCGTAAATGATGTGGTAGGTAACAAAACTAATATCTGCATTGTTGCCATAAGAGCAGGAATGACGTCGTGAAAGGCCCTGTCGGAGATGGTGAGACGACCTTGACTACTGCGGTATCATAAGGGATACAATCACAGCTCCAAACAGTTATGTTAATTATTATAATTATCAGTTTACGCATCACGACACGTGGGCGTCATACACATCTCTCAATCCCGTAGCGTGTTATGTTAGTTTTGATGTAGAACATAACGGAACTGCTTGACGGTATATGTATGAAGGGTGTAACAAGACCCTTAATGAAGCCGAAAGGCACTTTTTTCCCCGTCATTGCGATAATTGTTGTGTTCTAGACCATACCTGTTAACCTTCTTGTTACGGAGATATTGGGAATCAAAGTTACAACTTTTTCACAACTATTTTTAAATACATGTTTTTAATGTAAGTTTTTTTAATTTAAACACCTCCACGACCCCTGTACTTTTCAATCCATCCATCAGCTCAATGTTTTGAGTACGTTACATTGAGTTCAACCGAAAAACGTGATTTTCCACCCCAAAAAAAGTCGTTTCCCAGCAATATTTTTTGAGTAGAGTTACTTAGTTTGATGTACAGAAGGCCTGCCCCCGTAGCATGACCACCGTAGACAAGGATTTCTTTGACGGAAGAATCGACAAAATGACAGATTGTGTCGACACAATGACAGATTTCTTTGCACTAGTTGTCATTTTGTCGATTCTTCCGTCAAAGAAATCCTTGTCTTCGGTGGTCATGCTACGGGGGCTGGTTGACGGCTTCATGAAGGGTCCGTTTACACCCTGTATGAAGTTCGCACGACTTACGCACTTACCACATGTAAACAAGATATTTTTATCAAGCCACGCGTTAAATCACTTTCTCTGAAATGCCACAGTACTAAATTGCATTAATGATTCACAGAGCGAAGTTGTTCTAGCTAGAGCACTTTAACTGTGGACTTGGGTACACATAATTTTTATATTTTTTTTTCTTGTACACTATTTATGACCGATTTCACTACCACCAGGCCTGAATGAAAAGGCACTGTTCTGCATTTTTTTTTTGGCATTTCATTAGGGTACACTTAGCGTTAG
The DNA here is from genome assembly GCA_905163415.1 of Noctua fimbriata. Lineage (NCBI taxonomy): Eukaryota > Metazoa > Arthropoda > Insecta > Lepidoptera > Noctuidae > Noctua > Noctua fimbriata. The sequence continues at coordinate 16,756,650 of LR990929.1, forward strand.
TGAAAACGAGCATTAGTGCCTGAGCTGCACACAGAGACAGGAACCAATAACATAATGCCTGAATTCGCCAATGGGGTAGGCGTTTTTGAAACTGCTATCACTAAGCTAAACCGTTTTCGGATTCCTTGGATACCAGGTGGCGTCTTAAAGCAAGAGTAATTCCAGTGTGCGAAATAGATGGTGCTAGACGACCTGTATAGCTCTGTCTCTTTCCCACACTGTAAATACTCCTGCTTTAAGACCTCATGGTAACCCCCCATGAGTCTCATAAAAAACAAATGCCAACCGACCAAACTCTTCACTCCAAACGCCTTTGAATTCAATCCTGGGAAAATCTCTACCAGCTTTTATAAGCTTTCCTGAGGCCCCTCCACGACCACCCACAAAGTGAATTGCGACGCGTTTTGCGAAACGAGTGCGAGCGAGCCACCTGATTCCGTCGGTCGCATCTCGTTGACTCAGAGCATGCTTTAAACAAGATTGTTTCATGTGCAGTCGCTGTCGTCGTGTATCTCGGAGATAATCGGCAAAGAAATTCGTTACTCCTCCACAACCCTCTCCAACTTTATCGCAATTCATCCCAAGTCCTAAGTTTACGCGCTCCCAACCAGCCGTTCCGTAGATTTAATGTGGATTATAAATCAAAAACAGGAGAAAGGCCGAAAATTTTATCCAAGTATGTCTGTTATCACCCCCTCCTTTTTCACCCCCAGATTGGAACTGTAGGAAAACATGGAGAATTTTTGGTTCTTACTTCGAGAAGCGGATCGTTATTTAACTATGCGTACATTAACTGATGGTTTTAGTTACCAGTCGTTATTGGCAAAGTATTTTGATACTATTTGTGTTATAACTCAACAACACGCCTGTAATCCCGGAAGGGTTAGACAGAGGTGTACAGTAGTACATCAGAGATTCGCCAGTTATGTTTAAGGTATGTAATAGGGAGCGAGCCTATGGCCATTAACCTGACAAAAACCCAATAATACTTTGCCCGACCCGGGGATCGAACCGGTTCGTTCCCATTAGCTAGTTCTACTAAACAGTTTTAATACAAGAAACAATTATAATAAAGTCACAGAAACTCCCAGGAGACCAGAATCATGTAGATGCCACGAGCAACGAGCACAAGCTGAACATAAAACTTTATCTAAGTTATTAAAACACGTAGAAAGACACTATGTTACTTGAACCCACATAACAAAAAATCTAAATCAACCACAAAATCGTTGAAAAACAAAGAAAACCCGCCATTTGCAAAACCGTTGCTCTACGTCCGCCACCATCTTTAAAAGACAAACTTAATTTGGCGCGTAAACAACAGCCGGGCTTCCATCTATCAACTTAATGAGAGCTGCCAATACCAGGCGACCTCCCTAATCTGAGTCGGGAAGCTGTATTGCACTAACGCGCCAGATTTTGAGGTTTATTTTGTACTGAAGACTCGTTGGAATACGAATCCTCAAGAACAATATGGTGAAATAGGATGTATTTAACGTCGGGAGGGGACGCCCTAGAAGGACATACACTGACCTTATTGGTGAGGTTCTTCAGAAAGGTCAGGAGCTTAGTGATCGCAACCGGCGTGCATGTATGACCAGATGTATGAACGCGGACGAGGCAAAAGGAGTATAGTAAGGATGGAGGAGCAGGTGGCGTTGTGTGGTCTATGCATATCCCCATGGGATAAAGGCGTGAAACCATCAGAAATTTAAGGTGTAAACGAACCCTTCATGAAGCCGTCAACCAAGCTTTCTGTACATCAAACTAAGTAACTCGCAAAATTTATTTCTGTGAAACGACATTTTTTTTTGGGGGTGAAAAATCACGTTTTACGGTAGGACTCAATGTAACGCACTCAAAACATTGCGCTGATGGATGCATTGAATAGTACGGGTTTCGTGCGGGTATAAAAACTTGTATTTAAAAAATAAACTTGTGAAAAAGTTGGAACTTTGAGCCCCAATATCTCCGTAACTAGTAGGTTCTCACGTACGCTCCGGAACAAAAAAATAGACGCAATGACGGGGAGGACAAGTGCTTTCCTTACACCCATTATACGTATCATTATCATCCTATCAGAGACGTAAATAGCGTAATCTGCGGACCATAGCTCGGTGGACCGTAATCCATTCCGGGTCCAGTGATTGTTAGTGTATGTTTCATTTCATCGAATTGTCATCGAATTTTTGGTTAAAAAACATGTTTTTGCCCTGGTGATGAAATAAATTATGCAAAGTAAATTGCACAGGAGCGTGGAGATTGGCATCAACGAAGTGAGCACCACCCTGCAGTGGGTGAAATTCTTCAGTGGATGATGATGAAAGTGGGTTCGAACTCACATGTGCATCATGATTGGGCCGATACCAACGAGAAACCCCTGCTCACAATCCTTTGAACCAGGGTCCGAAAATGTTACCCGTTTAGAGGTTTCAATCGGGTATTTTTTAGGGTTACGTGAAAAGCGTTCTGTATGGTGTCCGGACGTAAAGAATAGCACCATCCCATATCTTCCCGTGGGTGTCGTAAAAGGCGACTAAGGGACTTACCAGAGAATGGGCAGCAGCGTTCTCTGATTCTACAACAACCATACTGCGATCGCCAACCCGCCTGCCAAGCGTGGCGATTATGGCAAAACCCCCCTTCTTGGGGGAGGCCTATGTCCAGCAGTGGACTTTTCTGCTGAAATGATGATGATGATGATGACGTGAAAAGCACTAGAGTTACCCAGTCAATAGTGTTAATCAGCTTGTAATAACACGCACAGAGTCCATTTTTGTGCATAAAAATATGCATGAAAGTGACGGAGTTAGCCCGCGCTCTGAACTTTGTCTCTCTTATACTGGTAAATCAGCTATATTATGGGTTAACCCGTATAATGGTTAATCAAACATATGGGTTTAACCGGTTAATCTTTTTAGCCTATTTATCGGTATCTGCCTTGAACTACAAACTGAACCTCAGCAATCTCATCAATAAACTAACACTACTTATGTCTGTCAAGTCAACGAACACAACAGCATTCCCAACAATCAAAATGGCGCGGGCCATCAGAATTATGGCCTGCATGGCGAGGACGTTTGTGGGTAAGCAGTGGTTGCATTTCTGTAGCTCTGGCATGGCTGTGCGGGCTTCAGTTGAACTATATAGAGCTGGTGAAACTACTGTCTTTTAGATGATATAAGGATATTTGTGAACCAGTTGACGCCTTTTCTGTTCAATAATCTAAAACTTAGGCCGCCGAATTTTAAGGCCGACTTTAATAAACGTTAACATTATACCTGTCACTGTCCCATGACGCGGCGACGAAATAAGATAGTAACATTTGTAACTTAAAGCAGTAAGCACGTCAATCGGATGCAGCTGAATACTAGTGAACCAGTATTTTACATGGAGCGACTGCCTATCTGATGCAGCAACTGAGTAACACGATACTCCTTGGTAAGACTCAGAGTTCGGGCTTCGGATTGCCGGTAACGACTGTAAAATATCTACAATCCTTATCGCAGGTTTAAAACTAGTCCCAATTACAAGCGACATGTTTTTTTTTAATAACTAGGCCAGCCTTTCCTAAGCCTCCCTCGGCAGCGACTATTCTATAGCTTCTAGAAGAAAGAACAACTTATATTAATGCATGATGAATGGTGGACGTTGACTTAGAACGAATAGTGATTTTAATGTTAAATAAATATTGAACCTGCTTTAAATATTGTACACCTTATAGGTATGTTACAGCGAGCCTTTATGTAATAATCATAAGACCTGATGTTTCACCTGTGACAAACAATAAATGAATTTAGATTTGAAGAATATGGGGATAGACCTTTACACAGCAGTGAGAAAACATAGGTTGATACAAAAATCTGATCAACGGTATCAACACCTCTATTTGTATACATCCGCAACAGACACAGAGGACTACACGAACAGTGGAGCTCGCAATTACCCTCCGACACAGCTTTTGTTATCTCTCACCGGTGATTGAGCTCATTCAACTTATCGCAACCCCATTGCGTTTACTGGGTAGACAGAGTTTAAGGTAATATTAACAAAAACTTTATTTTTTCGTTTCGAAATGAAATATATTAAAACCCGAGGCATATTTTAATTTAACCACTTACAGGCACTTTTGAATTGCTAAAGACCCGGTCAGTTAATAGTCAGAGATTTTGTTCCCGTTCCAAATCGTAGATTAGATCTACGATGGAGAAAAACTGGTCAAATCAGTAGAGATCAGCCATCAATCAGCGCAGGAGATATTATGTTGTGTACAAGATGTGTGCGCGAACACAGGTGCACTCCCACTTCCCTCACCCTCATAGTCCTCAGGGACGGCAATCCGACACGACCGGAGAGAGATCAGGTGCACGACCAACGGCTTAACGTAGATTACGAGGCATGGGGGGTATCATACCACCAACTTCCAAGCTTCGGGGTGCTTCTGAGAATTTCCTAATGGAATACTGATACTGTCACTTACGGGATCTCTTTCGTGTTTGTTACCGCTTGCAACAGCGTCCTAATACCAGAAGCTCAAAATAACGAATAATTACGGAAGATAGGGCCCGTAAGTGACAGTATAAGTTTAGTTTGAAACCGGTGTTTCCTAATGAAAAAACCCAATGACACTTTGCCCAAACCGGGAGTCGAACCCAGGACCCCACGCTCAGCAGTCTCGTTTGCGAGACCGACGAAAAAGTTATATACAGGGTGTAAACAGACCCTTCAAATAGCTCACAGGTTTGTCAACCAAGCATTCTGTACATCAAACTAAGTAACTTTACGCAAAAATTATTGCTGGGAATCGACTTTTTTTTTGGGTGAAAAATCACGTTTTACGGTAGGACTCGATGGAAAGCACTCAAAGCATTGTGCTGATGGATGGATTGAATAGTGCGGGGGTCCTAGAGGTGTGTAAAGTAAAAATCTTACATTAAAAACATGTATTTAAAAAAAACTTGTGAAAAGTTGGAACTTTGACCCCCAATATCTCCATAACTGAAGGTTACCAGGTCTAGAGCAAAAAAAATATCGCAATGACGAGGAGAACAAGTGCCTTTCGGCTTCGTTAAGGGTCACACCCAGGGTTACAACCTTTATATATAATATGTACTGCATGTTAAAGGAAATCAGACTCAGTGAATTCAAAAACACAATAGATAGCATGGGATTTATTGTAAAATTTACGTCATTCTCGCCATAAGTACTTGCAAAAAATTATAACTGTTACTAGTTATGCTTTTAGGATTATAAAGCGTGCTGTATTCAAGCTAATGCAACTTCAGGTGTTTTAGGCGCACCAGGAGTATTCGGCTTCGCCGTAGTGCTCTCCTCGTTCTGGCGCGGTGATGGCGTCGGTGTCGTGGACCATGACGGCGGCGTTTGAGTCACCCACGGAGGTGACGTCGTCGACCACCAAGGAAGTGGTGTTGTCGACCACCAGTCTGGTGTCGACGTCGATGTACTCTGTGGCGTCGGTGTCGTGGACCACCACGGCGGCGGCGTCGTCAACCAAGGAGGTGGTGTCGTCAACCACCAGTCTGGTGTCGACGTCGATGTACTCTGTGGCGTCGGTGTCGTGGACCACCACGGCGGCGGCGTCGTCAACCAAGGAGGTGGTGTAGTCAACCACCAGTCTGGTGTCGACGTTGATGTACTCTGTGGCGTCGGTGTCGTGGACCACCACGGCGGCGTTTGAGTCACCCACGGAGGCGGCGTCGTCAACCAAGGAGGTGGTGTAGTCAACCACCAGTCTGGCGTCGACGTCGATGAACCCTGCGGTGACGGTGTAGTGGAACCCTCAGGCGTCGTCTGAGTCACTGACGGTGTTGTCGACCACGACGGAGGCGCTGTTGTCCACCAAGGTGACGTCGTCGACCACGACGGAGGCGCTGTTGTCCACCAAGGTGGCGTCGTCGACCAAGGAGGCGGTGTTGTTGACCACCAGTCTGGCGTCGACGTCGATGAACCCTGCGGTGACGGTGTAGTGGAACCCTCAGGCGTCGTCTGAGTCACTGACGGTGTTGTCCCCCACGACGGAGGCGCTGTTGTCCACCAAGGTGAGGTCGTCGACCAAGGAGGCGGTGTTGTCCACCAAGGTGGCGTCGTCGACCAAGGAGGCGGTGTTGTCCACCAAGGTGAAGGCGGTGTTGTTGACCACCAGTCTGGTGTCGATGTAACCTGCGACGGCGATGTCGTGCACCCCCAAGGGACTTCAGTTGTTGTGGTGCCCCACGCAGGTCCTTTAGTTGTGGTCGTAGTAGTGAACCACGGAGGTACTTCAGTTGTGGTCGTTGTGGTGCCCCACGGAGGCGGGAGCGTGTTTTCCGGCACAGGACTCACAGGTTTGTCATCGTCTTCGCTGATAGGAAATTCCTGGTGGCATGCTCTGTCGAACTGTGCCAACGCCTTCTTATCAGGAAAACTTTCTGTCTGATTAGAATAATTGACACAACCAATTGGCAAAGTATCACCAAATGTGGTGCATATTTTCTCCAGGAACGAAATGTCATCTACTCCATAAACTGTGCTGTTGTCGTTTAGTTCTATGATGGGAGTGAAATTAATGCCTAGTTTTGAAAATCTGAATGATGCCGCACCAGCGAAGAGTCCTCCAGACGCAACGCACTGCTGAAATCTCTTGGGGTCAATCCCGGCTTCACACAGGCAGTATCCGCCCGGCTTTCCTGAAAATGACAAAATATCAATTAATATCACTATCAAGTTGGTCTTTAGGTTCAGGTTAAAATTAATTTGATATCTTACCCGCAAAATATATGAGGTTGGCTTAAAGTTAAGTTATTTAATCAGGTATTACTTAGTGGAATTCCGGGACATTTTAGTAGTCTACTGTTCCTGTGTTGAGAGGTGGGAAGTCGGTGTGATAACAGACAATGAGCTATTTCGGCTTTGTCTTAAGGATGCGACTACAAGCCTCTGGTATCACAAATGTAACCTCCTATCAGATTTAACCCATAGCCTTTCTAACATTAAATAAATTACGTTTTGAAATGAGCAACTACAGTACTTTCACAAGTTATTATGCGTTGTAACTGGGACTGTAGCTTCATCCTTTTGTTTTTGACATTCAAAAGTGCTTGTAATGGTCTTATTGAAATAAATTCTTTGAGTTTGGAATTTTTTGAATATTGAATATATACAAGAAGGCGTAAAAAAGCAGCAATCACTTCCAAAGCATTTTATAATTCCACAACAGTCAGTCAAATTGACTTGACTGATTGCTTTTCAGTGGTTTATGATAGAATTCATCATTGTTACCAAAAATATCAATCGTCTCGTCTAAGGTCTATATTGCCTTACCTTCGGCTTCACATTTCAAATACTGCGCCTGCAGAAAGGTGTTCAGCCTCAGGTCTTCCAAAGCGCACATTTGAGGCACTGAATACCTCCCACTGCCAATCAAGGAATATTCCACGATTATTTCTCCACCAATGTTGTCTATAATCCATGGGAAAGTTCTGGTGAAGAATTCCACATCCTTATGGACATCTCCGTAAACGGAAATGACCAAGGCAGCATTTGTGCTAGCCAGCAAAGCGGAGAAGAATAAGAGAATCATTGTACTGGTTTATCTTATTCTTCTTATTATAACAAAACTGAAAGATGATTTTTAAGAATCACCAATTAAAATATATTCTTTCACTTATAGAAAAACATTTTTGATAGCAAATAATTCTATTTACGTTATGAAGATTATTTTCAAGCAATGGACTTTAAATACTTGATTGGTACAGTCGGCGATGCCAGTGCTAAGTTCGAAGAGGTTTTAATTTATTTAAAGACAAGAAGGGAACAAAAACTACTAACAAAGACTAATAAACACGTTAAACTTTTACTACTAAATGGTTTTTAATAATTAATTATAACCGTCAGGCAAATCTTACAAACAAGCAATGATTGAATTTTTTCTAATTAACACATCAATGATTTATCGTGGTTAGGAATGCTAGGTAACTGCCTCGTTGGTCTAGTGGTCGCAAGCGCGACTGCTGAGCATAAGGTCCTGGGTTCGATTCCCAGGGCGGGCAAAGCATTCAAATCAAATAATTTATTCGCATATGGGTAGATAGATGGTACATAAATGTTACATTACATAATATAACAGTAATGATCCTCATATTAACCATTTCTGGTATACGAAACATAAAATAAAATAATAACAAAAAAACGAAATGGGTGACATAACTACACAAAGGTACACACGGCCGCTCTTCAAGCTCGACTGTTTGGACTTTGAACTATTAGAAGTTGAACGCTGCGAATCGTGCGAGAGGGTCCGATATGTTGTTGTTATTTCGTCTCTCTCACGCGCAGACAGTATGGTATGGAAACACCGCGTCGCATTCTAACCATACCATACCTATACGTAGGTATCATGTAGGTAATTTAATAACTTGTACTCTTTTTCATTTTATAGTTCACTAACAAATTATTGCACTAGAATAGGAACATAGTGAGGTGCTACAATAGTTTTCTATTCTTATAACTTAACATTTATTGACTAACCAGGCATAATATTGAGTTATTCCATCAGGAATTTCTCAGTAGCAGCCACGGAGTCTAGATCTGTGCCCGGTTGATGGCAATAAGATCCCCCTATTACATGGAACTTTAACATAACAGGCTAAATGTGGGTGTACTATTAGGTTCACCTCTGTCTAACCCTGCGGGGATTACAGGCGTGATGTTATGTAATGTTAGGAATGCTGGTATCAGTGTAGGAATCGGATGAAAAAACCTGTAAGTATGTAGCAAAAAATACATGCATTTGCAAGACGAATCAAATCAAAACTTATTTATTCAATTTAGGCTGATAATGTATTAATCAGCACGTCAACATTATACATGGTGTCATCATCATCATCATCAGCCTATAGCAGTCCACTGCTGGACATAGGCCTCCTCAATCGCACGCCATTTAACTCGACTTTCAGCAAATCTCATCCAGTTGCTACCAGCCACCCTGCGAAGATCGTCACTCCACCGAGCCTGAGGGCGTCCCACCTTACGTTTGCCGATTCGCGGTCTCCACTCAAGAACACGTCTACCCCAACGGTCATCGGTTCTACGGCAAATATGACCGGCCCATTGCCACTTCAGCTTACTTATTCTGTGAGCTATGTCGACAACTCTGGTTCTCTGTCGGATCACATCGTTTCGAATGCGATCCCTCAGAGAGACTCCAAGCATAGCTCGTTCCATAGCTCGCTGAGCGACCTTAAATTTATGGACCAGCCGTACTGTGAGTGTCCACGTTTCGGCTCCGTAAGTCATAACAGGCAGGACGCACTGATTGAAGACCTTAGTCTTTAGGCTCTGTGGAATACGCGACGAGAAGACCCGGCGAAGCTTCCCAAATGCTGCCCAGCCCAGCTGGATTCTTCTGTTAGCCTCCCTCTCAAAGTTGTTCTTACCAAACTGCAGAGTTTGCCCGAGGTAAACATATTCTCGAACAACCTCGAGAGGACCGCCATTGACAATAACAGGTCCTGGGGTGACGTGTTCGTTGAACATAACCTGGGTTTTGTCCAAGTTCACCCTGAGACCAATGTGTATTGAAGAATCAACTAGGCCATCCAGCATCTGCTGCAAGTCGTGCAGCGATTCAGCCAGTATGACGATGTCATCTGCAAATCTCAAGTGTGAGATGTACACGCCGTTGATGTTTATGCCACGTCCTTCCCATTTTAGCGTCTTAAACACATCCTCCAGTGCGTTGGTGAACAATTTCGGGGAAATAACGTCCCCTTGTCTCACCCCCCGACGCAATGGGATATGCTTCGTTTGCTGGTTTTGGCTCTGGACGGTCATTGTGGCGTTCTCATAAAGATTTCTCAACACTTGGATTTATCGCCAGTCGACTTGGCATCGCTGCAAAGACTCCAGAACTGACCAGGTCTCGACAGAGTCAAAAGCCTTCTCATAGTCCACAAATGCAAGACACAGCGGCCGATTATACTCTTCGGACTTCTGTATGATCTGCCGCACTGTGTGGATGTGGTCTATGGTGCTGTATCCTCCTCGAAACCCGGCCTGCTCCGGTGGCTGGAAGTCGTCGAGTCTTCGCGCTAGACGATTCGTGATGACTCTTGAAAACAGCTTATACACGTGGCTAAGGAGCGAAATGGGTCTGTAATTCTTTAATAGGGTCTTGTTTCCCTTTTTAAAGAAAAGAACGACCACGCTCCTTCTCCACGCTTCTGGAGTTCTCCCAGAGAACAGGACCGAGTTGAAGAGCTCCCGAAGCTCTCTTAAAACAGGGCTTCCTCCCGCTTTCAGGAGCTCAGTCGTTATCCCATCCTCGCCAGGGGCTTTTCCATTCTTAAGCTGTCTAAGAGCCGCCTCGATTTCGTCTTGGCTGACTTCTGGCAGGTCTTCTGTGAAATGGCGGGTTAAGGTGGCTCTGGAATCCTCATTTTCGGGATCAGGTCGAGATGCATGCGATGCATACAACTGGCCGTAGAAGTTTTCGACTTCCGAAAGAATCTCCGGCTTCGAAACGACGATATCCCCACTAGATTTGGTCAACTTCGTCAGGTGGCTCCTCCCAAGTGATTGGACGAACACTTTCGACCCCCGATTTTGCTCAATCGCTTTTTCTATTGAGCGGGTGCTGGAGCATCGAAGGTCGCGTCGTATCAATTTTCTAATTTTATTATTGAGTGCCTGTAGTTCTGACGAAGTGATGGGTGGGTTTTCACGTCGTTCCGTCATAAGCTCCAGAATCTCCTCCGAAAGTTTGGACTTCTTGCCCGTATGCCGCATTTTACAAAAACGCGTCCCTTCCTCCCTGAGGATTTCCACCATTTGGTCGAGCGCCTGGTCAACATCATTTGTGGTTTCCACGGCCGCGAATCGGTTCTCCAGATCTGACTGGAACGCTTCAGACCCTAGCATGGTTTGGAGCATATTTGGACGGAGCTTAGACTTCATCAAACGGGTTCGCTCCAGCTTGAAATTAATATTCAGAGTGCCACGAACAAGTCTGTGATCGCTACCGGTGTTGAACCTGTTGATCACCGAGACATCTCTGAATATATGCTTTTTATCCGCTATGATGAAGTCTATCTCATTTTTCGTCATAGTGTCGGGGCTTCGCCACGTCCACTTCCTTTGGGACTGTTTCTTAAAGAAAGAATTCATCACAAAAAGCCCCTCCTTCTCAAGGAAGTTGACAAGCATTTGCCCCCTATGATTTCTGCTGCCAAACCCGTAGGATCCTACTACCGATTCACTGCCATTTTGTACTCCCACTTTAGCGTTAAAATCCCCCATGACAACGCTGTAGTGGGCCTTAGTAGTAGAGTGCAAGGCCTTGGAGATGTCCTCAAACATTTCCTCTACCACGTCGTCCGAGTGTGCCGAAGTCGGTGCGTAGACCTGAACAACCTTGAGGCTATACCTCTCGGTTAGCTTCACTATGAGGTACGCTACCCTGTTCGAAACACTAGACACTTCTACCACGTTGTCACAAAGGGATTTATGTACCAGGAACCCGACTCCGCCTTGGGATAGCTGGTCTCCCTCTCGAAAGTACATCAGGTGGCCTGATTCAAGGGTTATTGTGTCCTCCCCCTCTCTTCGGACTTCACTCAACCCAAGAATGTGCCACCGTACCCTTTCGAGTTCTTCCTCTAGCTGCACTAGATGTTCGTCGAGCCGTAACGTGCGTCCATTATACGTCGCCAAGGTCAGTTGGGTTTGGCGGCCGTTCGTAACCCGGGGATTCTTAGCACCCCCTACCTTGCCGTTACCGTGACCGCCGCCAAAATCAGGAATAGCAAGGCCGCCGGGAACTGGGGGCCGTGGTTGATTCTGGCTTGCCATTAAGGGGTTTGCCCATAATCGCCACGCTGGGCATGCGGGTTGGCGATCGCAGATCACAACTCCTCGCACTAGTGACGCTGCTGCCCGTCGCTAGTCTGCGCTATTTAGTTGCGAACTTTCGAATGGTTATACCGCCATTTATCGGTCGTCAGAGCCTCGTTTGTTGTTTAGCAGGATGCACCACGAGCAGGTGAGGTTGACTTGGGGCACTGAGATGGTAGGTGCGCCCCCTTCCATCCCATGGTTATACATGGTGTAAACTGACCCTTCACGCCGCCAACCAAGCACTATGTACATCAAACTAAGTAACTTTACGCTAAAATTATTGATGAGAAACGACTTTTCTTTTGGGGTGAAAAATTACGTTTTACGGTAGGACTCGATGGAAAAACAATGTGCTGATGGATGGATTGCATAGTACGGGGGTCGTGGAGGTGTTTAAAAATCGTACATTAAAACCATGTATTTAAAAAAAAAGCTTGTGAAAAAGTTGGAACTTTGACCCCCAATATCTCCGTAACTAGAAGGTTTTGGTATATAGTAGTATCTAGTACAAAAAAATGATCGCAATGACAGGGAGAACAAGTGCCTTTCGGATTCGTTAAGGGTCTTGTTACACCCTTTATACTGAGACTGTCCCCAAAACACCCATCCATCCTATTGAACTTCCATAGAAGTGGGAAGAGTGGAGCCTTTGCCGAGGAGTGGGACTGAACACTGAAAAGACTAGAAAAAAAAATGGTTGTACTAAAATTAACTTTAATTTAATTAGTTTAATCGATTTTTGTCGTTAACTATACTAACTTTTAGTGATAAGATACCGGTAATTTTCTATTATCTATAGGTATTTGTATTGTGGTTTTCCATAGTGATAGAAAATGATATCAGAAACGAACCTGAATTTGCAGGTGACTGAAGTTTACAAGGAAAAAACCCGCCGTGTGCGAGTCGTACTCACACGCACACAGGGTTCGGTAGCACCAATAAAAATATTTTGAAGGCTCATTCATATGTTGTATTGTATTACACTCAACAGCAAAACTAAATTTGTTTTTCATAGTATGTTAATGAATAATAAAGTTACTGCTGCAGTTTCATTAAAAAGTTCCATATCTCAAAAACTAAACATCAAATTAATCTTATCAAAACAATTTTCCTTGAAAGTTTTTCTATGTTCTACAATCCTAAATTTTTTCAGAATTTTCCTCCTCTTACTTTAGAAATTAGAAGAGGGGGGGGGGACACATTTTACCACTTTGGAAGTGACTATCTTTCAAACGATCGATTTTGTTAATAAAAAACGGTTTTAGGAACCTCAATGTCATCAAGACCTATCTACAGACACTCCGCACGTAAAGGTTTGATGATTTTTTTTTAGTTTCGTTTTCATATATGGGGAGGCAACCCTTAATCTTTAAATTTTTGAAAAAATCGTAAAGCGGTTCTCAGAATACATCTACCTACCAATTTAAGATTTTAAACTATCATTACTATTCAGACTAGAAACGGGATATTTACCATCTTTACTGTTTTTGTTGAGTTTCCGATATACCAAGACCTACAAACCAAGCTAACTCAAGCAAACAAGCTAGCAAACAAGCAAGCTAACTATATCTACCTACCAAGTTTCAACTGTGTAGGCCTAATAGTTTCTGAATAAAGTGGCTGTGACATACGGACAACAGACAATCATGACGAATCTATAAGGGTTCCTTTTTGCCATTCGTCTACGGAACCCAAAAAACAATGAAATATGATATCATTTTGAATCTTAAATATTGTCATCATTATTTCGGTCCTTCTTAAAATTAAAATAATCAACATTATGATTATTTTTATTTACGGCAATTAGTTAAGTACTAGATTGCTAAAATCCGTGTACAAAACACGTATTATAGTAATCGGGTACTTAACTTTTTTATGCCGTTATCATTCCATCTGCTCAATTAATAATTTTATGGTTCCGAACTTAAAAGGAAAATTGAAACCTCTCAGTTACCACGTTTTCACATTCAGTACATCATTCTGAATCTGAACGTAACATAGAAATTATTTTTAGCGGTAATTAAAAAAAAAAAACATCACCAGCACCAACATCATCACCATATATTTTGACCGTATAGGTATTTCACTTTTGTAGGTAACAGCTTTTTTTTTAATTACTGCGTTTGTGCGTGTGTCCCTTCCACCATGCATTACATAGATGTACAGCATCAAATTTATAGTCATTGCACGACAGTGACTGCCCAGTATAGTTTCGTTCAGAACCCTAATTATGTGAGCCCGATTCGCTCTTGGCGGATTTTTTATCATGACTTTATCTGGCAGATAATGATAGGTGTCGTACTACGAATGCAAACAAAAGTAAACATTGTAGTATAACAAAATCACCAAACAATTACACATTTCGATTACGTTTGCCTTTTTTTTTTAGGATGGGAAATCATCAAATGACCCCTCCCGCTCGGGCCCGGGCGGAGCGGAAGGGAGTGTCAGACTTGTACTGACTAAAACCCATCCATGTTCCTTCTTTGCCCTTGATGTTCCAGGGCCACGGTATCTCTTTCGAACAGTCCCGCAGTCCCGGCAGGCATCGGCCCTTCCTGTTTGCTGACATCTCTTTGTGGTGCGCGAGGAACAAGAACGCGCCATCGACACGGCCTGTCGTCATAAGGCGGACGGACGGCGAGCTAGCCCATTACTCACCATCCACAGGCCCGCGCCTACGGTGGCCGGGAGCCACCACGTGGCCCCCGACGCCCGGGGCGTCTCCCGCGCGGCTGGGACGTGAGGTTCTTTTCCTATCACGTTTCGCCACCTCCTTCGCTAGCATGGCTGCTTCACAGAAGGAGGTGACGGCTTCCCGTTCCCTCTCCCTCCAGACCATGGATTGAATCAGGGCCGGACGAGAGAGGTCGTCGCCGCTAATCGCCGCTACGAGGACACTGCGGTGCTCCGCCCGAGCGGAGCAGACCTTCCTGGTGTGCTCCGCCGTGTCCTCCAGGCGATCCTCATAATGGTAATACCCGTCCGATTTGGTGCAGGAACATCCCGAAACAACCGTGTCCGGTGAGGACCTGCGTCAGGCGGATGGTGAGGGCGCTGTGGTGCGTCTCTAGCCACTCCTCAAAGAGAGGACTTATCGCCACTATTGTGGCGTGCCCTGCACGGGATTGCGATAGTCGCTCTCTCCATGTCGCGATGACATCGCGCCGGAGGTCTGTCCGCTGAGCGGCGACGATTACGTTTGCTTGTCTCGTTGGAAGTTGAAATCATGTTTCGGGATCCAAGACAGTTAAAGTGTGTCTCTAGGACTTCGTGGAGCTTCATTGTCTCGGCGCTTTTCTGGTGGTCGTCACTGTTGATGCTGCAGTTGGTTTGGGAATAGTGTGGTGGGCTAACATAGGACACCATGTCCAGCAGTAGACCACCACAATTTTTTTTCGTTGAAGCAATAAGCTTGCTGTGGTTTCCTTAATTGAAATCGAATGACGTGAGATCGAATAATAGTTGCTCGAAAACGTTAACTCGATAGTACTTGAAATCGATAAATTATGAGTGCAATACTATGAGCTCGAATCATCGGCAGCGGGAAGGCCCATTATCTTGAAACATCATTTCTTGACCGACCATCTAATCAATTTACAGAATAGTTTTAAGGATTTTTATTTGAGTACCTAAAATATAATGAAACAATACATGCGCAGACATTTAAATCAACTGTATTCATGAAAAATGATGATGTTAATAAAAATAACATTACAAATACATTCATTTTACCAAATAGGTAAGAAGTAAAATTATTGTCCCACTGCAGGGCAAAGGCCTCCCTTCCCACCTTCCACATTTCGCGTTCTAGTGCGATTGTAGGCCAATCCTTTGCGAAAGAGTCCAGCTCACCTCGCCATCTCCTTCTGGACCTGCCACGTTGAAAAAATGAACAAAAAAAAAATGTCATAAGTTTAATTTTGTATGATTTGCAATGCCTCTCAAAAACTCGATTTTTCCTTGACTTTGACATAACCTAATAATAGAGGCATTGCGTTGTCTTATTTTCTTTTTACCTGGTATCTTGTCTACTGCAGCATTGGCTTTTTCTGTTACGTGTTTAGTGTAAACTTGTGGCAACTTGTCTTTGAGAACTTGATACGCTACTGGAATTTCCTCTGGAGTCAAGAACGCCAAGGCAAGAAGACGGCGTAATTTTAGCACAAAGTCACTGTCTTCGCCATATCTAGCCATGACACCACCACCATGCCACTTCCACTTCGCTATGTCTACCGCTTTCTTGAGCAACCCTTGCTAATCCCGTTCGGAAATTCAATTTTGATGGCGTTCAACCATGCTTTTGCGAAGACGTTTTGAGGCTCCAAACCTATATTGCATTCGGTGGCGTATTCTCAGAGCTGACGAATAAGATTTTCAGTTTTCCGAGTCACAAACGCATTTTACCAAAGGCACAATTATTTGATAATCATCCTCGCCATGAATAGAACACAACTGTTTAATTCTGTCCATTATCCTTACTTCAAATATTTTCAAAATTCCTTTTAGTTGTGAACAGAAGTATACGTTCCTCGCCAAACTTGTAATCCCTCACAAAAAACATTTCGCCGTCTACCTTGTGCAATTTCTCTGATATTTCTATCTCTTCTAATTTTCTGGGTTCTACTAGCTTTTCTTTCTTCTTGGCGCGCCTTATAATAAAAATAAATAAATAAAATAAGCTTTTATTACTGTTACTCTTTACAATCTTATTCTTACATGTTATACTAATCACTATTTACATTAATACTTGTTACACCTAATTATATTCTTGATAATACTATAATCGGCTTCATTTTCTGTAGCACCTTGTCTCTCGACAAAGGCCTCCTCCAAGGACTTCCATGCCACTCGATCAGTGACTATTCGGGTACACTTAGGGCCTGCCATTAGTCTGAACTCGTCTTCCCAACGTTTACACTGTCTCCCTTTATTTCTTCTGTAGCCCCTGGGCACCACTTGGTTATTATTTTGGTCCAGTTTTCTTTCGTATCCCGTAACATATGTCCTGTCCAACGCCAATTTAACCTTCTACTAACGATGTTTAAAATTTCTCTCTGTCATTTCTTCTGATTACACTTCGTTCGATGCTGTTCTGATACAATATACAGTTCTTATAATCAGGCGTTTTTATTTGGGACTGAACAAGCGCTTGTGCTCGGCACATTAGTCAAATTTATGTTAATTATTTATTTAATTAAATCATGATTCCAAAGGCACGTGGCGCCATCATAAGAACGTTATTGTTGTTTTCCTCGGGAGCAATACTTTTTTTCGGGATGAGAGGTACCCTATGTCCGTTTCTGTACACCTAACAATGTATGTATATGCAAAATTTCAGGATAATCGGTTAAATGATTTAGGCGTGAAAAGGTAACAAACAAACTTATTATCGCATTTATAATATTAGTTAGTATTTATATTTCTATGCACATTGTTTAATTATATTATTTTAGGTACTCGAATAAAAATCCTTAAAACTAATCTGTAAATCGCTTAGATATCGGTCGAGAAATGATGTTTCAAGATAATGGGCCTTCGCGCTGCCGATGATTCGAGCTTATAGCTGTTGATCGAGATCTTGATGCATCGAGCTAGTGAACTGTCGTGCTCATAATTTATCGATTTCAAGTACTATCGAGTTGACGTTTTCAAGCAAGTGTTATTCGATTTCAAGTAGGGACTCCCTTTGGTGTTTCTTGCCGGATCCTCTCCATAGGAAACAACCAACCCGAACCTTTAACTTGACGTTTTATAACTGCCTTAAACAAAATATTTTATCTCACATTTATGGCGTGTGAGATAAAATATTTTGTTTTGACACCACACATTTTATTGTATCTAGGTGCCTACCTAGAAACACTCGGAGTCCGCTTAGTTGACGGCAACAGATCCGCCACCTCAACTCTGACTAAAACCTCGCTGTGTTCTTCGATTACTTCTGGCCGGGGTGCTGAAGTACCTGCACAGTTCGCCACGCTTCTCTGGCTAAGTATCATGCGGGCCCCGTCACGGCCGCAGTTCCTGTAGAGAGGCGCGCCGCCATCCCTGACTTGCGTCTGTTCAGGTGACAGACTCCCCAAATCAGTCGCACACGTTGGTTGTACGTCCTCTGGCACCCAGTACATCTGCTGTGAATAGGGAGGAAGATTGTATTCTCCCGCTCCTTTTCGAAGTGAGAGGTTATCCGCTGCACCGACTGTCGCGACAAGACCACAGAGCTGCATTCCCAGGCTAAGTACACTTCCAGTGTGCCACGCCGTGTCGTCGTCGGGGCAGTCACCGCGTTTAAAACCGGACGTCGGTTCACGACATATACGGCACAGATACTTTCCAAAGCACCCATGCCCGCAGGGCACCAGCATCAGCAGGAAAGTGAGGTTACCATGCCATCTCTCCAGCCACTACTTCATCACGGTTTTATTGCAATAGCGGCGTGCACTGAGAAAACTAAACTGACGATATGCGGGTTACTTTAAGTTCGCCTTTGCCTGACCCTTCGGGGATAGATAGAATGTTTTACTGTCGTGTTTAGAAAACGACATCCATCACGATTAAGAAGTGTCAGTTAGTACCTTACTTCGTATGATTAGTGTTATACCCGCAAAACCCTGAAGGACAACACACGACACACTGACATTCTATCAGCGTTACAGATGATAGAAATGACAAAAAATAATTGGATTGGATAACCACAGCTACCATAAAGTTTGCCGATTCTGTTGTAGAAATACCAAATGCTTTAACAACCCATTTCAGTTGACTAAGCTCTGTTTCACCTAATTCATGCATGCTCCTAGGCTGTTCCTTCACGTAATAAAATTCTATTTCAGAAAAAATCACCAGGAATAAATTCCACATTTTGGAATCGACGAAAAAACTTGCAAAATGAGCGTAGCGCACTCACCGATTAACCATGTTGACTGACGTAGTGATGTGGCCTTGAATATCGTCAGAATTCATATCGATAAATTAAATTCTATTCATGATAGTCCTTCTGAATGACCATTGTAGGGTTCAGACAGAACCCTTATAGATTCGACCTGTCCGTCTGCCTGTCTGTCTGTCCGTCTGTATGTCACAGCAATTTTACTCCGAGACTGTAGGCACCATACCGTTGAAATTTGGATAGCAGAGGTGTCTTTTATGAACCGCTACACAAAAGTGATGCGAAATTATGAATAAAAAAATATCACCGCTACTTGTTAATGGCCGTAAAAAGCCTTTTAATTTCTAAAATAAGAAGAAAAAAGAATTTAAAAAATGTAGGTTTGTAGACACGACCAGAGAGAAATCAAGCGCAGGACCAACGGCTTACCGTAAGCGAACGAACCACGCGGGAATCATACGGCCAACTTCCAAAGTCAGGACCCCGGGTTCCAGAACATTCATAATAACAAATAAATAAATAAAGGTTTATTATTTGGTGCTACTAGATAATAGATTCACCTACTGTTGATTAAGTGATAAGAGCGTCGTACAATGATTGTTCGTAGAAAAGTCACACTTGACGAGAACCCTTTGCAATCATATCAAAAGATAACAAAGTTGAGGATCTTGAGCTGATTCACGAGGTTGTCGACATGTTGGATATGGAAACAACAACCAATGTGACGATAGTCGTCAATAAAGGGTGGAAGGGCACTGACACACAAACGACGTATTCATTTACCACGTATTCTGTACATCATTCTGAAAACCGGTACCTTGTTCCCAATTCAGGAAGTTTGCTACTTGTTCAATCAACTCAGTCTTTCACAGTCCACAGTTGGGGCTATGCTTCATTCAGACTGCGCCATAACAACTGGCCTCCGTAATCCGGTCGTCGGTCCATTTAGCTAGGGCTAGCTAGCTAGTTAGCCTAGTCCTTTCCAAGTTATATCGGACCCCCACATACAATAATGTAATACTTACTAATTTCAATGTAAATTTCCACTTAAAAGTAAAAAAGTATCGATATTAAAAATGTCTGCCAACATCACTATTTTTGCGTGAAAGAGCGTTTGGCATTTGACCCAATCCCGAGGAGAACAATAATTTACATGCATCCCGGGGGTCGCATGCACCCCTCCCCAGGTTTCACCCCCTTTTATCCCCACTTACCCCAACACGGAATTTCGTAGCAAAAAACAGTTATTTTCGTAATAAATTAAACTGCCAATTTTTCTTAAAGACTGCCAGAGATTATAGAACTCATAATCAAAATATCTTGCTTCTAGTTATCGAAGGGACAGGCAGAGATTAAGTATATTCATGTTTTACCAGTTATGTTAACAAAGTCCCCTGTAAAAGGGGGCTTTTGCCTTTAACCAAGCTGTAACTTAACCTGACCAGGGAACTGAATTTAGAACCCCAAGACGCCTTTGCAACGGAACGATATGTTTTAGTTATTGGTTTGTTCCGCACGGAACAAATATTTGTATGGCCTACAGGTAGTTGTTCCGGGTTTGGCTGTTTGTGTATGTGAGCTTAAATGTTTGTAAACGCACCCACGATACAGGACAAATTGCTAGTGTGGGGCAACGTTTTATTTTAAAAAAAAGGAAAAAAAGATTTATCAATACAGTTACAAAATGTGTGCTCTTTTTTCTGAAAATATTTGTGGTTCTAAAACATCGGAAGTCCGAAAATAAACACAGAGTTTCAATGTTCCGATGTTTTGTAAAGGCTAGGGTAATAATAAATCAACATCCGATCACCATGCCAACGACATCTGTGACGGATTACCAAAATTAATGTTGTTTAATAACAACATGACATGCGCTAAAACCCTTGCCTTGTCCTCATAAATTATGTCCTTTGCGAAATTTAAAATACGACTATGCTCGCGCCATCTAGTGAACTTGCAAAACACTAGAGTTATAAAAAGTTGTTAACAGATGGCGCTGTAATGAATTATTGATTGTACGGCAATTTGGCATTGTTTCCAGCAGGTAGGCTTCGTTTTGAAAAGTCGTGAATTACAGTAATCTGAAATTATCGGGCCGGCGTTATAAAGTTGGTAATAGCAGGTCAGTCACGCACGGAAAGTTTGCCCGTAATTTTCATGGTGCTGCGTTTACTAAGACTTGGTGCTCGACTAGTTATTGTACCAACCTAAAAACACCAAAACACGCTCCATTTTCGTCCTTTTAAACTTGCAATAAACAAAAATTATCAATTGTCTTTCATAAATACAATGTGAGGAGTCAGAGAGATTTTTCATTAGTTTTTCGGTATTAATCTACTACATTTTACGCTGTGATTTTACTAATAAGTACACATTTTCTTAATTTTAACAGGATCAATTCCAATCAAATATTTAGGTATGGGAAAACCAGTTAAGATTGGCACATAATTAGGTGTAGCAATTGTGACTGTAGCTACAACGCAAGTTCGAGGAGCTTGCGCTTATGTTCGGTACTTAAGGTAAGTATTTAAGTCTGCAAGGTCTAAAGGAAACCTGGATAAATATTCGACCTGTCTTGTTTTTAGAAAAAACCGAGCTAAACACAGACAAATAGGTTTTATAATTTGTGGTGAACCCAGACCAGAAAAACATCAATAACAGAAAACCATGCCTGAAACGGCAAGCACACTCTCCCTACTCAACGCTCCCTCGTCCTTGAACGAGCTCTATAATTCCCGACTCCGTCTATCTCCTTCACTTAATTCCATTCGAAATTACAAATAGCTTCTTAGGGCGTTCCCAACGATTACATTTGAAACTTAAGGCTATTTCAAACAATTTATGATGGCTCTGACTTTCGAAACTCGATTTGGGGAAGTTCCCGAAATAATCGCACAGATTTGTCGGCAATTTTAGTGTGGGGTCAACGGATTTGGGGTGAGGTGTCAGTGTAAACTTGAAAAATCTTACTGTAAAAATAAAATAAAAATGTATATGGATGTTTGCTATTCTTACAGGCAGCAAAAGCAACAAAACGGATTTGACATCTATCAACCCGCACTGGGCCTAATGTATTACAATCCTATTCCTCTCATGGAGTGGAATTCCTGTGTCACAGCTGTGGAAAGAAAGAAAGAAAGAAAAAGTTTTTTATTTATTAGACCCACACAAGACAAAACAAAAAAAAATGGATGAGATTACAATAATACAAAAAGCTACTGCTGCTGTTGTGGGACCATTGTAGTATGCTGATGTGATAACTGACCATCATCATGATCATCTGCCAAACCTTTTCCTAACTATGTTGGGATCGGCTTCCTATCTAACCTCCACAACCCAGTTAGTACTGGGTAGGTAATACCCCTTGGTAAGACTGGTTGTCAGACTTCCACACCACTGACTAATTGTAACGACTGTCAAAGATCTACAAATGACAGCCGGGACCAACGGCACGGGGGAAACTCGGTATGCTATAACTGACCGTCTGCAAATTTCTACGCCCAGCCCCCGTAGCATGACAACCGTAGACAAGGATTTCTTTGACGGAAGAATCGACAAAATGACTGATAGTGCAAAGAAATCTGTCATTGTGTCGACACAATCATTTCGTCGATTCTTCCGTCAAAGAAATCCTTGCCTACGGTGGTCATGCTACGGAGGCAGGAACGAAAGCAACCGCTGCAACCAAGGCCACAACTTTACAACCGACCATTCATAGATTTCGTTATAAGACGAACGTTTTGTTAAATGGATGCTCGGGTACAATTGACCCTAATTGTTTTTAGAGTCATTAAAACATTAAGTGTTATAATTTTCTTTGTTCAACTGGGGAACTTGAAAAATGAGACTGTCTGTTGCCATACTAATAAAATGGTAATTGACTTTTATTTCTGACATCTTTAAAGTAATTTTACAAGTATTTGTTTAGGCTACTGAGTTTCCTACGTTTTAGGAATAAGCATATGTGAGTCCCAGGAAGACCATACACTGACCTTATTGGTGAGGTTCTTCAGAAAGGACAGGTACTCGCAACCAGCGTGCGTGTATGATCAGATCTTTGAACGTAGACGAGTCAAAAGGAATATGTAAAGATCATAGCAGGTGGCGTTCTGAGGTTCCTGCCTACCCCCAAGGGAAAAAGGCGTGAGTTTATGTATATACTGGCTGGAAGGGACACCAACGCGAAAACGGTTATCACATATTCAGTACATCATACTTAGCCCCCCCCCCCCATCGAAAATTTTCATCGGTTATTAAAAAAAACAGCTGTTTCATACAATAGTGCAATGTAAACGGTCAAAATGTATGGAACAGCTGTTTTTTTTTCTCAGCGTTAGTTCCTGCGTTCGATTCCCAGGTCAGGCAAAGTGTCATTGGATTTTCTTTATGGAATTTCTCAGTAGTTTGAATTTATGCACGGTTGAAGGCTATTGACGAATTGTTTTAAAACGATTGAAACGTATAGCCTCCCTGAAGCTTTTTTTTTTTTTTTAGGATGGGAAGTCATCAAATGACCCCCCCCGGTCTGGGCGGAGCGGAAGGGAGTGTCAGACTTGTACTGACTAAAACCCATCCATGTTCCTTCTTTGCCCTTTGTGTTCCAGGGCTGCGGTATCTCTTTCGAACAGTCCCGCAGCCCTGGCAGGCATCGGCCCGTGCGGACCCCTACGTGGTTGCTGACATCTCTTTGAGGCGCGCGTGGAACACGAACGCGCCGTGGACACGGCCTGTCGTCATAAGACGGCCGGACGGCGAGCTAGCCCATAACTCGCCGTCCACAGGCCCGCGCCTACGGTGGCCGGGGGCCACCACGTGACCCCCGACGCCCAGGGCGTCTCCCGTTCCGCCACCTCCTTCACTAGCATGACTGCTTCGCAGAAGGAGGTGACGGTTTCCCATTCCCTCTCGCTCCGGACCATGGCTTGAACCAGGGCCGGACGCGAGAGGTCACCGCCGCCAATCGCCTCTACGAGGACACGGCGCTGCTCCGCCCAAGCGGGGCAGACCTCCACAGTGTAGCCTTCCTGATGCTTCGAGTGCGCGACAGTGCCAGCTGTATCTTAAGGAAAGGGTTGATTGCTCTGTCGTGCGGTACTGGAACAGTGTGCACACGGGTTCCAGGCCAACAGTTTTTCATTTTAGATAAGTTTTAAGGACTAACAAATTTATGGATTTTTATCTGAAAAAAATGCTTTATAGTAATAGGCTTGCCCTTTATTACATGTGACTTCATAATTCTGACGAAATGTGGGCATACTGGAACACCTCTGCATAACTCTTCGGGCGAATAAAAGCGTGATGTTAAGTTATGAAACTTGTAAAATAATCTCCGCAACATATGTAGCCATTTCGATACGCTTGCCAGTATCTGCGCTCTTATACAAGATATATTTTCCTTCAATATACCGACATTACGTTGGCTTGAGTCCCTGATGGTGAATAGTGGTAGGGCATGAAATCTATCGATAGATTTGTTGGGGTTTTTCATCAGGGCCTTGTGAGTAAATAATGTCAACTACACGGGTCAATGTTTTAGGTTAAGCAACGTTTGTCAAGGTTGGTCAGTGGATGGGTGACCACCCATTTCACACCGAGAGTCTACGTGTCTCTCTCGACAAGCACTTTAAGCCGTTGGTCCCGGCTGTCATTTGTATGTTAACCTTAAATTTGATCGTACTTTACATCTCTGTCTACCTCATCGGCGAATACAAGCGTGATGTTATGAACTTTTTAATCATCATCTGCCTAGCCTTTTCCCAACTATATTGGGGTCAGCTTCCAGTCTAACCGGATGCAGCTGAATACCAGTATTTTACATGGAGCGACTGCCTATCTGACCTCCACAACCCAGTTAATACTGGGTAATACGATATCCCTTGGTAAGACTTTTTGGTGTAACTTTTGTAACTTGGTGTAACTTTTTAATATGTCAATTTAAGTCTCGATCAGAAAGCCAGTATTTCTAAAACCTGTATTAAGTCCAAAATGGTGAAATTAATACATATAGTTAGGTACACTAAACATCTCTGCCAAACCTCACGGGGAATACTGGCGTTATGTTTATCCCTTTTTTTGTTTTTTTTTCAATCGCTAGTAACACAGTGCACGTAAATATTTTTGCTAACTTGCTCTTCGCACGCGACTTTGGTCGCGAGGACTTCGTATGTCGACAACAGCGCCACCTACCGGGTCCCACTGTAGCTTAAAATCAACCAAGTGACCACCAAAAAAAACATCAAAATTGGTCAAGCTGTGTCGTGTCAGCCGAAAGAATTACGAACATTCGCACACAGGAATTTTAAAATATCAAGATTTACAAGGCTTTTCTGAATATTATTACATACATAACACTTTCATTACATAAGTTTCACATAAACATTATAGGATAGATCGCTTCACCGAGACCGCCCACGAAGTAGGTGAGCAGTCCCCGGGACGACCTATACCATTCAAAAAT
The DNA here is from genome assembly GCA_905163415.1 of Noctua fimbriata. NCBI lineage: Eukaryota > Metazoa > Arthropoda > Insecta > Lepidoptera > Noctuidae > Noctua > Noctua fimbriata. The sequence continues at coordinate 16,781,888 of LR990929.1, forward strand.
ATATTCGCCCTTTTAGGGCATTGCCAAGAGTCACCGAGGCCCAATAATTTCCTTACTCAATAGATTGAGGCACGACGTCGACTCGCATACTTTTGCTACCTATACATTCCGTGTGAACGAAACCATAGCGCGATTCAGAAACGTACACGAACAGTACAACGCCATCTATCGAGCGTCGGGTCCAACTTTTGGGCTTAGTGTTACAGTTTGTTTTTCTTACTTTGGTGACCTTTATAGAAACAGTAAAAATACTCAAAAATACTATTTAACCGACTTAAAAAAGTTGGTTATGGATTCGGCGAGTACCTACCTATATGTTTTATTATTTAATATCTTTGATAATTTTTAAACCGTTGTCGTTGTTGTCTTTTAGTATCTTTTTGGGTGGAGTTATATTATTAGGGTTTGTCCGAATGTCGAAGAACTAGTCTAAGGGTATTCTGTTGGTAATAACTAGACTGAGGAGGTCAGATAGGCAGTCACTCCACGTAAAATCCTGTTTTTCAGCTGAATGTCGTTAGACTGCAAGCCGACCCTAATATAGTTGGGGAAAGGCTAGGCAGATGATAATGATCTCAATTTTTAAGACATATTGACAACAAAAACTCCTAGTTCCGGATGTCAGCGATGTGGCGGTGTCCTGTTTCCTTTTATAGACTACTAGCTGACCCGCGCAACTTCGCTTGCTTTTGGATTTTTCCCCGTTTTTGCAACATTTTTATGAATGCTCCGCTCGTTTTGGTCGTAGCGTGATGTTATATAGCCTATAGCCTTCCTCGATAAATGGGCTATCCAACACTAAAATAATTTTTCAATTCGGAACAGTAGTTTCTGAGATTAGCGCGTTCAAGCAAATAAACAAACAAACAAACTCTTCAGCTTTATAATATTAGTATAGATAATAGCAATATTTAGTTAATCGTATCATATTCAGCTATATGCAGAATTCAGTGAACAATAAATCATTTTATAAATAAACAAAAATTTTATCGAGTCTCTTATCACATCCCTAGTCGTCTTTGTGAGCCAATCTCCCTATTTACGGGCGTGCAGCGTTGCAGACTCTATTAAATAGACGCTAGAGCGGTGTGTCACCTGAATTAATATCGATTAGAGCACAACACTATCGTCTCCATCGTGCCAAAGGACTCATTAGTTTACTTATTAAAAGACAGTGTTTTTTTTATACTAAAGCGTAGGTACCTACTATGTAATCTTTGTAAATGTATGAACGATATCTTCTTCGTCTACACCAATATGATAGAAGTACGTTAGAAATAGAAGGTAAATATCTAGATTAGTGCAACTACATAGAACCATATGTGCCATGTAAGACTATAGGAACATTCATTATCATCTGCTTAGCCTTTTCCCAACTATGTTGTGGTCGGCTTCCAGTCTAACCGGATGCAGCTGAATACCAGTATTTTACATGGAGCGACTGCCTTTCTGACCTCCACAACCCAGTTAGTACTGGGTAATACGATAGCCCTTGGTAAGACTGGTTGTCAGACTTTCGGGCTACTGTAACGACTGTCAAAGATCTACAAATGACAGCTGGGACCAACGGCTTAACGTGGCTTTCCACGGAAAGTACGGAGGAAACTCGGTATGTAATGGGCGGTCACCCATCCACGGACCAACCTAGACAAGTGTGACTCAACCTTAAGATCGTCCCTAGCGGCTGATTACTCTAAGAACATTTTTGAAACTAAAAAACGTTCTATGTAAATTCTGATTTTACTTCCTACTTAATGTGGTAATAATAATTGGGGTATTCTTCAAAGCGCAACTATTTTTAAGAGCAACCAAGCTTTGAGGATTATCCCTAATCACCACCACCACCACCACCACCACCACACCACCACACCACCACCACCACCACCACCACCACCACCACCACCAAAACCACCATCACACTCATCGCTCACCATCGAAATTAAAGCTTACAAAAAGGCCTAATCACGAGACGATCGCTTTCAAATTACACAATAAACTGGAAAGAGTATACTTAGATGGTTTGGTCATGTGGAGAGGATGCGTGGAAGGCGACAAATAAAAGGTATCTACAAGGCACATGTGAGTGGAAACGCTGGGAGGGGACGCCCTAGAAGGACATACACCGACCTTATTGGTGAGGTTCTTCAGAAAGTCAGGTGCGTAGTACTCGTAAGTGTATGACCAGATGTATGAACGTGGACGAGGCAAAAGGAGTATGTAAGGATCGTAGCAGGTGGCGTTCTGTGGTTTCTGCCTACCCCCATGGGAAAAAAGCCTGAGTTTATGTATGTGTCTTAGCAATAAATCAAAGTCAGGTGCGTAGTACTCGTAAGTGTATGACCAGATGTATGAACGTGGACGAGGCAAAAGGAGTATGTAAGGATCGTAGCAGGTGGCGTTCTGTGGTTTCTGCCTACCCCCATGGGAAAAAAGCCTGAGTTTATGTATGTGTCTTAGCAATAAATCATATCTTACTAATATTATAAATGCGAAAGTTTGTGAGGATGGATGGATGCAGGGATGGATGGATGTTTGTTACTCTTCCACGCAAAAACTACCGAACGGATTTGGATGAAATTTAGAACACAGATAGTTTATAACCTGGCTTAACACATAGGACTTTTTATCCCGGTAGTATGATCCCGTGGGACAATTATCGAACTCCAAGCGGGTGAAGCCAGGGACAAAAAGCTAGTGTAGGTATCAATAGAAATATGTTTGCATTGTTACATTTTTAAGGTATGGTAAACTGCGAGGATCGTCCGGAGGACACGGTGCAGCACACTGTGGAGGTCTGCCCCGCTATGGCGGAGCAGCGCCGTATCCTCGTAGCGGCGGTTGGCGGCGGCGATCTCTCGCGCCCGGCCCTGGTTCAAGCCATGGTCCGGAGCGAAAGGGAATGGGAAGCCGTCACCTCCTTCTGCGAAGCAGTCATGCTAGTGAAGGAGATGGCGGGACGTGAGAGGGAAAGAGCCTCACGTCTCAGCCGCCGCGGGAGAGGCCCTGGGCGTCGGGGGTCACGTGGTGGCCCCCGGCCACCGTAGGCGCGGGCCTGTGGACGGCAAGTTACGGGCTAGCTCGCCGTCCGGCGGTCTTATGACGACAGGCCGTGTCAACGGCGCGTTCGTGTTCCACGCGCGCCTCAAAGAGATGTCAGAAACCACGTAGGGGTCCGCATGAGCCGATGCCTGCCAGGGCTGCGGGACTGTTCGAAAGAGGTACCGCGGCCCTGGAACACAAAGGGCAAAGAAGGAACATGGATGGGTTTTAGTCAGTATAAGTCTGACACTCCCTTCTGCGACGCAGAGCGGGGGGGGGGGGGGGGTGGTCATTTGATGATTCGCAATCCTAAAAAAAATGTATGGTAAACATTTACTCAAATTATATATAATACTTCAAACTAGCCTACAAAGGTCCGACGCATCACAGAACAGCTTACTCAATAGATTTTCTGTAGCAGTTCTTCCCTTGTAGGTATCGCAAAAGGCCACTAAGGGGATTACGCCAAGAGGATTGCAGAAAGTGCTTCGAACCAAAATGCATTACCTACGGTATGTACGCACGCCGGCCAATCAAGCTATACAGATCCAGTTTATGCGGATCTCCTATTGTATAGGAAATCTATACAAAGCGAAGCCAAGTTTTACTGGAAATGTACAGCTTCATGTGCCGCCGTGTGTACGTCACATAGACGTAGCCACTACCCACACGCCACGCCACGTACACCTATTTTACAGAGGTTGTATTGAGCTTGGTGATTGTTGGTTCTGTGCTCATCCATAACATGATTGAGCCGTTTCTGATTTTAATTCTCTTCTCCCCCAAAGTTCGTTGTTGTTGCTGTTGCAACATCTTCCAAGGAACACAAAAGCTTTATTTTTTGTTACGCCATCACTGAATTTTCTATATATTCCTCCGGTTCAATGAGCCCTCCCGAAGGTATCAATTTAAATGGAATATTCTGAAGGTTGATCACGTATTGGTTCAAATAGTATCGTGATACCTACGTGGATTATGGTTATTTTAAAGCAAATAACCTGTGGGATATTTTTAGGACCATCCTTTGATAGGGCAACGCGGACGACTCATTAAAGCGGTCGGTCTATAGTAGTAGTGCTGTAGTTGGCAATAGGCTCGCCCCCTATTACATATGGCTTAAACATAACTGGCGAAATTTTGGTGTACTATTAGGTACACCTCTGCCGAACCTTTCGGGAATTACAGGCGTGATGTTATGTTATTCTTCTAGTAGTGCCTCTATTAAGCCATCAACTTTGAATATGAACATTGAATATGGACTAAGAGAAGTCCATATTCAACTTCGGTGAATTTTAATATTCCTCTGTTATATTTTCAGGATAAATATATCCCCACTGCGGAAAGTACACCATATTTATTTAAGCATTTCTAGTTTATTCTATTAAAAGAATCCCTAGGCAAACAAAGCAGACAGTTTTAATATCCTTCTGTCGCCTAGAAAATGTAGTTTTCTATGAAATACTTGCGTGCGCTAGGCTATTTTATTTCCTTTTGCTGTAGAATAAAACATGGAAATGATACTGTTCTATTATTGCAATAATACATTATGTCGTCATGTCCAAGTGGTTAAAGCATCGCCTCTTATGGCCGCAGTTGTAAATTCAAATCCGGACAAGTAACAACATAACTTTAAGGGATCGTGGCTACTAAATTATAACAACTACACGATTCAATTGAATTTTAGACTGCGCTTATTGAGGTCGGCCCGTGGATGGTCATGCCGTGGTTCCTCGACGTGAATTGGAAAGCACGTTATGTTCTTGGTTCCGGCTGGCAATCAAGGGCCCATTTTCCATCTTGCGCTGCATGCCCTTTTTTTTTTTTTTAGTATGGGTAATCATCAAATGACCTCCCCGCTCTGGGCGGAACGGAAGGGAGTGTCAGACTTGTACTGACTAAAACCTATCCATGTTCCTTCTTTGCCCTTTGTGTTCCATGGCCGCGGTATCTCTTTCGAACAGTCCCGCAGCCCTGGCAGGCATCGGCCCGTGTGGACCCCTACGTGGTTGCTGACATCTCTTTGAGGCGCGCATGGAACACGAACGCGCCGACGACACGGTCTGTCGTCATAAGACGGCCGGACGGCGAGCTAGCCCATAACTCGCCGTCCACAGGCCCGCGCCTACGGTGGCCGGGGGTCACCACGTGACCCCCGACGCCCAGGGCGTCGCCCGCGGCGGCTGGGACGTGAGGCTCTTTCCCTCTGCGCTGCATGCCCTAACACCTGCGCACTTGACGATCTTATGACTGCATCAGCGAGCGGAGTTTGTGAAGCTGAATTTTGGGCCAAACATATCTAATAAAAAATTGCCATCGACACGCTAAGAAGAAGGGCCGGAAAGTCTGACAACTAGTCTTACTAAGTGGTATCGTGTTTACCAGTTACCGTGTTAGACATACCATGTTTAATACTGGTATTCAGCTTGGTTAGACTGCAAGCCAACCCATGAACCATGAATATATGATGAAGGACGCGATGTCTCAGATTTTAAAATGTCGCCTCTAATACCTGAAATTGTAAATTCAAATCCGGAGAAGAACTAATGTGATTCTTCAATTCGCATGAAGGTAGTTTCCGGAGTCAGACTCTTAGCCTGGACGGACGAACCCTACATTTCTGTAAACAGAACCAACCTCAATTGTATGAATAAACAAAACAAGAAAGCTCACGTATGTAAAAATGCAAAGGAAACCAATCTAGAAGCCACCCACCCGATATCCAAGATATAAACTAGAATTTTTAAGAAAAGACTTTTAATATTGTGGAACAAAAGATTCTTAGATAGCTATTCGTTGGAGCTCATTACATGTGAAAGAATACTCGTATATGAACAATAGCTATTGTTTTGGTATTGAAAATTAAAAAGTAAAATGTGCTTACATAGTGTGTAGGAAAGGCTGAAAATACAGTACTCGGCAGTACTATGGAACATTGAGATTTTGAACAAGTTTACTTGGTTGAACGTCGACTCTGTATCTCATATCTGTATGACAGTGCCACTAGTGGTTTCTCTCTAAAACTCATTGTGTCATGTCTAGAACTGAAATGAACGCGAAAAAATTCAGGCCTGAATGGCTGCAGCACCGCCCCCAAATATATGCACATGCAGGAAAACAATAAATAATTAGCATGCCAAGCACCCAAGCCTGTACTCGACACGTGTTTCGCCGCTCCAAGTTGCATCCTCAGGATACGGAGAGCGGTGCTGCATCCTGGCATGGATCTTATTTTTTTGGCTAAGGATTTTAGGAAGATTTCTCAGATAAATTTTCTAGACAAACAGTTTTTTCTAGAAAATTGACTATATTCATACGTGAACACAAATTCTTGCAAGAAATTCACAATTTCCACTAACAATAGTGGTTGGATAGGTACATAAAACTGCACGAACTCGTGTTTCAGTTTCAGCCATGTTTTCAGTATCGGTAGGGAGTTCAGTTTCCCCGATGGAATCTTTAAACAAGTTATATTTTGGTTCGCGTATTTGCTGAACCTGTTCCCCGCTCTACGAAGTTCCATTTCGTTAGGTAGCTGCTATGTTAATAAGCGGAGCGGTTGAATATATATGTAGTTTTTTTATTATTGGCACCGTAGGGTCGTGAATCTGAGTTTAAACGGTCGGCATATCGCGTGACTCATCTCACCTGTGATTGGCCGATCGAATCTTGTCCGTTTTGTCTCCGCTCCGGGCATCTCCGCTTTTTTGGCCCGAAATATAGGCAAGGCATTTTGATGTCTGGTACCTGCACCTTTTGATATCAGGAAAAACTCAGTCAGTTACTGTTCTTTTCCCTTACCGAGATAGGTATTTCTGTCTGGGACGAACCTCAGACATGAAGACTCCTAAGTTTTGACTATAAGGAAACGAGCTCCGAGAAGGGCTTGTGGCACAATTTTTGCGTTGCCTAGAGGTTTTGTTCCGAACATTGGAGATATGATAATAAAACACTGCTCTTTTAATCCTCAAAGGTTTACACAGATGTGTATCAATAATAGTCCACATATTGCTTTTCTTTTTTTTTTTTTTTATTCTATATGGGCTTACTCTTGACCTCAATCTAGTCCTGAGGACAGAGATGAAGTCGACGATGGAACGAGCTAACCCAAAAGAAGCCTATTAACTCGCGATTTAAATAGATTGGGGTCATATGAACTTGGAAACACCGACGCAGGCAGGGAATTCCACTCCTTGGCTGTGCGCATAATAAATGATGTAGCAAAGCGCTTCGTGCGAATGTGTGGAACATCGACAAGGTATGGGTGATAACCTGCAGTACGTCTGGACTCCCGATGGAAGAAAGGAGATGGTGGAATGAGTGCTTGTTACATTTGAGTCCCATGTAATAGTGGGTGAGCCTATCCGAAAATCCAGACTTCGAACTGCTACTAAGAAATTCCAACCTTTATAAGGCAAAGAGAATATTTTTCCCACTATATTTTTTCAGATAATGTGTTCCTGGTTGATATTCTATTGTTGTACAAAAGTTATTTAAAGACTTATCAATCCCTCATTAAATATTCAAAGAACATAAAAAATGTAAAATAAGTGAAATTTATTTTCTACCAATAATACATGCCTATTTAAGATTATTTTCCAGCAACGAGAAAATCGAGGCAATTACTACCAGTCTCTAGTACATGCTGGAAAATTGTAGATACGTAGATACTATTTCGAGATCACCTTTCTTTGTCTTAGATCGAACGCTGATAGTAGATCCAGGATCTATGGCCGTATTGCCCGCTACCGCCTATGAATAAGTCCTAGCCCTTACCACTTTGTTTTCCAATTTGTTGTAAAGACCCTAAGCGAGTTACAGAAAGTTTTAAGTAAACATTTAGTAGAACAGGTTTAACTACACAGAGCAGAATGTTCTAGATCTTGGGAGGCGAACAGATTACAATTGATTTTTTAGTTTCTCTGTTAAATAGGGTAACAAAGTCTTGTAGGTGAGCCTTAGAAGTATGTTGTTTAGTATGCTGTCATTATCTACCTAGCCTTTTCCCAAGGAGTCGGCTTCCAGTCTTACCGGATGCAGCTCAATACTACGTGTGTTTACGTGGAGCGACTGCCTATCTGACCTCCACAACCCAGTTAGTTCTGGGTAATACGATACCCTTTGGTAAGACTGGTTGTCAGACTTTCGGGCCACCGACCTCCTGTAACAACTGTCAAAGATCTACAATTGACAGCCTGGACCAACGGCTTAACCAGCTTTCTGAGGCACAAAGGAAACTCGGTATGTAGTGGGTGGTCACCCATCCACGGACCAACCTAGGCAAGCGCAGCATAACATAAAGATCGACCGGGGAGGCAGTTATTATTTAGTCACGAGCTCCTCAGTTGTTTAGTTTGCTGTTCTTGCTATAAAAGAAGCTTTGGTCAAAAGATATGAAAACTGACCTGGCTGGCCTGACAGACAGCCAGGCCAGCCTTTTTGACTTTAGAAAAGATAAAATGAGGCGCCTATGTGAATATTTTCTGATTTAATTCTTTTGTAAGCAGCAAAGACGCCATTCTTAAAAGCGGTTACCACATATTGCTTGCTTGCTTTTCGGTGAAGGAAAACATCGTGAGGAAACCAGCATGTCTGAGAGATATTTCTTGACGGCATGTAAAGCCAAGTCAGAGGCCCATGGGCGGCATAAAAACTCTGACACCAGGTTAGGAACTAACCACACGATAACAACAACCACATATTGAGAAAATTTCGTGCCTCGGAAAGCACTCTAATAAGCCGTTGGTCCCGGCTGTCATTTGTAAATATTTGACAATTATTATGGGTAGTCTGAAGCTCGACTTCGACTGAAAGCCGACCCCAAAATAGTTAGGTAAGTGCAAATGGTATTGATGTCAAAAAAAAGGTGCCATTAAAACGTTCGTCCAAATCAAAATCAAATCAAAATATTTATTTGCTAGAATATGATTCATAACATGGCGTGCAGATGTATTCACAATAAGCGATGTCAATTAATCTAACTTACAAATTACAGATTCTATTGACTTGTTCTCCTACATGATAATGCTTTGTCAAAATCGATATGATGATAAACAGACATCTACTACCATATTACCTAACAGCTATAGCAACTAATTTAATAACAGGACTACACAAGTCCATTCAAATAACCTGGCTATGAAAAACCTCTTGAATATGACACGGTGAGCGGAGCAGTGACTCAGCCACGCGTGTGCTGGTTGTCGATCGCTTCCGTCGAGAACAACGAATTGTTGGAGGAGGGATCCTACTAGGATAGACATGAGCTGAACCGTTGAAAGGCTTTGTAGAAAGCATATGTATGTAACTAAAGATTAACCTTGTACAATTGCATATACCGAAAATGCCTGGAAGAGCTACTGGACGCTGAAGGAGCTTATGAAGGGAAACCTTCCTTTGTCACTAAAGCGAAAAATCATGGACATGTGCATTCTTCCCATTTTGACCTATGGATCCCAGACTTGGTCTTTGACAAACAATTCAAAGTCCAAACTCAATGTCTGCCAACGTGCAATGGAGCGCAGCATTTTAGACGTCAAAGTAACCGACCATGTACGCAACACCACACTGCGCTCCAAAACACAAATTACTGACGATGCTCAAAAAGCCGCTAAGCTGAAGTGGGACTGGACTGGCGACGTCTGCCGCATGCCCAATGAGCTGTGGGCCAAAATAAGGATATTATGGAGCAATGACACAGCCAGAAGGCGACGCAGCAGACCTCGTAGAAGATGGAGGGACGAGCTGGACAAAACCAACGACCAGAGGCCCACACTAGCCCTGGATCGAAACAACTGGAAGTCATGGGGAGAGGCCTTTGCCCAGCTGTGGGATGATGCAGGCTAACAGTATCAGTTGCAAATAAAGCAGAAGGCTACTGGAATCTGTGTCTGAACGGCTCTATTGCTTTGATTCATAACCCCGAAATCCCCGAAGGTAAGGCAACAGATTTTGTCAGTTATTTAAGAAAGAAAGAAAATATATTTATTTGCCGCAGGGACATGCCGAGCATTATACAAAGTATAGTCTGTAGTGTATTGTAGTCTAGTCTAGTATATTTAGGTCCCATGTCATAGGGGGCGAGCCCATTGCCATCAACCGGGCATAAATCACTTATAACAATTGCGTTTTTCCCCCCCTGGGAATCGAATCTAAGACTAAGCCTACCAATAGACCAACGAGACAGAACATAAGGTAAACTGCAAAAAGGTGTTATAAAATCATCAACTAAAAATATTATAGTATAAAAACGAAAAAATTTAGAGTGACGTTATTTTATTTTTCGTACTCTTCCCAGCAAACCCTTTCATTTGATACTCATGTCATGGGAATTCATAAAAAATAACTAATCTTTGGGAGGCCGCCATATTGGATTTAGAAGGATACCATATAGGTAATCATGCATTGTCATCCAAACAAAACATGTAGGTAAAATTTCACCACAATCGGAAACCGAGAATTGGGTCAAAATTAACTTCTAAGATTTTTTTTCATAGTTTGTTATTTACAGGTGAAGCTAATCAAAGCGTGTTAAAAAATAGCTCCTCCATTTTCGCACATCACAACCAGATTCATACGTGCAACCACTGAATTATTCGGCTGTGAATATTCCGATAGTGAGCCGAATAGAAGCCGCTTCGATGTACCCGCGTCGGATATCCAACCAATCGATGTTTAGTCTCGATGTATTTTAATTAACCACTCTGTAGCGAGATTTTTTTGCGATGTTGTTGTGTTTGGAACTTGTTTTCTTGGTAAAGGGTTATTCACGAAGTAAACATATGACTGGCTTGTTGGTCTTGTAGCGCGAACGCTGAGGATGAGGTCCTGGATTCGGTTTCTCAAATCGGGAAATGTGTTATTGGGTTTTTCTATCAGGAATTTCTCAGTAGACCGCCACGGAGCCTGAATTAGGGCCTGGTTGATGACCATGACTTAAATAATGCCTCCCATTACATACCGAGTTTCCTGCGTGCCTCGGAAAGCAGTTAAAGCCGTTGGTACCGGCTGTCAATGTAGATCTTTGAGAGCCATTTCAGGTAGTCAGTGGCGCAAAAGTCCAACAACCAGTCCTACCAAGGGGTATCGTGTTACCCAGTACTAACTGGGTTGTGGAAGTCAGATAGGCAGTCGCTCCGTGTAAAATTCTCTTATTCAGCTGCATGCGGTCAGACTAGAAGTTAACCCCAACAGAAGGCTAGGCATTTGATGCTCTGTGTTGCACTAAAATATTAACTAAGTATTGTAACAGTTTTAGATGTAAAAGACTAGTTGGAAGATTTGCACACCATTTGCACCGAAAACTTAATATTTAGTGTAGCTGTACCAGATATTGCAATTTATAATCAACTAGCTTATGCACGCGGCTTCGCCCGCGTGGAGTTCTCCCACCAGAGTGATAATTGTCCCACTTGATCATACTACCGGGATAAAAAGTCTATTTATTAATCCAGGTTATAAACTATCTGGGCTGCGGGACTGTTCGAAAGAGATACCGCGGCTCTGGAACACAAAGGGCAAAGAAGGAACATGAATGGGTTTTAGTCAGTACAAGTCTGACACTCCCTTCCGCTCCGCCCAGAGCGGGGGGGGTCATTTGATGATTTCCCATCCTAAAAAAAAAAAAAAAAAGGTTATAAACTATCTGTGTGGTGCTAAATTTCATCCAAATCCGTTCATTCGTTTTTGCGTGAAACAGTAATAAACATCCATACAACCATCCTCACTTTCGCATTTTAATATTAAAGCAGGATACTTGAGTGAAACACAGAGCAATATTCCAATTCAATATTATTATTATTTCAATATTATATATTTTGATTTAGTCATATTAACGAAATCCATCATAACAGTAGCAACATAGACATAACGGCTATACAGGATGTATTTTCACACCATTTCAACTTACTATTATTATTATAGTAAGTTTACTCTACTTAATAAATGATTATTTTTAACAGAGGCTTATTGGCATCTCACAAAAGAACATCGTCTGCCTCCACCGGCGACTCTGGAGCCTCCATCAGGCATCTTGTTTTATACTGGTCTTCAGTCATCACATTCTGAGCTGTGAGATTTCGAAACTTCTCATATTCACAAAACACTCCACAGTCTTCTATTTCTAGATAAGCTTCTGGTTCCTCTGGAGTTTTAACGTATACCGGCTGAAAAAACGATAACATACAGAATTAACTCTCGTCACCACATTAAACCCCATTTACAAGACAATAACAGCCGCACAGGTCGATCTTCAATGGTAAGCAGTACTTCCCAAGGTCAGTCCGCGGATGGGTGATCATTCATTACCCACCGAGTTTCCTCGGTCTGTTTTAAAGCACGTTAATTCGTTGGTGTCGGACTCCCGGCTGTAATTTTTGTAGATCATTGACAGTCATTACAGGTCGTCAGTGACCCGTGAAGTCTGACAACCAGTCTTATCATGGGGCGTGGAATTAAGGCGGTTTATACACGATACCTCTCGTCCGAGAGGTCGTGCGGTGGCACGGATCACGCGTCTCATTGCCTTGTATAACACCCGACAGATGGCTAACACACAGACACCGCCCAACTGCGCGGTCGAGCGACGCTCACCGCCTCTCCGCGCGGCGTACTGTCCAAACATTCCCTTCGCCGCTTCTGCCCGACCACGCAGACGACCGGTGTCGCATCGCCTAAATCAGACATGCTTGTAACATGTTAGTTCAAGGTCATAAGAAAACCAAACGAAATCAGTACCAATACATATCGTTGAATTCAACGCACAGTTATAAGCCCGGGAGGGAGCAGCGGTGGCCCAGTGGTGGCGGCCCCGACTTACGAGCAGTAAGTCGTGGGTTCGAACCCAAGCAGGCTCATTACTTTGTGTAATTTATTTCATTACCACTGCTCTCAAAACGGTAAAGGAAAACATCGTGAGGAAACCGGCATGTCCTAGAACCAAAAGTTCGGAGACATGTGACATCTACCAACCAGCACCGGGCCCGCGTGGTGATTTATAGCCGCTCCCTCTCATAGAGAGGAGGCCTGTGTCCCAGCAGTGGGAACATTATAGGCTGATTAAGTTATGTTATGTTATAAGCCCTGGGATCAACTTCGCCTACACTCACTATTTTTCGATTAGTTAATGAAATAATGATCAGTTAATCGTTTTACTCACCACAACAAAATACTTTCCAGATTTCTTACACCTCCTCAACTCTAGGGCGTAAACAGAACAGTATCTTGGAGCCCCTTGCCTCGGAACAGCCTTGGTGGCCGCCGTGAAGCTATAAACGTTGAAGTCGTGGGCTGACAAAAGCCTGAGTCTTGGAATCTTGGCACCGGAGATTATCTGGTCGGCAGTGTCGAAGAAATCTTTCAGGAGGACTCCTGAGGAGAAACAGTTTCATCAGTTCAGTCTGATATTCAAATTAAAGCTACAATAGCAATAGCTAAATGCTGGTGTAGCCACTTGGTAATTGGAGATAGATGCTCACTCTTGGCTAATGCTGAAGAAAAATTAGCTATTCCATATAATCTAATCGTGTTAGTATTGCACTTTTGTATGGAACATCAGTTTCTTTTCGTTTTTATTTTTCAGAAATCTGTGAATAAATACTAAATTTGTTTTCGAGCAACACTCTGGCGTACGAGGAATGGATGGAAAGTTCCTCGTCGTCCATTGAAAATGGAAGATCTTCCGACTGGTGTTGTGACTGATTTTCAATTCAATCGGACACAACAGCAGTCTGGTCGGAAGATCTTCCATATTCAATGGAGGACGAGGAACTTTGACCCTTTGAATTATTATCATTATAAGCCTATATTGTCCCACTGCAGGGCAAAGGCCTCCCTTCCCTCCTTCCACATTTCGCGGTCTAGTGCGATTGTAGGCCAATCCTTTGCGAATTATATGAGGATTTAGGTTACACTCACCAACTGCCAACGGAATATACTTCTCATTTCCATAAAGGTAATCCGCAGCCTTTGCCGCCGCTTGTCGTAGGGTGGGCAGTAATCTTCGGTCCAAATCACTTAACGGCATGCCCACGCTTTCCTAGAAAATTTTAACTTTCATACATTCTTTTAAATAATGCTCTTCCAAGTCTTAACAATTTAAAACACCTAAGTCCCATCAATCCCACAAAGTTCAATCAACTGAAAGTACCATACGTGTAATACGAAATTATTGAGCGATTTCATTTGGTCGGGTTATATTTTAGTGATATAAAGCGCTGTCGTCTAATGTGTTGTGGTACTGGAACCCGTCTCACTCATGGAACGTAAACATTTTTTGAAGTAAGGTTGTGCTGTTTTCGCGGATTAGGTTACATTATTTGTTTTTTTTTTCTAATCAGTTAGTATTTTAAGGTTGAGAATTGCGAACCCCTGAATGTGTGTTTTCAACATTTATAGCTTCTCGAGACGGGGACTTTCAAGCTATAGAATTTAAGCTTTTTGTTTTTTTCTTAATACTTGTGCTTTATCCTTTTATGTCAATCATCATCATCATCTTCCTGACCTTGTCCCATATGATTGGGTCCCTTGTTTTTCCTTTCAAATCATTTTTCACATACAAGCCACAATAACTTTACTAGCAGCCGCATGGGTCGATCTTCAAGGTTAAGTCGTAATAGCCTAGGTCGGTCCATGGATGGGTTACCATCCATTATATTCCAAGTTCCTCAGTGCCTCGGAAAGCACGTTAAGCCTTTGGTATCGGCTGTCATTCATAAATCTTTGACAGTCGTTACAGGTAGACAGTGGCCCGAAAGTTTTATCATTACCAAGTACTAACTGATTGTACTAAGGTCAGATTGGAAGTCGGTCCATATAAAATACTGGCATTCAGCTGCATCCGGTGAGACTGAAGGCGACCGGCGACCCCAATATATTTGGGAAAAGGCTAGGCAGATGATGATATAAACGTATAATAGTGGCCCTTGGACTTACCTCAGTTGTAAAAGTGTTCAACTTCATAAAGAGAATCACTGGATTTTTATGCAGACTGAATATTAGATTTGCTGATAATTTATCCATTAACTCGTCATACATCTGCATGTCTTTTGGAAACTTTTCTTCGTTATACATTCCAGTAAAATATGACTTGAGTTCTGGGCAATTTCCTATACCAAAGTTCTGAAAAAAGGAGATAGATATACGTATAAAGTCGTTTTTCGTTGTGTTTTCTTGTGTGATCAATAAATCACAAAGTCCATTCTGCAGTTTAAAGGATATGAACCGATTCGGATGCGATTTTCACCATGATTTAGAGATTTTGTTTTCGAATAGGCTGACATTACCTTTAAAATAATAGCCGTATTATTTAATTATAGTCGTAACATAACATAACATCATGTCCGTAGTCCCCATAGGGTTAGGCTACGGCTGAGGTCTACCTCATAGTACACCCACATTTCGCCAGTTGTCTTTAAGTCCCAAGTAGTAGGGGGCGAACCTATAAGCATCAAACCAGCATAAATCTAAGCTCCGTGGCTGCTACTGAGAAATTCCTGATGGGAAACCCAAAGACTCCGTGCCCGACCCGAGAGTCGAACCGAGGACCTCATTCTCAGCAGCCGCGCTTGCAACGACTACACCAACGAGGTATTTTTAATAATAGTCATAAGGCTTCCATATCTACTTACAGGATCCTCAGCAGCTGGAGTTACTGACATCTCTAGTGGCACTAACTCCATACCATCAGAATAAAATTCTCTAGAGGAATAAGCAGCTGTCACGGCTATTTTAGCTGTCATTTGTGTTCGGTTCGCCTCGGTGGATCGCACGTAGATTTCTGAAGAGTTGTAGCACGACGAGAGGAACTGGTTGTAGCGACGGCGGAGAAACCGACCTAGGACGAAGCTGCGGAACTTGCCAGTCTGAAAAAAGGTATGGGGTTACAATTATGGTAAGCTATTTTATTTAAATGACAGTACGTTCGGAAAAAAAAGTTCCACAACTTTTCAAATTTTTCCAACATGAAAATTGGACCCCCCTGTTCCAATTTACGAGACAGCTATACAGGTCGTCTAGCGCCATCTCTTTCCCACACTGGAATAACTCCTGCTTTAAGACGTCATGGTAGACCAACAGATACTAAACCCAGAGATAACAAACCCAAACGCTCATTTGGACGATTAGTGAAATAAAAAAAATCTGTTAGAAACAATTCTATTCCGTATAAAAAATCGAGCAGTACCTCCCCAAAAAAAAGTCAAAAAAGTAGAAAAAAAAAGAAAAAGAAAAAAAAAAGAAAAAAAAAAAATGATAAAAAAAAAAAAAAAGTGTTAGTAGTTAAAAGTCTGACAACCAGTCTTACCAAGGGGTATCGTATTACCCAGTACTAACTGGGTTGTGGAGGTCAGATAGGCAGTCATCATTTCAGCCGAAAGACGTCCACTGCTGAACATGGGCCTCCCCCAAGAAGGGGGGGTTTTGCCATAATCGCCACGCTTGGCAGGCGGGTTGGCGATCGCAGTATGGTGTTATAAAACACAGAGAACGCTGCTGCTCATTCTCTGGTAAGTCCCTTAGTCGCCTCTTACGACACCCACGGGAAGATATGGGATGGTGCTATTCTTTACGTCCGGACACCATACAGAACAGGCAGTCGCTCCATGTAAAATACTGGTATTCAGCTACATCCGGTTAGACTGGAAGCCGACCCCAATATAGTTGGGGAAAGGCTAGGCAGATGATGATGACCTTCCCCTCCTACTTTTATGCTCTCGATCTTAGCATTTAAAAACTAACAGAGAATGCCTAAAAAAAAACTTACTTCAGTCAAATGCCCAAAGCCGTACTGGTATGACTTCCAAGACAATTCTAGCGGACTCTCACTCATGGAAATCTCACCCAACTCTGCTGATCGGTCTCCATGGCGATTAACCTGTCAACAATCAATGATGAAGGAGTATGCTAAGGACCCGCCATAAAGAGTAGTCATGGAGCTTCTTGTTCATTGTTCTTCACAGAAAACACTTTAGAATGTGCAACTACAGTCATTTCAGAGTTATTATTCGGGTCTCCCTTGTTTGACCGAAAGGAATTTGACAAATTTTCACTTCCCAAAAAATTTTTCGCTTAATTTCATTTGCCAAATTATTACTTAGCAAAAAATCTATTCACAAAAAGTAACACAAACCTAATGTTTGGGAAATGAACGTTTAAACTATAACTTGTTTGCCAACTAGTACTTTTAACATTTTTTATTTAGTCAAATATTTCAGTTGGAATAACAGTTTTTACGCTAAATCAAATAAGCCAAATATTTAGGTTTACAATTCACCCTTTCCTATTCAGTCAAATGCTACAATGATAAAAATGTGAACTGCTAAGTGGGTAGGAGGTAAATCATAAATGTCGCTCAATGTAGGTTAGTCAAGCAAAACACTATCTAGTTCTATCTAGTTTAAACCTAATAAGTAATTATCCTAATCTAAATAGTTCAGTTCCGGGTAACCTACTAAAAACAATCTCTTTTTTCTATTAATGCGTCGTTTCTGGCGTAGGAGGTCACAGTTTTAACCTAACCTAACCTAACCATTTTTAACCTAACTATACTCCGAAATAAAATTGCTAATGTCCATTGCAAAAAATTTAAAATTGTTATGTAAAAATATTTTGCATTAAACAAATGATTATATTAAAATAAAATTGCATTTTTTAATTATATAATTCCCAAAAAATCTTATTTTTGCCTTAATATTTTTTGTGTTGACAAATCATTTCACCAAACGTATATTGTCTGAAGATTCTTTGCTGTAATAAATCATTTGATTAAATACCAAATGCCATAATGACATTATACTTGGTAATATTTTGCCAAGTAAAAATTTGACCAAATAAAAATATGCGTACTAAAATCATTCGAAATATTGCAATGGTATAAAAAAAGGTTGCTAAAATTTGTTTGGGTAATGAAATTTTGTCAAAATCTTTTCGGCAAAACGGCAGGACCCCTTATTATGCCTTGTGGTTGGACTGTAGCTTCACCTTTTTGTTTTGACGATTCAAAAGGGACTCAAAGCATTTATTTAAAATAGACTAATTACAGGCACTTACAGAGCTCAAGCAGGTTTGCAACTAAGTCAGCTAAAGCACAAAAACGGATACCTGGAGATGAATAAGTAAGATTATTGCTAAGACCTATTGCGGTCAAGAAAGGCATTCCGTTAGCAGCTGGCTACTGAAAGTAGATTGCGATGGATATTAGCTTAGTTCCATCTGAAGGCGCATTACAGGCAAATGTTCCCGATTCGAGCATTACAATGCGCAATCTGTAACGATACAGTTAGTAACAGTCACTAATTGTTTATGTACGAAATCGAATCATAGATTGTTACATTACAGGAAGCGAGCGCCTTTACGTAAATATAATTGAATCCGTTGGTCAGTAAAGACAGCAACCGTGCTATCTTTATCGATCACCAGGACATTGTAGTCTTACCAAAAACGCCATCATCAGCTCAGTATCTTCAACCGTGTGACAGCATTGTACAGCTATCCGATCTTGGACGCACAGGAAAAATACAAAGAGAAATGTTAACAACATGTTTCTACAAGAAATATGCAACAAATGAATTCACACGGTCCATGTACGTTGATTTAACGCTTTTAGGCGGTCAAAATAGAAAAATCTAAAAAACTTAAACTATACGACATCGTAAAAAACTATAATATCAAATGGAATGAGGGTATGTGCTGAACACAATTTAATGACTTCTGGCATTATCGGCTTCGTCGCTGATTTATTGTGACAATCTAAAGTTGACTGTCCTTAACGCACTGAGTGTACTTGCATTTGTATTATCTTTCATCAGGCATTTAACTTTGTAATATTTTTATTTGTGTTGTGTTCACAACTGAATTGATGATGGAATATCGTAATACAGGTATGTAGTAATCAATTAAACATTATATGTCTGAATCTATTAATTTAGTTTTATAAGTTTTATTTAGTTAAAAACCTCAATTTACAAATTCTCAAGGATATTAGTTATATACTGGTGTATTTCTGAGTCATCTGACTAACTGTTTCGTGTCGATTGTGCCTTTGTGTTATTACCTATATCCGTAAAAAAATTTTGCCCATAAGTGCCACTTCGTCTGCTATCTCAATCTCTATAATCACTAGGTTACTAGAGAGTGGTTAGAATTATAGATATAAAATCGAATTTGATGCACCGAAATTCATTGATAAACTAAATCACTTAGAAAATTATCTTTTAACATCTTATGATTACTCTAGAATGAGTTGAAACATAAAAAATCAAATGCTTATCGCCACTACTTATTTTGGAAAATAATATTTTTTACTTGTTTTCTTTATTTAACAACTCTAGAAATAAAGTTTTATTATAATTTGCCTGTCTTCAACTAACAGATATCAGAAATATTTATTTGTGAGAATGTAGTTTTACATAGATGTTATGGGTTTCTTTAAGTCCTTAACATTCGACCACAACTTATGGTGTACAAATATTCAGATGTCACTCTTAAATAAATTAAATAAGTATAATTATTTAATGATTTGTGATTTACAATAGGTCCAACGTGAATTAATATTATTATAATTAGGTAATCGTTACTTTAAAATCAATGTAAAAGTTAAGTACTTCTTGAATTCTTACAATATTCCATATATTCTCCCATGTCGCAAAAGCAATTATCCAATAACCAACTTGTCAGCTAATTCTTGAACATGGGGATGGAAAGTTCCTGAAATGAGTTAGGCAACTTGTTGTACACCTGAATGGCATTGACACATACACTTCTCCTAAATATTTGCAATATATATTGAGGTACATTCAATTTATATTTATACACTAGCTGTTGCCCGCGACATGGTTCGCGTGGAAATTTTGGTGTGCATGTGTGAGACTGCCTCGTTGGTCTAGTGGTCGCAACCGCGACTACTAAGCGTGGGGACCGATTCCCGGGTCAGGCAAAGTTTAAAAAAAAAAAAATGTTTATTTCAATTACATAAAGTTGTAACATACATTATTTGGAGATCAATTTTTAAGCAAGGAGATGCTTGTGTTAGGGGACATCCATTAATTACGTGAGGCGATTTTTCGACCCACTCCCCCCTTGCTGGGATGTCGTGAGATTTATCTTGACCCCCTCTTCTCCCTCCTAATCTCACGTGAGATTTATCAAAATGCGTAGTTTAGTATAAAATATACGGTAATCTGTGCTTGATTGCGATGAATTCACCAAAAATTAATAATTAGAAGAGAATCATGTTTACTTAATTAAACCCAGTGATATTTGCCGAGACTGCTCTCTCTCCCTCGTGAAATTGGGTGATATTTGCCGCGACCTCCTCCCCCCTCCCTTAAACGCCT
The DNA here is from genome assembly GCA_905163415.1 of Noctua fimbriata. Lineage (NCBI taxonomy): Eukaryota > Metazoa > Arthropoda > Insecta > Lepidoptera > Noctuidae > Noctua > Noctua fimbriata. The sequence goes on from LR990929.1 coordinate 16,802,254, forward strand.
CACGTAATTAATGTACGCTGCCTCAGGTGACTCCGTTCTTCCACTTAACATTAAACAATGTAAATGCAATTGAAAAATACTATAAATAAGAGTGTTATTGGGTTATCAGAAATTTCTCAGTAGCAGCCACGGAATCTGGATCTGTGCCCGGTTGATGGCAATAGGCTCTCCCCCTATTACATGGGACTTCAATATAACTGGTGAAATGTGTGTGAACGATTAGGTACACATCTGCCCAACCCTTCGGGGCTTTAAGCGTGATGTTATGTTATGTGTGAGAACTGACTGCCAGATGAAAAGGTGCTAATAAACTGAAGGTGTCCTTTTGGTTGCTGTAATTCCGGGCGGTAGAGGTCCGAAACAAAATTAAATGGCGTTAAGGCGACGATATGGCTTTAAAAATCGGTTTATTTTAGCGCAAGACAACTTTTTTTCAAAGTGAATCTTGTTGGGCGCTTTTTATTCTAATACCGTTCTGTATACAACATTAAATGACTTTTTGCAAGAGCCCTTAGACCTCCTTAATTCGGCCCTGTCGCAAAATATCTACTAACTATAAACTGCCCAATAACAAGTTTGTAGCACAAAAAGTTAAGGACTTACATACAAACTTGCGAGAGCCCTTAGATCTCCTTAATTCAGCCCTGTCGCAAAATCCGTTCTTAGCAAAAGTCTACTAACTATAGACTACCACCCTGCCAAAATTCAAGTTTGTAGCACAAAAATGAAGGACTTTCATACAAACTTGCGAGAGCCCTTAGACCTCCTTATACCGGCCCTGTCGCAAAATCCGTTCTTAGCGGACGTCTACTAACTATAAACTACCTCCCTGCCAAATTTCATCTTTATACGTCAAGTGGTTTTCGATACTAAAACCTATTACGTAAATTATTAAATTTATCATAGAAATCGCATATGAGGTTACCAACTAAATTTTAAAAATTAATATCTTTTGCGTCTGTTGGTCGATTTTGATGAAATAAACGTTAAATAATACCCACAATAATGTTTCTTATTTTATAATATTTTGATTTTGAATACAATGAGGGGTCTTTACGTGATGCGCGCACAAACGAACAGACAAACCGACAAACCGAAAAACCGACAAACAGACAAAAATTTTATAAAATATTTTTTTACTTTCTTTTACTTATTTCTCGCACCTTCCAGTGATTTTTTTGCCAAAATCTGTAATGTACAGACACCGAAAGTCTACGATTTTATTATATGTATAGATAAACCTAACAGAAGCTTTTTTGTGTCTCGCTTCTGCTTGTAAGGGAAAATAGTGCGGATATTGTTTTACTAGCAAACATAGTTCTTTGATGTACATGCAAGGTTACGGTATTTTTTTTTTTTTTTTTTGATTAAGGTGTACAGATGTCCAAAAACCAGACGCCAGATATTGCCCTAACACAAGAAATGCCTTAAGAAACTTCCACTGAATTGCCCCATAGTATCAGACCATATGTCAGCACAGACGATAGGTATCCATGATACAGTGACTGCTGCGTCCACGGACACTGTTGATCGTAGACGTTTTATTGCGTATACGCATTTGTTTGTAGACAACTACGTAGTTTATGTGTGATTTAAAGTTACAGTGAAATTTTTGGGCATAATAGTGGATCAAATCCACTATTATGCCCAAAAATTTCGCGTTATTACTTGCTCTAGGATACTGTCTTTATATTTTATACTAAGAAACAGATCAATAAAAAGTAGAAAAATATTTTTGTCCGTCTAAAACTGCTAAATCAACCTATGTGCGGTCCTTTATAATCGTGGTTTCATGGTTGTAAAATCAGTCTTCATTATTGAAATATTTACTTTACAAGGCAATAAAACATAGAAATGTATGGTACAAGGTCATACATTTTATATTTTTGGCCTTGTCTAGGGTGTGGATCTAGCGTGGGTGCTAGCAAAGCATTATCAGCGGTTTTTGGGTGCAGTCAGTCTGATTTTGGCTATAAAACGATGCGAATACAAGTGCAATAGCTAAGTGATTAATGATCAGTGGTGAATTGAATTTGTGATTGCGTAATAAGCGTTTTGTGATAAATAAAAACATTTGGTGTAAAACCGCTAGTGTTTTAATTTATCCCGTGGTGGATGATCCCATGAATTACTTAGACAGGAAACGGGATATTTACCATGTTTACTGCTTTTGTCGAGTTCCCGATATTTCGGCGCTGTTGCAAGCACCATGATCACGGATAAACTGAACTTATTGCGGGTGAGTGTTTATGAGCAGACAAATCGGTCTACCCTCTTTCTTGTTTGTTTTTTGCACTCAGTACCGCTACCACTGTCACTCGCAACTCGATTCTGTTCCCGACACACGAAACTCAGTGTCCGCTCGCGAACTTTTTTCCGCACTTTTTCGCTTTTTTGCTTTTTTTCTTTTTTTTAATATCGGGAACTCGACAAAAGCAGTAAACATGGTAAATATCCCGTTTCCTGTCTAAGTAATAATGTTAGTTACCATGATAGTTTAAAATCTTAGATCCCATGAATGGTAACAGTATGAACTGCCTGTGCCGTTTGCTTGTAAAAGGATGGTGGGCGCCCTACGCAGAGTAACAGAGCGAACCAACGAAACCGCGGTCGTCTACTGTTTTACCCTGTGCCAACATCTTCTCACATCATTATTCCTCTGATGTTGTATAGCTGTCAAAATCACATTGATCTCTAGTCTCGTTAAAATAAGAATTCTCTTTTAGAGTTGTACTGTGTTTGAGTTAATTTAAAGGAAATGTATTGAAAACTAACAAATTACAAGTGAACGTCGCGCGAGCACAGAACAAGCTGTAAGGGTGCATACAGACATCTATCAGCATGGAATCGCATTTTTCCATACTCCTATCCTATTCTGTCGCTCAGAACCGTCATTTGCTAGAGGGAAAAACAGAGTGTGGTGCCGAGCGCGTCCTCAATGCTGCCGCATGCCGTAGCACCTGAGCAATGTTTCGCTACCTTGTGTCTCTCAACCCTTTTTTCTCTGGTCAACAAATGACCCCTCGCGCTTTGGACGGAGCGGAAAAGAGTGTAAGCCTTGTACTGACTAAAACCCATCCATGTTCCTTCTTTGCCCTTTTTATTCCAGGGCCACGGTATATCTTTCGAACAGTCCCGCAGTCCCGGCTGGCATCGGTCCTTGCGGACACCTTCCATTTTGCTGACATCACTTTGAGGCGCGCGTGGAACACGGCTTGTCGTCATAAGACGGTCGGACGGCGAGCTAGCCCATTACTCACCGTCCACAGGCCCGCCTACGGTGGCCGGGAGCCACCACGTGGCCCCGACGCCCGGGGCGTCTTCCGCGGGTGTCTCTCAACCCTTAATCCCTTCGCTGGAGTCTCCTAAATGCGCCCACTCCTGCCCGCGTTGCCTGGAAGACGTATTAGAAGTAAAGACCTACAGAAATAACTTCATGTCAGACATACTTTAGATAAGATATATGGGGATTATAAGAATTCCTTGTGTACTGTAGCGGCACTACAATGAGTACTACAGCAACATGGAACAAAAAGTAGTACAGCGCCATCTATGACACAGACGTTGAACTAAACATCGAAATACACCTAAATCCTACATCGCGCAAGTAAAGTTACCGGCTATATAGACTGTGACTGGTAATTAGTAACTGTGTTTAAACACATGATTGTACTCATGATAACTCTTTCCCAAAGATACATTTATTTTTTATACTCATTCACTTTAATCACAATAACACGGCATACGATTGAAGGATTGGTCTACAATCGCACTAGACCGCGAAATGTGGAAGGAGGGAAGGGAGGCCTTTGCCCTGCAGTGGGACAATATAGGCTTATAATAATACTAATTCGGCATACGGCACGTGGCGCCTGTGGCGCGGGCGCCGCTTACGGAGCGAGCTTGCGAGCCGCGCGGGTGTTCTGCCTACCCACGTGTAGCACGGTACCATAGTAATTGAGACAGAACGGCGTCAAGCGGCTAACACCCGAAAGGTCACAGGCGCGCGTGCGCATTTCATACGCCTGTTGAACGAGTAGGTTTAAAAAAAATGTTTCTTTGGGAAAGTTGTTTGTTATCATGAGTATAATCGTGTTTAAGTATCGGTCACTAAGTACCAGTCACCCTATATAGAAGAACCCGACTAGAACTGTTGGCTGTATCCCACCAGACATAACACCCGTCTGGTCGGAGGATCCTCCCTTTTCAATGGGGAATGCCCCCCAAATGTACTATCCCAAGAACTTACACTACAAATATGTTACAATGGCTGGATGGGTTTTCGAACACAGTCTTTGAACAGATGATCAAGAGGAAAAGGTGCTGTACTTAAAGAAATTTGGGAGAAGTTTATATCAGAACTAGCTGTTGCCCGCAACCTTCGTCCGCGTAAAATTGTATAGCCTATAACCTTCCTCGATAAATGGGCTATCCAACACTAAAATCATTTTTCAAATCGAACCAGTAGTTCCTGAGATTAGCGCGTTTAAGCAAACAAACAAACAAACAAACTCTTCAGCTTTATAGTATTATAGTATAGATTATCGTTCGCGACATGTTTAGGACATTATTTTAAACCGCCTTCGAAAAGGTAAAACGTAGTTTAAAAAATAGCTTGAAGTTAGAAATGTCAACAGTCCGAATTCTTAGCTTAGCTTTTTTTGAGGGATAAAACGATTGCATAAATAAGTACTTAAACTCAAGTAAATACTTTAACTTGAATACGGGGTGGAAGGGCACCGTCGCGAAAACGATTCCCATTACCACGTATTCAGTGCATCATTCTGAGTAAACAAAGAAAATTTTCATCGGTTATTTTAAAAAAAATCAGCTATTCCATTCATTTTGACCGTGTAGATACTTTTGTAGGAAACAGCTGTTTTTTTTTAAGTTTTTAAACTGTCATTTTCACTAACATTATCATTAACACTAGAAACGGGATATTTACCATGTTTACTGATTTTTTTGAGTTTCCGATATGGTTGTTGTATGGTTTGTCTGCTCATAAACACCCACCCGCAATAACTTCAGTTTATCCGTGATCATGGTGCTTGCAACAGCGCCGAAATATCGGGAACTCAAAATCAACAGTAAACCTGGTAAATATCCCGTTTCTAGTGTTAATGATGTTTTTTTTTTTTTTTAATAACCGATTCTTCTTAGCGTGTCGATGGCAAATTTTTAGTTAAATATGTTTGGCCCAAAATTCAGCTATGCGAACTCCGCTCGCTGTAGCAGTCATAAGATCGTCAAGTGCGCAGGTGTTAGGGCATGCAGCGCAAGATGGAAGATGGGCCATTGTCTGTGCAGACACGCCGCATACACATTTGAGATCTGAGCCGTCCATGAACCCCCATCTGAAGACATTATCTCTGCTATGGCCGACCTGGGTTCGGAGTCTATTCAGAGATTTCCAAGTCGGCCACGGCAAATCATGCCCAGGTGGAAGACTTTCAGACGGCTCGATGAAACCGTCAGAGGGCTTAAACAGCTCTCGCCAGAGATCACATCTCGCTGTGGAGGCATTCCTATTAGGCGGACTAGCTGGGCCAACGCACCCAAGAAAGCTTTTACGGCTTTTCAGCCTTTGGGGCACTGGGACATAGTTGTGCATTGGGTGGCGTGAGTCAGCTTGTAGTTTTGTCCTCTCGGTGCGGCTGGCTATAGTGAAATAATAACCGATGAAAAATTTCTATGTGGAGAAGAATAAGAATGATTTATTTATTTCCACCCTACAGATACAAGTGTTAGAGTCTTACTAGCTTTGCTCGCGGCTTCGCCTGCATTGATATCGAAAATTATTCCATGGAAACAAACTTACAGGATAAAAAGTATTTTATGTGCTAACCCAAGCCAAGGTCCACCCATCAAAATCCATTCAGCAGCTACGTCGTTACAAAATAGCAATCAGTCAGACAGAGTTACTTTCGTAATTATAATATTAGTATGGACTAGGTGTGCCCCGCGACCTTCGTCCGCGTAAAATAATTATAAAAAATATTACTTCCTTATTTGAATCGGATTTTGTTAACAATTTCAAGAGTTTTAATTTTTTTCTAAAATAAATGTAGTCTACATATACTCTTTATAACATCAGCTATATGCCACTAAAAGTCCCGTCAAAATTGGTCCAGCCGTTTCGGAGATTAGGCGGAATTAACAGACAGACAAAAATTTATAAAATGTTTTTTGTTATAAGTACCGTATAAAGGGTGTAACAAGACCCTTAACGAAGCCAAAAGGCCCTTGTTCTCCTCGTTATTGCGACCATTTTTTGTTCTAGACCATACCTGGGAACCTTCTAGTTACGGAGATATTGGGGGTGTGAAAGTTGGAACATTGCCAACTTTTTTACTTTTTCAAGTGTCGTATTATAATATTTTTGTTTATTTCTGTGAATATGAGGACTACGTGGGTCATACTATTATTAATTCCTTTATTTGTATTTACACATATAATTTTACATTTTTAAATATTTTTAAACAAAGTAACATAAAAAAAAAAAAACATTTAAAAATATAAAAAATATTATTTTTATTTTTTAGTTTAGTTAGTTCCACGATTGTCTGGCAGTTTGAGTACATTATGCGACCTACCCAAATGTCCTTTCTTTGGTATTGTTCGTTGTGTCGTTGAGCTCCTTGGATTATGAGTCGAGCTACACGATCACTGACAAATGCTTGCACTGTCTGGACAGGTCCACTCAAATCTGTGTGGTTATTTCTTCAAAAGACCATCTCAGACATTAATCTACATGGTCCTCATATGCCTTGAGCAATGTCTGGACTTTAAAAGAGACAGTGACCTCTGAGTTTGTTTTGGATGTTTCTTCTCAGAGTAGTCAGGTACGAAACACCGGCCCCATCAAGTTTTAAAACAGAACATGTTGTGACATGTAAAAGAGTTTTGTAAACCAATTTACAGAAACAAATACGATTTATGATTTATTCAATCCGTCCATCAGCACAATGTTTTGAGTGCTTTACATTGCGTCCTACCGTAAAACGTGACTAATCACGCCAAAAAAAAGTTGTTTCCCAGCAATAATTTTTGCGTAAAGTTATTTAGTTTGATGTATACATTAATAAATTAAAATAACCTATATTAACTAACTAACTTAAAAATAAACTTAAAAAATGGCGTCAAAAAACTCCTCCTCAACGCTGTCAACTGGTAATGTACCCAAAAGACTGGCGGCGTTGCCACGTTGTATGGCAATGCTAAGCCTTTGGCCAAGGTAAAAGCCAGCCCTTGTACATAATATTTAGTCAAATCAAATTAAAAGTTTGATGTACAGATTGCTTGGTTGACGGCCTCGTTAAGGGTTGTAACACACTGTATACTTTTATATAAATTCAGTAGAAACCTGGTATTTTGAAATTACAAACAGACACTTTTATTTATTTGTATAGATAGATCATCTATACTATACGAATATTATAAAGCTGAAGAGTTTGTTTGTTTGTTTGCTTGAACGCGCTAATCTCAGGAACTACTGGTTAGATTTGAAAAATTCTTTTAGTGTTGGATAGCCCATTTATCGAGGAAGGCTTTATTAGGCTATATAACATCACGCTACGACCAATAGGAGCGGAGCAGCAATGAAAAATGTTGCAAAAACGGGGAAAATTATATTTTTATATTAATTTCACGCGGACGTAGGTCGCGGGCGACAGCTAGTAACTTAGAAGTCGTAAGCAGAAACCGGTCAAGTCATAAAACTCACCAAGTGATAAAATAATTAGAAACTCGTGATTGACTCACGTGACGTCAATAAATCAACTAAAGAGAATATAACATCACGCCTGTAATGCCCTAAGGGTTAGCAGAGGTATGCTTAGGTAACACGACATCCCTTGATAAGACTGGTAGTCAGACTTTTCGGGCCACTGACTACCTGTAACGCCTGTCAAAGATCTACAAATGACAGCCGGGACCAACGGCTTAACGTGCTTACCGAGCCACGGAAGAAATTTAGTATAATCGGTGTAACCCTTAACATATCCGAAAGGCACTTGTTCTCCCCGTCTTTGCGATATTTTTTTTGTTCTGGACCATACCTGGGAACCTTCTAGTTACAGAGATATTGGGGGCCAAAGTTCGAAGTTTTTCACGAGTTTTTTTTTAAATACATGTTTTTAATGTAAGATTTTTACTTTACACACCTCCACGACCCCCCCCCCCCCCCCTACTATTCAATTCATCCATCAGCACAATGCTTTGAGTGCTTTCTATCGAGTCCTACCGTAAAACGTGACTTTTAACCGAAAAAAAAATTCGATTCCCAGCAATATTTTTTGCGTAAAGTTATTAAGTTTAATGTACTGAATGCTTGGTTGACGGCTATGTGGAGGGTCTGTTTACACCCTGTATAATGGGTGGTCACCCATCCACGGCCCACCCTAGGCAAACGCGGCTTAACCTAAAGATCGACTAAAGCGGCTGTTATTATTAAGTCACGAGCTGCTCTGGAATGAATATACTTGCAATATGTACCAAAAAATAATTTCAGTTAACCATTCACCACCATCCATGACCATCGTCGTCAGTACCACCGTTTTGATGCTAAAGAATCGAAATCTTACGATTTTCCATCCCATACTGACCGCGATAATGGCTCATGGGCATACCCAACATTTTTTAAGTGGTGGGGCAGAAGTAAATAAACTAAGTGGTAGGAAATTAATAATGCTTTTTATTTACTGACTAATACGTTTTATTGACTGCACTTCACCTTATTTCAATAATAACCTGCGAGGGTTCTGGCTAAGTCTAGATAAAATTTCGTTTTCAAATGTAGTTGTGCTTTCAGAATCCTCTTTCTATGCACACTCAACATAGAGAGCCTGACAAGGCGTCATTGTCATTGTTGACATAGGTATTAACCAAGTTTTGGTGGTGGGGCAAGGGCCCCACCCTGCCCCACCGTGGGTACGCCCATGCAAAGGCTGCTTACCCGAGAATACATGTTATCACCACCATATTAGCCACGAGCTTGACCATAATATAACAATCAGAAAACAATTGGTAAAACCATCAATTTATGTTAATTAACCTTAAAAATATTGATTCTTATCGCAATGACAAAAAATACGGTTTATGGCAATCTAAATTTTTTTTGGCTACAAACAAATAATGATAGAATAATTATTATATAATTGTCATGCCGAGTTACAACAGATGCTCCAAGATCTGAACACAGCAAACCTTGAGGTTGAACTAATGATGAATCGGTCAAAGACTAAAGTCATGACTAATAGCACAATAAGTAGGTTTGAGCTAGATGGGCAAGAAATCCACTACGTCGATGAGTACATTTATTTGGGCCAGCTAGTAGGCCCCTTCCAAAACAGGCAAGACAGAGAAATCGACCGTCGTGGCGAGAACGCCTGGGGTGACCTACCTGAAGGGTGACCTACCTCCTGGAGCGCAAACTCATCAACATGTACATTCTGTCCATCCTAACCTACGGTGCTCAAATTTGGTCCTCGAGTCGCAAAAGTTCAAACTCAAGGTTTGCCAAAGGGCGATGGAGCGTAGTGTATTGGGTATTTAGCTCAGCGACAGAATTCCCAATACCACAATACGCTCAAAAACTGGAATCGCTGATGTGGGCAATAAGACTGCTGGGTTGAAGAGGGCGGGACATGTCTGTAGAATACATCAAGATCGATGGGCCAGAGTAGTCACGCAGTTTGTTTCAGAAGACCGGCGTCGTCGCCGAGAGAGGCTTAGAAAACGTTGGCGTGACGACTTGGAGGGGTTTGTGACAGATTGGCTGGAGAAACCCGCACGTGGAGAAGAGTGGAAGGCTATGGGGGAGGCCTTTGCCCAGCAGTGGGACAATAGAGCCTAAATAAATAAAAATAAAATAAATTGTCATGCACATTATTGTAGGTATCTATTTATATACTCTTGCACCAAGCGGGGTTTTTGCATTGCATTAAAAGCGAATAACATGGCTCTGCTAATGGTCCCGGCTGTCGTTTGTTGATACTTATCAGTCGTTACAGGTAGTCGCCCCAAAGTCTGAGAACCAGTCTTACCAAGAGGTATCGTATTAATTACCCAGTACTAACTGGGTTGTGGACATCAGATAGTCGCCTCATAAAAAATACTGGTATTCAGCTACATCAATAATCACCTCATAAAAAAATGTTACGGAATAGACTGGAAGCCGACCGCAACATAGTTGGGAAAAAGCTTGGCAGATGATGAAGCAGTGGTGGCCCAGTTGTTGGTTGTACGAACCGCGGCTATGTGAGTATTTTCTTACATCAAGACTGCTCTCAAAACGGTAAAGGAAAGCATAGTCAGGGAACTGGCTTGTTCTATATAAAACTAAAATACCCGCACTAGGCCCTCCTACAAATAATCACGCTGTAATCTCCGAAGAGTTAAACAGAGGTGTACCCAATAGCACACCCACATTTCGCCAGTTATGTGAAAGTCCCATGTAACGGGGGGCGGGCCAAAAAACCCAATAACACTTTGCCCGACCAGGGATTCAAACCCAGAACCTCATGCTCAGAAGTCGCGCTTGCGACCACTAGACCAACGGGGCAGTCCTGTTTTCCAGTTCAGTTTTGAACGTCAAGGCAGTCCCCCAAAACGCCCTTCGCCACTTCAACCGGCCGGCACACGACGGCGAGTTATGGGCTAGCTCGCCGTCCGGCCGTCTTATGACGACAGGCCGTGTCGACGGCGCGTTCGTGTTCCACGCGCGCCTCAAAGAGATGTCAGCAACCACGTAGGGGTCCGCACGGGCCGATGCCTGCCAGGGCTGCGGGACTATTCGAAAGAGATACCGCGGCCCTGGAACACAAAGGGCAAAGAAGGAACATGGATGGGTTTTAGTCAGTACAAGTCTGACACTCCCTTCCGCTCCGCCCAGAGCGGGGGGGGTCATTTGATGATTTCCCATCCTAAAAAAAAAAAAAAAAAAGGCGTTCGTGTTCCACGCGCGCCTCAAAGAGATGTCAGCAACCATGTAGGGGTCCGCATGGGCCGATGCCTGCCAGGGCTGCGGGACAGTTCGAAAGAGATACCGTGGCCCTGGAACACAAAGGGCAAAGAAGGAACATGGATGGGTTTTAGTCAGTACAAGTCTGACAGTCCTTTGTCCCTTTGGAGGGGTCATTTGATGATTTCCCATCCGACAAAAAAAAAAGGCAGTCCCCCAAAACGCCCTTCGCCACTTCAGCCGGCCGGCTTCGGCTTCGCCTTCGCCTCTTTATCTTCATTACATTAGAAAACAATTTGAATTAAATTAAAATAAAAAGTAAAATACACAATCGATTCAATACATGTTTATTCAATAAATGTCTCAGAATTATACAAATATCTTTCATGCTATATTTTTTCATTATGCAAAAATAATTAACATCTGTAGACGAAGTAGGCAGAAGCTGTATTTCGGCTATCAGGGCCAGAATTACATTACATTAGAAATATTATTGAATTAAATTAACAAGTCAAAAGTAAAATACACAATAGATTTAGAAAAATTAATAAATTATAATAATATATAATATGTTTATTCAATAAATGTCTCAAAATTATAGAAATATCTTTCAGGTTATATTTTTTCATTATGCAAAACAATCTAACATCTGTAGCCGAACTCTGCAAAAGTCTGTTTTTCGGCTATCAGCGCCAATCTTAACAAAATTAAATAATTAATGGCAGCCATGTTAACCTTTATCAAATTTTACCAATAATAATCATAAAAAATAAAATCATTAAAATCTGGTTACTAAGAATAAAAAACAACACAAAATGTTTTGCAATAAACATGTTTTGAAATAATAAAAATACGTAAACAGTGTTCTTTAAAGATCCAATCATGCCTAACTTCTTTTTGACTATTTTGTTATAAATGCATCAATTATGCATTTTATTAAATTGCATAAATGTCTGACAAGGAATCAAAAGGTTAATCCATTATTTAAATACATTTTTATCTTCCTCACAAAATTGATTTTTTTTCCTTATCTTTGTAAAATAAGTAATTCCTAGATTTGGGCAAACAAAACAAGACCTTATTACTACAGGAAACGGGATATTTACCATGTTTACTATTTTTGTCGAGTAAACAAGACCTTAATTCACAATTACGGTTTATGAAACTATGGGTAAGGAAAATCACACATAACATTACACCACAGCTGGTATACCCCAAAGGCTAGGCAGGGAAGTACCTACCTACACCCATTTTACGTCAGGTATGTGTAAGTCTCATGACTCTAATAAGGGGCGTGCCTATTGCCATCAACCAGGCAAAGATCCAGACTTTAGGTAAACGGGGTATAAGCTCGTCAAGACTACCTGAAGCTGCGTCTACGCTCGGCGAGCCGTACATGAGCGGAGCACAATTTTCCTAGCTTTCTAGAAAAAGCACGCAGTAATGTATGACGCAATGAAGCTCGACGTGTCCCACAGACAAAATTGTCAAACTTGCACGAAATAAACTAGAAGATAACTCAATTACGTATGAAAACAGTGAAACTAAACCACATTATAATGTTATCTAAAGAACCGCTATGTGTAGATTTGAAAATGCATACGCACCTATACAAATGCATCCATTAATTACTTCATTTGAGCTCCTCACTTCAAAATAACCTTGAAGTCTGACAACCAGTCTTACCAAGGGGTATCGTGTTACTTAACAACTGGGTTGTGGAGGTCAGATAGGCACTCTGTAAATACTGGTATTCAGCTGCATTCGGTTAGACTGTGAACCAAGGCTGTTGACTTATTTTGAAGGAGGGCCAAAGTTTTGATTCCGTGTCAACCAGAGCCATCTATTAAAAGTTTTTTGCACCAATTTCTGATGACTTTTGAGGCTGTAAATATAATTTCACAAAAAAAATGTGATTTTTGTATGACATTATTACAAAAATATATATTTAAAAAAGATAACTGAGATTGGGTTTATAAGGAGAAACAATTTGTTACAAATGACAGCCGGGATCAATGGCTTAACATGCTTTCCGAGGCACGGAGGTAACTTGGTATGTAATGGGTGGTCACCCATCTATAGACCAACCTAGAAAAAATAGATCCGGCTGTAATTATTTAGCCACGAGCTCCTCCACGTGTTAGGTATCATTCACCTTAATAAAAACAAAATGTTATCGTCAATTTATTCCGTAACAGCCTACGACATAAAAAAAAGGAAAAAAAAATGATAAATTACGACGTTGTTGACAGCAACTAAAAAAAAAACCCCTTGCGAAAGTGGGCCTTTTTGTTGTTTTCAAAAAAAGAAAGTTTTAACCCATCTGTATCCGTTAAAAAAATGTAAATATTCTCAATCCATACTAATATTGTATTATGTATGTAACGCAAAAGTAACTATGTTTGTCTTTTTGTTTGTCTTAGTCCTTTCACTTCTTAACAAAAAAAAAAACATAAATAGAACATGTTTGATTTTTATGACATCGATTTGTTTATTTCTTTTTTTTTGTAATTGTCCAAAATTCAGCTACGCGGACACCCCTCGCTGATGCAGTTATAACGTCATCGAGTTCGCTGGGAACTAATTGAAGGTGCTGCAGCAGATGAAGCTTTGAGCATTTAGCTTTTCTTTTGGCTTTTTTTTTAAATTTGACATACGAGGGCAGTTTTTTCATACCCGGCCTAACTCAGAAAATTCAATAAATCTCATTTTATTTGATTATGACCCCACCCTACAGATTTCGTGCCATAATGACAATTGCTTCAGATAATTAGTTTTAAAAATCAATAAATATATGAAAATGATGAATCATCGAACTTGTATAACTTGATTCAGAGCGATCCTACAACTTTTGCGCCCTATTAACTATTGCTCCAAATGGTTAGTTCTAACATTACGTACTATTTTTTTTGTTGGCCAAAACTTTCAGAACAGGCCCAAAAATGTATGGAGCCGGAATGATCTCCTTTATTCCTCTACTTAGTCCCCTTTTTACTCGATGTACATTTTCAAAAACTCGGCTTTATTGCTTTGAATTTTTGCCTAACACTCGACTGGAACATTTTCACTATTCAAATTTTCTATTTTGAGGAATTTCGGTAACCGTTTTGGGCACAGCTTTTTCATGTTCAGATTTTCGGTCAAGATACGACGTACAACACTTTCTGAAATCCTTACCTTATCTGCTGGTCGCGAGCTACGTTCACTTTCAATCGACGATCATCCAATGATGTTTTTGGATTTTTTTCATTGCTAGCTATGCCCCGCGACATTCGTTCGCGCGAATTTATAAAAAAAAATATTACTTTCCTTTTTTAATCGGATTTTGTTAACAATTTCAAGGGTTTTAGTTTTTTGCACGGAACCTTAACTATTTTTCTAAAATAAAAGTAGTCTAAGTTAGACCTTTTAACCATACCTGCCAGTGAAAGTCCCGATAAAATCGAACAAACAGACAGACACACAAAAATTTAAAAAAAATGTGTTTTTGTTATAAGTGCCGATTATATTGTCATATGCATTCAGTATAAAGCTGTTATTTTGATATCACAGTCGATTTTTTTTCGGACTTTTGGAAAGGGTGCGTTGGTGCACCGTTCCTGAGAAATAAGTCTTCGGAATTTCTCGTATTTTTTATGAAAAGACTATTGATAAGAATAAACTCAAAAATGGTAACTCAGATGTAAATCTTTTCGGGAAAGAAATTGCTGCTCTAAGTCCAAAAAAAATGTTTTGGTTAAAAATATACTCGATTGATCTTTTATAAAGGTATTTTTTTTTGCTTAAAGAAGCTAAGAAAGCTTTGTAAGCGTATTACTTCAACACCTAAAAAAATCGGCCAAGTACGAGTCGTACTCACACGCACACAGGGTTCCGTAGCACCAAACAATATAATAACAATATTTGGAAGGCTCATTCATAAATATTGAATTGTATTACATTCAACAGTAAAACTAAATTTGTTTTTCATAGTATGTTAATGAAAAACACAGTTACTGCTAACAGTTTGATGAAAAAGTCCCATATCTTAAAAACTAAAGAACAAATCTTATTCAAATAAATTTTCGTTGAAAGTTTTTTTTTTACATTCTACAATCCTACATTTTTAGAATTTTCCTCTTACTTTAGAAATTAGGGGGGGGGGGCACATTTTATTTTTGTACATTTTGTTTTTTGTTATAAAAAACATCTACTTACTAAGTTTCAACTGTGTAGTCCTAAAACAACAAACCTTTTTTTTATGATGGGAAATCATCAAATGATGTTGAAGTCGGTTTCCAGATGATGATGATGATGATGATGATTAAAAAATGTAAAAAAAATACGTCTTTAAATATTTATTTATTTATTATTTATTTATTTATTTTTCAAAAACTCTAAACTACCATTACAGGTTTAATAACCTAATGCGATAGCTAGGGCTATACTAATATACATAATTACAAAATTAGACAATACACTTAAATAGTAACTATACGAAATACCTAACCTACATTAACACAAAATTATATAAAATACTTAAGCAACGCTACCTTACAATATATCTTACAAAATTGACATTAAAAATAAAAATAAATAAAAACACAAAAAATTACAATAAAGTTCTGCATTCGTAACACAATATATGTAAAATTATCCTTGCGAGTTCACTAAAGTAACACGAAAAGATATCTAACTTACACTGGATTTCGTTAATAGTACGAATTGCTCGCGTGAGAGGTGTTTTGGCCAGTAGGTTGGTCCTAGCGGTTGGCACAGCCAGCAGTGACGGGCGCCTCCGTCTCCACACGTAGCGGTCCGGAACACAAAAGTTCAAGCGCTGTAGCACTCCCGGATTGTGCTCCGTGCCCCGGAGTAATTTAATAAGGTAGACTACAAGAGTGAATTGTCGCCGCACTCTTAACTCATTGTACCCGACCATCCCTAGTACAAACAGGGTGGGGTACATCAGCGGGTACTCTATATGGGTAATATATATCATCACCTTAAAAACAGGGTGTAAGGCAAAGCCCTCCGCAGACTGATGGGGTGAATTCAGTATATCATATTAAGATGACCGGTACAAGAAATTATTTCAAGAACACTATGGGAATTCAATAATTTCATTTTTTTTTTCCTCATACGCAATGTGTCGTTACCGTGTCAAAACGCATGCAGCGAACGGCAAGCGCGACGACTAGTTCGATGGACCCTTTAGCTAAGCAGGAAGTGAACAGCTGATTTCACGCGTCGTTTGATAGAGTATTCCACTGTTGGTTTTCTGAGTTTAGCCGTATTATTTGCTTAAATGGAGTGCTGCGTATAGAGAATGTGCAAGAAACTAAAAAAAAAAAAAAAAACCTGAGAAAAAATCCGGTGGAATATAATTCAAAATAAAAAGCTGAATGTTGTCCCTTACAACTTGTCATCATCTGCCTAGCCTTTTTCCCAACTATATTGGGGTCGGCTTCCAGTCTAACCGGATGCAGCTGAATACCATTATTTTACATGGAGCGACTGCCTATCTGACCTCCACAACCCAGTTAGTACTGGGTAATACGATACCCCTTGGTAAGACTGGTTGTCAGACTTTTTGGGCCACTGACTACTTAACGACTGTCAAAGATCTACAAATGACAGCCGGGACCAAAGGCTTAACGTGCTTTCCGAGGCACGGAGGAAACTCGGTATGTAATGGGCGGTCACCCATCCACAGACCAACCTAGGCAAGCACGGCTTAACCTAAAGATCGGCCCGAGCGGCTGTTATTATTTGGCCTCCCTTACAACTTGTATTTCTTTAAAAAAATCATGAGCTATTTCTTCTTATTATTATTAAATTCGCTACATATCTGAAGTAATTAGTAAATCAGCCATGAAAATGGAATCTCAAATGTAATCGATTTATTATTAATGATTAGTTAAGAGTACGTAATTATACAATAACAATAAAATTATTATCCAATGACAGTAATAAAATCATGACATGGACACGCGAAACATAACATACACGTAATAAGAGAAGTAAGTCATACAAGCGTCTTATCATTGGATTGTCTCAAGCAACGCAAGTATACATAGGCCTGCGCACGCGTCGCGTTCAGTGCCAAACCGCGCGCGCAACTCGACAGGACAACATTGAGTTTTAGTATTTAAGTGATTTACCGGAGTTTATCGTAAGTAATTTTTTGTTTTCGTTGAGTTAATTTTTTTTTTTTGTTATTTACTTAAACTAATTTATGTAATGCTTTGCCTTTTTTCTATTTTCTAAGGGTAATTAAGAGTTTAGGTTTAGTTGATTATGTTTGATTTAACTGTAGATTTTTTATTTATCTACAGTGAAGTATGCTATAGCCATTAGAATTGCAGGTAACTGATAATTCTTAATAAAAAAACATAACCGTCCTTTTGGGCTTCGCCGCAGTCGGGTAAAAATATTGAATACAGTGTGTCTTAAAAAAAAAATTAACTGTGGATATGAATAAAATTGTTACTAATTAAATTAGGCATGCGTTTTTATCTTTTGTCGAGCATTTATTAAAAAATACTTTACACTTTGAAATGCTTTATAATCGTTCCGGTTAGTTAATGATACAGTAGTTTCAAATTTTAATGGTCCCATGGTTCATGGCAATTACACTGTTTAGTTGTATTTTTTTTATAATCCCAGGAAACTACATAAAATCATAATAATATCAAGATGAATGAAATTAAAATTTCACTAACTTAATAGATATTATTTTAAATATTATATACATTAATAAATTAAAATAACCTATATTAACTAACTAACTTAAAAATAAACTTAAAAAATGGCGTCAAAAAACTCCTCCTCAACGTAGTCAACTGGTAATGTACCCAAAAGACTGGCGGCGTTGCCACGCTGTATGGCAACGCTAAGCCTTTGGCCAAGGTAAAAGCATTAATTCTTAATCATTGATTTGACTCAAATCCATGACTAAGAATTACTTCCATAGGAATTTTAAAGTCAAACTGAGTTAATTAAAGGTACAAATTAAAACTTTATAAAATATATAACAAAATAGAGAAGAGCCCATTAGGCATTAAAATAAAATCATCCGCATCGCGGTCAGAAGTGCCCAAAAGGCTAGCAACACAGCCACTTTAAAGAGCATGAATGCAATGCTGATTCTGAATAAAATAAATGTGAATTAGGTTTTTTTTGGATTAACCATAACATAACATCACGCCTAAAATCCCCGGGAGGTGAGGCAGAGGTGTACCTAATAGTACACGACTACCAACCATGTACTTAACAAACTAAAAAATGGCAGAGTTTCAAAACTAAAACAAAACAAATAGGTAATAATTTTCTGTTGTAAACCCAATCTGCATACTAAAATATTTACAAAGCACAGCTCAAATAATATCAGAAATATCCTTGAGACGGTTCTTAGTACAAAAAATCATAATTATCTTGAATTATGCATTGAACCTAGAATCATAGAATCGTGAGCTGTCATTAGCAATACATGCTAACAATCTAATAAAGATTAACAAGAACGAAGCAGATGCAACATAAAAAAAATATTGTAAATTGTGAAAATGGTAGGTAATCTTCTACTTAACAAAACAACTTAAATTAATACAATCAGCATAACCGAAATAGCAGTGTACACACGACAGCCAATCAAGCTATACAAATCCAGTTTATGCGGATCTCTCATTGTATAGAATATCTATAAAAAGCGAGGCAAAGTTATACTGGAAATGTACAGCTTCAGGTGCCGCCGTGTGTACTTACAGTCTGACCTAGCATGAAATTTTGCATAAAACACCCTTACCCTCGAAAGGGGTCAGTTAGTATATGGGGTGGTAGGGAAACTGCTGCTAAAACGGTTACCACCTATTTAGTACATCATTCTGAGCCCCCCCCCCCCCCAAATAGAAATGTTTCACAGGTATTTTTTTTAAATCAGCTGCTTCCTACAAAAGTGCTACACGGTCAAAATGTATGAAACAGCTGTTTTTTTCTTTAATGACCGATGAAAAATTTCTATTTGGGAGGGGGGGGGGGTCAGAACGATGTACTGAATACGTGGTAACCGTTTGTGTGTTGGTGTCCCTTTCACCCTGTTCATGAGATGAAAGTATGCATAATCGTTTGTCATTTTTGTCAAAAGTGGGTAAACTGTACCCATCTATTCAGGGAGTACGAATGTAACCTTATGTTTTATTAAAAATGTATATGTAACTAGCTGACCCGCGCAACTTCGTCTGCGTTTGGATTTTCCCCGTTTTTGCAATCTTTTTCATAAATGCTCCGCTCCTATTGGTCGTAGCGTGATGTTATGTAGCCTATAGCCTTCCTCGATAAATGGGCTATCAAACACTAAAAGAATTTTTCAATTCGGACCAGTAGCTCCTGAGATTAGCGTGTTCAAGCAAACAAACAAACTCTTCAGCTTTATAATATTATATAAGTATAGATTAGTATAGATGAAAAAAAACTGTGTTCGTAACTAGAGAACGGTAGATCAATAACGTTTTTTTATACTAATTCGTAATAAACTAAATCAAGTTATTAAGGAGCGAAAAAATAAGAAAATTTCCTGTCAAACGGTAAAATTATTAGTGATGTTTGCCTTGTATACTGTATAACGTCTTTCGTCTTTCAGGACTGCTAGTAAAAATAATAAAATACCACGATTCTATTATTGTCTAGCTGAAAACAATATGAATTGTTTTCTGGTGAGTAATTCCTATCTCATCAGCCATTATTCTCGTGGTTAATAAATTAACAATCGGTATCTACTCTACGCTGTAGCGATAAACTCTGAGATAATTTTTATGATGTACGTCCATAAACGAAACGTAACGTTGTGTTTAAAACTCATTGTTTTATTACAACATAACATAACATCACGCCTGTAATCCCCGAAGGGTTAGGCAGAGGTGTATATAATAGTACACTCAAATTTCGCCAGTTATATATTTCATTTCATTTATTCAGATAACCAAGATCCATTGGGTATTAATAAAAATATTCTTAACCTATAAAACCACGACAGTGTACAGGGTACAGTTATGTTTAAATCCCATGTAATAAGGGGCGATCCTATTGCCATCAACCGGGCACAAATCCAGACACCATAGCTACTACTGAGAAATTCCTAATGGAAAAACCCGATAATACTTGCCCCGAGCTGGGAATCGAACCCAGGACCTCATGCTCAGCAGTCCTTGCGATCTTTAGACCAATGAGGCAGTCTTTAATATGATAGTGTAATTGCTCAAAGAGCAGATTAGTAAGTAAGATATCGTTTGTGGTCTGGCTCCACAGCCGCAATGCTCATCGGAATGAAATTGAAAGGATCATCAATCAATGTCAATTGAATCCTTCATCATTCACGTGTGAGTCATACAATTAACATTTGCCTCATTTGCATTTAAATCAACACAAATATTTTTTGTAGTAAACAAGTCCCTACTCTTTTTAAACGTTTCAGGGTTTTTTTAAACATGCATTCGTCGTACCAATGTATCAGTGGCGAAGGTTCCATAGAACTCGATTCCTACCGGCTTCCCTTTGAAAAATGGCACAGTCAGTATTCTATAACATTATTTTTAGTATATGCGAAACCTGAATATAGTTTGTTCAGAGTAAGTAACTGAATCGATTCCAATAATTTTTAAACCATGTTATGTTTTTTCTCAAAAATATTTAAAAAAGTTAAAAGTTGGATACCGAGCGACTTTGAGTACCTACCGCAATAATTTAGGTACCTACTGCCAAATTATTATTATCAATGAGCTCAAGACGACGCTGGAGGCGCGGGCTGCGTGGTGACCAAGATTTTGTGCGGAAAACTAGATAACAGAACAAGCTTATAACTTTGTGATTTTTCATGATACAGTTTTGAAATTTTGTACATAGATTCTTTACACAAAAATACTAGACACGTGTATCAGGTTTCGCATATACTAAAACTAATGTTGTATAAACAAATAATATAATCACATTAAAGATATGTACTCCAGCTTACCTGTTACAAAAATTGATGCTTCGCTACTGCTGGTTACCAATATTTCTTCCTAAGTCCAATGCAGTATTACCAAATGTTGTAGTCTGCAGGAAACGAACAGTCTCTTAAAAAGGGCATAATTAAATGATTGATATACCATCAATCAAACTATAGTTTTTTTATTGACGTAACCATTAAAAAATGGTGCTGAAACGGACGGCACACTCGGTGGACGCTCACAAAGGAGACTGTCCACCAAGTATGAGTGGCAAAAACGGCCATGGAGCGAGCCATAGCTTCTTAAAATATATCAAGTACGTCTTACCAAAATCCTCCATTTGACGAAAGTCGACGACAGCGGGGACCGGACGATGCGCCTCAAGTGGACTTGGGCAGGACATCTGGGTAGACGCGGAGATGGCCTTTGGTGCAAGGCTTTGACCGAATGGTGGAGAAGGTTAGGCCAAAGAAACCAGGGCCGTCTTAAAGATCGTTGGGTCGATGATATCTTCAAAATCGCGGGACACGGACGCAAGGATCTGGGAAGTGTGGCAGAGGAAAGTGGAGGCCTATACCCAGTGGTGGCTGATTCCGAGCTGATATGCTGAACCATTAAAAGAACTGGTTTAGTCAATGAGAACAATAAAACCATTTAGTTTTAACCTCAATTGATACCTACAGCACTAATTGAAATTATCTCCTATTAACTGTGGGCTTACTGCCTACTAAGTTCACTTATCTTCATATTGTTTTCAATTTGCGTATAATAGGCCTAAATTTCTCGGTTATCAGCAAGAAAAGTAGGTCTATTACTTATAAAAGCAGGCCTATTACTTAATAGACCTGCTTTTCTAGCTGATAACAGAGAACGAACAATGGGCGGTTTCGTCCCAAGTGTTGTAAAATTTTTCCACCTATATCATATGAAAGATCTTAATGAGTGTTATTTTTTTTGTTTGGGCATAACTCTGTATCTCGTGCAGGGAAACTGTTATAGTCACAGATATAGATAGACCTAGATAACGCGAGAGCAACTACTTCGCGTGCCATATTGTTATGTAGCTTACGTACAAAAATCGTAAGTGGCCAATTTCGAACTCAGTCTGCATCGGAGCATAGCGCTAGTCGGACGTCAGTGGGCGTCATGGCGGGGGGTAGGACGAGAGGGGCGCCGTCCGGCGCCGTCTTTGAATCGATTTGATTTTCCCATCACTAAATAGTGCTTGTGACGTCATAATAGGTAGTCAAAAAATGGCACCCTTGGTTTTCATACAAATCGTGATACTTGCGTTATCTAGGTCTATCTATATCTGTGGTTAAGTACTTTCATTTATTTAATAAAATATTAAATACAACTTAATTAATTAGTATTTAAATGATAAAATGACTAACGACATTTATAAAATCAAGTGGTATAAACCACACAGTCGGCCAGGTTGTACGCCTACCTGACCCAACACCCCCACTACTACAAGAATATTTTAATAGAGCAATGTCGCAAGTTCATTTAACTTATGAATTATTCATACCTTTTTTTTGGTACATCCAGTTGTCGCAAGCGCGACTGTTGAGTAGGAGGTCCAGGGTTCGATTCTCAGATCGTGCAGAGTGTTATCGAGTTTTTTATCAGGAACTTCTCAGTATCAGCCACGGAGTCTGGATTTGTGCTCGGTTGATGGCAATAGACTTGTCCCCTATTACATGGGACTTAAACATAGGTGTTCTATTAGATACACTTCTGCCCAAGGATATCAGTTTGTCATTAGGGATTACCGGCATGATGTTATGCTATGTAAATCCCAATGGGGTCAGCCTTCGTAAAAAAAAAGCACAATTTTCCTGTTTTCCTTGCAACACAAACTGGAGAAAGTACTTGTCAGACCGCACGTAGGGAAATCCATTTACCCATTATTTACTTTACCTTCCTCTACAATCTAGGTCACGAAGTTAGTTTATTAGTACGTCAAATCTATAACTGACTACTTGTCCCGTAGCCGTTACCCGCATATATGAAACTAGCTGACCCGCGCAACTTCGTCTGCGTTTGGATTTTCCCCGTTTTTGCAATCTTTTTCATAAATGCTCCGTTCATATTAGTCGTAGCGTGATGTTATGTAGCCTATAGCCTTCCACGAGAAATGGGCTATCAAACACTAAAATAATTTTTCAATTCGGACCAGTAGTTCCTGAGATTAGCGCGTTCAAGCAAACAAACAAACAAACAAACTCTTCAGCTTTATAATATTTATTATATGAAATAAACTATGTAACTATTTTAAAACAATGACAGTTGATTGAAATTCAAATTCATTTATTTGTTAGAATATGGTAGATTATTTATGGTATTAAGTTTAATCAGTGGTCTCATCACATTCTGTAAATGCACGTGCAATATTAGGTACATAAATAGAATTATTACAAGACAAAATATTAGGTTGGTACGAATTAAAATAACAATTTGTGGCATGTCAGTTAAAAATATTATCTGGATAACATTCGAAATAACAAATGTCAAACTATTACAGAGAAAAGTTAGTAAGATTACAATTCAATTAGCATGTCAGTGTCATTCAAATAGTCGTTTAAATTATAATATCATTTTTTACATAATAAGTCTTTTATTTCTGCCAAAGATCTACAAATGACAGTCGGGACCAACGGCTTAACGTGCTCTCCGAGGCACAGAGTTACGGTATGTAATGAGTGGTCACCCATCCACAGACCAACCTAGGCAAGCACGGCTTAAACTAAAGATCGATCCGAGCGGCTGTTATTATTTAGCCACGAGCTCCTCCTAAATATTGTATCAACAAAATTAAGTTTAAATAATAGCTAAATACAAGTTTTTATCACAACGACCTCTAAATGCAAGACTAATAAACAAGACGAATAAACTTTTTATGTAAAGATTGTCTCGGATCACAGTTGATTGCACTTTTTACGTCATAGTTATTTTTTACGTTTAGCGTTGCTTAGCAACTATTATCTTGCCTCGTTGGTCTAGTTGTTGCAAGCGCTTGTGGTAAGCATCAGGTCCTGGGTTCAATTCCCAAGTCGGGTAAAGTGTTATTGGGTTTTTTCGCTAGGAATTTCTCAAGGGCAGTCCGGAGCTAGGATTTGTGCCCAGTTGATGGTGATAGGCGCGCCTTTATTTCATGTAATAGGTCCAAGAAACACAAACAAACAAAATGTGAGTATTACTCTGGTTACTCCTCCGGGGATTACAGGAGTGATGTTATGATGGAACTAATGAGTCTTTACCACTAATCATAAAAATCTGACAACCAGTCTTACTAAAGGGTATGGTGTTACCAAGTGGCTGAGTTGTGGAGGTCAGGTCGGCACCCGCTTTATGTAAAATACGGGTATTCAGATGCATTCAGTGAGTTTGAAGCTGACCATAACACAGTTGTGAAAAGGCTGAACAGATGATGATGTGATCAATTAATGCAAGTCTGTATCTGCTTGTATAAAGGGTGTAACAAGACCCACCCTTAACTATGCCGAAAGGCACTAATTCTCCCCGTCTTTGCGATATTTTTTTTGTCCTAGACCATACCTGGGAACCTTCTAGTTACGGAGATATTGGGGGTCAAAGTTCCAACTTTTTTACAAGTTTTTTTTTAATACGTTTTTAATGTTAGATTTTTACTTTAAACACCTCCACGACCCCCGTACTATTCAATCCATCCATCATCACAATGTTTTGAGTGCGTTACATTGAGTCCTACCGTAAAACGTGATTTTTCACCCCAAAAAAAAGTCGTTTCCCAGCAATACTTTTTGCGTAAAGTTACTTAGTTTGATGTACAGAATGCTTGGTTGACGCATTGGTACGCTTGCTTTGCACCGCACGGTTGCTTCGTTAAGGGTCTTGGTTCTATTTTCCGACAAGACTAGATTAATTCTCAAAAATGTTCAATGCCTTCTTTATCTTTGAAAGATCAAGGACGAAACGTATATGCACTGGGTTATTTCCTTCTACCACTTGACCCCTAGTAACTATTTAATAAATGTAGTATTTTTCCTCAAACAAGTTTTGCAGCACTAATCGGTGCCTGTCTGTCTGTCTGTCTTCTACATTAGGTTTACTTTGTATCAGTTTTTTATGCATTTTTTATTGCACGATATCGACATCAAACATTTCATTAAAAAAAAAACATAACATACACACAACACATACATTACAGTCACAGACACACACACATGCGTGCACACACGTTACAACACTCACGTTACACATACGTTACATTCATTTTTTACATTTCATAAAAGTACCAAAAGTACAGTGCCATAAGGATCTTTTAGCGTCTGAAGGACGTCATCAAAGGTGCTGTTGGTAAGCTTTTGTGAAATACATAAACTCACGCCTTTTTCCCATGCGGGTAGGCAGAAACCACAGAACGCCACCTGCTACGATCCTTACATACACCTTGCGCCTCGTCCACGTTCATACATCTGGTCATACACGCACGAGCTCAAATCTTTAGTGAAATGAATTGAAAAAGATCCCAGTTCCAGATCCTACTTACATTAAAACTTGATGAAGCATTTATAAGCGAGTTTTATCGCTCTATGAAAAAATATGGTATTTCCAAAAAAACAATCATGTCAAAAACAAAAACAATCATAAAAAATAACTCGTTAACTTTCAAAATTTTCCTTTGATTTAAACGGTACAAGAAATGAGCACAGTTTTTTTATTAATCAATCAATCAATCGCAAAACTGGACAGTCAATCAGGATTTATGAGCACGCAGAAATATTTTAATAACAGCAATAGGTAATACCTGTCGTTCTATTGACGCAATTAAAAACTGATAAACAAATTTTTTTTTATCGCCATAGGCTTAACTGTTAATTTAAACACGACTCAAATTAATAACCGGTTTTTAATTTTATTTTTTTTTTGTTACTACGCAATTTTTAATTATAGGATCGTAGTTACACTAAACCAGCGGCACGTGTACATCTTCAAGGTTAAACGGCGCTTGCCAAGGTCGATCCGTGGATGGGTGACCATACATTACATACTGAATTTTCTCCGTGCTTCAGAAAGGACGTTAAGCCGGCTGTCATTTATAGATACTTGACAGTCGTTGCAGCTAACCAGTGGCCCGAAAGTCTGACAGTAATTAGTTAATACGATACGACTTGGTAAGACTGCTTATTCTTACCAAGGGGTATCGTATTACCTAATTGCTCGATTGTGGAGGTCAGATAGGCAGACGGTCCATGTAAAATACTTATATTCAGCTGCACCCGGTTAGACTGGAAGCCGACCCCAACATGGTTTGGGGAAATGCTAGGCATGATAATGCTCAAGTTAAAAATGAACCTCCAAAAATGGAGATTCTTATATGAGTAAGACTATTAAAGGATGTTTTCCACCAAACGACTCGTATCGCATCGGAAAGGATACGAACGGATGCCGCAACAGCTGATCGCGTACGGCAGGATGTCGACGCATACTATCGGTTCATAATATATTGCACTTATATGAATAAGACTATTTATTTATTTATGTTTTCATTTCACATGTTATATTATTGTTATTTAAATTCGCTCGAATCTCATAACAAGGCAATTATATGTTAATAATTATGAGTATTTATGTGTAATTTATAAGTAATTACCGTTGAATGCATTACTACATTCCCAGCATCTCTTACGTAAGAACTTCGCTTGAAAATCATAATCGGTCATCTGGAATGCTGACAAAATCTTTGTTCGATTTTGTCCTCCCAATAACACTTTGCCCAACCTGGGAATCGAACCCAGGACCTCATGCTCAGCAGTCATGCTTTCGACCACTAGACCAACGTACTATTGTAGGTAGCTATTTTGTGAATATATTTAAAAAGCAAGATTGAAGATGCGCAAAATATTTTTAGTACATCAATAACTGCCTTAAAGGTCAATGTGGTGATATAATCGAAAACCTGCCCTTTTCAAGGTTCTTGAGTCTTGAGGTATTAAAACTTATTTGCTATGTCAATAAAGGTCATAGTTGAAAGGTCTTGTTCTTAAGTAAAAGGCGACCGGTCTTCAAGGGCATGTTATAAAATATATTGTAAAAAACAAACATGTAAATTCGATTTATTTCTTAACTCGATTTTTGAGTCGAAAATACAACTGACCGAATGTATTGGTTTATTTTTGCGACAAGCAAATTCGTATCACACATATGTAGATATGAATAAAGTCCCAAAACTATGTACCCAAAGTTTTATAAGCGACCCGAGTGTTTTTCAATTTAAGCGCCAGCTAGCAAGCGAGCGAGTGAGCTAACAGACCCTTCACATAGCCGTCAAGACTGTGTGAAGGGTCTGTTTACACCCTTTGTACTTGGCATAGATAGGGACTGCCTTATCTGTATGTCTAAGAATTTCGTATTTGTGCCACCAGAATTGGTACAGCATAGACACATATCTCATCTGTTACAGGCAATCTATACTAATATTATAAAGCTGAAGAGTTTGTTTGTTTGTTTGCTTGAACGCGCTAATCTCATGAAGTACTGGTTCGAATTGAAAAATTCTTTTAGTGTTGGATAGTCCATTTATCGAGGAAGGCTATAGGCTATATAACATCACGCTATGACCCTTAAGGGCTGAGCAGCGGGTGACACCGCAGGGAACAGCTAGTATCCTTATATATGTCCCTCTCTTTTAATATAGGTAAACAAAATCGTCGTAAAATAGTGGTAACGAATGCAAGTTCTTTAGAACGGGCACGTGGTTAAATAATAACAGCCGCTCAGGTCGATCTTCAGGTTAAGCCACCTAATAGGTTGGTCCATGGATGGGTGACCCATTACATACCGAGTTGCCTCCATGCCTCGGAAAGCACATTAAGCTGTTGGTCCCGGCTATCCTTTGTAGATCTTTGACAGTCGTTACAGGTAGTCAGTGGCCGAAAATCGGACAACCAGCCTTATAAAGGGGTATCGTAGTACCCAGGACTAACTGGGTTGTGGAGGTGAGATAGGCAGTCGCTCCATGTAAAATACTGGAGGCCGTCCCCAACATCATCTGCCTAGCCTTTTCCCAACTATGTTAGGCCGACCCCAACATAGTTGGGAAAAGCCTAGGCAGATGATGAATGTAAGTTTTTTATCTGCATCAAAACAAACCTCTGCCCTACAAAGTACAGTATCTTATTAGACAGGAAAATCGAAATTCTCATTGTTTGTAATTACTACAAATAATTTACTACTAAAACAATGTGTTATCATGAAATACACGAACTGGCAGAACTAAATATTATACGCATAACTGATTAAATCCGCTTAGAACTGAATACTTAAGTCAATACGCAGATAAATTATTACTATTTTTTTCTGACAGATTATGAGAAGACGTAAATTTTGTTGTACCTATACATTAAATTCCTCATTGCGGTTTATTTAATTGGGGTCACCGGTAAAATTTTCACATTTTCATTAGGTATTATTTGTTTAGCCTTCTGCCAAGTGTGTCTGGGACGACTTGCAGTCTTACCGGAGGCAGGTGAAGACCTGAATTTAAATTGGAACAACGGCCTATAATAGTGTGGTACATGGTCGGTATTAACAAATTTACTGAGGATCGACCACTTTTCATCCTTATTACTTAGGGCATAAGGCGCGGTTTATACAGAAGAGACGTGGCGAGGGCGTGTAATAATCAAAGAAACCTAAAATAAACTTAATAGTCATTTCGCATAGCGTCGTTTTTGTCGGGCGAGTCACCTGGAAGCGCGGGCGCAATTCCATTCCGAAAAAAAACGACCGACGCCGACGTTTTCGATCAATATTAAAAACAGGATCGATTGGCATCAAGAAAAAAAAGTGTAAAATGACCATTTTCTTGCTAACTGTAATTTTTTTTGAAAATCTGTGAATGGGGATCAAAATTTCACAAAAAAACATAGATGATCTCCTAAAAACCATTTCAAATAAAAGATCATGTACAGACTCATTAATAGCCAATTAACCATTAATATCGTTTATTGGCTATTAATGAGTCTTAATTATCATAACACTTATTCAAAGCGGATACAAATTAAATCAAGTCACTGAGAAAAACAGATCATATTAACAGAAGCGGGTAGAACAGTCCTTTCAAAATTATTTTACCTTTGACTGCAGCCACCCAAAATCAACTTTATTGTGTGGAAATAAAGATAGATAGATGAACTGACGACACGCACCTCTGATTTTTCGGATTCATGTGCGTATTCTATAATTATCATTTGCTTCGGTGAAGGAAAACATCGTGAGGGAAATTCAGCATGCCTGAGAGATATATCTCGACGGCATGTAAAGCAAACTCAGAGCCCATGGGCAGCATAAAAACTGACCAGGTTATCCTGTGGTTAGTATCACAGGTCCCACAGGACAAAGAAGAAGAATAGGAAAACTGCCCTGAAGGCTGGCAGCATTGCTACGATGGATGGCAATACTGATTCTTTGGCCAAAAAAAGGCCAGCCATCAAGTTGGAATAATTGCATTCCCCTTCGTGTCGCTGAAACGAGAGTATTTGTATTTTGTCAGCCCAAAACTTCGCCATATCAATGGCGTCGTCGGAGGCAGCGCAGACGTCACTTGTGTATTATGAACAGCCTGTAATAGGGTTCTTTAGGAAAGAGTTCGTCCGGGGAATTACCAACATAAGCTTTCTGGTAGTTAATGTCAACATTGTTGGATGGGTGACCAGGAGCACCCATTGCATACCGAGTCTTCCGTGCCTCGGAAAGCACGTTAAGCCGTTGCAAAAAAGTAAAGTTAGTTTAGACTTCTAGTGTTTTTTTTGTAATATTTATTTTATT
The DNA here is from genome assembly GCA_905163415.1 of Noctua fimbriata. NCBI lineage: Eukaryota > Metazoa > Arthropoda > Insecta > Lepidoptera > Noctuidae > Noctua > Noctua fimbriata. Next base: position 16,831,993 of record LR990929.1, read on the forward strand.
TTGTTGATTATGATATCTACTTACAAATGTTTACCAACAGCATCTCACTATCCATGTCTTACAAATGCCAGAATAAACTTATACTGATTGATTGCAACCCAAAACAGGCGCCGAAAAAAGATGATCTCACCATTGATAACTATTATTTTTTGCTTAGCTATCGTCAGTAAGAGGTCACGTCGTATCTCCAGTTCATCCATTTTGAAGACACGTGCCCGTTTATCGTTTTTGAAGCCAGATAAGTGTATGTTCATAACAATCTAAAGTTCAATTTATTGAGGCGCTTCCTAGGTCTGCGCATGAGTCGGTCACGTGATTGGCCGGGAATCGTTGATATACTGCTGTAGAGGGTACGAGGGGTATGGTACGAGGTAAAAATATAATCGTTTTCGTTTTTTATGTATGGAAAACGAGTCTTACTATACCACTGAAAGGCAATCCAGAAACCAAGCTATCTCCTCGCTTGTCGTCAAAATTGTTTAAGGAAAAGTAGCTACATCATACGAAGTGTAAACAGACCCTTCACGACGCCGTCAACCAAGCATTCTGTACATCAAACTAAGTAACCCTACGCTAAAATTATTGCTGGGAAACGACTTTTTTTTTGGGATTAAAATTCACGTCATACGGTAAAACTCAATGTAACGCACTCAAAACATTGTGCTGATGAATGCATTGAATAGTAAACAAGTCATGGAAGCATTTAAAGTTACTTTGACCTCCAATATCTCCGTAACTAGAAGGTTCCCAGGTCCAGAACAAAAAAAAATATCGCAATGACGGGGAGAACAAGTGCTTTTCGGCTTCGTTAAGGGTCTATTTACACCCTTTATAAAACAGTCGATGTATCAATAAGCCAACGCCATATCTAGGCTGATAATTAAAACAACTTATTCTGCAAATTGTTGGATTGTGTGAGGACAGAGGAATGATATGAAAGAAAAAGGAGTAAATGATAACGTGACGGTTGACAGAGGAGAATGGAAGAAAAAAACGTGTTGCGCCGACCCCAAGTAACATGGGACAAGGGCAGGAAGATGATGATGTTTCTGCAAATTGTTAATTGAAAGAAAAAGGTAGGAAAGGTCATTCAAAAGAAATAAACGTCGTGAAATTGGTATTTGTCAGGTTTTTAAAAGCTCATTAACCTGAAAGCCAAGACAAGTAGCAATGGCTTTCAAGGCGTTTCGTATTTCTACAACGAGTTTCAACACGATGGACATAAGCGTTTCGACAGCTTATGTCAATTCAATACATGTTTTGAATTTTCTGATAGAATGTCAGGCCTGGCTGATGGTAGACTTCTGATCATCATAACCAGTTACTCATCATCTGCCCAGAGTTTTCTCAGCTATGTTGGAGCTCCCAGCCTAACCAGATGCAGCTGAATACCAGTATTTTACATGGAGCGACTGCCTATCTGACCTCCACAACAAAGTTAGTACTGGGTAATACGGTACCCATAAGACTGATTGTCACGGGCCACTGCCTACCTGTAACAACTGTCACAAATGGCAGCCGGGACCAACGCCTTAACGTGCTTAGGAAACTCGGACGCTGACCATTTACTTATCTCAAAGTAAATGACAAAAAAGGCTTATCTACTAAAAGCACGTGTCCTATCTACCGGCAACCAACCACACGGCACCAAAACATATTTATATAAATGTTTTTATTTTTAAAATTATCTTTTATCGCTGAGACATTGACTTACAAATTACAATAATATTGTTGGGTTAATTAAACGTTTATTATCCATACTAATATTTACCATGAATGCTAAAGTACATAACTATGTTTCTGTGTGTATGGGCTATCATCATCATCATCATTTCAGCCGAAAGACGTCCACTGCTGGACATAGGCCTCCCCCAAGTGTCGCCACATTGACCGGTCCCGTGCGACTCGCATCGAAAAAATCATGAAAAAATCTTGCATCACTCGTATGGGCTATACATACACACAAAAACATCTGTCCTTTATCCGTTAGTCTGTATGTTTTTCAAGTCTTAACGGCTGGTCCGATTTTGACGAAATTCCTTGCTCAGGTAGACCATGGACCTGGGTTAGGATATATGATGAACAATTTGGATAATATTCATCCCAGTAGCCGTTCGCTCCGTTGGAGAATTTCGACCTCCAAACGAACGAGGCCGCGGGCTAAGGCTAGACAACTATTATATTTTTGTCATTTCACTTGACAAATGTGAAACATAGACAGACATGACATTCAGACTGGTCCTGATAAACTTTAAATAAGGTCTTGCTATTAATAATTGTGTCTTATTGGTTATTGTAATGTTTGCTTAGGTAATATGCACCCTTATGTAATAAATTGTGTGATTGGAGAGTTTAAAGTACAGTGAGTAAGTTTTGATAGCAATTAGCTGACCCACCTTTGCATGAATGGTTGAGATTTTTTAGTAAACTAATCGATAAAATTTTATAATTCTTTTAAATTTTATTTATTTAAAAATAAATAAAATAATATATATTTTAAAACATTTCCAGATTATACAGGCGTAACGTTATATCGTATAGCACATACATTACATACATTTTTGGTGGATTTCACCAATAACACTGAACGCAATCAGCACATTTAAACTGCGTTCAAGAGCTGTCAGTGTCAATATTCCAAGGCATATTGATGAAACTGACAGCTCTAGAACTGTTTGATTTGTGGTGAAAGTCGGCCAAATAGTAGTTTTGTGGACGGTGGATCATACATACCAAAATTTTAACTATAGCAGGCAGGTTATCAAAGGCAAAATAGGTTAATTTTAAAAGTATAAATACCCGTTTCACATATAATATTTTCACAATTTTGCAAACAATTTAGCTAAAAAAAAATTCTAAAGGATCCTTGTATTTTTGATTCAAAATTTGACGTATTTACGTTACGTTTTACACCGCGAGCTCGTGCTGGCCACAGATTCTAGTCACAGCGATCTTTGAACGTCTGTGTTCATCGCACTGTGGTGTGCTGCCACCCTGGAGATAGATTTCAAATCTATCATATGCCTGTTATTACAGCCTCGACAATACCTTTCAAAACTATATTTTTCCTCACGTGTGCGGAAATTAAAATTTCCACAGATAACTAAACTTATACTAAGTCCAAATGTGTTCAATGACTATAGTCGGCAGTGTTGGTTTTTTTTAAATCTCGGCAAAGAGATATGCGTCATACATAAATATTTTTTGAATATTTAAATTGTGTTTATAAATAGAACATCATAGATAAAGATATTTATTTTTATTAACAAATTAAAAAATATTTGAATTTTCTATTTTTCATATTAGGTTGTTTAGCGGCATCATACCTCTGCTTCTTCTTCAACCTAGCGAAAGCAAAGCGCGGAAAAAAAAAACAAACAAAATGATAGTTTCCTAATAATTTCTGACAAAAATATTTTTCGTGATTTTATTTCTTCGAAAGTGTTAAAAACGTCGTTTAATATGCGTGGGAATTTGTAACTGCAGTTCTCGGATCCATAACAACCTCGCCTGCGGCTCGGTGGTGTGATTTCTGCCTCGAATGCAATAATAAGTTTCCCCACTCATATCAAATTTACTATTACAACCAATTAGTCATTTACGTAAATAATTATCTTTATAAATTATCTTCAAGTGGCTTTTATTTATTTACAAAAAAAAAATCATGTTATCTGAGTGTGACAACGTGTTTTTAAATAGATAAGAGGTTATTTTTTGCATTTGACTTTTGTTTATGTAAAGATATCAATTATCATGTAGTTAAAATAAGACCAATGAATATAGGTACCTACCAATAGTAGTTATTGCACCACGTTGACATATTATGTTTTTTCACATCATGATCATCTGCCTGGCCTTTGCCCAAGTATCTTGGAGTCAACTTCCAATCTAATCAGCTGAATGCCAGTATTTTACATAGAGTGACTGCCTATCTGACCTCCACAACCCATGGTTGTCAGACTTTTGACTACCCGTAACGACTGACAAAGATCCTTAAATGACAACTGGAAGCAAAGTCCGTTCTACCACATTTATTTTGTAATTTAATCTAAACAATGTAAATAGACCCTTAACGAAGCCGAAAGGCTCTTGTTCTCCCCGTCTTTGCGATATTTTTTTTGCTCTGGACCATACCTGGGAATAGAAGGTTACGGAGATATTGGGATTTAAAGTTCCAACTTTTTTACATCTCCACAAGCCCCGTACTATTCAATCCATCCACCAGCACAATGTTTTGAATACGTTCCATCGAGTCCTACCGTAAAACGTGAGTTTTCAACCCAAAAAAAAAGTAATTTCTCAGCAATAATTTTTGCGTAAAGTCACTTAGTTTGATGTACAGAATGCTTGGTTGACGGCTCCGTGAAGAGTCAGTTAACACCCTGTATTAGTAATTAATATTTATTAGCATAACCCATATTTCTGACGCCAAGATTGGTTTTATTTATCCGGAAACTGTAAACTGGTACTTACTCAAAGAAAAAAATACTTTTTTATCTCTTAAACGACCTTATAAAAAACTAAGCCCTTTGTTTAAGTCGGGTAATTAAAGCCTAAACAAATAAGAAAAGGTTTAAAATTAAAACGGATAAAAAAGAAATCTTTCCGCGTCTAGTAATATTATTTATCATATAAAAACATAGTAAAAGAACAAAATGACTAAAGTGAAGGAACGAAATGTATTATCTGTATTGATTAGTGTACAAAAATTAACAATCCATACAAATAAATAGTAAACATGTTGTTGTTTTCAGTGTTAATGATTGTCATATTGATAATGTTATCTACCTAATAGAGTCAAAGACGAAAAATGTTTGTTAAAAGTAGACCCTACCACAAATTATGCTTTTGTTAGAAAGGAAAAAGGACATAATTATGACTCCCAAAATAAACAGGAAGGGCTGTTTGTTTACTTTAATTATATTATTTACCTACTTAACAGAAGTAAAGCCCTGTCCTAAACAATCTTACATGATATAGTTTCCGTAGCAACCGTTAAAACCCAGAAAAATTAGGTCAGGTTTAAGCAAACCAAAGTATATGGGTCATGTTTGTGATTTACTTTGTTTTAATGAAAAACTTCACTTTAGTATGTGTTACTCTGTTTTACTGAAGGAACGTTTAGGGAATAACCACACTCATCGACGTGGAATCGGGTCAAACCGAAAATCCTAATGCTCTTTCTGCCCGCCTCAAGCCGAGTCTGCGTCAATACGTGTGGCCCTTTCCATTCTAATCATAATCATAATACCCAAAACGGTACCATTCAAACATATTTTTTTAAATTTTTGACTTTATGTCCTCTTGCGGGCTCCATATTGAATTTAAAGTAAGGTCACATAGCTATTACCAGCGGACGATCAAGACGCTTTTAACGATATCTTATTTGGCGAATTATGTTAAGTAGTTTAGAAGTTATGAGGGAACAGATGAACATACATACATACGGGATGAAACCATAACCCTCCGCCGTAATCGGGTAAAAAACTATCTGTCAAGTTACCTTATTGAAATTAGGATCATGCGGCAATTCCATCTATACTAATATTATAAATAGGTAAAATTTTGTTTGTTAGTTTGTTTGTAGGGGGTAATCTCCGAAACGAATGATCCAATTCTAAAAATGTTTTCACTGGTAGAAAGCTACACGGCTATAGATTATATTTAATTTTATATTATGTATATAAGCCGAGTTATCTCAATTTTTGAAGACCAAGTCGCGGGCGAATTGCTAGTGGATAATAATATTGACCTCACAATATTTTTGTATAAAACATTATTTTGCTTTTGTTACAGAAGATGTTCCGGTACCTAGTCCTGTCGTACCTGGTGATACTGGCTAACGTCTCCTGCGGGAACCCTATCTCCAACGAGGTCATTGAAGATCACGACCTAGTGTTCGCTGTGGTGGTAAGTACTTCATTATTAGGTGTATGACTGAGTGATAGAGAAACATGTAAACATCAATTCCGTTGAAATTATTTCACCTGTTCTTTAAAGGATTTCCTAAAGCTCCTGTGAAGGTCCCCTTGACTGGGTAGGAACACCTGCACAGATCAACAAAAGCAATCTGTAATATTGTCGATTCTTCCGTCGACATAACCCGTTTCTACGGTGGTCATGCTACGCGTGCTGGCAAAATAAAAGAAAAGTAAAGAACTGCACCCCAATTGCGTAACGCGATTTCAATCACAATCTGAAAGAGACACAATGACTGTTGTTGAACTGTCACAATGAAAGGCATTGCAATTGAAAGTGTGTTACGCAACAACATCGCTGCTTTAGTTTAAGCTTTTACTTGTGATTTTTTATTTGAATTCTATTTTTAATTTGTACACCACTTTTACCATTACAAAATTTGTCTTTGAAGAGCTGGATCTTCTAGCACAGGTATATCTTTTGCTTAAGTTCACAACAAGACAATTTTTTTTTCCTTAAATAAAACATTGAAAAATCAAAAGACACAACAAGGACACAAGTAGGTCGCATTTTAAAGGTGAAACAGACAACACGGATTTTCGTTCAAGTAAAATATTCAAGTTTTGAATCACATTATCGCCTAATGCAAAGAAAACAGGAAAACGAGACACAATTCTTTTACGTGTGCCTTTGTTATTGTTTAAAAAAAAACAGCTAAATCACGATTATGTCTTTTGACCTCTGGGTAGATAAAAAGCTGAATTGTTTTTATTTTCACTGTGGAGGGCAATAGTATTGAATGTTTTTTAAGAAAACCCAAGGTTACAAAATTATCAATTGCCTAAGTTCATATAGGGTGACTGGTAACAATTAGTGACCGATATTTATCACGTGATTGTACTCATGAAAACAAACAACTTTCCCAAAGAAACATTTTTTTATACTCATTCACTTTAATCACAATAACACAACAGCCGTATGAAATTCGCGCGCGCCTGTGACCTATCAGCTGTTATAGCCGCGTGAGGCGTGACGCCGTTCTGTCTCATTACTAAAAAAAATGTTTCTTTGGGAAAGTCGTTTTTTCTCATGAGTACGATCAAGTATGTAAGTATTAGTCACTAATAACCAGTCACCCTATACACAACATTATTTTTAGTATATGCGAAACCTGAATATAGTTTGTCCAAACTAAGTAACTGAATCGATTCCAATAATTTTTAAACCATGTTATATTTTTTTTCAAACATATTTTAAAAAGTTAAAAGTTGGACACCGAGCGACTTTAAGTATCTATCCCAATAATTTAGGTACCTACTGCCAAATGATTATTATCAATGAGCCCAAGACGACGCTGGAGGCGCGCGCTGCGTGGTGACCACGATTTTGTGCGGACAACTAGGTAACAGAACAAGCTTATAACTTTGTGATTTTTCCTGATACAGTTTTGAAATTTTGGACATAGATTCTTTACATAAAAACACGTGTATCAGGTTTCGCATATACTAAAACTAATATTGTATACAGGTGAAAGCGCATACTTACGTTTTTCGCAATTTGCAGGTCAGTCAGGGTGTGGTTGTATGTTGAATAAAATATGATTCGTGACTGTCACAAATAAATGGTTTTATACAGGCTGGAACTAACACCGACGCTCTCCCCTACATAGATTTTTTTTATCGGTAATTTTAAAAAAATCTGCTGTTCCATACATTTTGACCGTGTAGGTGGTGGTAGTTTTGTATGAAACAGCTGTTTTTTTTCAATAACCGATGAAAGATTTCTATGTTGGGGGCTCAGAATGATGTACTGGACAAGTGGTAACCGTTTTCGCGTCAGTTTCCCTTCCACCCTGAAGAGTTATTTATCATTAAAATCATCAATACAATCCTCTAAGTTCATTTAATCCCATTGAATGAGTTTTTCACGAAATAGTCGACAGTAGGTTAAATTACTTAATTATGAAATCGATCAGTCCGTTTAGTTTTTAGAAACGCTCCATCACTCTTTGGCAAATCAGTTTGGATTTCAGAGACTCAGTCAAAGAAAAAGTTTAACCATCATTAGTTAGGACAAGCAGTATACACATGTCGAAAACCCCCCATTCAAAGTAATTATAAAGGGTGTAAATAGACCCTTAACGAAGCCGAAAGGCACTTGTTCTCCCCGTCTTTCCGATCATTTTTTTGTTCTAGACCATACCTGGGAAACTTCTAGTCACGGAGATATTGGGGGTCAAAGTTCCAACTTTTTCACAAGTTTTTTTTTTAAATACATGTTTTTAATGTTAGTTTTTTACTCTAAACACCTTCACAGCCCCCTTACTATTCAATCCATTCATCAGCACAATGCTTTGAGTGCGTTCCGTCGAGTCCTACCGTCAAAAAAAAAGTCCAGCAATAATTTTTGCGTAAAGTTACTTAGTTTGAGGTACAGAATGCTTAGTTGACGGCTTCGTGAAGGGTCTGTTTACACCCTGTATTGTTTTCTTATCAACGGGTCGTGATCTTATGCCTAAAACGTCAGCAAATCTCTAGATTATTCATAAAATAGGTACTCATTATCTTCAGAAGACAATAACAATGATAAATAAGGGGCAATTAATCAGCCTCGTTCCGTGTTCCGATATGATAATGATTTTCCCACGTTCCCGCATTACCAGGAATAAATTACGTAAAATAAGGAAAATGATTTTGTAAACCATAAAGGTGCCATTTCCGAGGAGACTGTAACCACAAACCGCAGCTTCACAGCCACAAGCAAACATATAAGCAACTAATCAACTCGTCATATCATAGGTAGTCCACTCCTGGACAGAAGCATCTCCAAACTATGCCAGAACACCCTGTTCTCCGTCTTCCGCATCTACTTCGTCCAATTTTTTAATGTCAGGCTACCTTCCACACTGCTCTTGTAGATACGCGGTCTCCACTTTGTTGCCACATCAGCCAACACTCTGCAGTGACACGAATAGCGCCACTTCAAAAAGTACTACATCAACATAGGACAAAAAATAATACAGCGCCATCTATGACACGAATGAAGAACTAACATCAAAATTCTAAATTGCGCTGTTAAAGTTATCCGCGATTCAAGACGATATAGAAAAACTCGAGAACAACTGTCGGGCAGTAGCCCACCAGACATAACACCCGTCTGGTCGGAGGATTATGCCTTTTTTATGGGGGATGAAGGATTCTTCATAACCCTAACTTTCCATGGCTGATACCCCTTAAGTAAATTTTTCTTAAGATGGCTACATTGCCGCAGGTTGCTGTCACAGATAAACTAGTCTACAACTCTGATTGAGCAGCTTGCCCGGTTGTGACTTGCTTGTGTTTCTGAATGATACCTTTCATGGTTATTTTATTACAAATAAGCGTCGGATGCTTCGTCTGACAACCAGTTTTACCAAGGGGTATCGTATTACCCAGTACTAACTGGCTTGTGGAGGTCAGATAGTCAGACGCTCCATGTAAAATATTGGTATTCAGCTGCATTAGACTGGAAGCCGACCCCACCATAGTTGGAAAAAGGCTAGGCAGATGATGAAGCGCCGGATGCCTCGTGATGAATTTATTAATTGTAATGCTTTATAGTCGGTGCAACGTTTCTTTGTAGTCACTTTGGTACATCATTACTTCAAATAAATAGGAAACCTGGACAAGCAGCACCTACCTAAGTGGAGCAATAGGGCACAGCTCAATATCATCGTCATTTCATAATTTGCCTACTTAATCATCTTTTTTTTCCTTCGCAGGTCAACAGACATGGAGAAAGATCACCGGATGCTGATGAGCTGTCTTTATCTGATCAGCAAGAGTTGATCTTAAACCTGACTGCACTTGAGGGACTAGAGGGATTGACCAATGTAAGTAGATATTTTATCAAACCGCCGGACGTCATCTTTGACGCCTCTCTGGTCTAGTAGTATTGGTTATAGAATCAGTCGTTACTTTGTAGAAATTCCGCGAAAAATATCCAGACCTGAATGCAGGATGCAGAACGCCCAAAAACGCACACAAACATGCAGGAATAGCAAATAATCAGCATACCATGCACCCAAATCTATACTCGACACGTGTTTCGCACCATCATCCTCAGGATCAGGAGGTGTGTTGACTCGACTACCGCTCGGGCGTGAAAGAATCGAGGTCTAATAGTTGCAAACGCGTCTGATGAGAGTCGAAAAAAAAAAAATTGCACTTTTCCTCGGAATTAGTACTTTTTGTTCATTTATTTATTTATTTAACACTTCAAGCACAAAGTACAGAGGCGGACTTAATGCCATAGCATGGCATTCATACAGGAATGAGAATAGGAGGGACTCTGTCAACTTTTCCAGAATTGAAAAAGTATAGGATGTAATGGCGAGCGAAACGAGCGAGATAATTTTAGCAATCCGCCCTGGGATGGTTTGGTTTCTTTATAGTTATCTTTCTTTTCGTTCATTCATACAGAGACGAGAAAAAAAGCAACTCAAAAGAGCTGGATGCATTAGCGAGCGAAGCGAGCTCGAAAATTTTTGCATTTTGCCGCGGAAATAAGCAGGAAGTTAATAATTTATATCCGAATAAAACAATTTTAAGGTTTGTCAATTTTGCGTGTATGACTTTGGGGGGGTTCATGACCCCTGTGATCCCCCCCCCCCCTGGGACCGTGTTTGTATTCAGTATTGGCAATTGTTTGAGTCTGTTTATAATATCAGTCAAGCTGGTCATAAAGACTGACGTCATAAATTACTACAATTTACCGACAAGCATTGTAGTAAGATAACCATGGAAAATTGCAAAAATTAACGACGGGACGGCTTGTTATATTGCTTCATACGGTCATAACATCTATTGTAATTTCTACTCTGTATATATTCATGAATTCTTGTCGAGTAAAATATTTCTAAGTAAAATACTTTTGAAAAACGTGACACAAGTTTATCAATAATTCAAGAAAATATCACGTATTGCGTGTCAGTTATGTGCACGATAAGTTTTGAATGATAATTATTTATATCTCTTTTATAGAAGAAACCAATAATAAGTATAAGTATTTTAGACATCTAGTAGGTACCTAATGAAAATAACGCACGGTTTCATAAAAGCAAAATCAGCGTATAATGTTCCCACTGCTGGGACACAGACCCCCTTTATTTGAGGCGGAGTGGATGTCCATCCATCAGCCCAGTACGACAGCTTAGCCCATCCCAGTGGACGACGAGCCCAGTGGACAGATGTCAAATATCTCATCAAATTCTTAGTAGTTCATAAAAAATATGAACTGAAACACTCAGTCTGACGTCATAGTAAATACATAGATCGGAGGCCTTTGTTCCAGCAGTGAGATGATATAACGACTACTAAGAACGAGGTACCGGGTTCGATTCCAAGGTCGGGCAAATTGTTTATTCACTCTTTCCATCTGGAATTTCTCAGTAGCAATCACGGAGTCCGGACATGTCCGGTTGATGGCAATAGACTCGCCCCCTATTACATGGGACTTAAACATAACTGGCGAAATGTGGGTGTACTATTTAGGTACACATCTGCCTAGCCCTTCGGGGATTACAGGCGTGATGTGATGTTTCTATCCTAAGGTATATAAAAAAATAGTATAGTACCAGTATTTCCGTGACCGCACCAAACAATCACTGTCAAGGTGAAGTTTTATGTAGGTATGCTCGAGGCTTCGGTCACGGTTTAGTGACCGAGGAATACATTTCTTTTATTTATATTTTTTTATTTTCATACTGTAGCGTACTTGAGGCTCGTAACGTGACTCGTAATCAGCTGATATTCAATGGTAAGCAACACTTGCCCATTTCAGCCCGGCACCGAGACGCCTCCTTGCCTCAAAAACCACTTTAAGTCGTTGGTCCCGACTGACAGTCGTTACGTGTAATCAGTGTCCCGAAAGTCTGACAACCAGTCTTACCAAAGGGTCTGTCAACCGGTCAGAGATTGGTTGTTAGCAAGTATCACGATCCGTAGAGTGCCATTTTTTGACTAGGTAAATCTGTATCTTTGGTTGTCAGCTTAACATGCAATTCGAGGTACGGAAGGGTCCCGATTTGAAATGAATGGTCACCCATCCTCGAACCAAGCGTAGCTTAACCTTTAATCATCCCGTGTGGCTGTTGTTATATAGCCACAAGCTCCGATATTCAGAGAAGAAAGAATTCAAGGTCAAGACAGGTAATAATCCTAATCCTAACTAATACTATAAATGCGGAAGTAAGTTTGTTTGTTTGTTATCTTTTCACGCCTAAACCACTGAACCGATCATTCTGAAATTTCGCATATACGTTGTCAGGTGTACAGAAACGGACATAGGGTACCTTTCATCGTTATTTTTACAATAGATGCCGCTACGTGTCTTTCGAATCATGATTGAATTACAAGCAGAGTACAACCCGAATTGATGGTCAAATTCTAAATTAACGTGAGCAAAGCCGAGCGCAAAAGCTATATAGTTATAACAATTGGCTTTATTTCCGTTATCAAGAACACAAAATATTGTCCAATTGAATCGGCTAATGACATAATGCCAATAATTAAAAAACATGATAACAATTTTTATTTTTTGCTAATCTTTGGCGGAAATTATAGTTGAACTACAAATTCTTATCTGAGAAAGATACACGATTCGTTTGATCTTTCCGCTCGGTAACTGTAAAGTTAAATTACCTTATATACTTACACGTGCCTTCGTAGGAAGGGCTCGTTTATTATTTATGGTTTTAGGTAGGTATCTGATATTTAGCGAAGGTTTATTACTCGCACTGTTGGACAGGAGCCTCGTGCCTCGAGGAGCTCGTGCCACTCGGGTCGATCTTCAGGTTCAGCCGCGCTTCCGTGGATGGGTGACCACCCATTACATACCGAGTTTCCTCCGTGCCTCGGAAAGCACGTTAAGCCTTTGGTCCCGGCTGTCATTTGTAGATTTTTAGAGTCGATACATGTAGGCAGTGCCCCAAAAGTCTAACAACCAGTCCTTTCAAGGAATATTGTATTATCCAGTTCTAACTGGGTTGTGGAGGTCAGATAGGCAGTCGCTCCATGTAAAATACTGGTACTTTGCGACCACTAGACCAAAAAGAATTTAGAAAAAAAAAATTAAGAATTACAAACATAAAAAGAATTGGCAACACCATCTTTTTGGTACAACACATGTTCGTGCAAGATGTATCTCCAAGAAAGAGAATGGTCATCGTAAACTGTGTGAATACATAATTACTTCATGTTCGTAGCCTTGGCTTTACAATCCTTACAACGCTCGGATTGCACGAAGGCCAACCGTGACGTCATTGCTTTACAGATGTGCGACTGAAAAAGATTTAGTCTCTTTGGAATAGGTAACATAACAAAACATCACACTTGTAATCCTCGAAGACATAAGGCATACCTAATAGATCACCCACATTTCGCCAGAGGCATTGTACCCAAAAAAAAAAAAAAAAAAAAAGAGAAGAGAGAGAGTTTTTTGATGTAAATGTCTCGGAAGTAGCCCGGAGGGGCTACTTCCGAGACATTTCTGATGGAAAAACCCAATAACACTTTGTCCGAACTGGGAACTGAACCCAAGACCCCAACTCCCCAGCAACAGCGTCGTCGATGGCGACAATTCCACCTACTTAACCAGCTTCTGCAGTCTGCCGTCACTTCGTTCGTTTCTGTGTTGCTCTTTATGGCCAGTTCACACTTTTCTATAAAATGAACGCTGAATAAAAATACTATTGTTTGATTCACTTTTTGCACGCAATTGCAATGCGATCTAAAATCTACAATTGAATTTTAAAACCTGCAACGGATATATTAGTTTTACGTGTCCAGTTCTATTCGGAATATTCGGATCATGAATTTGGAATACAAAAATATGCAAATAAAATCGGATACACACAAACTTTTATTACCTTTGACCTAAATCTAAAAAATATACGTACCGGAATACCGATACATTTGATAACTTTTCGTGCGTAGCGAGGAAAAAAACTTTACGTTTTCATTGTTTCTGGTACGCACGGCGGCCATCTATGCAAACCAAATTAAACTGATCTCACATCATACGGAAAGCTCTTACAAAGCGAAGTAAGGTTATACTGGTTATGTATAGCTTGATATGCCGCCGTGTGTACAAAGATTTTTTTTAATAATATCGACACCCTTTGGATTACGTTTCGACTTGGAAAAAATGAAAAATGACTTTACACTATTTAAACTGGAGGCAAACTTCTGCTTCGCTTACTTTTGCGGTAGTCAACATCTTATTTAAGTATACAAATTAGATTTCCAAAGTTTTCATTCTTTATCACTTTAGAATGTCTGTTAGTTTTCAAACTAAATGAAGTCTTTACAAGCTCATATCATCATCAACAGCCTAGTTCTGCCCCAAACTGGTCTGATCTGTGTGAGTCTCATCCAGAGAAACTCGTTAAGTTTCAATCGCGTTTAGATCTTTTCGGTACCTTCTTCGTCCAGAACAATTTTTCCAGGCTTCCTCCGCGATCTTTTGTTGGTTTTTGAAAGGCGCTGAAAAACCAATTTTATTAACAAAAAATCTTCTCATCACAGGTCGGAAAACGACGAGCCTACCAGATCGGCAAGTTCTACCGCCAGAGGTACGGCTCTCAAGGACACAAGTTGATCTCCAACCTCTACATTCAAAATGAGATATCCATCCGGTCTACCGACAAGGAACGGACGAAGATGACCATCCAGGTGGCTATGGCTGCTACCTACCCTCCGGAACCGGAGCAGCAGTGGGATGAAGGTCTGGGGAAGGTGTGGCAGCCTGTGCCTTATACGGCTGTGCCATTGTCGGAGGATTATGTGAGTAGATGGGATTATGTTTTTTTTTAGAAATACTGTGTCTTCTTCTTCTACGTTTCGCTGGCACATTTTTTTTTATTTCGTTATCAAAGAACTTCGCCACTTCCTACGCGCAAACCACCGCGCACCATTCTATTCAACATTTTTTTGGTATATGCGAAACCTGAATATAGTTTGTTCAGAATAAGTAACTGAATCGATTCCAATCATTTTTAAAGTATGTTATATTTTTTCCCAAAAATATTTAATAAAAGTTACAAGTTGGCAACGAGCGACATTAAGTACCTATCGCAATAATTTAGGTACCTACTGCCAAATTATTATTATCAATGAGCTCAAGACGACGCTGGAGGCGCGCGCTGCGTGGTGACCGCGTTTTTGTGCGGACAACTAGGTAATAGAACAAGCTTATAACTTTGTGATTTTTCATGATACAGTTTTGAAATTTTGTACATAGATTCATTACATAAAAATACTAGACACGTGTATCAGGTTTCGCATATACTAAAACTAAGGTTGTATATGTATGTGCTGGAGTTATTATTCATATAATAAATGATATGCAAGATATTCGTTTTATAGGTGGAATTAGATTATATATTCATTTAACTTCTTTATGTATAAATATTTCTAATATATCTTTATGTGGAATTCCCTTTTGTTAATTGAATTTACTTCTCTTCTTCCGCGCATAATCCGCGTCTAGTAAAATACGTGTTGGTACTTGTAACACGTATTCTATATGTTGAGTGCATTGTTTTATGCATCTTTTCCAGTAAAGAAATATCGGTGAACTGTAGAATAGCAGATTCTCTTTACCTGTCTATAAACAACGCGTTTATTTTTAGTTGACTGTTGCATGATATTCTAATGTAAATACGGGCCCAGATAAGATAACGCGAAAACTATGTGCAGATCAATGAGTCAATGCTTACAGCTAATATAATCAATGTTCTTAAACAATACCAATTTGAATGCCATTTACAAGTTTTCACATATAATTATTTGTTGATATTATTGATTGATGAATTTAATTTTAATGATTAATATTTTTAAAAATAATGTAACTATAATGAACGTTTAATGCTTTGTAATACTAGTGAGTGATAGAAACCGACATTTAAAAACATTATTACGTATCGCTTGCTCTTACATTAAAATATTGTAAAATTTTGCATGTCATCTATATCTGACTATGTATTAGGAACCTCACAATGTACCAATACTTATTGCAAATAAATGATTATGATTATGAATGTTATATTGGGAAATTAAAATATGAAAACCACAATAATGTAGGCAGTATTTAGTTCTGTAAATACCATTTCAAAGGTGCTCCCTCACAAGAGTATTCGCCTGGAATGTTACAATCCTAGACTCGATTTTGTACAGTAACTAGCGCATCCAGTTACTACATACTGTCAGATTTTCTCATTTGATTTTGATCTTAATCATCAACATTTTTTGTTTACAATGGTTTGGAGACTGTACCTATAGAAATAAGTGATTGTTATGAATTATACAACATTCGTTTTAGTATATGCGAAACCTGAAACACGTGTCTAGTATTTTTATGTAAAGAATCTATGTACAAAATTTCAAAACTGTATCATGAAATATCACAAAGTTATAAGCTTGTTCTGTTACCTAGTTGTCCGCACAAAAACGAGGTCACCAAGAAGCGCGCGCCTCCAGCGTCGTCTTAAGCTCATTGATACTAATAATTTGGCAGTAGGTACCTAAATTATTGCACTTGTAACGTTTTAAAAATATTTTTGGGACAAAATATAACATGGTTTAAAAATTATTGGAATCGATTCAGTTACTTATTCTGAACAAACTATATTCAGGTTTCGCATATACTAAAAATAATGTTGTATAGTTACAGTTTGCGCACTGTAATGATCGGTTAGTCTCACTCACTGATATTGTAATGTCTGAATCTGAACTATGACATTACAGGCAAATGAAATAATAATAGAAAGTAAAACTACCTTTTTCATCAAAAGCTTTGAATTACTTACAACACAAAACATATAGGCATACATAAAATCATCCCTTTTTCCCCAAGGAGTCAGAATTTACAGAAAGCCATCTCCTACGATCCTTACACTCCTGCCTTTGGCTGCGACAACGTTCATTCATCATCTGCCTAGCCTTTTCCCAACTATGTTTTGGTCGGCTTCCAGTCTAACCAGAAGCAGCTGAATACTAGTATTTTTCATGCAGTGACTGCCTATCTGACCTCCACAACCCAGTTAGTACAAGGAAATGCGATACTCCTTGGTTCCTCAACGTTCATAATTACATTAATCACAGCGAAATCTATCATCGAGTTAAACGTCGCATTTATATCAAGAACAAAGATAACTCAGTATCTTAGTTGTTATCAAAAAAGGTTCAAGTTCAAGTTACATAATAATTACAACTTTAATAAACTTTAGTCTTTGATAACAGCTTCATTATATTAATCAATAGGCATTTTATTTAAATTTTATCTTGATAGCCTCATACGTAACATCACGCCTGTAATCTTCGAAAGGTTAGGTAGAGATAAACCCCAATAGTACACCCACATTTCACCAGATTTAAGTCTCTTAAAGTCGCACGGGACCAATGTGGCAATGTGGTCAATGTGGCGACACTTGGGGGAGGCCTATGTCCAGCAGTGGACGTCTTTCGGCTGAAATGATGATGATGATGATGATGAAGTCTCTTAAAGCAGGGAGCACAAATCCAGACTCCGTGGCTGCTACTGAGAAATACCTGATGGAAAAACTCAATAACATTTAGCCCGACCCGGGAATCGAACCCGGGACCAGCCCAACAGTCTCTTACGACCACTAGACCAACGAGACAGTTCTATTTATATCAAGCCAGAAAGTAGTCTTTTCCTTTGTTTGTTCGATAGCAAATCTAAAATTCAATTAGGTTAACTTAGATTTATCGCAACCGCACAAAGGTAGCTTCCACAAAGTTAACTCGGAATTTAATTTAAGACATTGTTTCTGGAATATTCCATTTAGTTTGGAATATTACCTTTGCTTTATCCTTCTATTTCAGTACAAGTAAGATTTGTTTTAGTATTTCCTGAAACACAGGGTGGACCGTGGAAGGTACACGGTATCTAAAGCGGTTACCACGTATTCAGCATATAGGGTGACTGGCAATTAGTGACCGATACTTAAACACGTGATTGTATTCATAATAAAAAACAACTTTCCCAAAGAATATTTTTTTAATACTCATTCTCTTTTATCACAATAACACAACAGCTTCAGCCGTATAAAACGCGCGCGCGAGCCGCCTTTGACCTATCAGCTGTTAGCCGCGTGACGTCGTTCTGTCTCATTACTATCGTACCGTGTAACAGTGGGTAGACAGAGCACCCGCGCGGCTCGCAAGCCCGCTCCGTAAGTTTTATTGTGATAAAAATGAATGAGTTTAAAAAAAATTTTCTTTGGGAAAGTTGTTTGTAATCATGAGTACAATCACGTGCTTAAGTATCGGTCACTAACATACAGAAATTTTTCGTCAGTCATAAAAAAAAAACAGCTGTTCCCTACAAAACTGCTATACCTACACGGTCAAAATGTATGGAGAACTTGTTGTTTTTTTAAATTACCGAAATATTGCTATGTAGGGGTTCAGAATGATGTACTGAAAATCAAAATCAAAATCAAAATCAAAGCATTTATTTCAAATAGGCCAGTTACAGGCACTTTTGAATTGTCGAAACAAAGACAACAATGAAAAAAATAGCTACAGTCCCAGTCACAAGGCATAAAAACTGTGAAAGTACTGTAGTTGCCCATTCCCTAACGTAGATCTCTATGGAGAAGAACGGGCAAGAAACTCCATGGACACTCTTTTTTAAATCATAATACTTTTACAATAACTTGGTTACATCATTTATGTTGAGATGGTACATTATGTGAGAACGATGTAGCAAGATGTGTACTTTGAATACGTGGTAACCGTTTTAGCAGTCCGTGTGCCTTCCATCTTGTATAAATAATCTGTTGGAAAGTTTATAAGATAGAGGTTAGAATTGGTGAATTATCAAAAACCTATGTTTACAATGTGGTGTATAAATATTATTGTAGGTACACAAACTTTAATCTACCCAATTCTACATCATAAAAACTGTAAAACGATATCAGCATATGTTTGAACAACATCTTATATATTTTACCTACTCATAAACTACGAAAAAAGAGCATTAACCGCCACACTGGGTCGTCATGTAATAACAAGTTTATGCAGCCAATGACCAAATTGGTCTTTTTTCAAAGAGGTTTTACATCAGTAACCCGATGCTTATAAAACAGGTTCTGTAACATCTTGAGCTCAATACTTTAAATAATATCTCTCCCTTTTTTCAAATGTTTTTCAGTCCCACATTATAAGGTTATTCGTATTAAATTTATCTTCACAACATATCCATGTCGAAAACCACACAGATATGTTCAAGGTGTAAACGGACCCTTCACGAAGCCATCGACCAAGCATTATGTACATCAAACTCAAGTAACTTTACGCAAAAATTACTACTGGGAAGCGCCTTTTTTTTGGGGTAAAAAAACACGTTTTACGGTAGGACTCAATGTAACGTACTCAAAACATTGTGCTGATAGATGGATTGAATAGTACAGGAGTCGTGGAGGTGTTTAATGTAAAAATCTCATATTAAAAACATGAATTAAAAAAAAAAAACTTGTGGAACTTTGACCCCCAATATCTCCGTAATTAGAAGGTTGACGGGGAGAACAAGTGCCTTTCGGCTTCGTTAAGGGTCTTGTTACACCCTTTCTATCTTTTTTTACAACAAAATTCTCTCTTCTTTCAGCTCCGCTACTACTCCAATTGCCAGCGCTTCAAGACTTTGATGGCCGAAGCCAAGGAATACTCATTAACCGAAGATTTCGCGCCCTACATGGACCTCATTCCTCTGCTGAAGAACAAGACTGGGGTGGACTTCACTGAGAATCCTCTGATGTTTCAATCGCTATACGATTTGTATAGGAGTACGGTGAGTTGGCTTTCCTTCTTTGATTCTTCTATAAAAGTTTTTTTACGCTCGTTGATCTTGCTGACATGTTGAAAAGGACACACCTATTACTATGTTGGTAGCATTTACTTGCATCGATTGTCCAATATAAGTTTAACATCAATCTTGAAACTACACACGTCAGCTCCAAATTTCGTCAGAAATATCATACAAATATTAAATATTAATTGTTCAAACAATACGAAATAAGCTTACGAATTCTTTTGACATTTACACAGCTGCAATATTACACTAATCACATATTGTAAGAAAAGCCAAATATCAAACTCTGACGCATATTGCTCGAAACTACGTTATTCCGCACATCAGTGGTAATATGATCAGCTGCCTTCAAACGCCAGCACATCAAGCTTCCCGAAACTATCAAATTTTCACAACAATCATCCTTGAACCTAATGCTTTAGTGATAAAGTTGAAAATCTATTAAAGTTTGACAGATTGTAGTAGTTTGATGCGCTGGCGTCTGTATCTACTACGCCAGCCAACTCAAAATCAAACGTTTACCAGCACGCGTAGCATGACCACCGTAGAAACGGGTTCTGTCGACGGAAAAATCGACAAAATGACAGATGAACAAAAGAAATCTGTTTGTGTTGCCACCAACGCTACACTAATAAAGCATTTTATAAACACTAGAAACGGAATATTTGCCATACCACCAACTGACGTTTATCCGTGATCATGGTGCTTGCAACAGCGCCGAAATATCCGGGAACTCAAAACAATAAGTAAACATGGTAAATATCCCGTTTCTAGTGTTAGGTGATGATAATGTTATCGACCATGATAGTTTAAAAACTTATATTTTATAAACATTACCTACCTGTACGTAATTTTTTTAAGAGCGACAATTCACTCTTAAAAAAATTACGTACAAGGCTACCCAATGGTAGCCAATCTTTATACGAAAGAATCTAAAATCGCGTACAGGCCACAAGAACTGCTAGTCGTCCAGTATATACCAGATATTACCAATATTTAATTAACTTTCCTTTTCTTTGCAGATCGCACTTGGTCTAGATATTCCTGAATGGGCTAAGCCTTTGCTGCCTAGGCTGGCTGAAGCTGGTAGACTGGCTTACAGGCTGTACTTCAGAAATGATGAAATGAAGAAGATTGGTGGTGGTAAGTTTCAAAATGATATTTTTGTGTACTAGGTACTCTTGACTTCCCTCCAATTCTTATATAAATTGAAAATGTTTAGTAAATTCAGCTGCACTTAGTGAAAAATCGTCTACGGGTGAACAAATACCTAGAAAAATCTAATTAGACTCAAAAACTGGTGGTTTTAATTTTTGACCGATCCTTCCAGGGTACAGTTAACTGAAGGCCTAGAAAAAGGGTAATACTACCAGCAATAACGATCACGGTAATGTCAGACATAGTATTAAATACCGCTGACTAAGCTGTCAGGTACCGTTCAGAAAGTCACACCAGTCAGACCGCCTTCCGTCAGTTAAATACTAAATTATAACAACCAAGCCTTAACCAACTACTTCACCTAAAACTGAATGCTTCCCATCCCCAGGTGTTCTCTTAAACATGTTCATCGAAGCTGGCAACGACTTCATCGCCGGGAAGCCAGTATCCCAGCCTCTCCGCCTGTTCTCTTCTCACGACTTCAACATCGGATCCCTGATGGAAGTGGCCAACGTGCAGAATGACCAGACCATTCCTGAGTATGGATCTGTCTTCGCGCTGGAGCTGTATAGGTCTAGGAATACGGGAGCTTTTAGTGTGCTGGTGAGTTGAGAAGTAATATCAATTTATTTTGTAGTCTTCTGTGGGAGAAAGAACGGTTCTCGTAGAGGAATAAGCTACTTGCAGCGTTTGGGGACATCTAGAGTTTTGTGACTGCATTGGTAGGATTTAAATCCAGGTTTACCATTCGTATAATTTAATTGTCCTCTAACGCAGTAAGTTTGTCGTTGAAATACATCGAAAGATCATGACGAAATAACAAATCAATTTAAATCTTCTTTTGTGAAGTAAAACCCCTGTAGTAGGTAAGCAATTCCTGGAAAATACTTGTCCAAAAAGCCATTAAATCGACCATTTCAGTTCAGTCAGTCATTATCAGTTTCTACTACAGAAACTAAGGATGCAGTGTTGTGGTTGCTGGTCTCACAGATAAAGATCCCGATACAACCTGAAACGTTTTAAGATGTCTTGCAAATATAAGGCGATTCTCCCACTGCACCGCGCTCCGTCGCGTAGCGCGGGGCCGCAGATTTTAACACTGTACGCCGGACGCGTGCCGACGCGTTATCAGTGTGTTGTCCTAGGCGGGTTTTCTATACAAATTCAGATACTTTCTTACAATGTAAAAATGTGCGCTACGCGACGGAGCGCGGTGCAGTGGGAGAATCGCCTTATATGTGGCAACGTATCGACGATGTTCTAACTTTCCTTGATCAAATCAATCGCTTTCTTTTTTGTCTCTCTCTATCGTACTGTTCACAAGCTCTAATTTGTATTATTTCTTTCTTTTCAGCCTGTCTACCTCCCAAAAGCAGGCGAGTCGTCCGCCAAATTTCTGAGGATCAAGAACTGCGACAATTCTTGTCACTGCAGCTTCACCAAGTTCAAGGAGATGACTAAAGAGTTCCTATTGCCTGAAGCGGAGTTCTACCCACTGTGTGGCATTAAAACTGAGTTATAGTTTACGAAAAAGTATTAGAATGTATTTATGTGAATGCTGATGTCGATTTCGTATTGAGAATAATTATTGCTATTGTGTAAAAGTTTGTTAAAAATTGGCCTGTAATACCGTAGAGATTACAAGGTGTTGTTTAAATTGGACCTGGAAAGGCGCCATTGTACTCCTAATTATAAACAACTTTACTTTACGAAGTAACCTGAAATCGCTGCCCCATACATTTTATGTTCGAATAACTCGACAAAATGTAGGGAACTGCAATTTTTTTAAACCTCAGAGTTTCTCAAGAAATTGTATTTTCTCGATTTTTCAAGCACACAATAAAGTGAGAAATAATCGAAATCAAAACGACATCAGGTCTATAGCTTAAGTTAACATTAAGTTATTATATCAGGATGTTACTTAATTACCAGAGGATTGTTAATTAAAGCTTTGTATTCACTAAGGAACAAAAAGCTCCGCAATGTGACTAAATAAAATCCACTAAAGTGAATACTCCGCTTATCCCCAGTTTCTGGAAGCCTTTTGAATATATACAGGGTGACTGGTAATTAGTGACCGATACTTAAGCACGTGATTGTACTCATGGTCACAAACAACTTTCACAAAGAAACATTTTTTTATACTCGTTCACTTTATTCCAAAAACACAACAGCCGTATGAAATTCGCGCTCGCGCCCGCCTGTGATCTATCAACTGTTAGCCGCGTGACGCCGTTCTGTCTCCCACTGTGCTCTGCCAACCCACTGTTGCACGATAGTAATGAGACAGAACGGTGTCACGTGGTTAACAGCTAATAGGTCAAAGGCGCGCACGAACGCGAATGTCATACGGCTGTTGTGTTATTGGGATAAAAGTGAACGAGTAGGTGTAAAACAAAATTGTTTCTTTGGGAAAGTTGTTTGTTATCATGAGTAAAAAAATCACGTGTTTAGGTATTGGTTATTAATTACCAGTCACCCTATGTAATCTTTTGTCAAATCTCATGTCAAGTAATTTCGTTGACATAACATCACATCACTCCTGTAATCCTCGAAAGGTTAGGCAGAGGTGTATCTAATAGAACACCCACATTTCGCCAGGTATGTTTAAGACCCTTGTAATAGGGGACGAGCTTATTGCCACCAACCCGGCACAAATTCAGACTCGGTGGCTGCTACTGAGAAATTCCTACTGGAAAATCCTAATAACACTGCCCGTCCTGGGAATCGAACTCAGGATCTCATGCTCAGCAGTTGCGCTTGCGACCACTAGACCACGAGGCAGTCAGTTAATTTCATTGACTATATTAGTACACTAATTTCTGCCCGGGTTTCGGGTTAGGACTAGGATAAAAAGTATCCTGTTTGTTAATCCAGCTTATAAACTATCTGTGTATAAATTTCATCCAAATCTATTCAGCGGTTTTTGATTGACAGAGTAACAAACATCCTCACAAATTTTCGAATTTATATAGTTGTAAGATAGGTTGTTAGAAGTAAGATTTTTTCAATCAGCTAAAGTGAGATTTGAGAGCAGATTTACTAATAATAGATTTGAGTAAGCTTCCAGAAACTGGGTGTCAATGTTCTGTTTTGGTTGGATCTGTATGCAACTCGTCGAGAGTAGGGGCCATCCATAAATTACGTCACACGATAAGAGGGGGACAAGGGGACAAGGGGTGGTCTAAGTATTAAAACACGAAAATTGCGAAACTTAAAAGTATTTTCAACATGTAAAATTCATTAAATATATGACGTCACACTAGTGAGGGGAGTCTCACAAATGTGACCAGGTGTAAAAAGCACGGGGTAAAAAATCATGAAATTCCTGCGACGTAATTTATGGATGGCTCCCTACTCCTGTATGGGAGTGTAAACTTTGATCTGTAATTTAATTTATACCTACTTTTATTTAAACACCCTTGCAACGATGCGAGATATTGTTAATTTTATTGCGTTGTTGTTTTTATTGAGCTTCTAAGGCTTCATTTACACATTTCCAGCCTGTAAAATCGACATAACGTAGAAGATACACTTTCTCTGTAGATGATTTATATTTATAAGGCTGGTCACGTGTGCGCACGATGACCAATCAAGTCATACAAAACCAATTTATGCTCTCATTGTACTGGAAATCTATACAAAGCGAAGCCATGCTATACTGGAAATGTATAGCTTGATTTGTTGCCGTGTGTACCTAGATAAATGTGTCTTTACATCTAGTTCGGCCTAGGAACTCCTACTTTGCACAAAAAACTAAAAATGTAAGAAAGTTAAAGGTGTAAAAATATTAATTTTCACCGTGTTTTATTTACTGCACTATGTAAAAATATTTTTTTACACCAAGAAGTGTAATAGTGTTACGTTATTTTCGTTACTTCCCTTTTATTAGCTCAAATATTTAAAATAAAATACCTTTTAATTTTATTTCTTAAGTAATTGTTTTTTTACTAAGGAAAATTTAAAGACAACAAATATTGTAATATATGAGTAGTTTACTGTAACAATACAATAATTATGTACAATTGGTAACTTTAAAAAGCCCTTGAACAAACAACCTCATAAGATGGCGACAAGGCACTCTAGCGACGTTCCCCCAAACTTTTAAAAACTATGTGTGCTTCAAGTAAATAGTTTTGTTACCAAGAGATGGCGCTTTTATAAAATCTTGAAACTACTTCAAAGTAGAGTAGAACAACTGTCTGAAACGGGTCTGCATTTCTGTAAGCTCCCTTTGCAGGGGTAGCGTGAAGTTAAAATAATTTTGTCTGTGATATTAACGAGTAACAGAATATTCGTACAAAATAAATACTTTTATGCACAGAGTGTGTTGTTCATTTCTTGCACATCAAGCTGCCCGAACTTGAACCTAATGCTTTAACTATAAAGTTGAAAATCTATTAAAGAAATTGGATAGATTATAGTAGCTTGATATGCTGTGTATGTAATGTTTGCAAGTACCTACCTAATTCATTTAGTGGTCGTCCACCACCACACTGGTAAATTGGTGACTAGTCATCATGGATGAAAGTACATTCCCTCAAACGCAAACGACCGGGATTTCCATAATAGTTAGGCACCAACTCCAGTTAGTCTTGGCAGGACAGGTACCAAATACCCAGAGATTCAATACATACCTACTGTCTTAGTCTTATGAATTTCTTATAGTACCTATTACAACAATTAACAAAATAGGAGTCTACTTACGTCATATCAGTTATTGATAAATCTCGCAAACATGAATCTATGCTGGTATTCTCTAACACCAGGCAACACTTATAATTAACTAGCTGTTGCCCGCGACCTCCGTCCGCGTGAAATTTTATAGCCTATATATAACCTTCCTGGATAAATGGGCTATCTAACACTAAAAGCATTTTTCAAATCGAACCAGTAGTTCCTGAGATTAGCGCGTTCAACCAAACAAACTAACTCTTCAGCTTTATAATATATGTATAGATGAGTAATGCCTACAAATTACACAATAGTGCAATTTGTAGGCATTCATTTAGGATTCGTGTGCGACAAGGAGTATTTTGTACGGCTCATGTGGATCGCCATAGCGCAAAAAGAATTCTAGCTCCCTCTTGTCAACCCACTCAGCCAGCTTAACTCTAAGCAGACTTAAAGTGAATTCGTAAACAATAAACAAAGGCGTGTCTCAAGTTTCACTGAGAGCTGTATAATTCCTTCAAATTAAAAATTCTCCGTACTTCAGCTGTTGAGCTGGGAAGGTGCTTTTAGCTCCTTACTCGAGCACAGATTAGGGTACAGTGCGAAAATATTTTGTGAGCTGTATCTTTATAGTGAGCTGACTTACAAAATTTGGTTTTTGTTTGTTCAAATAAATGAGCTCGAGGAGCTCATGGCTATTTAAGGTCTAACTATTCATACACGAAATATTTTAAGAGTAACTTCTATAAGTCGTAAAAGCGCCAAAGCAACGAAAAAACAATATCTGAGTGTTTTTTTTACGAAATTATTATAATCCTAAAAATTTTTGAGACTTTTTGCATAATAAAAGGAGCTAGTATTTATTTTGTGGGTCAAGTAATTTTATATTATTTATTTTTTATAAAAATATACTCAGATAAAAAAAAAATCCCTTGAATTGGCTTCGTTATAGCCGTTAGATGATTCCCCGAAAATATTTCGTGTATGAATAGTTAGACCTTATATAATAACAGCCGCAAGGGTCGATTTTTGAGATAAGCATTGCTTGCCAAGATCGGTCCGTGGATGGGTGAACATCCATTGCATACCGAGTTTCCTCTGTGCCTCGGAAAGCACGTAACGTTAGCCCGGTTCCTAGTGTCATTTGTAGATCTTTGGCAGTCGTTACGGGTAGTCAGTGGCCCGAAAGTCTGACAAGCAGTCTAACCAAGGGGTACCGTATTATTGACAATCCCCCAAAACGCCTAACCTTCGTCACTTCCTAGTGCTGTATGAAGTAGTGGAACAAATTCTCTAGTAACACATCTGATCATTAGGTTAAAAACCTTTCTCTAACAACATATATGAAGTTCCTTATTTTCTTCTAATGAATCGAAATTGGCTATAACATGAAAATTAACGGTCACTTGGTTCATCTTCGTCGAAAAAGTATCCCTACCCTCGCTCTGTTCGTAATCGGGCTCTCCGGCAAGGAAAACGGCCCCATGCATGTCAATATGAAAAAGGTTTTCAGAAAGTAAGTAATACAAGAACACATTTCTGGGCTAAATTACCTTCGTATCTATTTAATAACAAAGCTGTGACGAGGGTGTTACCATTTAGCATCTCATATTTTGTTACCCGGACGAAATGCGCCGAAATTAGGACTCGCCCGTTCAAATAACCACGACTCACAATTTTGGGTTTTGTAGCAGCCCTTCCGAAGTGTAAACACCTGCTGTTCTGTAGGTAAGTCATTCTACATTTTTAGTGTTAATATTCTTGACTTTGGAACATTTTATTGCAGAAAGTAATATTGCCAAGGCTGACTCGCAAAGTTGCTAGCTGTTACTGAAACCCTGATAATATAATGCAGCTGAATACCAGTATTTTATATAAAAAGACTGCTTATTTGACCTCCACAATTCACCCAGTTACTAGATAACACGATATCCTTGGAAAGACTGGTGGTGGAGAACAGCTATCGCACTGGTCGAAGAATTTGCCAATCAGCAAATTTAACTAAGACCTCAGCATAATCATAATCAGCCTCTCTGTGTGGGTGAGTGGGCCTTTATCCACGACGCGGGTCCAGCTTATGTTGGAACGTGTCACAGTCACATGCCGGTTTAATCACTCCACCATTTTGAGAGCAGTGCTGATCAAAATAGCACTGCCAGCCCGGGTCAAAACTTACGACCCACAACTTGTACCTTGCTTTTGTTTCCAGTAGGCTATCAGCTATAACAAGAATCTGTAAACAGTAAAGGTAAGGTTTTTAAACATTCACATTAGGAGTAGAGGTAACTTTACAGATTACATGTACCTATTTATAAATTTAATACATACCTAGGTAGGTACACAGTAGTACACACGTTTGCTTTCGTCTCGTGACAAATGTACCAGTGGAGCTCAAAGAATCTCCCGATTGATCCTTAGGCTTTAAGGTAGAGGACATGTTAAAATCTATTAGAACAATGACTGAATTTTTCCTTAAGAGCATTACATTGCTCGATGACCTTGATGATTTGATCCCTGTACTGGTTTTTGTTGACTTGCCCCGCACATTTCGCAAAATTTCGGTTTTTATTTATTATTTAAAAATATTAAAAGAAATAACAGAAAAAAAACAATACAGATTGTTAAGTATATCATTACGTATTTGTTGTTACAAAATTCATGCCGATCTATTCAGCCGTTACAGAGATAATTTACAATTAAGGTTGAAAAAGGACCTATTTTCTACGATTAACCAAAAAAAATTGAGAAAGTTTATTAAAATTTTAAACAATACAATTTATTTGTGATGAACTTAACTATAACATACTTTTTATACACGGAAAACGCACGGAGGGATTCATCAACAAATTTCTTTGAACATACGCTGTTTTTGGGATTTGAGCCATGTAATGCCCTTAACAGAAACCTAAACAAATACGTGATAGTGTCGGCTTCCACTCTAACTGTGGTGCAACTGAATACCAATATTATATGCATAACAGTGAAAAATACCTAAATTTTGGTCCAAGATATTGTGAAAACGGAATAATCAGATAATAAGTTGGAGAAGTATGAAATGCCCATACGTTTCCCAGTGTGGTGAAACCCTAACATCATGAATAGGTAGGTTATACAGAAAAAAATATCAGCTGTCCCACACATTTATGTCGAGTAGGTATTAAAATTTTGTATGGGACAGCTGATATTTTTTTCGCTTTTGCGATATTGGACCCATGGAGAAAATTCTTCAGTTTGATGGTCTGCAGCATATCCTTTCATATGACTATAACCTTCCTGTTACACCCTGTATAAATAAAATACGCACGCAAAATACGCGCTTTGACGTGGAGTTGCGGACACCAGCCCGTTACACAATACAATACAATACAATACACCCTGTATAAGGGCAAGCCAAACTTTTAGGCATGTATGAAAGAACTGCCATGCCACCAAGTTCCTACGAGTTTCGACATCGAGAAACTTCCTAGTCTTGTCTAACTACTGTGGTTTACAAAAATCGCTAGTCGCTCCGCTTGATCCAATAAGACTGCCCCCTAAGCACGTCCCGAGGGTCGAATTCGACCGTAATTGTACGTAACGTCACAGGAAATGTAAATTTTTCGCATAATTTTGCTTTTGTCTTAGCTAATGTTTGCAAAAAAATTTGGATTATAAGTTTTTATTCCATTTTTATTTCCACCTTTGGCCTTTCGAGGTTTCAAATTCTTTAAATTTTTCAACCCATCTATTTCATGTTAAATAATAATTTGTTATATGAAAAGCAGAAAATTAAGTTTATCTATCAACATTGAACATGCACTAAGTTTTGTGTCCGTGCTACTAACTGTTGCGGAGTTCTCTAGTGAGCAGGCGATCCTGGCTGCAGGATCAAGTCACGTCTGTCATAAAAATGTATTGTCACCACTTCACCAGAACCAAAAATTTCAGTTCAATCTGATGGAGGGAACAGTTTGAAATTCAGTTGCAAGATTTGACCAATACACTACATAATAAGACAACTAACTAACAAGGCAAGTTCAATAAAAGTTTATAAGAAGCTTGTGTTATGATGATAAAGTACTGTTTTTTTTAAAGTTTGCTTAATCGTAAAAAATTGTTCTTCAATTTCGGCAAGAGGGACGCCCCAGTTACATGGACTATTAATAAAGATCAGACTGGAAGCGGAAAACGAAGGTCAGGGTGTTGTGGCGTGGCTTGGGGAAGATCCATGTCCAGCACTGGGCTGCCATAGGCTTGATTGATTGATTTGAGAAGTTTCTCATAAAATGCTATAAGTGTGTACGGTTCAGCAAGATTATCGCCTTCCTGCCCTTATCCCAAGCTACTTGTGGTCGGCGAACGACGTTATTATTTTCTTAAAATCTCAACTGACGTTATGCTATCATTAACTCCCTTTTCTTTCTTATCACACAATCCATACATCATTTTCTTTGGTCTTCCTCTCCGTTTCTATCCATTAAAATTAATACTCCATCACTCTTTCAGTTACACGATTCAGATACCAATAATGATAATGCACACACATTTTACATAGCAGTGATAGCCTTTTTTATTTATTTTTTTAGGATGGGAAATCATCAAATGACCCCCCCCCCCGCTCTGGGCGGAGCGGAAGGGAGTGTCAGACTTGTACTGACTAAAACCCATCCATGTTCCTTCTTTGCCCTTTGTGTTCCAGGGCCGCGGTATCTCTTTCGAACAGTCCCGCAGCCCTGGCAGGCATCGGCCCGTGCGGACCCCTACGTGGTTGCTGACATCTCTTTGAGGCGCGCGTGGAACACGAACGCGCCGTCGACAAGGCCTGTCGTCATAGGACGGAGCAGTGATAGCCTAGTGGTGTGACCGTCGGACTGCCAAGTCATAGGTCTCGAGTTCGAACCCAAGGCACACATCTCTGATTTTTCGGATTCATGAGCGTATTGTATAATTATCACTTGTTTCGGTGAAGGAAAACATTGTGAGGAAACCAGCATGCCCGAGAGATATTTTTTGACGACAGGTAAAGTCAAGTCAGAGGCCCGGGCGGCATAAAAACTCTGACAACAGGTTAGGCACTAACCACACGATAAAGACGAAACAATGCAGAAATTAAATGAAGGCTTATGAAAGTCACAAAATTTCATAACATGCACTAATAGTGCCAAGATTACAAAACTGCAAACGCATCCCTTACGCAACAGGGCCAATAATGCCATCTTGGAACTATTGAAGCTGAAATGGCACTTTCCAGCAATCTTTATGGATTTTCTCTTCCATGACTACTTTCAGTGTAGTGGTCTAGATTTTTATGTGTTATTCTGAAAAGACTTGAGCCCTCGTTTGGATGGGTTATTTTATTTTATTGGGCCATTTGAATAAGGCTTCTCTTTGCGTCTCAAGTTCTTGTATAAAGGATTTTGCAGTTTCTTATTACTAGTCCTCAGCAATGGACTGTTTGAGGAAATATATCTGTAAACCAGTGGCAGTCTTTTATTTGTCCAACTTGGGAGCTAACCAATCTTAGTTGAAAGTGGAGAAACTGTCAGGCATAATCATCATCAGCTCTAAATCGATTGCGTTCCCAAGTAGGCCGCTGCAAAATTAATCTGGCAAAATGGGGTACCTATTATTGGTCCCTCCAACATCGAGTGCGAGTGCGGCACTCCGGATCAAACTATGGGACCTGCTGGAGTGACCTAGGAGTCCGTTTACCTGCACTCTTGACGACCTGAATAGCGCCTCTGCCGCTGCAATAAACGTGGCCACCTACTGGGGCCAATTCTTGTAATATAGAAGGAACATCGATACGATAAGAAGAAGAATTCCCCGTTTTCAATTTATTTGGGGCTAGAATAGCGTAGGAAGTGGTGACTGCTGAGATGACAACTACCTATGTTATCGAACACCTCTTTACTCAAAACTGTGACGAAA
Source organism: Noctua fimbriata (assembly GCA_905163415.1). NCBI lineage: Eukaryota > Metazoa > Arthropoda > Insecta > Lepidoptera > Noctuidae > Noctua > Noctua fimbriata. The sequence continues at coordinate 16,863,529 of LR990929.1, forward strand.
ATACCTACAATTTAAGAACATCTCCCTCACAAGATTTTCCTTTACCGCAAAATGATACAATCTAATTATTAGGCTTGTACAGTACTGTACGTAATTAAAATCTAATAATTTGGTTAACAACGTAACAAACAGTAATTAATGAACAATAACACCCAAGTAGACATCTCGCGCATCCCTATAGAACGCTTTTAATTAAATGCTCTCAATATCTAATGAAAAGCCATTTACAAGTGAAGTATTTATAGCTACATTATTAACTCTTTGGTACTGTGTGAAATGTTATATTGTTGAAATGGATGTGAACATTAAATAAGTAAATGTCTCAATAGTTCCTACATTGACTGCTGAGCATGAGGTCCTGGATTCGAATCCCGGGTCGGACAAAGTGTTATTGGGGTTTTCGATCAGGAATTTCTCAGTAACTTAGCATAGCTTCACGGAGTTTGGATGTGTGCCCGGTTGATTTCAATAGGCTCACCCCCTATTACATAGGATTTAAATATAACTGGCGAAATGTGGGTGTACTATTTAGGTAGTACACCTCTGCCTAACCCTTCGGGGATTACAGGCGTCAGGTTATGTTATTTATTTGCATAATATCTCAAGTTGTCACGATTAACTTATCTATACTTCAAAACTTATATGTATTTTAAATAGGTAAAGTTTGTATGTTTGAATGTAGGAAATAATCTCCAGAACTACTCATTCTCTTACTGATGGAAAGCTATACTATTACTAATTGTTACAGGATGTGTTTCTTCGACGCAGGCGAAGTCACGCACAGAAGAAACCTATTGACCTATATAAAGTAAAACAGACCTCAATTCTATGAGTGATGTATGTAGTTAAAATAAAATTAATCAGACGGAACGGACGAATTTTTATAGTATCCAGTCCAGCATTAATCGACTACCAAGTCTGAAAACTGAAAAGGAAGGTGTATTCCCGTTGGCCCCACCGCCCGTGTCCTCACTGGTGGGGCTAGCGGAAATAGATTAAAATAATTAAAAATTGTTCCCGTTGGCCCCACCGTATTTTTTGAGTAATAAAATACTACTCAAAGCACTTATTTCAAAAAACACAATCGCATGATCCTCTCTAGGTTTTGACCGTAGTTTAGGATCTTTGATGAAAATTTTAAATAATATTAAACAAACAAGCATACATTACGGACTTTTTGGGTAATATCTACAGACCGTAGATATTACCAAAACAACGATTTGAACTTAGGTATCACTTGACGAAGCACAACGCCGAAAATAATAAACCACTCAACGCTACGCCGATGACCGTAATATTGCTATACCGATTCAGTCAGGCGTTCACGATTATTATGCTGTTTGAGACGAATTTAAATCTAGAATCGATATTCTTTCTGGAACAGTCGTTAGACGAGTACTTATATTATTTTCTTCACGTTTTCTAGAAAAATCCAGTATTTATAGTGGTTTGTCGATAGCGTAGGCGGTTGGGTAAGTAGGTAGAACTTGCTTATTAACCAACCAAAAAAATATATTAAATTTAAATTAAATCCCTTCGGTTGTAGGATAACGATTTTAGAGCTTAGGGAATAAGGAATTGGTTGAGGATTTTCACGAGCATTAAGCGTAGGTACTACTTGGTTACGTGACGGAGGAATGTGGGAAGACAACCAACTAGCTGGACGTCGAAGGAACTGGATAGAAATGACACAAAACCGCCAAAAGTGGAGAGATTTGGAAGAGACCTACACTCAGTACCTATTTGGTGGCCAAAGGTTGAAGAAGAGAGAGAGACTGCTTTGTTTCCAACGCTGGACTCGGCACCGAGAGTTTAAAATCCAACAGTGTGATAATATTTAGGTGAAACTTAGTTTTAGGAAGATCTACATATAAAGAAACAAATAAAAAAGTGTACTTACCGTTACAGCAGTTTCCAGACACATAACTTCTAGATAACCTAAAAGTCGGCCTAAGTTTAACTTGACCTGTAGGTACCTAACCTACCGACCGGGCAACCAGACTAATGACTCAGTCAACGTGATGTGAAGTTACTGTAATTAATGTTTTAGCAAATTGTCTAGAGAAACAATAACTAAAGTTTTTCGTAAGTAGGTGCCTATGGATATTCGGAATCGCAAATGTAATTCCTTGCTTCTGTGGTAACATTACAGTCACTGCAAATTGACGCAGACACATTGAGTTTTTTTTCCGAACAATCAATTACTACGTGACAGTCAACACGATGTGGTAGGTAGGTACCTAGGTACCTACTTCAATCTCGTCTTTACTTTTGTTTTTACTTTTCATTCATCATTGAATATTCCGCATAAAGAAGACGATCTCTTCAAAACCAGCACAAAATCATCATCATCATTCTCTTGCCCTTATCCCAATTCATTTGGGGTCGGCGCAGCATGTCTTCTTCTTCCATACTTGTCTATTACTCAAAACCAGCACAAAATATCAGTGCCAAAAATAAAACGTCATTTAATACATTTGTGAATTCAATTTTAAATCTTCTCTCGGTACATAAATCACTTTTTCTCATTCTCAAAATGGCGGAAACGGGCTACCCCGTACGAGACGCGAATTTAAAGTCTTGTTTTACATTTTGTCGCCGGATTTAGGGTTCCGTGGTTAACAATAAGGAACCCTTGTTGGCTTTTCGTGTTCGTCCTTCTGTCCGTATTAGACATCGCCTTACCCTTTTGTGAGTGGGTTAGAAATTAGAATTAGAACATATTTAAAAACGCCGTACCTACCTTCACAAAATTCAGAAATATGAGTGGTCATATTTTTATAGGTGAGATACAGACTATCAAACTGACTGTTTTATTAATGAAACTCTTGTAATAAAGTTATAAAATTTAATAATAAATCAAGGCACAATTCAACAAACTTCTTTTCCTCGTGTCATGGGAAAGTCAAGCCGCAGAAGGCGGGCTGTCAAACTTACATGTTTATATTTTTTATATCTGACACAATGGCAATTAGCCATTACAACACTGACTTTCTCCATTGCACTAACACCGTAATCACGAAAAAAAAAAAAATCAGCTGCCCCACACAGTTAGCTGCACATAATGTATTGAGCAAATGGATCTATGAATCCTACGTTTACCCCTTGTCAAATATACTTATCACAGGGACTTACCACATATTTTTGACGATGGCAATCATCAATCACGTCATCAATTTCCTTGATGACGTGGGAATGTAGCTTGTAAGGTAATAAAACAGTTTTATAGCGCGTAAGTTAGAAGTTTTGACTTCATGAGACGGTATACATTACACCGTGTTTTGTGGACTTATCGATTACTATTGAATTGTAAGGGCTGAAGAATCATGTGGTATTTCAATGGCACCCCTCTGAATTTGTAAGAGGTGATAATGAACAGTCCGTATTGACATTCATACCTATGTGGAGAAGTTATCTCCCTGCATCAAATATAATAATTGTGTAGTGCTTTGCAGAAAAAACTAGTGATGTGCAACCTTGATTACTACCAAAACCGCAAACAATCATAAAATTAAGTATCGAGAGTAATGTAAAAAAAGTGTTTGAACAATTTGGATTTTTAATTATTTTGACACGTGTCAAAATTACTTATTCAAATCTAATCAGGACCACATCTTTGCAAACTATTTGTGATGTATGTTTATTAAAATGATAACAGGTAAGGTTATTTGTTTTTCCTCACCCTTCTCCTAAGTATGTATAACGGTTTATAAATTACAGCAACCAGACCCAGAACCATATATTTCAGCTAGTCTAGAGATTCATAGAATTAGTTATCGGAAGTCTCACCCTTTCAGGTATTTATTTGCGTAAGCTCCAAATCAAACATGGCTGACTAATTACGGTCTGCAACGTTGTGACATGTGTTATCTGTTTAGCCGTTGCCATACGGTAGATAGGCATCTCTCAGAATTCACACAAATATCTTAGAATTTGTCTAACTGAGTAAATAGCAGCATGGTGGTTTTAGGTTCCAAAACCGATGTTTACGAGCCTCAAAACCGATTTTAGCCAGAAAACCGAAATAAAACTGTAGGGATATGGAATCTTTTTCTGTTAGGCGCCAAGTTTGAGTCAAGTTATATATATTGACCTGAATAGCGCATAGTTTAAAAAGTTTTGATGTACCGTTAGTCATTCAAGGGGTTTCTCAAATTGTGGTACAAGTACAACCCTTGAAGGGTCTGCATATTATTCATCGCAAGATTTTCGCAATTGTGACACACCATAATTTAAAAAAAAACATGAATACTTTTATAGCAAAATACTGAAGATTTAAGATGGAGAAATCCTGCACACAGCATCCACAATACTATACTGTACTAATTACCTACAATTATTATATGTTAGTACATAAACAAATGCGTTCGTGCAGTATGCATGATCCAAAACACTGACAGTTGCAAACCTTTTTTTATTAATCTAAAATTATTAACACTCCCGTCCCTTTACATTTATGAAGTTGCCATATTTATCAAAAATAACCCTAACCAATTCGAAACAGTATCCTCTAAACGCCACCAAGGTGCACTGAAGTCAAAATCCCATCAAACAGCCCTTTACTCAAAAAGTTTCCTAGGAATGGCGCCAAAAATATTCAATAAACTACCTAAGTCAATAAAAGCATCAAGAGATTCCAATATGTTCAAAAAAACACTCCATAACTTCTTAATTCACAAAGCATATTATTCTATAAATGAATACCTTGAAGAAAAATGACTGTTTTTTTATATTTTATATTTTTATTACTTTTATTAGCTTTAGTTCATAAGATTATTATTATTACAACTCAATAATTTAGTTGTTTACTCACTTTGTATTGTTTATTTGTTTTTGTTTAACGTATATTTTATTAAAGATTTAATATTAGGTAATTAGCTGTAATAACAGTACCTAGTTTTAGTTTTTATTTAAGTTTCAGTTTTTATACATACCTATAAAAACTACCTGCACGACTAAATGTGTAGACATTATTTGTACGCCTTTGCAAGGCAGCACATAGTGAGACATAACTTTTCTTTTATAACACCGTGTACTACTTACTTTTACCTATGTGTCACAAATAAACATATTTGAATTTGAATTTGAATAATAATATGTATAATACCAAATAAATCAAGTAATGAACATCAATTGCCCATCCTTCAAGCCGCACATAACATTAATAGTACGAATTAATTATCGTTAATTGCAATCAACGGCCCAGTAGCTGCTTTGAATGTTCAGCATATTATATCTAGGTTGATGATGACATAAAGAACTTCCAGGTGTATTTAATTTAATGAGTTTAATATTTCTTAACAAATAATTTACGGTGAATTTCACCAATTCAAGTGCTGTCATTATTGCAATGAAATAGTGGCGTGATCCACTGATCGCGTTCAGTTCCGATAGTGAAATTCGCTCAAAGTGATATGATGAAGGTGTTCAGGTCTGTGGTGTGCTTGGATGCTAAAGTAAGACATAGTGTTAAATTGGTCTAATCAGTCACATCTGATGAGCTGAGTTTTTTTGCGTTCACATACATAGGAACAATTAATTGTTCAACTAATTGTTTGTTTGTCAATACATTGTCTAATTGTTTCTTCTTTCCATAAACTCGTTTTGAATGCTAAATGGTGATTAGGACACTAGTTGTTTTCATTCACACGTATACATCTCACACCCTTTGTGATTAATACCGCAATGATTCTTTAAAATAACGTGTCAGCATTTTCTCTGTATTTAAATGACCGGAAAAACATTTCCAGCTACTCAGCTGCCCGTAAAAGATCTGACGAGGAACTAACGGTTGTAACCATTTGAAGTTGTCTGTCTAAATTATCCTAATAGAAGGCGTTTAGTAAACCTGCTTCCAGGCAGACGATTGGTGACCTTAAGGGTCAGCTCTAAGTGGCCCTAAGGTTAACACTTGCCTTTCTGGGTATCGTTGGTATGATATTTAACATGGAATGAAAGACGAAGGGACGTCTGTCAAACATAATTGTGAGTGTATTTCAATATACAAGTCTAGCTAAAGTCAATCATAAAGGCACTTTAAACCTTGATTATAGAAGCTAATTTGAGTTTGATCATATAACTTGCTTTTGCTCCTATTACCATTTACTTTGTGATACATGAAAGGACTTGCCTTTCATGTATCACAAAGTGCCTTAGTAACCTTTTCCAAATCAAAATAGTATCTAAAACATAATGAAAACAAAACACAACCCGCTTTATATCGTATTTCGTGTAATTGGTACTATACCTATTACTCTTGACAAAGCATTTATTTGGAAATTGGGATACTGTTCGTTTACATTAAGTTTATCTCAATAAGGGAAATGCCAAAGTTCAAGTTTTCTTATTACAAAGAAATAAAGCAAAAGACGTATGTAAGGATCGAACATGGAGTGCCGTAGTTTTTTCCTATCCCCATTGGGGAAATGGTAAAAGTTTAAGTAGCTATGTAAAGAAATGAGGATTTTTCAGGCAATATTCCATCGATCCGCGAAAGACCAAGTTTTAAGAGATCAATATTCGTTCAAAACGCACTCAAACTTATTCGACTTTGTGCCAAAAGAACTAATTTAATCTTGCTTGTTTCGCTATAATTATTCTGAGCCATTCTTCACGGGGTTTATAGAATGACGGGTAAAATTTAGAAAAAAAGTTGCTAAACTTAAATTCGATTCGCAATTTTTCTTGCGTTAGGGTTGTGACTTGTGCCGAAAATATCAGCCAGTAACTTGACTCAATATGGTGTAATGAACTAATGAATGACACACTTACTGAGATATTTCTGTTGTGTTCCTCGCAAATGATGGATAAAATTCTTGATTTAATTGGGTGACATAACTCATTTTTACAGCTCGTTTGTAGATCAGGAACACAAAGTAGTGAAGGACACCTTCTTATATGTATAGGTATCAAAGTATGTTTTATCACCTCTGTAGTAGGTACGCACGATGGCCAATTAAGCTATACAAAACCAGTTTATGCGGATCTTTCATTATACGGGAAATCTATACAAAGCGGGGCTATGTTATACTGGAAATGTAAACCTTGATGTGCCGCCGTGTGTACAACGGGTCTCCAACTACATTTTTGTTATTTTGTATCGATATTTTATTATTACGGCTTTTCATTTCATTATGAAATTATCTAAATTTCAGTGATTTTCTGGATAAAAAACACAATATTAAACTAGATCAAAAGTTTTAAATTAAATAAATTGGGGTATTTACATACAATGTCATTTAAAAGTCAATAGTAAATTCCACCCTTATATTAAAAAGTTAATTTTATTGGAATAAGCGCTTTGCAATGAACATCAAAAGATAAATAAAAAAAATTAAAGCCTCTTCAAGTATTTGTAAGTAAAGTGCTAGGTCCCAGTAAACCTAGTAAAAGTTAATACTTAAAAATCTGACAACTCAGTTTGTATTAAAATACGAAAATACTCAGATAAGTTTGACGAGTGAAAATTACATAACCATAATATCATTCATTGCGGTGTAATCTGCTTAAATTCCAAAATAATTATTGTTCCTAGGAGTACCTTAACTTAAACGTGCATTAGATAAATGTATCAGCTGCCGTTCAACTTCATTATTGTACAAAAGATCACTGTTAATTTTTTATTGAAAAAAAAAACCTCGGCAAAAAACCGGTCACGCAGGTAAGTGTCCCCTCCCTAGCGCACGAAGTGAAGTTCATAACACTTTCTGTGCGCCCTGTGCAAGGCGAATTACGCGAACTTCAAGTTAAACACAGAGCGCAGCGGGCTATGCGCTCCCTGATCGTGACTTAAACAAAAACAAACCATTTATTGACGTACAAAACCGAGTTTTAACACGCACTCTACTCCGTAATTTAACAACAAAACCCAAAACAAACGTACTAACAGTGAATTGTAACGTTACAACAACTCTGCAAGTAAAGTTTTTCGAGTTTTGTTTATAGTAATCGCCGCGGCAACCTGGCCGAGTTACGGAGAGCAACAGTTTGCTAGTCGTGTACACGCGCGTCGCCTCCTTCGATTTTGTTAGGTTATACTTCTATGTCAGTCGTGCAGTTAAAGACAGCGTGTTACGTCGCGTCGCTGCCTCGCGCGCTGTTATCGTCGAAAACTTTTTATCTTGTGTCAAATAACGTCGATAAATAGCGTAAAATCGATCCGAATAACGAATTTTAATCGAAAAAGTGTTGTTTTAAGTGTTTGAGTGATTTATTGTGGTAGTTTTTGTGTTATAAGAAGTGCATTCTTTGGTGATTCATCTCGTGACAAGAAATTGTGTACCTACAGTGTCGCTTCGTGGATGTATTGGTAAAATTATGTGTGGCGAGTACGAGTGAACTAAGATTTTACCGAGAAGTTATGCAAAGGAATTATATTTGAGGGCGATAAAAAAAAAGGTAAGTTCTCTCTTGTAATTGGCCCGCGGTTATGAATACAAGCTGAATAAGTAATCTTTTGTTCTATATTTTATTGTTTGCCTCCAGAAATGTGGACAGAATGTTTGGCCATTTAGAAATTACGTTTCTATAAGATAAGAGCGATAAAACGTCGTTGTTTATTAAAATATTTGTCGGTAACTTAATGATTCAATTTTACGAATGACAACAGACTACAGTGACTGTATTTAAGGACAGCCAGAGTAAGAAAAAGTAAATAAGAGTGAACTCACCATAAGTCTGCTGTAATTGGTCAATAAAACATATAAATAAAAATGTGAATCGGACTTCCTTCAGAGATTTAACCGAAAGTGTAAACAAGGCAATTACAAATAGCGGAAATAAGGCTTGTAAACTAATTAATTATTAATTTTATCGCGAATCTATATTACTATTTTACCACGAGACGTAACATGACGGTTTGTATTTAAATAATCCGATTTTACTTCTTCAAAAACAGGTTTTAAAGGTAGGCAGAATAACTTGTTTCCTTTGCTTATTGCTTGATTCATCCAGTATGGCGCCCGGTTGACCGGCAGCTGATGACTACAAGCTACTATTATTATTAATACGAATAGCTGTATGACTCAGATTTGGATAGACAATAAGACAACATTTTATGACAAACAAAAAATAAAATGTGAACATCGCAAAACTACATTGTTTTCGAATTGGACCTGATAGTGCAGCGATAAATTAAACACATTAATGATACGGACATAAGTTTTACTAACCAGAAGAAAATAAAATGTATGTTATTCTACCTCGTGGTAAGTTCCGACTTATCTAACAAAATAATCCATAATATTGTCCCAGCCAGTTCCCATTTACCTAGAAACGTTAACGGTATATATTTATCCGTCAAAGTCAGTAATTTATTTCAAGACCATAACTTAAAACGCACTTTTGACATTCAAAAACGTCAAACACTCGTATTCATCCTAACAGACATACAAAGAGACTCCTAAGATCATAATTACCTACATAATTTTGTTATCCTCTACCTAGTAAATACTTGAACAGCAGTACCTACGAGAATAATATAATATCATGTTAATTAGTCAAGGAGTCTTAATTTACTCTCCTTACACCTACAAAATACAAATTCATTTTAATCAAGTTAGAATAAGTTCTGAAGGATAGAGGGAATGGGTACCTAGGTATAAACCTGAGCCAACAGCGCCTGTCACTCAAATAACCCTTTTATCTTACTGAGACAGGCATCCTTTTTGTGATACCTAGGGTTCTAGGTAGGTGGTAGGTCCAGCCATTTGACAGCATAACATGACCTATGTTACAAAGAAAGAATAAGGAATGCGGGGTCAGGTAATGCTGGGCAGTTGGGCATTGATTTTACGAGCACTTTAAAAAAGGATTTTTTTGATTGAGATAGTTGACCTACAGCTTGACATACTAGTTCGTGCATAACAAAGATATTATTATTATTTACTAAACGATAGCGTACTGCTTATTCAATGTAGGTAAAGATAAACAGCATTTTATGCGCCTAACAGCGTCAAAAAATTATCATGATGTAATTTTTTCGCCGACAATGACATTTGTATAGTAGGTACCTACCTGTTGTCTAGATCTTTCATACTCAAAATCGTATCAGCTAGCATTCATATGCATAACTTTATTTGCATTCCATAATGTTTAAAGATACTAAAGTCTGTCAACCAGTCTTACTAAGGGATATCGTATTACCCCGTACTAATTGGGTTGTGGAGGTACCCCAACATAGTTGGGAAAAGGCTAGTTCTGAATGTTTAAAGATCCCACAATGGCTTTAAAGCTGGGGAACAATTACGGACCCTGTAGGGCGCAGCAAAAAGATCATTCGTTATTCTATGCGAGACGTGTGAGCTCACATCTTACTATACTTAACACGTGTTTTCGCGCCATCTAAATAAGGTGTGTGCACATCTAACGTTTTAAATCCTAAGGTGACTGAAGATAGTCTAAATTTTAGCCCAGTCAATAGTAGAAATAAATGAATGTTTATGGATGGAGAGCCAGAGGAACACCAAGGAAACGATGGATGGATTGTGTGAGGAATGTTTTCGTGACGGTGGACAGAGGAGACTGGAAGAAAAAAAAAACGTGATGTGCCGACCCCAAGTAACATGGGACAAGGGCAGGAAGATGATGAGTGAACTATTATTACGTAGACTTAAACATAACTGGCGAGAGGTATGTGTACTATTACACTCCTTTTTTACCTCTAGCGAAGACAGACAAATAAAGAAGACAGTGAAATAAGTAACGTTCTACTAGTTACTTTTTAGGAAAACAGGTCAATGACCCGAGAGCCAATCTTCGCTCCGGCCGCGATCATCATAACTACTTATTATAAGATGTGAAACCAATGGCCTTGGCTAACTTACTTGTTATCGTAGCATTATATTTTAACGACCTATTTCAAGGTCCAATGGCGAAAATGGCCATCTTAGGTCGTAACACAGAAGAAACACGAGAAAAAATGGCTACCTAGGGTAAAGCATTAAGTACTTAGTCAGCTTTTTAGCGAGAATTTTAATTTTGGTGAGCAGTCTGTTCGGGAAAGTTCTACAAGCGACATAATAATAATTGTAAGGTTCCTCTCTCTAGCTTGGACCCTGTTCCCGATACCGGTGGGCTACGATGTGTATGGAAATGAAGGAAATAATAATTGTAATAAATTATCACTATGTTCATTGCAACAACTCATAGATATCATCATCATCATCATCATTTCAGCCGAAAGACGTCCACTGCTGGACATAGGCTTCCCCCAAGTGTCGCCACATTGACCGGTCCCGTGCGACTCGCATCCAGCGGATCCCTGCAACCTTCACCAGGTCATCGTAAATAAATTGGCAAAAACAATAGAAAATCTATTAAAATAAATAACTTATCCAGAAGAATATGAATAAAACATTAAAAATGTGACAAATTAAACGTCATCTGATCGACACAACACACTTTGTTTTACATACAGTGTAAAATAAACCTCATTAAAATTTTACAACCAAAAACCAGCCAAGAGATAATAATGTGAAGAGAACATAGGTACACTGCCTCGTTGGTCGAGTGTTCGCAAGCGCGACTACTGAGCATGAGGTCCTGGGTTCGATTCCCGGGTTGGGCAAAGTGTTATTGGGTTTTTCCATAAGGAATTTCTCAGTAGCAGCCACGGAGACTGGATTTATGCCCGGTTGATGGCAATAACCTCACCTGTGACTTAACATAACTGGCGAAATGTAGCTGTACTATTAGGTACACCTCTGCCTAACCCTTCGGGGATCACAGGCATGACGTTTAACACGCCTTATTGCTAAAATAATAATTTTCTTTTTTACCTCTATCGCAAATCGTCGCGTAAGTATAAACTAAGTTGTTAGCCATTCTTCTGCCTCGCAATCTAAATACTTAGAACCTAGATATCCTAGGTACGTAATAGTTGCGCGGCAGTCGAGGGTATCGCATATCTAGGCAGGATCTCAGTTCTACCTAGAGCTTACGAACTGTTCGCCTTGCTAAGTATGAGACTGTGAACACTAAACAGGGGTGTTTTGTTTTGCTTAGAGTGGTTATCGGTTTAGTTGGAGTTCGTATTATGTCGTTGTTATTATTCGAGACCGATTATATGCAACTTAAAATATATAATATACTTAATATGCATCATAAATGCTCGAAATATGCAACTAAAGTGCCAAAATATGCAACATCAAATCGAAATAAGGACTACAAAATAATATCGGTTCAATTGGTCAGTATTTGAATTTAAGTGCTTTTTTTGCGGGTACTGGCTCGAACTCATTTTTCCAGTTATATTTTATAGAGTGAGGACTGTGAGGAGGTTCCTGTCTCAGGAGCCCTAACCACTGGTAACTTGAACACCGGCGGGCCACTTTTTTAAGCTATACTCTTCAAAAAACTGTCATGATATGCAAATATAGCATTTACATATATTTCGATCAATATTCATTATACCTACTGAATGCGATGTAGTGGATGTTTGATTTTAAATCTATACTATATATATAATATTATAAAGCTGAAGAGTTTGTTTGTTTGCTTGAACGCGCTAATCTCAGAAACTACTGGTCCGAATTGAAAAATTCTTTTAGTGTTGGATAGCCCATTTATTGAGAAAGGCTATAGGCTATATACCATCACGCTACGACTAATACGAGCGGAGCATTCATGAAAAATGTTGCAAAAACGGGGAAAAATCCAAACGCAGGTGAAGTTGCGCAGGTCAGCTAGTTACTTATAAATGTACTGTGTAACCTGTAATGTACACATTTTGAGTTTACCTAGTTCCTGCCTCCACTCCCTAGAGAACCCAGAATCCAATAGCAAAAGACTGATGCTTAGCCTACTGAGTTGAGTTGACTATGTGTGTGTATTTGTTGAGCGTTGTTTTTCTAGAGGGCTAAATAATTAGGAACTTTCTGGAATCCATTTTTTTCCCAATTCAAGGACAATTGTGGTTTTACATGCAGCTCTCCCAACCATGTTCTGCCTAGCCTTTTCCCAACTATATTGGGGTCGGCTTCCAGTCTAACTGGATGTAGCTGAATAGCAGTATTTTACATGGAGCGACTGCCTATCTGACCTCCATAACCCAGTTAGTACTGGGTAATCTGATACCCCTTGGTAAGACTTGTCAGACTTTTTGGGCCACTGACTACCTAACGACTGTCAAAGATCTACACATGACAGCCGGGAGCAACGGCTTAACGTGCTTTTCGAGGCACGGAGGAAACTCGGTATGTAACGGGCGGTCACCCATCCACACACCAACCTAGGCAAGCACGGCTTAACCTAAAGATCAACTCGAGCAGCTCTCCCAACCGCTTACCAAAATACAAACTTCATGTTTTTTCATGCACACACTCACGCACCGTCAGCAAAATTTAATTAATGAAGTACGATCCAAACTATTGTCAAATCCCCAATAGCAGGCTTGTAAAGTTTTTACATGCAAATGCTAAAACCAGTACCTAGAACAGCAGGTAATTACACTCGGTGCCGGATCGGAACCAAATTCCGTGGCGTCAACACTCCATAGCACATTCCGTAGTACGGGGTCACTGAACTGCCACAAGCGTCAATCTGTGCTAATGTAGTCTTGGCTTAGTTAGCCTTATAGCTTTGTTGAGAACTAGCTTTAGCCCGCAGTTTCTCCCGTTACGGTAGGGATTTATCCATAGGGAACGTTTCCTATGACACTCGGGGATAATGCAGCGTCCCAGTAGTGAAAGAATCTACGGAATCGGACCAGTAGTTTTGAAGAAACACACTCTCAAACAAAGTTTACCTCTTTATAATATTAGTATTCGATTCCCGGGTCGAGTGGAAGTGTTATTGGGTTTTTCCAACAGGAATTTCTCAATAGCAGCCACGGAGTCTAGGTTTATGCCCGGTTGATGGCAATAGGCTTGCTCCCTATAACATAAGATTTAAAACATAACTGGCGAAATGTGAGTGTACAGGTACACCTCTGCCTAACCCTTTGGGGATTACAGGCGTTATGTTATGTATTGCCTGATAGGATTCCTAACCTATCAGAATGAATGTCGAATTCAGGATTTCTCACACTCTCCGTAGGCTTTACTAGCGACCATTAAATAACATTGTTAAGGCTTCGAAATAAAACCTAAAAGCTGGAGATATCGTCATTAGTTCAACACCTTTTTTTTGTAGGTTGTTCACGTCATATACGTGTTTTGTGTTTTTTTACTAAGTACTACACATAAACATCGTTACCATTAGTAGCATCAAAAGTAACACTAGCTATAATAAATAGCAACCATTATATATTAATATTAGGTGGCCAAATTAATGCTGATGATAAATAATTAGTCTGGAATCTAATTTTGCGCTGAACGCTATAATTTTACACTTTGTTTATTAAATCGGGAAATAAGTTCAAAACGTGTTATTAAAGTCTGTTTTCAATATATTTTTTATTTTTTTGGTAGCCTTTACTGTCCCACTGCTGGACAAAGGCCTCCCCCAATACCTTCCAAGTGCTCCTTTCCGTGCCTCCTCGAACCAGCCCTCGCGATACGCGTCCAGATCGTCTCGCCACCTCTTTCTGGGCCGGCCTCGGCGGCGCCGTCCGTCTTCCGGCAACCATTGTGTGGAGACCGTTGCCCAGCGGTCATCGTGCATGCGGCAGACGTGACCCGCCCAATCCCATTTTAGCCTAGCCAACGTGCACTATACCCGTTTTGGAACGCTTTTTCAATATGAGAATTTTATATTCTATGACTTGTCAACATTGAGAGGATGAGGGAAAGGCGACTAACAAAAGGTATTTACAAGGCAGATGTGAGCAACGTCGGGAGGGGACGCCCTAGAAGGACATACACTGACGTTATTAGTGAGATAGTTCAGAAAGATGAGGTGCGTAGTACTCGCAACCGGCGTGCGTGAATGATCAGATATATGAACGTGGACGAGGCAAAGGGAGTATGTAAGGATCGTAGCAGGTGGCGTTCTGTGTTGGACTGTGCTGGTCTGTGCTGCGTACTGCCTACCCCCATGGTAAAAAGGCGTGAATTTTGTATGTATGTATCAACACTGCTCTCAAAACGTTGAAGGTAAAGATCGTGAGAAAACAGTTACATCCACCAAACCGCATTGCAAGGGCTCGTGTGGTGGATTTGAATATGAACGGTAAAGGAAAATCACAAGCAGGACTCAGTCCCAAATGACTTACTTTATCTGTCTAGCCTCTCCCAGACTTTGTTGGAGTCGACTTCCACTGTAACCATATGTAGCTCAATACCAGTATTTTACACGAGCTAGGGCCGTCGACCTTCGTCCGGTTGAAATTATGAAAAAAAAATGTTACTTCTTTATTTGAATCGGAATTTGTTCACAATTTCAAGGGTTTTAATTTTTCACACGGACGGGTAAACCTTTTTCTACAATAAACGCCTAAAAGTAGCCTAAGTTATTCCTTAGAACATCAGCTATCTGCTAGTAAAAGTCCCGTCAAAATCGGTCCAGCCGCATCGGAGATTAGCCGGAACAACCAGACAGATTAACATAAAAAAAATACCGTATATACTTTCATATGCTTTCAGTAAAACGCTGTTATTTTGAAATTACAAACATACACTTTAATTTTGTTATTTGCATAGATGAAGCAACTGCCTAACTGACCTCCACGACTCAGTTACACACGATACCCCATGGAAATCTGACTGTCAGGGTTTCCGGCATCTGACAACCCGTAAAGACCCTACAAAACATCTCAACGGTTAATAATACACACGTTCCGACTACACAATCTAGTCGGAGTGCTCTCGAGACTGTCGATTAAGCCACCTATCTTACAGAAAATTAGATTTTTTCTACACAATGCGATCCAGACGCGATGGCCAAAGTAAAATCAATGAGCAGAAGTGTCATTAAATAAGAGGCCTATAAAATCAAAGGGAGCTAACCGCTAAAAAAAGCTATTAAAAAGCTTTTGTTTTTGCGGTTATTCATTCTGCCTATGTTATCCATTATGCCTGTGGTATCTGATCTACTACAGGACTGATGAAAACACCAGTCATTTTATTTGTCAACAACACTCAGATCGGAACTCGATAACCAATCGATGACTGACATATTGACGATAATTTGTCAATTTTATACGGGTGCAGTTATCCAAGAAGATAATATTGTTAAATTGTAACCACACAATGACATGAACTTTCTAGAAAAGAACTTAAAATGATGAAAAATTTAATCAAAATTCATATAGGTGTTAACAAAAATTAGTAAAAAACTAATTTGTTTGTGCCAATTGGTCATCATCTGCGTAGCCTTTTCCAAATTATGTTGGGGTCAGCTTCCACTCTAACCAGATGCAGTAAATAATCTGAATATAGTCTGCAAATTTACAAAGGATTACTCTTAATTTAAGAATTAGGCTGGAATTGAGGTTGGGCACATAAAAATCCTAAGATTAAAAGTGTTAAACCTTCTGCCTGACATTTTATCGTGTCACAGTAAGGACGCCGCCCTCGCTATCTTCCATCCACTAGTTGGATACCATACACTATACATACATACTACACAGCATGTACATAGGTAATTATGTGCCTTGTAGTTGTATTAGAGAATAAACTTGCTAGCTGGGTGCATACTTGTGGAAGAAACATGCATAATAAACTGGTTAACCTTTTCTAAGATGAACGTATGGTGGTTGGAGCCTTAGGGCCGCTATGGAGCGAGGACTTCGAAAAAAATCGTCTTAGGGGCGAATTTGTAGGAGTTGGAGTATACGCTAAGGGGCACTATGAGCAGCAAAGAAAACAAAACAAAAAAAAAATATGGAAAAAATATTTTTTAGGACTTAGAAGAAAATTCGGATTTAGAAAATTTGGTCTGTGGAAAACCCTATAGCACAGCCCAAGACTACTACACTAACGAGACAATCAAACAAAAAGCTTAAAAAAATGTTGACTGTTCAGTCTTTGAAAAATACGAGCTTCGAAAGCGATCATCCTTTGTATAGATAGGTCATCTGAACGCCCCCATACTTCTTTGACCTACCACAATACCTAATTACCTATCCTTACCTGACCTACTACATAAGCCCAGTAGTACCATCTACTTTCGCACACACCCTGCAGATCTCGTCCTCGTTTAATCAGGTGTAGGGTAACTAAGTGGAGCATGAAGGAAGGCCTCCCATTTCCTTAAGTATCAGTCTTGCGTGTTTTCCTTCCGTACTTTCACGCCTTTTTGCAGTTACGTGATCGGCAGAAACTGTGCTAAGTCATTGTGGGGCAAAGTGGTTGTTTTGTTTTGGGTATAAAATATGGCTTTGTTAGCAGAAACTCTAGAACGCTACTTGCTACGATCCGTCTGTAATATTCCGTTTGTTTAGTGTACGTTAGTTATAGTTCTGTTCACTCTCACGCCAGTATTATGATATTATCAGATACTGAAAACCGTATGATTAATTGTTATTAAATAAATTCAGTATAGAGTGCGAATTATACAGAAACGGCGTAAGGCGAAGGCGCGGTGCAGGCGTGGAATTTATTACGAAAAGAAAGAACGGCGGGCCTGCGCCGCGCTGCTTGAGTGTAATTCACACGTCGACTACGTACGTTTAGTATGAAAACATTTTGAAGCGGCATCATGCCTGCGCTGTGCCTGCGCCGCGCCTTTACCTTACGCCGTTTCTGTATAAATCGCGCCTAAGATGTTAAGAAGTGGGCTGTTTGCAAGTATCTGTTTGACTCTAGACCCTATTGTCATTTCCTCCAAGTGCAGGGAGTAACAACAAAATAATTTTAACGCGAGGAAACCACAATGAATTGAATACCCTTCGCCTGAGGGAATACTCAAGTAGAGTACCTCCCTGCCTCCCCCCCTTTTGTAGTTGACATGCGCTTTAAAGCCAGACTTTACATTATTACAAACTTCCTCTTTGCTCTAGTGATGACAACTTGGTCTGAGCGCATGCACCCAAGACTGCATAGTCTTGGGTTCGATTCCCAGATCGGGCAAAGTGTTATAGGGTTTTTCCACAGAGAATATCTTCTTAGCAGTGCGGATTTTGAATTTGTTCCCAGTTGACGGCAATAACCTCACCCCCTATTACATGGGACTTAAACATAACTGGCGAAATGTGGGTGTACTGTTAGGTACACTTCTGCCTAACCCTTCGGAGATTAAAGGCGTGATGTTATGGTTAGCAATAGACTGCACTTCCGTGACACTGTCCTTAACCTGTCCTAGCGTAGTACTTTCAATAGAATAAAAATCCAGCTTGTACTGAACTTGTACTGTCACTTACGGGATATCTTCCGTGATTGTTCATTATTTTGAGCTACCGATATTTCGACGCTGTTGCACGCGCCATGATCGCGGGTTGACTGGAGAATCCGGTGGATGGACAATAAAAATTGTTAAGTGCAGACAAATCTCAGTATAAGTTTAGTTTTAAACTGTAAAATCTTAAAACAGTGACAACTTATACTGGTTTTGGTATCTGTCCTGTGCGGCGCACGGACTTACCGTACTCTCAAAATTAAACAAAAAATAAATGATAAAGTTTTTTAAGTTTTTTTTTAGTTTGCAATCAATAACTTGCTAATTAATAAGTAAACTATGTTAGACAAAATAATGTTCAAGAGTAATTTAAATTTAAAATGATTATCAAAAAACAATGTTTGGCTCTATTAAACAAAAAGTTCTAACAATGTTAGTTTTTATTTAGATACAGTCTAGTTATCAGAAATAATTAATAAACTTGGTAATTAATTTAGTTAAACATTATGATTTTTTTTTTTCTGTACACTATAATCTAAATACAGCGTATTTAGAATTTTACTAAATATTGACGATTCAACAAGAACTAAGAAGAATTATTAAAAAAAAAAACAAACACGTTTCATGATGTATGACGTCCCTTTTATTTTTAACTTATGTAAAAACCCTGTGAAAGTTCCAAGTTAACTTCTTACGGTTCAAAAGATACAGCAATGTTACAGACGGACGGACAGACTAACAGATATCGGAGCCTTAGTAATAAGGTCCCGTTGGCACCCTTTGGGTACGAAACCAAATAATAATTCAGGTCCAGTTGACGTTGAAAACCAGCGTCGGGCCCTAGTTGTCCGGCATTTTGCTGAACTGGGCCTATTTGGCGCAGCCGTGAGGCACACAGTGTCGCACTATTATATTCTATTTTCTTTTTTTGTTTTGATTTAAGTTTTTTAATTTTCTTGTTTTTTTATACTGTGTGCACTTGTGGCATGTGCCAAATAAATGTATTCTCTTTCTTTTCTTTCAAACCCTCCACACGGTTTGACCACTGTAGTAGGGCAGGCTATTTGTCAAAAAAATTGGCGAGCAGCTTCAGATATGTTGCACATTATAGACCGACCGCTTTAATGAGTCCTCCGCCTTGCCCTATCAAAGGCACATTAAACGTCCAAAAAGTCCTAACAATATCCCACAGGTTATTTGCTTTCGGTCATTAAAGCGGTTGGTACGGTGTCTCTTAGACCTTGAGCTGGCCTAGTTTTAATAGAAACAAAATTCTATGTGGATGATCTGCTAATAACTTTAAGTAATTTATCCATTTTTACTACAGGTTATTAGCAGATAATGCTGATAGACATAGAAGAAAAATATGTATTATAATTAGAAGATAACTCAAAAACTACCCAAGCAATGTGGATAAAATTACATGGGATCACCGCGCATGCTTCCTCTACCAAATGATAAAAGAATCACGTAAATCGGCCCAGTAATCACGGAGTTATGAGGTAACAAACTTAAAAAAAAATACGTCCATATTGAGAACCTCGTCCTTTTTAGATGTCGGTTAAAAAGTGGCCTAACGGACTATTAAATGGTGTTTTCATTTAAATCAATTCTTGTTTTTACATAATCGTCGCTGAGTGTACTCTTTTGGTTCCTTATCAACAAATTAAAAGTAAATTAAAACTTCATATCAGTTCATTGGTCTCTCGCAGTATGTTAATTATCTTTGTCATTATCGTTGTACATCTAAAATTACTTTGTACATACACATAATAATTGAAAAGAAATCTTTGCTAGTCGCCATAACTCAAAATTGTCAAGGACCAGCACGCGTAGCATGACCACCGTAGAAACGAGTTTTATCGACGAAAGAATCGACAAAATGACAGATTTCTTTTGTTGATCTGTTATTTTGACGCGTCTTCCGTCGACAAAACCCGTTTCTACGGGTGGTGTAGAGTACTGGTGCGTAGTGGTCGCAGCCGGTATGCGTGTATGACGAGCTGTATGAATGTGGACGAGACTGAAGGAGTATGAAGGATCGCAGCAGGTGGCGTTTTATATTTTCTGCCTACCCCCATGGGAAAAGAAAATATTCGACGACGGAATTCAAGTTTTGATATTACATTTCCGTCCGTGAATTATGTTAAGGGCATTACATGGCTCAAATCCCAAAAACAGCGTATGTTCAAAGAAATTTGTTGATGAATCCCTTCGTGCGTTTTTCGTGTAAAAAAATATGTTATAGTTAAGTTCATCACAAATAAATTGTATTGTTTAAAATTTTAATAAACCTTCTCAATTTATTTTGGTTAATCGTAGAAAATAGGTCCTTTTTCAACCTTAGTTGTAAATTATCTCTGTAACGGCTGAATAGATCGGCATGAATTTTGTAACAACAAATACGTAATGATATACTTAACAATCTGTATTGTTTTTTTTTCTGTTATTTCATTTAATATTTTTAAATAATAAATAAAAACCGAAATTTTGAGAAATGTGCGGGGCAAGTCAACAAAAACCAGTACAGGGATCAAATCATCAAGGTCATCGAGCAATGTAATGCCCTTAATTAGGACTTTCTTTGATCAAATGCTTAATTACTTACTTGTTAATTATAATCTTGTTAATTATTGATCTAGTTCTCCAAAAATCATTTTACTTTAGTTTTAGAGGTAGTTTTAGAACCATACTTCGCTCCAAAACTCAAATAGCTGATGCTGGCCTTACAGCTACTAGGTTGAAATGGAACTGGGCTGGCCACGTCTGCCGCATGTCGGAGGAGCAATGGTCAAAAATTACCACTCAGTGGATACCTAATAGCAGGAAACGACAACGTCCCAGAAGGAGATGGCGGGATGTGCTGGACTCTTTCGCAAAGGATTGGCCTACAATCGCACTAGACCGCGAAATGTGGAAGGAGGGAAAGGAGGCCTTTGCCCTGCAGTGGGACAATATAGGCTTATAATAATAATTAGAGGTCAGGGAACGTCTGTACTGAGGGAAAAATTTGATGACATAGTTGCTTTCAGACCTATCAATATTCCATAACGATTATGACACTGGCAGCTCTAGAACGCGGATTTTTTATGTTGATCGCCTTCAGTTCCATAGGCTAATATTGAAATTCTCTATGTATGTGAAGAATAGAAAATTACCACTCGAAAAGAAATACCTTCCATTTGAGTTATTTGAAGACTTAGAAAGAATTCTAAAACTTGAGGAGATTGTCTTACCGAATCACTGAATAAAATCGGTTACTTACCGAATGAATCAAAGAAAATTGGATTTCGCACGTCAACTCTATTGGAATAAGATTAGTTGGAGAAACCTTTGAAAATGTTGTAGGTCAATGTGCTTCAGATCGTCTATAACCGTTTAATCACTTTTAATAGTCTTTTCTTTTCGAAACGGAGATGGTGGCTAAATAATAACCAGTCGGCTCGATTTTTAAGTTAAGCGGCGCTTGCCTACGTTGGTCCGTGGATGGGTGACCGCACATTACATACCGGGTTTCCTCCCGGACCCGGGCCCGGTTGTGATTTGTAGATCTTTGACAGTCGTTACAGTAGTCAGTGGCCCGAAAGTCTGAGAACCAGTATAACCAAGGGGTACCGCATTACCTGGTACTATCTGGATTGTGGAGGTCAAATAGACAGTCGCTCCATGTAAAATACTGGTATTCAGCTGCCTCCGGTTAGACTGGAAGCCGACCCCAACATAGTTGGGAAAAGGCCTGGCAGATGATGTAGTAAGATCATTAAGATGACACATTGATGAAAAACTGGGGGATCACGTCGGGGTCACCACTTTGGGGCTATGGAGACCAAAACTGGTGACCCGTAAAGTTCTTCATCCCCCATAACTGCGTCCATATAAGAAACAACAACTCCTATTATGGAAACTTCACTAACCAAGTAACCATGTCACCAATCATGCACCACATAAAAAGCCATACATGAACCCTTAACAGCACAAACTTGTATGTAAATCAGTTCCCATCACCAGCAAGCTATTCTCTACAACATTACAAACTAGTAAGACGACTGTAGACCAGTTTAGTTCAACGACTACACGACTTGTTTTCCTAAAATAACCGCCCTAACTAGACATTGACTAAATAAGGCGTGTAGTATGTCAGACTGAGTATTTATCTCGGCATCCATCAGCGTTGCTATTTGTGGAACATCCCTAGTAGGATTATAGATGAGAAGCTTAAGGAATATAGCGTAAGGGATATACGTTTTTTTATAAGTAGGGATATACTGCCTCGTCGGTCTAGTGGTCGCAAGCGCGACTGCTGAGCGTGAGATCCTGGGTTCGATTCCCAGGTCGGGCAAATTGTTATTGCGGTTTTCCATCAGGAATTTCTCAGTAGCAGCCACGGAATCTAGCCTCGCCCCCTATTACATGGGACTTAAACATAACTGGCGAAATGTGGGTGTACTGTTAGGTACACCTCTGCCTAACTCTTCGGAGATTAAAGGCGTGATGTTATGGTTAGCAATGGACTGCACTTCCGTGACACTGTCCTTAACCTGTCCTAGCGTCTGTCCTACTTTCAATAGAATAAAAATCCAGCTTGTACTGAACTTATACTGTCACTTACGGTCACGGGGTATCTTCTTTTAGGTTCACCTCTGCCTAACCCTTCGGTTATTATAGACGTGATGTTATGTTATTTAGCTTCTCTTAATAGCTGAAGGTATTCTGCAAGTTAATTTTAAACTAATTCGTCTTGCTGGATAATCTTTACCTTACCAGTCCCCGTAGCATGACCACCGTAGACAAGGATTTCTTTGACGGAAGAATCGACAAAATGACAGATTGTGTCGACACAATGACAGATTCCTTTGCACTATCTGTCACGGGGGCTGTACAGGTATCCGGCGGTATTTGGTAAATGTCATTTGAATGTTCTAGAATTAGTTTGACGCAACTATGCTTTGTGATAATTACAAAAAAAATAGGAAACTCAAAACAAATAAACTTCCCATTGATAAGTTTCCCGTTTTAGTGCTAATGGTAATTAAAACTACTTCGAACAACAATAAATACCACGTGCAAAACAACACGTTGTTTCATTCATTAGTTCATTACCAACATCGACCAGGATATTTCCGTAACACATGTTCGCTCGCAATTTGATCATGCTACCTTGCTTTATCGTCATTACTTATATCCTGCTCTTTATCTTGTCTTTATGTCTGAAACGGGGATTCGGTAGTTAATTCTAAATATTATCACGCGTGCAGCTATGACATTGTGCGCTGTCATGGTTATTTAAATTCTGTAGGACGTTTACTTGGACTTCAAAGCGACCTTGACCTCTCAATTGTTCTCATAGACAGATAAGCGAGTGCCATCTAGTTATTTTTTGAGTCCTATTGCTGTGCAAAGCGTTTATTTAGGCACCTACTATGAGACGATCTGGCTCATCTCTCTTCATGTATCCTTTAGGTTTAACACGTGCACACACGAACTTTAACCCACCTTTTCTCGTTTTAGAATATAGTTTACCGCTGACTGAATGGGCTCTTGCCCTGCTGCATTTGTCTTCTCGATTACACCCTAGTGTATAGTTGTTGATTATAATCCTGTTCATTCAACTGTTTTGTTACACATACAGTACCGATCATAATATTATACAACATGCAACCAACTGTTTACGTACATTAATACGGTAGGTAGGTATGGTTTAGCTACAAGATTGCATCAAACATTCAAGTAACCAACTACTAACCGCTGTTACTAGGTAGTTAGTCAGTACCACGTGTACTGATAAACGGTGCCTTTGTTATGCTAAACGCTTGATTGTGAAATGTAAATGTGCATAAATATTCTTGATATTTATATACCACTTGTGGATTAAAATAGCCTCTATGAGTGGCGTTACTTGAATTGCGCCCTGTGCATTTTCAGTAATCTCAGTAGCAGCCACGTATTCTGTATTCGTGCCTGGTTGATGGCTATAGGTTCGTCCCTTATTACATGGGACTTAATACACTTCCTCTTGTCCTCTGTCGTGTTAGCGATACAAATAAGAAGAAGACCTCTGCCTAATCTTTCAGGGATTACAGGCGTGTTGTTTTGTTGTCACCCTCACCCAGTACTCATCCTGCACGCGTTAAATAAAAATATTAGCCAGCCAGCAAATGGCCACCGTAGAAACGGGTTTTGTCGACGGAAGAATCGACAAAATGACATTTATTTTGTTGATCTGTCATTTTGTCGATCTTTCCGTCGACAAATACCGTTTCTACGGTGGCCTGGCATTTTTACCACTGTTTGACGTAATGTCGACCAACGAGATCGGCAGACGACATTGTAGCTATCGCGGGTAAAACCAGTAGAGCTGGCTAGGTCCAAGCCAGCCATTATTATTGTTTACTAGCTGTTGCCCGCGACTTCGTTCCCGTTAAAATTATTACAAAAAATGTTACTTCCCTTCTTGAAAATCGGATTTTGTTAACAATTTCAAGAGTTTTAGTTTTTGTGCACAGAACCCTAATTATTTTTCTAAAATAATTGTAGCTCAAGAAGACCTTATAACATTAGCTATCTGCCAGTAAAAGTCCCGTCAAAATCGGTCCAGCCGTTTCTTAGATTTCCGTAACAAACAGACAGACAGACAAAAATGAGTTTTTTTGAGCATTCAGTAAAAAGCTGTTATTTTGATATTTACAAACAGACACTTCATATTTATGTATTTGTATAGATTGGTTCGTACTATTGCAAGGCAACAATTTTTTTTCTCCAAAGACCTCTAAATGTCTGACCTTGTTAATTTGTCGTCAATGAATTCTATTGTGAGAACAATATACTAATATACTGGTTATATAAAGACTATTATGTTATGAGGACAAGTTAGTCTGTTCTATACAAAGATGAACATTTTCGTGTGAGTTTGCGAAGCGTAGTGATATATTTTGGCAATCTTCTTTAACAACTCGACTAAGTACTCAGTAGAAGTTAATAAATCAGAATGATAGTTTCAACATCGAATAGAGTTCAAAATGGCATATCCTAAAGTCCAACTTGGCTTTTGGCACGAAGTAGAACTAGAAGATAAGTACTTCGGCACATTGACAAGTTCGGTAGCCTTTTGCTAACTCAACAGTTAACTTTTAACTTGTAATTTACAAGTGGTGCATTTATACTGACGGCACGGTTGGCGCAGAGGCTGAGCGATTGACTGTTTCGTTGCGTGTTGCGGGTTTGATCCCCGCACGGAACAAATATTTGTACGGCCTACAGATAGTTGTTCCTGGTCTGGCTATTTGTGAATGTAAGTTTAAATGTTTGTAAACTCACCCACGATACAGGAGGGTAAAGTTTTATTATAAAAAAATACTGCTGGGATATGCGAATGATTTGAGACCATTCCGAACTTGGAATGAATAATAGAAAGAAAGATTTTTTTTTATATACCCTACAGTTAAACCAGAAAAATTTTGCGCTTCTGTTACCTTTGCGTTTTTTGTGAATTTGAATGCTTGTGATCCTGCTTCTTGTATAATGAAGTCTCCTCCATCCTGACACTAAACATAGTTTCAACGACATTATTTATTTAATGATTTCACGTACGTAATACGTCAGAGATCGCTATCTTCCGGCTGAATATGTTGGCCTACTAACTTGCTATGAATTGAATATGAATATGGCTTTCCTTTAACGGATAACAAGACACCACTTCATTTTAAGGCACCGACAAGCTTCTTCCACGTGTCGAAATGCACCATGACTTACTGGTTTATTTGTTGTTAAAATATCTGAAGATTCCAGAAAATAACAGCAAAGCAGAACCTTAAACTCTGTATTTATCAATGTTGCATGTCCATAGTTTTAAAACATCATCCGGAAAATGATGATGATGATGTAAAAATATGGACATACCCTTATCCCAATTTATTTTGGGTCAATGCTGCATGTCTTCTTCTTCCATACTCGTCATCTCATCAGACACCTCCTTTCTTACCATATCATCCTTCACACAGTCCATCCATCGTTTCTTTGATGTCCCTCTACTCTTATTCCACAATCATACTCAAAACTTTCTTCACTACATTTTTCTCATTCCTTCGCATCACATGGGCATGTATACCAAGCCAACCGATTACCACAAAACTTTTCAGTCACTGGTGCCACTTTCAGACTTTCTTCTATGCCCATACTTTAACATATCACCCAGATAAACTGTTTCTTTAAAAGGAACTGTTCAACAATAAAATCGATCATAATCGAAGTACTTAATAATATGAATTTAGATAATAATAAAAATAAAAAAACAAAACAAAAGTCAGTCTGCCAGTTTGCAATCCATGAATAAATTTATGCAGTCAGCATGTCCTAGATCCTCAGATAACCTCCCCTTCCTTAGTGCCATTGTAGTGCCAAATTGGCACTAAAGCTAATTCGGCTGTATTTGCATCCGAAACGGATGTCAAATGCTTAACATATGCAATAATATCTTGTTTTGTTAGATGTAGAATACAAAGAGATTTTAGTTAGCTTTGAAGATGTGATATGGGACTGTTCCAAGATTTCTCAGTACTTTATAACTCAACATCTACTCGGTCGATTGAATCTTTGTAAGTTTAAAGCCGAATTATGCACATGATTGAGTTTTTGCAACTTTAAGGAGCCTGTGGGATTATTAACCATCTATTGGTAACAACATGAACCTTACACACATACAGTTTATTCAATCATGATGCCAAAACTTGATTATTACTATCACTATCTTGGGAATCTTACAATCACAACCACCAATCTTACAACTAGAAGCTGAGAAAAAGTGGCTTTTGATTATAATGGACGTAAACTGACCCGTAACGAAGCCGAAAGGCACTGGTTTTGCCCGTCATTGCGATATTTTTCGATACGCTGCTGGCGGAAAAATGAAAATTGTAGTCTTGAATTATCATACTTAAGCATAACCCATCGTCATCACTCGCCTAGCCTTTTCACAACTATGTTGAGGTCGGCTTCCAGTCTAACCGGATGCAGCTGAATACCAGTATTTTACATGGAGCGACTGCCTATATGACCTCCACAACCCAGTTAGTACTGGTTGTTAGACTTTCGGGCCAATTATCATAACTCATAAGCTACTGAAAATTTTATGTAAACCTTCTTGAAAGTCATTGCAAAGAAAAATAAATGCTTTGAAAGTGATTGCCTCTTATCCAATTTCCTTGATTCACCACACCCGGTTTGATTATAATGGACGTAAGGTTTGATTATAATGGACGTAAACTGACCCGTAACGAAGCCGAAAGGCACTGGTTTTGCCCGTCATTGCGATATTTTTTTTGTTCTAGACCATACCTGGGAACTTTCTAGTTACGGCGATATTGGGGGTCAAAGTTGCAACTTTTTCAAAAGTCATTTTTTAAATATAAGTTTTTAATGTTATAATTTTACTCTAAATACCTTCATGACTCCTGTACTTTTCAATGCATCCATCAGCACAACGTATTGAGTGCGTTATATTATGCCGTAAAACGTGATATTTCACTCCAAAAAAAGAAGTTTACCGACTGTAATTTTTGCTTAGTGTTACCTAGTTTGGTGTACAGAATGCTTGGTTGACGGCTTTGTGAAGGGTCAGTTTACACCTTGTAGATAGTTCCTATCCGGAAACTAGCTAAACACTCATAACCATAGCCATGAACAAACATTATAATATCATCTTGCTAACATCAACGTCAGGTACCACAACATATAGTTACAATATACACAACACACAAACCGTTAACTTAAATACAACCTTAATAACGAGCTAAGCAAGAAAGTTATTGTAACATAAATAAGCAAGAATCCCTTACGGCAACCATAAGAAGCTATGAGGTTCTGTACACCCCTCATAACGTAAGGGTGAGAATAGACTAGACCATTTACGCGTAACAAAAGATGAAGTCCAAAGAAAAGACGCATGGATTGTGGGAGGATTGTTATGAAAGATAAAGGAGGAAATGATAGCGTGACGGTTGACAGGGATGAATGGAAGTAAAAAAGTGTTTCAACGACCCCTAGTAACATAGGACAAGATCAGATGATTTACTTGTCAATCATCGACCTGCTTACCGCTTTGTTACAACATCAATTAGCAAACAAACGAGCGAATATTTGTAACATTTCATCGAGCAAACCCACAAACGTGGCCAAAGCCTGCAGATTCGACCTATGAACGATAAGTAAACGCAAAATAACTCAACCAGGTCTTACTGGCCATCTTCTGAATGCCATCCAACCACCCATTGTTTTTTTCCCTTTGATTTTAACGATTGGCTAGCAGTTTGAGTACTATAAGCGACCTACCAAAATGAACTTTCTTTGGTATTGTTCGTCGTATCGTTGAGCTCCTTGAGTTATAAGGCGAGCTACAAATGCTTGCACTGACTGGACAGTTCCACTCAAATCTGTGTGGTTCTTTCTTCAAAAGACCATCTCAGACACTTATCTGCATTGTTCTCATGTGAGTTGACCAAGAATATGTCTGGACCTTAAAGGAGACTATGAACTCTGAGTTGGCTGTTTCTTCTCAGAGTAGTCAGGTACGAAACACCGGCCCCAAAAAAATGACGTGTAAAAGTGTTTGTAAAACCTTTTTGCAAAATAAACAATATTAATAAAATTTGCGTCTGCTATCACTTATTTTCTCGCCGTAAGCATTGCTTCGAACACCGTGTCGAGCGTTCGCAGAAACGTTACATTACACGGAAATGCTCGAAAAAGTTCTCTAGTGAATACTCACCTTAACACAAACTCAATATGTAATGTAAAATCAACAGCCGAACTCGTCTTTTGATCAGGAACATAATTAATATGCATTAGGGGAGCGTTGTGATAGGTTTCCGCATATAATCACGTATATTATGAATCTTTGGATTCTACCTGATTTTTGATAGGTTCTCTCTAATCTCGATACTTATACTACGTATAAAACAAGATTGAATTATTCAAGATCTCTCTCTGCTTGTCTTGACTGCCTCGTTGGTCGAGTGGTCGCACGCGCGACTGCTGAGCATGAGGCCCTGGGTTCGGTTACCGGGTCGGGCAAAGTGCTGCTGGGTTTTTCCATCAGGAATTTCTCAGTAGCAGCCACGGAATCTAGATATGTGCGCCTATGGTGATAGGCTCGTCCTCAATAACGTGGGACTTAAACATTACTGGCGAAGTATGGGTGTACTAAACTGGACAATTTTATAATAAAAAAGCTAAAAAATGTCGATGGTGGTGTTATTAACGGTGAATATACTAAATATTTAACCATATGATGTTTGTTTTACTCATAAAATAGTAATAACTTTAAAATTTCTTGAATTCGCAAGCTTTAATAACCAGGTGCGGCATTGTTTTGTTTCGCCAGAATTCAACTAAACTGCATTATAACGGTGCAGTGGGCCATATATCCAACTAAGTATTTCTATTCCAAGTATTTTAGAGCATGGAATAGCTCTTAGTGCCCGTCTAAATTTTGGGCTAAATTGTTATTTATTTTCCTGCTAATCCGGCTGCGGAAAAGTTTGAAAATGGAAAAGAAAACTAAGTGATGAGGACTTAAAACTTTAGTAAAAGACTTAGGTCATATGTTTACTTACGAATTTAGTTCTAGAAAGGAGTTCAAAGGAAGGATGATGTTCCTAAACGTTGTAGGTATGAATTTAATAAACTACAAGTTTATTCATTCTTTTCTTTATCTTGTGGTTAGTGCCTAAACTGGTGTCAGGACTTATGCTGCCCATGGGCTTCTGACTTGGCTTTACATGACGTCGAGAAATGTCTCCCACGCATGCTGGTTTCCTCACGATGTTTTCCTTCACCGAATCAAGTGATAATTATACAATACGCACATTAATCCGAAAATTCAGGGGGCGTGTCTTGGGTTCGAACTTGAGACCAATGGCTTCGCAGTCCGATAGTCACGCAACTAAGCTATCACTGCTTTTATTCTTTAAAATGGTCTTACTTTCAACCGAACTGCAATTGTTCTGGTTTTTAGGGTCAGGGGTTGCCCCCTGACCCTAAAAACAGGCAACAATGGAACCCTTATAAATTTCGTCCTGCCTGTCATTGGTCCGGTCGATCGTCCGATTGTCACGCGGCCATTTTATTAGGAGACTGATTTCAATTTAATTCGGAATGTACTTACTTTGCATCGTTAAACATTGTTACAGTGTATTGTTACTAGTGTTGCAAAGGACTCGAGTCCTCGAGTCGTAATTTTAAAGACTCGACTCAAATAAGCAAGACTCGGTGTGCTAAAAAGATTGGGAGTCTAGAGTCGAGGCGAGTCCGAGTCATTTAACAACCACTTGAGTCTTACAAAAGGACTCGAGTCTTAAAATGAACTCGAGTCTTCAAGGAAAACTCGAAGCATGAAGATGAGACTTGAAACTCATCATTCGAAAAGACTCGAATAGGTGATAAGTTTATATTAGTGGTTTTGTAATTCTGCCCTAAAAAAAAACTGACAAGACAAAATCATTACAAATCAGCTAAAAACTCACTTCTATAAAAATAGAGATGTGAAGGTAAACTGGCTTTATATTTTGAGATACTACCCTCTAAGTTGTTAATATTTTAGATATTTGAGCAAACGTGTTTACAACAACAACAACGAGTGTGCCAAGCGAGCAGGCATTTTCAAGATCCGGCAATTTAATCACTAAAAAAAGAAACCGTCTCGGCAATAAAACTATACAAGCTTCAATGTGTCTCGCATCATGGCTGGACTTTAATTAAAATTACCCATTTTTTATGATATTTAGAAATGATTAAAAATATCCTTAATCAATACTATTATTTTTTTATCTGAGCCTTTCTTCCCGCCCTGTAAATGTAACAATTTAATTGTTAGACTCATATACGAAAAGAACTTGAGTACGAACCGCCGCATAAAAAGGACTCGAGCGCACAAAGAGACTCGAGCTCTCATGTCACATACAAGGGCTCGTAGAGAACTTAGTTCTCTAGTCTTGGAGTCCTGTTGTAATGAGTCGAGTCTTGTAATTCATCATCCGAGTCCGTTTATAGAGGACTCGAAGACTCGAGTTTTTTGCAACACTAATTGTTACTGTTAGTTAGCCTGTGTCATCCCACTGCTGGGCAAATGCCTCTCTCCATCTTTAGATCTAGACCTTATGTGGACCACTGGTCGTTGGTTCTGTCTAGCTCGCTCGTCCCGCCATCCCCTGCGAGGTCTACCGCGTCGCCTTCTGGCTATGTCAGGGCTCCACATCGTGGTTATTTTGGCCCGCAGCTCGTCGGGTAGAAGTGAAATGAAGAATAAAAATGTTTGCGTGATACTAACAAGTCGGTTAACATGTAACCGAGAAAGATGAATAAAATGGGATCCTGCCGTTTTGCCAAAAAGATTATGACAAAATTTCATTACCCAAACAAATTTTAGCAACCTTTTTTTATACCATTGCAATATTTTGAATGATTTTAGTACGCATATTTTTATTTGGTCAAATTTTTACTTGACAAAATTTACCAAATATAATGTCATTATGACATTTGGTCTTTAATCAAATGATTTATTCCAGCAAACAATCTTCAGACAATAAACGTTTGGTGAAATGATTTGTTAAGACAAAAAATATTAAGGCAAAAATAAGATTTTTTGGGAATTATATATATAATTAAAAAATGCAATTTTATTTTAATACAATCATTTGTTTAATGCAAAATATTTTTACATAACAATTTTTTTTTTTTGCAATGGACATAAGCAATTTTATTTCGGAGTATGGTTAGGTTAGGTTAGGTTAAAACTGTGACCTCCTAGGCACGAGCCGAGCGAGCGAAGCGAGCGGTGACGCGGCAGCGGCAGGCGAGTGCCAGAAACGACTTGCATTAATAGAAAAAAGAGATTGTTTTTAGTAGGTTACCCGGAACTGAACTATTTAGATTAGGATAATTACTTATTAGGTTAGGTTAAAACTAGATAGAACTAGATAGTGTTTTGCTTGACTAACCCACATTGAGCGACATTTATGATTTACCTCCTACCCACTTAGCAGTTCACATTTTTGTCATTGTAGCATTTGACTGAATACGAAAGGGTGAATTGTAAACCTAAACCTATTGGCTTATTTGATTTTGCGTAAAAACTGTTATTCCAACTGAAATATTTGACTAAATAAAAAATGTTAAAAGTACTAGTTGGTAAACAAGTTATAGTTTAACGTTCATTTCCCAAACATTAGGTTTGCGTTACAATTTTTTGTGAATAGATTTTTTGCTAAGTAATAATTTGGCAAATGAAATTATGCGAAAAATTTTTTGGGAAGTGAAAATTTGTCAAACTCCTTTCGGTCAAACAAGGGAGACCCGCATAAAATAAATTCAGTATTCTTAAGCGTGTGAGATATTGTTGAATTATTTCGAAATAGGTTAGGGTCAAACGGTTTTAATACCGACAAAAACTCACTTTGTTAAAGGTACGACCGTTTCGCGGCCCCTGGCAAAAAGGACATGAAACTTCTGTCTTATCCATGAATGGCGTGGGTGGATCATATGTTCAAGGCCAGTGTTTTCTCCTGATTACTAACAATGACCTAAAGACCCATTAGAGGTCATTTAAGATCCCATGATGTCCTCTACTTACTGATTTTACGATTTTACAAGCGACAATCAAAGCGTTTGTTTCCTGATCATCATAATCTGTAATCTACATCTTTTCAACGCACGACTGAATCGGAAAAAAAGTCTAGGCAAACGTGCTCCACCCTAGGCTGCATCATCGCTTCACATCAGGTGAGTTGCGGCCAAAAACAAGCCCTTGCTTGTAAAAAAAAATGTTTCAAAAGGCTTGACATAAACTTTTCGGGTAGCTAATGTCAATCCAATACGCATAATCCTTTTTCGAAACCATCTGTCGTCATCATCTTCCGCTCTGGTCCTGACTTAGGGTCGGTGCAACACGTTCTATTAAATCTTAAACGAACACAAAGCAACAAACTAAATCTATGCAAATCCAACCCACGTCGTGTTTTTCTCAACCAGCTTCAAATGCATTTGCAATATATCTTAGCTGTTTTACTATCCTATTCAACTGTATATCGGGGCAAACGTTTTAATCTCAAATTGCATCTTAACTAATTAAGTAGTTGTTCGTTCTCTATGGAATTCGAAGATAAATTAATCAAGAGACCGAGCTTATCTAACTAAAGTTTCTTCTGTATTGTTCAGAAACTTGCTCGCTGGACTTGGTCACTCAATAGTGGATTATAGATAGATAGAATATACTT
The DNA here is from genome assembly GCA_905163415.1 of Noctua fimbriata. Classification (NCBI taxonomy): domain Eukaryota; kingdom Metazoa; phylum Arthropoda; class Insecta; order Lepidoptera; family Noctuidae; genus Noctua; species Noctua fimbriata. The sequence goes on from LR990929.1 coordinate 16,897,005, forward strand.
TATTTATCATCTGCCTAGTCTTTTCCCAACTATCTCAGTCTAACCGGATGCAGCTGAATACCAGTATTTTACATGGAGCGACTGCCTATCTGATCTCCACAACCCAGTTAGTGCTGGGTAATACGATACCCCTTGGTTAGAATGGTTGTCAGACTTCCGGGCCACGGAATACATGTAACGACTGTCAAAAGTCTACAAATGACAGCCGGGACCAGCGGCTTAACTTGCTTTACGAGGCACTGAGGAAACTCGGTATGTAATGGGTGGTCACCCATCCACGGACATGAAGATCGACCCAACTGTTATTATTTAGCCACGCGCTCTTTATGAGAAAATATACTTCTTTGTGCAACAAAATTGTTATACAGCTCAGCAACCCAAGTGGCAATTGCAGTGTGGGAAAGAGACAGAGCTATACAGGTGGTCTAGCGCAATCTCTTTCCCACACTGGAATAACTCCTGCTTTATGAGGTCATGGCCACCAGGTCTTGTAAAATTAATTTCACAAGTATTTATCCCAGTTGTAACTTCAGTAAATCCCTCTCTCTACCGTGAGTCTTCAGATAAAGCAGTATTTTAAGCCAGAAATACCCAGCTTAAATTAAAGGTGAAACCTAGCGAAGTACCGTTCCACCTGCAACCAGCAATAAAGGATGCCGCATGAAACCACATGCGACATACTACCCCCATATTGCAGCAGGCTAGCTTGCAGTATGTTGTAATGCTGAAACCTTGTACATACAAGACACGTACTGTATACCTACTGAGCAATATGGAAGTACCCAGTGTCGTAACCAAAGCGAAGGGTCGCTTGAATACGCAATCGTAGCATTCACAAAGGCAGCAAACAGTAGAGAATGGTCCATTTTTGTAAGAGGTAAGCCGGAGTAAATATCTTTAATGTGATTATATTATTTGTCAATAGAATACTGTCTGTGCTATTTTTCAAAGGGAAGCCCGGTAGGAATCGAGTTGAATGGAATCTTCGCCACTGGTAGCAAAGGCGTCCTCTGTCGGCCCAACTACGCGTTTAGAACAAATTGAAAGCGAACGTCGTTTGGTTAGGGCACGGGTGGTCACAAGTCACAACATAGGAAAACGATCAGTTGAGTCTTTTGTTTTTAGATCAAAATTTATTCTACTGCATTATAATCTCTTTGCGATAATACTTTTAAAAATCTTGGTATTTTAACCCAGAACCGAGCTACTACTACTAGATAATTGCGTTACCATACCTTCATTTATAGATCTTTGACAGGCAGTGGCCCAAAAAGTATGACAGCCAGTCTTACCAAGGTGTATCGTATTACCTAGTACTAATTGGGTTGTGGAGGTCAGATAGGCAGTCGCTTCATGTAAAATACTGGTATTCAGCTGCATCAGGTTAGACTGGAAGCCGACCCCAACATAGTTGGGAAAAGGCTAGGCAGATGATGATGATGATGATGATGATGATGACCTTCCATAATTTCTTCAAAGTTGCAGTTATTAGAGCACGTAAAACATTATGCCAGTTGTTCCATCGCTTGCAGTAAAAGTACTACATTTTGCACTTCAGATTGGAATTGTCTATGAATAATAGCAACGCCTGCCAAGCGTGGCGATTATGGCAAAACCCCCCTAAATGACGAGCACAACAAAAAAATGGCCCCTAGTACCCGGCAGCCCGTCTTGCGTTGGAAGGCCTGCCACTAGGTGGACCGATGACCTGGTGAAGGTTGCAGGGATCCGCTGGATGCGAGTCGCACGGGACCGGTCAATGTGGCGACACTTGGGGGAGGCCTATGTCCAGCAGTGGACGTCTTTCGGCTGAAATGATGAATGATGAATAATAGCTGAGTTTGTAACACAACCATCAACTTCATTATAACGGAAACGGTTGGGAAACCGCATATTTCCGCTTTCTCCCAATGTTGGTGTTACACAGAATTAGGAAATGTTCAACTTTGTTGTTTGTGGGATGCCTAGGGTTTATGCTAACAGGCATCTCCTGTCCGAATAGAAAAATACTGCATTCATATACAGGGTGTAAACAGACCCTTTACGAAGCCGTCAACCAAGCATTATGTCAATATCAAAGTAAGTAACTGTACGCAAAAAATATTGCTGGGAAACGGCTTTTTTTTGGGGACAAAAATCACGTTTTACGGTAAGACTCGATGGAAAATACCTACATTGAATTGAATCGCATTATCATCGGAAAAGCACAAAGCATAACATCACTCCTGTAATCCCCGAAGGGTTAGGCAGAGGTGTACCTAATAGTACACCCACATTTCGCCACTTATGTTTAAATCCCATGTAATAGGGGGCGACCCTATTGCCATCAACCGGGCTCAAATCCAAACTCCGTGGCTGCTACTGAGAAATTCCTGAAGGAAAAAACCTACAACACTTTGCCCGACTTAGCTTTGTGCCGAAAAGCACAAAGGTATAATAAGAAAGTACTATATCACCTATTAGCTTTTAATCTAGCTCTCGTAGAACACCGGTATACTCACAGATTGGCTGCCGATAACATATTACGTAGGCAACTTAATAGGTTAACAAGCTCATCTCATGAGCTCCGTTCAGTAATCAATACAGAAATTGAACTTGATCAACGTGGGATTCATTGTGCTTAATAACGATGCTCAGTTATGTATTATGAATTGGATCTATTGTACTGGAATGTACAGGCTTGATAGGAGATGATTTCAGTACAATTAAAGGCCAAGGAACTCTCTAATGTGGTTCTCAAGCTATCACAATACCATTTTCAGTAATTATGGTCATGGTTTAGGTAAGGTATTATAAACAAGCTGTTGACCGCGGCCCTCGACCGCGTGAATTTATTATATAAATCTTCTACTATTTGAATCGCATTTTGTTAACAATTTCAAGGGTTTTATTTTTTTGACGGAACTCTATCCCTAAGTTACTCCTTATAACATCAGCTATGTGCCAGTAAAAGTCCTGTCAAAATCGGTTCAGACGTTTCGGAGATAAGCCCGAACATGCAGACAGACAAAAAAAATAAAAAATATTTGCGCCCTGAGGGCCTAGGTGGCAATGGCATTAAACGTGTTTCTTAATTCTATTTCTACTGTTATTATCAACGTTAGCTTATGTGAGTTATTTTATTTTACTATCATTGTTATCGCTGATAGAATATCACTTTCACTTTCAGTCTTTAAACAGACTTGCAGAATACAAGTTGATTGAAGCTAAGAAAATCTTCACATAATCATCACAATTCTCCTGCCATTATCCCAATTTATTTGGCTTCGGCTCAGCATCTCTTTTTCCTCCATAGTTCATAAGAAAACTTACACAATTAACACTTTATAGATTCAGTCAGATTTTTCAATTTCAGTATAGCATTCACCAACTGCATAGAACAGGTTAGACACCGTGGATACTGGTTACTGCATAATCACTACCTTTAAAAATTTCACAGACGAGCAGCACGCGTAGCAAGACCACCGCAGAAACGGGTTTTGTCAACGGAAGAATCGATAAAATGACAGATCAACAAAAGTATGTCTGCCTTTTTGTCGATTCTTCCGTCGACGAAACCCATGACTTGACGGAAGAATCGATAAAATGACAGATCAACAAAAGTCTGTCTGTCAAGTCATGACAAAACCCGTTTCTGCGGTGGTCATGCTACGCGTTCTGATATTTTCAGTAAAACATGGCCTATCTATCTTATTTAACTTCTACCGAAGGACAAAATAATATCTCGTCCAATGTTTCGTCGATAACTTACTCCCTTGTCAGCACTAACTAAGGATATACTTAATAAATGTTGTCTTTGTGTACGTGTAGCGTATAAAACTCTACGATTTATTACGTCTTATCTCTCTCATGTTTTCCTTTTTCCCAGTACAAACGGATCGTAGTTGTTTATGGGTCTCAAGGTTTCTAGATCAGGAACACTATCGGTATTCTGCAATACACTCCTTGTATTGATAACGCCCCGTTCACAAACTCGGACGATACGACTTGCGACGGGGCTTGCGTTAGGTAAGGGTCCACTGATGGTCGACCAGTTTTCAACCTTATTACTTAGGGCTTAAGGCTGAAAAGTGGTAGACCGTCAGTGCGTGCTCTAAGCATTTTGTTTCATAAGTCGTGGCCAAGCGCTGAGAGGTGGAAAAATAAATCGTATTTTTCTTCGTCTCCTTTGTTGCGACACTTGCATTCTTTATCTTTCCAAGTGTGAATTCATCCATAAAGTAGTCATCAATGCACTCACGTAAACACCGACAAACTGTAATCTTTTCTTTGTACAACTTGATTCATCGTTTTATAGAGATTAAATTACAATGTCACCTTGTCATGTCATGTCATGAGTATGAATTTTGATGACTTTAAGAATATGGGAAAGTTAAAGAAACGATTGGATGGGCTGTGTGACGGATGATTTGGTCAGAAAGCGAATGATTACTGAGATGGCTACTAAAGAAGTGTGAAAGAAGATATGCAGCGACGAACCCAAATAAATTGGAAAACAAGCAATGACCATTCTCAAATGGTAACTCCAAAAACAAATCCAATGTGATTCTAGGCTAAATGCGACTTTAAACTAAACCTGACCTTTGGGACAATGGATTTCGGAACACAGAAAGGGCGATCCCGTCAATTTTAATTGGGCAAAGCTCCAATTTGAAGTTACAGCTACGGTAACGAATCCTCCAAAAGAAAACACTGCGGAAACTGAGATGTGTGTTGAAATAACATGTTGAAACAAGAGCTAGAGTTGAAATAACGACGACGGTGCATAACAAGAAACTCGATACTTTTGTACCTTATTGAAAACTAAGGTAATACTCGTATATTGCGAAACTGTGCCCAGGCGACACCATCGCTTGCATTTCTGCTTAGTCACTCTAGTTATGTAATGAGTTTTCATAGCCAGTCGATGGTGGAAAGTTGATTAGCATGTTTTAATTTATTAAAAACACGTGTTCGGTTTGAAATTGTAGCAACCGATAACTTGTTTTGCTACGACTACTTCTACATAAATACATACAAGCGTGAGTATATTCACGCCTTTTCTCATGGGGTGACAGAAACTGCAAAACACCACCTGTTATGATCCTTAATACTCTTTTTACTTCTTCCACGTCCATACATTTGGTCATACACGCACGCTCGCGAGAATATAAGACTTCTTTTGTAATAATGAGATGATGATGTTTATTTTTTGCAAATTGGTTTTTAACACTTTTAAAAACTAGACGAGACCGGTGTGTCGTCCTTGACTACTCTGAGAAGAAAAAAACAAACTCAGAGTTCATAATATCTTTTAAAGCTCAGTTATAGTGAATGGTACTTACTTCAAGTCGGGATTTAACGGATAAAAAATGAAGAGACACTGCGTAACTTGCAAAAAAAGTGTGCTAATAAATTTCAAGTGCTTCCAAATTTTCTGGCTTGGAAAGATGGCGCCGGCTTGTCTATCGTGTCTACTCGTCTCCCTCAAAAAACCTCAAGGGTCCTTAGTACGACGTGCTCAAGTACCGATACTGGTGTCACCGCCCTCTCAAATGTTCTCAGGTAACCCCTTTCTTTCTTGTCCGAAAAACTTGACTTAATTTAGGATTCAGGGAGCGAAATTTACATCTTAAGGGGCCCAACTTTTGAATTGACTTCGCGCTAAAATAGGCTTGAAAGACGGCGTTTCGAATCATGAATCTTGGATTCTAACTTTATTTTATTTGTTGGCGTTCAAAAAGATTGGAATTAAATCAAATGAGCTGTAAGTAATTTTTGAACGAAATTATTTTTTTAACAAAAGAGCAATGTATTTGTGATGGTGTAATTTCAGCTGAATTTTAAGTAAAAATTTAATCAAACAGCAATATTATTTGGTCGTAGTACTTTTCTTTTTGGAATTACGTTATCAGATTTTGATATATATTTTTTAATTTTATGTGCTTTTTTATTTGACTATGCGACTGTCTAATAACATGAAAGAAAATGATATATTTACGATTTTACCGCAGACATAACTAAAAAACGAATATACGAATTAGAGTTGAATTTTTTCGCAACATTGCGTGACTTTCATGACAATCAACTTGTCTAGTCCGTTAGGGCTGTAATAGATCATCGTTTACATTGTTATTTGGGGCCATAAAGCGTAATTTATATATCATTGGACGAGCCAAATAGAGCAACAGGTTCAGAAAGTTAGAACGCGACGTGATCGAGTAGGCCACGTTAGCCCTTTGGGCTAGAAATGGTCTAGAATTCTAGATAATTTAAGTGCCTAACGACCGATGAATCTGGATTCTTGAACCCAACTCAACGTTTACACAATACAATGCTATCGTTGTCATTTTCAGTTGTACGAGTCAAATAGAGAAAACTTAAATACTTATTGAGTGTAATTAAAGAATTCGAAAATTAATGAGAACATTTAATTTAGCCACTAGAATCTTCTGCTTGAAAAGACAAATGAATCAAGCAAGAGACTAGGGACTCAGCATGCAACAGTAGGTGGTCAGAAACAGAACACAGCTGTGGCTAACTTAGTTGTAGTTTAGTGAACGTCTGGCAGAGGTAGTAGCTAGATAGATGCTGGAAATATGTAGTTGGGTTGTAAGTGGGTGCATATTTAGTTGTGGGATAAAACATAGATCTAGCATATGTCATAGCTGATGTTAGATGGAAATATTAAGAAGTACTATATAGTCGCTTTTGTCCACGAATTCGCTCTCGTGGATATCGGAAATTATCTCAGGGGAACGTATGATTGGGATCAAAATTATCCCATGTCCTTTCCTAGTTCATGATAAACAATTCATCCAAATGCGTTCAGGTAACAAACGGAAGGAATAGATAGTCAGACAAACAGAGTTATGGATAGAAATTAAGTTTTGGATTCATGGCTAAAAATATACAAGATTTTGTTTCAGCCGAAGCACGGTTTCGGCTGGTCATCTGTGGTCTGATCCTTCGATTACACTTGTAATGGCGTTACATTGCGTGAAAGAGTAACAATCATCCATCCATCCATCCATCCTCACAAAGTTTCGCATTTATAATAGTAGTAGGAAAGATTAAGCAATTTATACGTCTAATGCATTAAGCGCTTACCTGTAAGATGTTGATACACTAGTCTTGTGACTCTATTGAATGTATCTCGTATCTTTGAAGCAGTGTATACAGTGCAGTGCAGTTTGTGTGTGTGTGTGTGTGTGTGTGTGTTTGGTGAGCCAAATAAATAAAGAAAAATAAAAAATAATGTTAGTTTTAGTTTTGCAGAAGTATCTTTCTAAGTTTAATTTCCAAAACGAGCTGGATACTACCAAAGACAATGAAAGATATCAATCTCCCAATGCAGAAAAGTGACGTAGAAGATATACGAGCAGAAGCAGCTCAATATCTGTCGAGCTGAATAGGCTTACGTTTGATGCGAAGGTATGTACTCCAACTGATATGATGGAGATAGATTTATGGGATATCAAGTTATGGACCGTGTCTATTAAGGATTTGTTCGATAGAGGAAAATGTAGTGCAATTGATTTGTTCTTCGACACTTACCTTGTGGGATTGTTTATATGGAAATTGTAAATTTTTTTGATGATATTTCTGCTGTTGACTGCCTCCTTGGTCTAGAGCTCGCACACACGACTGCTGAGCTGAGGTACTGGGTCCAATTCCCAGGTCAGGCAAATTTCGACTGGGTTTTTTCATCAGAAATATCTCAGTAGCAGCCACGGAGTCTGGATTTGTGCCCGGTTTGTGATGGCAATAGGCTCGCCCCCTATAACATGGACGTAAACATAACTGGCGATATGTGGCTGTACTATTAGGTACACCTCTGCCTAACCCTTCGTGGATTACAGGCGTGATGTTGCGATGATTTGTCCTGTTCGAAAAACGCGCTCAAAAGAAGAGAATGGCCGATCATTGACACCGTAATGAAATATCTCATATTTAAAAACATTTTAAAGGGCATCGTTGTGGTTTTCCAATGGCGTGCCTCTGACGTTATTCTCCTCATCACTTGCCTAGCCTTTTCCCAACTATGTTGGGGTCGGCTTGCAGTTTAATCGGATGCAGCTGAGTACCAGTATTTTACACGGAGCGACTATCTGACCTCCACAACCCAGGTAGTACTGAGTAATACGATACCCCTTGATAAGACTGGTTGTCAGACTTTCGGGCCTCTAAGTACCTGTAAAGACTGTCAAAGATCTACAAATGACAACCGTGACCAACCGGGCTTAACGTGCTTTCCGAGCATTGGTGGAAACTCGGTATGTAATGGGTGGTCACCGATCACACTCTTACATGATTCTCCTATTATTTTGACATTTATTTTGACCACTGGGCATTAATGGCTTTTCTTGAAATTTAAAAAAGGAGTCGATAGCAAAGCACACACACATCATATCGGATAAAATAACTTGGCACTGCAGTCGTACACGTGCCTTCAAATAAAGATAACTCCTGTAACAAGATACCTTTGACAAAACATACCTACGTCACGGTGTCAAAGTCTAAAGTTTACGAGTCCCGCGTAAATCTTGGAAACTCGCTGTCTTGAGGAATTGTTAGTGCTCTAGTTTGAATTCACTATCTTGTATAACTTGTATTTAATTGAATACCATTTGTATTTTTTATTGTTAGGAGTTGAACGGACCTTTAAATTGAAATATAAAGTTCCTTTGGGTGATTGCCTCGTTGGTCTAGTGGTCGCAAGCGCGACTGCTGAGCGGAGAGGTCATGGGTTTGATTCCCGGGTCGGGCAAAGTGTTACTGGGATAATAGGAATTTCTCAGTAGCAGCCACGGAGTCTGGATTTGTGCCCGGTTGCTGGCAATACAATATTTATTTTACAAAATAAAAATTACTTTTCTTATATAGGTTGTGTCTGTCTGTAGAGACCTCAGTTGTGTTCCTCAGTGAGTTGACAATGAATGATTAAAATGGCCATTACATAAGGACTTACTTGTAGGTGTATTGAGGAGCTCATTTAAAGGAAGACCGTTTGTTGTCATGCGTATTGTTTAGCTATTGTTTTGTGGAAGGAACTCACGATCCGGACACACGATAGTTCGTGTTTATTTGTTTATTATGCGTGTATTAATAGTATGCGTTATTATTAGAAAAATATTATTATTTTCTTGAGTAGTAGTAGGTGGACTATAGAACTTAATGTGTTGATGAGCATCTCCCAGTGAAGTTCTTGAAAGGATCTTGGTGTTTCTGCTTTGTCTCTGAAGTGTCAGGTTGAAAGAAACCCCCATGAAATAGCAGGCAGTAGTCAGCAAATACCAACTTTTCACCAGGAAATCCGTGACCTCAGCAAAATTACCTCAAAGTATTTAAATATAGATTCAGCCCTTGTAGATCCATTCCGAATTCACCTAATTACCAAACTACCATGCTTTGACGTAGAATAAAATTTCACAGTACTCAAAAATCTAATTACTGAAACTGTATGTTGATCCACCCTACAGATATAAACCTAGGTAACGCAAGTATGACGACCCGTATGACAACCAAGCGTGCCATTTTTTCACTACGTACTATGACGTTATAAGCACTGTTTAGTTACTATTAAAAAAAGTTACTAATTTTACAGTGTCTCAAGACGAAAGTCTATGACCAGTGTGTGTTGCCAGTGATTACATACGGGACCGAAACGTGGTCGCTCACAATGGGCCTTATCAGAAGGCTTAAAGTCACCCAAAGGGCAATGGAGAGGGCTATGCTCGGAGTTTCCTTGCGTGATCAAATCAGAAATGAGGACATCCGCAAGAGAACCAAGGTAACCGACGTAGCCCGAAGAATAGCCAAACTGAAGTGGCAGTGGGCAGGGCACATTGCTCGCAGAACGGATGGCCGATGGGGCCGAAAAGTTCTGGAGTGGCGACCGCGAACCGGAAGACGCTGCGTTGGAAGGCCTCCTACTAGGTGGACCGATGACCTGGTGAAGGTTGCAGGGATCCGCTGGATGCGAGTCGCACGGGACCGGCCAATGTGGCGACACTTGGGGGAGGCCTATGTCCAGCAGTGGACGTCTTTCGGCTGATATGATGATGATGATGACTAATTTTACAAAATAGACTACGATTTTGTTCTTTAAATGTCTAGAAGTGTTTAAGTTGTAACGTCGTTGTTTTAAAAAAAATTTGCTTGCTGCGACATTAGCCACGTTAAGCATAAAATGCTTAAGTCGGGCACGCGAAGTAGGTGCTCTTGCGTTACCTAGATATGTCTATATCTGTCATGTACCCTCATTTTTAATCAACTGGACAACAAAGCAAAACATCCACGTTAACACCTACTACAATTTTCACTATAATTCTCTAAATAGAGTCATGATAATGAATTAATAACCAAAAACTATCATCATCATCATTTCAGCCGAAAAGTCCACTGCTGGACATAGGCCTCCCCCAAGAAGGGGGGTTTTGCCATAATCGCCACGCTTGGCAGGCGGGTTGGCGATCGCAGTATGGTTGTTGTAGAATCAGAGAACGCTGCTGCCCATTCTCTGGTAAGTCCCTTAGTCGCCTCTTACGACACCCACGGGAAGATATGGGATGGTGCTATTCTTTACGTCCGGACACCATACAGAACGAACCAAAAACTAAGTGTAAATTAATATGAATAGCATTAAATTATTACAGCACCCGACTGAATAAATCCTGGACAAAGTTTCAGTAGTTTTGTGAACAAACAGTTTAATATTAGGCTTGCGAGTTAAAATGGGACAGGGCGCTGTATACACGAATATATCATTTATGTTGGAACCAAAGTTTTTAGTAAATAATGTACTGTCGTGGAGGGACGGAGAATATATTATTTATATCTGTATGCGTGTGACCTTTTGAGCGATTATATTTTTCTGGTTTAATATTTTCTGTCAGTCTTTGGGGCTACTTTTGAATATAACACAGACAGGATAAGCCTCTCATGCTCTCGACTCCACGATCAATCGATTCTGTGAAAGCTAGAGCATTACGAGAACTGAAAGACGGTTAATACACTGAGTGTATATTTTGAATCTTCAGGAGGTTCCATCGATGAATTAGCATCAATTGTTGGCTATATATCATAGATCATAGATGATCTGATTTATTATTATACTAGCTGTTGCCTGCGACCTTCGTCAGCGTGAAATTATTCTAAAAATATAACTTTCCTATTTGAATCGGATTTTGTTAGCAATTTCAAGGGTTTTAATATTTTATGTAACCCTAATTCTTTTTCTAAAATAAAAGTTACTCCTTACAAAAGCAGCTATCTGCCAGTAAAAATCCCGTCACAATCGGCCCAGACGTTTTAGAGTTTAGCCGGAACAAGCAGACATACATACAAAAATTAAAAAAAAGAGTAATTTTGTTGTAAGTACCGTATATACCTTAAAACTGTTATTTTGAAATTACAACAGACACTTCAATGTTATTTATGTTATATAGAAAAATGATAAGGTTTCCGTGCAAAAAATTAAAACCCTTAAAATTATTGACAAAACCCGATTCAAATAGGAAAGTATTATTTTCATAATAATTACACGCGGACGAAGTTTGCGGGCAACAGCTAGAAAATACCTAAATAAACAGATATCAGTAACAAGAACTTGTGGGCGTTTGATTAATAAGTTAGTGAGGTCAGGTTCTCTGAATTGTAATTAGCCGAATTAACGCCAATTTTACGAGGAATTTCGAAACAATGTGATTAATTGTGTGATTAATAAGACTTCAGTGGTACCAACGGCGTAACTATGGTATTCGGTAGTAGATAGTGGGGATTAATTATTACGCTGTTCAATGACAATGATATTATATGGACGCCGTGGGCGTTGAGTTTAGAAAAGTGTAAACACATCATCATCATCATTTCAGCCGAAAGACGTCCACTGCTGGACATAGGCCTCCCCCAAGTGTCGCCACATTGACCGGTCCCGTGCGACTCGCATCCAGCGGATCCCTGCAACCTTCACCAGGTCAAACACAACATAATACAAAGTCTAAAGAGACCCTGGACGAAGCCGTCAACCAAGCATTCTGTACATTAAACTAAGTAATTCTACGCAAAAATTATTGCTGAGAAACGACTTGTTTTTTGGGGTGAAAAATCAGGTTTTACTTAATACAACGCACTCAAAACATGATGATGGATGCATTGAACAGTAAACGGCTCATGGAGGTATTTAATGTAAAATTTAAAGAGTTTTTTAAATTACTGAATTTATTACTGAGAAACAGAGGTACTTTGACGATTCCGACTTGCCAATAAAACATTTATGATTTAATTTATTGATTATTTTTTATCTAAAATTGTAATGACATGTTTACCTAACTGACATATTTTAAATTGACTGTTTTTTCTTTTTTCTTAATTTAATCTATTGACATGCCACTTATTTGTAACCGATTGTTGATGCTTGTTTATGTTAATTTTGTACGACATAAATTGGCAAAACGTAGTGCACATATTCTAGACAATATACTATCTGTAACCATACCTATGTTTAACAAAATAAATGATTGATTGAGTATATCTGTAGGTGGTATTCCTTTAATAAAATAATAGTAAATTCAAGTAATACATTCGTGCACCCAATCCACAAGTTCAAATCCAAAAACACAGAAACTCTGAAAGTAAACAGCATAAACATAATCAGCCTATAATGTTCCCACTGCTGGGGCACAGGTCTCCTCTCTATGAGAGGGAATGGGCTATAATCCACCACGCGGGCCCAGTGCGGGTTGGTAGATGACACATGTCTTCGAATCTTTGGTTCTAGGACATACCGGTTTCCTCACGATGTTTTCCCTTCACCGTTTTGAGAGCAGTGGTGATGAAATAAATTACAGAAAGTAATGCGCCTGCCTGGGTTCGAACTTTCGGACCCACGACGTACTGCTCGTAAGTCAGGGCCGCCACCACTGGGACACCGCTGCTCTGAGAGAAAGTAAATAATAAGTTTAAAATATAACGCTCAAATATTCTCGGGCACATAGTATCTAATTAGAAAGGTTTACATTCAACAAAGGTCTCGCCAAACAACAAGAGGACCTAAAAATAAAAAGTACTTTCCCAAAGGAATATTTATTTTGTACCTGACCTAAAAAGCTTTAAAGTATAGTCAAATTTAATTGGGTTAGACTATAGGAGTTAATTAATCGTAATTAATATTTTTTATTTTTTTATTGGGTGAATGGGCAGCAGCGTTCTCTGTGTTTTTTTTTTTTTTTTTTTTATAACAAACATACTGCGATCGCCAACCCGCCTGCCAAGCGTGGCGATTATGGCAAAAACCCCCTTGGGGAGGCCTATGTCCAGCAGTGGACGTCTTTCGGCTGAATGATGATGATGATGATGAATATTTTTTACGTGTCCTGACCTGAAAAAAATCTGCTAAAAACGAAGATGTTTACTAAAGCAGCCAAGTGCGAGTAGGAATCGTGGACTTATTTTAAAGTATTTTTTTTATAGTCATCATCTGCCTAGCCTTTTCCCAACTATGTTAGGGTCGGTTTCCAGTCTAACCGCATGCAGCTGAATACCAGTGAGCCATGGAGCGACTGCCTGTCTGACCTCCACAACCCAGATAGTACTAGGTAATATGATATGATATCCCTTGGTAATACTGGTTGTCAGACTTTTTGGGGCACTGACTACTTGTAACGGCTGTCAAAGATCGACAATTGACAGCCGGGACCAACGGCTTAACGTGCTTTCCGAGGCACGGAGGAAACTCGGTATGTAATGGGTGGTCACCCATCCACAGACCAACCTGGGCAAGCACGGCTTAACCTAAAGATCGAGTAACACGAAAAATAATGAGATACAAACTTGCATTAGTAACACGTTTTCTGTAAAACAGACTGCCTCGTTGGTCTAGAGGTCGCAAGCGCTACTGCGCTTGAGGTCCTGAGTTCGATTCTCGGGTCGAGCAAAGTGTTATTGGGCAGGAATTTCTCAGTAGCGGCTCGGGGTCACAGAGATCTATGCTCAGTTAAGACAATTGCCTCTTCTCATCTTCTTCAACCTTAGGCCACTCAATGCAGAGTGTAGGTCTCTTCCAAATCTCTCCACTTTTGGCGACTTTGTGTTTTGTGCTCGTCTTATGATACATGGGACTAACTATAAAATTTGTACACTTCTGCCTAAGTTCGTATTATCTGAATATAATGTGTATTACATCTCTTTGTGAAGAAAATAAAGTTTAAATATTTTGTATCGCTATGGTAAAAACCATGTCGTGTCGCGTCAAGTCTCGGTGTGAGCTGATCTTAACCATTTTGGAAATACAGGCGTGATAAGTATTCTGTAAAAATTTGAACTGGCTTACCGTTACCGTTTAAAAGATACAGCCATGTGACAGACAAGACGAAGGCTATGTTACTCCATTTTCACTTATAAGCTATGAAACCCAGAAAACAAGCCATTTGATCATTTAAACGTCTGTTTTCCTCAATTATCAGTCTACTTAGGTATAGGTACTATTAGTGAATAGCAATTTAACATAGTTCTGGTATATATAAGCCTATAATTATCGGCAACATTTATTACCGCCAAGACCATGTTATACCACAATATTTAACCTTGAAAATTACATAAATCAGCTAGTTAATTTGCCGTAGATATTTCCTACAAACTATTGGTTATACATATTATAAAGTTCACCTTATGATTTTGATACATTAATAAATAATCACGCGAATAAAAGAATCAAATTTTTTCATACAGTCCATTGATTATAAGGAGCCCGTGGCTAACTTATAACAACCGCTCGATCTTTAGGATAAGCCGCGCTTGCCTAGGTTGGTCCGTGAATGGGTGACCACCCCTTACATACCGAGTTGCGTCCGTGCCTCGGAAATCACGTTAAGTCGTTGCTCCCGGCTGTCAATTGTAGAGCTTTGACAGTCGTTACAGGTAGTCAGTGGCCCGAAAGTCTAACAACCAGTCTTACCAAGGGGTATCGTACTAATTGGGTTGTGGATGTGGAGGTCAGATAGGCAGTCGCTCCATGTAAAATACTAGTATTCGGCTGCAACCGATTAGACTGGAAGCCGACCCCAACATAATTGGGAAAAAGCTAGGCAGAGACTCCATTGTGTATTCACACAGTTTTTTAATCTTCTGGATTATAGGCCCCTCTTTGCTTGTGTCAATCTCCACGTAAAAATAAACTCAAGATTGACCTGCATCCAATACATTCATCTGTTGCCCACAATCTGTTTTTCTGCGCAGTAATTCTGATAAATTATAAAATCAATTTCATTCCGCCATGTTCCTTTTCTTAACAAAATATAATATTACCTACCAGGATATAAGAAATGGAATAGAACAATAAATCACCCTGTGTCAAGGATTTTACGAGCACATGTGGAAATAAAAATCCCTCAGAAACACATAAAAAGGAAATACATTTCCCTGCATCAAAGTTGGAGAAAGAATGAGAATTTAATGTCATATTCTGATGTTGTTTAACTTCGTTTTGAAGAGTACTCTGACTTCTTACTTGCTAATTATTGTTTGGAGGTTTGTAGGAGGAGGTTAATTAAATTACTAGGTTGAAGCTTTATACATAACATCACGCCCCGAAGGGTTAGGCAGAGGTGTACCTAATAGTACACCCACATTTCGCCAGTTATGTTTAAGTCCCATGTAATGGGGGCGACCCTATTGCCATCAACCGAGCGCAAATTCAGGCTCCGTGGCTGCTACTGAGAAATTCTTTATGGAAAAACCCAATAACACTTTGCCCGACCTGGGAATCGAACCCAGGACCTCATGCTCAGTAGTCGCGCTATCTATCTGATCCACATTTTGTATAAATTACTCATACGGTGATACGTGATGTTCCTTTGCTACCTAAAATTCATCTGTTTCAACGTAAATAAGTATGCGTTGTTTTAAGGTACCATTTGAAGAGTAATAGAGAAGTATGGAAGAAGACATTTTGCACCGACCACAAATAAATTGGGATAACGGCAGGATAATCATGATGATTGACGAAAGGTCTATTCATCATTTTTATTGAAATTTTATTAAGAACAGGAAAGCACATAAGGATGAACAACCAAATCATTAAGAAATAACAGAATAGGTATCTACTTAAATGTTTTCATTATCAATTACCTAACTAAAAGGTCAGATAGGCAGTCACTCCATGTAAAATACTGGTATTCAGCTGCAACCGGTTAGACTGGAAGCCGACCCCAACATAGTTGGGAAAAGGTTACAATGATGTGATGATGATCAATTACCAAAATACGAACACAGACGCACATTTTATTGACCACAGACTAAACTAAACCAAAAACATCCTGTTACTACAGACGGCAAAACGGGAAAGAATCAAAGAGAAATGACACCTGTCAGCTGTCAAATAAGTTTTCATATTAAACTTCACATGTTTTTAAGTGACACACTATTTATTACATATTCTGAGCGTGTCGTCTCTAAACCTGTATGTATTTGGGGTTTCAATTTAATCCAATTCGGTATAGGATATTATTTTTATTAAATTAATAAAATATTTTGCTTTTGACAGCTCCAATTTTCTAAGTGAAAAACGTTTTCTTAGTTATTTTACCTCTGGGAAGTTAGATTTTTATATTTTGATCTTTTTTCGTTTGGTACAAGGTTGGTTATCATAATTCTATGGGTTTGGGTTACATAACTGTCAAAGTGATCTTTATTATCACTCCTATAAGGTCGCTGGTGGGCGCTCGGGTCAATCTTCAGGTTAAACCGTGCTTGTCTAGGTTGGTCCGTGGATGGCTGACCCATTGCATATTGCGTTTCTACCGTGCTTCGGAAAGCACGTTTAGTCGGCTGTCAATTATAGATCTTTGACAGTCGTTACAGATAGTCAGTGGTCCGATACTCTGACAACTGGTATTCAGCTGCATCCGGTTAGACTGGAAGCCGACATCCACATTGTTGAAAAAAGGCTAGGAAGATAATGAAGGTATCTGGTGGGATATTGTTTGGGTTGCTTTCGCGTGTATAGATAAAATTTAGGTCAATGTTTTTAAAACAAAAAATGCCTTACAGACATAAACGTTAAATAATATCTTATTCAATACAGTAAAATAAACGCGATAAGTAATCTTATCAAACCTACGATATTCGGTCATGTCTAAAATTATAACTTGTGAGTTGTGTGTATATTACTGTTCAGAGAATAATCACGCGTGATAATCAAAAACATTACTAAATAATAAATATCATTATACTATGTATCTTCCCGAAATCATGTCACTTTTTGACAAAGGTCTCTTAGAAAAAAAAACACATTGTTCTCCTTGTTAGCACTGCCACAGTCGAGTTAAACGCAAAAGAGTAGATAGTAGGTCTACACACGGTGGCACATGGAGATGTACATTTCCAGTATAACTTGGTCTTGCTTTGTATAAATTTCATAAACAATGAGAGATCCGCATTAACTGGTTTCGTGTAGCTTTATTGGCCGTCGTCCGTACTATGCTTGCTCCAAAAGTGAAATATTTGATGTAAGAGAAAAATAGTGCACAATAAATTCAAAGAATTTTCCTGTAATAAAACTTGACTGACCTTCAAAGGCTTTCCAAACATTCCATTTCCTATCTGAAACTGTGCAATTTACGATATCTTGCAGTAGGTACACACGGCGGCACATGAAGCTGTACCTTTCCAGTATAACTTGGCCTCGCTTTGTATAGATTTCCTATACAATGAGAGATCCGTATAAACTGGTTTTTTATAGCCTGATTGGCCGTCGTGCGTGCTTCATTTTTTATTTAATACGTAACAAGAGCTACTATCATTATCAGTGAGATAGCAATGACAAGCCCGTGCCCAACATAGTGGCCCAATTTCTTCAATCTTTCACAAGATAATATTTAATAATATTATCTTTCTTTTGAGTTCCCGATATTAGAAAGAGGGTAGACCGATTTGTCTGCTCATAAACACCCACCCGCAATAACTTCAGTTTGTCCATGATCATGGTGCTTGCAACAGCGCCGAAATATCGGGAACTCGATAGAAACAGTAAACATGGTAAATATCCCGTTTCCAGTCTAAATAATAATGTTAGTGACCATGATAGTTTAAAATCTTAAGATAATATTATCTACTTTTCTGACCCAAAATTTCATTTAATTCCAGTACTTGACCTCCATAAAATAAAGCTCATTATACAACGCATTATTTTCTATATTAGTCTGTTAGGGTCAGTTTTACTGTTATAATTGGCAATTTTGTCCCCTGAAACTGCTAGGGATCATTGTCAACAGTACCTTTAAATAAAGCTTTTATAAAGTATGTAATACCTAACGTTGTTCTTAATTATAATTTAATAGTATAAAGGAATATTTGTGTTTTCATTAGTTGTCATTATGCGTGGGTGTAAGAACAAACTTACGAATAGGTGGGCGAGCTAAATTACCCATTGGAGTTTAAATTAAACTGAGGTGGCTTTCTGAATTTCTGAAATGAGTAGCTTAAGAACGCGTCGATAGCATATCCACGCCTGATCGCTTTGATTAGGACGCAGAGTATCAGTTTACATAACGTCGTCCCCGAAAGGTTAGGTAGAGGTGTACCTGATACTGCACTCACATTTCACCAGTTCTGTTTAAGTCCCATGTACTAGGGGGCGAGCCTATTGCCATCAACCGGGCACAAATCCAGACTCCGCCGCGGCTTCTGAGAAATTCCTTATGGAAAACCCAATAACACTTAACCCGACCTGAGAATCGTACCCAGGACCTCATGCTCGGCAGTCGCGCTTGCGACCGCTAAACCAACGAGGCAGTTACGACTGCCTGTATCAGTTTACTTAGAAAAAACTGATAATCTGCCCATGACCAGTTTTATAACACAGCCTGACTTAGACTACAGTCATCGAAGAGAACAATTTATCAGAAACTAGCGAAGATATGCCTGCTTTACTGATTTTTCATGATGAACATTGAAATTGATTTTCCTGTCAGACAATCCTTATCAAAATCTGTTCGTTACTTAAGCCGTAAGAATGTTCGAAACAGACAGAAAGACTTACTTAATCCGTTAAGCATTAACGAAGGACAGACGAGCACAAAATTCATCTGAATTATTTTAAGTTACATTTCACCAAATTCAAACAGAATTATAATACCTTAAATACCTAAGGTCACCCTCGAAATAATGAAATAAAAAACAACAGTAATAAAATTATTATCATTAACACTAGAAACGGGATATAAAACAACAACAAAAATCACAACAATTCAACAACAACAATAACAAAGTGTTTTCCTCAAATGTTATGAACTTCGAGGATTTTATTGATGATAAGTTTATCATTGTATAGGTACATGACATAATTTACAAATATTTTGTTGCATTTTGAAACTAATTGTATTAACATACAACCTGATTCTCAACAGTAAATTGCAAAAACCGTAAGGAAATTTGAATACAACAACAACAACAAAAAAACAATTAAACAACAACAATAATAACAACAATTCTCTAATTTAGTGTTGCCCTGTCCTGTTATGTTTTCATGCAATAGGGTAATATGAGTTTCGACGATTTTATTGGTGACTAGCTGTGCCCCGCGGTTTCACCCGCCGCTTCTGACTTGTTTTCTTTTTTCTCGGCTCCTATTGGTAGTAGCGTGATGTTATATAGCCTATAGCCTTCCTCAATAAATGGACTATCTAACACTAAAAGAATTTTTCAATTCGAATCAGTAGTTCCTGAGATTAGCGCGTTCAAGCAAACAAACAAACTCTTCAGCTTTATAATATTAGTATAGATAAGTTTATCATTCTATACATGATATAACACACTTGACAAACATTTTATTGCATTTTGAAACATATTTTATTTAACAAACACCCTGATTTTGAACAGTAACTTGCAAAACTCAAATTCAAATATTTTTATTTGTAGAACATAGGTAAACAAAAGTACAGATGTAAATATTAATAAAATGAGCCTAAAACCGTAATGTAATTTGAATGTTGCGGGCTACTCCAACGCTTTCGCCTTAACTTTGTTTATACTGCTAGCCTTGCTGCTCATCCTATAAACGGAAGACAAGCCGTGAAGACAAACAAGGTGTTCATATAATCCGCCATCAGGCTGCTACTAACTTCCTGAGCGCATGAATTAATTACATTTTAAAGTTACCAGCGGTAGGTACTCGATTTGTGAGTCAAACAGTTTCGGGATCCGACTATGTTAAAGAATATTGGCGACAAAGCGTTGACTTCAATGTGCCGTTGTATTGATCGATGGGAGAATGAATTATAGCCTAGGGACTTATCCAAGCGAGAAATCTGAGGTTTGGTGTCAACAGGAATTTCGCATATGTTTTACTTCTTTCCATACCTGAGAGCCTTAGACAAAATTTGTTACTTTCTATCAGCGAAAAAGATGGTGGATAAGTCAAAAAATTATTGCTTTGACGTAAGGTACCGAAAAGCCTCTGTCAGTCCTATTGAAAGTCATTGCAGAAATACAAAACGGTTTTAAAGCGACCGCCACCGGCGTATTATTCGCAGAACTAAAGTATGAAGTGAAGTCCTCATTATAAGTTACTGTTTAAGATATAATTCAGTTCTGTTGATCTTACGCCCAGATTTCATAGAATATTGCCAATGGTCCTTTATACCTTTAAAAGACCATGGGCAATTTTCTCTCCAATGATTCTCTGCCCATCAAATCAGTCTATAACTCACTTAATAAATCATAATCTTTTCCCAATTATATTGGGGTTGGCTTCCAGACTAACCGGATGCAGCTGAATACCAGTAATTCACATGGAGTAACTGCCTATCTGACCCCCACAGCCCAGTTAGTACTGGGTAATACGAAAACCCTCTAAGTAAGACTGGTTGTTAGACTTTCGGGCCACTACCTGTATCGACTGTCAATGTTGACAGCCAGGACCAACGGCATGAAGTGCTTTCCGAGGCACTCACGTAGTAAATAAATACTGAAATTCCATCTACATATTACACAGCGTAGTCACATACGCTTGCATTATTAGACTATTCACTACAATAGTTCATTTGAACTCTCGGATCCAACTCAATTGCCAACGCCTCACAAACTCGACTATTGTCACTTCAATTTATTTTAGACTAGCGACCCGCTCCGGCTTCGCACGGGTGCAATATATACATATAAACCTTCCTCTTGAATCACTCTATCTATTAAAAAAAACCGCATCAAAATACGTTGCGTAGTTTCAAAGATTTAAGCATACAAAGGGACATAGGGACAGAGAAAGCGACTTTGTTTTATACTATGTAGTGATTTACTGGATTGTTATTAAATGTTCTATTTATGAGTATAGTCAGGCACTTACGTACTAACATAACATCGCGTCTATCCTGTGAGGTTTGGCGGAGGTGTATACATACGGGGTGGAGAGGACACCGACGCAAAAACGGTTACAACGTACTCAGTACATCATTCTGAGCCATCATTCTAATTAAAAAAAAAAAACAACTGATCAAAATGTATGGGACAGCAGATTTTTTTTAATAACCGATGAATAATTTCTATGTGGAAACCGTTTTAAAAAAAACCGAATAATTTAAACTGAATACGTTTTAATATAAACTGAATACGTGTTAACCGTTTTTGCGTCGGCTATACGGCGTATAGTACCTACTCACATTTTGTCAGTTATGTTGTACTAGCTTATGTCCGCGGCTTCGCATACGCTGAGTTCGTTAATTGTCCCACGGCATCGTACTACCAGGATACAAAGTATACTATTTGAAAATCCAGATTATAAACTATCTGTGCATATCTGTGACCAAATTTCATCCAAATTCGTTCAGTAGTTTTTGAAAGGAAGAAAGAAATATATTAACAAACATCCATCCATCGTCACAAACTTTCGTATTTTATAACAGATGCAAGATATAACATGCCTCTGGCGCTAGAAATACTCATATTTTTTATTTTATTCCCAGTTATACAACATTATTTTTAGTATAACATTGTTTTTAGCTGCTGCTGTTCCAGTCGCTTGGCAAAGTCGAGCAGATGCAGTCCCGCCGGAGGGATGGTGGCCAGAAGTGTGTGCAGGACATCATCACGTTGATGAAGAGCACCGACCCGGACGACGTGCCCGCTTTTGTGGCGAAGGAGCTTCATAAGCTGCCCCCAGTCACCTTTGACCACGTCGACGTCACCAGGTTGCTGAAGGACATCACAACTCTTAAGGCAGGCCTGGCCGAGGTACAGTCCAAGTTGGAGGAGTCGAATAACACCATTGGTGAGCTACGAGCCGAAGTGGAGTTGTTGCGCAACACTGTAACGGTAAATAGGTCACCTGATGCATCCAACGTGAGCACACGTCGCGGAGCGAGAAACGCTAGCAACGGCAGTTTTGAGTCGGCGAGCTCCACTGCGTCACCCGCTGCTGAAACTGCACGCGTTGCAACTTGCGCCGCCGCCGTCGCTAACTCGATGCCGGTCGAGGTAGTGACTCGTGTGGGTACGTCGACCCCTAAACGTGCCTACGCAGCTATCGTCGACCCGCACAAATGTGTGTCGCGGACCGAGAAGGGGATTAAGAAGAGCTGCTGAGAACCTGCCAACAGGGGTTCGAAAGAGCAAGGCCCAGCTACGGGCACGTGTGACAAGGATGGCTTCGTGAAGGTGGAGAGAAAGAAGAGGAAGAAGCCCCCCTGTCGTAACCAGTGCGGGACTGCGCTGGTAGGACCCAATGTGCTGCGTCCGGCAATACCAACGACGCAGCTTTATGTATCCCGGCTACATCACACCACGAAGGTTGAGGAGGTCGTGGAGTATGTCCGGGCGAAGACCAACTGGACCTTGAGGGTTGAGAAGTTGGAGTCGAACCACAACACGAATTTCAAGTCGTTTATGGTGCGAGTTCCGACTCATCATATTGAGTCCTTCCTCAAGGAAGAGTTTTGGCCGAAGGGTGTCATATATCGCCGTTTCCGCGGTAGGCTACGCGACACCACGCAGTGCAACACGACACCGTCACTTCGTGTACAATAGTTTATATTTCTTGTTTTTATAAAGTATGTATGATAGTCTATAAGGTATATATGTTATGGGTCTTTGTTACCTGAAATAAATGATATATTATTATTATTATTAAAACTAATGTTGTATATGAAAATCCTTCAATTAAATAAGAAAAACGCTGAGCCAATTAACTACCAATGTCAATATCGTCTTACAAAGTAATAACGACATTAAATAACAATTTTCTGAGAGCAAATGTCGTGTAGCTATCGGCGTCGTATAACTACCCAATTAGCGAAACGATAATTCTCATTGCGGGGCAAACGGATCATGTTCGGTAAGAAATACAATTCGGTACCTATCGAAAATACGGCCGAAGAGATAATGATAAAAAAAGCTACAAGGTCATTTTTTTAAGAAATATTCCATAAAGGCCATCCAATGATAACAGAATTCACAGAAAGCAACGTACAAAATAAAGTTAGCATTTATTTGATAATCTGAATGAAATGGAGGAACGGGGACTGAATTACAAAATGATATGTGAGGCAGAAGGCTCACAGCTGCGGGACTGCGGGAACACAAAAGGCTAAGAAGGAACATGGTTGGGTTCCGTGCGTTTTAGGTAGTACAAGCCTTTTTTTTTTTATTTTTTCAAAATCTGTAATACAGTAACATATAAAAAGTCTGCCAAACTGCAAGACAGTTTGTCGGCAGTTGTTCTCGTTTCACAATAACAATTAAAACAAATTTCGATTTTTTTTTATAAAATAACTAAAATAAAGTATTAAAAAAGAAAGTGAATTTACAGATTACATTCTCACATTTACACATACATAATAGATGCAAAATTAGCTATGGACACAATGAGGGGTAGTGTTTTTTAAGAACCTTTTTAAGTTGGCTGGTTGATTTGACTTGCGATATCAATTGTGGGGGTAGCTCATTCACTAATGTCGGTACTACATATTTTCTAGTGCGCTTACCAAAGTAGTTTATCACTTTGGGAACAGCAAGCGTCTTCTTTTTCGATAAACGAGTTGGGTACATATACCTACGTTCTTCCTTGTGATTTTGATTATAAAATTGTTCAGTCAAGATATTAAGCTTAGTTTTAAAATGGACTGGAAGTACTTTACAAATTTTGAATAGTTTTGAATAGTTTTTATTTAAACTTTTTCTAGTGTTTTTATCTACAAGTAGTTTAAGTAACCTTGTCTGCAAGATATAGATTTTATTTAAATGTGTAGGGAAAGTAAGGCCATATCCACCCAACCCATATGCCTGACACTCCCTTCCGCTCCGTCCAGAGAAGGAGGTCATTTGATGATTTACCATCTAGAAAAGGCAGAAGGCTCAGCGCCTTCTCTTGCCTCATATTTAAGTTCACACAAAAAAAGGAGAACGCACCTCCGCTCTTCAAACAATCATTATTGGTATAATTGTCGTTGGTCACAGATATAGATAGACCTAGATAACGCGAGAGCAACTACTTCGCGTGCCATATTATTATGTAGCTTACGTACAAAAATCGTAAGTGGCCAATTTCGAACTCAGTCTGCATCGGAGCATAGCGCTAGTCGGACGTCAGTGGGCGTCATGGCGGGGGGTAGGACGAGGGGGGCGCCGTCCGCGGCGGCGTCTTTGAATCGATTTGATTTTCCCATCACTAAATAGTGCTTGTGACGTCATAATAGGTAGTCAAAAAATGGCACGCTTGGTTTTCATACAGATCGTGATACTTGCGTTATCTAGGTCTATCTATATCTGTGTCGTTGGTCTAGTGGCGCCTGCTGAGCATGAAGTATTGGCTGAACGAGGATGCACTATTAGGTACACCTCTGCCTAACCCTTCGGGAATTACATTGTATGTACTTGTTTTTCGGTCATTCTCTTGGACACACCAAATACATGTAGTCTAGTCAATCGACAATTTCGCTCACAAACCAGTTTTGAACTTTTATCTCTCGTACTTAAGAAACCCGTAACCACCGAAACTCATGTTTTGCAATTATTATTATTATAGCAAGCCCACATTGTCCCACTGCTGGGCAAATGCCTCTCTCCATTACTACCAACGGTTTCTTGTGCTACTTTTTTCCAATTCTCAAGGAAGACATCCAGTTCGTCCCGCAATCTCCTTCGTGGTTTCAATAACCTTTAATTTTACAAGATACTATATTCCCCGTAAGGTGATATTGGCGTGAAACTTGAAAGGCCTTTCTCGAACACCTCATTAATCAAATGAGATTACGCAAAGTATGTTTTGATTATCTTGAGCCTGCCGGTTTAGAGGTGGTAATAAATTTCATGCTAAATCGAGGCTTAATTACAGAGAAAATTTAGAAGGTATGTAAGATTGAGATCAATCAGCCTTAGGTGAAGAAAGCCTTCACGCATATCTTAAGCTTCATTGTTTTAAAGGTCACGGTTAGACAGGAATTCAGGCTAGGTATAATCTAGGTTCTAAGGTTATATTCTAAGCTGTGGTTTTGAATACCGGAGCACCTATTTTAGTATTTTATTATTATAAGCCTATATTGTCCCACTGCAGGGAAAAAGCCTCCCTTCCCTCCTTCCACATTTCGCTATCTACTTCGATTGTAGGCCAATCCTCATCCCGCATTCTCCTTCTGGGCCTGCAGCGTTGTCGTTTCCTGCTATTTGGTATCCACTGAGTGGTGATTTTTGCCCATTGCTCCTCCGACATGCTGCAGACGTGACCCAGGTCCACTTCAACCTAGCAGCTGTAAGGCCAGCATCAGCTATTTGAGTTTTGGAGCGAAGTATGGAGTTTCTGATGCTGTCCGTAAGTTCGACACCCAGTATATTTCGCTCCATATCTGGTTGGCAGACTCAAAGTGCGGACTTCTGACGTTTTGCATTTTAGTATAAGGGAAGATAATTCCAATGTTTTCGAAAAACAAGGCCCTTACTCTCAAAGATAGCCAGATAATAAGATAAGACACCCACGGGCCGTAAAGAAGGGAAGAATATAAACTATAATAATAATATCAACTTCCATACAATAACAAGCCACGATGGCACGAGGATAGGATTAAGTGATCTTCCAAAATTTAAGACGTGGACTTTATTCATGTAAAAATAAGGTATAATATATAAAGATTGCCGGAATGCTTTAGGCAATATCTCTAACGAAACAGTGGTCGAGAGATGATGACCAACCGCAGAAAGACCGATGGTCAGATGACTTATTCTTAGTTCTTCTTATTCTATGAACTTCGATGTAGCTTAATTTGCCTAGCCTTGGCGTCGGCTTCCGGTCTAACGGGATGCAGCTGAAATACCTGTATTTTACATGAAGCAACTGCATATCTTACCTCCATAACCCAGTTAGTAAAGGGTAATACGGTGCCCCTTGGAAAGACTTTCGGGTCACTGACTACCCGTAACGACTGGCAATGATCTACAAATGACAGACGGGACCAACGGCTTAACATGCTTTCCGAGGCACAGAGAAAACCCGGTATGTTAGGCTGCCTGTCCATTGAAGCGGAGCGAGGCTAAGGAGCGGAGAAACGGAGAAATATTAACCAATGGGATTGCATAAAATCTCAGCTCCGCTCCAGTATGCAATCCTATTGGTTAATATTTCTCAGTTTCTCCGCTCCGCAGCATCGCTCCGCTTCAATGGACAGGCAGCCTTATGGTGGTTACCCATCCACACACACACACCTTTAAGGACGACCTGTGTGGCTGTTATTATTCAGTTTCATGCCGACACGGTTGTTGCAAAAGCTGTAGATGATTCGCTATGGTCACGAGACAGTTTGCAGACAAAGCTTACACCTCAGTCGTTGGGGTATTCCTCAAAGCGCAACTATTTTTAAGCGCAACCAACTAAGCGCAACTAAATTATTCCTCAAAGCGCAACCATTTGTTGCGCTCACAAATTTAAATTAAACATATTAATTCTTTTTATTCCTGAAAGCAACCATGATGAAAAATATGATGGAATCATTAATTTTTTATCAATCATGGTTGCGCTTTGAGGAATAATTTAGTTGCGCTTAAAAATAGTAGCGCTTTGAGGAATACCCCCAGTCGTTACCAATGATACCATCAATACAACTTTAACGGTCTTCACCGACGCAATAACAATTACTCTTCAACTTTGGGGCGTACAAATTGCATTGAGATATGCGTGTAGTCGTGTACCTTTCATTTTTACCTGCGCCTGCGTTCAATAGAGAAAGTTATTAAGACCAAGAGGTTATTGGGCCGTTGTTCATTTGTTTGTTTGTTGTTATTTGGGTATATTATTATTGTAGAAGTATGTGTAAGTAGAATTGACGGTTGTGTTTCAATGTATCTGATTTGTTTTTTTGAGTAGGTCGGAGACTAGAGACATATGATTGAATGTTGGTCTAGACTACTAATGTTCTCTTTGTCTAACTATTGATTATGTTTAGTGTTTTCTCATTTTATCTCTCACGCTCTTTATGAGAATATTCAGTCGGTTAAGAAATACTATTTACTTTAGTTGTCCTACAAAAAGATAGCTGAAAATATGCCGTCTTCTTCTCTCTCGAATAAGGCATTAATAACAAACGATAAGCGAAACAGCAACCCAATGACGCATCATACCTGTAATGGCCCTTTTATCGTACGGGTATCATACACATATAATAACATACTACCTAGAATTATTTTCCCCTTTTCCTTCAAGGTGTAAAGAGACCCACCTTCTTGGAGAAGGTTTTTTTGGGGTGAAAAATCACGTTTTAGGGTAAAACTCATTCAACGTAACGCAATCAAAACATTGTACTGATGGACACATTGAATAGTACACGGGTCATGGACGTATTTCAAAAAAAAAAGTTGGAACTTTGACCTCCAATCTCTCCGTAACTAGAAGGCCAGATATGATTCGAAAAAAAAAAAATCGCAATGATGGGGAGAACAAGTCTATTTCGGCTTCGTTAAGGGTCTATTTACACCCATAAAGGGTGTAAATAGACCCTTGTAAATAGACTTGATATTTAGCTACCATATATCTTTTTCCTGGAAACACAGAGAATCGTATGGCGCCATTCATGGTGCGCGAATTTATCAGTAGCAGCCACGGAGCTTGGATTTGTGTCCGGTCGATGGCAATAGTCTCATCCCCTATTACATGGGACTTGAACAAGGAATATAACTGGCGAAAGATGGGTATACTACTAGGAAAATCAAAATGAAAGCATTTATTTCAAGTAGACCAGTTACAGGCGCTTTTGAATTGTCGAAACAAAGATAACAATGAAAAGTAGCTACAGTCCCAGTCACAAGGCATAAAAACTGTAAAGTACTGTAGTTGCCCATTCCCTAACGCAGATCTCTATGGAGAAGAACGGGCAAGAAACTCCATAGACACTCTTTTAAATCAGAATACTTTTACAAAACCTTGGTTACATCATTCATGTTGAAATGATACATTATGTGAGAACGATGTAACAAGATGAGTACGTTAAAAGTGTCCATAGTAAAAACAATTCAAAAATAAAATAATTAATTCAAATAAGCCGTGGCAACCAAGAGATGACCAGTCACAACTGTCAGCGCCCGTTCACGAACATGACGCATGTATCAGCACCATTCAACTCAACCATTTTGAAAGGAACTATATATGATCCGACACGCGCCACTATCAGCGAGACATTTGAGTGAGCATGACATACTCTTAACCGCCAGGGCACATTCAAGTCAACAAAAGACGTAGGTTTCCAGCGAATGACAGCTTTCTAGTACATAGTACCGACACAATATGGGCTATGCGGTTATATAATACTTAAGAGATTGAATTTATTCAATGCAAAGATAGTTGTACAATCTTCAGCAGCTCCAACATACTATTTAATGCTATCCATTTATGCGCCTGTCCTTGTGGAGCAGGACCGGCATTGAGCCAAGCATTTGAACAGCTCTGCCTAACCTTTGAGGGATCACAGGTATGATGGTATGTTATGTTTATTTAAAGAATCACCTTAAGTAATGCTACAATAGAATCAGACAATTTCGTAACTTCAAATACTCAATCCAAAAACCGGGTGTTACTAATATTTTTACAAGGTTTTAGTATTAACCGAGTACTTTCTGTTCTGCAGACAGACTTCTGAAATACATAGCTCAGATTTCGTCCAGAAATATGTCTTAAGCACTATGATTTACTTTAGCTGTGAATTAAGACAATATAGTGTTTGAAATCCTTATTAGTTTAATTTAATTCGTAGTTCAGCTGTTGAAGATCTTGAAACTTATGTTAGGAATTATTCGTTGTGTGATTTACATCTTCTGCAAATTATTTTGTTTTGACTACTATGATCTGTTTTCATTAATATTAAGATGTAAGGTGAAGTCTGTCATAAAATAATATTGCCAGAGTCTGATTGTCTGTCTGACTGTCTATTTGTCTGTTGTTGTTTTTCTGTCTGTCTGTGTTGTCTGACTGTCTGTCTGTTTGTATGTCTGTCTGTCTGTTGTGAGTCTGTCAGTGTGTGTCTGTTGTCTGTCTGTGTTTAGTAATTGTGTGAGGATTAGCAGTTAGACCTACGGCAATATTATATGTATGTGACTGCGTTGAAAAGGTTTTCGTCCATCATCATCATCTTTTCAGCCGAAAGACGCACCACTGCTGGACATTTTCCTTCATATATTACCTAAACCAATATTAATATCCTTTTTTTTAACTGGTCGTCAAACTTTAATAAACTTGGTTGCTTGTAAACATAAAATATTAAAAGAAAAATGCCACAGATGATATTCGTTTTGGAACTAACAAGATAACTTTTGCGGTGTTGATGTGTAAACTTGCGGGCAAATAATACCCTTTATAATTAACTTAATAGTGTAAGTTTCTTTTGAACTTCTATACTTTAATACGGTCCCTAGCGGGTTCGAAAAGACTTAGAAATACAACTAATATTGGCTAGGCACGTATAGACTCTTGGTAAGTCTCATCGAATTCTGTCCAGTAATTACGTCTAATAATCAATCACACGGCTTTTACCTCCTAGGATTCTTAATTCCATAATCATCTGCCTAGCTTTTTCCCAATTATATTGAGGTCGTGTTTCAGTCTGACGAAATGCAGCTGAATACCATGTGTTTTTCATGGAGACACTGCCTGTCTGACCTACATAACCCAAATGATTCTTAGCTGCATACCGACTCCTTTTGCGTAGTCTATGCTCATCTGGGAAATCTATTAAAGAAGCAGTACAATTTAAAATATTTGTGTGAATTTACCATACTTAGCCGGGGATGATAATTCCGAATTACATTGTGAGGTTGAGCATTAACGTTAATTATGTACTAATTAATGTTTCCTTTTGTTCCAGGTAAGATTACAACCAGCAACAAAGAGAAATAAATTTATGAAGTAGTCCGTAATAGACATCCCTTCAATCAGTCTTTGTAGATGAGAATACCCGGAAATACTTTGTCAAGGAAAATTAAATCCACGTAGTGGATGCTGGGGGCACTCTTTGAAATGGCTGTAAGTCAAAATTCCTTATTTACTGATACGTCGTCCGCAGAAACAGAAACAGCATAAGCATAATCAGCCTATAATGTTCCCACTGCTGGGACACAGGCATCCTCTCTATGTGAGGGAATGGGATATTCCACCACTCGGGCCCAGTGCGGGTTGGTAGATGTCACATGTCTTCGAATTTTGGTTCTAAGACATGCCGGTTTCCTCACGATCTTTACCTTCACCGTTTTGAGAGCAGTGATTACGAAATAAATTACACAAAGTAATGTGGCTAACAATATTTTTGCACAATTCCTGTAAGTACTCAATTTCAAAACCACATAACTTCAAACCCAGTATCGATTTATTCTTGACGACGGGCATAGTATCGTCCTGATAAGAGATAACGCGATAACTGTATGTGCTTTGAGGGGAGCGGCCTTATCGCTTGCAAAACGGACTGGACTGTGCCGCAATGTTGGCAGTACTGACTCACGACTGAGTACCGTCGGCATTAAAAATTAAAAGTATTTATTTTTTCAAACTGAAATACAGGGTGGAATCTTGACACTGACGCGAAAACGATTACCACGTATTCAGTACATCATTCGGAGACTCTGTATGACTTTTTATTTTGATTTTATTTTTGAATCAGCACTTGAATGTGGTAAACATTTGACTGAGACATTAGACATGAGTGACAGTCCCCCTTTCGCCTAGCTAAAATACTACTAACTAAAGTGTTTTAGATGGGAAGAGCAACAACAAGTATTATTTAAATTGCAAGTAATAAAGATACATGATAATTTATTAGCTATATTCTTCAGAATGGTCAGTTGCGTAGTACTCGCAGCGGTGTACGTGTATGACCAGTTTTAAATAGCCCTCCTGTCCGTTCGTTTCGGTCACGGCAGCGGAGGTATTATAGTGCGCAAGTGTGTGCGCTGACGCAGGTGCACTCTCTCATGCCTCACCCTCATAGTCCGATGGGACGGCAACCCTTCACGACACGACCGGAGAGAGATCAGGCGCGGGACCAACCGGTTAACAGGCTAGTGTGAGGGACGGGGGTATCATATGCCAACGCATAAACTCAGGGCTACTATTGAAATTGCTAATAGAAAACCCCATATTAGTTTTTGCCCGACCCGGGAATCGAACCCAGAACCCCATGCTCAGCAGTCGTGCTCGCGATCGCGAGACCAACGGAAACATGGACGAAGCAAAAGGAATTTGTTAGTATTAATGAAAACTAATGTAATGACGGATTCGTTGATTATTGTCAGATTCTACAAATGTCAGACAAGTTTATAACGCCAGATTCTATGAAAGCCAGATTCTACAAATGTCAGATTCTACAAATGCCAGATTCTACAAAATTCAGATTCTACAAATGTCAGATTCTACAAATGTCATATTCTATAAACGCCAGATCCTAATAATGCCAGATTCTATTAATGTCAGATTTTTGATATAATTGCAATATAATAATTTCCTTAAGTGCGCGTTGCGTTGGGTAGAAGCAGCCAGCTATAGAGCTGACGAAAGTTCTACTTAAAAAAAAACAAAGAAAAAAAAACCTATTTGTACGTGTTCTAGTTTTTGCGTGCGAGATAAATATCCGATGTTACTAACGATGTAGGAGAATATCTAGAGTACTCTAGTAAAATATTATGTTGAATGACTTTTGTTACCGACCGTACCTTTATGAGGTATGGCAGGATTGCACGGTCGTTGACTTTAGTGAAGTTGCAGTACTTATAGTATAGGGATGGTTTTCAAAGGCAATATTATTATACTGAATCACAGTAGTTATTCGTTGTACCTAAAAGGAATAATTACAGCTTTTTAACCCGATTTAAAAGAACTTGCGGTGTAACCGTCTTTAATTTCGGCAATTCAATAACATAGAATGCGTCATTTAAGTTGTCGAGAAGATTAATTTTTCATACAAAGGAAGCAATTTACAACCTTCAAAATCCTTAGGATTGTGATAAAGAGTGTGTTACGCATTTGGGCTAATTATGA
The DNA here is from genome assembly GCA_905163415.1 of Noctua fimbriata. Lineage (NCBI taxonomy): Eukaryota > Metazoa > Arthropoda > Insecta > Lepidoptera > Noctuidae > Noctua > Noctua fimbriata. The sequence goes on from LR990929.1 coordinate 16,929,472, forward strand.
TACAGAGTGGTGTAAGTATAGCCTTCTCTGTCCCATTCCTGCCCCCGTAGCATGACCACCGTAGACAAGGATTTCTTTGACGGAAGAATCGACTAAATGACAGATAGTGCAGAGAAATTTGTCATTGTGTCGACAGTCTGTCATTTTGTCGATTCTTCCGTCAAAGAAATCCTTGTCTACGGTGGTCATGCTACGGGAGCTAGGCAAAGGCCTTCCTCCACTCTTTCCATTTCCCGCGACAACACGCGTCCTCCAGTTCTTTCGGAACCTGTCAGTTTAAAAGAAAAGAATAAAAAGTAATTTAACATTTTCTCTTCTGTTTAAAAGTTGATAGAAACTTGCTAAGAAACTTCACTTTGTTATTTCTGAAGATTCATTGTTTTGAATATCTTAAATAATTCAAACAAACTTCCTCGTGTATAACTATAACATAATCATTTTCATACATTATCAAAAGATTTTTCTTCAACAGGATGAAGGTAAAAAACATTCTTTCATATTCTTCAAAGGTAAGTTCACAAACGTGTTCATGCGTCTTTCACATCAAAGCTACAAAACAGATACCAGTCCAATTTAAATCTTTTCCTTATACGTACAGTCACCCCAACATCACATGCACTACGGAAATCGCTCCTACTGCATTGACATAAAAGCGCTGTCATTGTCAAATTGTTACATCTGATATGCGGTTGAGTGTACGTTCTAGTTTTTTCCGTTGGAAATTACTTTTGTTATGATAGACAAATTGGCGGAAAAGTGAATCAGATCTATTGAAAATACTTTTTCTCTCGTATTTTGTTTGCCTTTTTCGTTAGTTCAGATAAAATATAAGTGAAGGTTATTTTTTTAGTAAATACATTGTATCGTCGTCTTACTACTCCGTTTGCTTTTATAGTAGGTGACTTGAATGAATATCTAAATCTCCTTCTTTATCGTGTGGTTAGTGCCTAACCTGAGATTTTTCGGATTCATGTGCGTACTGTATAATTTGTTGTCACTTGCTTCGGTGAAGGAAAACATCGTGTGGAAACCAAACCAGCATGACTGAGAGATATTTCTCGACGGCATGTACAGCCAAGTCAGAGGCCTATAGGCGGCATAAAAACTGACACCAGGTTAGTCACTAACCACACGATAAAGAAAGAATGCCGCATTCCTCAAGATGTTTTCGTTCACCGTTTAAGCTACGGATATTGAAATGAATTCCTTAAACCTACGCAGTATAGGGTAAAATATTATAATATCCAAGGAAATAAGTCAAGTTCAAAGGTTCGAGTATTAAACCCTACTTTACACAAATCGTTTTAGAATCTTTTACACGTGCCAAGCCCGACCTTATCATAACTTTATGTTAAAAGAAAGGACGTTAGATGTCTTCGCTAATCTCTAGCAGCCGACGCAAAGTCGACACCCAATCATTACATCAAAGTGGTACAAAAAATGGAGCTAAGCTTTATTTATTGACTAAAATACAGACAAGGCTACGAGACAATATTTATCTGGAAATATTTAGGCTAGATACATAAATAACCTCAAGCCTTTTTAGGTTAGGAACAGCAGAACGCTACGTTATATCCCATGATATCTGTTGATACGTTTCAGACATCTAGATAGGCAGTCGCTCCATCAAAAATATCCCCTGATATGTAGCTATATCAAAATATTAGAAGCCGGCCCCAACATTTTGGAAAAGGGTAGACAGACGATGATGATGTTCATACGTCTGACTTACCTTCGTTCTTATTCCTTTTTGTGCATACATGTACGTGGCTAAATAATAACAGCCACGGGGGTCGATCTTCATGGTTAAGCAGCGCTCGCCAAGGTCGGCCTGCGGATGGGTGACCATCCATTACATACCGAGTTTCCTCCGTGCCTCGGAAAGCACGTTAAGCCGTTTGTCCCGGCTGTCCTTTATAGATCTTAGACAGTCGTTACAGGTAGCCAGTGGCCCGAAAGTCCCAGTCAACCAAGCGCTATTGTATTACCTAGTCTGGGTTGTGAAGGTACAGATAGGCAGTAGCTCAAGCCTAACACTAGGCAGATGATGACATCGGTCTTTGCGATTACCTACTACTACTACACATCTGACTCATGACGAAGATCATCAATAAGTACAATATGGGTATTACCATCTTGGGCTTGGTACGTTTCCACTAACATTCGCAAACCGCACACTGCAGCAAAAATGTCGCCCAATCGCATTGACACACTGCAACGACAGGACTGGCTTCTATGTAATTCTATGAAAACGCTCCCGTAGATGGCGACTTTGCCGTTTTCAAAGAGTTTACACGGAATACACTATATATATAAAAGCACCTTTATATGCTCCTTTTGTCCGCCTTCCATTCAGCCTAGACGCAGACTCAGTCCAAAGAAAAACCATAACTGTTTATTGGTGATAACGTTTACTCCAATCGCCATTTCTGGAAATCGGTGGACCGTTACAGGCCCTTAGCTGGCCCCTTATCAGATTAAGGACCTCGAGGAAAAAGGTAACAGGACTATTAGAACAATTTTCCTGTACGTGTGCGATCCCAAACGGGCCCAATTATGTGCTATATGTTATGTGCTATTAACGTGTGGTTTGCGCGTGTTGACCGGCCTATTTAGCCGTTGAAAGGCGACTAATGCCTGGAGTTATACGCGGGGAAGCGAAAATTAGCGTTAATTAAGCTTAGGGTGGACAGGGATTAGGATTTTTGGTGTTCACAGCTAATTGTATAAGTACTTCAATACCAGACGTGTATAAGCAGGTTTTTTTATTTCAATGCTTAGGGATAGCCAGAAATTAGGATATTTACTGTTCATTGCTGCGTAAGAACTCAAGTAATAGTTATTTATAAGAATGATTCTTCAAAATGACTTACTTCAACACTTAAGCTACTTAAGAACTCAAATACCAGTTAGTACTGCGGAATACGACACCCTTGGTAAGATCGGCTGTCAGACTTTTGGGCCACTGACTACCTGTAACGACTGCCAAAGATCTATAAATGACAGCCGGGACCAACGGTTGATCGTGTTTTCCGAGGCATGGAGGAAACTCGGTATGCTATAGATCTTCCACCCAACCACAGGCCGACCTTCTCAAATAGATAGATAAGCTGTAATTGAACCACAAAAACCCATAATATGGTATCGGAACTCAGCGAGATTTTGCTGGAACCACAAAAAAAGTAATAGGTAACCACTCAAGCTTAAGCCTTAATCTTGAGTAAACCATGAAAATTGCGAAAGCAATTTATAAGGATTTTATCGCTAGCACTGGGCTTGTTTTTTATTATTATTTTTAACCATCAGGATAGATTACAGTAGACCTGGCCGCACTTTTATTCTTTAATTCTCGCTGGGATGGTAATGGATATTCATGATTTGAAACACTGTTTTTAGCTTTCACGGTTTATAACTAAATTTACTCTGTCACTTACGGGATATCTTCCGTGATTTTCAATTATTCTGAACTCCCGATGTTTCTCGACGCTGTTTTGGGTCAAATCCACATTCAAAAGGAATGCGGCATCTACATAATGCCGAAGATAGTCAACCATCGAGGACAGTGACAGCTACAAAATCAACTTAACATTTAAGATAAATCTATTTATCTAGCTAGCTCTTTCTATCTAATTACCTAGCAAAACTAATAAATCCAATTTACAGTTAATTCTACCCGACTAGATACTAAAATATTTTGAAACGCCAGCGGACCATCTCTTCGCAAATTCAACGTCATCGATATTAATTTCTGTCTTAATTGATATTAGTTTCGTCTTCATGACAGTATTCCCTGTTGGACGAATAGCTCGGAGTTTAGGCTTTAACCGTAACTAGTATGGCGGGCAATATTTCGGCAACTTAGACGTCGAAATTGAAAATTTGAGCATTGAAATAGTGAATGATTGGCGCTCGATGAGCTGGTATTAATTTCTGAATCTGCAAGGCGTCTCTGGGTTTTGAAATGAGGAAGGCTGGTGAGATGGAAGGCGGAAACCGTGCCATCTGGCTAATCCAGATCCTAATTAAAGCAGCTACAACACTTTATGCCACGAATTTTCATCTATTAGAAAAGTTTTTTTTTCTTAGCCTATATTGTCCCACTGCTGGGCAAAGGTTCCCCCATAGCCTTCCACTCTTCTCTACGTGCGGCTTTCTCTGGCCAATCTCTCACAAACGCCTCTAAGTCGTCACGCCAGCCTTTTCCGGCACCCACTGCGAGACGACACTAGCTCATCGGTCCTGATGCACTCTACAGACATGGCCCTCCCAATCTCCCACTTCAACCCAGCAGTCATTGACCACATAATTGATTCCAGTTTTGAAAAGAAAGCTGCTAAAGTAGCCATGCAGGGAGCACTGCAGGAAGAGCACACCAAAACGAGGCCGGTCAGAGAGCACATCAAGAAGAGGCCGCTCGAAGGACACAACAAGAAGTGGCAGCTAAGAATGTATCAGTATAAAAAACCTGATTTTGAAGCATCGTAAGAAGATACTAAGAAAGGCAAGCATTTTCTTACGCCACCTCTCAACGACATCCATTTAAACGAATGACAGGTTTTTCTACAAAATCCTGCTAACTTTCGCAAAATCCCGTCTCGCATACTGAACTTGAGCAGTTACGAAGTTTAACGTTACTACTAATACAACATACACTCGACAAAACTTCTAAATGAAATATGAAATGGCTAGTCGGTTGCTTAATATGCGAAATTTTACAATATCCCGCGTCGCTTCACTGCTATTTGCCGGGTTTTCATAATGTTTTAAAACTCCTTAGTTACTCAGGTTAAGTAAACTGCTTATATTGTACGATTTCCTCAAAAGACAGTGCGTCAGATGTAAGATGCGAATTGTGGAGGAACAGACATCCCACCTCTGGACAGGAACTGCGGTGGCTAATTTGGAAATCTCTTAACCGTTTGCGGGCCCAGGTTGGCCGCTGTAGAAATAATCTGGCCAAATGGGGTCTCATCCACCCGTCCCAAATACAATGTCAGTGTGGAGCGCCTTCTTACCCATCCTGCACAGCCACCTGCACCTTCCAGGATTTAAACGAAGCCAACGACAGAGCTGTGCAGGTGGCCATATACTGGTCGGGTATTATTTGAGTCTATCGATACGCAAAGAGGAAGATTGTACTAGCTTTTGCCGTCGACTTCGCCCTTGTAGTGATCGAAAACTATCCCAAGGACATGTACGCACGGCGACCAATCAAGCTATACAAAACTAGTTTATGAAGATCTCTCATTATACGGGAAATGTATACAAAGCGAGGCCATGTTATACTGGAAATGTATAGATTAATGTTTCGCCGTTTATACTACCGAGATAAATAAGTCCTATCCCAAATCATGAAAGAAATAACAACTCATGAAATACTTGTGTGCCAAATATCGTCGAAAACCGTTCAGCAGGTCAGGTGTGAAAACGTCACAGGCAGACTGAGTTACTTTCGCGTTTATAATATTATTAGCGACCCGCCCAGGTTCGCACGGGTGCAATTTACATATAAACCTTCCTCTTGAATCACTCTATCTATTGCTGAAAACGGCATTAAAATCCGCTGCGCAGTTTAAAAGATCTAAGCGTACAAACAGCGGGAGCGACTTTGTTTTATTCTCATCATCCTCATCTGCCTAGCCTTTTCCCAACTATTTTAGGGTCGGCTTCCAGTCTAACCGGATTCAGCTGAATACCCGTATTTTACATGGAGTGACTGCCTATCTGACCTCCACAACCCAGTTAGTACTAGGTAATACGATACCCCTTGGTAAGACTGGTTGTCAGACTTTTTGAGCCACTAACTACCTGTAACGACTGTCAAAGATTTACAAATGACAGCCGGGACCAACGGCTTAACGTGCTTTCCGAGGCATGGAGGAAACTCTGTATATAATGGGTGGTCACCCATCCACAGACCAGCCTAGGCAAGCACGGCTTAACCTAAAGATAGATCCGAGCGGCTGTTATTATTTAGCCACGAGCTCGTTTAGCGCTTTGTTTTATACTATGTAAAGATAAAGATAGTACAGAGGTCGTTTAAGTTGGAAATCAAAGCAGAGTGACTAAAAAGATGAGTGGAGTAGGATCCGTTTCCACGTAAATTGAAACTGCATAAAATGTCAGACTAGAAAATAGAGGGTAGTTTTTCAAGGGAATAATTTGATGAAACTGTATCTCAAGTGGTTTCAGTGCACTGTTCTGATGAATATTTTTATTACCGCTCCGCTTGAAATAGTTTTTCCAGAAATTTTCTGTCACTATAGGAACTTATTTGTAATTTCAAGCACCATTGCAGTACAGTCACGAGCACCAAAACGATAAAAAGAAAAATAATAGCAATTTTTGCGAGAAATAACGATTGCAACTTGGAGATGGGATCTTTTTCATAAAAATATGAGTTTCAAAATATTATGTTCGTAACAACATGAAATTTTAATCGGAACAGTACGAGAAGAACACTTTTTAAAGTTGTTAAGTGTTTACATATTTTTGCTCCTGACCATGCTGTACCAGTCTGTGAATACTTTTTAGAATTTTATTTTCAGCCAATTTTAAGAAAGCACAAATACACAACTTAAAAATATAATCGCATGACCGTAAAATATTTTTGTATATTATATATTTGTAGGCACGGTTGGCGCAGTGGCTGAGCGATCGGCTGCTGCGCTGCGTGTCGCGGGTTCGATTCCCGCACGGAATAAATATTGGTATGATCTACAGGTAGTTGTTCCGGGTCTGGCTGTTTGTGTACATGAGTTTAAATGTTTGTAAACGCACCCACGATACAGGAGAAAATTCATAGTGTGGGGCGACGTTTTTTTTTTAAAAAAAAGTATTCATATATATACATATATTTAGTTTAGAAAAACCTACAAGACACTTATTTGCCATACCAACATTCCTGTACGATAGCAAATTGAGTACCGTTGAAAATTGATTCAAGTAATTCTAAACACTAAAGTAGCTGACGTAAAAGATATTTTACATATGAATGCTCGAGGTCATAGTAACGCTGAAAGACGGCCAAATGTGATACAAAATATCGCCGTCACAAATTTCGAGAAACATAACATAACGCTTGTAATCCCAAAATGTTAGGCAGCGGTGCACGACCATTAATTATACGACGATCAGTAACGGTCACTTTTAAAAGTTATTTTCTCCTACTGTATTGTAATTTTATATTGAAAGGGAGTTATCTCAAAGTTGCAATCGCTATTTCACTAGAAAATCGCTTTCGTATTTTGCTAACTGTACAGTCGCGGCCACTAATATGGTTACACTAGCTTTTGCCCGCGACCTTCGTCCGCGTTTTATAGCCTATAACCTTCCTCGATAAATGGACTATCTAACACTAAAAGAATTTTTCAAATCGAACCAGTAGTTCCTAAGATTAGCGCGTTCAAGCAAACAAACAAACAAACTCTTCAGCTTTATAATATTAATATAGATTTAAACACTTTTAAAAGTGATTTCCGACTACTAAATTCATTGTTATTCTATGTGGTTACAAATGCAGTATTTTGACATGTATGCTTTTATGTAAAAAGTTATCATCTCAAACTTCCACGAGAAAATCGCCTATCCATCATCTAGCCTTTTCCCAACTTTATTGGGGTCGGCTTCCAGTCTAACTAGATGCATCTGATCATCATGTATTTACATGGAGCGACTGTCTATCGAACCTCCATAGCCCAGTTAGTACTGGGTAGCACGATACCCCTTGGTAAAACTGTCAGGCCACTGACTACCTGTAACGACTTTCAAAGATCTTCAAATTACAGCAGGGACTAATGACTTAACGTGCTTTCCGAGGCACGGAGGAAACTCTGTATGTAAAGGATGGCCACCCATCTACAGACCGCCCTTGTCAAGCGCGGCTTAACCTTGAATCGACAAGTGATTATTTAGTCATGAGCTCCTGACGTGAAAATCGTTTGCGAATTTTGCTAAATGCTAGTGTCCGTGAGTGTATCAAATTGAATTACTGGGAAATCGAGAAGAGAGGTTTTTTCCTTTTATTTTTTCACTATGCTGAATATACTAATTGGTGTCAACCTACTTTTACGAATGATATTTTCATATTCGGAAATTCATTCCGAGAAATTGACACATTCTGTTTTAACAGTTTTTTGCAGTCCATTGTTTGGTTTACGTTAATTTGCGACATAGTTCTGAGAGCACAAGAGTACAAGTGGGAATCGCTTTCAAAGCATAACCTTTTACTATAATGACTTTCAATGGGATTGACATTCGCTTATGTCATTTTTGACTTTTCTATTATCGTTATTGCTGAAAGTACTTTGTCTATCTGTCTAAGCCCTCCGGTCTACTGCTTTTTGCTTCTAGCCTTAGCTGTCTTTTTTATGCAACCAAAAGACATGAATTTCGTCAAATCGATCAAACAAAAATTCGCCACACCTTCCTATCTTATCTCTTTATTGAAACAAGATAAAACGACAAAAATTCAATGTATTGGAAAATTGCGGTGCTGTAAAATACTATGCAGTTTTAAGCGCATCGCCCACTGGTAAGTCGAGGCGTCGTTACGGTCAGTCGAGTCGTGGTCTCTATTTCTATGTCTATATGTCAAGACGCGGGCAGCTATGCTTGCTTCCCGTTTCTTTACGTATCTACGCACGAAATTAAATTACAAACAAAAAACGTCGAAAGTCACGGAGCTGACACATTTCGTGCTCGACTCCAGCTCGCCCGTGCCGCGTCTCGAGTATACTTATCAGTGCACTGACATTTATTACAAAAGTAAAGCTGGATGTGGTCCGCCGCTTGCATGCCCGGGCCTTGACTCCTGATCATGTGTGCGTCGGGCCTTAAAGTGTCTCAATCAACTTAGCCTATTCCAGTTCTGGACATACCCTCTCCTATATCAACCTGTCTTTCGCCTTTTGTGCACGTTTTATCCGGTTCATTGTATAGCCTAAGTAATAGAGAAGTATGGAAGAAGAAAACATGAGGCGCCGTTCCCAAATAAATTGGGACAAGGACAGAAGAATGATGATGATGAATCTAGCCTACTACGTAATAGAAAGGTAAAGAGGAAGGTATATATATAGTTGGCTATAATTATACCAAGACATAACACAACAAATGCAATGATCATATAATAAAAACTCGCGTTTGGCACGAGAAGAGAAGCGTTGAGTGCTAATGCAGTTTGAGAAAGTTCACGCTCTAATGGCACAATTGACTCGGCTAAATGGATCATAGAGTGTGGATTTCTATTTTAATATGATGCCGCTTATACAGCTTCAATATCACAAAATGCACGCTTTGAATTTGAACATGCTAAGGCTATCATCATCGTCATATTAGCTGAAATACATAAACTCCTGGGCATAGTTCTCGCCACAGCATCCAGTCTTGAGCTTCTAACATCCGCTGGATGGCTTTCACCAGGTCACCAGTACACTTAGTGAGAGGACTTTAAACGCTGAGCCTACAGGCATCTTGGAGTATTCGTAATGTACCTTCAAAACATTTATATAATCGATGTCTAATTTTTGTGATACCCCCAACTTTTGTTATTTTTTAGTGTTTAGTTTTAATATTCTCATGTAAGTGAATAGTGTAATTCTTATGAGAATAAATGATCTTAAACCATCATTCGGAAATGAAAAACGTAGCGCGTCGTATCTCTGTACCCGAAGAATACCTGCCCTGGAAAAGGACAAATAATAATCCCGAATTTAAAATAAGAATTCAATCATTTACTTTATCAACTTTCACGGGGCAAAGGGCTATTCTTTGCAGAAAATAAAAATATAACTCAACATCTGCTAGGGCGCATTTTCATCGACTACATTTTGAGTTTGTTTCAAGAATCTTGCAGAACTAATAGCAGGGCAACTTGATACTTCAAGAATCAAAGATTCAAAAGCGTGGGTTTCATGCAAATACGAATAATAATATCCACATCAAAGCACACAAGCAATACCCACTCTCAAAGGTTACAATAGTCCATGCAAACGATTCCAGGAAACTCCAAACGCGGCCATTTTCTTTAATTGGCTCGACTTGAGACCCAATTAGAATAAACTCCATGTTTTTGTTTAATTCCCAGATCAGCTTCCCAAATTAAACAGCTCTTATTTCTTCGGAAGTTAAACGGAGTAATTACTTGGCGTTTTAAGTTAAAAGGTCAGTTTGTTTATGTTTGGGGAGTTTACTCTTTATGTTGCCGATCTAAGTGATAACGGTATTGGTGTAATTAAAGTTGGACTAATTTGCTTACCTGTTGCCGCGTCGTTGGGTTTCGGAGCGGTTTCCCTTATGTGTTTTGAGTTGAGACAGAGACGTGCCAAATTAATGTATTCGGTTTTCCTTAATTACACCAAAATAATCCCCGGTTGCTGTCTGCATTCTTGACCGACGTTTGTCTCTTCAATTGTGAAATTGAAACCATATCTTGACATGCGTTTCTGAACAGTTTTTCTTCCTTACCTGTTCTGTCCCAAACCTGGGCAAATGCTCCTTCTTTCAAATATGAAGAAGAAAAACAAAAGGCCCCAAATGCCCGGAGGGTCCAGTGGTGTTGCTGGTTTTGCTGATGATGAGGGTGGGCAACCTAACCCTGGAGTCGAGCGTCTTTAAGTGAGATAGATCTGCACATCAAGTTATTGACAAAGACACCACACATAAATAGACCACAATGTCTAATCAACAGTCATTGCGAGTTTCTCAGACCTCAGAAACTGAGCATTAAATCCGTCTGTTCCTACATTAAAGGTCAAAACGCCCAAAAATATACCCATCCCGCTTTGTTTCGTACTAAATGATAATGCCAGATATGATTTAAGACCTACGCATTGCGCTTAACCGCTCTCCCTACGCTAAGCCCAAAGTCTTTCATAATAAGGAGTCCGTGACAAAACCTTTTCACGCTTCAGGCTTATAAAAGCCTAGCAAAAATATAAGTACACAAATTGTCGGTCTCTTAACTGCGGTAAACTTGAATAAGCTCAGGTGTTTAGTATCCGAGGCCTCAGATTCGATTCCCAACGGGGATCGTTGTAATTTGTAATCTTATTAGTACATCGCTCTGGAGAGTCGCGGTGGAAAATAAGTTCTTAGAAGGCATGTTTTTTTAAGGAATTAGCAGTTTAAAGTTTTTTTGTTTCTATTACGACCATAATCATTTAAATGGCTGCTGATTGCTGGCTGTACTATATATACCTAGGTCGCATGACACATAATTTTTCATCTAATATTGACCAATGGCATAGACCTTATCAATCGCTTTCAAAGCCTTTCGAATTTCTAGAAAGATTTTAAATTCTTGTGCCAATTCCATATACTTTTTGAATTTTCCCTCAAGTCACTTTTGAATTTTATCATCATCATCTGCCTAGCCTTTTTCCAACTATGGTGGGGTCGGCTTCCAGTCTAACCGAATACAGCTAAATACCAGTATTTTACTGGCGACTGCCTATCTGACCTCCACAACCCAGTTAGTACTGGGTAATACGATACCCCTTGGTAACACTGGTTGTCAGACTTTTTGGGCCATTGACTACCTAACGACTGTCAAAGGTCTATAAATGACACCCGGGACCAACGGCTTAACGTGCTTTCCGAGGCGCAGAGGAAACTCGGTATGTAATGGATGTTCACACATCCAGAGACCAACCTAGGCAAGCACGTCACCCGAGCGGCTGTTATTATTAAGCCACTAGCTCCTCCTCACTTTTGAATTTTATCATAATCATCATAATCTTTGTCTAGGCTCTGCTATTACAGTGTTTGTTTCCATTATTTAACCTTATTACGTAACAATACTCCTTGTAATACAAATTTTCAGAGCCTAAACGCTACCCAGTTCTTGCCTAAAATGTGGCGAACTTTCAATGTAACTACATGAAGCTGAATACCAGTATTTTACGTGGAGTGACTGCTTATCTGAGCACCACAACCTAGACTTAAGCAGTGGTAGCCTAGTGGTGTGACCGTCGGCCTGCCAAGTCATAGGTCTCAAGTTCGAACCCAAGACACGCACCTCGGATTTTTCGGATTCATGTGCGTATTGTTTAATTATCGCTTGCTTCGGTGAAGGAAAACATCGTGAGGAAGCCAGCATGCCTGAGAGATATGTCTCGACGGCATGTAAAGACAAGTCAGAGGTCCATGGGCGGCATAAAAACTCTGACACCAGGTTAAGCAATAACCACACGATAAAGAAAGAACCTAGATACTGACTGCGTTTTGGCTTACACTATTTTGAAAAGGAGATAAGATTCCTTCCTTTTGGAGCAAAAAATTCTTTTAATCAGTTTTATTTCCAGTCATTATGAACTCTTTCTTATCAATGGCACTTCGGCTCATATTCCTGTTTAGTGACGTCACATTGAAGGTTTTTATTCGATGTCCGAAGCAATTTATTCGTGAAGTGTGACTAGCGTCAGGGGACTCGAGTCCCGGGTTGTGCGTTGTTTACGTTTCAAAGTTGAGTATTCAATATGTTACAGGGTTACGGCTAATATAGGTTACTGATTTTATGCGGTATTTTAAAGGTGCTTTGTGTGTATGTAACTTAAATTTTGTCTCATGGCAATCTGAAATATTATTATTTAAACAATATGCGATTTTAAATATATATCTAAGCTTACGTACAGCGTCCTAAAGAGATACTTCTAATAACTCAAAAAATAATTGAAAGTAAGAAAATGGCAAAATAGAATTCTTTCGTTCCATTTTCTTCTCCGTTTCAATAATATCGCTAATTTATTTCCGATATCCCAGTACCCCAAAGATTTCCTTAACAATGAATAACCTACATAATCATAAATTAATCGTTCTATCGAATCTAATAAGGAAGGAAAAGAAATCTTACGCTTACACGGATAAAATGAAGAGTACATTAATCAAGATTTTATTATCTTTAATAATCTAATAATGCTCTAGTTTTCATTAAAGAATACCGGAGGAAATAATATTACATATATCACGCTCGTAATCCCCGAAGGGTTGGGAGGTATACCTGATAGTAGAACCCATATTTCGCCTTTTATGTTTTAGTCCCGGGCGGCGAGCCTTTTGCCCAATAACACTTTGCCCGACACGGGAATTGAACCCAGGACCTCATGCTCAGCAGTCGGCCTTGCGACCACTCGACCAACGACACAGATTATAATCACAAGAACGATTACAATCAAAACCAAAAAAAAGTCATCGTTCTTGCAAATATCGTAGCGTGTGGCGCTGGTGAGCTACAGCTAGATGGAATGGTGGCTGCCACAGACTGGATGTGGAAACGGAGGACAGGAATTTGTAACGCAGTTTGGGAGAGGCCTTTGTCAGTGAACTGTGAAAGCCTAAGTTGATTGTGTTCCATCACTTACGTACGCACTGCATTCGGTTTAGTTTGGGCACAACAGCACTCCTATATGCCCCGAAAAGGCAGGCAGAGGAAATATAATTGGCAAAACGCATACGGTCCACTACAGGTAACTAAATCTCCTGTAATAAAAATACGATCCTCTTGCACTTTAACTGGGCAAGTCCTGACTCCGGGGTTCCACTTGGAATTTCACAATTAATAATAAGAAAAACTAATAGCAATTTGCCCGACTTAGAGATCGAATCTGGAACGGTCAGCAGTCACTAAAGCAATAAGGCAGTTAAATAATTACGTAATACTAGTTTCCTTAACTTAAGGTTCATCATCATCAATCCACAGCCGGACTTATCCAAGATTTACCTGCAATTCTAACAATGGATCGTCTGCCCATCTCGCCAGACGACCAATATATAGGTACCTCTAGATGTCGGACGCCACTTCGTCACACTTATCCCAGAGAGGTTCAACGCCCTGCAAAATTGTACACCTGACAAAAATAGTATAAAGGAAGTCACTGTATCTACGAAAGTCTCAATTGAATCTGAAGAGATAGGTCAGTAACCCTTGTTCGAAGTACTTTATAACAATACACGGAATTGTTGTCAGAGGTACCAACCGTAACCGAATGATGTGTCGTTTATATTGGAAGCCATTGTAAAGGTGTAGTCAGCAGGACCATTCAGTGCTCAATGTAGCAAAAGCGGATCTAATGAACGGCACTGACGCTGCTTTTACTTCACCACCTAATGGGCTAGACCAATCTAAAAACCATCGATTCGCAAAGAAGAAGAAGACCGAACAGGAAGAGGATGGCGGGGGTTTTTTCTGTCACTAGCCCCCTTCATCCCTTTCGAAGAAAAGGTTAGGACCTTTACAATTCTGGTATGGGTTAATGATTTCGATTAACCCATACCAGAATATTAGGAATTTAATTCAATTATAGGAATTTATTCTGTACTTTCAAGACGACTAAGGATGTAAGGATATTAAGCAATTGAACCAAGGGATATTTGAGGCATATGAAATAACGCCTACAAGCTGGTTGAATTCAAACTGGCTTTACAGAAAAGATTTAAGTCGCTGCATGTATCCGCGCCGTATTTAGCTCGGGCCAGAGTCACTCGCTCTATTCAAATGTAAATGTACACAAAACTTAAACGTTTTTTTTACTTATATTTTTGAAAAGTTAGCTTGGGATCCCGAACATGTCACCCATGACCTAGAATCTATTCAATTCGCTGAAAACCGAGTAAGTACGAACGCTGAATCGTAGACATCAATCGTCAGAAAGGTCACGGAACCGTTTTTAAGAAAATCGAGAGACACTATTGACGGCTATTGACGTGAACCTGATTAGGGTCACGTCACTCACGTCAAATAGCTTAGCGTTGTTGAAGCGGTGAAAGAAATAGTAGCCGCTTGTAAAAACTACACGTCGAGCATTTTAAAAAAGCTGACACTGACAAAGCCAGGTATATTTAGGCTAGCTTTCATTGAGTCCCACTTCTGGGCAAAGGTTTGCTCTTACTCCTTCCGAACCTTGTGCTATTTCTGGCTAGCTGCCTGCATTTTCTCAACTATGTTGGGGTCAGCTTCCAGTCTAACCGCATGCAGCAATACCAGTATTTTGCATGGAGAGACTGCCTATCTGACCTCCACAACCCAGTTACTACTGGGAAATACGTACGATACCCCTTGGTAAAACTGGTTGTCAGACTTTCGGGCCACTATTACAGCCATTTACTTACCCATTCAACAAGGCCGTTGCAGTAACAGACATGACGCCCGCTTTTATCCAAAAAGCTGATCATCATCATCGTCAGCAGCCTTGTTCCACCTACTGCCGAGTGCAGACCTCCTCTCTTTTGCCCCATTCTTCCCTGTTGTAAACGAGTCTCATCCAGGTCTTTCCCGCGTTTTCTGTAGGCCGTCCATCCATCTGGCAAAAGCTAGTATGCTATTAAATATTAAACCTTGTTTTAATAAAAAAAACGCGATGCGGCCTACTTGTAGTATGCGATGGTTTCTGTAGATGGTTCATATCATAGGAAGATTTTGTTGTCATGAGGTGCGGCCTGCCACAATGAGTAAAAGAAAACTATGGAAGAAGAAGATATGCTGCGGCGACCCCAAATAAATTGGGATAAGGGCAGGAGAATGTTAATGATGATAATGCCCGCCACATTTATGTTATGTACTTCAACGCAGTCGTACCCCGTCGGCGCCGTGAAAGCGCCAAGTTGAGGACCAACAAAATATGAAATACTGATGATCTAATTACAAAGAAGGAATCTATGTACTAGCTAGGTAGGTAGGAATAAGTGCTAAATAGAATAGACAATAGTACTACTTCCTTATTAGATCATTCCTCAAACTCTTGACAGGCCTGCCTCAACCACCTATTGTACGAGTATTGTGAGCGGATCTTCTGATCATATCTGTCTTCCGGTACACTACTCAAGACTCCACTTCAATTTGAAGAAACCGACATTCAGTATGCAAACATCATTGTTTCATAACTGCTATCCGGTTAGCGGTAGTGTGTAATGATGCATTAAATTAAACAATATGTGTGGCAGAGCCATTTATCGGTTGCGATCTATTTAGGATAACAATAGGATTATTAGTAAAACAATGTGGGTAATTATTGTGTCGTTAGTAATTGAGGTGGTTTTGAAGTGCTAATAAGATGCCTGTTGTCGCATTTGCCAATGTATGGCATGGTTAGGTCAGTGGCTGAACGATTGGCTGCTGCGCTGCGTGTCACGGGTTCGATTTCCGCACGGAACAAATGTTTGTATAATAGGTCGTTGTTCCGGATCTAGCTGTTTGTGTATGTGAGTTTGAATGTTTCTAAACGCACCCACGATTTAGGAGATATTCATTGATGTGCAATGTTTTAAAAAAAAGCCTCTTCCTTTGTTGATTTTTGATACCTCTGAATAGACTCGGTTGGGACTTTATAATGAAACTAGTGGACTGTATATTTATAGGTGTAATACCACAATTAACAAATAGTGCAACGTGTGAAGACCGTACAAAGAAATGCCCGGAGTGGCCGACGTCTGTGAGCTCAGTGTGTGGTAGGGCGCGCAGTGGCGCTCGCGCAGCCGGGTTCGGTACCCCGAGCCCCTCGGCCTCCCCGCGGTTATTCACGCATAAGTGAGGCGTCAACACCTCTTACATAATAATGTCTTTATGTTCCAGTCCATGATTCATAAATTGTTAGTTAAACTGACAATTATGGTTGTAAGCATTGCCATAAAACAAAATAAACAGATAAGCAAACAACAACGTTAGTCACTGTTGCGACACCCATGGGAGACGGCGACGGCATAATAGCATACCACGTATAGACCGATACATTGTGTAGAAAGAATCTACTTTGGCAATTGCGAACAACAGAAGCGGGCCAGCCCAACAAAAGAATTTGGGTGTAAATCTGGGTTTAATGATCTCGTAGCTGCAGTACAAAAGGTACTACAGCAACAAAAGAACAGTTAAAGCTATCCGCCACTTAAAGACTATTTAGAAAAACCCGACAACAACTGTCGGGCAGTTGCCCTCCAGACACAACACCCGTCTGGTCGGAGGATTCTCCTTTTTCTATGGGGGGTGAAGAACTTTACACCCTGTTCTTCATACCACTAAAATGTGAAGCTAGCATTGTTTTCAATACTCGTCTTCCCTCTCTGTGTTAGAAGCGGTCTTGCCTTGTAGTAGAAGAATTAAAGACGGATATTATAAAACACAAGAACACACCGAAAAACTATTCAATTAATCGCAACCCTACTTTCTCAGAAACTCATAACACAGTTCACTACATTATTTTCGCCTCTGAACTACACAAAAAACACGAAACAGCCGCATCCAAGTGTCCCACTGTCGCATATTTTTATGATCGTCCCACAGACAAAAGATATTAAACCGCCCAACTGAGTTATTGGTCCAATATCTGTACAACAATGGCGGCCAACAATGACCCATGGCCACGGCGGCCACAATGGATAATAAATAGATGGGCCAGAAAAATGCTGAGTCCCGAAATTGTTCCGTTTTGTATCCTTTTATTGTGGTTCCCAGCAATTATGTCGGAAGATGCAGCCCTGGCCCAATTTTTCGCGAGTATTTGTACTGGTAATTGTGTTGATACAGTGTCTTAGGGCCGTTCTGTTTTGTAGAAATTACCCTGTTGTGTGTTTCTCCAGAGTCATTAGCGAAACGATGTAGTTTTGGCTTAAGGAACTACCGGGTAATTTGCTCATAACATCAAACTTGCGATGACCAATTTATTGTATCCGTGAAGCGTGGCGATTTTGACAATTTCCTCCATATTTTGTACATTGAAGAGGTGAAGTGACCACACTTATTGAAGCGGAGTCGGCTGCAGCCGATCAGTAAGAGCCTAAGTTCTCGTCGTCCGAGCCGAAACGAGGCAGATGACGCCTCTTACACTCTTTAGAGTTTAAAACTGTTTCCATTTCGCTTGTTTAGTGTAGTCTATCCTTAAGGGGCCTGTTCTTAGCTCTTCCTTGATGCTGAAAATATGGTTTTCTGTTTCTGAATTTAGCACAAACGTTTGTTATAAACTTTGAACCAAACCGCAGAAGTACTCAGCAGAGGCCAATCTCCCCACAATCGCTCATACAACGTTGTTCTAAAATTATGCATGTATGAGCCTGCCGTTCGCTCTGTTTACTCACTCCTGTGCATGAATGTGCTATTGATGCAGTAGTTCTAACGGCCATGACTGTCTGTTGATTTTGAAGTCTTGACTGGGTACGGCAGGCCGCACATCAATGGTAACAATTAAATCCCACAAGTTCCTGCTACATAAATTCTCACTCGAATGCAAAACTGCACTTTAAACTGAAGTATACTTATTAACCGTCATCTTTTTACGGTTGCGTACCTCAAAAGAAAAAAGGAACCCTTAAAAGATCACTTTGTTGTGCGTCTGTCTGTCTGTCAAAACCCTTTTTCTCAGGAACGCGTAGTGAAGTTGAAATATCAAATATTCGGGTCTACGGCCTCTTTCAGCTGTGAAAAAATCAAACTTGTAAGTCAACGCGATCAAAAGATATGACCGTTATGCCGCATATTTTGCGATTTCACCAGGGACTCATAACTTATAGGGTACTTCCCGTTGACGTTGGTTTTTTTTAACGATCTATAAGCATATTTTTGTGGTACTGTGAGTTAACGATGAATTTCTTGTCTTTTCAGGTACCTATTGAACTTTTTTCCGGATGCTATTTTCATCTACAACGAAAAACAACACAGGTATGTGAAATGTGTGAGTCTAAACCATGCTTTTGAAAATTAAATCAAGATTTATACAAATAAACCAGTTTCTTCACAAAAAAAAGAAAAACATTTACGCAAATAGATGTTCTAAGTAAATATTGTACAAAAACTTTGTCTATTTTGGTAAGGTAGGAGGTATTTATCTTCTTTACTTTCGGCCGGAATATGATAATCTGAAACTTTGAGGAAAAGTTACGCGTGTATTAGACTTTCATATCTTGTTTTAAATATTAGATTTTATCTTACAGTGGATTTGGTTATACAAATATTAGCTTGTGGATTTATTTACCTGTAAGATTTTTTTTAGGGATCCGTGAGTAATTGAGTATTAAAGATGCCTGTACAGATTAATGCGTTGTCTATGTGACATTTTAATTTAGTTAAATATAATTATAACATGACGCCTGTAATCCGCGAAGGTGAACAGTGTACCTGTACACCCACATATCGCCAATAATATTGGAGTCTCATGTAATTAGGCGGAGCACTTTACCGTCAATCGGGCACAAATTCATTTTCTAGACTGCTCCTGAGATATTACTGATGGAAAAACTCATGAAAAAAAATGTAAGGATGGATGGATGTTTGTTAGTCTCTCACGCAAAAACTCCTGAACGGATTTGGATGCAATTTGGCACACATATATTTTATAACCTGGATTAACACATAGTATTTCGGTTCTTTTTATATTCTTTTTATCTCGGTAGTACGATCCCGTGGACAGTTACCGAACTCCAAGCGGGCGAACCCGCGGGAATAAGCTAGTAATTACATAAAATTATTCCGACGATAACATTTGAATAGTATTCACATGTAAAATGCGGTTTATAAAAAAACACTGTAACAATTAATCCAGAATTCAACGCTAAACCTAACTTTAAACCTGTCAGTTACTGAAAATACGTACAACCAACTTATATTTCAATTTCCAAATTGCCAAAAACAACTAAAAACAAACTACAACGTTTAACAAAAGTTTTGCAGCTAAAATATTTTATGGAATCGCATTAACACGGAACTACTGTTACAAAAATGTAAATTAGACTGGCAGACACGCAAACTAATACTATACGGGGAGAATTGGGTAGTTGACACCATTAAACAATAATTCCAAGACACAGCTTCTCTAAAAAAATACTTCATTTTAGACCTGAAAACCCGAATTATTTTCAATTAATTGCAAAATTAGATTTTTAGTTGAGTCTTTGAGTTGATTAAATAGTGACGTCATAGCGTGCTATTTCCATTCAAAATATAAGGGGGAATCACGTTTTGACAGCTCTTAAAAAGTATGTCAATTGATTGATTTGTCAACTACCCTATTGTTATAAAGGGTGTAAAACAACCCTTAAAGAAGCCGAGAGGTACTTGTTTTTCCGTCATTACGATCATTTTTTTGTTTAAGAGCATTACATTGCTCGATGACCTTGATGATTTGATCCCTGTACTGGTTTTTGTTGACTTGCCCCGCACATTTCGCAAAATTTCGGTTTTTATTTATTATTTAAAAATATTAAAAAAAATAACAGAAAAAAAAACAATAGAAATTGTTAAGTATATCATTACGTATTTGTTGTTACAAAATTCATGCCGATCTATTCAGCCGTTACAGAGATAATTTACAATTAAGTTTGAAAAAGGACCTATTTTCTACGATTAACCAAAACAAATTGAGGTTTATTAAAATTTTAAACAATACAATTTATTTGTGATGAACTTAACTGTAACATACTTTTTTTACACGGAAAACGTACGAAGGAATTCATCAACAAATTTCTTTGAACATACGCTGTTTTTGGGATTTGAGCCATGTAATGCCCTTAAGATCATACCTAGGAAACCTCTACTTACGGAGATACTGAAGGTCAAACTTCTTTTACACACGATTTTCTTTTTCGGTTTTATTATAACTTTACATACACCATGACCCCTGTACAGGGGTCTAGTGCGTTACATTGACCTCGACCGAAAAATCCAAATTTTTCACATAAAAAAAAATAGTCGTTTCTCAGCAATAATTTTTGCGCAGTGTTACTTGGTTCATTAGACTTTAAAATTTGGATGGCAATAAGAGTAGGAGGAGACCAAAGTAACGATGGATGAACTGAGTGAAAGATAACATGGCTAGAAAAAGGGTGACTCATAAGATGACGACTAACATCAACACCCAAGGACTTAAACATAACTGCGCGAGCTGATTGCCATCAATCTGGCACAAATTCAGACTCCATGGCTGCTATTGAGAAACCTCTGATGGAAAACCCCAATAACACTGCTCGGCCTGGAAATCGAACCCTGGACCTCATGCTCAGCAGTCGGGCTTCCGACCAACGAGACACTCAGATGACGACTAATAGAGAAGTATCGAAGTAGACAAATCGTTGGGATGAGTTAAGAAAATATTGAGGGTAGTGCATTTTAACCTCATTAAAATATTTAATTTAATTCGGAAATAAAGAAATCCTCATTTGGGTAGTCTATGAGGGTTTTAAGTTTATTAGATGACGTTATGGTACACTTTAGTGTATTAAAAAATCACGACACACTGCTAAAATCCGGACCCGTATGTTTAATTCGTACGCACGGAGACCAATCAAGCTATGAAAACCAAATTAAGCTGATCTCTCATTGTACGGGACGCTCATACAAAGCGAGGTCAGGTTATACTGGATATTTTTTTACTGGTAAATATCCCGTTTCTATTGTTAATGGTAATGTTAGTGACCATGACAGTTTAAAAACTTAATTCTAAAAATACACATTTCAGTAGCTTTTCTTTTCATTGAAATCGACTAGTTTATTAAAATACAAATCCCAATAATAGTAATTAATATAATATTACACATAACTTATGGAAATATAGTACTGAGTCAAATTAGACCCGAAGTTCATTTACGTTAGTAAATTTGAAGACCGTATGAAGGTTAAGCTTGATGTGTCGCCGTGTGTCATCATCATCTGCTATCATCAAATAATCTGGACGTTTTAGCATAATACCTGAAAGCTAATCCTATATCCCGTTTTTGAAACAATATTTTTTTTATTTCCTTTATTTAAACTTTTACAAATTATTTTACATTTTTAAATATTCCTTAAAAAAAATAAAAAAAATAAAAACATTTAAAAATATAAATGTTATGTTTTATGTTTTTTTTTTATATGTTTTTACACTTTTTTTTATTATTATTATTTCCTTTATTCAGTTTAAAAACTTATTTTACATATTTTTAAATATTTAAAAATAAAAACCATATAAAAAAACATTTTAAAATATAAAAAATAGTGGTCCACCGATAGCGGGAGCAGGGTCCAAGCTACCGGTGGTTAGGGCTCCAGAGACAGGAACCTCCTCACAATACGAGCCGTATCGAGGAGTACTGCCTTCTTTATTATTATAATTTGTTATTCTTATCTTGTTATCTGTTAAATTTATACCTATTCTTTATTTTCTCTTTACTGTCTAGACAACGCTGATTTATTCTATGTTTAGAATAATCTAGATCTCCATTTTCTTAGAACAGGCTATAGAACCTCCTTAGAAACCCCAAAAATATTCCAGAAGCCTGTTTATTAAAACCAAAAACATCATAAAAAGATTACTTGGACGTCAAGCCACCTTTATCCTAGTACTGGAAATAATCTTGTAACAGAACCTTGAGAAAAATGTAAAATAAGCTTAACTTTCGTCTGATGTAATCTCCAAGAACGTGTCTCAGGATGTCCTTTCTCGCGTTTTTAGCGGTACGTAAGAAAATTAGGGAAACATTTCTATGAAATAAAAGAGATATTTGTATTTACTTTCGTTTTGTTTTGTCTTAAAAGGAATTGGGAAAGGAAGTAAACTCCAATGGAAAATGTGACGATTTAATCCTTAATCCAATTTTTAACACAGAAGCCCCATTTCTGGAAAATTCGAAACAAAATTGTCTACAATCTTTGTATCTATAAATACACAGTCTAAATATAAAACAAAGACAATTTTCATGTATATCTGTGTAATCGCTTTGTTCTTTTACCATCCGCCACGTATTTTTGGGCGGTTTTTATCACTCTTGAGACAATTAAGTCTAAAAGGTTTTTGTTTATAATTCATTTAATATTAAACTTAGATAAAATAAAGACATCTTAATTTTTTTTAAAGTCGTGAAAACCGTCGAATCAGTAAATAATAAAGTAAGAAACTAAACCAACTGACAAAACAAACTATAAAGCGTCACTAGACAGTTTTTTTTCTAACTACCCTCAAACAGCGATAAAGCACGTTCTCTCTCCTCAGTGATGCGCCAAGATACTCCAAAAGGATCGTTAAGAAAACCCTATCATCTTCACAGTATACCTTGGAAGTATCTAAGAAAAATATCTTCTTGGAAAGGGAGAAAATTAATTAAGATTTGTCTTCGGCTTAGTAAAAAGGTAAAATTGAAAATACGAAAGGTGGTAATTGTGAGTTAGTGTTATTGGGGACGACATTTCTAATTTCAGAATAAAGGGAAAAGCTACCTTCTGTTTGTCTGCAGTATTATTTTTTTTTACCAAAATTTACGTTTCTGAACGACTTTGCATACAATTTTATAAAAAAAATAGGTATTCATGTAGGTGTAACTTAGTGGTTAGCGAAAACCGGCATTATAGAACGTCTTTTAAAGACTGAAAATCTAAGTCAAGAAAGATGATATGGCTTTTAGGGGGCGAATAGTGTGACAACTGTTATAAAGGTATAGAAAAAAAAAACCTTCAGCGTCAATCTCAAAGAAATTGAAATAAGGGCAGGAATATAATAATCTTAAGAACCGGGTCTCGAATCCAACACGAAAGAAAACTATAAATAAGTTCTAAGATACACTCACGCTTTTACTCGACTACGGCAAAGTCCAAAAGAAGGTAATGTTTTTCCACATGTCGTCACACGTGATCTTTATAGGTCACTCGGAAATAAGTTCTTAGAAGGTTGCCAAAGTGGCATTTATGCTCCTAATTTTATGTTCACAAGGAAGGCACGTAACATCGCCGGTCAAGGCTAATAGCTTTCCGTTGGCAGTTTCGGCACTTAGGGTCTAATCACACCAACCACTGTTTGATTTAAAGAGTGTTTCATGGAGTTTCTTATCCATTCCTCTCTATGTAGCCCTGCGCTTTGGAATCGGCAACTGCAGTCCTTTCACAGGTATTATGTTTTGTGGCTGAACTGTAGCTTCATGTAAGTTTTTTACATTTCAAAAGTGCCTGTTACTGGTGTATTCGAAATAAAATACTTTGAATTTGAGGATTTGCAAGCGTGTTTCCAGCGAGGCGATTGTTTGGCACACTCGCTGCGTGTGCGTAGCGAGTATGCCACGTTTCCGTGACGAGAACGATTGACGTCAGTGTACAAGAGTGAGCGAGTCAAGTGAGTGTATAATATTCTGAAATCGCGTAGAACTCGTCGCGTATACGCGGCTAGCTCGCTCTTTACCCACGAAATGCCTGTTCACAAATCGTCTCGCAAGAAATTTGCTGGCAATTCGTCAGTGTGACAACGCTCTTACGCGGTTCCTTGAACTTCACCAGGATTTCGGTTCGGCTGTAAAAGGTGATATATAGAGTTTCAGGAGTCGTAAGTCTTGGTAAGTTAGATTTGGTTGTTATTTTGTTTGAAAGCCGGCTATTTGTAGTTTGTGGCTCTAGAATGGACTTGTGGATCTAGATAGTGTGGTTGAAACGTGTTTCGGCAGCAGTCGTAAAATTCGATTTTATGCATCGAATAAAACAGGTCTGCTATACCATTCTCCATTCATAGCTCGTCAAACTTACACTATTTGGACCTTAATTTACACAGGACGATAAAAAAACAGTACATTGACTAAAAGAGCGATGAACATAGAGAGAAAGAGGAATACCAAATAAAACATGGAAATGATCATATTGTTTCCAATTAACATGGGCAAGGGCAGGAAGAAGCTGATACGATAATAGTGGATATTATTTTTTCTTACATTCTTAAACTATTTTGCAAACAACATTGGATAAAAAGACGAGAGAAGTATTTGACCGCTGAACTGAAAATACATAAATATGAAGTGGAAATGACTTCGTCTGCGAAACGCGTCTGTCTGCAATCTTCGATACCATTCAATATTTTTATTTTTCGAGCGGATTCTTTCTCTCGTCGCCTTTATTTACTGAAGGTCGTGTCTGGCATGTAATGCCGTCTTCCATTGTCGCCTTGCAATAATGCCTTTTGTCAAACAAATCATTGGATTTAAACCGAGAAAGATAATTATAAACGTGGTCTTCGATTTGCTTCTGTTCATTAGCATAATCAGCCTATATTGCTCGCACTACAGGGACACAGGTCTTCTCTCTGTACCAAAGCGTGGACCATTATCCGCCACGCTGGCCCAGAGCGAGTTGGTGGATGTTATGTCTTCGAATTTTCGGTTCGGAAAACCGTTTTCCGTTCCCATTTCCTTGGCCTCATAAAAACAAACAGAATTTAATTAATTTATCATGAAACTAACGCTTATAAGCCAAACCAAATGCACTACCAAAGGTATTACTCCAACTGTCACCCCTTATCAAATTTCCCATCAAATATGAACGAATGAAAATTACAACACCCCATGCAAGTTTAGCTAACCCTACAAAATCCACAGCCGTTTCCTGGCCGTAAATCGTTCAGATCATTCACAATTTACACGTACAGAATTTAAACCTGTACCCAAACACGTCTTCGGAAGTTTCTCGCCTAAATTGGGGATCCTGAAACCTACTTTAGCCATCAAATGTTACCGAAACTTTACGGCCCACGGTCCAGATCATTGGAATTGCTTCCATGTTTATTTGATTCGACCAACTCCTAAAACAGGTGCGAAATTGTTCCTGTCCTATAAGTAGATTCTAGTTTGTTTAGCCGGGTTTGGTAGTGTAATTGAGTTTTGGCTTAGGTACTAGAAATTTTTCGGGTAAGCTAGATTAAAGAATTTACGTGATGTGAATTTGTTTATCTTATTACTGGGACTCAGCGCTATAACAGTCTGACTTATTTTATATGCATAGCACACTTTGGATGATATTTTTGGTGTAGATATCGTGATCTAGCTAGAATCGAGAGTTCTAGAAAAATATTGTATGAGACCAACTTTATGTTATATTATTTCCCTAAGTCTCAATAGCTGTTGTTGTCTTTGCTCCACTTCCTAAGTAGAACATGATAAGGTTTGGTTTTTTGACAACAAAATTCATCCGAGAAGCCTCAGGCTTAGAAATATATCCGGAGAATAAGCCCACCTCCGATTTAACTGGACTTAATACGTCTTCGGCGAAATGGGTCCAACGATCCAACCTTAAGGGAATATAGACGTGATGATACAATAATATTATATGAAAGGTTAAGGTTTAGAATTATTATTATTGTGACCTATAAACACAGGCGATAAAACACCCACGCTTTGTCGGGAGGGACTGGGGACTAAACCTGATCCGACGGTCCATCTTTCTCACTTAACCTTCAGGGATGCTTACGTTTTATCTTAAATTCGAAATTTTTTGTTGGTTCTTGCCAGTCTAGCATAAATTACGTTAGATATCAGGGTACGCAAGTCAAGATATAGGGTGACCTAAGTGACCCTCGTATAGAGGTGGATCTTCTTTTGTTTCGTGAGAAAACTGTCACTAAGCACCTACTTCCATTCTTGATTCATAGTGTACAGCAGCTCCTTCGTATTTGACAATTTCAGGAATTAATGAGCAGTCATTCCTACTAGTTTTATTAAAACCATTCAGGCTTGTTATACTTCATGCGAGTACATAACCTGAAAAGTGATTCTATGAAAGTTGAAATGGGTCGAAAGAGAGCCACTTCCTTTAGCGTCTATTAGTATAGAAGAGTGAGGAAGAAGAAGACATGCTGTGCCGACCCTAAATATATAGAGATTAGGGCATATAATTAATGATGAACCTGATAAGTAAATTATGTCAGATTCACGATCATCCACGGATGATCACGAAACACAAGTGAGTGCGAGGAAGACTTAGAAAACCTAATCAATAGCTATTGTCGAATTTGATCGCGCGTTTCGTTTTTGTACGGATTCATCCGTTCTCTTTTTAGTTAAGCGTTCGGGTATAAGACTGGACAGATAATCTGCGATTTGGCGGTTATGTAACGAAAACCGGTGTTTGAGGTCATTTTTACTTTTGGCAGAGACCGCGACCAAACAGCTACTTTGAAATGCGAACCCGTCGCGTCATCAAGAGGATGCCTTGCATTGTTCCGAAGACATAAGTGACACAATAATGAGCGCGACACCTATTTGCGCGACCGATCGCTTTGATTGAACCGCGGCCCACGACTCTGAACAGTTAATCTTCCATTTGGATCTTACGTAACCCAAGCCGATGTTTAGTTAATTCCTACTTCTGCCTAAGACCCACCCATCAACAATTTTCCTGGACACACCTTAGCTTCGGCCGACTTTAGTACGAAGTTATGTAAGCAGAACAGGTGTTATAAGTAAAACTTCTTCGAGTAGTAATCCGTCATCGGCACCTGTTTTCCCCGTATTTGTTATGGCTAGACTTCCCAAATATTTACTTAAGAAGAAAGCCGGTTTACCACGATTTGGTTTTTGTGTTAGTTTCGTGTTTACCCTGTATGGTGTCGAATTGGTAAATGTTTTTGTAAAAGCAGTTTTTTGGGAGTTAGTTTGTTTTGAGACTACCTGCTGTTAGTCAATGTTTTGGGAAGGATTTTTTGTGCTAATTGGTGCGGTCGGATGTTCAGTTATAGCTGATCATTAACATCCTCAGTAGCAGCCGAATCTGGATTTTTCGCCGGTTGAATAGCAATCGCCTCACATTGCCTATGAGACTTTAACTGGTGAAATATGCAGCAGCGAGTATGGCCGCGACTAACGAGTTGTAAAGTCGTGAATAGATATCATCTTGAGGAAACCAGCATATCTTAGGACCGAAAAATACAAAGATGTGTGATATGCCCCAATCCACACTGGGCCTGCATGGGGGATTATAGTCCATTTGCTTGTGTACCCAACAGGAACATTATAGGGTAATTATGGTAACTGGCGAAATATGCTTGTACTATTAGACTACCTCAGTGCAACATTACTCAGCATCTAAACACACTCATTAATCAACTACCCTATCTCAATAACTTGCAGCAACGCATGATATCAACCGATGCATGTTCCACTGGCCTTGAATGCAGGAGCAGCGGAGCGGGTAATGCGAAATGGACTCAGACCCTCACATGATTGAATGGATGGAATTTCACATACTGTGGTGCTATTCATTGGGTTCTGTCTACTGTAACGGGGATTTGGTTGAGTGGAGGAGGGAGAAAGGTACTTTCTTTATTGTGAGGGAGATTTTGAAAGAGGAGGGGGATATAATAATAATAATAATAATATTCTTTATTTTTCGGACAACAATGATCCAACGTGTTAGTAAACAATAAAATAACTTATTACTAGTGTTAGTACTTAAACTAAAATATATGCTTAGGTGAATTTTTGTTGTTGCAATTTAGAAAACGTAGTGAAAACCAGTCGACTTTGATGTAAATTCGCTGGGTACACCCTGTATAGGGTCGATCCACCGTATTTATGCAAGTTATAAGTATGAACCGACTTACGCATTATGTTTTTGTCGTGTCTAAGCGAATAGGTCTCTTCGACATAGCTAGATATCAGATTAGCTCTGGATTATTCTAATTAGCAGCATGAAAAGTGACCTGTAGAGTTCGAGGTGCTCCAAAACAAAATGCACAAAAGTTAAGCTGCATTTCCACGTCAATATTGATCTAATTATAAAAAAAAGGTGAGCCCTAGACACGTTTAAAACTATGGAGCAAATTTTTGTATTTAGAATTTTTTAGCAGTCTTAATAACTATATTTAAAGAAGAACCTTCTTTTTACAATAAGAGAGCATGTGTGTGTTTGAACATTTATTAGGCGAGATACATAAACTATGGACACAGTATACAGGTAACGACTAAATCATACGGTACTATAATCCTCATTTTCTTGCCCTTGTCCCATGTTACTTGGGGTCGGCGCAACACGTTTTTGTCTTCTATTCTCCCCTGTCAATAATCACGCAATCATTTACTTTTTTTTCCTTCATATCCTTCCTCACACAATCCATCCATGGTTTCCTTGGCCTTCCTCTCCCCAACCATCCATCAACATTTTTACTCATCACTCTTTTAGTCAAATCCGCTACAAAGGGCAGCTCAACCATCCTATACCCAAACATACACAACTGCGACGATCCAGCCAGTGGTGACAGAATCTAATACAAGTACAGATACAGCGGCAACCGTGTGGTCAAAGTTACCATGGGAAGTATCAAGGAAAGTTTGATTACTCGCAGAGTCGCTGTTCATAGCAGGCTTTGTTGCTTAACTGTCTACGTCTGTTGTATGGTCTTGTGGATGCGTTTTGTTGACGTTGTTCAGTTCAGCTGCTAGTGTAGTTTCTTGTTCTCGATTATCTACATGCGGTTGTGATTTCCCTCTATCGTTGAGATGGATGTGTGGAGTGACAAGAATGGATAAAGTAAGCAATGAGTCATATAAGACGAAGTTTGAAAGTGGCGCATGTTACAAGGTATGGACATGGTAATGAGGAGGGATGAAACGCAAGTTACTAAAAAAGTGCTTGATATTAATGTTGATGAATGGAGAGGGAGAGGAAGGTCAAAGAAAAGATGGATGGATTGTGTGACGGATGATATGAAAGAGAAAGGTGTGAATGATGCCGTGACGTCTGACAGGGGAGAATGGAAGAAGAAAACGTGTTGCGCCGACCCTAACTATGTAGAATGGGACAACGGCAGGAAGACGATGATGATAAGGGAGCCTATCGTTGACTGTTTTTTTTCCAGCTTAGTGCGTTTTCACTCGACTAAAAAGCGTTTTTTTCGTATTATTAGCACATTTAGCACTCTTCCTAACCCCGGGTACCTCCCTTCCTACGTCTAAACGGAGACATCCATCAGTCATACATATATCCTCTTCACTCGCATGATAACTTTAAGCGTGCTCGTGAAATGACTGGAAACATATCAGTCTTCAAAATAGTTTCAGAGACTGTGGCGACATGTGAAATTAACCATATTTAAGCATTGAAGCATGTAATGTTTGTAAATCTTAGCTCTTATTTAAATTCAGATCACTCTTCTCAAATAGGCTAAAAAGTTCAGAGAGAATAACAAAAAAAGATAGAACAAAATATAGTTAAAATTAACAGTTATTTATTTTTCCTGTTTCGTTCCTGCGACTCGCCAGAAAGAGCACAGTTAACAAATAATACCATTAACAGCGAAGTTTATACAAAAAATATTAATACAAAGTCCTAACCAAGAAACAGAAGCTCAGAAGGTTGAGTCAGAACAAGTTCCACAGAATATCAGTCATAGTGGAAAAGTTCTGGATCTTTTGAGCAGTTTGACCATCAAGCTATGTGAAACTACCGATCATGCAGTGTGTGTATAGGACCTAAGGCTTGCCCAAGACTACAAAAGATTTGAGTAAAAATAGGTGGTATCCTAAGCGCAGAAAGAAAAGAAAACCTCTTTACAGGGGGTTTAAAATATATCTGTTCGGAAAAGCATGGAGATTTATTGTTACAGAACTTCTGCATCAAACTTTAGCGTTATTAAAGGAGAAATCACACACAATTTTAAACCATCCTCTAAAAAGCGTAATTGGATCCAATGAAAAAGAAGGATCTTTGCATTTTACACGTTGTCCTACTCAATTTTCTTTTACCAACTGTGAGATAAATACTTAAGTACCTCCAGCATCTTAAATATTAGTGTGCTCATTAAACAGCCGTTTGTACAGCTCTTCGAATTTATCATGAAAAAGATGATTGTAATAAGTATTTCAGAGAATAGTCTTCACTGTTTCAAGTATTGAACATTCAGCCAACAGTGTTGTTGGGTTTATAGCGATGATTACTGTTAATTAGATAGCGATTATGGTAATGTTTTGCAGTGCGCACAATGTGTGTGTTTTTGTTTTGTTATCTGTTATTACTGTGGAATATATTTGCATATTCTCCTCTCGTATTAGCATTAACTGAACAAGAATAGATCAAAGTTACTTTTTCACAAGTTACAATTAGCGAATTGCTCCCATCCGTCCCTATATGTCTCTGTCCTTACATAGGGGCAGATGGTAAAAGTAGTATCATCGTCCCCTATGCAATCGGTGATGGAGGACGATGGCACTACTTTTCCCATCGGACCCTATGACTGCCAGACGCATATGCGCGGACGGGGAAGTTCAATTAGCCACTAAGCCAGTTAGTATCGTGGTGGTTTGGTTGATGGGTACTTTGATTTATCTCTATCCTGATGTTAATCAGAGATGCGGTCGATGATGTTGCACGCTTGTGTAAAAGTAACTCGTGACTTCAAGACCCTAGGTTATAAATATCGGGAAATGCAGACTCCTGCAATGATCAGAACCGGTAAATTTTGCTTGTTGGATAGGTTACCTAGGATGTGACCTAGGTGTCATTGCACTGTAGAAGAGGAACAAAGTTGAAACTACTCAGGTTCTGATGTGCCTGTTATTGCTCCGTTTCAAATCGGAGAGGTTTGGCCGTTGAAAATAAGTTTGATGATGGCACTATCCCTGAATGAATTATTTAACATTAATCCAGTTCTATTAAAATAGACTATACACAAACGGTTACCACGTATAATCCATACATTTGACCATGTAGGTATTGCACTATTGCAGGAAACAGCTGTTTTTACCGAAGAAACCTTTCTATGTCGGGGAGGTTGATGATGTACTGTGTTCCTTCCACCCTGTATAAATCGTGGTGAAAGAATGAAAGATCAATACTTGATTTACGATAATGCTACACAAAACAACAGAGTTAGGCTTCATCAAAAAATATCCTCTAAAGACTCCGAACCGGCCATCAAGGAAAGACAAAGCAACACCAATAAATTACTTACTATTAATATATCTTCCTTGTTTTATTGAGAGTAAAACGACTCATTCTTTTTTATCATCTCTTATTTATTGTTTCGTATAAACGATCGTATTTCATCTCCTCCTTAATATTTTATCTTCAGTGCCGAGAACTTAATTGGTTCACACGGCCAACTTTCTTGGCCTTGCCTCAAAGCGAAGTTATTCCCGAACTTCGTCAATTCCATACGTATCACCCAATTTTCCCGAAAGATTCTATCTTGGAACACCATTGTTCTTTAAACAAAAGACCCTTAAAATATGGTGTCTAATATTTTATGGCGGGCCAAAGTTTTGCCTGTAAGAACTGAGTAATTAAGAGTATGAGTTGAGTTATAAATTAATTTCCGATAAATTTGTGATGCCAGCCTTATGTAATTTTCTTTTGTTTTAGTACGGGCCAAGTTTTCCATCAATTACGAATGAGGGAGGATCATAGGTAGGAGCATTGTGTATTTTCTTCCCGAGAGTAATATGCAAAACGCTATATCATTTTATCGTTTACTTTGTTCCTTCCACAATCACGTATGCTTTCAATATGCGGTTCCGAGTAATAACCTCTTAAGAAGAATCAATACGTCATCTTTTTCTAATAAATTAGGTGTTCCAAATGCCTCTGACGTCTCCTCAACTACCAATGTGATGAAATATACATTATAACTCGAATCCAAGGATTGTAATGATGAAAGTTTAGTTATTTGTGGAGCAAGTTCTGCAACACCTGGACGGACACTAACAGTTAAGCTCAAAATTGCGAATTTTGAATGAATAAATGAAAATGGTCGCTCAAAATGGTGGACGGAGTCTCGGGAAATGTTTACTCTTAATGCGTCATAATGTCAGCTGCAATACTTCTACTGAATATAGAATTTCTCCGTAACTTCTACACAGTTGGACTCTACAACAATATTCCTAGCGTTAACAATTCATGAATGCGAGCGATGAAGAAACATTCATACATCAACATTTATAAAGTAGACATCAAAGAGGAGTAGGTAAAACTCCGAAAGGAATTTAAAAATACATGAAATCTAGAAATGGAATGTTTTAAGATAATCATGTTTTACAAAACAACAAACAAAAAGATCTGTTAGGTAGTCACAAACACTTGATTGATTAAACCTTACCTTCTTGAAAGACTTTATCCTCCCAAAATTGTTCAACAATTATATTATTTACACAAAATTGAACGAAAACTCTTAGTGTATACGAGAGCTCCTCATTATAAGAAAAGGATTTATTTTACTGACTTCTCCAATTTCGAGTGATCTTCAGAAATGTGGCCGTTTTCTTGGCATTTACGGAAAACGCTCCTAAAATACAGCTCAGAATTCCCGAAAGTGCCTTAAAAGTAATCTGGATTATAGCTCTTTTACAATTTTAAAGCCTTCTAGGACTTATTTGTGGTCGTTGAGCCTAACTTCAATGTTATTTTGCTGTGTTTATGGATGGATTTTTGGGATGTTAGCTTCTGAATTCATAATGGAGTAGTCTAGATTACCTATGGCTAGATATTGGAAATTTTGATCATTTCACTAAATCCACTTACCTTTATATTCTTTTTAATCATTACAGGGTGGAACTGAAGGGACAACGACGCTAAATAGAAAATTTTCATCGGTTATTAAAAAAAAAATCAGCTGTTCCATACATTTTGACTGTGTAGGTATTGCACTTTTGTAGGAAACAGCAGATTTTTTTAATAACCGATGAAAAAATTCTATGTAGGGGGCTGAGAATGATGTACTGAATACGTGGTTACCGTTTTCGCGACCCTTCCACCCCGTATACAGGGTCTAATTATATACTCTAATCAACAAAAATATCTGATCTTTTATTCAACTTGAAATACCCGTTTCAATCATTTTTTAACTTTAAACTTAAAACTTACTTGAGTTCTTGAATTCGTTGTTTAAGTCACTTAACTACCAGTAGTCCAAATATATCAACAGATCTTCTTTTTTCGTTTATCGTGTGGATATTTAACCCTGTTTTTTCTAACATAAATGTTGGAAACAAACAAAAAAGAGATTCGAGAACAGCATCACATTTTTACGGCAGATATTGAGCTAAGTATCCAACTCAATTCAAACGTCACAATGCGGAAGAAAAAACGCAATGGCGGTCATCGACATCCTTATTGAATTCCGCAACTTGAGGATCAATTAAAGGAAGCTGGTAAACTGAATGGCCCTTGTCTACAAGTTTCCCATTAAATGGGTAACTTAATATTGAGGACCCAATACCCATTTTGATTGAATCACTTAAAGGTTACGACTTTAAGTGCGTTTGAAGTGAGACCATGTTTCTTGGAAATTTATTGGTGTGTGATGGTGCCTTTAATATGGGACAATATCGAGAACTATGTGTTGGTCTCATTGATATCCTAGATTCCTGGGGAAGCTACTGCATAGAATAAACGCTATTTGAAACTCATCATCTGCTTCTTTTGCCAACTATGTTAGGGTCGGCTTCCAGTCTGACCGGATGCAGCTGAATACCAGTATTTTATATTAAGTGAGTGCCTATTTGGGGGTCGTCCTTTAATCACGTGAGGTTAAAACAGGGGACGGAGGGGGTCAGAAAAAAAACACGATTCATCGCGATAGAGGGGGGATGATATATGTGTAAAAAAAATCGTGTGACGAAAATTTTTAATTGAAAGTGTGACGCGGTGACGCGTAAAATATATTTTACCAATAATGATGCCCGATCAAGCGAGGGGGGTAGCCTAAAACCTCATGACGTATCACCAAGGAGGCTATAAAAGTGGATTAAAAAACCTTACGTGATCAAAGGATGGCCCCTAGACTGCAGGCCGACCCTAACATAGTTGATTAAAGCCATGGCAGATGATGATGACTTAGATGTTTGATCAGTGTCCGTCTTGGTATAATGTAATCAGGTAATATGCGAGATAATTGTGATTTATGCTCCGCTAATTGTTGGTTGACTGACATGCAGGTGGTGTTAATTATATTGATTGCCGCAGTGGTGGCGCGGTAGACTTTTATTGTTTAATAACTGCGGTACATATACTACAGGGTGAATTTTCCAAGTGGGCGTGAATGGCCAAATCCAAAACTATGAGGAATAGAAAAAAATACTTGAAGGAGTCTCGAGTCAAATTTTGATAAAAACTAAAACTGCATCATTAGATTTTTGAAAAATCAATATTCCTAGCCAGGAATCGAACAGGTTGGTTTTGAAAAAAAAAACACACTGTATTATTACGCCATTCGATAGTGTCGCTAATAAGGATCAAATTCTGGGAACTACTTATAAGGTTTAGTAATCACATCTATTTTGTAAACTTACCAATAACGTCGCACACTTTCTGTTGAAAAAATAGGAGGTGAACAAAAAATTTGAGTGAACTGTATTAATACGAACAAATCTTTTAGATTGGGACCAACCCAACAAAAAAATAACGCAAGAGCAACAAACATGTGCTCGAGGTATTCCTCAAAGCGCAACTATTTTTAAGCACAACTGAATTATTCTTCGAAGCGCAACCTAATTCTACCCTGATTTTTTATAGCATACCCCACATAAGGGTTGAGAGGAAACTAATAAACAAATCTTTTTTTGGGGGTCGAGGGGCCGAGAGTGGACTAAACGAAAATCAGCTTGTATTCAATTTGGAATACTCTGATCTTTCCGCGAAGACAAAATAAAAAGCAACTGCAAGATGTAGAATTGGAGATAGCACCCCTAATGAGTTATAAAAGAGTTCAAGATATACATATCATATCTGCATCTTTTTCCAGTTAAGTAAACATGGCATAATGCACACGACTAAAGTGAAGATTCCAAATGAAATAGATCCTGTCATAAATATGTATACAAATCCCGACGTCCTCCCATGAGGAAGACGCCAATTTCACATTCATGTATCTATCTGCGAGGAAAAGAAGATGAATATTATTAGAATCACATGTTATTGGCGATATTATTGACGGATGTTAGTTTAAATAGATAAGTATTTGTATAAAATATCTTGGAGCTCGTGGCTAAATAATAACAGCCGCTCGGGTCGATATTCAGGTTAAACCGCGCTTGCCGAGGTTAGTCCATAGATGGGTGGCCACCTATTACATACCGAGTTTCCTCCGTGCCTCGTACAGCACGTTAAGCCGTTGTTCGGTCAGTGTCCCAAAAGCGTGACAACCAGTCTTACTAAAGGGTATTGTATTACCCAGTACTAGCTGGGTTGTGCAGGTCAGATAGGCAGTCGCTCCATGTAAAATACTGGTATTCAGCTGCATTCGGTTAGACTGGAAGTCGACCCTAGCATAGAAAAGAAGCAGACGACGAATTTTAAACAGAGTTTATTCCATGCAGTAGCTTTCCCAGGAAACTAGGATATCAATGAGACCAACACATAGTTCTCGATATTGTCCCATAGTAAAGGCACCACCACACTACTAATTTCCAAGAAACATGGTCTCACTTCAACCGCACTTAAAGTCGTAACCTTTAAGTAGTGATTCAATCAAAATGGGTATTGGGTCCTCAATATTAAGTTACCCATTAAGTTACTGGCTAGGCATATCTATACTAATATTATAAAGAAGAAGGATTTTATTATTTTTGCTTGTACCGAGCAGGCTCCGAAACTACTGGACCAATTTGATCCATTTTTTCACCAATAGAAAGCTAAATTATCATATACAATTTGTTTTAAAAACAAATAGAGATCCTTAAGAAAAATGCAATAATGTAACCTTGGGTTACAAAATTTTGCCTATAAAATTCATTATTTGGCGTGAGCTGAGAAAACTATTGATGATACTTAAAAATTATGTACTACATGATGAAAGTACTCATTATTACCTACAATAAAGTCCGCGTGGGAATATATCTAACTATCATAGTTTAGTCACAATAGCAGCTTTTGTGTTCTAAAATTTAATTAGTTCGCCGCGCCGCGCCGCGCGGGTAGAAACAAAAGTTGGTTAAATTCGTATCGTAGTATTAATTATTATTATTCGACGCGTATATATATATTTATGTATTATGTATGACCATGCATAACTTTTCACAGAGAAGTACGATATGTATGCTTCTTTTTTTGTGAAAAGCTTATATCTCAAAGTTGGTCCCATTAACAATTGAAAAACCGTGTATGGGCTCATTTCGTGCACCTTGATGAGAATTTTAGACCTAGCAGGAGTATGACTGTCATCGAAGGTCTGACGATGGAGACAGAAGGCAGTTACAAGAGGTCCTCAAGAATTTACAGCATCTATATCGTTTTTGGGCTCATTTCATGCACCTTGACGAGGACTTTAGACCTAGCTGGAGTATGACTGTCATCGAAGGTCTCAAGATGGAGACGGAAGGCAGTCGCAAGAGGTTGGCAACAGTTTACTGCGTTTTTATTGTTATTGGGCTCATGTCGTACACGTTGGTGAGAACTTTAGACCTGCCTGAAGTACGACTGTCATCGAAGGTCTGACGATGGAGGCGGAAGGCAGTTGCAAAAGGTCCGCAACAGTTTACAGCAGCTTTGTGTCTTCGTGTCTCTGCTCATTTTGCACCTTAATGAGAACTTTCGATCTAGATGGAATATGACTGTAAACATAAGTAGAATATTTTAGCAATTAAAGCAAATATTTTCGAGAAATTAAATTGTTACCTACTTGAATCTGTATTTAACACAGATATAGATAGACCTAGATAACGCAAGTATCACGATCTGTATGAAAACCAAGGGTGCCATTTTTTGACTACCTATTATGACGTAACAAGCACTATTTAGTGATGGGAAAATCAAACCGATTCAAAGACGCCGCCGCGTACGGCGCCCCCCTCGTTCTACCCCCCGCCATGACGCCCACTGACGTCCGACTAGCGCTATGCTCCGATGCAGACTGAGCGCGAAATTGGCCACTTACGATTTTTGTACGTAAGCTAGGCACGCGAAGTAGTTGCTCTCGCGTTATCTAGGTCTATCTATATCTGTGGTATTTAATATTATTAAAGCTGAATAAGTTTGTTTGGTTGAACGCGCTAATTTCAGGAACTACTGGTTCGAATTGTAAAATTCTTTCCGTGTTGGATAACCCATTTATCGAGGAAGGCTACATGTTATAAAACATCACGTCACAGCACAACACAACTAATAGGAGCGGAGCATCAATGAAAAATGTTGCAAAAATAGGGAAAATTTATTCCTTTTGAGAGCTTCCGTTGCGTGCGCTGGTAAGGTTACGCAGCAATTATGTATGAGTTGTATGACGGAATCGTTCCTATTAAAAAAATCAAAAATAAGTCCGCGATAGCATTATCTTTTAAGGTTGACTCACTCTCTCTTATGTGGCAGACGAAGTTGCGCGGGTCAGCTAGTGATGTATAAAGAAATTCTTAAGTGAAGTAGCCAGGGCTTATATTTATGCATGGTTAATGGCTAGTCCTTAATTACATCGTAGGTACTTAAACACAACTTGACTAGATTTAGATTTACTATCGCACGTCTGTTTAGGAAGAACAGAGCAAAGAAACTGCCATTTAATGATTATATCGATAGCAGTGTTGTAAAAGCCAAAACTCGTGGTTGGACAACGAAATTGTCTAAACTCCATTGCCACTTATTTAGTAATATTATGTTGTTTTGATTAATATGTATAACATTTTTCAACGCTTTTACTTCAAAAACTCAGCCCAGGCGTGGCTTCACATTGTTTTAAAATAATTTAGTACCACAAGAAATGTCTGGACTTTAGAAGAGACCTCGGAGAGTTTGTTTTGAAATTCTCCTCAGAGGTTTCATGGAGATTATACTTAAAGTAAAAGGAGCTTTATTAATCCTTTGGTTAGGTTCAAAATCATACCCGGACTCAAAACGATTGATGGTATCATTGATTTGAATTAATAAATCAAGTTATCGTATTACCCAGTACTAACTGGGTTGTGGAGGTCCGATAGGCAGTCGCTCCATGTAAAATACTAGTATTCAGCTGCATCCGGTTAGACTGGCAGCCGACCCCAATATAGTTGGGAAAAGGCTAGGCAGATGATGTATACCAAAGCTGGATTAAATATATTATATATTATATAAATAATTGATGAATGATCCAATTAGGAACTCGCCTTATCGATAATAAGATTTGTAGAGAAAATCAGACAAGAGGACCTAGACTAAGTGACAATTTATTGTGAAAAAAATATATGAAAATGTTTGGACCTGTAATAACATACCATCACGCCTGTAATCCGCGAAGGGTTAGGCCGAGGTGTACCTAATAGTACACCCACATTTCGCCCGTCATGTTTAAGTCCCATGTAATAGGGGCGAGCCTGTTACCATCAACCGGGCACCATTCTAGACGCCGTGGCTGCTAGTGAGAAATTCCGGATAGAAAAACCTTATAACACTTTGCCCGGCCTGGGAATCGAACCCAGGACCTCATGCTCCGCATTCGCGCTTGCGACCACTAGACCAACGAGGCAGAAACTGAACTGTATTAAGTTACCGAAAAGCTTATATGAAAGACATTGTAGAAATACGATATGAAACACTTCTAAAACGTCTAGGCCCTAAGAACAGTTGATACGATCTTAAAACCCAAAGAAAACAACAAGTTATCCATATAATTGAGTTCCTTCATTCAACCAAACGTGAAACATAAACTACGAAGTTCAAAACATTCTGTGGTTATTTTTCGCTATGC
Source organism: Noctua fimbriata (assembly GCA_905163415.1). Classification (NCBI taxonomy): domain Eukaryota; kingdom Metazoa; phylum Arthropoda; class Insecta; order Lepidoptera; family Noctuidae; genus Noctua; species Noctua fimbriata. The sequence continues at coordinate 16,968,804 of LR990929.1, forward strand.
AGAGCAACCGCTCCAACGGACAGACAGACACTGGTCTCACCGGTTTCTTAGCAAACTGTCTAAAAGGACCTAACTCCTACTTCTTCAATGAAATCTGTACCTTCACTGTTCTGTATAAGATTCAAATTAAAAGCACAGCCTCAGTATTGTTGTTGATAGTGCAGATCGAGGCACAAGCACTGGATTTTTAATTCTAAACTGAAGAAGTAAGGTAGATTTTTGTGTTTAAGGCAGTTGTTTATAGTGAGATCCTGATTATAACCTGTAGGCAGTTCTCCACCACCTATTTCGACTTGAAGTAAAAACTGCATATTATAGATAAAACAGTTTGCAAATTGAGCATTTGATTTTCTAAATGTACCATATATTTATCTAATATCAGAGTATGTTGCCTCTTTGATTCGCTATGTGACGTGACAAGTCAATTTGCTCGTTGATATGGCTTGAGGAAGCATTGGGGTAGGGATATTGACTTTACAAGTTATATTATTTTAATATAATGTATTTTTACTGAGCGGGATGTGCTGGACAAAACAAACGACCAGTGGCCCATATTAGCCCTGGATCGTAGCAACTGGAAGTCATGGGGAGACGCCCTTGCCCAGCAGTGGGATGACGCCGGCTAACAGTATCAGAATCAGTAGTATTTTTACTAAGTTTTGAGTATGAATAAGGATCGTAATAAGAGTAGAGGAAGACCAAAGAAACGATAGAGTGTGTGAAGGATGATATGGCAAGACAGGAGATGTCTGGTGAGATGACGAGTAATAGAGAAGTATGGAGGAAGAAGACATGCTGCGCCGACCACAAATTAATTGGGATAAGGGCAGGAGAATGCATGATGATATTGTATTTTACTAGATTAATCGATTTGTTTTCGTTTAGATTTTCTATTATTAACTTATTTTCCTTATCGGACAGCAACTTGGGTGTTCGTTCACTTGAAATACTTGACAGAGACAATATATCTTTCTTGTACGGTCTTCTATATTCTGTGCAAGTTTGAACGGCATAGATACAGTTTCCATAGGCAATTTACGTCAATAAATAAGTCCAGTCCAGTCCTACGCCAGTCTGGAGCTAGACACAGACACGCTAAATTTGACATATAGCCAGACTGGAGCTCTCAACAATACAAGGGTACCCAGTGGGTTGTGGAGGTCAGATAGGCAGTAGCTCCATGTTAAATACTGGTATTCAGCTGCATCCGGTTACATCGGAACCCGACACCAACATAGTTGGGGAAAAAGCTAGGGAGATGATGAGTAAGTGAATTACAGTGAATTATTGTTTAATCTGTACTAATATTATAAAGCTGAAGAGTTTGTTTGTTTGTTTGTTTGCTTGAACGCGCTAATCTCAGGAACTACTGGTTCGATTTGAAAAATTATTTTAGTGTTGGATAGCCCATTTGTCGAGGAAGGTTATAGGCTAAATTTCACGCGGACGAAGGTCGCGGGCAACAGCTAGTTTACTATAAACCTGAATGCCTCCTATGACATGGTGGACACCACAAGATCATTTCATATGATTTTATTGTTTATTTGCAGCCATATTTTACTAGACATAGGGTTGCTACTTGCTAATTCGAATCGTCACAATCGATTCAGCTGTTGAACAAAGCCAAATCGAAGTGGTAACAAACATATTCGGTTAACATTCAGCCCAAACTTCGTTCAGAATCTACCATCGCTGAATCATATGCGGCTCGGCTCGGCACTATTCAAGGTAAGATGAGTGGTTATTTCCCGAATATCAAAATATCCACTTAATACGATACCCCTTGGTAAGACTGGCAGTCAGACTTTCGGGCCACTGACTACCTGCAACGACTATCAAAGATGTACAAATGACAGCAGGGACCAACGGCTTAACGTGCTTTCCGAGGCACGGAGGAAACTCGGTATGTAATGGGCGGTCACCTATCCACGGACCAACCTAGATGAACGCGGCTTTAACCTAAAGATCGACCCGAGCGGCTGTTATTATTTAGCCACGAGCTCCTTCCTGTAATTCACCTATTATTGGTAAATTTTGGTCATCTCAGTTCCACTTGGATGGTCAAATGGCTTAATCAATTAAATATTCAGAATTTGCAAGTAAACGGCATCTGTTACATAATCCTATTAATCTAGATTATTCTAGCCCAAATAGTAATCAATTGACCTGAATTATGAGTTAAGTACCATCTTGTGTGTCATCGCGATTATATTGAGTGCGTTAATGAATTCCAGTGTAAGATAATTATTACGTCATTAACAATTAATTAATAATAATAAATATATATTTTTTTTTTTTTGGTTGTTTTTTTTTTAATAAGGGCAGTGGTGGCCCTGCACTAAGGGCCCTCAGATTTTCATCTCGTAGGCAGTTGGTTAGAGTCCTGGGTTCGATTCCCCGGGTCGGGCCACGTGTTATTGGGTTTTGCCATCAGGAATTTCTCAGTAGCAGCCACGGAGTCTGAATTTGTGCCCAGTTGATGGCAATAGGTTCGTTCCCTATTAATTGGGACTTAAACATAACTAGCAAAATGTGGGTGTACTATTAGGTACACCTCTGCTTAACCCTTCGGGGATTACAGCCGTGATGTTATGATATGATACGATCAAAGAACCTTCAGTTCATCCTACGTGTATACAATGATAAGTGATAGCGATTCTCTGCATTAAATAAAGCTAGGCTGAAGATCAGTGTTCAATACTGTGAGGACTGTTCCACAACTTTGAAAGGACTTAGGTCTGTCTAGAATAACAAGTAGGTCCAGGTTTCTAATAAGCCTTCGTCTATGATAGGGTTCCTCGGTTTCAGACACCCTGCTCAAATGAATTTGCTAAAATGTCACTTGAACTAGTCAGTTGATATTTTGAAACTAGATTTTGCTCGCAGCTTCGCTCCCGTTATGTACGGTAATTACCACACAGGAACGTTTTAAATGTAGCCAAAGATTTTAACACTCGGGGATAATGTGTCTGTGCTTCTCGTTAGTGGAAAAAATTTCGGAATCGAATCAGTAGTTCCGATTACTCCCTACATACAAACAAATCATCATCATCAGCCTATAGCAGTCCACTGCTGGACATAGGCCTCCTCAATCGCACGCCATTTAACTCGACTTTCAGCAATTCTCATCCAGTTGCTACCAGCCACCCTGCGAAGATCGTCACTCCACCGAGCCTGAGGGCGTCCCACCTTACGTTTGCCGATTCGCGGTCTCCACTCAAGAACAGGTCTACCCCAACGGTCATCGGTTCTACGGCAAATATGACCGGCCCATTGCCACTTCAGCTTACTTATTCTGTGAGCTATGTCGACAACTCTGGTTCTCTGTCGGATCACATCGTTTCGAATGCGATCCCTCAGAGAGACTCCAAGCATAGCTCGTTCCATAGCTCGCTGAGCGACCTTAAATTTATGAACCAGCCGTACTGTGAGTGTCCACGTTTCGGCTCCGTAAGTCATAACAGGCAGGACGCACTGATTGAAGACCTTAGTCTTTAGGCTCTGTGGAATACGCGACGAGAAGACCCGGCGAAGCTTCCCAAATGCTGCAATACAAACAAATACCTCATAATAATATTAGTATAGATAATATCAGTTAGGAGCTCGTGGCTATATAATAACTAGGTTAGGTTAGGCCTAGGTTGGTCTGTGGATGGGTGACCGTGACCGCCCATTACATACCGAGTTTCCTCCGCGCCTCGGAAAGCACTTTAAGCCGTTGGTCCCGGCTGTCATTTGTAGATCTTTGACAGTCGTTAGGTAGTCAGTGGCCCAAAAAGTCGAACAACCAGTCTTACCAAGGGGTATCTTATTACCCAGTACTAACTGGGTTGTGGAGGTCAGATAGGCAAAAACTCCATGTAACATGTACTGGTAATCAGCTGCATCCGGTTAGACTGGTAGCCGACCCCAATATAGTTGGAAAAAGGCTAGGCAGATGATGATGATGATGAATATCAGTAATATTATTCAATTACTTTAACACTTGTCTTCCCAAATTACCCGTAGATAAGAGCACCTAAATCCGAGGCAATGATTGATCAAATAAATAAAAATAGTCCTTAGCATAATTATGCCAATTTTAGAAATTAAATTATTAGCTTATTTATACATTGAGTAGCTTACTAACTACTTGACTTCAACAAACAACCTTATTTTAACTAAAATTATCGTTACCTACTTGACTGTACTCAATGTCTACAAGTTAGTCAGTTAACAGTACTATAAGTAAGGTAGGTACTTCAGTAACTATTTAGCCTACTTTTCATCTCATTACCTTTAATTACTTATTGACCGATGTGGGCTAATGATCTGATGATGTCAGGGTAGCCGTCTATTCATTGTCTTAAAGCATTTACGCAGAATACCTACAGTTAGAAGGATCTATGTGGTACCACAACATGCACATCTATACTAATATTATAAAGCTCAAGAGTTTGTTTGTTTGTTTGTTTGAACGCGCTAATCTCAGGAACTGCTGGTTCGATTTGAAAAATTATTTTAGTGTTGGATAGCCCATTTATCGAGGAAGGCTTTAGGCTATATAACATCACGCTACGACCAATAGGAGCGGAGCAGCAATGAAAAATGTTGCAAAAACGAGGAATTATGTTTTTATAATAATTTCACGCGGACGTAGGTCGCGGGCGACAGCTAGTACATAATAAAAGCCAGGAAACTACATGCGCCAGTAACTTGCGCATAATCATACAAGGAGCTTGCATGACATTCGTATAATCACCAATCAGAAGTTGCTAGCGCGCGCACACTGGCACGCAACCTACTTGCATGGTATTGAGCAAGTTACTGGTATATGTATTACTGCCAAGTATCAGTAAAAGAAGAGAATATTTATCATTAACATTAAAAAATATTTGCCATGTTTACTATTTGTTTTGAATTCCCGATATTTCGGCGCTTTAGCAAGCGTCATGATCACGGGTAAACAAAAATTATTAAATATCGCGAACTCAACATAAATAGTAAACATGGTAAATATTCCGTTTTAAGTGTTAATGTTAGAGAATATTTCTTCAATTCCTCTACGAGTTTCTTCAACAAAACTCAATTACAAAAAAACCTGGTCACCTTTTGCATATTTAGGTACTTCACCAACATCATTACCTCCTTTTAAACCAATGTGGGCTAATGATCTTATGACGAACATCCGATACAAAGGAGCTCTCAGGCCAACGATAACAGGATTTATAAATAGGATCCATTGTTTCCTCTCCTGACGCCTTCCGGTCATTATTTATGGGATGAGCTGATCGGAAAACAAGGGCAAATCTGGTAACTTTTGGAATAACGGCTTTGTGAGAGATGTGGGTGGTTAAACTCTAGAATAGGGAACAGTAATGACTATAAAAAGACCCTTAACAAAGCCGAAAGGTACTTACTTGTTTTTTCCGTCTGCAATCATTTTTTGAGCATACCTGGGAACCTTACAGATACGGAGATATTGGAGGTCAAAGTTCCAACTTTTTCACAAGTTTTTAATGTTTATTTATTTTCCTTTATTTATATCTTTTAAAATCAATTACATTTTTAAATATTCCTTGGAAAAAACAATATCAAAAATATAAAAAAAAATTGTAGCACACCGGAACAGGGCCCAAGCGACCGGCGGTCAGGGCTCCAGAGCGACGAACCTTTGTACATTGCAAACTTAAGTCTAAGCGCCTCATCACTTACAGAAAAGCACAGCATGTTATAACTTTACTTAAAATATCTCCATGACCTCTGCACTATTCAATTCATCGCAATCGTTGCGTTACACAATCATTTTTGCGTAGTGTTACTTAGTTTGATGTACAGAATGGTTGGTTGACGGCTTCGTGAAGGGTCCGTTTACACCCTGTATAGTCTTTAGATATCTATTAAAGTTTTTGGGCTCTTCGGGGGCTTTGTACTGAAGTTGGATCCTAAGTTGGTCTAGTGACGTGACTTTAATTCGGATTCTGGTATGTACTATGACTACTTTTTTGAACGCCATTTCTTTATTTAAATTTTAAGAGAGTGAAGACCTTTCCTTTCTGACGTGGCCACTAAAATAAAATACAAATAAACTTACAGTGCAGAAACAACATCGCGATCAAAGATGGACTTAGTCTGAAATTGCTAAAATGCAGAATGCAAGCGTGGCGATCATAGCCTCCTTGTACGATAAGGTCGGCTCAAAACCCATCCACAACCATCCCCTGTATTGGACACTTTTTTTTTTTTGGTTTAAGAACTTTATTTTTTCTCATAAAGAATATACATTATTCACTCACTGAGAAAACATGTTTAAGTATAAAATTAAGTGTAGGTAAGCGCACAGAAATAAACGGTTCAAACTAATTAGGTACAAAAATCATACGACATACAATCTAAAAAAAACGAAAAAATAAGCGGGTAGATGATCACAATAATAATTAAGTTTGCGAAACTATGTGAATTATACAAAGATACAAAAAGCGACATTTACTAGATATGGCATCTATGGCAATGTACCTGTTTTTTTTTTTTTTTTTTTTATTAATTATGTGGTGACGTGATGTTTTAATAGTTTTTTTAAAACTAAAGATACTTTTCGTTTCTCTTATTTCCATCGGAATTTTATTATACATATTGACGCCTTCATATTCAATATTTCTTTTACCGAAATTAACTGTTCTCGGTGGTCGCGTCACTAAGTAGCTAGGATTACGTAAGGTAATTTTGTGTTGTTTTTTAGTGAAATTTAGTGTTGTGTGAATATCTTTTTGTAGTATTTTTCGTATAAGTATGCACGTGTAGTATTTATAAGTTTGGAAGATGTTCATTATTTTTGTGTCCTCATATATTTTTTTAGTTGGCGTTCTAAATTTGTAGTTGAATAGAATTTTAATTAATCTGTTTTGTGCTGTTTGTAGTGTATTTAGATTAGATTTAGCTGCGGTCCCCCAGATTTCTATTAGGTAGTCAATGTGTGGTTTGACTAAAGAATTATAAATTATGTATCGCACTTTCCTAGAAAGACATTTGTTTATATTATGAAGAGCACCAGTGAGTGATATTAGTTTACATCGAATTTTTTCTATATGTGGTTTCCAACTCAGGTAGTTATCTAAAATTAAACCTAGATATTTCTCTTTAGTTTTCCTTTGTATTATTTCGCCATTAATTTTCAATTGAATATTGTCACTGATTTTTTTGTTTTTTGGAGCAATTATTACATAGTTTGTTTTTGCAGTATTTATCGTGAGAAGGTTAGATCGGAACCAATCATTTAACAAATTTAAGTCATTTTGCATATGAGGCATCATAGCTTCTATTGAACGCCCAAAGTAAAACAGACTTGTATCGTCTGCATAAAGCGAAATGTCTCCCGTAAGACCAATCTTTGATATACTATTTATATAGATTAGGAATAACAGTGGTCCCAAAATTGAGCCTTGAGGCACACCGAAAGTGACAGGATTTGAAGAGCTCTGATACTGACCTATTTTGACTACTTGCTTACGATTTTCTAAGTATGACCGAAAAATCTGTAGGGCACTTCCCGCAATACCGATGCCTGACAATTTCTGCAACATTAACTCCGGACTAATAGTATCGAAAGCTTTTTTGAGGTCGATGAAAACGCCTAGTGCTGACTGTTTTTGATCGATTTTATTTTTAATTTTGGTAATGAGATCGATTGTTGCCGAAAGAGTATTTGAATGTGGTCGAAATCCGTATTGTTTATGGTATAAAAAGTTTTTTGATATAAGGAAGGTTTCCAAACGGTTATATAGAATTTTCTCAAAAATTTTTGAAATCACTGGCAAGACTGATATTGGACGGTAGTTACAGGGGTCGGACTTACTTCCAGATTTATAAATAGGGATTACTTTAGCAATCTTTAAACAATCGGGAAAAGTTCCTTTTTCGAAACAGAAATTAATACATTCAGTTAGCTTTTTAGCTATTATTTTTCTTATACATATTAAAAATTTCGTACTTATGCCATCAATGCCAGAACTAGTATTTGGATCTAAGTTGTCAATTATTTTGAGTACTTCATCGATGCTTGCTGGTATTATGTAGTTGAGTTCCGTTGAGTCACTAGTTTCTGGGTTTTTTTTAAACTTGGTCTCTATTCATACTGTCAGCGATTATATTTGCTAGAGATGACCCCACGGTTGAAAAGTAAGAATTAAAGCATTCGCATATTTCAGTTTGATCTGTAATAGTACCAGCATCAGTTTCAAGCTTCTCCGGTCCAGTCCTTTCTCTTATTTTGTTTTTTGATAGGTCATTTATTAGTTTCCACATTTTTCGAGGTTTGGTCATCATCATCATCATCATCATCATTTCAGCCGAAAGACGTCCACTGCTGGACATAGGCCTCCCCCAAGAAGGGGGGTTTTGCCATAATCGCCACGCTTGGCAGGCGGGTTGGCGATCGCAGTATGGTTGTTATAAAACACAGAGAACGCTGCTGCCCATTCTCTGGTAAGTCCCTTAGTCGCCTCTTACGACACCCACGGGGAGATATGGGATGGTGCTATTCTTTACGTCCGGACACCATACAGAACATACATTGGTCATATTGTTCTTAAAACATTTGTAGTAATATCTGTTTTTAGTCTTTTGTATGTTTTGGTTAACTGCAGCTTTCGTTTTCTCATATTCAATTTTTAATTTCGGGTCTGATGGGTTTGACTTATATTTATGCCATAATTCGTTTCTATTGTTAATGTCTTGTATTATGTCCTTTTTTATCCAATCCTGTCGTGGTGGATTCAAAACTTTCATTTTAGTTATTTTGCTCTTCAATAGAGCAGACTGTAGTTTGTCGGCCAATCTCTCGTAAATGGGTTCTTCATCGTTTTCGGTAGTCTTAATGAGATCTTCAAAACATTTGTAAAGTTTTGGGTAATCCAAAGCAGTGTATTCCGTCTTTATGAGAGGGGGAGGTTGATATTGTTCGATCTCTAAGAATATTTGCTTATGGTCGGACATTGCAGATTCAATTATGACGATGTGAAAGTGATTTTCTTGCAGGTTAGAGGATACATGATCTAGTATGGTTTTAGTTGAAGCTGTTTCACGGGTACAATATTTTCGATCAATTTTATTTAGAATTTTGAAGTTACTTTCTTTAAGCGTGTTCCTGTAATTACGAGTTGCTCGATCCGGGTTTAGTAAGTCTAAGTTATAATCACCAAATACTATTGCTCTCTTTTTCGTTTGTAATTGTTGCAAATATATCTCGAGGAAGTTGTTCACATTAGTCTTGTCTGGTTTATATATGGCACCAATGCTCAAAGAGAACTTTTTCACGTAAATCCAGAGGTAATGAGTATCATCTATACAATGCTCTTCTATTAGATTGTGCTTCAGGTTGTTATGGACGAATATTGAGACACCGCCCCCTCTTTTATTTTGTCTAAAGTTGTAATAGTGCGTGTAGCATGGAATTTGAAGTCTCTTTGCCTCATCTTCACTTTTAATCCACGTCTCCGAAAGTACTATAATGTGTGTGGTTGCTTGGAGTGAAGCGATAATACATTTGAGCTCATCAAATTTGCCAGGTTTGACAATGCTACGAGCATTGGCATAAAAGCATTTCAGGGATTTTTTTGATGAGACTATGTCGTTGTAATTGCTTGTAACTTGGTATATTATTTTTGCTGGGGAAGGAGCTAGTTTTTTGAAGTTGTTGGTACTGGTGTAAGCGGGTGTTCAGCGGCTGAGATAATTTTTGGTATTCCTTTAATATACTTTATGCTGAGATTAGCTTCTCCGTTTGCAGTGCGTTTTTGAAGCTCTTCTTTTAAAGTCTGTATATATTTTTGTTGGTTTATTGTTTGGTCGGAATAGAGTTTTATCTTCTCGACACCCAGCTTGTTTCTGTTCCGCAATATAGCCTTCGCTATTGCCTCAGATGAAAAAGACACTTTAATTGTTCGGGTAAATTCAGCTTTATATTTTCCGAGACGCATAATTTTCTCAGGTTCAGGACAGTCATCGTATACAAGATTTGTTATTTTCAGGATTTCTGCTTTATCGTATTCTTGTCGTTCTTTTGCTGACTTGTTTTTAAGTTCAGGAATACCGGCAACTACAATATTTTTGGCTCGTATCTTTCGTTCTTGGATTTCGCTTACAATTTCTTCGTAAGTCGCAGGCATCTGACCATGAGGTAGTGCTGACATGCTATGCACCCTAGCAATTGTCACCCCTAACGGCCAAGAAACACACAAAAATACCAGAAAAACGCTCAGCTCTCAAAGACGTCATGTAGGTAGTTAGCATTACTGATAACTTGTCGTGACCTATGTCCTCAACTTGACTTCGCGTTGTGGAATGCGATAAGCGAGTTGCACGCTCCATAAACATAACGCTTGTAATCCCCGAAGAGGTAGGCAGATACATAATATGCTGTACTATACCCACCGCCTGCGACTGCCTCGTTGGTCTAGTGGCCGCAAGCGCGACTGCTGAGCATGAGGTCCTGGGTTCCATTCCCAGGTCGGGCAAATTTCATTAGGTTTTTCCATCAGGAATTTCTCAGTAGCAGCCACGGAGCCTGGATTTGAGACCGGTTGATGGCAATAGGCTCACTCCCTATAACATGGGATTTAAAAATAATTGGCGAAATTTGGTTGTACTCGTTAGGTACACCTCTGCCTGACCCTTCGGGGATTACAAGGCGTGATATTATGTTATTAACATATACCCACATTTCGCAGAGCCGGTTAACTGCCATGTAATAGGAGGCGAGACTACTGCCCTCAACGGGGCTGCTACTGAGAAATTCTGATAGAAAACATATACTTATCATTATCATTAGTTCCTTATACATAAGCTCATGTAATCAGCCAGTCATATTTCCACTGATGGAGCCAAAACCTCTTCGTGTGAGAGAATGAAGCAGTAGTCCACCACGCAGGGCCAGTGTTGGTATGGTGGATATTGTCTTCGAATTTTCGGTTCCTCACGATGTTTCACGCCCTTCATCTTCATGTCTATTTAGTTTTTATTTGTTATTGATTTGTAAACAAGCCCATGGCGTACTTAATGTTAATGGAGAACCCCAAGACCTGTAGAAATAAAATTATAAAACTGCAGGCCTAGATAGCAGGCAATTGCTTACAAATCGTTCCGTATTTCTATATCGACTTTCAAAAGGATCGACATAAGCTTTTTGGTACCTCATGCCAGTCCCATAGGTCTAGGACTTTTCATCATCTGTTTCATCAACCATCAGTTTGGCTAGGCCCTCTGGTATGTTTTCATCATCTTGACACTTCGGTATGTCCAGTATGCTCATCTAAGCATAATAAATCTCTCGAGATTGGTTGAGCAATGCATTTGTCATGTTGACCTGACCTTTAATAAATTAGTGGACTAGTTTGGAGACGGGAACTAAGATAATCTAATCCGCTGGAGATCTTGGTGTAATTTGTGTAGATTATAGTGATGATTATCTGTGGAGTTTAATCATATATTCTGTTGTGACATCTTAGGAAAATCCGAAATACCAAAGTAGAAAGAAAGGACCCGTAAGGCACCTAGGTTGAAACCCAGGTAGGCATTTATGTAAATTATTTTTCCACGATTGCTCTCAAAACGGCATGACCTAGAACTAAATAAAATCCGTGACATCTTCCAAACCACATAGGGCTTGTGTGGTCGATTACGGCTCACTCTCTCAGAGAGAGGAGGTTTGTATTGGGAACGCAATTAGCTGATTGTTTTACCTTGGTAAGATACTATTCAGTTTTCTACAGCCAAGGAGTAAACAGACAGCATAACTCTGAACACCAGAAATGTAACTCAAATGATATTAAAAACGCTGTTACAGCATTATTTCTCTTTATTCACATTATAAAACCCGAGATCGCTTTAATTAAAGTACCATTTTATTCTTTGCATATCTGGGACGAAGCCACACTTTCCAAGTAATAACTGCAGACAATGTTCTACAAAGCTTTTAAAACTTTGTAACCTTTGGACTCTGAAACACGGATTAATAGGGCAACACTGAATATTGCAAGAGCTGCCCACCCCAAGTTGGCACGTCGTAAATCCAGCCTAGAATATTTGAGATATCACCGAATTAATCTAGACATCCCAAATTACGGTCAGCCTGACATAAAAGGTAAGCCTTGGACTTCGTATAAGTGCGGCAAAAAGGACGCAGAATTTATATTAGCCAGAAGACTCACTGGAGATAATTGTCAGGTATGAAACATACAAAGCCTCAATATGTTCACAAATTGCCTAAATGGCCGAGAATTTTTCATGTCGCTCGCTTCGTCAAATAAAACTGTTCGCTCACAAGTTGAAACAGAGTCCAAAATGGTAGATAAAGCATTTTCTTCTCATGAAACAAATATTTAAGGAATTTCATTGTGCACGCGGAAAATTGCTGGGAAATAAAAAGTTGTACATCTACGGACGAATTACATGCGAAAATTTTCTCGTATTTCATTTTCGTCCATTATTCAGTGCTCTAATAGCTTAAACTTTTTAATAAGCGAACTGCATAGAACTAAACGGGGCTAGTTCAAGCTTTTAGCACTTCACTCATATATCAGGCACGTGGATAAAAAAGTCTGGAACCTGGGAAAATGCCTGGAGATGTTTATTGAGCTACTTTGAATAGCAATCGTCTCAAGACTGGCGCGTTCTACTTAGTTCTCGATAGACCATTTTTTCACGAAGTTACGGTGATTCTTTTACGTCCCGGTTTTGGAGAAAAATGTTCGTGAATTTCGCGATGTTAAGATGTTTACAGCTTGCTGTCTTGCCAACTTCCGGGCTCTATTTCGTGTATGCCCTACTTTTAGAGCCTTTAAGATGTACTCCCCTGGCTTATGTACCTAAATTTTGTTCTAGTTTAAAGCTGTGTGCATCTGTTATAGATCACTTAGATAAATATGTTTCGTGCTTGTAGACAGTGCTCTTAGAGTCAGTAGATGACTGTTGTCTCTTAAGCTTCACTTCACGTTATTTCTAATAGCTGATAACGATTCGAGGGTATACCGCGGCCTAGGCTTACAATGTTAATAAGTGTGCGTTGCAAGTATGGAGTTTCATAGACAGATTATGAAAGAATCGATTTGAAGCGCTGCCCATACCGAGTAATACTTATAACTGTGCGTTTACTATTAATAGACGAAAAACGGATTACCCACATAACATACAACTCACGCCTTTTTCCCATGGATGTAGCCAGGAACCACAGAACGCCACCTGCTACGATCCTTACATACTCCCTTCGCCTCGTGCACATTAATTGCGAGTTCTACGCACCGATATTACCATGGACACTGCATATCATTTAGTAAAGTCAATTTTGAACAAGACCCTTCATATTTTAAACCATCGAACAGATTGTTTACCCACCTACATCAACATTATCCGAAATGAAACCATCAATTTTCCAATCGACTTTTACAAAACCCGTATCATCTGAAGTAACCCGATCTCTGCGAACCCATTTGACAAATAGGACATCCCTTTTTAAGTCTTAACAAAAGACCGACACAGATTTAACCCTCCATCTATTTCAGTCACGTTCTTGTCCGCAAAATGTCCTCTCTGTCATCCATCATGTAGTTATTTCCATCCATCCTATTTGGCGGATATGACCTGACCTAGACTATTTCCCAGTCCCCCGTGTAACCCGAGAATTTATACATAGTATAACAATGAAAGCTTTGTAACCTTTTATATGATTTCCTCCCATATTTCTTGGAGAGTGTATGTTATATGTACTGTGATGTGAAGCTGATTTATGTATCTGAATTTGTGTGTTCTAGGCTCTTGCTAAGATTTGCTTTCAACTTATTTTTTTGGGTTGGAGTTTGTCTGAATTATTTGGAATCGTTTTTGGGGACGTTTGACAAGACAGGCTGTATGTGATACAGTTTATTGGGAAGATGATACCGGCACGGTTTGGGGGCTATTCACCCTTTCAGCTTTGCTGTAATACCTAATACATATAGTGTGAAGTATTTACAACAACGACCTAAACTCATCCTATTTCCCTTTGGGGGTAGGCAGCATCTGTACATACTTCTACTTTGTCTACGTTTATACATCTTTAGAGGAGCTCGTGGCTAAATAATAACAGTAGCTTGGGCTCAATCTTCAAGTTAAGCCGCGCTTGCCTAGGTTGGTCCGTGGATGGGAGACCACTCGTTACATACCGAGTTTCCTTCTTGCATCGGAAAGTATGTTAAGCCGTTGGTTGCGGCTGTCATTTGTAGACCTTTAAAAGTAGTCAGTGGCCTGAATGTCTGACAACCAGTCTTACCAAGGGGTTTCGTGTTATCCAGTACTAACTGGGTTGTGGAGGTCAGATAGGTCGACGCTCCATGTAAAATACTGGTATTCAGCTGCATCCGGTTAGACTGGAAGCCGACCCCAACATGGTTGGGAAAATGCTAGGCAGATGTTGACGTTCATACATCGTCGTCATATAAGCACGCCAGTTGTGAATAGATACTACTACACCTACCCTTCTCTGTCTCGAAGAAAAAATCTGTAAGCTTTTGGCATACAATTAAGTGTGATTAGCAAATAATTATTGAGACCAATAGGGTCTCACATCATATCATAATCATAATCTTTATTTTGCCAAAAGAATAACTACCTTACAAAAAATTTAACACTAGTACTTATTTTCTATGAAGCTAAATGATTAAATACCCATTTAGTAACTCAGTACACAATAATAAATTCTGGTTGTTTGAGATCGATTCACGCTGATCTCCGTACTAGTTATAAACTGTATTACGGTGGGACAGGTCTCCTCGTTCTCAGTTAACAATATTATAATAATGAGAGAAAATATTAGATGTGAAATGTGAGAATGTAATCTGTAAATTCACTTTCTTTTAGTTATTTTATAAACAAAAATCGAAATTTGTTTTAATTGTTATTGTGAAACGAGAACAACTGCCGACAAATGAGTTTGGCAGACTTTTTATATGTTACTGTATTACAGATTTTGAATAAATAAATAATAAAATAAAAGATAATCTCACATTTTTCACATTATTACGACAAAATTTATTTCCGAATAAACTACCAACCTGTCGCTAAGTTTAATACATTTAATCCAATTATTTGGCAACAGTTACCGTGACATATCGGCCATGTTTACTCATAAATATGAAATAACCATTTTCATGGGACGCAACGTCCGTTGCCTCCACAACTAAGGTTGCCAGTATTCCAGTAATTTGTATTATCGTCATGTACTCCTCAGATATGTTCTGTGTCAATCTTGAATTCTTGATATTTGGGTCAATACTGGGCCTGTCCGTGAGTGAAATGGAATATTTTTATGTAAAGAAATATGTTGCCAACACTTTTGTTTTGGGATTGGAGTGGACTTCGTAAGGATTATGTGATTGTAGCTTTAAATACGATGCGAGCAGGTTTTTGTAATTAGTCTTAAGTTTCATTTAAAATCTTGATGGAATATATTTATGTCGAATACTAATACGAAAAGGATAAGGGCAAGAGAATGACGACTAACATAATTTCGGGGTTTTCCTCAAAGCGCAACTATTTTGAAGCGCAATCAACTAAGCGCAAAAAAATATTCCTCGATGCGCATTAGTTGCGCTCACAAATTCAAATTAAAAATATTATTATTAGTTTCTCAAAACGCAACCATGATTGAAAAAAACTTAATGAATCCTTCATACCCCTCTCTATTTTTAATATAATAAAAATATTTTTCATTCAGAATACCCCATACTTTCATTTTATGTAATATTCGTCACATATAAATTGATTCCATCTTAATTGTATGTATTGTATGGATTATAATTATCAGCAATAAATGATTTTGTTACGTCAATGAAATACGTGGGTCAACGACAGACTGGTATATTTGCAAAATGAACCTAACTACCCACCACCATACAAATAATAGTACCGACTGATGTTACAGATTTAATAATAATTATCTTTTCATGTCTTATCCAGTAGCTGGCTTAGCTAGCCTGTGAAAGTACAAGGATTAATCGGAAGCGGATTATCTATTCTAGTTCATAACTTCACAACACGTATGTTCTCGCCGAAGAGTTGGACAGTTGCGTACCTATGGTGCACCCACATTTTGCCCATGTGATAGGGGGCAAGCCTATTCTTTTCCCATCAACGGGGCACGTATTCAGACTACGGGTAACTATCGAGAAATTCGACAATGACAATCACAGGACCGACAACACGCTCTGCAGTCGTTTTTGTGAGCACTGGAGCGACTCAGGTCCATTATGAAACCTATAATAGATTTTCCATCGCAGCGGAAACATATGACTCCAATATCGAAAACCGATCCGAACCCACTTCGACAGTATAGGTCAACAGACAAATGCACTTCTCATATAATATCATGTAACTTTTCCATCTAGGTTCCTGTCCAATCCCATTTGGTGCCACCTTCGCGATATCGCCGTCGACTTGGCCGGGTTTCCAATTTTATGTTCACTCCAGTGTCTCCCCATATCTATTTCATAGCGTTCATTTTGTGCATGTTTCTGAAACATCCTTGTTTTTTCACGCCTTTTTCGATTTTATGGGTGTATTGATAGGGTTTATATCGTGGATTTCTTCTCTTTCAGCTTACTTTTCACGCTTCCTAGAATGTTCTTACATAATATCTGGAAGAAAATGTATCAATATCAGACGAAGAAATAAGGAGTGTTTTTTTTTACAAAAGTTTAGGGCATAATATGTCTCAAACGTTCCCACTGCTGGGACTGAGGCCACCTTTCTATGAGAGGGACTAGTTTATCGGCCCGGGCCTAGTGTAGGGGATGTCACACGTTTCCGAATTTTTAGTTCTAGGGCAAGCCTTGCCTTCTCCATTTTAAGAGAAGTGGTTATGAAATTAACTACACAAACTCAAGACCTACGATACATCAGATACATCAGGGCCACCACTGGACCCAATAAAAGTTAATTTAAAAAAAAAAATAACCCTAGAAGCTTAAACAATTTAACTCATTTACTTTTCCGTCAATCGACGTTTAAAAGCACTTTTTTGAGGCGAGTTTAGCGTCAGCGCGATGTCAGCTACCGCTGCGATAAGAAGCCGACTGCAGCTGACGGTCTCAAAGCTTACCGCTGTAACCAATTTAAAGCAGCATTTAAGTGAAAAATTTCGTATTCATTCGACGTCAATTGAGGGGTACATTCGGTTACACATTCGAAACGGCGAATTACAATCGCCGAAGCAATCGCTAACCATATTCGGCTGTCTTTAAACGTTAACTTCGTTCTGTATCTATTATCGCAAATCAATAAGAAAGCAGTGATAGCTCAGTGGTGTGACCGTCAGACTGCCAAGTCATAGGTCTCGAGTTCGAGCCCAAGGCACGCAAGGCACCTCTGATTTTGTGCTTGAGGGCATGTAAAGCCAAGTCAGAGACCCATGGGGGTCATAAAAACTCTCACACCAGGTTAGAGGCACTAACCACATGACAAAGAAAATAAGATCGCAAAATTAATTTAAGTCTTGCTCTTTCTATCGTTGTAGAAATACGAGAGAGATCTTTTTTGAAAGTGACTACCGATTTTCTTGGTCCCCTGAGAGGTACAGTATTTTTAGTTTTATAGCGATATCTTCTTCATGTTAATATCATTCACGAAACAAAAGCTTCTACAAAGTCAGAATCATTCACAGGCCAATTTCTATCTACTATCGCAATTTCTTTGGACTCAGCGCAGCAGGTCTTCTTCTTCCATACTTCTCTGTTACTCGTCATCTCAGTAGTCACCCTCTTGCTCGCCATATCATCTTTCACACAGTCCATTCATCGTTTATATGTTCTTCCCCTGCTCTTATAGCCATCCTCACTCAGAATATTCTACGGCTATATAACACCTAAACCGCACTTGCAATATTTCCTCCGCAACGTTCCTATTTGCCCGACCAACATTAATGGCTACTAATTCCTATGCGCATATCTTGAATAGAATTGTGGGTCTTTACGCCCGAGAGGTTGCATATGATACAGAATATACCACAGAGTAAGGAAATGCCTCACCTCGACAGCCTTTAGAGACTACTGTCGCGCTAAAAGTTTGTCAAACGGAATGCTAACAAATTGCAGACACTGACATATCATCATTCTCTTGCCCTTGTCCCAATTCATTTGGGGTCTGCGCAGCATGTCTTCTTCTTCCATAGTTCTCTATTACTCGTCATCTCATCAGTCACCTCTTTTCGTGCCATATCATTCTTCAGACAGTCCATCCATCGTTTCTTTGGTCTTCTTCGACCCATCCACAGTTAAATTCAAAACTTACCTCACGGTATTTTCCTCATTCCTCCACATCACATGCCCATACCACGACAACCGATGACCACACAACTTTTCAGTCACCGGCGCCACTTACAGTCTTCCTCTTATGTACTCATTTCTTATTTTATCCATTCGCGTAATACCACACATCCCCCTTAGCATTCTCATCTCAGCCACATGCAAATGCCTTTCATTTAACCCTTTTGTGGCCCAACATTCTGATCCATACAAGACAGCAGGTCTAACCATTGTTTTATAAATCTCTGTATTGCAGACACTGACATAATGGGTGTAAAAATACCCTAGGCACTTGTGCTCTCCCTCATTGCGATCATTTTTGGGTACTTTCTATTTACGGAGATATTGGGGGTCAAGTTCCAACTTTTTCGTCAGCCAGCAATATCTAAACGTCTTTTGTTTCGCAGTGCGACTGCCTAAACGGTGACACGCTTGGTTTGTGTGAGCAGTGTTGACAATGCCGAATCTAGCACCGTCCACTTAGGCGACTCTGTGTACTGTGGAATATAGGTACACACACGATCTAGACTTGGTAGATACTAGATAGAATGTGTTTGTTTAAGTCTCAGTGTCTAATCCTGTACGGAGACGCTTAGTTCACACAAGCTTGAACGTAGATGTTTAACAAAACATGTAGATTTTCTTTGAGGATTGAAAGATAATGTATTCTCTTTTCATACCTACGTCTAGATATTAAACAATTTAATATTCATACGTCTTCATAAAATGTTGAATTCAGCCAATCAGTTTGGGTTATTGCGCCCAAAGATGTAAAATTATCTGTTGTATACGTCTTGTGTTAAAATGTCGATCACCTTTTAAAGGTTCGCACTTAACCAGATATTTCAGTACAGTATCTGTCAGTGTCCGGATTCCGGAGCAGTGTCCACAATATGTCCGTACCGGTTTGGCAGAAACTTTACGAAAATGTCATTGTCATTCGGCAGAATAAAACCATAGACAATGCCTGTTTAGTATTAATTTCTTAGCAATAATTTTCAGGCTCTTGTGCGGTAATAGAATTAGCTTAATCTTCAACAAACCCTTGTAAATTGAATTAAGAATAGCTAGCTAACCGTTATTTTTCTCATACAAAATCCCAATTAGATCTTTTCAGATATCACGGACTGAAGGGCCAGTCTTTACGTAGGCTACCTACATTGTCTACAAGTTTTAATGATACTTGTGCTGTAATAAGCGTTAGTTTCATTTTATTCGACGTGAGGGGTGTTTTTATTACAGATTATATGACTACAACACCTGCTGGTATTACGAGCTGCGAGAAATTAATATATAAAAATGGTTAGAGAAAAACATTGTATATTTTTGGGCCTTTGGTCTAGCTAGACACACACACTTGAAATGATATAGCGACCTTTCCTAAAAATGTGTAAGTAATTATTTTAGCTTTTTTTTTAATTCGTAGAAAATCTTGTTTAATCCAATATAATTGCGAATGTGTTCAAGGCATATTTCACAATATGCTAATTAAATTAACTGTACTAATATGATGGATTGACTCCAAAAATCAATCACACATTTTTTTCTTTATTAATCGTTACCCACCGTGGAGTTTTGCTAGGTAATTTAATTGACCCAGTATTTTTCATAAACCAGTGTGGGATTTCCTCCTGAACCCACAAAAATTCATACTACCTTTCCATTTTAATTCTCTTTACAAATAAACACACTGTAGCACCTCGGCATGTCTTTCCTACCCTCATCTCGAGTCGCCTACAGGAAATTCTTCTAAAAGCCTCTTTTTATATACTTTAATGGATTTCAAAAAAAATATTAAAGTATGGAACATAATGCTAACTGATGTAACTTAGCTTTGGACATAAAAGGAATAAATTTAGATAGCATTTCGCAACAAAGGCACGTAGAAAATGAGAAGATTGATTAAGGTACTCCTAAATTCTATTTTTGGAGTCTGAATTAGATATAAGATCTTTCCTTTCGAGTTTGTTTGGTCTTAATTACAAGTTTGGTCCTTAGTGGTATTTTCATTTTTGAAACAGTAATTGGTCTTCCGCTTCTAAGAAAAATGTAACTTAATTATGTTAAAAACAAGTGTGATAATTGATTGTCTTGGTATGGACATGTAACGTGGAGAAATGAGGAAAATGTTGTGAGGAAAGTTTTGAAAAACATTGTGAATGCAAGAGTAGAGGAAGACCAAAAACACGATAGATGGACTGTGTGAAGGATGTTTTGGCTAGGAAGGAGGTGAAATGACGACTAATAGTGCAATACATAAAGGTAGAAGAATAGTGATGTTTGAAAACAAGTATTTCCTATACTATGACTGTTTAAAATGTTTCGCAACAGTTCAAAAGAATCCAATATTCTTGTAAGATATTTCAAAACAACATCATTATAACGCATATTAAATTAATAGTTGTTCGAAACACATCATAATAAAACAACATTGCATATAGCTACATAAAATCTTAATATTTCACTCATAAAATTTTATTGCCAAAGCGACTCCACGCACGATCAATAAAACGGGCGAACTATTCTACGAACCCTTAGAGCCGCCTCATTGCGAAAAAAAATCAAAAGAAATTTTGCTTGTTAGACTTAATGATAAATTCGTTGACAAATGTTCAGTCATGAAGAACTGTTTCTTTTTGGGAGAGATGAGTACAAAAACTAGTTTCTTTTTTCGTTGTATATCTCCTAAGTGAGCTCTTTGTTGTTGTAAAAGCTATAGCGCAGGTGATTCATAGCCTGTCCGACCATTTCCCTGGTCGGATGGAGCTTCATACCAGTATTATAACATGAAGCGACTGCCTATCTGACCTCCACAACTCATTTACTGGTTAATACCTATATCCTTTAGTAAGACTGGTCGTCACTCTAAAGACCTTCTGATTGCCCGTAACGTCGAAGATCTAGAAATGACTATCTGAGCCACGGAGGGGGCTCAGTATGTACTCGTATAAATGGTAGCCATCCAAGGTCCAACCTAGGCAGGCCTAGTTTAACTTTCGATCGATCAGCATCTGTTACTATTTAGCCAAGAACCCTAGGTGTAATTCTACCCACAAGAGTATGAAAAGACTGAAATGCGACACCTAATACAGAAACAGTTTCATACTTCGTTCCGTTTTCGTTGCGCACGTACTCCTTGCATAAGTAAGAATGTACATTCTAAAAGTGGTAAGCTATTCCAAATCCAAGATCAACAGAAACTTCTTGTCCTCAATTTAAAAGCTTAACCACAACCGTTTTGGCGACCGTCTGAGTATCAAACACCCAATTTATATCTGGCTCATTCCAGAAAAAGAATAAAAAACAAAGGACAGCTAAGTCTTTACTTAAACAAAAACAAAAAGGAAGGGGTACAAAAGACTCGAAACCTTAAACATACAAAAATGGCAGGCAGATTGGAAACAATTTAACAAGGAACCAGACAGATAGATAAAGAAGGTCAGCTCCTTGCAACTAACGAAAAGGTTGAACATCTGCCGCATGGACATTAGCTCTGGAAATCTTTCAACCGGTTTCGGGTCCAAATTGGCTGTTATCGAAATGATCTTGCCAAATGGGTTATCCTCGACCCATCCCAAACACAGTGGCAGTGCCCCTGTTGAATGATAATTATATCCAACCTCCTTTCCTGCTCAAACACATGTACATGCCACGAAGCCGATGACAGTGCTGTTCTGCTTCATGCTGGTCGGACAAAATTTGAGTGAAATTGACAGTAAAGAAGAACACACTTGACGTATAGTGAGCGAGCGAATGGCATTTTTAAGACCGCCGTGCATACAGGTCTATGACGATTCTCAAACGTACACCGCCAAACCGCGCGGACGAGCCGCGCGGCGAACAGGACTGCGGCGCTCATACGCGCGGTTGATCGGTGCCGGGGTCGGTGTGTGTTAGGCTACATGTACGCTCACCTGTTTCTGCTCGTTGTACGAACCCGACCTTCTGTATTATGCGGTATGGAGCTATCTCATTGTGGATCGTGGAGCACGAATTGCTCCGGTCCTTTATCATAAGCCTGTTGCTCAAAGCGAATATAAGGCGCTCAATTCCGCAGCATTGCTGGCGGTATTCTGCAAAAAAATAATCGGCTTGCGTTTTTAAGAGGTTGAATTTTTGTTGAAAGTGTACTCTGAATTATAAATTTTCCTTCCTCATGGCCTGTGTTTTACCAGCAATGTCACGGAAAATTTTAACCCAACCATACTTTTAAATTTTATTGACATCATTTTCTACCTCAAATGTGCAATCAGAAGCCTCTGACAAATTATAACTTCTCAAAATATTATACAATGTGCATAGTATTTCTTGTATACTTTATCAGCTTATCTATTCCCAGATAATTAATCAATTAATCATGTCAGTCATAGTGGGTTCCTTCACACATGTGGTGCAGAGGGATTTCAGATGAAGAGATAGTGGGTAGTTCTTGGTATTATTTGTTCCTTGAGGGTAAACATCTGTTTCTTGAACTAGCTTAGAGTCCAGTGAGAGTTTTAAGATAACATGTATTCTTAGTTATAAATTAATATAATCTAATTAATGGTCGGAGAAAACTTGAGAACTCAACGAAATATTCTTTAACTCCGAACCTAGTATTTAAAGCTATGATTCTTGCGGTCAAAAATCCCACTGTAAGTGCTCACAATATGTATATGTGTTGACACAATAGGTATGTCCTGGAATCAAACATTTTCAGCAGTTCCCAAACATCAAAGGCTGACTACGCTAAATGCTCATATAGACCTTATTTGTCAGACAAAGTAAGTGTAATTCCTGTAATTCGCATCACCAGCTTAGTCAGTAAAATTCTAATAGAAGCATTCTGGAATTTGCAGCAGAATAAGAGAAATGAAAATTCAAGATTCATATTTTTGCCTGAGCATCGCTGAGATTTTTTACAGTTTTGCGCCAGATGCTTATTAAGGAAAGTCTATTGCAGTAGCAAGCAGTAATTAAAATTCCAAATGATAAGGATTCTTTCTACTGAGGTTCCCCGCAAATGTGAAATTGAAATTATTGAAATGGAAGTGGGGCTTGAATTTAAAAAGGCGTCTTGAGATGTAACTGGTTTTTATATTCTACTGCGCATCTTTTAAAGATAATAATAAAACATTTTGTTTTGAACTGTTCACTGATTCTGTAGATGTTAGTGGAGCGTAACTATGTATTTAGATTTCAAAGATAAATTTAATTATTTATCAGTGTATTATTACCACAGTCTTATTGCCTCGTTTGTCTAGTGTTCGCAAGCTACTGCTCGCCCTGGGTTTGATTCCCAGATCGAGCAGTGTTATTAGGTTTTTTCATCGGGAATTTCTCAGTAGCAGCCAAGAATTTCGGATCTGCGACCTGCCGATGGCAATAGGCTTGCCGCCAATTACGAGGCACAAACATATTTGACGAAGGTGAATTTACTATTAGGTACACCTCTGCTTGACCCTTCGAGGATTTCAGGCGTGATTTCAGGTTATTAAAATAGATGAGGTCCTAAGTCGAGCTCTGCAACAATATCCAGAATTACATATGAGGATATAAATTATCCCTTATCACAAAACAAACATTCGTGGACTTACTGTCACATCATAAGATTATTCAAAGTCATGTTCTAACTTTAAATCAGCCAATCGCATCATCTGCTGGCACTCAGCCAAATTGCGTGGCGATGTACGGTAGTCCGGTCTCCGCATCCTGTCATCGTCAGATGCTTTCATACGGTCTGGCAAGAGGCGCTCCATTATACGTTCGCAGTAGTAGTAGTGGTCTAGTACCAAACGACGTCTTACCTAGATTAAACATATTGGGTCTCGACTATATTTTTCTCTACTAGTGTTTACTTTAAAGTCTCGCTTAAAGAATATGAATTCTTAGAATTGACAGAGCTGCCAAAGGTTGTAAAATATTTCGTAGTTTTGTTGACCATCTCGTTGGTCTAGTGGTCACAAGCATGACTGCGATGCATGGAGTCCTGGGTTCGATTCCTGGGTCGGGCAACATGGCATTGGTTTTTTCCATCAGTAATTTCTCAATATCAGCAACAATGAATGATGATGATGTGCCTACTCTTGACCCCAATCTTGTCCTAGGACAGATATGAGGTCGAAGTAGCGGAAAGTCCCTAGTAACATAATAAACAATTGATACGTATTTTAAACGTAATCTAATTTCTCATATGAGACACTTAAATTTTGGTAATGAATTGCATTTTTCACATTTTTCGAACTTTAACGAATGACTTAAAAGAGAAAAGTAATAATGGGAAATATTTTTTATTTGAACTACGTAATTGATAAAGATACTACCGATTCACTGACGGACGACCAGTTTTCAACCTTATTATTTAGGACATAAGGGTGGAAATTGGCAGACCGTCAATAAACGCGGGAGAACACGTCTCCCAATTCACATGCCCTTGCAGAACCCTTTATCAAACTCGATATCGTCTCTTAAGGGGCCTCCCTGACCCCTTCACAAAACCATAGTAATTAGTAAACCATTTCCTCCTTATAGACCCTTAACAAGTACAGTCAAACATCAGTCGGTGGTAACAATTTGACATTGACAACGCTCTTAAGTCTTAGCAGTATGGGTGATTTTCGTAAAGCAAGTATTATGGAACAAGTACTATTGAGGACGGATAGGATCAATTAATTATTCACGATGACTGACACATGATCAAGTATCTCTGACTACCCTCTAACGATGATACTTCACTTTTTCAACTACCCTCCGCGAAATTATTTTGCACATCATGTAAACAGGGTTTTTTTGTAAAAGTTTCCGGTTGTTTTACGTAAAAGAAATTGTTGTAGGCAAAGTTTTGTGCTGGCTTTTAAAAATGTTTTGCTGGGAGATTCTTGTTTTTTTTTTCATGTCTAAATAACTTTTAATTTGTGTACACAGATTACAAGAGAAGATGATGTAGGAAGTTTTGTATAAGGACGGGTTTGTAATAGTTAGTTATTCTCGAAAAATGTCTTCCTGAACCTCGACGCTGAATCGGCTTGACAAGATCAGTAAGACTGTTACTTGAGCTTCATACAATAACAGCGAAAAAGACATCATTCGCCTCGATTCGGTTCGGACAACGCGTCTCGTTCGACACCACGTCAAACTATACGCTTTTATATCCGCGTCAATAACTGTAGACACAGCCTTATTATAAAAAGATTATCGTAATGTTTTATCCCACTGCCGGGCATAGACCTTTCACCATGACATCGTAATCAGTTCATTATTTTGAGCAAGCAACGTAAAAATAATATGTTGTCATTCTTAGTAAAATTATCTAAATCTAAAACCGTATTTCATAAAAGGGTATCCTTCCGAAAATAATCTCCAAAAGCGAATAAAACGTTCCAAAAGTCGTTTCTTCTGAACGTTTCACTCTCTTTTGTTTCTCGGTTACTTAACAGACAGACAAAAAAAGACATAAAAGATTTATTCCCCGACTTAATTTAAATATAGCTATTTTTAGACCAGACTTTCAGTTTAGCTGTTTGGGACAGGGGTAAAAATGTGATGTATGCTTTGTAAAAATTGTTGAAATATGTTTCTGATTTGTGAATCAATCATCGCGGTGGGAGAAATATGGTTTTTGCGTATGTTGAATTGTGATGTGTGCGAATTGGAGAACCAGTCTCTTGTAATGGAAACAAATTGAACCGTATTGCTTCCTTAATAAGGTAACATGACAATTGTAGCTTAGTAGATTCCTCCGATCGATACTTCATTACAATTTGATGTTTTAAAGAATGTTCTGTGCTCAATTTGAATTTGAAACTTTTCCCATCTTAATGCAAAACAAGGTTTCACTTCAGACCTAGATTTAATCTATGGAACCAATTCCGAATTTGGATAGTACGACAAATACAAAGACGTGTTGCGCTGACCCTACATAACATGGTACAAGGGCATGAAGATGATGATTACGAGTACGGCAAAGATCGCCTATCTTAGTACCAGACAAAGTCATCAGTTTTGTTTCAAGACCTGCTTTTAAATCACTCACACATTCGTATTACAATGTTTTTCATTTGGCATGGTTTTTGAACTGGAGCCAGTTTTAAATTACAGTTCTCCAAGTACAGTCAGTGTCGTGTATAAGGAACTAAACATACTTATTCAGCTCTGTTCAGCTTTTGTCCATAGAAAACAACGATTTTGTATGGAGACGCGTACGCATCCGTTCAGTTTTCCGCGTCTATTACCTAACCCCTCAACCCCTTTTCTTTGTAAAAGGGGATAGGCAAAAATTGTCAACGAAAGTACGTTTCATAATGCGTTAATTGCCACACAGGATTGTTTTCGTTACCACCGATAGGCTGTCACATAAAGTCTTTATATCGCAATCGCCATCCGCGACCCATTTCAGGTTATGACGGTATGTTATACGATATTTTAACAAAAACCACTTAAAATTCAGTTTCGTAGGAAGGAACGTGACCATACATACAAACAAGTTCCCTGATATTATTACTTTACTCTTATACAGCGGGTGTCAGAAATGTGTGGTCATATTTTAGAGTGTGGTATACATAGACCATCAAACTGAACAAGTATAGAAACACCTTTGTAATCACAAAAAAAGAATTAGTCAATCAGCTGTCTTATACAAAATTTCAATATGTCCTTGACCGAAATGTATGGTACAGCAGATTATTTTTTCGCAATATGGTATTGGTACCATGGAGAAAGTTATTCAGTTTGAGGGTCTGTCATCATCAGCTGCTGGACATAGGCCTCTTCAATCGCACGCCACTTAACTCAATTCTCGGCCACTCTCATCCAGTTGCTTCCAGCCACCTTGCGAAGATCAACGCTCCACCGAGTCTGAGGGCTTCCCACCTTACGCTTGCCGATTTGCGGTCTCCACTCAAGAATACGTCTACTCCAACGGTCATCGGTTCTACGGCTAATATGGCTGGCCCGTTGCCAATTCAGCTTATTCCTATGTCAACTACTCTGGTTCTCTGTCGGATCACCTCGTTAAAAAGCGATTCCTCAGGGTCAAGAGGGTCGGCACACTCAGTACCATACCTTTAAATATGACCGCACATTTCTAAAACACGCTGTATAGCACATTGTTCACGCACTCGACCGTTTAAAAAAGTGTTTGCGAAAAAAGTTTCTATTGTTGACAGACTTGCTTTAAAACTTTTTGTAGATTAAACTTGGAGTAAGATATTTTTGTATGGTGTATTCAAATGCGGAGAAAGTGGGGTGCGGTCGAATGGTTAAATTATGTATTGTCATTGAGCTTTTTAGGGTTACTTTTATGAATGAGAGTATCTTCTTTTTGTTGTGCAATTACATCTATACAAATAAATAAAATTGAAGTGTCTGTTTGTCAAAGTCAAAATAACAGTTTTTTTTTAGTATATACGAAACCTGAATATAGTTTGTTCAGAATAAGTAACTGAATCGATTCCAATAATTTTTAAACCATGTTATATTTTTTCCCAAAAATATTTAAAAAAGTTAAAAGTTGGATACCGAGCGACTTTGAGTACCTATCGCAATCATTTAGGTACCTACTGCCAAATTCTTATTATCAATGAGCTCAAGACGAAGCTGAAGGCGCGCGCTGCGTGGTGACCGCGTTTTTGTGCGGACAACTAAGTAACAGAACAAGCTTATAACTTTGTGATTTTTCATGATACAGTCTTGAAATTTTGTACATAGATTCTTTACATAAAAATACTAGATACGTGTATCAGGTTTCGCATATACCAAAACTAATGTTGTATACGGCACTTATAACAAAAACACTGTCGGTCTGTCTGTCTGTTTGTTCCGTTTTGACGGAACTTTACAGGCAGATAGCTGATGTTATAAGGTCTAACATCGGCTACTTTTATTTTAGAATAAGAATTAGGGTTCCGTGAAAACTTATTAAAACCCTTAAAATTGGTAACAAAACTATATTAAAAAAGGGAAGTTTTTGTTATCTACATTCTCAAATACATCAAATACATCCCTACCCGATTAGGCAGACGTGTATCTCAATTCTGACATGAGATAATTTCACGAAAACACAAAACCCTCCCAGCTCTATTTACGAGCAATTTCGTTCCCTCAAAGACTTTGCACCCAAAGCACTTCAGTGTCAGCCTGTTGTCAGTTCCTAACGTGGATGAATGTTTGACAAGCTCTTGTATGGCTGCGCCGAATATCCGAGTACCGACCGGATCGGCCGGCGGCCTATCGCTTTCACGACAGATGGTCGATACACCTGGTGCAGCGGTTTTGAAGTGTACTCGATTGCATGGGGTGGAATATGTTGATGAGTAAGCTTTTTTCGCTAATTGTGTTTTGAAAGGATTATTCAGAACTAGCTGACCCGCGCAACTTCGTCTGCGTTTGGATTTTCCCCGTTTTTGCAATCTTTTTTCATAAATGCTCCGCTCCTATTGGTCGTAGCGTGATGTTATGTAGCCTATAGCCTTCCTCGATAAATGGGCTATCAAACACTAAAATATTTTTTCAATTCGGACCAGTAGTTTCTGAGATTAGCGCGTTCAAGCAAACAAACAAACAAACAAACTCTTCAGCTTTATAATATTAGTATAGATAAATAAATTATTTATTTCAATACAGTGACAACATTCTTACAGATATCTAAAGGTGGAAGCTCCCGAGGGTAGCCAGAGAAATTAAAATTTTCTTAAGTTTTTTGCAATTTACAGGTCAGTGTCAGGCAGTATGCTAAACAAAATATGATTTGCGGCCATAATACGCATGTATTAACTGAATTATTTATAACCATCAATACAACCTTCAAGTTAATTCAATCCCATTCAATGATTTTTTCATGAATTTGTCATTAAATGGGGTTAAATGAACTTGCAGGTTATATTGATGATTTTAACGATTATAACTCAGTAAAGCCATATTTGTTACGGTCGTGAATCATATTTTAATCAACATACAACACGTCACTGATCTGCAAATTGCAACAAAAAAAAGGAAAATTGAATTTCGCAGGCTACCCATCTTAAAGTACAGACATTATGTAGCTAGGTCGCTCCCAATCTAGGTTTCTACCTGTGACTTGGAGAATGTATGCCTATTTTGATATTGAACGTTTTACTGCCTTATTTGTGCGTTACTGCTGAGCAAGTTATGGCTTCCAAATTAGGAAAAGTGTGAGCTAAAAAAACATGTGTATACTCGCCGTGATCTGTGGCTAATTCAATCTGATAACGTGATCGGTAATCCTAAACACTTAACCTCAAAACGCAAATGCGGGAATCGAACGCAGCATCGCACCAGACTTACGAGGCAGTCAGACTGGATATTTGAAATCATAATGTTGTAATTTTCATTTAAAATCTGCGTTTTAATTGGAAAACTATAACTACTAACTATAACTATAACTACTTAGTAGAATTAATTATACTAAGTAGTTACAAAGTGCAACCCCTATAATTTTACATATTTACTATTTATCTATACTATAATATTATAAAGCTGAAGAGTTTGTTTGTTTGTTTGCTTGAACGCGCTAATCTCAGAAACTACTGGTCCGAATTGAAAAAATATTTTAGTGTTTGATAGCCCATTTATCGAGGAAGGCTATAGGCTACATAACATCACGCTACGACCAATAGGAGCGGAGCATTTATGAAAAAAGATTGCAAAAACGGGGAAAATACAAACGCAGACGAAGTTGCGCGGGTCAGCTAGTTAATATATAAAAAACATACCGTAACGCCTGTAATACCCGACGGGTAAGGCAGAGGTTGTTACTACAGTACAGTCACGAGCACCAATATGTATACACTTTTCTTTATTTAAAAGCACTTTTCGCGAGAAGTAACGATTGTAACGTGGAGATAGGATCTAGGATTTAATAAAAATAAGAGTTCCAAAATACTATGTTCGTAATAACATGAAATTTTAATCAGAACAGTACGAGAAAAACACTTTTAAAAGTTGTTAAGTGTTTACATATTGGTGCTCGTGACTGTACACCCACATCTCGCAAATAAAACCGTTCAATTTAAGTAGTAGATAAGTAAAATTAATTACTTACTAAGATTTTATAAACAATTTTATTATCAGACCTGTCGGCGGCCAATCAAGATATGCAAAACCAAATTAAGCTGATCTCTCATCCTACGGGAAGCTCATACAAAGCTAGGTTAGGTTATACTGGTTATTTGGAGCTTGATCTGCCGCCGTGTGCACATACAGGATGTAAACGGACCCTTCACGAAGCCTTCAACCAAGCAATATGATAACAAACTAAGTTACTTTACGCAAAAATTATTGCTGGCAAACAAAATTTTTTGGATGGATTGGATAGTACGGGGCTCGTCGGGGTGTATAAAGTAAAAATCTAACTTTAAAAACATGTATTTAACAAAAAAGTGTGAAAAAGTTGGAACTTTATCGCTATAACTAGAAGGTTCCCAGGTATGGTCTAGAAAAAAAAAATGATCGCATTGAAGGAGAGAACAAGTGCCTTTCGGCTTCAGACCCTTAAGGTCTTGTTACACCTTTTATTCCTAATGCACATTATGATGACTGCTTAAAATGTACCCAAATAACACGGGGCTAGGGCAGGAAGATGGTGATATATTAATTATCAACCGTATCTGAAATTCCCTGTAATTCAAATCAACACTAAACTATAAGCTTAACAATATTCCTTGTATTATAATATTACAAATCCTCTTCGGATTCCGGAAACGGATATTACACGATTGTTATACTGTTCCAGTTCTCGTCTGCGGTTTTAAACAGGTTTTGAATATGCTATTTGAATTTCAACTCTAGGTGCTAAACTGAGAGTTATAAATCTAACATAGCTCGTTATTGCTTAGGCATTGGTTTAAATGCCGCTTAGTGTTGGAGAAAATCGGGCATGGTTTACCAAAATCTTAAGCGTTTTCCTTTGTTTAAGATTGACGTGATTTATGTTTCGTGTCTGAAGCAAGCATAGCGATATGGTTTTATAAATTGTTTGTGAATTCGTTGGGTGCAGAACTCACCTTATTTTTCGCAAAAGTTTATTGTTAACAGTAGTAGGTATGTAGGTCAAATGTATGTTCATGTTTGGTATTTCTGGAAAACGGTGTTCAAAGAGAATATATATTCTTAGGTTATACCGACCGTATGCCTGGTTTTTAAGTGTTAATATTGAAGATGGTTTATAATAAATAACATAACATCATCACGCCTTGTAATCCCCGCAGGATTAAGCAGAGGTGTAAGTACCTAACAGGTACACCCACATAGCGCCAGTTATGTTTAAGTCCTATGTAATAGGGGGCGAGTCTATTGCCATGAACCGGGCACAAATCCAGACTCCGTTGCCGCTACTTAATAATGAATTTCGTGATGTAAAAACCCAATGACAGTTTGCCCGATCCCAGGACCTCATCCTCAGCAGTCGCGCTTGCGACCACTAGACCAACGAGGCTGAGTACAGGAATAAGTTGGCCTTGTTCATTGCAACTAATGACTGTCGACTGTACACCCATGTAAACTCCGTATTTCATCAATTATCTAAGTCCAAGATCTATAGTCGTTACATTGACTAAGTCAGTGTTGTTCTCGGCACGGTCGCAGAACTGCCAAACTACAGAGAGGCAGGAACATGTAACAGGAAACAAAGCACTGAGTAACGTCTACAAATGTCGGCCCTAATCCCATGTAATAGGAGCAAACTAACTGGGTACACTTACAAGATAATAACTCCTCATAAGTCAAAACTTCCCAACTGCATTTCGTCACAAACGACAAATCTACTCGACAACTTTAACACTTCTCAAACTTATTACTTAAAACTTGATACTAATGTAAATAATATTTGTTTCAGGTACTTACACAGTTATGCACTAAGTGGATTACGTCACACGTAAGTTAACACTAAAGTTGTGCTGAAATTCAGCGCTGAAGCGTTGCACTGTATCGCTGGAAATGCTAGTTGAGCTAACCTGCTAACTACTTTTCAGCGCACTCTCTTTTTGGGTACAAACTGTTTGTTTTTTTTTGGGCCTGGTATGCTAAGTTAAATTCTGTGTGTTTTTATGAACGTAAATGATTATGTAGGCATCCTAATTTCATTGAGTGTTGTGAGACGTAATATGCAACAAAGGAATTATAAAGTTGTGACGAAGAATCGTACCTACCTAGATAATTTATTAATTTACCCATATACAGGCTAACCAATAATATGTGTGGGTAAATGCTAACGACGAACACGGCCACCGGACTTTAATAAGCTGTGCTTTATGAGGAAGGTGTACATTTCCGGTACCGCGTTTGCAATTTGTCGGTACCAGTTTAACAGACCCTTAATGAGGACGGGCGTCTGTATGTAACAAACATTAATGATCAATTATTCTCCTTTATTACCAAAAAAGATGTCACGTGAGAATTTCCCGAAGAAGTACGTACATTTTATTTCCACATTTTGGCAAAAAATCAGTAGATATACAAAATCGTACACTTGTTCTAATAGTACCCTCTGATTTCTTCAAAGAAGAAAAAAAGGCACCTACCTCTATTAGTTCCATTCACAAAGGCCAGAGCCCTATGCTAACAAGTATATCTAGAGCAGCTGCTGCTAATTGAACTTAATTTGTTGGCGCTGTCGTAATCGCTGGGAACTACAGGCTGCTGGCTTAACGAATAGTCCTTTAGATGGTTCGCAAACACGAGAAACAGACAAATGAGACTCTTTTCTTTTTGACGACAAAGTTGGGATTTCAGATTTGTCGTCTACAAAAGATATACGGAAGCTCACAGCTTTTCCTCTTTGATAGGCTACCATTTGGGAGACTACCAATTTCTATGTTCACACACTAACTTATTTAGTATTTTTTGTTTATAATTAGTATTCAATCGTCCCGATTCAGAAGCGTCCTTTTATGAACGAATTGTTTTTTTTTATTAAGAAAGAAAATATATTTATTTGTCTCGCATAGGACAAAATAAAATGATAAAAATTAATAAAAAATACCATAAGAAAAACTTAAAAATAAGGCAATTATAATATTAAACTAAAATTGATTCCCTATCTCAGCATGGTGCAGTAACGTTAAAAAAAAAATTCACAGCAAAAAATTTCAATATCCTGATAGGGCCCAAAGTGATGCCACGGTTTTTGAACATTTCATACCTTTATAAGCGAAGTGAGATAAGGGCAAGGGTTCTATTCCACAATCAGTCCGTTAATTATGACCAAAACTGAGGAAGTATGAAGAAATAGTCAGCCACCTAAGGCGGCTGGCTTCCCCAAAACTACCATTGAAATTGAAATATATGCAGTAACTTATATTTAATTTTGGTTAAAATTTAAATGGATTAGGCACTAGGGATAGCCCTCAACGGAACGTTAACAGAGATTAAATTAATACTTAAAATCCACCAGACTTGAAGCAATTATCTGCGAAAGCCAAACTCGGAACCTTTTACATTTGGTGCTTGAAGTAAATGAAATCTGAAAATTTTAGGTCTTAGGCCACGTTCATACCGAACGTATAAGTCGACCGCCGACGGTGTGAGCTTTATCAGCCCATAATGTTGCCACTGCTGGGATACCAGCCTCTTCTCTCTGAAAAAGGCGACATATCAAGTAATACGCTTCCAGTATAACTTGGCCTCGCTTTGTATACATTTCCATTACAATGAGAGATCCGCATAAACTGATTTTGTGTAGCCTGATTGGTCGCCGTGCGTACTTGCTCTCTACAGGTTGGTGGATGTCACATGACTCGAATTTTTGGTACAAAGACATACCGGATTCCTCATGATATGTGGATGATTTGTAAGCGTCAAGTTCCAAATATCTCGAAAAACTGTACTATGTCATTCGGCGCTGCGCTGGGGCACCCGACATGTGTGAACGTACCCTAAAAGACTTGACTACTCTTAGAATTAATATTAAATTGTCTTAATTAATTCTTCCAATGCTATTTCTGTTTGGTACTTGTGACATCATTTGTTTGTATCGTTTTACGTCATACTAGAATAATAATTTATTAATTTAATTGTAGCATATTAATGTCAATATCAAATTTTAGCATATTGTTTTGAAGCTGAATTTTTCAATTCAATTCTGTTTCTGAAATTCAATTCTAGACTAACAAACAATATGAATTAAGTGGAATTCAAATAAGCTAATATAATTAGTTTCACTTGAAAATAGCTAGACCTCTTGCAGTCACAGACAGCTACAACTAAATAATAATAATTTCAGCCTTAAAAATGTTAGGAGTCTTCTAATTAATTCTACGTCATTAAAAAAGGAAAATTTCAAGAAAAGTACCCCCAGCTTTGGCAAAATCTCAAGAAACATTCGTCGAGTTAAACCATTTTTATTTAACAAAAGGCCGGCAACAACGTACGAAATTAGATTTCTAATACCCTCACTTTTTGTCCACAAAAGCTCTCATTATCAATACACTTGGCAATTATTTTTTTCTATAATAATAGCGGGGAAATGTTCTGATACGGGAAAACCAACCCGCAAATGCGGAGGTAGCAATTTATGTTCTTACCAATTATCGCGGGAGACCCACAATTTTATTAAACCGCAGGAAAATATGGTTCCAGCTGGAAAGTCGGAGGCGAAAAACGTTCCATTACCATATTAGGTTCTATGTTCCAGAGTTTTGCATTTACATTGTCATTGGAAATGAGATTTTTCGTCTCTCGTGAAACTTATTTTATGGTCGTAGTAGCCTTGAATCTGTAACTAGGCAAAGAGAAGAAAAAGCGACCTTCCATAATACACAATAAAGTCCGCAATATAATATCAGTGTTATTATGTAATATATGTTTTATCAACTTAATCCTTTTCTGCTTTGTGTAGCTTAGCTTCTGACAGGGCTTTTAACCCGTCAGTGGTTGTGTGGTAATATTTATGTCAAGAGCATTTTGTCTATATCCATAATATGAAAGTTTTACTTACCTCGGGAGCGTCGTGGCAGAGTCTGGGGGCAGTGAAGAGGACATCGCTTCACGAATCGCCAAAGCCCGAGCTACCTTCGCGCAGCTGAGACCTGTTTGGCAGTCGCGGAAACTGACCCGAAGGATTAAACTTAAGATATTCGGGTCCAACGTGAAATCTGTGCTGCTGTACGGGTGCGAAACGTGGAAGGTCACAAAGGTCATCTCACGCCAAATCCAAGTCTTCGTCAACCGCTGTCTTCGTCGCATTCTCGGAATTTACTGGCCCGAGACCATCTCAAACGTAGAGCTGTTGGAGAAATGCCACGAGAACCCGATCGACCGCCAGATCAAGCGTCGCAAGTGGAGATGGATTGGCCACACGCTCCGAAGGGACCACATACCCAAACAAGCTTTGGACTGGAATCCCCAAGGGACAAGAAAGCGTGGCCGTCCCTGTCAAACCTGGCCTCGCACCCTGCTGGCAGAAGCGGCGAGCATCGATATGACGTGGAGCGAGGTGAAGCGTGAAGCTCAAGACCGATTGCGATGGAGAACATCTGTGGACGCCCTCTGCCCCATCTGGGGGACAAAGGACATTAAGTCAAGTAAGTCATAATATGAAAGTTGCTGGTTTTTATTACCTTGGAGAAAGAAAATGTAATTAATTTAAGTAAATAACAATTTTAGGGTGACGTAGACGTCGGCAACTACGTGTGTAGGGGTCCGCAAGGGCCGATGCCTGCCAGGGCTGCGGGACTGTTCGAAAGAGATACCGCGGCCCTGGAACACAAAGGGCAAGGGAGGAACATGGATGGGTTTTACTCAATAGAAGTCTGACACTCCCTTCCGCTCCGCCCAGAGCGGGAGGGGGGGGGGGGAGGTCATTTGATGATTTACCATACGAAAAAAAAAAAGGTGACGTAGACCTCCTCATTCTAAGATGCCTCATCGATTACTGAAATTAACAGAGCCATTTGTTACTATAGGGAAAATAGGAAGGCCTATAGCAGAGAAAAATGATACCATAGTCATTATTTCAGGTTATTTGTACCGCTATAAGCCAATATCTTATTTTTAGCAGTCTTATGTTCCATTTACTGTGAATGGTTCAGTTAAAATGGCATGATGTTATATAATGATGCTCAAATCGATTTAAAATTACCCCTTACAAAAATAGAATTGTAGTAACGACAATAAAATCGAATTTACACGCAGTTCCCAAGCGAAATCAACAATTACCTGTCTTTTTTGTACATAAAACAAATCCGTACATCCACAAAACTTACGTCCATGACTCAAATATGACGATAACTGAGGAAATAAACCATTAACACGGTTTTATGTCCTTGGCGACCATTCAAACTTATGGTGGAAGCCATTATAAACGACCTGGGTTGAAATTAATTAGCACGGGATTAACCTTTCCACCGCCAGTGTCGTGTATGGACGTCGAGCGTAATGTTTGATATGTCACGCGTGATACGACGTCAATTTGTTATTGAAATTACTCACCGTTGTACGCCTTTTTTTACGTGTATTTTTTGGGAAGAGAAGCCAGACATGTACGATATTATGAATCTGAATTTGTGTTTCTTTTTGTTAATATTTTTTGGTAACGTAATTTATGTTTACGTACTATACCTACCGATATAGCAGTCACAGGGTTGAAACGTGCTATACTGAACATGAACTAAACTCCGAACCCTGTCGCTGTGCTCCAGAAAATACGGTAAAATATAACCTCAAAATTACACACAAGAAACTTCGTAATTCTCCAAGCAGCTAAAATGTACAGCATCAAAGTTCAAAGCACGGCTTTGGCAGCGGCAGGGCATACCTTCGCCATCTTAACGGCAAAACGGTACTTTACTTAAATAAATCCAGTCTGATATGATCTAAAGTAACCGTGTTCGTATACTTCGTGACTGCACTACAGGGCAGGGCTGGCAGTAAAGCTAAGTTATATAATAATACAAAATCAAAACTAATTACACAAAAAAATAAGCTGAATAGAGAACCTTTTTCTTTTTTTTTGTCGTTTAAAAAGCGTCACAATATTTTTTTTGACATTGACACTTCGGGACGCAAGCAAACTGTGTCAGCTGTTTGTAAAAAAAAAAAAGGCCACAGAACGGGGAACAAAAATGTCTAGTATTGTTGTTACTAATGTAATAAATAACAGTAGTAACAAGTGTCTATGAAGAAAACGACATACAGTTTTCAAATCACGGTATTCTATGAGTTTTTAGCAAAATATTAGTATCGCTTAAAACTGTCAAGCAACCTATATAAAAAAAAGTAACGATTGATTTAAGATCCATATCGACTTTCCACTTATACCAGGCAACCTGCTTTAACAATAAGATGACCAAATTATACAATAATACGTCCTCCCAGCCCTGTTCCACGACCAGTTAAATATGAGCTCAGTGAGTGAAGTTACAACTTTATTCGTCGTGTTTTAGGTTTGGCTAAAGAAATGACGAATCCGTTCCACTGGTCGAGAGGTGAATGCTAGGCGTACGTGCCCAGTATCTTAAGTTATAAATATGTTTTTCATATTCACTGGTAGTTCCTCTATTCGTGATTTGACATTGATATTCGTGTGTAATTGTTGTTTCAATGTCGTGATGTGAGTTTTTATATTAAAGTTTGATGTGTTGTGATAATTGGCTGCTGTTTAATCGCTTTGTGGACGAGCTTTTTGGTAATAAACGTTATCTAAGTCGATGTAATATTTAAAAGAGTGTCCATGGAGTTTCTTGCCCGTTCTTCTCCATAGAGATCTACGCTTTGGAATGGCATGGCAACTACAGTACTTTCACAGTTTGTGTGTCTTGTGATTGGGACTGTAGCTACATTTTTCATTGTTGTCTTTGTTTCAACAATTCAAAAGTGCTTATAACTAGCCTACTTTAAATAAATGCTTTGATTTTGATAACATTTA
Organism: Noctua fimbriata; assembly: GCA_905163415.1. NCBI lineage: Eukaryota > Metazoa > Arthropoda > Insecta > Lepidoptera > Noctuidae > Noctua > Noctua fimbriata. Next base: position 17,006,964 of record LR990929.1, read on the forward strand.
TTTTCTATAAAGAAATGTGTTTAAAAACCTCAGCGTTGAAATGGAATAACTAATCTGTCACTATAAATCAATTCTTAGCGGTAGAAGCTTTAAAGAGAATTTTCACTTTGAAATTCAACAACTCTGTTGATTTTATACCTTAATAACCATTTCACAAATAAGCTTACCGTTTAAGATGCCAAAACTTCTAAAGATTATCTACAGCCGAACAACCTCCTAATAATCTTTAGACCAACATCGTTGCTATAAAACAGATTACCATCGAAACACTGAAGAAAACTTTACCAAATACTGCCAAGACTTTAACTGGTAAACAACAATTTTGCTTTCAAAACAACAACATCTTCAAATACAGTTCGGGCTTTTTCAAATTATCCAGGATTAATTCCAGGGTTCATCATCATCCTATCAAGCAACCATGGTATAAGAACCATCCCAGGATTAACCAAGCTCACAATTCATCTGTGCCTAGGCTTACATTTTGCTGAACAAAAGTCATCTAGTAAAATTACTTTTAGTTTGGCGGCGCCAAAGAAAATATATTTTGATGAACAGGCATTTTCTGCTAAGACACCTATTTTGTCGAAGTTTCAGACGGTTGTAGGCAAAGTATTTTGCTTTAGTAAGGGATTATGTGGGATACGAACGTAATCTCCTTTAATAATCCGACACGGGTAAATGCTGAGTAATATTTGGAGTAAAACTGTAATCGAAATTAAATAAGGCCCAACTGAAGACTAGAACTTTGTGGCACTGTTTTAAGCTTGCTTACAATGTCACTTACTGTAAGCGCCATGATCGGGAGCTCACAATAATTGAATATCACGGAAGATATCTCGTAAGTAACTAAGTAAGTTTAGAATTTTGAGTTTCCCGATAACCTACCTAGGAAATGAAACAACAAAATGAAATGATCAGGAAAAACTGGAGCTACAAAGAGCATGCTGAAGCGGCATGGGCTGTGCATTTTCATGTATCCCTGAATCATGTTGATGTTCGGCTCTGCTCGGTACAATTCGAGCAAAGCCGAACGGTTTTTTCCCGAACCTACATATATCTACGTGTATTCGATTTTCCGCAAGGATATGATGAATCATGCCGTCACAACCCTTAGCTGTCAGACTGTATAGGTACAAAACCACCCTTCTTTCACCCCTAGGCTACACCGGAACTTCTCGAACATTCCTACAGACGCGATAAGCGCTACCAACCACACATTCATCAAAAATTGCATACATTACATACGTTTTCTTGTAGTAGGGCTTCGCGATAAAAGCGAGTACTTGCAAAAAAAAACACTGTGGTGTGAGTACAGCATTTTGTTCACAAGGAAATTATTTGAGTGACAATCCTACCTAGCTTTGCTTGGTAAAATCTTCCGACTTCTTTTTCATCGTCTCGTTCTACATATATACATCTACTCGGTAAAGCTAACTTGTTGTTTCGTGGATAATATTATTGAAAAAGTACCAGTTTTGGATGTTCATATTTATTCCGTTCGGTTTAAACAGGTTCTACAACTAATTCACCCTTAGTTGTCGATACTGTAGTTTTTTTTAAGACTGCCTCGTTGGTCTAGTAGTCGCAATCGTGACTGCTGAGCATGAGGTCCTGAGTTCGATTCCCGAGTCAAGCAAATTGTTATTGGGTTTTTCCATCAGGAAGATTCTCAGTAGCAGCTACGGTGTCTGGTTGATGGCAATAGTATATGGCCGCTATTACATGGGACTAAAACATAACTGGGTATTACTTTTGGGAATAACAGGCGTAATGTTACGATTGTATGTATTTTTGAATTAACTAGCAACACTACAGTCGCGAGATTTCAATGTAATATAAGTCTTGCCAAGGCTGAAAAAGTAAAACTAATCTCGATTAAACGCTTGAACTTTTAGAGTACTTTTTATAAGAAAAAAAAAGCAAAACTTTGAAACAGCATTTTTTGTTGAGATAACTACGGATCCATAGTTAACATGAAAGAAAGAAAGAAAGAAAGAAAATATATTTATTTGCCGCAGGTACATGACGTGCATCACACAAAATTACAAAAAAAAAAAAAAAATAACAAAACACAAATAAAACAAATAAATACAACAGGATGGAACAAAAAACAAAAAAATTAACAGCTGCATGACAACAAGTTCTTCATCCACATTATGGATCACGAAACTTACTGTAATCTGACTTATGTCTTTGTGTAACATTGGTTGTTTACTTTTATGTGACGAAATATTTATAGTGATTTTTACGATGCGTGGACTTATGAATGTTTCTTTCTTTCCTTTATGTATGTCATCGTCATCATCATCTATACTAATATTATAAAGCTGAAGAGTTTGTTTGTTTGTTTGTTTGCTTGAACGCGCTAATCTCAAGAACTACTGGTCCGAATTGAAAAATTATTTTAGTGTTTGATAGCCCATTTATCGAGGAAGGCTATACGCAACGACCAATAGGAGCGGAGCATTTATGAAAAAGATTGCAAAAGCGGGGAAAATCCAAGCGCAGACGAAGTTGCGCGGGTCAGCTAGTCATTCATAAACTTTAATATCCCCATGTTGTTTATGGTTTTTGCATCGGTTGGTAACTCGCGAAGAATTTTTGGGATACCTGACACAAGTTAGCGGTTGAAATTCGGACCAGAACTAATATTTGAGAGAAAGTTTTAAAATTAATATTGTACTAATTTATTATAAACATATTACTTCCCAATTTGAATCGGATTTTATTAACAACTATAAAGGTTTTATTTTTTTTGCACGGAACCTATCTTTTTCTAAATAAAAGTAGCCTAAGTTAGATCTTATAACATCAGCTACCTGCCAGTAAAAGTCCCGTCAAAGTAGGTCCAGCCGTTTCGGAGATTAGCATTAGCAAACAGACAAACAGGAAAAAAAGAAGTGTTTTTGTTGTAATTGCCGTATATATATTTTATATCCATTCAGTAAAAAACTGTTATTTTGATATTACAAACAGACACTATAGAAAAGTCTGAGATCGCATATCAAATTTAAGCAAGCGACTCGCACCTTCTCTGCATGAGAAGAGGGCTTCGCCCCGCAGAAGGACCAGTACTAGTAGTACAAGTATTAATACACTGTTTTAAGCTTTCACGGTTTACAACTATACTTATACTGTCACTTACGGGATATCTTCCGTGATTGTTCATTATTTCCAGTCAACCCGCGATCATGGCGCTTGCAACAGCGTCGAAATATCGGGAGCTCAGAATAATGAACAATCACGGAAGATATTCCGTAAGTGACAGTATAAGTTTACAAGTATTAACAGTAGCAGTTTTGTCCCAAAACTCCGTCTTTCGCAACTCAACATCATTCGTCATTACCCTGTCAACGTTACAACTTTTTCCTCCCACAAACCCGTCTTAAGTGCCACATAAATACATGCGCATCGGCGATAAATTTGAATCTACCCTACGTTTTGTACCCCCACTTAAGACCCCGCACAATAAGTCAAGTCCTAAGCAAAGTTGGGGTGCAAAGCATCCCCATGCAAAAGCCTGTACATCGATAAAATGACTCTGAGGGGATGAAATAGAGTTATGAGACGCGAAATATTTTTATTTGTTTGAAAACGATCCATTTTTATGTAGATGCAAGTTTGAGAAATTGTCGGTTGTGTCAGTTATTACCCTTCTTATCACATAAGTGAATTGAGTGTAGTTAAGTATGGAAAAACTCGTTGAATGCACCTTTTTATGTAGTCGGTAAAAAAGTTAAATTTTGGCAGTAGCAACATTAAATGGTACATTTTGAGACCTATGGGCGTGTGATGTGGAGGACTGAGGAAAATGTCGTGAGGAAAGTTTTGAGTCTGAATGTGGGAGGGTGTAAAAGTAGCGGAAGACCAAAGAAACGGTAGAGGATTGGATTGTGTGAAGGATGATACGGCAAGAAAGGAGATCTCTGACGAGATGACCAGTAATAGAGAAGTATGGTAGAAGAAAACATGCTGCGCCGACCCCAAATAAATTAGGATAAGGACAGGAGAATGATAATGACCTAAAGCTGACCCGTCTGTCGTCTAAATAGTACATAAAAATTCATTGCTAGACCCGACCATTTAACCTAAAGTCCTAAATACAACAGACGAATACTCTCTCAATGATTGACATTTTTATTAGTCCGTATAACACAAAGTCCATCTAACCGTCCTTAGTTAAATGGGTTAACAGTCCATTCCGTTGTGGTCCCAACAAAAGGAACTGCCCTTTTTAAACGTAACACCAAAATATCCCGTCGTACAACTTTTCTAATTAAAACGGAATTGTGAACTGAAAAGTTTTTTTTGTTTTTTAATTTTTAATCATCCAGATGTCCATGGGCCAGTAATTAGGGGTCTATCTTGACCCCAAAGTGGCGTAAATCAGTTTAAAAATTCTTGTTTGAGTTTCAAAGGTTACGCACGAGTGAATTTGTTTAACGAGGTTCTAAGGAAAATAGTATGGAAATGTGTTGTATAAAAGATATGCGGAAAATGTGTTATGTTTGAGTTAAGTCTTTTGAAGAAGAAGATAATGTATTTGTAAAGCAAATATCAAGTCGTGATTTAAGAATCCGCTTCATGATTTATAATGGGAAATAATAAAGCTTCCGAAATAAAAAAAACTTCCAATGTAACACTAAACTTTTTTAAAATGAATTACCTACCGTAAAATTAATACAAAATTAACCGACAGAAAATGTTGTATTTAACAAAAAAAAAACATGATCTTAATCAAATTATAATTATACGAAAAAAACAAACAATATTTCCGAAAAAAAATACTAAGTTTGCGAAAAAAATATACTAAGTTTTCGACTTGGGGCCACCCGACTTTAGGTTAGGTTAGGTTACTTTAAACCCTGCAGACAGAAGTAGGATCCCCGCGTGACGGGGCTACGTCGACTACGCCTAATTATAACATTTTGATATTTATCTTGACGTTGATTTTATACCTGTTTTTTTTTTTATTTTAAGATTAATACGCAATTTAATCTGGTGAAAAAATATTACGTCACCAAATACTGTATTGATTTTCGGAATTTAAAGTATTTTATTCGGTCGTTTCTTTGTCGCAAGATTAGTGTTTTATGCAGTAAATTTAATTATTTTGAGTATGCCCATTTTGTTTTTTTTTCCGAGTTTTTATTACTACCCATTAATGATAACTGTAGCTGTCAACGCACAGTTTAGGCTCCACTGTCGGACTAAGAGATGTGAAATTCTAACTACCCTAAGGTGAAAAGGGGTGTTCAATTTTGTGTACCACGAAGTTAAAAGCACAAGCTACTAAACTAACACACAAAACTCATCAAGCTGGTGCTATAAAGCAGCTTTGGTTCAGTATATGGGAATGAAACACGAAATCCCTGCCGGCTTATTTAAAGTTAAATTAGTTGAAACATTCTAATTCCCGAATTTCAACACACACGCTTTTAATTACAAGTTGTTAAAACTGCATTTTGATTAACAAGTATGACTTTTACATAACATCACGCCAGTAATCTCCGAAGGGTTAGGTAGAGGTGTACCTAATAGTACACCCACATTTCGCCAGCTATGTTTAAGTCCCATGCAGTAGGGGGCGAACCAACTGCCATCCAGCGGGCACAAATCCAGACTCCGTGGCTGCTACTGAGAAATTTCAAATGGAAAATTCAATAACACTTTGCCCGACCTAGGAATCGAACCCAGGACATGATCATGAGTGATCAGCAGTCGAGCTTGCAACCACTCGACCCACTAGGCTAGACTTACTGAGTTTCTGATTTTTAATGTAGGTACGAATATCTACAACAGGAAAATCTCTTAAATCTGTTTTATATTAATTACCTGTCATATAGCATCATCAAAGCAAGAATGATTCTCGGATCATAAAATACAAAAAAAAATTGTGTGTCTCAGCTCCGACGCATGACGGCAGTTGACTTTTAAATAAAGTTTAAATCATTTAAGCTCTACAAATATAATTATTTAATTTTATACTTAATTTAATTTGGTTATGTAATTGTAGTGTGTTAGTGTCATTTTATTTTTTATTGATTATTTTAATGTACATGTATTTAATGTGATTTTATTTTTTATATGGACTATGTCCGAAATAAATGATTAATAATAAATACTATAGCCAAATTATAAAAACAGTGATCACTCAGTTATACTGGTGCCATGCTGCTATGCTATAGCCCCACCACGCTTTCCACATATTTAGAAAGAGAGAGATTGTAACGAAAGAGAGGGAAAATGTATACTTAGCGTTGAGAAGCAGGGACCGCTACGAAATGCGCGAGTAATCGAGTATGTTGCGCAGAGGAACGCATAAAGGCTTCACTTTTTGTTAACGCTTGATTTTACCACCCATCTATTTGTCATACCGTGCGCTATATACAACATCAGTTTTAGTATATGCGAAACCTGAAACACGTGTCTAGTATTTTTATGTAAAGAATCTATGTACAAAATTTCAAGACTGTATCATGAAGAATCACAAAGTTATAACCTTGTTCTGTTACCTGGTTGTCCGCATAAAAACGTGGTCACCACGCAGCGCGTCGCACGCGTGCCTCCAGCATCGTCTTGAGCTCATTGATAGTAATAATTTGGCAGTAGGTACCTAAATTATTGCGATTGATACTTAATGTCGATCGTGGCCAACTTGTAACTTTTTTAAATATTTTGGGACAAAATATAACATGGTTTAAAAATGATTGGAATCGATTCAGTTACTTATTCTGAACAAACTATATTCAGGTTTCGCATATACTAAAAATAATGTTGTAGGCGGTGTGGCTGCGCTTAAGAATCGTTTACGATTCTTAAGCGCAGCCACACCGCCAGCTAGCGAGCGAGGCGGGCGAGCATCGTTTCACCCCTTTTCATACTGTGGTTCACACCGCGAACTACAGAGCTAAGCTACGTCTGCGATAGAAACGATGCGAACGAAATATCCGACGCGCGACGATGCTAGCGATGATATTGGTTCACCTCTTCCGCCTCGCCCTACCGTCCATATTTTTCGGTGTGAACCCACATAGTTTAGCTCGCCAAAGCTTCGCTTAGTTTATATAGTTTCCCTCGCCTCGCTCCGCCCGCCACCTCGCTCGCCAGTTGGCGGTGTGGCCTGCGCTTAAAGGAGTTATCTCCAAAAAAGCATTTTCTAAAAGCGATTTAGTACTCTTGCAAGTTGAATTTAGAATATTTCTTTTATATTAACAGATAAAGTTACCAAGTACAGCAATCTTCAACTTGCATAGCATAAACGTGACAGAAAATTGTTTTCATTTACTCTCCGTGAAGTGCGGAAGCCTGTTCAGCATAACAGTGCATTGAATACTCAATTTAAAGTACAATGCGCGGTTATTTCAACCCCTATAGAAGTTCACCCCCTTTTTAATATCGCTTGGTGTTATTTAATCCGTTTGGTATTGCTTCTTTATGGCATGTGCTTCCCTGGGGTAAGTAGAGATAAAGTGTACGTACTGATTGCCATAGTGTAGAAATATCCGGTTTCTTTTGGTGTGGGAAATGTAAGGTACACATGGCGGCCATTTTTGTTCAGCAATGGTCACCCATAGCTATATGCATTCCATACGTGAGTATTCTTTAGCATTCTCAGTATAAGGCTGCCTGTCCACCGGAGCGGAGCGAGGCTGCGGAGCGGAGAAACGGAGAAATATTAACCAATAGGATTGCATACTGGAGCGGAGCGGAAATTTTATGCAATCCTATTGGTTAATATTTCTCCGTTTCTCCGCTCCGCAGCCTCGCTCCGCTCCGGTGGACAGGCAGCCTAAAGGGTGTAAAAGTACCCTTAACCAAGCCGAAAGGCACTTGTTCTCCTCGTCATTGCGATCATTTTATTGTTCAAGACCATGCCTGGAAACCTCCCAGTTACGGAGATATTGGGAGTCAAAGTTCCGACTTTTTCACAAGTTTTTTTAATATAAATACAAGTTTTTAATGTTATAATTTTATTTTAAATACCTCCACGATCCCCGTACTATTCAATGTATCCACCAGCACAATGTTTTGAGTGCGTAACATTGAGTCGTACCGTAAAATGTGATTTTTCACCCCAAAAAGAAAGTCGTTTCCCAGCAACAATTTTTGCGTAGAGTTACTTAGTTCGATGTACAGAATGCTTGGTTGACGGCTTCGTGAAGGGACCGTTTACACCTTGTATTTAACGGTAATTGTTCCATTTGCTGACAGCACTAATAGAGGTTAATCAGTAATCCTTCGGGTTAAACAGTCTTCAATTATTACTCAAAGAACCTAGGATCTGCCTCGTTGGTGTAGTGGTCGCAAGCGCAACTGCTGAACTTGAGGTCCTCGGTTCGATTTCCAGGTCTGGCAGTGTTAGTGCGTGTCAGTAGCAGCCACGGAGTCAATATCTGCGCCCGCTTGATGGCAATAGGCTCACCCCCCATTACTGATACTGCTAGCCTGCGTCATCCCACTGCTGGGCAAAGGCCTCTCCCCATGACTTCCAGTTGCTACGATCCAGGGCTAATGTGGCCCTATTACACGAGACTTAAACATTACTGGCGAAATGAGGGTGCACTATTAGGTACACCTCCGCCTAACCCTTCGAAGATTACAGGCGTGATGTTACGCTATGTAGAAGGAAAGTACAGTTCGTAAACAACACAAGGAAGAAAATCCAAGATAAAAATTCACTCCACCATTTTGTATTAGAATCATAATGGGCAGTGCCTACACAGCTCGAGCTAGCGGAACAAATTCCCCCTAACACCCCTTATACCCCTTGATATTACGGAAACCATAAAGCGTTTACTCACCTTCTCCGCTGCCCCGAAAAATAGGAGGATTCCGATCCCATCAAAATATTAGCTGGCAATTTCGAGACTACCCGAACTTTCGTTGAAAACATTAGCATTCTTATGGAGAAGGAACTCTTTCATCAGTTCCATCGGACGTAATAATCATTGCATTGCTCGCTGCTGGGTAAATGGCTCGAATATGGGGTTGGGACTTAGAGGAGAAGGGAGCGGGAGCGGTTTATTCTTTTTATATTTATGTGTATGTCCGTCCGTTCGTCTTTGGGGTAAGACGGTGTTGAAGAGGAGTCCCAAAACTGATTATTGATACAAAGACGGGCCACGAGCATTGCGGAGCCTTAGGCTGCGTGTCCACCAGAGATGAGCAAGGATGCGTAGCGAGGCATGAGTGTGGAACTAACCAATCACATAGTTAGAATACCTTTTTTTTTCGGATGGGAAATCAGATTTGTACTGACTAAAACCCATCCATGTTCCTTCTTTGCCCTTTGTGTTCCAGAGCCGCGGTATTTCTTTCGAACAGTCCCGCAGCCCCGGCAGGCATCGGCCCTTGCGGACCCCTTCCTGGTTACTGACAACTCTTTGAGGCCCGTGTGGAACACGAAGGCGTCGTCGACACGGCCTGTCGTCATAAGACGGACGGACGGCGAGCTAGCCCATTACTCACCGTCCACAGGCCTGCGGTAGTTAGAATACCTCAAGCTGTAAAAAAGAAGCGATATTATTGATTAGTTTCACACACATCCCTCGCTACACATCCTCGCTCATCTCTGGTGGAAACGCAGCCTTCCACTCAACATTAACTGGATAAGGTTTGAAGAAAACATCCGTGATAGTGGTCTCAATTATCAGATTTTGTCTATAAACTATTGAATGTTACTGATGATGTAGGTAATTATTTTAGCTGAGAAGCTGAACTCAGTAGATGAGCATAGAAAAATTGAGTTTTCTTACTACTGGGGGTGAAACTAAATAGGGTGAAAATATTATTTTCCTTCTACAGAAGAAGCTGGAATACAAAGCCAATAACAATAGCTATGTTAGGTAAACAAGAAAAAACTAACTTTATTACCTTAGGATTAAAAAGCATTTTCTTCTAATTTATTAACTACTAACAACCTGTTACTTAGTACAAGGAAACCTGCTGCTTTTATTTTATCCTACCTGGATTAAATAAAACATTCCGGGACAGAGTAAAGAATAATTGAGTTGTTGCCTTATCTAAACAAGGATTAAAAACATCTCGATTGTTTTACTTTTTCAGTTAAACAGAGAAAACCGGTTACAGAATGGTGTAACTAATTTTGGATAGCTCTTTTCATATTGGTTTATTGCATAATCAGCCTATAATGTTCCCACTGCTGGGACACAGGCCTCCTCTCTATGAGAGGGAATGGGCTATAATCCACCACGCGGGTCCAGTGCGGGTTGGTAGATGTCACATGTCTTCGAATTTTTGGTTCTAGGACATACCGGTTTCCTCACGATGTTTTCCTTCACCGTTTTGAGAGCAGTGGTGATGAAATAAATTACACAAAGTAATGCGCCTGCCTGAGTTCGAACCAACGACTTGCTGATCATAAGTCGGGACTGCCACCACTGGGCCACCGCTGCTCTCGGTTGGTTTATTGGATTCGACAATATTATATTCGTAACATCACGCCTGCAGGGTTGAGCAGTGGTTGACCTGTAGGTCAACCACTGCTCAACCCTGCAGGTTTACTGTAGTAAACCCACATTTTGCCAGTTAAGCTCCATTTAGAGGGCGAGCCTATTGCCAGGCACAATGCCAGATCTGCCTAGCCTTTTCCCAACGATATTGGGGTCGGCTTCTCTGACCTCCGCAACACAGTTAGTACTGGCTTATACGATAACCCTTTGTAAGACTGGTTGTCAGTCTTTCGGGGCATCGGCTACGTGTAGCGACTTTCAAAGATCTACTAATGACAGCCGGGACCAGCAGCTTAACGTGCTTTCCGAGGCACGGAGAAAACTCGGTATGCAATGGGTGGTCACCCATCGTCGGACCAACTTAGGTAAGCTCGGCTTAACCCTGAAGATCGACTCGAGTGGCTGTTATTATTTAGCCACGAGCTCCTTGCAATTTCAGCAGTCTACCATCAAAGTTCTAATGGACACAACACTGCTTTCAGAATAAAAAATAATACTGTTTCATGGATCTGGTCAGTAGGTAATCGTAATAAACGATTAAAGTTGTATTCAAAACCGGTGGCGGTACCCCCATTCTAGCAAAAAAGCTTAACTTGACCATGACTCATGTGACAGACACTCGGCTTGCCATATCTTGCCGTAATATTGACCCCCAGGCACTCTGATGATTCAAACTTACAAAGCGAATTTATACACTTTATGGAAAGTTACAGCTTCCAGTATAGTCACCATAACAAAAAAAAAACGTTCATACACAAAATCGCTACCGCTTATCATTGTGCACCTCTCTTTTCCCTACAGATACATATCGGAGGGCCGTATAGTTCTTTTGTGCGATAGAATCCCTACGAGGGGTCCACGGTACATTATTATGTGTATTTTATTGATAGAGGGATTTCAATGCCGATAGATTCTGTACCCTTCTTTGATCTATTCAGATTGAAGTTTTGTAAAATTTGTTCCTTTGTAAGTGTGTTTTTCTGCGGTTATGTTTGGTTTGGCTGCCTCGTTAGTTTTTAGTAGATAGATGGAATATGAGAGATATTGTGCATCATAATTTACACATATATTTTTTTTTTTCAAATATTATATTCTGCGTACTTGTGATCGCATCGCGTTTTCTGGTTAAAAACGGCGCTTGCGATCACAAGTAAGGTGCAATTCCTATGTTAGGCAAATTGTTATTGGGGATAGTTGAGTAAAAATCCGGAGAATGGATTTATGCGGCTATGATGTCGATAAGCTCGTCCTTATTATATGCGACTTCAACAAATCAATATATGGAAACGAAGACGTTTTATAACATGTCTGCTAAATTCTTCAGAGAATAACATAACATAACATCACGCCTGTACTCCCCGAAGGGTTAGGCAGAGGCATACCTAACAGTACACACTCATTTCGCTAGTTATGTTGTAAGTCCCATGTAATAGGGGGCGAGCCTGTAGCCTTCAACTGAGCACAAATCCAGACTCCGTGGCTGCTACCGAGAACTTCCTAATGGAAAAAACCCAACAACAATTAGCCCGACCTGGGAATTGAACCCAGAACCTCATGTTCAGTAGTCGCGCTTGCAACCAGTAGACCAACGAGGTAGTCCTTCAGAGAATTGCTGTCATTACCTTCACAAGAATATTTTCTTCAAGAAAGGTTGACATATAATTTTATTTGCTACAGTAACTCTTCAGGCTATCTAATGTATTTGGGGTACCTTTTATGTACTAAAAAACTTTATTCCGAGCCGTTTGAGAAACGTGACGAACCTATGTTTCGTTGACCATCACAAGGGTTGACTTAACGCGTCATAAAAGGGCAGTTGATGTAGTAGAAACCTTTTGTTATTGTTGTATTTTTGGAGTTCCGTACCTAACGACAAAACGGAACCCTTAAGGATCACTCACGTGTCTGTCCGTCTGTCAAAGCCAATTTGGTACACATATGTAAGTCGGTGACCCAAAGACGGACGTGTAACGTAAACATGTGGGCCACTTTTGGGGGTAAATTAGGAAATGCAAAAAAAAAGTTTTGCAAACTATATCGTGTCAAATAAAAGTGCTCATTGTGAGCACCTCAAATATTTTTTTTTATAATTTTAAGATAAATAGTTTTGAAGTTATTTAAGAAAATAAACGAAAATTCACCATCCCCCCCCCCCCCCTTAACTCCGAAACTACAAGGTCAACAATTTTGAAAAAAAAATACAAAAAATAGTTCTTTGCCTATAGATTATAGGAAAACCTATCAGAAATCTATGAACGTACGGAACCCTCTCCACTCAAGTCGAAGTCGCACTTATTCGGTTTTTTTAGGGAAGGGTTTTTTGTTTAGACATTGAACACGTCATTTGTCAAACATTTGTTACCTAAAGCCAATTATACAGGTCCAACATTCGATTCAATTTGAAGAAGATCTTACCAACTGTTACGGTTCAATAGCTAAGCTAGTTGTCAAGGCTCAACTAACAGCTATACTTGTTGTAATCCAGGTATTTAAAACACTAGTAGCTAAGAATGAACCAAATACAATTGGATAAGGGAAAGAGAATGATTTTTCTTTCTTTACCGTGTGGTTAGTGCCTAACCTGGTGTCGAGAGTTTTTTTGCCGCCCATGGGCCTCTGACTTGGCTTTACATGCCGTCGAGAAATATATCTCGAGACATGCTGGTTTCCTCACGCTGTTTTCCTTCACCGAAGCAAGCGATTATAATACAATACGCATATGAATCAGTGGTGCGTGTCTTGGATTCCAACTCGAGACCTATGACTTGGCAGTCCGATGGTCACACCACTAGCCTATCACTGCTTTTTGCAAGAGAATGATGATGACGTTTAAGAGTTCCATTTACAGGGCATGATTCCAAAAACGAGAATTTTCAAACCCAAAATTTTAGCCAGAGCTGGGGGTCGAAAAATTAAGACCGATCAGACCGTCACACATGGCGTTCTTTTTCTAGCAGATCATCATTCAGCCCTAATTTCCATTAATTTGGGGTCGCCGAATCATGTCTTGTTCTTCCATACTTCTCTATTATTCGTCACTTCTTTTCTAGCCATTATCTTAATCTAGTACATGATGACAATAAATAATTAGAAAAAAAAATAAGGTAACACTAATGCCTTTTCTTAGAAAGAGTTGACATCTTTGAAAATACATACAAGGTAACGATATGACATACAAAATGAATGATTGACATAATACTGAGAGCTCTTGGTAATATTGTGTCGAAATATGAGTATCAAAACCTACTGGATCTTATAACGAAAATATTGCAAAGAAAAATAAATATTGAATACAAAAAATATAGGTTATTTTTGTTGATGTATTGTAATAATATGGGGTAATACAATATATTAAACTTGAAAGGCTTCGTTAAAAGCCACCTATTTTACGTTTATCGGTAACGCAAAATATTCGATTCCTGACACATGTGTTCCTCTACCAAGAAATCCTTGTACTAAACAATACATAATAGAAAAAATCACGGTTTAGCCGTGAAATCGTAAGGAACTCACAACCTGACCTTGATTCTTATCGTGTCGTAATACCCCGTGACTGGGTGGTGGGGGTCAGATAGGCAGCACCATGTATAATACTGGCATTCAGCCGCAGCCGTTAAGACTGGAAGCCGATCCTAACATAGTTCGGAAAAGGCTAGGCAGATGATGATGACAAAACACAAGATTTATACGAGGTTTTTTTGTTAGCCTGATCTGTCCCACTCCCGGCAAAAGCCACTGTAGGTACAGATATCTTCCGTGATTGTTAATTGTTTTGAGCTCCCGACATTTCGACGCTGTTGCAAGCGCCATGATCGCGGGTTGAACAAACAAACAACACGAAACATCAACAACAACGAACAATCACGGAAGATAGTCGTAAGTGACAGTATAAGTTTAGTTATAAACCGTGAAAGCTTAAAACAGTGTTTGTGCTTCTTCTTGTCAATTGATGAAGAAGCCATCGAAGGAGTTCTGCAATCTGCTAAGAAATTTCAAACAAAGAAAAACATAAAAGCCAACTTTTTACAGACGAGCTTAAGAGACCAGATAACCCCCCCCCCCCCCCCCCCCTGCAGTGGCGAAGGTTCCGTACAACTCGATTCCTACTGACTTCCCTTTGAAACATGGCACAGTCAGTATTGTATAGACAAATAATACAATCACATTAAAAATACGTACTCCGGCTTACCTCTTACTAAAATTGACCCTTCGCTACATAACCCTGGCAATATGCCGACGACACCAGGATACAGATTTAAGTCGTTTCCAACTAAGACTAAGAAATAAGGCGCCTCCCAGAGCATGTCGCCTCATTAGTAACGCCTCGAGTTTTCCTGTAAGAGTACATGGCTTAACTGGGTAAGACTAATGCTTACTATATACGCGCATATATGTAAATATGCAGTTTTACTGCATAGCAACGCACGGAAACTTCAATATGGAGTTAGATTTTTTGTTTATTGGAGAAACGTTGACGCGGTACTTTTAAATGGAATTCATTCCAAAAAATTGATTTCGTGTGTAAAACAAAGTCGCTTCCCGCTGTCTGTCTGTCCCTATGTATGCTTAGATCTTTAAAACTACGGATTTTGATGCGGTTGTTTTTAATAGATAGAGTGATTCAAGACGATGGTTTATATGTATATATTGCATCCATGCAAAGCCGGGGCGGGTTGCTGGTTTAACAATAAAGTATAATTACAGTAAGTATCAGTTGAAGGAAGTACGACTACAACTTAGCCGCTGTACCTTATGTGTGCCCTTGCAAAAGGTTGTTTAAATTCAACCCATTTTAAATCTAGTGTTCACAAAATCACGCATATAAAAAATTCTTTTATGCTCATGGAGAGGTTGGTTAGGAAAATCACTTACACTCTGAAGTAACGTCGCTTACCCTCACTTTGATAATGAAGATAGGCGATCATAATTAAATCGATGTAAAAAAACTATGGAGAAGACATGTAGTCCCATATCTCAGAAAGGCGACTTGAAAAATTCACATATTTGCCAAATTTGACGGTATACATTAACCGACACCAACCGGTTGATAATTGCAAGTGGATTACGATGTTGTTAGCTGTTTCCCGTCTATCGAACCAACAGGGTGTAAACGGACCCTTCACGAAGCCGTCAACCAAGGATTATGTACATCAAACTAAGGGACTTTTCGCAAAAAATATTGCTGGGAAACGACTTTTATTTTTGGGGTGAAAAATCACGTTTTACGGTAAGGTAGGTACGGTAGGACTCAATGTAATGCATTCAAAACATTGTTTTGACAGATGGATTGAATAGTGTGGTGGAAGCGGACGTGTTTAAAGTAAAGTTCTCACATTAATAACAAATGGTGGTGAAAAATTTGGAACCTTGAGCACCAATATCTCCGGAACTAGAAGGTTCCCAGGTATGATCTAGAACACAAAAATGATCGCAATGACGGCGCGAATAAGTGCTTTTCGGCTTCGTTAAGGGTCTTGCTACACCCATATTATTTACTTTAAACATCACTACATAATTCCTTATCCACCCCAAAAGTACCTCCTCAATTTCCGGGTAACAACATAAGCTTCATATCACGACATACTTATACTATTACCTTAGTTCACCCCCTCTCAACCCACTGCATTATACGAACTTGTTACTCCAAACTCAAGCACTCCATATATCTTCCAAGTTCTTCCCCATACGTGCCATTAGGAGAACTGGTGCTTTTTACCGGTTAATTAAGAAGCTATTAGGTTAATAGAAAAGTCATTATTTAAGCGATAGTGGATGTTGTTTTTTTAGGAAATTGGGGCATTGGCAAAAGCTGAGTCTTTCAAAGATAGTATGTTGCGTGTTTATAGTTATCGGTTTTCGCACGTGATTCTTAGCTAATCAGGTATTAATACCTATAAAATGACAGGCCCGCTTTTCGCCCCTGGATTTGTGCCCGGTTATTGGCAATAGGTTCGCCCCTTATTACATGGGACTTAAACGTAACAGGCACACTGTGTCTACATTTTTCTAATCCAACTTTCCTCTCGCAGATCTGCTGCAAGAAATTTCTCATGAAATAAGCAGTTCCTTTATGCTCTTCTATGTTAATGTAATGTTCTGTTAAGTGTTTTGTGTGTACATAAATAAATAAACTGGCGAAATCGGGATGTACTATTAGGTACATCTCTGCCTAACCCTTCGGGGATTACAAGCGTGATGTTATGTTTATGTTATATGTAAAATGATTCAATTAAATCTCTTCAATAGCCACTTCTGTGTGTGTTCATTACCATCTCGTAACACAATAGAACTATTGAACAACAGATTATTCTTCAATTCAATAGAAATCGGTAAGCCCTCACAGCATGTCATCACGGGAATTGATGAGATTGCCACTGGCAATTAAAAACCTTTCTCATGAAGCAAGAACCCTTGTGAGTCCTCATCTAAGGGTTATGCCCTTCTAGCCTAAAGCCCCGTTCACACCCTCAGGCGATACGAGCGCGAATCATTTGTTTCCTTCACGTTTGTACTATCCCTCCGTAAGCCGCGCCTCGGTGACTCGTGGAGTCGTGGGTTCTTAACCACTTCTCTCAATTTACTTTTCGCCGCGCGGAGAGGCGCTACATGGTGGATATTTCGTGCTGCCGACACCGCTGTCGCCGCTGTCGTGTGTGACCTCTCCGCGCGGCGTAGGTACAGCCCAGACATTCGCTTCGCCGCCGCGTGATGAGCGGTTTCGTATGAGAATCGCCTTGGGCGTTAAGCTCGTGGCCAAGCGGCAAAGCGCACACACGATTAACAGCAGACCTCAAACAAACAAACAAACAAAAACACCATTACCTCTTTTTTGGGTTGAACTGCCCGAAGTTGTGACGATTATCCCCACATGTGCGATTAAGAAACAAACCTGTTTTTAGCTGATAATTAAAAAGTAATTAAGTAAACAGGGGGCGCATTGATCCGGCGGTGCGCGGTGTGAAATTAATAGTCTGTTAGATGGGCTTTTTGTGGAATTGACTTCTGTGGTGCGTAGTGATGTAACAAGTGTTTATGGTGTTGTCGATGGTTTTCGTCGAGTGTTAATGATTTTAGAGGCTTTGGTTTGAGGATTTAAGGGCTTTTCTGCATCCAGTCTGAATTGAAAAACTTGAGGTAGTAGATAATTTGACCTTAAGTGTTACCTTAAGTTTGACAATATTCTCACCTTGAAAATCTCGATTTAGAAACCAGGAGTCAGAACATTTTTTTTTGTAGGGAATTATCTAATTCAGGCTCTGCCCGGCCCAAGCTTTATTTGGCAGTGTCACGGCCACCGTATTACCTATCTGAGAAATTAGCAGGTTTTTATGCAGAACAGATCGTAAGTTTCATTAAAATACTTCAAAAAATCATACTTAAAATATTAAAACACTAAAGAAAAATAGTTATTTCTCAACATGAAAATGAATTTATGCTGAAGAAAGCTATCTAGAGGAATTGATTATTAACGGTATCCTCGCAAGAAGTCTCGAGGCAATTTACCACATACCCTCATAACACATTCCAGAGATTTGTAGCACTAAGAAGCAATTTAGGCTATCCTAAATCTAGCTATTAAACCGACCCACATACATACTGAATCTAACGATACTCCATTATCTATTAAACCTATCATAATTTATAAACATAGCGTTCCTTGTTTATAAATTCACAACACGGTCTACAACTTAGTTACAAGTACTAAATTATTTGTATCCTGAGTTTTTGGCTGTAATAAACTTAGGTGGAGGCTTGACCTGGCTACTGTTTGCTGGACTGACCATTGTATAGTATTCCTATCATGAATTTCATGTAACATATGACGTCGCTGAGACATGGAATCAGACTTTTGAACTCTCTAACTCATCTGCCTAGCCTTTGCCCAACTATATTGGGGTCGGCTTCCAGTCTAACCGGATGCAGCTGAATACCAGTATTTTACATGGAGCGACTGCCTATCTGGCCTCCACAACCCAGTTAGTACTGGGTAATATGATACCCCTTGGTAAGACTGGTTGTCAGACTTTTTGGGCCACTGACTACCTAACGACTACGATGACTACGAATGATTTGAACTCTCTAACTATAGTATCTGTAATAATAGATCGGAGATCACTAAATTTTTACTTGCAGACCTGTCGTATATTTACTGGTAACAACCTACGGTGCTGCATATCCTATCTTTTCTTCTAAAACAGGACTGCTATAGGCTGTCTTTTTTTTTCTAACATTAAATAAAAAAATGACCGGTATAAACGTTAGTGGCGTTTACATTTAAGTGAAGACAATCATCTAAACGACTGTCAATGATGATTCATGGTATAAGCTCATTTTAGTGCACTGTACTTATTGTGTATGTATGGACGGACAGCATAAGTAGTCCTTTGATTAAAATTAACAACCTCTCCGAAAAAAAAAACTTTTTCACCAAACATCGACAAAATCCCAATTATATCATTCACATCCCTATTCGGCTTTGGTTGAACACAAAGGTATGTGCTCAATGCGGATTGAAAGGTAATCCTTACACCCGCATACCCCATTACAAAGAGTTGGGGTATTAAAAGGTCAATAGTCATTTTTGGCTCTTTTCAGGTAAACTTTTCAAGTGAATAAGGGATACAATGGTCAAGGGAATAAGGTAGTCATTAGTACGTAATGAGATTATTTGAACATAAGTAATGAGAACTGTGAAATATAATCAACAGTGAAGTAAATATTGTGTTACTAGAACAAGGATAGCATAACGTAACGTAAAGGCCGTATTATTCCTAGAATCCGGCAAGGATCCGAAGGACCAGGTAGACTACAATTCCAGACTACGGGCTACCCACTTTCAGCTCAGCAATCCAGCAGTTGCGCTTACGACCACTAGAATAACGAGGCAATCAAGGATACTTTAGAATATTTTAAATTGTCTTCATTCTGCTGTCCTTATCTCAATTTATATATTTTATTTGGGGTCGGCGCAGCATGTCTTCTTCCACTTTTCGTCATCTCAGCCGTCACCTCCTTTCTAAAGCGATAGTAATCAATACGATTAATGGCGTAGTCTTACAGATCATAAGCACAATTAGCCTTCAAAAGTTCCCACTGTTGGTAAACAGACCTCTTAGCATCAAAAATGAATCCCTACTTAGTCTTAAGTCCAAAATACACGCAGACAAAGCCACAGGCAACATCAAGTTGAAAATATATTTCGTATAGCTTAAGTTTATAAATGGTGGAGTCGTGCGAGGAGGGAAGTTTAACCCTCGTACACTCTAGGCGCATTTGTATTGGAATATGGTTTCAGTACCAGTTTAGAATTTAGATGTGCTGACCAGTTTTAGTATGAGGTACAAAGATGTAGAATCTACTTTTTTAAACGTGGTGGAATCGAAATAAAAACATACTTGTCACATTACACGTATTCAATGTGACTCTACTCCATTGAGGATCTAATGAATGCCTTTCATTATTCCAATGCCCATATCTCAATTTATTTGGGGTCAGCGAAGTATGTTTTTTTCTTCGATACTGCTCTGTTAATATGATAATATGAAATATTTTATTTCACATAGGCCTACATGGGCACTTATAAAACGTCGAGACAAGGTGCACGGTTTTAGTGGTCATCTCAGCAAGCACCTGCTTCCATATTAATATTATCCATCTTCCATACAGTCCATCCATCGTTTCTTTAGTCTTCCCCTTCTCTTATAAGCTATCCACACTTGTATTCAAAACTTTCCTCACGACCTTTTTTTTAAAGAACGCCACAGACTGCTGTTATTCATGAGGCCTTCAACCAAAAATCGAAAAGAAGAATTTGTTCTGGAACAAAACACTCCTCTTTAAAAACAAACAGCGATCTACAAAAGACAGAAATAAAAAGAAAATTGTATTTTAACGACTACATTTGAATGACGAGGGAGGACGGGCATAAACTTCCAATTTGCGTCGTAAGTATTATGATGCGATGTAATTCAGAGTAACCCAGTACTTATTTGAGTGCTTATGTTCACGACGTGCTGGTGAGGGGTAGGCAGGGATAGTGAAATGGAAATTCAGGATTTGATCTCCGAACAAATGAATCTGTTTGCACTTTTTGGATAACTAATTAATTTGTTTACACACAACATCACGCCTGTAATTCCCGAAGGTTTAGGCAGAGATGTCCACCCACATTTCGCTCGTTATTTGTAGTGGTTCTCGTTAAGTCTGGATGTATTGCCATCAACCAGCAACAAATCCAGACTTCGTGGCTGCTACTGAGAATTTCCAGAAAAAAAAAACAATAACACGTTGCCCGCGCCGGGAATCGAACCCAGACATCTGAAGACAACCGAACACCGGACCTCATCATTATCATCATTTTATTGGACCCTAGAAGTACAACAATCATAAACATTCTCTCAAACTTTGAATCAGTCATATTCATACAAAATGACGAAGTTTAAGGGAGTTATTTGATTGGTACTAATTGTCGCCACGTAGGGACAATTTCATCAGCAAGATAAATATAAATTATTAATCTGATACATGAAGCGACATATTCTGTTACATGACGAATTACTAAATTCTTGTAAACACCATAAAACATATCATCACGCCTGTGATCCTCGAAGGGTTAGGCAGAGGTGTACCTAATAGCACACCCACAGCTAGTAAGTCCCTAAGTCCCATGTAATAGGGGGCGAGCCTATTGCCATCAACCGGGCACAAATCTGGAATCCGAGACTGCTACCAAGAAATTCGTAATGGAAAAATCCAATAACAATTTGCCGGACCCGGGTATCGAACGCAGGACCTCATGCTCAGCAGTCGCGATTGCGACCACTAGACCAACGAGGCAGTGACCACAAGAAAGGACAATAGTGGCATAGTAATTTATGTGTCATAATATCAGTCGTCATACAATGACTTAATGAATGAGCGAAGCAAATATAACTACAGTCGTTGAAAAAGCACTTCGAACGATGGAACAACAAACACGCACTTACGCGATAACACCAAATACGTGATCAGCCATTACTGAATACTCATTCAAGTATTTGCACAAACCTCTGATTCATTATACCACGACCATATCTAAATTATAGGCACAAATAGTACAAATACCGGCTTAGTCAACTGTGGCTCTAGTACGAACGCGCGGAGTACACGTAATGTAACGTTCGAACATTTTAAAATTCTTCTTTATCGTGTGGTTAGTGCCTAACCTGGTGTTATTTTTATGGCGTCGATGAGCCTCTGACTTGGTATTACATGCCGTCGAGCAATTTCTCTCAGGCATGCTGGTTTCCTCATGAAGTTTTTCCTTCACCGAAGCAAGTGATAATTATACAATACGCACATGTATCCGAAAATTCAGAAGTGCGTGTTAAGTTCGAATTTGAGACCTATGACTTGGCAGTCCGACGGTCACACCACTTGGCTATCATTGCTTAATCTAGAAAAAAATCTGTCGTTCCATACATTTTTGTATAACCGATGTAAAATATATATTAGTTTATTTCATTTTAACAGCCGCTCGGATCGATCTTAAGGTTAAGCCGTGCTTGCCTAGGTTGGTCTATGGATGGGTGACCTCTGACCACCCAATACATACCGAGTTTCCTCCGTGCCACGGAAAGCACGTTATAAGCTGTTAAGCCGTTGGTACCGGCTTTTATTTGACAGTCTTTACAGGTAGTCAGTGGCCCAAAAAGTCTAACAACCAGTCTTACCAAGGGGTATCGTATTACCTAGTAAGACTAGTACTAACTGGGTTCTGAAGGCAGTAGCTCCATGTAAAATGCTGGTATTTAGCTGCATCCGGTTAGACTCGAAGCTGACCCTACCATAGTTGGGAAAATTCTAGGCAGATGATGATTAGCCTAATTTGAAGAAATGATTTTGACTTAATGTTTATATGTTCATGTTTCTTCAGGTTTGTACTTAGCCCTCAATATGTCCTTCGAGAATTCTAGATAGTAGCTAACTGACCATACAGCTGTTTGCTCAAAGTTCTAAGTTTAACTAGTTATGCTGACTGAACTGATCGACGTGATCGGACTTACGGATCGGAGTTAAGGAGTTAGACTAACAATATGAGTTTAGTTTGATAGCTTTTTAGTGATTCTTTTCGTGGTATGATGCGATTTCAAAGAAGTGTTAAATGATGGTTCGAAAATGTTGAACCTAAAAAGATTTTCATGTAACATTTTGAAAATAATTGGAATTATATCATCATCATCTGCGTAGTCTTTTTCCAAATATATCGGGATCGGTTTCCAGTGGAATGTGGAATTATAAGTAGGATAAAAAATTGTAGTCATCATCATCATCTGCCTAGCCTTTTCCCAACTACGTTGGGGTTGGCTTCCAGTCTACCCGAATGCAGCTGAATACCAGTATTTTACATGGAGCGACTGCCTGGCCGACCTCCACAACCCAGTTCGTACTGGGTAATACGATACCCCTTGGTAAGACTGGATACAAAATTGTAGTATTAGGGTATTTTTACAATTATGACATTGAGACTGATAAGTAAGTTTACACGGTAGAAGGACAAGGTTTTCAGTAACAAGCATGATTCTAGACCTGCCACCAGCATTAATTTGTTTCCTCAGTTATTATATATTATGTCAGTTGGAAAGGAATGGGGGAGGCCTTTGCTCAGGAGTGGGACAGAATAGCCAAATATAACAAAATATGAAAAAAAAAATTTAGTTAGTCATGTTTCATGTGTCAACTTTGACAAAAGTTTGCATAAGGATGACAGGATGTAGGCAAGATTACATCGTGTATTTACTCCGGAAAATTGGCGTTTCCAGGAAAATATAAATAGGCCGTGACCTATGTGACATACAAAATAATTGAGGCGTAGGTAACAAGAATTTTATTTAGATCTAAACAGCCTACAGGCAAATAATCTCGAAAAAAAAAAATGTTTTGTAATTAATTCCCTTAAAAAAACACAGACTATCAATAGAGGATTTATTTACGACTTTTCCTTAAAGGAGATGTTTCAAATCGGGCCCAGTATGTGTACCTCGAAAAATCGAGAAAATTCCGTGGATTTCGGGAAAAATACAGATAAATAGCTTAAATGGATACTTTTCTTGTATTCATATATCATTTCATATTTTTATCAATTATTTTTATCGACTTTGAACATGGTGTCTCACCAATTTAGGTACTCTATTGTTAAAAAAACATTGACAGTAAACCATAGATCGATCATTGATCATAGATTGTGAACTGTTACTGTGTTTTGATGTTCGGTTTGTTTGAATTTCTTGAGTTATTTTTAACAACCTCGCTTTAGTTTTTTGAATTTTTTATTTGACTTTAATGACTAACGTTGTGATTATCTTTTACAATGTAATATGACAGAAATAAACATGTCAAACGTCAATAATCAATCAACATGACAGCTTACCGCCGTGACGGGTTTTTGTTGTGTGTTGCAATTTCAAGTGTATATTCTTGTGCTTTACTACCAAACAAAGCCAACTTAAAGTAATTGGATAGTTGAAAACTGTTTTATGTGTGTTTCTCCATTTTTGAGTATAGTGTACTAAGACTTGACCGGGGCTTCATACATTTTGAAACATCTTCTTTTACCCAAAATAAATAAACCATCTCACTCATAAACAAAGACAAAAAAAACAGCAAATAAACCTTTTTAAAAACGAAATCCCCTGATCTCATATTCTTCTCCAAACAGAGACAAAGGTAGTTCAAAAAGATTATGCCATCAAGGGATGCATAGACGGTTCAACCCTAAGTTGTCACCCCGTAGCGGCACTTATTCGCCCCGGCTTTGCATAATTTAACTCGCTAAGATATGCTTCAGGACGTGTTGCCTTGCGACTTGGCGGCTAAAAGATTCTTCATTTGCGATTGCTTGAGAAGGCTTGAGGAATTCCGGTTACATTTTTTTGATGTAGAACGTTTCGGTGTGGGATCTTTCAACATAGAAAGAGTTCTTCTGATTTGTTTTGCTGGGGGATTATACAAGGTGTAAACGGACCTTTCAGAAAGCCGTCAACCAAGCATTCTGTACATCAAACTGAGTAAGTCTATGCAAAAATTATTGCTGGGAAACCACTTTCTTTTTAGGGGTGAAAAATCACCTTTTAAGCCTTACGGTGAAACTTAATGTAACGCACTGAAAACATTGTGGTATTTCAAGTAAAGTTATAACCATAATAATCTGCGTAACTGTGTAGAAGGTTTCCAGGTATGGTCCAGAAAAAAAAAAATCGCAATGATGGGGAGAACAAGTGCCTTTCTGTTTCCTTAAGGGTATATTTACGCCCGTTATTATATTAAATTATTATGGCAGGCACAGATAGGTTTCTACAACTAAAGTTAAATAATCATCCACATTTGCTTAACTACACATTCTTCGTCGAGGCGATGATTCTGAATTCAAGTTAAAATTAAGCTTCGTCCAGAACTCTGGCACATCGACAGCGTCAGCTGTGAATTCGGGCAGATCAGTCAAAGTGTAGGTGGATCCCACAAAAATTAGGACAGGAGATGGGCCAACATTGTGATTTCCATTTTTGTTTTTTTTAGTAACATTTATTTTAAACTAGCGACCCGCCCCGGCTTCGCACGGGTGCAATGTAGATACATATAAACCTTCCTCTTGAATAACTCTATCTATTGCTGAAAACTGCATTGAAATCCGTTGCGTAGTTTAAAAGATCTAAGCGTACAGACAGCGGGAGCGACTTTGTTTTATACTATGAAAAGAAGATGTCTTAGAACCAACAATTCGAAGACATGTGACATCTACCAACCCGCACTGGGCATGCGTGGTGGTGGATGGCCCAATCCCTCTCATAGAGAGGAGGCCTGTGTCCCACCAGTGGGAACATTATAGGCTGATTATGTTATGTGTATATAGAGAAGTAACTTCGTAACCTCGAAACTTTAATACGTTGCCGGTGAATGTTGTGAGTTACTAACCTAACTTTAGCTGATATCTCTATTTATCATAACAATGCCTTTTCAACTATTTCATTTGTGGTATTTATTTGTCATTTTTCGCCTAACAAACTGGCATAAAGGCTATTGTTATTCAAAACGTTATATTTTCTGATTCATTGTATTCCAATACCAAATGCGATTTAAATAAATAGGTATCCAACTATTTTTCGATAACTACATTGGGGACTTTTTGTTCAAAGAGTCTTTGGGTAAAAACCTATAAACGTCTGTGACGTTATAGTTATCTATCATTATTGGTGAAATATTCCCCTTTGAGCACCAATGCTTAGAGCACCAAAGATATTCCCATTCGAGAACCTATCAATATTTTAACTGACTAAATCCATGTTCCTTCTTTGCCCTTGGTGCTCAATCGGGCATTGCCAATGTTATTTTATTTTTTAGACGTTCTCCTCGGTGTAGTGACTTGTTAGCGCTGCTGCTAAGCTTATAGTCCTGGGGTTTGAATCCCAGGGCGGGCAGTGTTAGTGGATTTTGGAAGAAATATTTTTTTGACAGCAGTCTTGAGACTTAATTTGAGCCGGTTTGATGACAAAAGATCCGGCCCAAATTATATGGGACTGAAATATAACCACGCCAAAATAGCCATGCAGGTACTTGTGATATATGCAATAGAAAAGAATAGAATAAATACCAAAAGATACGATAGGATTGTGTGTGAAGCATGATATGGCTCGAAAGGAGGTGACTGCCGAGATGACGAGTAATAGAGAAGTATGGAAGAAGAAGACATGCTGCCCCGACCCTGAATAAGCTGGGATAAGGGCAGGAGAATGATGATGATGATGATAATGTAGGTGCAATGCAAAACAAGCGTAATTTTATGTATTGTTTTTATTTGTTACTTACCAATACTCATGTTACTCATAATAATGTCGTAATATTCAAAACCACAGTATATTATTGTGGTTCTAAACATTTGACCGCATAACTTGTTGTGAAATTACGATTATAAATTATTGTGGACCTTGAGGAACCATGTAGAATTGTTATTGTGGCTGGCCGGAGTACCTATTGTAGGGCAAATGAAAGTTAAGGAAATATTATAACATAATTTATTAATGTTATTGGAAATGATACTTGTATTTTACAAGGACAGAAAATAACAACTAAATTATGTGCTGTTAATATGCTAATTTTGCTGTTAAAATTGAAGAAGCGAAAAAAAAAAAACCATGAAAATGTTATCTAAAGACAAATCAAACCGCTTAAAAAAAACTAGCCCAAAAAAACGCAACACAAATCATGCGACAAAAAAATCGCTCGTCTGTCCCCACAATGAACTCATCAGTCTATGTTCCCAGCTGCAACTTGCAAGTCACACCCTTAGGAATTCCAATTCTACCCAGTTTCAACCCTCAAATGCGCGCTTACAGCTCCCACCTTGTATTCTGATTTATATTTATTAATACTATCAAAAGGTAATGATGACATTGTACAAGGTAATTTTAGGAGAACAGCTGTATAAGACTGATGGACAAAGCTGCCGTCGTAAGAAAAAAGGGCACAACTAACATTTTTGTCAAAATTGAGTTATATACATATTTAGAATCAGAAAAAAAAGGCACATCTACTCATTTTTTTATAGAATTTTATCTTTAAGGAATTCGGAGATACAGTAGGCTCAAAAGGCACAAATGAGACTAATATTCATGTTTTATAGAATGAAAAGGCACATTTATTTACCATTATATTGAAAAGGCACAAATACGTAGATGTGACTATTACTTCATACAGATTTTTACTAAAAACTACTTTGAAAAGGCACACTTACAACATAACATAAAGAAAAGGCTCAAAAACTTTAAAGTCAATTTTCTCCATATTTATAAAATGTTAGTTGTGCCTTTTTTCATTATGACGGCAGAAAGGGAAATGCAAATGGCCTCATATTTAGGGGTTTACGTACGTGGTGATTTGGGGAATTGAAATGCACAATTTGTTTTTTTGCTGTTGAAAATCTTTTGTGACGTCTACAGTATAAGTTAATCTTACAATAGTTAAAAACGGTTCGATACTTTTAAATTAGATCACGACTGTGATGGCCAAAATGGTTCGATCTAGTCTACTTAGCAGTTGACCTCGAAATTAGGTGTTCTACAGGTAATAATTTTAGCATCAAAGTTTTTTTTTTAACCCTAACAAAATAGAATTTCTCCTGTATCGTGGGTGCGTCTACAAACATTTCAAACATCTCACATACACAAACAGCCAGACCCGGAACAACTACCTGTAGGTCATACAAAATAATTGTTCGGTGCGGGGATAGAACCCGCGTCACGCAGCGAAGCAGCCAATCGCTCAGCCTCTGCGTAAAACGTGCCGACCGAAAGTTGCCAATTGCCATCTTCATGCTCAGTATTCCCTTCGGTAAAATCAATACAGATTCGTTATCAACAGCCCCTTTATGCCTTCCATTGCAATATTCATCACAAAAAAGCCCCTCTTGCATCCCCATCGGTCAAAACCATGCCTTCCATATCGGCATTCACAACATCCTGCGAACGAGCTATTCAGCCATCTTCGACGCCATTAATCACAAAAATACCTCATATTCAGGTATACGTTCTTCCAAGCTTGACTCCGTAACCGCCTATGGGTTACGGAAACCACTTATCAACCTCCCGCGAGCTACGTAACCTCCTCTCCCATAAACTATGTCTGAATCTGCCATAAATTCTGGCAAAAATACTATAGGAACGCGTTTTAGCGTATCAGTTTCGTGTCAAAAGTCGTTCAGCTTTTAGGTCGGTGTCAGCTCTGTCGATGAATATTTTTGGAGAAAAATGGGTGGAATAAATAACTAATATAAATAGGATGTTTAAGCGCTAGTAGGCCGTGTTGGGAATAGATTACAGTTTTTGCTTAAGGCGGAAGAGTGGCTACCAGCGAAATTCAAATTCTCTTACGTTTTTTGCAATTTACAGGTCAATGTCAGGTTGCAAGTTAAACAAAATATGATTCGGGACCGTAACACATATGTATTTACAGAATTATATTCATTAAAATTATCGATACAACCCTCTTAAGTTCATTAAATCCCATTGAATGACTATTTCATGAAAAAGTCATTCAATGGGGTTAAATTAACTGAATGATTACTTATAACTCTGCTTAGCCATATTTTTAATCTTATTGTACTAGGACACCATAAACAAGTTGAAGTACACAGCTTTCGTACAACCTATGTACCGATATGTATTCGTTGTTGATGTTTCCCCTAGGGAGCAATACGGTTGAGCCTATCGACTTTTATTGAGCACAATTCAAAGCGGAGTTCGCTTGTATGTAGCGTTTTGTTTTTCAGATAGATCAACCCAAGCACAATTGTTGCTAAACCAACGATTTTAGTCAGGATTTATTTGAAACTTTACTACTAGGCTTGTGCAGAAAAACAGTGTTCAATTCTGACATTTCTGACAGAATCCATGCCGCCTGTTCACGGTTGAATTACCAAACCGGTTTTAGTATTTTCTCGCAAAATGGTAGCTTTAATACCTGAGGGCTTAGACCAAGTGACATTCAAGTCAAAAATTAAATTGACATAAGTTACCAGAGATATATGTCTTGTTTAAAGTCGTTGAAGAAATACGAAAATCTTTGGAAGCGATTTCCAGTTGCCGTTTGAACAAGAAATAATGTGAACTTCTAAGTGACTGACCCTATTGTGCGGGACAAAGTCCAAGCTCCACGAGCTCATTCCACCGTCTCCCTTCTTCCATCGGGAGGTTACCCATATCTTGTCCATTTCCTACACATTCGCCCGAAGCGCTTTGCTACATCTTTATTATGCGCACAGCCAAGGAGTGGAATTCCCTGCCTGCGTCGGTGTTCCCAAGTTCATATGACCCCAGTCTGTTTAAGTTACGAGTTAACAGGCTTCTTTTGGGTTAACTCGTTCCATCGACGACCTCATATCAGTCCTCGGGACAACATTGAGATCAAGAGTAGGCCGATTAAATATTTAAAAAAAAAAAAAAAAATATTCCAAATATTACTACCCACTGCCACTCTACTTTAATTAGTACCCAGTACGATAGCCACAAAAATACTATCAAAGCCATCCGTATTTATTCCCGAATTTAATTCAACATTCAAGCAATAGACACACTAAACATCAATATGTTTCGTCCATTGTATAGCCTTATAGCCTGTAGGCCACAGTTGACAAACGACGCAGTAGAGCTATTAATCCGAAGAACATATCCGACTTGAGTTACTGTTATATTTGCCTTTATGTTCCCGCTCTAGTCTGAGTTGTTATGGCCGGGGCACTGAGTAGAAAGAAAATGAAGTGCGCATCATGGATAGTTTCTTAAAATCCCGCATGAGTACTTAAAACGTCCTTTTGACCTGTCATGAAACTGACTGAGTTTAGAACCTGGTTTAATTAATCAGTTTAGTAAGTATATTTTATCAATATTTTTTACAAGTGAATGCTTTTAAACGTCCGTGCAACAACCAAGGTCTGATTAACAGGCGTTCACTGGTTTCAACACCACCACCAAAGTTGGAACAAAGTGATTCTTGGATCCAGAAATAGTTATGGTAGTAGAATTATAACAATGATTTTTCTTCAACAAAGATGTCTTTGTCCATGCAGACGTCTTGCTTTTTGCAGTGAGCTTTATCTTTTGTCACTCCATTTTGTCACTACTCTGGAAATCATGTTCAGTCGCATTCAATAAATATATTTCGTCGTTAGGTAACATAAATGTAACATAAAGTCTGGACGCTGATGGAACTAAAATTATTTTTAAGGAAAGCGGAAAGCGAAGTCAGCACTTTAAGATGTAAGGTCGTATTTAAAAAAAATATTAAGACACTTTTTAAGAGGCCATTTCTTGGAGCCTAGATTTTATACTTTTATTAAAAAGGTTTTATTCAAAGACTTTGTCAAGCCCTGACTACCTTAACTCATTAATATTTATTAGAAAATAGAAAATTCTTCTAAGAATAATTCATAACTTCTTAACTTACTTCGAAAGCTTAAAATTAAAACAATTAGTGCTAATTTTTAAAGTAAAATTCTGTGAATTAAATCTCACTGAATTACTAATCTCGGTAACAGTCATCCTGAAACTACAAAGACATTATTATGTTCCAGAAATTTCAAAATTTTAATCTTATTCCGACTGAAGTTTACAATGCCCAAAAGACGGCAGCGCCTATAATTTATTTGTTACCTGGCTGTGTCTTTCCTTTTAATTTAACTTTACCTCGAGTTACCAAGGACGACTGACGTAGTAAATTGTTATGACTAAGACTGATTCTAGGAAAAACTAAATAACATCTTTAAAGTATATGTAAATAAAGTCTGAATTTCTTAATGACGCTCAGCTGGCAAACGAAAAACGATCTTAAGAGATACCTAATAAAACAATAACTTAGAACACAGTTATGCCATCCATTAATGATGGGTGTAAAAATATCTGGCTACCATATGGCTCTTGTTCTCCCCGTCATGCGTCAGTGCGATATTTTTTTGTTCTAGCTAGACCAGACCTGGGAACCTTCTAGTTACGGAGATATTTTGGGTCAAAGCCCGAAATTTTTCTCTTTTTTTTTATACATGTTTTTAATGTTAAAACTTCAATGCATCCATCTGCACAATGTTTTGAGTGTTACATTGAGTCCTACCATAAAAAAAGGGTTTCCCAGTAATCATTTTTGTTACTAAGTTTGATGTACACAATGCTTGGTTGACGGTTTCGTGAAGGGTCCGTTTACACCCTGTATCCAAGCCTCATTAATGCATTCCAAAAGAAATTCTTAAAACTCAAATCTGTCTACAAATAACAGCCATTACATTCAAATCTCCTCACGTAAATACATCTACCTACCGACTTAATTATGTAAAAGGATCATCTGAACAAATCTCGAACAGAATGTGTTACATTTCCAAGTCAATTTGTTCAGGAATTCGTCCTTTTCAGTAAAGAGGATGTTACCGTACGAACATATTTATATGTCACATTTTCACTTTAGAAAGACACTGGTATGAGTGGAAGAGATGATGGTCTACAGAGTCCTCAAGACCGTGTAGACTGCTAAAATTTTATTACTTAGTAAGTTGCCGTGCATTCCGAGTTTCCTCTGTACCTCGGAAAGCACGCTAAGCCGTTGACTGTCATTTGTAGATCTTTGACACTCGTTACAGGTAGTCAGTAGCTCAAAAAGTCTGACAACCAGTCTTACCAAGGGGTATCGTATTATCTAGTACTAACTGGGTTGTGGAGGTCAGATAGGCAGTCGCTCCATGTAAAATATGGGTATTCAGCTGCATCCGGTTAGATTGGAAGCCGACCCTAACATAGTTGGGAAAAAGGCTAGGCAGATGATGAGTAAGTTGCCGTGACGTTATGGGGTTCATGTCAGGTGCTGGACCCCTGGAATGTAAGATCTACTTACCACATGAGTGCAATAAAACTTTTGAGTTTCGAGTGTTGGCAACACTTTCCATACAAACCAAATTCAAAATATTTTATTTCTCGTAAACCTACAAATGGGCACTTATGAAAAATTACAAGTTAGTTTGATGCGAGGTTTTAAATGGTCGTTTCGTTCAAGGAAATCTACTGTGTGGTACTTTATTTAGAAACTGGGGTTCCGTGTTAATTCTGACAACGCCTGTGAGAGCCAAATCTTAGCACGAAAATTGCACAAATATTATTTAAAGTAACATAAAGGCGACTCTAGTCACTGCCATCGGGACGAATTCGTACTCTGTGACTAAACCGAACTTATTCTGCAACTCAGTGTGCCATATTAACGGCCTGGCGCCGTGAATGTGATGGGGAAAGCTCCGTTGATTGAATGGAAGATGGTGCGGCTCAATTTGGAGGCCTGAGTTATGGGGTGTGACGTTGCCGCGGTGTGAGGGTGTGATATCTATTTTATGGTTATGTCATGGTAATTTTTTTGGGAGTACGGGGCTCGGAACGCAAATGATGCGAGTTTGTCGTCTTTAAATTCGTGTTTATTGTTGCCATCATCATTAGGCATGTTTCTTTCTTATACCTTACTACTAACATCTATCTTTAGGCTCTTTGAAAATTATTGTGTCACTTAGAACAGGTTGATCGTTGGGACCGTTGGGATATTTTTTTTTTGGTTGGCACTGATTTTTCTTTCTTTTTTTGTAGTGTTTGCGCAGTCTTGTGAAATGTGGACGTTTAATAAGTGCTTATTTTCATGTTAATTGGAATAAATAACTTTTTCTAGTATTTCTGTCTGGGATATGTGACGGTCAGTTTTTTTTTGTCATTTTTCACACATCTCTTTTAACCGTAGATAGATAGGTCATAGAAAGTGATAGTCGAATCACACTAAATAAGATGTTCTTCTACTAAGTATTGAGTTTGAATATCATCTTTAAATATTTATGTAATGTCTATTAAAGGTTGCTTTATTATTGCAACAATATTATTCCAAGCAAAGGCTATTTGCGTATTGTCTGCATCCTACGTCTATCCTCCGAAGACCTATTGCAGCGGTCTGTAGGGATCGTCCATATTTAGTGGAGGACATTTACGGTATGAGAAGGATAATGTTACCATTACATAGAATTTTATATGACTTTTCTTAAAGCCTGTAATACTCTGCATTTAGCATTTAGAGTGCAAGTGTTATCCTTTTTTATAGTACCGAATTTTAAACAAATAACGATACCGTGAATAATAATACCGGACGTCTTGGATGGCTTCCTCGCGAATTGGCGAGAAGAAGCACACCATCGTGAGAAGTGGAAGGAATGGGGGGAGGCCTTTTCTCAGGAGTGGGACAATACGGGCTAACAAAAAAAAAAAAAAAACGATACCGTTTAACTGTAACTCTTTCTAAGTTGCACAGAGGTTTTTTGTCAGGACAAAGTTTAAAAGGAGAGGTAATTATTGACCGATACTTAAATTCATAGAGAAAGAAATTGAATAGAATTTCATACGGCTGTTGTGTTATTGGGATAAAAGTGAACGAGTAGGTATACAAAAAAGTTTCTTTGGGAAAGTTTTTTGTTATCATTAGTATAATCACGTGTATCGGTCACTAATTACCAGTCACCCTATATATATGTATATACAGCAATGCTATATTCCGGTTCCAATGGCATTGATGTAAATTCCATAACTACCATATAAGGTTTTCCATGATTATTTCATGGTAACGGATGCAATGTAATAACTTGAAGGTTATCTCTGAGGCGCATGTCAGGTATCAAGTTATCATCCTACACAGGATATCTGTTTGTTTTCTTTGATTTTGGATCAATTACTTAAAAACTACATTATTTCCAGTAGTCTTATACTTTCTTAAGTACAAAAATTCTCTCCACTGGTTACCGACCGCAGATCCAGTCTAACCGGTGACGCTATTATTCTTGATCTAAAATAAGCACAAGACAGCTGATTCACCTTAATACAAGCTTACTCTAATGCTACTAATATGTACTTTAAATAGCACATATACAGGGTGTAACAAAATAAGCGCAGAACCGCTTAGTTTGAACCATAAAAATTTTGAACTTCCAGTACAAAATATCCCATCGGTTGCCAGCGCATCAAGTTACTACAAACTGTTAAATTTTTCCATTCGATTTTGAACTTACTAACATCAACATTTCATGGTTTATTATCATTTGGAGAACTTTGACAGTTTAATGTGCTGGCGACTGTATCTATGAAAATTATCGGAAGTCAATTTTGATGGTCTGAATCACTAACTAAGAGGAATTACACTTATTTGTTACACCCTGTATGTATATGTTAATGAGAAACATCCTCTGGGTTTTACGGCCAATGAATCATGATCGCAAATAGATATCGGACACGACCGTGTTAAGGCCAGATGCTGGTACATGTAAGGAGAGCATTGATGCGATTTATTTTGTGATGGTTTTGGGATTTCCTTTGTAACGTTTGTGTTGAATAAGCTTAAGTATTTTATTTTCTTGATATGTATAGCTGTAATCTGCTGCTGTTAACACCCGCTTGGGTCGATCTTTAGGTTAAGTCGTGCTTGCTTGCGTGGATGGGTAACCCATAACATACCGAGTTTCCTCCGTGCCTCGGATAGATGATAGTACGTTAAGCCGTTGGTCCCAGCTGTAATTTGTAGATCTTTGACAGTGGATACAAGTAGTCAGTGGCCCGAAAGTCTGACAACCAGTCTTACTAAGGGGTATCGTTTTACCCAGTACTAACTGGATAGGCAGTCGCTCCATGTAAAATACTAGTACTCAGCTGCATCCGGTTAGACTGGAAGCCGACTCTAACATAGTTGGGAAAAGGCTAGGCAGATACAGTTGTAATATGCTGACTTTGCACACAGTTGCACACACTTGTCCAATGTCCGGAAATCTATACCAGCTGTAGGGATCTAAAACCTATTGCATGTGGTATTTTATCCCCCTAACATCTATTGGTGTAGAAAGCCATTGGACAGACACGTGCACTGGATCATCCATGGGCTGTGTTTTGGGGTAAAACTTGATCTTAATCACCATCAGCTTGCCTTGCCTTAACCAAAAGACATGAGAATCGAATTCAAACTGACCGGCAACTCTCTTTACTATGGCATAAGTTAGTTTGACATAAGCATCAGCATTAGCATTTTATTTTGATTATGTGTTTAATTTTAATTTGGAATTGATTTTAATGTAATTTATTTGTACCTATGATCCAAAGGGGATTGAAATAAAGGTATATAATATATAAGCCATCGAGAAACTTACGTCAATCCCGATGAAAAATATTGTACGGAAATACGAAACGCTCTGCTCTCTGACGGAAGAATCGACAAAATGACATATAGTGCAAAGAAATCTGTCATTGTGTCGACACAATCTGTTATTTTGTCTATTCTTCCGTCAAAGAAATCCTTGTCTACGGTGGTCATGCTACGGCGGCAGAGCATTTTGTATTTCCGTACAATATTTTTCGCGGTATAATAAGGCCTCGTTGCCATGTAGTTAATATTGCCCCCTATAATCGCCAAGGGTTAGGCAGAGATGTCATCGATATACGGGATGTTGAATTCTGTATATCAAGTTGTATAGGTTTTAAGATGTGGTTGGTTATCATAAGTTGGAACAAAAATAAACATCAGTAGTCATTAACGCGTAGGTAATGAGTATCATGATAGAGCAACCATAGCATCTGACGTAATGTATAAGTACATTGTTGGTGCGTAAATAAAACAACAGCGAACTGTATCGGATACGCGGATGCTGTCATTGCGCGCAATTTGCGGTCAATTGGGGAAGTGGGTCAGCGTTACGTTTACGAACTGGCCACTAACTAGGCATATAAACATCACGCTTATTACCAAATGGGGAATACAGTTTGATACAAGTTGATATAGGTGCTATGACAGTTGTCCAAAATCTGACTGACAGACTGAAAGACTGGTATTTTCTCTGTTAAATGTCTCTTAACTTAACCACTGAATTTACAAAGTAAGGAAATCCAGTCCTTTTTATATTTTAAGTAAGCAAGCAACTGATGATATCAGTACTGGTTCCTTTCTTTTTCAAACAGTGGATTGGACAGCAATGAGAAATCAATAATATATATGAAACAGATGTAATAAGAAATAACATAAAACTACAAACCATTACAGTTCCAAACTAGCACTTACTGAAAACAGGAAAGCACCAATCAAAATGTAAAACGTTTAATGGGACAACCGCATACCATACAAATAACTACAATCGCTTCAATTTCATACAATAAAGCCCGTTTTCACTAATACTAAGCATCGTCTAAACGAGTGCCTAAATTACACTATTACATTTTCAGCGCTAAACTCTGCGACGAGAATTGGCATTCCAACACTGAGGCTATCGTTAAGGTATCGTTTAATGTTAGTGATAACAGGCGTAATATTCTATATGCATTTGTATGTCATTACAAATTACGTACTTACATACTCACGGACAACTTCATGTAAGCATGCAGGATGTTTGAATGGTTGATACCGTCACAGTATAGCGTCATCATCATCGTCATCATCTGCCTATTTGTCTCATTGTATTGTATTTCAACTAGGCAGTCACTTCATGTAGTACATTAAGTACTGGTATTCAGCTACATTCGGCTAGGATTATTAAGTTCCTAATTGAAATACTGTATGTTAACAGTAACACTAATGTGTCTACTGTGATAGTGCACTAATATTCAGCCAATGCGGGAATGAGAGGACCCGCTTTGACGTCATTTGTCATTGAGCTATTTAGTTGGTATTGTTGATCATTTGGAAACTGCAGGTTCTATGTGCTAGTCTTTAACTAAGGCTTAGGCAGACGTGTATTGGCTCGCATTCTACCAGGGTAAGACGTGGAGCGACTGCCTATCTGCCCTCCACATAACTCCATAACTAACTGGGTTGTTGATTTGGGCCACTGACTACTTGCAACGACTGTCAAAGATCTACAAATGACAGCCGGGACCAACGGGTTAAAGTGCTTTCCAAGGCATGGAGGATACTCGGTATGTAACGGATTCATCCATAGACCGACCTTGGCAAGCACAGCTTAGCCTTGAAGATCGACCCGTGCGGCTGTTATTATTTAGCCACGAGGACCTTATACAGGGTGTAAACGGACCTTGCACGAAGCCGTCAACCAAGTATTATGTACATCAAACAGTAACTCTACGCAAAAATTATTACTGGGAAACGACGTTTTTTTTGGGGTGAAATATCACGTTTTACGGTAGGACTCAATGTAACGCATCTAAAACATTGTGCTGATGGATGTATACAACATTATTTTTAGTATATGCGAAACCTGAATATAGTTTGTTCAGAATAAGTAACTGAATCGATTAAAATCATTTTTAAATCATGTTATATTTTTTCCCAAAAATATTTAAAAAACTTAAAATTTGGATACCTAGCGACTTTGAGTACCTATCACAATAATTTAGGTAACTACTGCCAAATTATTATTATCAATGAGCTCAAGACGACGCTAGAGGCGCGCGCTGCGTGGTGACCACGATTTTGTGCGGACAACTAGGTAACAGAACAAGATTATAACTTTGTGATTTTTCATGATACAGTTTTGAAAGTTTGTACATTTCGCATATACTAAAACTAATATTGTATAGGTATTGAAAGTAAAGTTATAACATTTAAAACTTATATTTAAAAATAGACTTGTAACTTGTAACTTTGACCTCTAGTATCTCCGTAACTAGAAGGTTCCCAGGTATGGTCTAGAACACAAAAATGATTATAATGACGGGGAAAACAAGTGCCTTCCGGCTTCGCTAAGGGTAGTTTTACACCCTTTATATCAATATTTGTATTTGAACAAACAATATTACTATTATAATTGTTGTGGTTATAATGAGTCAAAAATAAACTCATTATAAAATTTTCCTCCAACCTAGTTTCAGTCAATATTTTAACAAGGGCGTTAAGCCTTAGTTCAAATGTTAATTTTATACTTGGAACTGAATATTTACTTCTCTTTAAGTCTTTATGTTTAAGCCTATTGTAGTGTTTTCAAATCTTTATGAACACGACAAGAAATTTAGGAATAAAAGTTTCCAAGAATACTTGAAATTCCTTTAGAAATTATACTAATGAAAACTTAAATTTTGCTTCAGGTATTTAAAAACATCTTGGCTGTAATTCTAGTTAATCTTATTCTTGGTAAGTTGAAGAACTATACTTATTTACCGTCTAGTATTGTCGATAATATAATCTCTTTGCTGTTTTACCCTTCTTTACGTGATTTTCGATATTATACAGGGTGGAAGCGACACCGATGCGAAAGCGGTTACCACGTATTTAGTACATTATTATGAGCCGCCCCCCCCCACATAGAAATTTTTCATCGGTTATTAAAAAAACGCTGTGTGCTACAAAAGTGCAGTACCTACACGATCAAAATGTAAATATATTTTAATTACCGTCTAGTATTGTCGATAATATATTAATCTCTTTACTGATTTATCCTTCTTTACGTGATTTTCATATAATACAGGGTGGAAGCGACCCCGACGCGAAAGCGGTTCTCACATATTAAAAATAAAAAATATTCAGTTCATAATTTAAAAAAAAAATGCTGTTTCCTTAAAAGTGCAATACCTACACGGTATAAATTTATGGAACAGCTGTTTTTTTTTTAATAACCGATAAAAATTTCTATGTAGGGGGCACAGAATAATGTACTGAATACGTGGTAACCGTTTTCACGTCAGTTTCCCTTCCACCCCGTATAAGGGAAAAAGTGCAAGTTCTCATCATTATTTGAATGATTCATTTTATAACGTTGTTATATCACCATTTTTTTGTGTCAATCATGGACCATGGTACTTCATCAACCTGCTTTCCGCAGTCGAGACGTGCAAACTGTCAACTTATTGTTCCATCCTGTTGTATTTATAATGCGTTGTATGTTTATTGTTTATATTTTGTCATTTTGTATGCACGTCAAGTCTCTACGACAAATAAATATTTTTTCTTTCTTTCTTTACTTATGCAAAATTTTCCATAGCCCATCCATTGTCAATTTAGTAGTCTAGTCTATCTAGTCAACAGCAAATATTTGTAAAGATAACAGTTCTATCTTCAACTGTACCCAAACAAACCTATCTGAGGCATAACGGGGTCACTTCGAACACAATACCATTGTTTACATTACTTAGTTATTATTATTTCTAGTATTCATAAAAAACCCCAAAACATCACCCAATCACGCGATTCTAAACTTTATGACCTAGACGTAAAGTTGGTTTTCACACGCGATGGTAATTTGGTATCGATATTGATGTTGTCAAAACTATTTTCTTTAGTGTTGTACTCGGATTTTGTGGTGATTATTGTTAGATATTTCTCGATAATGAGGTTTATTTCTTTGGTAATAAAGGTTGTTATTCCGTCCATTATTGTTGTCTTTGGATGTGATATGCGCTTCTGAAAGACAGGATGCGATGACTAAGCAATGATGAGTCAGATTAGGGGATAAAAAATGTTTTCGGAATTATAACGAATG
Source organism: Noctua fimbriata (assembly GCA_905163415.1). Taxonomy (NCBI): domain Eukaryota; kingdom Metazoa; phylum Arthropoda; class Insecta; order Lepidoptera; family Noctuidae; genus Noctua; species Noctua fimbriata. Next base: position 17,046,429 of record LR990929.1, read on the forward strand.
TAATTGAGTAAAAGAGATTTTTCTGGCTCACGGTCACGAATAAGACTACAAATTGTGTACAGAATTTCTTGTCAACACAATGAATAAACTGTGATTGTGCGTTTTCTTTCAAAGAATATTTTGTGATGATAGTATTGTTTTGTCGGGAGATCGACATAGCTAGTTAATTATCTAAAGTATGCTTAACTTAAAGAACCTCCTCCTTTTTTATGGTCAGTTAAAAAAAAATATCAAGGCGCAATTACATCTCTGTGACAGTATTGCCAAGCAAAATAATGCCAAAAACTTGTCAGCAATACAGTTAAGAAATATGTTTGTGACATAAAGACTGAAACTAGAGTTCCAATGTTCTTAAAAACACGGGAGTTTCCCTTTCGAAGATTTTCAACTACTGCTAACAAAAGCTGTATTAATTCCCTTGCCCTGAAATATTAAGTAAACATTTCTCCGAAAGAACTCCTTCAATAATATGTGTCCTTAGTCATCTTCCTGCCCTTGTCCCAATCTATTTGGGGTCGGCGCAACACGTTTTCTTCTATTATTACTTAGACAGGAAACGGGATATTTACCAAGTTTACTGTTTTTGCCGAGTTCCCGATATTTCGGCGCTGTTGCAAGCACCATGATCACGGATAAACTGAAGTTATTGCGGGTGGGTGTTTATGAGCAGACAAATCGGTCTACCCTCTTTCTTGTTCGTTTTTTGCACTCAGTACCGCTACCACTGTCACTCGCAACTACACACAAAAGCTGTATTAATTCCCTTCTGAGTTCTGACTGATTATTATAAATAAACACTTCCCCAGAAGAACTCCTACAAAAATATGTATCCTTAGTACTTACTAAATAAGTAAGTACGGAATTAGAAAATACCCGGATCGGAACTCGAGCCAATTATTTCCACGATCCAATAAGAAACGCTATCATATTATATAAGAATCCTTATAAAATCCAAATTAAATTTTCCAATAATTTTATCGAATACACTCAATATTGAGGCTAGCAACATTTGGTGAGGTATTACAACTTTTCTCCTACAAAAATCAAAAACCTACTTTATTTCAAAGAGAGTGAAGTTTAGTTTTAAACGAACTTTTTCTTTGGGAAGTCCACGACAGACGGTGGACGAAGACTTATAATTGCTTTAAAAGTTTAGCAATTATTGAGTAAAGGATCAATTGGAACTGGGAATCCAAACATGGCGGCTGTATGCCTTTGAAAGTAAGTTTAAGTATTAGGAAATTAACAAATTGTCCTTTGTTGTTTGAACTTCTGGTGGAAAATAGGATTTGAATTACTTAACGCAATAAACAATAGCTCTTCTGTTCACAATTTCACCAGACGGAGATTCTCAAGGAAACCGAACATTTTTCGGGCATAAAATGTATACTATAGATTGACACAGAGTGTGGTTAGACAGAGGTGTACTAAATAGTACACCCACATTTCGCCAGTTATGTTTAAGTCCCATCAACCAGACACAAATCCCGCCTCCACGGCTGCTACTGCGAAATTCCTGATGAAAAAAACCCACTAACAATTTGCCCGACCCGGGAATCGAACCCATTACCTCAGCAGTCGCGATTGCGACCACTAGACCAACGAGGAAATCAGTATTACTTTAAATTATCTGGTACAAACATACAATTAAACAATTTTATGGATAGCATTAGTAAGTATGGACCACAGATATAGATAGACCTAGATAACGCAAGTATCACGATCTGTATGAAAACCAAGCGTGCCATTTTTTGACTACCTATTATGACGTCACAAGCACTATTTAGTGATGGGAAAATCAAATCGATTCAAAGACGCCGCCGCGGACGGCGCCCCCCTCGTCCTACCCCCCGCCATGACGCCCACTGACGTCCGACTAGCGCTATGCTCCGATGCAGACTGAGTTCGAAATTGGTCACTTACGATTTTTGTACGTAAGCTAGGCACGCGAAGTAGTTGCTCTCGCGTTATCTAGGTCTATCTATATCTCGGACACGGTTGTTTCGGGAGGTTCCTGCACCGAATCGGGCGGGAGGAAACGCCCGGGTGTTTCCACTGTGAGGATCGTCCGGAGGACACGGTGCAGCACACTGTGGAGGCCTGCCCTGCTTGGGCGGAGCAGCGCCGTGTCCTCGTAGAGGCGATTGGCGGCGGCGACCTCTCGCGCCCGGCCCTGGTTCAAGCCATGGTCCGGAGCGAGAGGGAATGGGAAGCCGTCACCTCCTTCTGCGAAGCAGTCATGCTAGTGAAGGAGGTGGCGGAACGTGAGAGGGAAAGAGCCTCACGTCCCAGCCGCCGCGGGAGACGCCCTGGGCGTCGGGGGTCACGTGGTGGCCCCCGGCCACCGTAGGCGCGGGCCTGTGGACGGCGAGTTTTGGGCTAGCTCGCCGTCCGGCCGTCTTATGACGACAGGCCGTGTCGACGGCGCGTTCGTGTTCCACGCGCGCCTCAAAGAGATGTCAGCAACCACGTAGGGGTCCGCACGGGCCGATGCCTGCCAGGGCTGCGGGACTGTTCGAAAGAGATACCGCGGCCCTGGAACACAAAGGGCAAAGAAGGAACATGGATGGGTTTTAGTCAGTACAAGTCTGACACTCCCTTCCGCTCCGCCCAGAGCGGGAGGGGTCATTTGATGATTTCCCATCCTAAAAAAAAAAAAAAAAAAAAAAGGTCTATCTATATCTGTGGTATGGACCATTCATCATACTGTAAGATACCTATGTACTGGTTTCTAAAAGCCTGATCTAGAATATCAGCATTAATACATGGATAACGGCCATGTATTTAAGATGATTTTAGAAATACATTCGGATATGTCAGGATTTGTTCCGTTAGGCTCGTACATCATTTGGGCAGACGATGGGTTTCGTGCTATGAAAACACACTGGGTGCGATACACTGTTTCTAGCAAAACCAACGAATCACTTGTGATTACAACTTAACACAATAACACGGGGCACAATGAATCGGGTACACTTCCAAGACGTCTCAACTCCGCCGCGATCAGACATTGAATGTCGTCCTCACCTCGAGCTGTAAACATCACACACACAACAGGGCTCTGTAGAATGCCAGGGCTGCGGGACTGTTCGAAAGAGATACCGCGGCCCTGAAACACAAAGGGCAAAGAAGGAACATGGATGGGTTTTAGTCAGTACAAGTCTGACACTCCCTTCCCCTCCGCCCAGAAATCATCAAATGACCCCCGTCATTTGATGATTTCCTATCCTAAAAAAAAAGGCTCTGTAGAAGCACGCTGTGGTGTAGGTACAATTATATTGTATTGTTGTTGTATTGCGTTGTTATATTATGTGTATTGTATTGTCACGTGATATCACCACCGGCTTACTTGCAATTTATTTTATGTCCATACTAACGACCTGTTCCGACATACATGTGTTGTATTGCGATCAATCATTTAAGTTGACAATAATTTTGACAGAAGAATAACCTTTCAATCCAGCTTACTGAGATGAACAAATAGTTCAACTTTATAATCTCTTCGTTATAACTTAAAACTACCCACATACTGCCTCGTTGGCCTAGACTGCTGAGCATGAGGTCCTGTATTCGATTGCCCGGTTGGCGTTATTAGGTTTTTACTTCAGGAATTTCGCTGGAGCCACGGAACCTGAATTTGTGTCCGGTTGATGGCAATAGGGTCGCCCCAAATTACATGGTACTTTAACAAAACGTGCGAAATGTGGGTGTGCTATTAGCTACACCTCTGCCTAACGCCTACCTACATACGTGGTGTTAATGTACTTCAGTATATTGCCCTCACATCACATTAACACGAATATGGCAAAGTGAAAACACTTTTCACCAAAGAAAAGTTTTCATGAATAGACTTTCAATAGAAACCATGTAGAATACATACAAGTGACTTAGTTACCTGAAGTCAACGTGTCATTACAAACACATTACTTATTGTATTGAAGAAACTTCGATACAGTTGAAAAGTCGTTGACATTTAAACTAGCACAGTTATGCCCATTTTCAGTCACACTAAGCTAGACCTACATGAATGAAATCGCACTTTTTGTCAACGCTAAAAGAGTTTAAAATCCAAAAGGCATTTAGCCGTTTGGTCCCGGCTGTCAGTAGATCTTTGACAGTCGTAACGAGTAGTCTGAGGCCCAAAAGAGACAACCATGAACCAGTCTTGCCAAGGAGTATCGTTTTATCTGGTAACTGGGTTACGGAGAGTATGTAACTGGGTTGGGGGGTGGGTGGTGGTAGTCGCTGCATGTAAAATACTGGTGTCCATTCAGTTGCATCCTGGTTAGACTGGAAGCCGACCCTAGTTGGGAAAAGGCTAGGCAGATGATGAGTTTTAAATGTAAGAGAACGCTTTCTTTTTTTTAAGATTTTAATTCGCTTGTTTGTTTTTGTAGAGCCTAACCTAACCTAGTGTCAGAGTTTTTATGCCGCCCATGGGCCTCTGACTTGGCTTTCATCATCATCATCATTTCAGCCGAAAGACGTCCACTGCTGGACATAGGCCTCCCCCAAGTTTCGCCACATTGACCGGTCCCGTGCGACTCGCATCCAGCGGATGCCTGCAACCTTCACCAGGTCATCGGTCCACCTAGTGGGAGGCCTTCCAACGCAGCGTCTTCCGGTTCGCGGTCGCCACTCCAGAACTTGGCTTTACAGAAATGAGAAATGGAATGAGCTTTGAGAAATGTCAGGCATGCTGTTTTGGTTTCCTCACGATGTTTTCCTTCACTTCGGTGACGAGTCATAATTATACAATACGCTCATAAATCCGAAAAATCAGAGGAGCGTCGTCTTGGGTTCGAATTCGAGACCTATGACTTGGCAGTCCGATGGTCACACCACTAGGCTATCACTGCTTAATTTATACTGTCATTTACGGAATATCTTCCGTGATTATTGAGCTCCCGATATTTCGACGCTGTTGCAAGCGCCATGATCGTGGGATGACTGGAGAATGCACCCTGGATGGAAAATAAATTTATAGCTGCGGACAAATCTGTCTACCCTCTTTCTTTGTCTTTTGCTACACGCACTACTGGAACTTTAAGGCTGCCATCAGACGGACTGCATCGCAGCAACCGCGCGCAGTCGAGCAACATAGTAGGCTTTGGTCAGGTGCGGCCGAGCCCATAGAAAATAGGGGCGTATTGATGCAGTACGTCTGATGGCAGCCTTTGTCACGGCAAAACACACTCACAGTATCACCAGGTTTTGTGGTTTGGTTATCACAGCTTAATTAGCTGTTTCCTGTTATTATTGAAAATATGCATGAATCAAGTTGTCCAACAAAATAATTGTATGGAAACAAAACCATACATAAAAAAGTCGTTGAAATTTCAATTAACACAGTAGGACACTTAATTCTTGTCAGACTAGTGCCAGACAATTTGTTTTCAAGAACTTACTTAAGGAATAAATAGCTTAATGAATTGAATTGTTTCGTTGTTGTTTATTGGATTAAACCACTTTAACGTCTTTAGTTGTCTACAAATGTTTACTTATTTGTCATACAACATAAATGTTGAAAACGATGAATAGAAACTTTCGTACGTAATCTATTTTGAGAGAAGACAGTCACGCCTGTATGCTTTCCTTGAAATATTAATAATATAATATAGAATATTTTGATTTAAAAGAGTGTCCATGGAGTTTCTTGCCCATTCTTCTCCATAGAGATCTACGCTTTGGTATGTGCAACTACAGTACTTTCTCAAGTTATTATGCCTTGTGACTGTGACTGTAGCTTCGCTTTTTTTTTGTTTTATTTGACATTAAAAAGTGCCTGTGATGGTCTAATTTAAATAAATGCTTTGAGTTTGATTTTGAGTTTGAATGGTTGTCAGAGGTACCTACAAGATCAACATTTTTGCCAGTTCAGGCATGAAATAAATAGCGAAAATATTCAGAGTTTTTTTGTTAAAATTTTCCCAAATGAATTTCTCCTGTATCGTATTTGCGTTTACAAATATTTAAACTCACACACACAAACAGTACGCAAATCTTTCCGAAGATGAAGATTGACACAATTTCTCAATTGCACAACGTGCTCTGCCAGACCTGCTCTAGATATTTTCTGTTCTAATTTTCAAGACAACTCCATTCCTCTTGCCATATCGTCGAAGATAGTGCAAATCCGCGAATCTACCACACGTAAAGTGCGCGTATCTGCACTACGTGTAGGTTGACAGGGGAAGGTTATAAGTTTATTTAATATTTTTATTTCAACGACTTTTGACCTCATTTTAACATGAATAGTAATTCATGTGTTCTATGTATTGTTAACATTAATTTAGTCGCTACGAAAATGCGTAATTGAAATTGGCTACAGTTGTCAGATACGCGGATTTATCCAATGCTAGTTTCACGTATTTGCACTATCCCCGACGATATACCAAAAACTAGAACTTCCTACAGAATATGATACCTAAGTATCAAAAATAAAACCAACCCAAAAATGTCACTTTACTTCTAAATACACGTACCGTTCGTGCGTTATCCCGATTTATCTTCACCCCGTGCCAGCCGGGGGTGAATGCAAATCACGGGCGCGACGATGCCCGTCTGCTGTATAAAGAATCTTATTGCTTTTGTTGCTTTTTTGTTTATTGTTAGCATGTGTTGGCGGATGTAAGTCAATGGATAGGATATACAGTTGTACATTTAGGTTGTGTTCTTGAATATGAAAGCGTTTAAATGAGTTTGCTGTGTAAGCCGGCCATAGACGATGGGTGAACTTGTCATGAAGGTGCACACAAAACCGACACACCATGGAGCATACACACGTAACTGCAAGCCTGTCGGTTGGCTCATTTGCAAGCATGACATAGACAACACACGACGATTTGGTTGCTTAAGTGGGTTTATAAAAAATAGAAAAGAACTGAGAGCTGTGCTTGCGACCTGCCCATTGAAGAGCTACAGATTAATAATCGCTTCTTGTAAAAATTTATCGTCGAATTTGCTCATGATTTAAGAAAGTTGTAAAGCACTTTAGACAAGGACTTTCAACAAAATTGACTTTGTAAGCTTTTCGGTTTATGTTAAGGCAATACATTCTTTACTTTTCACTCGGCGTTAATCCGTGATAGATTTTTATTCTATCTTAGTTCGTGGGCTGAACTTGTAGCTACTGTTATCGCCAGGTTAACAGTCCATAGACATACCTGTTGGTGTTGAATGTAAGGGGGTAGGCAGAAAAATTTATTAAGTTAAATCACAACAATATTATGTACATTTAAGAATGTAAGCAAAAGAGAATATGTGATGTATGGTATTGGTGATGTTATCCATTACCAATCATCATCATCATCATCATTTCAGCCGAAAGACGTCCACTGCTGGACATAAGTCTCCCCCAAGTGTCGCCACATTGACCGGTTATTAAAAATATTACCAATGATCCGTTTTAATTAAAAATATCCATTAACAGGCTTATATTTTGTTAAATCATGTACAGTCGGTTCTCTTTATGTAATAGCCATTACATAATAGAACAAAGTATTCAGTTAATTTAGGAGTAGTCCGCACAGAATTCAAAGCAAAAATGGAAATGACAAATATTTTAGTATCCATTGAAATTCTTTCACAAAGGGTTGAGTAAAATAATATTCACATTTTCATATCAATGAAAGGTAAAATTTGATCTGGGTTTAGTTTTAATTTACGTAAAATTCGGGCCTGGATAATAGAGGCACATTTGGTGACCGTCTTTAGTTTTATAAACTCACACTTTTTCTATGGGGACTAGCAGAAACTACAGTACGCTATTTGATAAAACGAGTAAACAGACGCGTTCTATAGTTTTCTAATAAAGTTCTGTGGTTGGGTCAAAAGCTCAGGAAGCAAGTCTTTTTTATCAGCTCATACAATTCTTCTATAATAACATTAGTGGCGGTACTTACATACAAGCCTACAAGCTTGGCTTGTCCCCTACTTGCCTTATAGGCTTGCCGTATTGTTGGCCCTTTGGCCACTAATCAGCATATGCAGCCTATAATGTCTCACTGCTGAGACACTGGACTCCTCTCTCCTTGTAGGCCACGGGGGCCTAAGGCGGAGTGGTAAAATTCGAATTCGTGCTGTTTGGGTTCAAACCCTCAAGCAACAACTCCCAAGCTCCCGTCACCACCTATTTCATGATACTTCTTCAGAAATTTATTCTTCTTCCAAACTCTATCCCACATTAGGTGGAGTCGGCTCTGCTAATTTTCTGTTCTTCAGAAATTTAATCAAAAAAATAAAGAAACATCAAGATAACATATCTCAAGGCTACCTCTACTCTCTACCTAATCTTCTGCCTTATACAAAAACAAAATCCAAAACTGGTAAAGGGGCGTAGTGTTCACAACCGACGTGCGTGTATGACCAGATGCATAATCGTAGTCGAAGCTAAAGAACTATGTCATGTATGTAAGTAGGTACCGCAGCTGATGGCATTTCGTGGTTTCTGCCTACACCCTTGAGAATAAAGCGTGAATTTATGTATGTAAAAGCCAAAAGCTAGTAATAAAAGAATATATAAATACATGCTCTGATAAACATATCGGCGACACACCACGACATGAGGGGAGGGGTGGAGGGGTGGAGGGGTAGGTAATCTGACACTAATCCTACATTACGACATCGTGGCAGGAGGCATTGAACCTCGGCTTAGTTATTTGTTGTACGAATACATATGTATATCAGTGAATTGTGGTCTAATTGTGTCAAATTATAGTCTGCTGCATTGCAATTAGACTAGCGTAGTGGAAATTAGGTCTCTTCATAAAATTGCATTTATTTTGAGTACCGGCTGATTTTGTATTCACTTTCATGGTTTTAGTATGAACAAGTTTTGACTATATTCCCGGCAGTTAAAATACTTGTAAAAATGAAAAACTTACAAAGTGCACAGCATCATTCAATCCCTAGAAAAAATAAAAGTACTGAGAGAATATTAACTGGGAGAGAATATTAAATTATAACTGACGTTTGAGGTCCTCTTAAAATGGGGAAAAAAATTTTCAAAATAAAATGTCGTTAAAACGAATTAAAAAAACGGACAAGTCTTTTGCAGCATAAACGTGAAACGAGCCTTTCAGTGTCTCTTTTATATAAAGTAAATTAAATTATTGTGGCTCTCATGAAAATAGTAGCACGCCTACATGGAGTAAATATTTAACAGAGACCGAGGATCACACATTTGCTCTATGGTAGTCCTACTGTACAGTTAAGCGGATGAAATCTGCATCATCATCATCATCATTTCAGCAGAAAGACGTCCACTGCTGGACATAGGCCTCCCCCAAGTGTAAATCTGCATACTTACAAATAAAATGTACGTGAATACAAACAAATTTAGCTACATTTTGTAATAACATAACATACATAACATCACACCTGTCGTCCCCATAGGGTTAGGCAGAGGTTTACCTACACCCACATTTTGCCAGTTATGTTAGAATCCCATGCAATAGGGGGCGAATCCAGACTCCGTGGCTGCTACTGATACTGAGATATTCCTGATAGAAAAATCCAATATCACTTTACCTAACCCGGGAAAGGAACCCAGGACCTCATGCTCAGAAGTCGCGCAGAATTTAGTAATCTAGCGTTGAGAAAATTGGAGATAGAGAAAGGTCTTTCATAATACTCTTTAAATACAAAAAATTTACTATGGCTCCACCAACCAGCTGTTCCAAATATTAAGTCGAGTTATAAGAACATAAACAAACCGCGCACGAACCAAATGTGAACATGTTCTATCACAACGCGAATAAAATGAAGATAAGTCTCTGTATTGAACCTACTCCACGCACATACCGACAGCGTGTAAATAACATCCTATTTAGCATATCACTTATAAATACCATCACATAACGACCGATAGTTGACTCGTGCAATTACCACTGTCAACTAAACTATTCATGTTACACAACGTCTGTTTCACTGACTTCTTAGCACTGGCAGAAACCACGTGGACATTGTGGATGAACTGGTAAACCGGTAATAAATAGAGAAAACTTTACGTCACTTAAGGCTTGACCGTCCCATGTACACACGGCGGCACATGAAGCTATACATTTCCAGTATAAGTTGGCCTCGCTTTGTATAGAATTCCTATACACTGAGAGATCCGCATAAACTGGATTTGTATAGCTTCATTGGCCGTTGTGCGTACTACCGAGTTCACTGAGGTTCTCCCTCTTTTCACCCTTATGCTCTAAGTAATAAGGTTCAAAAGTGGTCGACCGTCAGTAAACACGGTAGTACAAGTAGCAAAGAAATCGTAACTTTGTCGTGCTGGTTTTCGTTTTAATTAAACAACTCTTTAAATTGATGCCCAAATATTTTTGCACTGTTGTAATTTCGACTCCTAACGCTAAGCCTAGTGTTGAAAATCCAATACTGACACTTTTAGCCTGCGTCCTCCCATTGCAAAGAACTCTCCCCATGACTTCCAGAAAATTCATTAGAACGTTTATTATGAAGCCATTCATTCAGGTTTTCACCTAGTAATACTGTCGGGTACTAATCATGTACTTGATGCCGTTTTTCATTTATACAAGAAATGTGTTCGACCAGGATTTCACCTGCCCTGATAATCATTTCAGCCGAAAGATGTCCACTGCTGGACATAGGCCTCCCCCAAGTGTATACCATATCACACTGACGGAAAAAAAAATATCTATATCCTTGTTGATCCTGCAAATATTTGTGTCGAACGGTAGCTAGAACTATCGGCAGGATTTCAGCAGGCAAGCCAGTGACCCAACCGCAATGAATCCGTCGCTTTGCTTGTACTGAAAAAATAAACGGGAAATAAACTACTATAGACCGACTGCTTTCATGAGTCCTTGCGAAGGTATCAATTTAAATCGATTATTCTGAAGGTTGATCACGTAATGGTTCAATTAATATCGTAATATCTACGTGGATTATGGTTATTTTAATGCAAAATGTGTGTGGGATATTGTTAGGACTTTGTGGACGTTTAATGTACCTTTGATGGGTCAAGGCGGAGGACTCATTAAATAGGTCGGTCTATAGTTCAGTTTTGTTGTTTTGAAAACACTATAGGCAACCTGAGAGGCCCATAGCAAAGTACAGTGGCATGGTTCAATTAATCAAGGTTTAGCTACGACGGTCGATTGTGGAAAGACCATTCATTTCACTCCGAGACCTGTACGAGCCACGGAGAGCACGTTAAGCCGTTGATCCCGACTGTCATCCGAAGATCTTTGACAGTAGTTAAGGATAGTCAGAAGCCTGAAGTCGACAACCAGTTTACGAAAGCGCATCGTGTTACACATCAACTATGTTCTATGTATGTCATATACATATACAGTCATCATCTGCCTAGCCTTTACCCAACTATGTTGGGGTCGGCTTCCAGTCTAACCGGATGCAGCTGAATATCAGTATGTTACATGGAGCGACTGCCTATATGACCTCCACAACCCAGTCTGTACTGGTTAATACGATACCCCTTGGTAAGAATGGTTGTCAGACTTTTTGGGCCACTGACTACTTAACGACTGTCAAAGATCTACAAATGACAGCCGGGACCAACCGCTTAACGTGCGCGTACGGAGGAAACTCGGTATGTAATGGCTAAAGCTAAAGCAGATGTTTTCAATAGTCGAGCTAATATTGTGTGGAAGATCGTTAACCTTTAAGATAACATATAAACCAGCACATAATATTTTACAAACTCACCATTGTGTGCCACCTCCTTTGTTTTGGGAAGCTCATTCAACCGCATGGATAACGAGAATGTTTTTAACTGTAAAAGACGAATGGTTGGACACGAGAAAATGAAAGATAAGTTTTGAAAGGTGGTTTTCACACTTCAGGAAGCCAAATATTTAGGACTTGAATGGGGAGCCACAAACTCTTCCACAAAGCGATTGGTAAGGTCCCATAATCAGTCAAGCAGAATCACCCGGACAGTGCGTACCTGCACCCTAAAAGGCTTTAAGGAGGCAAATGCCCGAACTTTGGACAAAATTTGAGACATCCGAGAGGAAGGAGGACAACACTTTCAAGTATACTAATTTGTGTGTTTATCCCGTCACATTATTAACACGTTTTGTGAGTTAGGTCGAGCATAGCAAGTTCGATGATTTCCGCAGAAATCATTCAACTAGCTTAGATCCCCCAAAAAATAACAACAAAGGAGGAAGAAAAATAAACTCAACTGTTTAGCTAGAGGTCCTGGGTTCGATTTTCACGTCGGGCACCCAGTTACTACGTTTTTCCTTAAGAAATTTCTCAGTAGCAGCCTCGGAGTCTGAAGATGTGTCTGGTTGATGGCAACTGACGCAATATGGGGTACTTTTAGGTACACCTCTGCCTAACCCTCTGTGTTACATGATGAATAGAACCTTCTGTTAAGTACTAAAAGCAATGACGAAACAAACTCAAGCCGAAATGCAGCTGCTAACATTTCGCAGTTCCCTTTTAACACACAGATGCCCATTCATAAGCCTCCAACACTAATTGTGGACATAAATACTGACCAAACTTGTTTAGGCAACATTTACTGGACTGAGGTATGTTCCAGATTTGTTTGAGCCTCAAACTTCGGGACCGAAAGATTAATAAATCAAATAAACTCTGCCCGAATGTTGACAGTCGACTTTCCGGTCTTGTTAGAATCTGTTGGCATGTAAATTTTGGATAAACAGCCTGCTGTGTTCACTTTTGTAAAAGGCGAGATTAAGTTCTGAAGCTCGTTGCTACAAGTTTTTGTTTCAATACTTGGGTAAAGGAAAAACATGGAATATTTTTGTTGTAGATTATAATTCTTAGCTAGAAGGGAAGGAAAGAGCTATACGTGCTCTTAAAGTACAGCTGATTACGGTATCAACTGGAAATGAAGAGAATCATTTTGTTTTATCATCAGATGATGATGATGCCTAGCCTTTTCCCAACTATGTTGGGTCGGCTTCTAGTCAAACCGAATCCAGCGGTTTTATATATAGCAACTAACGGTCTGTCTGACCTCCACAACCCACTTACTGGGTAATCCGATACCCCTTGGCAATGATTTTGACCCTGACCGACGCGAAAACGGTTATCAAGTGTTCAGTACATCATTCTGTACAAATCAGCTGGTCCATACATTTTAACCGTGTAGGTGTTTTGTAGGAAACAGCTGTTTTTTTTTATAAACGATGAATTATTTAGATTGGATTAAGTTCATCATTTCAACCGAAAGACGTCCACTGCTGGACATAGGCCTCCCCCAAGTGTCGCCACATTGACCGGTCCCGTGCGACTCGCATCCAGCGGATCCCTGCAGCCTTCACCAGGTCATCGGTCCAAGTCGGTTATTAAGTTAGCTACTTGTAATCTTTTAGCCCATATAAATCGAATCTATCCTTGAAAGAACGAACTAAAGTAACCATTTCTCAAGAACGGAACCACTCACTACGTAACGTCCTAATTCTGTTAGTTCGCGTTCAGTCTAGCCATAAATCCGAGGAGTCTTGGACTGTCTACTGTCTACCCAGTCTAGCCCTAATTCGTCAAGGACACGCTTCCATTATGTCCTCCAAGGTTATTTATGTTTTGCATTAGCTCGTCGTATGTTTGTATGGGACTGAAAGGGAGGCGTCGAGGACATGAGAGTAATGGTGTTTATTTTTTGTGATAAAGAAAGTGTTTATAACTATTCTGACCAGAATCTATACCACACCTAATCATTCATCAGTTATAATACATATTTTACCTTAACAGTTGCACCCTATAGGGTTCAAAACTGCTTAACTCGGTCAAATATTTAGTGAAAATGGTAACGCCTCTGTACATCCATATTATCTGAGAATCATTTCCAAACCTGAAAGGCGAATAAGCTAATGATTTAGTTCAAAGAAAATATGTTTAAATGATCCAGTTACAAAAAAAAATTATACATTTTTTTACATTTATCCTAAAATACTTAGTAGACCTCTCGTACACAGGTTTTTCATACACAACACTGGGTTTTAGGTGACAGCCCGCCAGCCTGCTACCGGATCGGAAGCGCCTAACAAAACTACACAAAACAATCCATTCCGTTCCCTCCAGTCTTTTATTTTATATTCAGCCGGCGACACAGCAACGCTTTTATTCCTGGAGCAAATGGACACAATCGTATGGATGGAATTATGAGAGGCCATTTTTAAAACTTTTTCTGTGATACAAAAAAATTGTGTGTTTAAAAATCCTCTAGCAGTGGCGAAGCGTAAATATAATACGGTGGTAAACTGGGTAACCGGCTTTGTTTCCTTACCACCCTTCAACAGACAAATATTAGTTAGTAAGTTGCGTCATTTTTTCTTCCCAGCTAAAACACTAGTCATTTTAACAATTAAAAAAATGAAACTTAGCCTAACTTTAATAAAAGACTTTAAAATTCGAAATTGATCTGACTACTACTCGTATTACTCACTGGCTCGTTGGTCTAGTGGTCGTAAGCGACTACTGAGCATGAAGTCCTGGGTTGTGGAGTTTTTTAAGTGTTATTGGATTTTTGCATCTGGAATTTTTCAGAAGCAGCCACGGAGTCTGGAATTGTGCCCGGTATATGGCAATAGACTCGCCTCCTATTACATGGGACTTAAAACATAACTGGCGAAATGCGGGTGTGCTATCAGATACTTACAACTTTGGGGATTTTAGTTGTGGTTTTATGTATGTTACTACTCATCAGTAGCGCAGAGTCAATTTTGTAAGAGGTAAGCCGGAGTACGTACATTTAATGTGATTATATTCTTTGTCTATGTGTAGAATACTGACTGTGCCATTTTTCAAAGGGAAGCCGGTAAGAATCGATTTGTATGAAACCTTCGCCACTGCTACTCATATTATAATTTTTCCCTGGCAAGAGGTCATACAAGCCAGTTATGAAGTTGAAACGTACATGAAAGCAGACTGTAAAAAAAATAACGAAAGGTTTTAATTCCAAAGTCTTTCCTGATTAAAGCATTAGCGAATTCTTTCATATAAATTCCACAGACTAAAAAGGAATGATTAAAATGAACTCTGATATCCCTTGTCCCTTTAGAGACCCAAAAGTATTAATTCCGAGAATTAATTTATTACGTTCATTCTCTTTGATACTTACTTTAATTTTGCGTTCAATTTTTCGATCTTATCAAACTGTCTTCTCCACCATGTTTTTGCAATCATATTGTCATTAAACAAAAGCTTTAGGGAGTGACCAAACTTATTGACGCGGAATTGGCTTGAGCCGATCATCATCATCTGCCTAGCGTTTTCTCATTTATGTGGTCGGCTTCCAGTCTAACCGGATGCGGATGAATATTAGTATTTTACATGGAGCGATTGCCTATCTGACTTCCACAACCCTGTTATAGCTGGGTAATACGATACCCCTTGGTAAGACTGGTTGTCAGACTTTCGGCACTGACTACCTGTAACGACTGCCAAAGATCTACAAATGACAGCTGGGACAAACGGCTTAACGTGCTTTCCGAGGCACGGAGGAAACTCGGAATGATGGGTGGTCACCCATCCATACACAAACCTAGGCAAGCGCGGCTAAACCTGAAGCTTGATCTGAGAGGCTGTGATTATTTAGCCACGAGCTCTTGGAGTCGATCAGAAATGATATTTCCAAGCAATAAAAGCTAATAGTCCAGTGCGATGTCGGGTCAAATCGTCCGAAATTAAACGAGACGATTGACGCCTTTTGCGCTTTGTTTGCATGGACATTAAGTTCTTTCTGATCGGTTCAAGTCGGTTCTGCGTCGTTAAGTGTGATCATCTTCTTAGCATTATCACCCTATAACGTCCCACTGCTAGGACAATGGCCACCTCTCATTGAGAGAGAGTTGGCCAGAAACTACTACGTAGGCCCATTACGGATTTACGACAAAAAACCTTAGTCAGAAATAAAAACAATAACAAATAGCATTTTAACAAGCAATCAATAACAAGGGCGAATCACTTGATGGCCAGGAGTTGTTCGCGTGACGGCTCCAATCAACAAAGCTATTAACACGCTGGATTTTTTAAATTCTGTGTACTGGTCGATAGTAGTTGGTTTAGACTTGCTGTCTGCGACTGGTAATTCAATGAATATCAGGCTGGTAATTCAATCTGAAATAGTGAATGTTTCGCTGAACTGCTAATTCGTATTGACAGATATAACATAATATAACAACACGTCTGTATTTCATCGAAAGTTAGACAGATGTGTACCACAGTACACCCACGTTACACCAGTTATTACTAAGTCCCATTTAAAAGACGGCGAGCCTATTGTCAACAACTGGGCACAAATCATAACTCCGGGCTACTCTACTGATTAATTCCTTATGGCATTGACAGAAATATCAACATGAGTATATATTTGGGGAACGACTAGCAGTTACGGTGAAAGGATCCTAAAATTGATGGGATCGGAGCGAGTAGTCAGTATGACAGTAAATCGTTTATTTCAAATTTATGCTTTCAGTTTGAGTATATGGAATTATACAAAGACATTAGCGAAAACTTTAATCAAATCGATGCAGAACTTTAACGACCAGAGTGTCTAAAGAAGTGGAAATCGCTTTAAAAACAATTAGTATTTCTACAAAGACATTCAGCAGGATTGTCATGCGCTATTCGGTAGCCTATGCCAATGTCCCATACATTTTAGACTTTCCATCAACGTCTTTGCTGGTAAACTGTCACATTGCCTAGGTCATCTGGCTCTTATTTTCACTCGTGCGATGAACTTTGTGAAGGATGATATTGCTAGCAAGGAGGTGACTGCTGAGATAATAGAGAAGTATGGACGAAGAAGACATGGTGCACCGACCCCAAATAAATTGGGATGAGAAGAATGATGATGATGATGATAGATTTGTCAAAATAACAATCACACTTGTCTCCAAAGCAGACACAATCGTTAATCATTCCTCATGAATCAAGTAACAATCACATTGATTGATGGGGGACGCAACAGGGAAAAGGTAAACTATACTGGTTGATATTTGCCAAGGTTCAAATATACTATAATCACACTGTAACAAATTTCTATACAAAATTAGTAGATGGCGACTCGATAGCATGGGCTATAATCGCGGCAATCTTGTCGCCATCTCTAATTATGTATGAGAATTGCAATTTTGCCAGACGTTCGTGTTGACTGGAAGAGGGGGGGATACTGTGCAGACTTGTAGCCGACCTGTGTACAATATGCAAATGCAGTATGCATTTACAAAATTAATGAGAATAAGTAAGTCTGGAGGTGGCTAGATGTTGTTCAAAGAGGGTCTAAAAAGGTCACATTCTGCCAGCAATAACGATGGTAGAAAAATCAAAAATGTTTTCGATTGACTTAATCTACCGAAAAGTACTTATCCTGTTGAAATTCGCTACTTATTTAGGCCTCACAGGTTTAAATACTGAAGGAGTAAGCGTAGCAGCTGTCTTTTGACACTCTTGGCACATTTAATTAGTGAAGAACTCATGGATGAAGAGTAGCTATAATAATAATAATATACGCAATAAGTCCTTTGCAGCCATCTCCCCGATCAATCTAACTAATTGTCATGGCTTGTCATTCTAACATGAGCTTTGTGGTCTTGTCTAATGCGTGTCCGATGTTCCAATTTCAAAGTGAATCGCGACCGTGAACCACGATATTGATAGGATATCCATAGGAATAAAATTATCAATGAACATTCCACGAAGCATCGCAGACATATTATTTATGTATAAACTATTGTACGAAACACTTGCAATACATTATACAGCTGAGCAATGCAAGCAAGACGTGCAAGTTTTAAGAATCACAATAATATACAAGTTTGTGTTCGGATCAGCTGTAAGTTTACTTAGTTTAGTACAGTAACCCGTTTTCCAGCAGTTAACTCTTGGGACTTGGTGTGAATAGTAAGTGATATTTTTATTCGTTTTACGTTCTATATTTTGATCAGGTTTGGATGGAGTTATCCTGGTTTGAAAGTAGGTTGTTTAAAACTTGCCGATAGCGTCAGAGATTAACTAAAACTGGAATAGGTCTACCATCATCATTATTTGCTTTAGCCTTTTAATAAGTTGGGCTCAGCTTCCAGTTTAACAGGATGCAGCTGAATTCTAGTTCATGGCGCAACTGCCGTGAATTCGCTACTACATATAAGCATAGTACTACATTTAAGTTTGCCTCATCACAAATCCTTATCGTGGGGTTTTATGGGCCACAAGACTTTCGCACACACGTATGTTAGTAAAAGTGACTCACAACCGTAGGTGTGGCGCAGAAGTACTAGGAGGGCTGATCTCAAACAAATTTGGATAATAGCTAGGAGAAAGGAAAAAACCTAAACAGGTTGGCCGACGTAAGGAAAATCTATTCAGGTGGAGATTCATAGATGACTCTACCCTGGAGTGTAAATGTGGTGTTGCCCCACAAACGATGGGACACTTGATATCGTATCCTGCATGTCCTGTTGTTTGCCCATCACAGGAGCTGATGGACACTACTGAAAGTGGCAAACTCGTAGCCAAATTTTGGGCTGACTCAAATTAAAGAAGAAGAAGGTAGCTAAAGAGACTTCCCCATAAACATATTGTTTCGCAAAATATGCAGTCATCGTCGCCAGCAGTATGACTTTCCATGTATGGCAAGTTTCGCTTGAAACTGCTCGGTTACTCCGGGACTCAGATACTTTAGAACAAGTATTCGAATCAAACGAAAGCAATAGACCGTAAAGATTCTTGACGAAGAACCTATAAATGAACAAATTGTTTCGAGAACCTTCCAGAGCCTTCGTTTAAACTTTGTTGAGGTGACAGGGACGACCCTAGAGGTCATAGGGCAGATCTGGCCAAGTTTCAAAGTAGAAAAGTTTATAAGTTATTTAAAACATGTAATCTTTTTGAGCCTTTAAAGTTTAACGATTTATTAGAAAAACATGTGCGGTCGATTGAGGAGTTAGTAGAGCAAACTAGATGGTCAGCAATCTTGGTAAGTGGGTATAATGGGTGTAAAAAGACCCTTAACGAAGCCGAAAGGCACTTGCTTTTCTCGTCATTCAATCAATATTTAGTTCGGGACCATACCTGGGAACCTTCTAGTGACGGGTATATTGGAGGTCAAAGTTCCAACATTTTCCCTTTTTTTTTTAATACCGGTTTTGAATGTTATTATCTTACTTTAAATACCTCCATAAACTATTTACTATTCAATGCATCCATCAGCACGTTTTGAGTGCTTTACGTTGATTCCTACCGTAAACCATGTGTTTGCACCCCCAAACCTTGTCTCACCTTGTAGGTTCGAAATCTGATGATTACTTTGGTTTCTTCCTTTTCTGATAGTTGAAGCATGGATGTATGACAGATCTGTTTATTTCTTCATCAGTGTTAGAAGCTTCTGGTTTTTGGGGCTTAAAATATGTAAAACATACCTCAACTAGAACTGGTGGAGGAACCTTCGTACAAGCCACAAGGACTTACCATTATTACCATTATTCATCGTTGATAAGTCTTAGAACAGTGCTGATCCTATCTGGCGGTAAGGTCTACCTTTAGACACACCACTGACCAGAAGTAGGGTATAACCACACCAAGGTAAGCGTGCATTATAGTCACCACATCATCGCTTACCACCGAGTAAGCAGAAGGTCAAAAGTGAAAAAAAAGAAGAATCTTAAAAATAAAAAACCGGCCAAGTGCTAGTCAGATTCGCGCATGAAGTGTTCCGTACCATCGTAGTAGGGGGGGAGCCCCCTTGTATTTTTAATTTAATTTTATTATTAAAATTTGTTGTTATACCGGCAACAGAAATACATATTCTGTGGAAATTTCAACTGTCGGACAGACTGACGATCCGCGGAGGCTTAGTAATAGAATCCCGTTGGTTACTGTTCGGGTAACCCGTAACCCTAAAAAACTGGTAAATCAAAACAAAACCTTCCCGTCCGTTCTCACAAACAAACTACTGTCACAAGCAATTGGGAAGCAAAAAGAATGTATTGTCATAAGACTCAGTAAAACAAAGGATCGCAGCGAGGATTCAGACGGCGTAATCACACGCCCGAGGCACTTTGAACTTAGTACAAAGTTATCACTAGTTTATTTTCATGTCAAAGGGACTTTTCTATAGTACTGGAGTGTAGTTCCTGCCGAGGCACTACTATAACTTTTTTAAATATTTAGCGCTAGCATTTCGCCTGCGTGTAGAGCTGAAACTATTCCATGGGAGCTTACTGTCGGGATAAAAACTATCGACCGAGGCTAGGTCAGGTATAACATATAACATCACGCCTGTAATCCCCGAAAGGTTAAGCAAGTGTACTTAATAGTAAACACACATTTCGGCAGTTATGTTTACTTCCCATGTAATAGGGGACAAGCCTATTGCTACTCACTGGGTATAAATTCAAACTCCGTGGCTGTTACTGGAAATTTTTGATGGAAAAATCCAATAACTCTGCCCGACCCGGGCGTCGAGCCCAGGATCTCATGCGCATCAGTGTCCAACTAGGCAGTACTGGCAATTTTTTTCATTCAGCCTTTCAAGTGTTAAAAAATAAGTCCTTTATCTACGTGTGCTGTTGCTTAGACATGTTCTTGACTCTATCTCCCACTTGTAGCTTAAAATTTCGTGAAAGCCAATTTAGTTACTACTATCATGCCTCGTAAATAACCTACAGATATTTATAACACAAGAGCTTCCTCAAGTAAGATTCTTCTCCGCCTTAAGCATACTTAATTAATACAAGACCCAGTCTTCCTCTTCGCTAATGAAAGCAGCTTCGTTCGCATTGCACGGCAAGTCAAAAGTGTCTCGGCGGTCATCCTTCTTACATTCAAATGTAATTTACTGTGCTGCTAAAGGATAATCAAGGCGCCATCTTTATTTATGTCTCAGCGTAGAGATAGGTTATGTTACATACGTTGGCTTAAAGCCTTAGAAATGGTGTCAGCTACAAGAATAAGTTTAGTATTTACAAAAGAATAATTTTACGACTTAAAGTCGCTTCATCAACATTCTCTTGCCCTTGTCCCAATTCATTTGTGGTCGGCGCAGCATGTCTTCTTCTTCCATACTTCTCTATTACTCGTCATCTCATCAGACACCTCCTTTCTTGCCGTATCATTATCGTTTCTTTGGTCTTCCTCTACTCTTATACCCATCCACATTCATACTCAAAACTTTCCTTACGACATTTTCCTCATTCCTCCGCATATGTCTGTTTAATGTAAAGTCTTTTTAAATTATTTTCGAATTGATGTAAAAAAATCATATAAAATCAATAAACATTGTATGGTGTACAAAATAAAGAATAATGAAATTAAAATAAATGTTTTTTTCAATTCGTAGCGCAAAGTAAATAGTGTCTACAGGGTGTAATTGAATTCATGGGCATCCTTTTAAGGGGTCATTGTACTCATCATTATGAACAACTTTTACTATGGGACCAAACCTGAACTCGCGAAAAAAATCAGCTGTTCCCTACATTTATGTTCGCATAACTCGTCAAAATGTATGGAACGGCAGATTTTGTTTTCGCAATTTCAGGTTTGGTCCCATAGTAAGAGTTGTTCATAATGATGAGAACAATGACCTCTTAAAAGAATGCCCATGAATTTAATTGCATCCTGTAGATTAGTGTTGTTTTAAAAAATACATTATTTGTTTACATGTTTGGTTTGGAAACTAAATATCGTAAATATTACTTACTTAATTAAGTATTTCTTCCTTTATTTCTTATAATTACGACCTTCCCTAATTCAGACCGTACTTTTAAGACCACTAGAACTCCAAGATCTATGTAGTATGTAAGAAATTAACTTCCTTGAGAATCTAATAAGGTGGCAGATGGTTCTCGCCAACGTTGCTCCACCAAATCAACCCCTACGTGTTCAGCATAAGGTCTGTAATGGGGTAAATTGGGGGTGGTTAAGGATGCACCCCAAAAATGAGGGTAACGGCTGAAGTTTCCAATGAAGGTAATTGGGGGAAGTTCATGTGAGTAAGTCGCATATATCTTGGAGTAAAGTGCTAGTTTTATTGGAGGCTGTAGGAGGTTGGCTATTCCTCCGTAGAGGCATCGTGATTCACTGGCTTGATTAAGTTCAGATGAATTTATGTGTTGTAAGGGGATTTGGAAGTCTACCAGCTTTCGTGAGGTTTTTTTTGTGACTATTACTGTTCCTAAGATCCCTGTTCCAGGAGCTCGTGGCTAAATAATAGCAGCCGCTCGGGTTGATCTTTAGGTTAAGCCGTGCTTGCCTAGGTTGGTCTGTAGATGGGTGACCATCCATAACATACCAAGTTCCCTCCTTGCTTCGGAAAGCAAGTTAAGCCTTAGGTCCCGGCTGCCATTTGTAGATCTTTGACAGTCGTTACAGGTGGTCAGTGGCCCGAAAGTCTGATAACCAGTAATGTTTAAGTCCCATGTGGTGAGCCTATTGAAAATTTGCCCGACTCGGAATCAAACCCTTGACCTCATGATCAGCAGTCGCGATTGCGACTACTAGACCAACGAGGCAGTTGGACTGATTCTATCATAATATTCATCAAGGTTTTCTTTCCTTCAAAGCTCTCAGTAATGATCCTCCTATATTTTTCCCATTTTCATTTTAATAACAGGATATATAGTATTAAAATAATTTTAGGTACTAATTTACTAACATAATAACCTCAATTTCTTAATCCAAAAACGTCATCAACACATAAAGGCAAAGAATGCAAGCTCCCATTATAAACCTAGATCTCTACTTACCTTCAAAGAGAACTAGCGCTATGAAGTTATAATGAAATGCCAGCGTTTGAAATTAGGGTGCATCTGGTTTGGACATAACTTAAATCCATTGTAAAGTTCATTGTCCTTTGAATCTCTTCTGCAGCTCGCACTGGGTGTGTTTACTGCTGCGAGTATTCCCTAGAGTGTGTCAGAACTAACACTACTATACAGGGTAGGTAAAAAATCGTGGATCAAACGAAACAGGGCGATAGTTGGAGTTATTTGCAGTAAAAAATATCTCTGTGTCAGAGTCCTAACTTGATCTCCTTAAAAGTTATGACTACTTGAGTGTTTTTTTTAAGAAAATACATTTTTTTTACTAAATAATAAATGGGTACCTATTTTAAAACATAAAATGGTGTTTAGTTGTTTCTAGGAAATGTATCATCACTACAAAAGTGCTTTTATGACAGCGTGTACAATGATTTATGAGTATTGGCACTTTTTTCAATATGTTTTAAGTCTCACGAATAATTATTTGTAACTTCAGAACCTTACTGTAAAAAAAAATACTACCAAAAAATTACCCTCATAACCCCTGTTTCGTTTGATCCACACTTTTTTATCCACCCTGTATATTTACAGAGACAGATATTACGAAAATGTGTATTTAAATGTAAACTATGCCCAAGAAATCCATACTTATATCATAAATGCAAAAGTATCTCTGCCTGTCTACTTATTACCTTTTCAGTTTTCACGCCTTAACCGTTTACGACTAACGGCATTTCATACAAACTTTCAAGTCCTTTTTTTCGAAATGACTGAACCGATTTTAATGAAACTTCGTACGCATAAGCAGGATACATAGGTCTAAAAAGTTATCAGAGGACATTTTCGAAATGTCTTTTAAAAAAAAGATAATTGGTAATTTCTGATTCTATATCTAATTTGGCTAAAACACTATTTTTTGAAAATGTTCTTGTTAGGTTTGTTGGTCAATAAAGCGTGGCACGACTGAACTAATTAAAATGAAATTGCAAGTGGAAAATATACTTCTTTTTTATTCTGACTAAAGTAGTAAGTATTTATCCTAGGATGCGAGTAAAACTCCTCAAGAGCTACTTACTAGAATGACAAAAATAAAATGTGTAGATACGGTATTAACATTTTAAATGACAGAATGAAGATTTTTCCGTATCAGCAGATTTACTACATAGTGCGTAAAAGTACGAAATGGTTCTAAATTGACAAAGAGGAGAACAATGTTTTGTCTAAACGTTTATGCAGAGACATGAAAATTTCATCTCCATATTATTATATTGCTGGATTTAGTCTTAGTCTTAAAATGAGTACTTTTTTTTTTGCTAGACACAGCTTTATAACTCGGATATATATTTTTTATTCATCACAACAAAGTTACGTAATGTTAGTATGTCTAGCATTATAAGAGAGCTTTTTTGTTTATTTTCTTGCATCGAATTTGCTGTCAGTTAGGTTTGGCAGTAATTACCCTTGAAATAAAAACTACATTGCTTCCTTTGTTTAGTGCGAAACTTCTCACTATTTTTCATAATACGAGTACAGTCACGCGCACCAATATGTAAACACTTAACATCTTTTAAAAGTGATTTTCTCCTACTGTTTGATTAAAATGTTATGTTGTTACAAACATATTATTCTGGAACTCATATTTTATGAAAAAGATCCCATCTCCAAGTTACAATCGTTATTTCTCGCGAAAATTGCATTTAAATTTAGGAAAGTGTATACATATTGGTGCTCGTGACTGTACAGCGTAGATCTGAAAGGTGAGGTCATGTTTCCGGGTGTGGCAGAGACCATCAGCAAACTGATATTTTTTCTGTATAAAATCATCATCTTAATCCCTCAAAAAATAATTAGCTCTTCGCTACTTTTAAAATAGGTAACCGACGCAATGCGCGTGTGATATTACACTTTTATGATTCTACCTTTCGAGGAACATAAAACAGGCGTGACGTTAACATCTCATGCTCATATAATTTCTAGAATTCCATTTCTTAAAACATTACAGAAACATCACTTTAACAGCCACAAACACAAAGGTAACGTTTTCTTCCTTGACGTCAACCGTAACGTCGACGTCGACGTTTGTGCTGAGAGCGAGGAGTTTGTAACGTCACTCACGTTTAACAAGTCACCTACGCCATTTGTGAGATGACATGCTTTTGTGCTCATTAGGATAATTATTATTATTGCGGGGGAAAAGTATATTACTTTATTTAAAATGGGATATGCTAAGTCGAAACACCATCATCCAAAATTGCATCTTTACTCTGTGCTAGTCCTCTCTTTATGCCAATCTCCATGCTCCTTTGAAACTGTGCCGGTTTCATCTATGGTCTATCCTTGATAGCAAATATGTAGTCGTAAAACCGACTACGTCTAGGTCGCAAATATTTAGTAAAGTGGACACAACTGGCGACCAACTGTCTCACTACTCACTCACAGAGACACTGAAAAATTGGGCATCAAATAGATGGTATAAGCCCATTTTAATCTTTTGAACACGGAATACGGACTTTTATAAATACTTCCAACCAAATTCTTCCCAATACTTAAGAGATCATTCCAGCTCCCCGACCAAGATTAAGTGTACAGTGTACACCTATCCACTGCTCCTAAACCCTAAATACAAAATGTTACCGACCACATCTGCAATCCACACAGGAGCTCCTCAAAGGATTCCCACCAAATATCAATTGCACTGACACAGACAAATGGCTAATCCGATTAGCAGAAACTTGTACTAGCTTAGGCTGACCCTGTCCCACTGCCGATGAGGTTCGCTGTCTAGCTATCGACTATTTTCTAGCTCAGGAAAGGAACAAAAGATTGTAGGCCTCTCGTGAGTAAAAGAGATACAAATGTTAGTAGTTGATCGCTGACTGTCACACTGGTTCACACTGCCTACGCCGCCACGGACAACAACAAAGCCAAACCAACAACTCGATTTTAGTTGCGAGTTCTACTTGCTGTCTCTTTGGTGTAATAGTCGCAAGTGCTACTGCTGAGCAAGAGATTCTGGGTTCGATTCTCAGGTCGGGCAAAGTGTTATTTGATTTAGCCATATGTCTGAATCTATGCCCCGTTAATAGCAATAGACTCGCACCATATTACATGCGACTTAAACATAACTGGCGAAATGTGGGTGTAGTATAAACCTACATATGTTTAACCTTTCGGAGATTTCAGGCGTGATGTATTGGTATGAATATGTTCTACTCGCTTCCCGCTTATCGCCGGCGGTAGGACAGGTGTCTTCTGCTACGGTTCTGACCGTACCGTATCTAGCAAGTGCAATTGTGCATGCTCGGTGACTGGTAACTGCCCGGTTGGTAAAAGCTGGTAACTTGTTGTGTTCGGTGATGCATAGGCCTCTTTGATTGGTCGATTGTTTCGTCAAAAGCCGTGTTCTGGTTCGGCGAAAGGGAATTTGGTATCTTCCAGCGAGGAATTGTTTGGGTTGTATCTTACATGAATTTATGCCTATATGTGTGATATTCTTTATGTTATGTTGTTCAAAAACGAAAAAAGATAAGTACCAGAAGCTGTTGAAGCTAAAATTTACATGCTGGTAAAAATAAAACATACCTTTTTGCTAGTAAATAGTAGTCTTCTTTACAGCATGCTTTCTTTGGGGAAGAATATTCATGATCTTTTCTTTTACTCTCTTCACAATATTGGTTTCCTTAAATATTAACAATGTTTTCGGCTAATGTTATATTCCACCATTGGAAGATTCTGGTGCCTGAAGTAGGGTTCTAAGAAGCCTGTGTTACAGGTCACCAGGGAGTTATGAGCTATTAGGTAGCATCTGGTTGAAACTAGCATGATTTTGTGCTGCTACATACAGCATGTGTTTTCCAGGCTTACACATGTTAGCTATTGCCGTTGGTTGTTAAAAGACAGGAGACAACTGCCGTGATATTTTCTGACGCTTAGAGAAAGGAAAATAAATTCATTCCTATCCCTCATTCTCCCTCAATTAATTTCTATTCCTACGGAAAATAAAAAAAACAACTTTTTGGTATCGGTGAGGTTCTGACACAAACACCATTTCAATTGCTTTGTGTCACTATGCATACGGCATTGTTACTGTGACAACATTATCTCGCAACTAAATTCTGGAACCACCTGTTAGCACCTCATTTCGGCAGTAGCGACCACAATTACACGACATATCCTATGTTAATCTCCTCACAATATTAAATATTCATAGCTCTCTCCTGCTGGACAATAGGGCTTTCTGATTGACGCCCGAAATTGGGAAACTTAATTATGTTTGGCTTTACGAGGACTCGTAAAAAACGGGTTAGCTGTTATTACGTCCTGGCGAAATAAGAAGAGGATAAAGTAAATTCTTGAAGAGTGTTGTAGCTTTGGAGGAGAAGAAAAATAACATTACACACGGTGATTTTTTAAAGTTTTCAATACTTTGAGGACGTTTAGTACTCATGAAAGTGAAATACTTTAACTATGGAGCCGACCAAAAAATCGTGAAAAAAAATTTCAGCTGTTGCCTAGTTACGCGACCAATAAGTAATGTATCGAGCAGCTGATATTTCTCGTAATGGGGGCGATATTGTTGTCTTCAACCAGGAACAGATTCAAACTTGGGGCTGCTACTGAGAAATTCCCAAAAAAATAACATTTTGACCAACCTACGAAACGGGCCCACGACCTCATGTATAGCAGTTATAGCACTTGCACCACAAAAGTGTAAAGAAGTTTATTTTTCTTAGGGCATAAATGGGCTTCAAGGTCAGGTTCATTCACAAGAAACCTATAGCCTAGTGACTTGAATATTCCCAAGGACTTGTCTCCAAGAACCATTCAAATTCGTATGACCATTATATTATTTCGTTGACATTTGAAATAGCGCAAGAAATCGCAACTGCAGAGCAATTTATTACATCAAAATCGTCCGATACGATCGCGCGCTGAACGCAGCCAAATTTCTGAATGTTAGATTTTACTACGTATCATGCAATAGCATATCTATGTTATTTACACGGTCTGTAGTCACATCTGTCACTTTCCACATATATAATGTAGGTAGGTACATAATGTTCCATAGTTGCCGAAATGGTAAAATTAATTAAAAAAATTATGATTACCAGTGGTTACTCTACTTGCGGCCGTTGTCCTTATCAATCATCCGTATACTTGAAAGTATGAGTTCAAAAAACCCTTTTTGCATTAGATTTTGATATCCATATCGTCCGTATAGTTTCGCTAGCTAATTTATTCTCACCCCGCATAATGACTACCAAATTATGTCCATGGTGTGTTTAAAAAAATGCCTCCCAATTCAGCTGTATATTTAAACATATTCATACCTTTTATGCAAAACGAAACCCATCTACTTGCATTCTCCAACCATTTATCCTCATAGCCACTCCCTATTATTTTTGCAAATTAATTTTATTTGAGGGTAGTCGAATAATTATTACATTCCCTTCTCGTTTGCGTTCAAATTAATTGACATCGCTTCTGGATATTAATGAGGAAGCTTTTATATTACAAACCATTATCTTGAAAAATATTGTTTTATTTTACGGCTACAGAATTTCAGGACGAAAAAAAAGAAGTAGCAAAAGAAAATGGCAACTAAAATGATTCGAATTACGATTATTTTGATTCCTTTTTCTTGAATACGTTTTTAAATTCGTCTAGATATCCGTTATCAGTGAAGCTATACCTTTTATTACTGAGTTTTAATTTTAAACATTGTTAAAATATTAGGCAATATCATTTAAAAATTCTGGTACATATAATATACGAACATAAGCCAACGTAATGCCACAAGCCTTTTTGTTACCATCCAACCTTTCATCCTTTACCCAACCCAACTATGTCCGGGTAACCTTCGAGTCTGACTGGATGCAGCTCATCATTCTCTTGCCCTTATCCCAATTCATTTGGGGTCAGCGCGGTATGTCTTCTTCTTCCATACTTCTGTATTGCTCGTCATCTCAACAGACACCTCCTTTCTTGCCAAATCTCCTTCACACAGCATCTATCGTTTCTTTGGTCTTGTTCTACTCTTATCTTACCCATCGACATTCATACTCAAAACTTTCATCACGACATTTTCCTCATTCATCCGTATCACATGCTCATTCCATGACTACCGATTACCTTTATTTAACATGAAGCGACTGCTTATCTGACCATCCAAACATTATGTAATAATGATAATAATACCATTCAGGTCTCCATTGTCATAACAAGAGTCAAATTAAGAAGCTTGCCTTTTTACCATCATATTGTGATAAGAATATTACCTTCTCAACAAAAAAGCCATTCTTCCATCACTCACACCATAATCCGATTCCACACACATCAGGATCAGATAATCTACCAAGTTTCTTCCAAAATGAAGTCTTAAGTATTATTTTTATATGCAAGAACAGTGCCGTTACTTTTCGAGGGAACGCGGTTACCATGGCAACGTAATTCCCGTATAATCCCCTTTATTTTAGCTTTCATCCCCTCGCCTTACCTTCTATACCCCCACGCATATTATCCGTCAGCCCTTGTCGAGGGGTGCCTGTCACACCGTAGCAAGAAATCGAGCAGAAAATTTTATTATTGATAAATTGGTGAGCAGGGAGTTTTTTAAATTGGTAAGGGATTTAAGGGTGTCCTTTAATGATTGCAATTGCATTGGATTCGAAATGGTTTGGTTAGGTATAGACGTCAGCACATCAAGGTACCTAACTGTCAAATTTTCCCAATCAACCTTGAACCTATTGCTTTAGCGATAAAGTTGAAAATCTATAAGAAATTTGAGAGATTGTAGTAGCTTGATGTGCTGGCATCTGTACTTACTTAGGTACCCTGCAGCAGCGAAGGGTAAATTTTTGTAGGAGGTAAACCGGAGTACATATCTTTATGTGATTATATTATTTGTCTATAGAATACTGACTGCCATTTTTCAAAGGTAAGCCACTGGGCTTACCTCGACTGGGCTTCACCAGTGGTACCCTGTCATCATTTAGCTACATAAACAGCAGAGAGCATTGCAGAAGTTAAAACACAAACGGCTCATGTAAGATTTTATAGTTCGTTGGCAACAAACATCCAAAATTTAAACGGTTTATAGAAACTGACCACAGTGTGTGACTGTGATATTTCAAAAACAGTCACAGTCACAAACTGTGGTCATTTGCGTGTTTGTGTTTATTTTTGTTCTTATAAACATAAAATATGGTTCCTTTATTCTTGGTATATAATCGATGTAGCACTTTGTAAATAATATCTAAGTCCGCAATAGCATGCACAATCAATTACAAACAAAAATATGTTAAGCACATAGAGGGCACTAACACGGAACCAATTAACTACAGTTATTTAAGTTCAAACGTATTTGTTAAATAAATATTAGTTTGACACATTTAACACTCAGTGCACCGATAAATAACCATTAAAAGTGTCATAATGACAAGATAATGACATTTGTCAATTAATTACCAAACAATAAAACTGATAAGGGGTGTAAAAATGAATTACCACATTTTATTAGAAGATTGATAACCTTTGACAGCCATTTTACTTTTTCTAGTTCAAGATTTTATGAGCTTTTTATTGAACATAGTTTTTTTATTGTTTTCAGATTCCACAAAAGTTTGAATGGCCATTCCTATGGAGGAGAATCGGTAAGAAATATTTTTAATATTTTCTGACACTGACACCTGATAATCCAGTGGACGTATCTGACTCATCTATACTAATATTATAAAGCTGAAGAGTTTGTTTGTTTGTTTGCTTGAACGCGCTAATCTCAGAAACTACTGGTCCGAATTGAAAAAATATTTTAGTGTTTGATAGCCCATTTATCGAGGAAGGCTATAGGCTACATAACATCACGCTACGACCAATAGGAGCGGAGCATTTATGAAAAAAGATTGCAAAAACTGGGAAAATCCAAACGCAGACGAAGTTGCGCGGGTCAGCTAGTCATTTCATAAAGATGTCTGATGGTGCCTATCTGGATGTTTTAAAACATACCAGTTTACACACACAGCCACAGTTTTGTTAAAACAAGCAAATGAATGCGGAATAATATAATCGTTAATTTGGCAAGCACATGTAGTAAATTACGAGCGGGTTAAACAAAAATGGAAATGCAACGAGTCCCTCCTGTATTTGGTTTGGTTTGCATTTAAACTGTTCTTGGTAATTTATAACAAACAGTAATCGTCATCTGCTTAGCCTTTTCCCAAGTATGTTTGTGTCGTTTGAATGCAGCTGAATATGTCACTTTTTATATTTAGTGATTGCTGATCATTATCATCAACATCATGATTATGATGATGATTGCTTATCTGACCTCTTAAAAACAGTAATACTGGGTGATTTCTTTTTGTGGACGTAAGGTTATATTCTATGTTATTTCAAACGAGCATTTACAATAATAAAACAGCAATAATAAAAAACATTTTTAAAAACAAGTGTTTAAATATAGGTGCGAAGGCAATTCTTTATCGTATTCTTCGACAAAAAAGAAACAAACCAAACGCTTTTAATTGATAGTTGCTTGTACATGTGATATGGGTGCATGAAAAATTACTAGTCAGCCATTTTTGGGCGACCGCCATATTGAATTT